>JAIXND010000803.1:10173479-11453099 GCA_023646645.1 Varanus salvator macromaculatus | reverse complement strand
AACTCCAGCACAGGCGTTTTTCCTGCCCACCTGTATGCCTTGGAGATGTCATTGCATTTCGTGCTGTAGAAATATACCATTTGCAACTCCCGTGCACAGGAGGCCTGACTTGATTCCTCGCTGACGGCCTTCCAGGAAGAGGCAAATGTTGGTATTTTTGAGGAAAGCATTGCATATATAATATTAAATTGGCTGTTTTAGTCTGTCTGTCCCTCCTCTGATCCAAATATTCTAACCGCTGCTAGACTTTGACCTTGATGGGTTTTGTGGCTACCTGCCTGGAGCTGCCAGTATTAAAAGCAAGGTCCACAAAGGTCAAATGTGGGCCGGGACCCGAGGAAGGCTGGCTTGGCCCCGAAGTCCCCAAACACAATCCCCCAAGCTGGTCCTCAAACACTGTTAAACGAGGCCCAGTGTTAGCATGTGAGGTCCAGGAAAAGCGGAGTCGGAAAAGCAAGCCAAGCAAGCCCTTGATTTCAGGAAGGACTGACCCAAACGCCTCCTGGACTGGTGTCTCCAAGCGTTACTGAAAATGTTTATCCCGCAAGCCACAATCAGGGTGGCAATTAACTTTCCACACTACGGAAAGCATTTTATCTGAGCATAGATCAGCACTCCGTCCAGCTGATTAAAACTCGCCCACAAATGATGTACTTAACCAACACCGGGGCCCTCGTTCCTGTGTGATCGCCTTATTTCTGCCTTTGAAATGTCAAAAGACGTCTTTAATGTTTGTTTCTGATCATACATGTACATCTGAAGTGTTTAATTCAGTGTTTAATTACTGGGCAAACCCCGCTTTGCTAAAATGGCTGGAAAGGCGGTGGGCAGTTTGTTTCTAATCATTTTTAAATTACTGTGAGAGGCCCTATAATGTTATTCCATTTAAATGCGGCCCCACAAAGAATGTAATGTTGATAAAGATTGCCCGAAAAGCTTATTAGCTGAGGGAGATGGAAGATTTAACAAGCCATGAAGAGAACCTGTGGTTCGATGTTGGGCTGTGAACTTTGGCCTGTTCGCCATGGTTATCTCAGCTGGGTTCAGCCTCGCAGGAGGCTGGCGCTTTCATGGGCTCCGGGAAGGTTTCGCACGTGAGAAGGGTTCGCGGGGCACCTCCCGGTTGGCGAAGACACGCGCCATCTTTCCTGCGATTTGCTGCCCTCCTGTGGCCAAACCCGTGAACTGCCGCCTCCTGGACCACAGGCAAAAAGGAGGCAGCAAATCCCAGGAAACCTTCCCGGAGCCCATGAAAGCGCCAGCCTCCTGCGAGGCCTTTTATGGGACAAAACGCTGCCATTGGTGTTGCGATGCTCCCTTGCGCGCAATGGGGGCAGAGACTTGAGCAATGCGCTCGGGAACCCGTTTAACCCCGTCTTAGCGCAGATGTGGGCGCAGTCCAACATCTGGAGGGCCACAAGTGACCCACCGGCCCCGAATCTGCAGCAGAGGCGAACCCGTCCCCATCCCGCGTCGGGGAGCCTCCGTCGCACGCAACATACGCTGGATTGCAGCTCTGTCCGCGGCTCCTTTCCTCATTCGGCCTGGATTCCAGGCTAAGACCTTTTTATTTAAATCATATTTTAATTGTTAATTTGTTTAATATTTACATTTGTTAATTTCGATTGTATTTTTAAGGGGTTTTGCCGAGATGCCACCAGGGGGGGCAGGTGGGTTTTTAATTGAAGCTATTTTGTTTCAAATTTTTACTGTTGTAAGCTGCCCCGAGGCTTTATTGCGATGGGGCGGCATAGAAATGTTTTAATAAAATAAATAAATAAATATGTATTGCAACATCTTTATTAATGTCATATCAATCAAAGCGTTTTACATATTATATGGATTCCATTGTTTGCATGTTATAAAATATTTCGAAATAGACAGAGTTAATGCAAAAAAGAAACAACAGCACTAAAAGTCGGGAGAGTGGAATGCAGGGGCTCCCTCGGCGGGCCGCGATCTCCGGGGGCTGCACTGGACGGGACCGGCCACAGGAGGGCGCCCCAGCGCGCTGCGGGGAGCGCGGGCGCGGCATCCCAGCCTCAGCAGAGCCGCTCGGGACTTTCACTGGGCTCTCCGGCGGCCCCGTGACGCCCAAAAAAAAAATAATAATATAGCCAGAGATTTAAAGCGCCGGGCCGGCCGTCCCCCCCCCGCGCGTGCCCTCGGCACCCCCGGGCCCCAGGCGCGCCTTTCCGGGGCGACGAAGACCAAGCCGAAGCCGGCGCCCCGCCCGGACCGCAGCCGCCCCCCAACGCCGCCCGTGCGCCCCGAGACTGCAGGGCGCCCCCCGCTGGCCGCGCCGGGAACTGCGCCCTCCGGCACCCGCGGCACCAACTACGGCGCCGGCGCAGCAGCGACGCCGAGACTCGGGCGCCCTCCTGTGGTCGAAGCGGCGCGCTGCAGCCTCCGCCCCCCCCCGCCCCCGGCGCATTAAATCTGGGGCGCCCTCCGATCCGGCGCGTGCGCTGCGGCCTCGCCCCCCATCCGCCGCGCTGCGGCCACAGCGCCAAAGCCGCGGTGCTCCCGAGCGGGCGACGCTCTGCGCGCATCCAGCCCCTGCGCGCGCGACCCCCGTCACCCCGGCCCGGAAGCGAGCCGCCCTGCGCCGCCCACGGGCATGAGCCCGGACGCCGCGAGCCCGGCTAAGATGCAGCGCCGGAACGGGGTCCCCTCCCTCCCAAGCCGCCCGCCCGCCCGCCGCGATCCCGGCTCCCGCGCCAAGCGGCGCCCGGCAGCCTCCCGCCCGGTCCGCCCCCTAAAGACCGCGGGCCCTCCGGCGCCCTCCTGTGGCCACGGCGGCGCGCTGCGGCTCGCGGGCTGGGCAAGCAGCGGCACCGGCACCGCCTCGCCCGCCTGAGACCCTGTGAGCTGCCGCCTCCCGATCCGCACGAACATCTCTTCCCGGGATTTGCTGCCCTCCTGTGGCCAAACCTGTGAACTGCCGCCTCCCGATCCGCACGAACATCTCTTCCCGGGATTTGCTGCCCTCCTGTGGCCAAACCTGTGAACTGCGCCTGCTGTTCCCGGGAGCCCTAATTCCTCGCTGCGGAAAGCGGGGACCCGCGGCGCCCGGCCAGTGGCGCTGGCCCCTCTGGCGGGAGTGCGGAGGCCGCTCCTCGGGAGCAGGGGATCCAGGCAGCCCTCGACCAGCGGCCTCGCCTTGGCGCCGCAGATCTTACAGGGGGGCTGGCCCAGCTCTGCCCCCCGCATGCCAAGGGTTTGATTCCACGAGGGCGGAAGGAACTTGGCCCTGCAAATACCCGGAATGGGAACGTCCCAGTCCCACGTGCCGTCCCAAACATGGAGCGCTGGCCGGCCGATGTGAAGGGCAGCACCGACTCCATGGCAGAGGCCTTGAAGTGCCCGCCAGAGGTCTGAGGGTCACCCCCCCCCCAGCCAGTGGGACCTTTAGGCTGCAGAGTAGGGACTCTACTCCTGAGTCTATAGCCCCTCTCTTAATTAAAAAAAGCAAGTTTCTAGTCCGCATGCTTTGAAATCTTGTATGGCTAACGGACTGGCAGGAAGGGCCACCGGGGCTTCCAGAAGCTCCTGCCCTCCACAGGTGTTGGACTACAACATCCAAGCTGACCAGGGGATGCTGGGAGCCGACAACCCTCTCAGCCAACAGCCCTCTTCCTTCCACCATCCCCAAAGGTGACGCTTTTAAAAACTAAAAAGTTTTCTTCCCTCTCCAGCAGTGATCCAAATGAATCCACAGAATAATGTTTTGCTTTCTGCTACCATTTGTGCGGCTTGGATAGCAGGAGGAAAAACAGCTTTCTAGGTTTCTTGTCCATCTATCCCCCAAAGCAATATGTGGGAATTTTTACCAGCTTACCTGGAGTGAGGCCCTCCCAGAGGCCGTGATGCTGTAATTCATAGCAATAGGGGAAAAAAACAATGAGCAGCTTCTATTTATTAAGAATAGCACATAACGGAAAATATTTGTCATATCTGCCTTTCATCAAAGAAGAGTTCGAGCTGTGTACAACATATGGAAATTATAACTCAAAACTGTAATCTCAATAAAATATTCCTCTGTAAGAGCAGCACAACTTCCTTCTGCCAAAGAAAGGCCAAACCCCTAAAACTAAATTTATATATCACTGTCATTCAGGAAATTCCAAGCGTTCTATGTTTCCCTGTTCTGATTTGTCAGCCTTGCAAGGTAGGCCAAACTGAGAGCGAAAGAGCCGCCCAAAACCACCCAGCAAGCTTCGTAGCTGAATATTGAAGTTCCCGCCTTTCTTCCAAGGCTCTCGGGGCAATCAGCTGCGTCATCAGGCTTCCTTCCCTCTTGATCCTCCCAACACCCCTGCAAGGTAGGCCAGCCTGAGCCGACACAAGCCATTATACTGTGTGAGCGCTTGACACATGCGCTCCCCTCCAACAAACCCTTTCCCGGAAAACAGACCAACTCCATCCTGGCTCTGCTTTTCTCAGAAGAGTTGAGAAGTCGGCGCTTGAGTTTTAGTCTTTTCCTGGAGATTGGGCAGGCCTTGTTCACTTCCTGCGTGGAGCATTAAGCGTCCTTCCCTTCCCAGAGAAACTCAGAAGTCCTGGGACTTGGTCCTTTTTGGCACAGTCCGCACAAGCCCAGCGCCGGATGTGCCTCAAGAAGGATGGAAGGACGGCGGGCCACAGGCCCTGATTCCGCCGTCCACATCGCCTCGTTCTTGGGCTTGGATGTTCCAGAGAAAGTGGCCAGAGTGGGCACACCCCCCGGGCTGTTCCTCCTCCAGAACCCGTAGCAGCTGCCCCAAGGTGGAAAGAGGGGTCTCGGGGGCCTCTGACCGGCCCACGGGCTCCGCATCCGTGCTCCGTGGCTCACGGTAGGATGCAAACCCTGCCGCGGTGGGCAGGAAAACGTCACGCACAGGGCTCTCCTCGGCAGACTGGCCTCTCCCCACGGAGGCAGGAGACTGGGGCAGATGCCCCGTCTGCTGCTTCTTCCCAACGGGAATGGGGGGCGGTGGGGCAGCTGGAGGAGACAGGGGGCTGACGGCCTCCGTGGACACTTGCACCTTGATGTTGTTCTTGAAGTGCTGCCGTCGGATCCCCACGTCTCCACGCATCGTCCCATCAGGTGGAGGGCCTGGAACGCCAGGGGTCGGGGTCGGCTCTCCACCAGCCTCCTCGGAGCTGTTGTGCGGGCGGGCGTCACGGGTGGGGTGGGGCAGAGCGTCTGTGGCCGTCCTGGGCGGGGGCACCAGGGGGCCAGCAAATTCCTTCGTATTGAGAGATGAGTTCCAGAATTCTAGGAGTGGCAACAGAAGAGCCGAAAGCGGCCAAGTTGATGAGCAGCTTGCTACACCCTCCCTCCCCAACCCAGGAGGGCTGTGCAGCGAAGAACTGGCCATAGTGTCATCGAGGGAGATCAGGTCAGGGAAGGGCCTTACCCGTGGTGGCTCCCCGGCTGTGCGACGGGCTCCCCAGACAGGAGGGCCTGGCACCCAACCCTTTTTCATTTCAGCGCCAGGCCGAGCACTTTTTATTTTCCCATTATTTTAAAGGTCAGTGGTGCTTTAAGACTGATTTTATAGTATCTGGATGCTGTGTCTTCTTTCTTTATTTTATTGTATTACTGCCCTGAGACACTGAAGGGCAGGATGCAAAAGCTATTCATGAATGAATGGTGATGCACTGTAGGAACGTGTGTGTGTGTGTGTGTGTGTGTGTTTGCCATGAACTGTGGGGTTATTTGTGCTATAAATAAATAAGTCCAGGATTATGGGAGCTGGAGTCCAAAACTCCAGGGCAGCACCAGGTCGCCTTCCCTGGATATTCTGGCTGCTGCAGAGGGAAAAGGCGCCCGCGGCCACGGAGTGGACCGCCTGCCTACAAGCACGAGCCGCCGTTCCCCCTTTGCTGGGCCTCGCACAAGCCTCCGCTTTCCAGAGCAAAAGAAGGGAACGAAACGCAAGCAGCTGACCTCGCGGGCCGTTCTGTGTGCGTGTGAATGGCGACGAGAGAAATCAAGAGTGCTTTTTGTCTGGGACGCAGGAGGATGGTCCCAAGGGTCAAAGATCAGATAGGCCAGGGGGCGAGCCCAGGCGCCGCTGGAAAAGTTTCGACAGGCTGCGCTTCGGGAAGCCAAGCCGAGTGGCCGCTACTCACCCAGTCCCAAATGCGCGATGGCTTCCAGCTGTTGGCAAGATGAGGCTTCCCAGATGGGCCGAGGAAGACGCAGGGAGAGAGGAAGGACGTCCCTGAAGAGCAGAGCAGAAAAGGGACACCTGTGACTTAACGCATTTAGTGTCGTCTGCGAATTTCATCAGCAGACTGTTCACCACTCCTTCCCTGCTGTTGATGAAAAGATTGAACAGGATCGGCCCCAGGACAGAGCCACTGGCCACCATCCTGATGGTTCCCCACTAATGGTTACCCTCTGCTTTCGGTCAGTCAGCCATGCCCTAATCCACCGGACAGTGCTTTGGTGTATCCCAAAACTAACTAGAGGTATAGTCAGAGCTTGAGTCTCCAAAACCTCCCTTTTGAGTGCCATCCACCCTCCTCAACTCGCTTACCTTCCAGTAACCTGTCCCAGGAGACTTTCCCCAGTCTGGCCTTCAGTTGGCCAAAGTTGGCCCTCTTGAAGTCCCAGCTTCTAGTGCTCGCCCTGCTGCACGGCCCCAGTCCCCTGACCTCAAAGCAAAGGATGGAGTGATCACTCGCATCCAGAGCTCCCCTCATCTGTACTTCATCTATCAGCTCCTCCCTATTGGCCATGACCAAGTCCAGGATGTTTCCCCCCCTGTCGCCTCTCGGACCCTGTGTGTGAAAAGCCCTCCCTCTAGAGCCTCTAGGAAGCGACGTGGCCTGGCGGTCACCGCCGAGTGAGTCTCCCAGTGATGTTTGTTAGCCAGAAGAACCCTTTAAGAGAACCTATGGTTTGTTGTTGGGCTGTGAACTGTGGGTTGTTCGTGGTTAAGAAACCATTGCTTGCACACAAACCACGTCTTGACAACATCCACAATCAACCCTGGATTGTGAGCTTTGTGTTGTCTGGACCCAAAGACTTTCTGCCAGCCTCACCTGGAGATGCTGGGGACCAAATGACATCCTGCATGAAGCCTGAAAAACTCCTAGAGCGAAATGTGAGCCAGCAGCCAAGGCAACTTTGGCGGGAAGGTCTTGGGGGTGCGGGCAAAAGGAGCGTAGGATGAGAAAGGAGACACAAGAGCTCAGCACATGATTTCCACTTACGGGGATGAGCAATATGAAGCGATCAGGTGGAGAAGGCTTGGGAAGAGCAGCTCCGAGCCGTCCAGAGAGACGCCTAGAGAAAAGACAAGCTCAGTGAAAGCACAGCACGTCACACGAAAACCCAAGGGTGAGAGACCCCACAGGCCAGTGACGGCGAACCTTTTCGAGACCGAGTGCCCAAACGGCAACCCAAAACCCACTTATTTATCGCAAAGTGCCAACCCTGCAACGCAACCTGAAAACTGAGGTTTTCGTTTAGAAAAAACAACTCACGGCCAGTCCAAGTAAATATATATTTATGTATCCTTGGCAGCTCACTGACCAGCCGTGCGGGAGCTCGGACGAGTCGCGGCTACTGAGTCGCGGCTCGTGACGTCATCGCCTGGAGCCACCACTCCTTTCCGAGCATGTGCATGGCCCCTCTGGGCACTGCTGTCCGATGCTCGGCTGCTGGGGCGACTGGGCTCGCGTGCCGACAGGAGGGCTCTGCCTGCCCGCTGTGCCACACGTGCCACGGGTTCGCCACCACTGCCACAGGCTGTCGAGGCTGAGCCGGAAAACATGGGCACAATGTTGTCCTGCAGGCGCCATCTCCCCCTTCCACTTTTAATCAGCAACCCATGAATTTCTGAGCATGTTGTCTGAACTTGGATCACCGGGTGATTTCAGGGAAAAACAACCCAGTGACTACCCATGGTTTGTTGCTGGGTTACCCATGGGTTGTTTTAACTGCGGGACCGATTATCCCACAGCAAACTGGCCGTCCGGCATCCCTGAGCAAAGGGTGGTAGAGAGCAGCTTTCTTTCTTTCTTTCAGTTCGACCCACGTGAACTGGCTGCGAGGTCGCAGCTCAGGGCTGCTGCGCTTGTCAAGTTCCTCCTCCTGCCACCCACCTGGAAGGCAGCCCAGCCGGTCTCCCAATCCCTTTTCCAATCCGCCCTCCGAAATGCAGCGAAGCCGCACCAGCCTTACCTGTGCGCCCCTGGTGCAGGCGGCAAGTCGTGACGAACGCTGGGGATGAATCGTCCGGGAGGCGTAAGCAGAGGACCTGGCATCGCCGCGTATTCGATCTCCGCACCAGAAACGTCTGTGTGGGGCAGAGGTTGGAGTGGGGGGCAAATGGAGAGGGGAAGGGGGGAGGGATGGAGCCGATCAAGGAAAGAGGGGGTGCGGACATTAATGCTATTTTAAAGACTCCAGTACTGCAGTACATAGGAGAGAAACACTCTTGCTCCGATACTTCCCATCCTCTGAGCATAAAACTGCCTCCTTTTCAACAGGGTTGCCAACTTCTTATTTCTTTGGGGGCTCATACGTTTTTAAAGACACCGTGTCAGGCATGTTTCAACACCTACACGGCTTGGGGCCAGGTAATCTGAAGGAACGACTTTGGGGGTCCTTCCCAGGATCCACTTCCAAAGGAAATGAGGCAGGGGGCTACTGAGAGGAGGGTCTTGTGGTGGCGGCACCCGTTTTGGAAAGAGCTCCTCAAGGAGGTGCACCTGGTGCCTTCAAAGTACCTTTTCGGTGCCAGGGGAAAACCTTTCTCTTTTCCCAGTATTTTAATAATTTAACTTTCAAACTTCGTCTTTATATATTCCATTTTGTTCTGTACCGCTGTTATGAGTCTATGCCAAATTATGGCGGTTGTTTTATTCTTTTACATCAATGCGTGTGCCTTTGTAATGTCTAACTTTTTAAAAAATAAGCTTCATTGTTATTTTTCTACTAACAAAAAGAAACTAAAAACCATCAAAAGCGGCAGAGCTACTGGGTCAGCTCCCCATTCTTTTTCTTTTTATAGTAATCCATAAACACATTTAAGTCTGTGCATAGTCCCGTTTCTCTAGCCAATAATAAAAGGAGTTCCAAGTTGGACAGACGTCTGTATCCTCTTTCTCCTTCAGAGACACAGTCGGTCTGTCCATTTCGGCACAACGTGCGTTTAACTTTGGTTAGCCGCACAGAGAAGCCTCGGCTATTGGGAGGTGTAAGAACGACACAAGCAAAGCTCGGCGTCTTAAGCGAAGTGCTGACACAGGATCATGCCCGGCTTGTCCTTACCCCCGCAGGTTCTCGCTGCAAGATATGGAGCGCCGTGGCCGAGTTGATGCCGAACTGCAGCCAGACGGGCTGGGTGAGCCGGAGCCGTCCCACCAGGCTGATCTTCCGGGGAGAAGCCACGGCCCCATGCCGGGGGTTCGCGTAGGGCTCGGGGTAATCGTAGACCGGATTGCGAGTCATCCTGGGCTAGGACGGGGAGACAGAGTACCTCGAAGTCCAGCAGAGAGGGGAAGGGGTGCCAGTGGCAGGAGACCGCTCCAGACGCTGGCCTGGTTTTAGTACATCATGTCGTAAGTTTATAAGATACGGTTCCTGCAAGGGGAAGGAAGTTCGGCATTTATCAGCTCCTCAAAGGACGGAAGACAACTGACATGGCTACACCCCGCCTGTTTCAAGGTCGCATCCAAACCATTTCTGGGAAGAGAATTCCCCCACCTCACATTTCCAGATCAGGGAAAGACGAGGCGGGAGCGAAACCACAAAGCTTCTCTTCCACTCCACACAAAAAGAAAACATTGGGAGAACAAGGTGCTTGGCTACGGTGGTCCAAGGAGGCAACAAAAGGCAGAGGGAAAAGCCTGCAGTGGGAACAAATAAATTAAAAATCCTTTTTGCACAAGAACGTGCCTGCAAGTTTGCTCAGGGGCAGCCCTGAGTGCCGAAAAGATCCAGGGCTCAGGCCCAAACGACAAAAAATTGTGTTTTCCATGTGCCAGTGTGCACACGCTCTAAAGTCTTTCTGTGTGTCTCTCCGGGTGGAAAAGACGGGATGAAGGAAAGGGACACTGATGGAAAAGTGGGAGAGGGAGAGGGAGAGAGAACACAGAGGGATGCGAGCAAAAATTGGGAATGGAGCCTCCCCCTCGCCAGCGTGTGTGCGCGCATTTATCGCTGGGTGGCCAGGGACAGACATCAACAAACCCCTGGGGTTTCTGAGCTGTTCAGACCACGCCACGGCCACCAGCGATCTACCTGCTCCTGCCGGCTGCCACTTGCTTGCTCGGTGGGCAGAGAGCCGGGGATCAAGGAGGCCGCGGTGTCTGCTCTTCCGCTCCCTCTTCTCCACAGTTATTGGGGCCGAAGCAAGAGGCAAGCGAGCCTGGAGTTGTAACGCGGAAAAGAGCCAGACCGGGGCAGTCCTCCATCTGTGGGTCCCCGCTTGGCTTTGGGCCCTTGGCCGCTGCCCAGACTTGCCGACCCTCGATGCCAGTTCAGGGCTGTGCAGATGGTCCTAATGCTGGGAAACTGGTTTGAAGGTGCCGCTGCCACAGCAAACATAGCTTGGAGATGTGGCACAGCAGGCAAGCAGAACAGAAATCGAAGGCTGTGTGTTGGGAGCTCGCATAGTGGTTAGCAAAAGCAACGCTCCGGAGCCTTTCCTGCTGTACCATTCAGGCTGGAACCCTCCTAAATAGCCCCCTTCATCCCTGCAGCACTCCCCACCAGCAGCCACTCCAGCAGGCTGAGCTGAGGCAGATGGGATCGGGAAGTGGGGCCATTCAGTTGGCCCTGCTGAAAAGAAATCTTTCTTTTTTCCTCTTCCCTCCACATTCCTTCTTCCTCATGTGTCGTGACTTTGTGACTGTTTCGATCATATGCCTTTGGGGCCGGGGCCGCCTTGCTGAACTGACTGCAGGTCAGCTGCTCTGAGAGTGGGATAAAAGTACTTCAGTTAAACAAACGATAAACAAACCTTCTCGGTGATGTCATGGTATGTTTGGTCTTTTGCTGCAGGGCTTTTGCAAACTGAAAGCCAATTCGGTATCTGCCAACCTGCCTACCCAGAAAGCAGGAAGTTGTCTAGAGATTTCAGGAAGGCTGATATCCTTTCCGGAAAGAACCCGGGAGGGCAGCTGGCTAGACTTCCTGCCCTGGAGGACTGGGGCTGGGGGAAGAGTGGCCGGCCAGAAAAGAGAAACGGCTTCACAAGAAATGAGTTTTAAATGCTTAAGAAATTAAGCATTTAAAATTGCATCCAGCCTTTCCCCGTGTGCTCCTGTTCCTTACTCAAAAAGCTTATCAGAGCAGTTGACATATAACCAGTTAAATCCAACAATCCATAACCCAAAGACGAATGAGCTAAAAAGTTGTAACACACAAGGAAAAATGTGTGGGGAGGGAAGAGGAAAAGGACTGGCTCATGTACACAACGATCCTGTAAGGCAGGCTAGGCAGAACTTCCGGGACTGACCCAAAGGTGCCCAGGGAGTGTTATGGTTGCATGAGGACTAGCACCCAGGACTCCTAAGATCTGGTGCCATACTCTGTCTGCCACACCACACATGTTCCCTTTCCTATATTTCTCCGGGGAATGGCTTGGAAAAAAAGTGGACAACTTCAACCCTAGAGAGAGAAGAGTCCGTCTCACAACAGTGGGAGAAACTCATAGCAAGGGCAACGACTTGCGCTCCATGCTCGTTCTGCTGCCCACATGCTCTGGTGAACTGAAACCGGCACTTTTTCTGGGTGTTATTTCGGTTTTCCCTCCTCTTTACATCTAACTTGGCCTAGACAACCATTCAAAATAGGAGACCTTCAGAAAAGAGCACAATCCCCAAAGAGAGGGCTGCTCTCTGTAAAAGAGGACACCCGGCCTCCTGATCGCCGCCTTTGACAGCTGTATCCAAATCAGAAGGGGGGAAAGCCAATCCCGCCGTTGGAACGGACGGCACACGCCTGGACGGACCCGGGGCAGCCCTGCTGCGTTCGTGCGGAAGTGCCAAGAGCAAATAGGAAAGTTGGAAGAAACCAGAATTTGCTGCCAGGAGAAATATAGGAATAAATATAGGAATATATACTTCACGGCCTCGCCGCCCCTCCCACAGCACGCAGGAGCTAGCTGCTAAAATGCCCTTTCCCCATCCCTGCCGGGTGGCAAAGGCCAGTCGCAACCCCGGAACGATCCTCCTCCCTCGCACTTCCTCTTGCGAGGAACCCAAGCCAGCCCTCCTCCGCTCCACCTTATCCCCGAGACAACCCTGTGCGGTGAGCTACCAAATGGAGACTCGGACCCGGATCGCCCAGGTCCCCCCTTCCAACGCTGCAACCGCAGCACCAGCGCTGACCGCTTGGCTAACTTTTATCATTCCACCTGCCTTTTTTGTCCTTTTGGCAAGGGTCATAACCCCCCTCCTCCGGTTTACTCTCACAACAACCCTGCGAGGGAGGTTAGGCTGAGAGTCCGTGTACCGCTTGAGTCTTCGGAGTCCCCAGTATTTTGTTGTGGCTCTTAGTTGTTCACACCACAAAAACATCTGCTTCGTGTCTTCTGGACACCGCGGCATCTTCTTGATAAAGGATTACCTGAATTGGCTAATTACCAGCAGTGCAACAGAACTAACGTTTCTTTTAAACATACGTTTCGGTGGTGCCCAATAGGTGCTTCTTTCCGGGAGGAGGCGCTTAATGCGGCTAAATCTCGCTTCTGGAACAGCCTTCAACATTCCCTGATGCGCACATCCTTGTAAATTATTCCTGTTTTAAATTATTTACCGGCTTCATGGAAATTAATGAAAGCACCAATGGAGTCTTTGTGCCCTTTCACCAGCTCAAAGACTGACATCACAAGACTCACACGGATCCTTCCTCCCTAACGCAGCGGTCTGAGCTTTCACTTTGCAAACAGATGGTAAATACGCAACGTCAAATGGATACTCGGCCCACTTTTATTGAAGCCAGTACATAAATTCCTGGAAAATTGGATGCATCTCATGCAAAACCATGTATTTATATGTTTGACAAAAAACCTTTCTAATGATAATAAAAAAATCAATTCGGCTGCCAGTGGAGATTCCTTGGCAAACTCTGCGAGGCGGCTGGGGAACAAAACCAAATTAATTTCCAGTAATTTAGCCGTGGAGCTGCTGGGATTTAAGGGAGCCTAAAGTGCAAAACTACACATGCTCTGAGGATTTTATTTTATTTTATTAAAGTTGGTAAAGATTTTAAGGGCGTGAAGATGCTGTTGCAAAGCATGGAAAGAAGAGAAGGGCTTGTCTTGCAACGGAAGGAATGTGTGTGGCCATTAAAAACTGTCCCCCCGATAGACACGAAGCCCATTCCAGGATCTAAAACAGCCAGGCTGTTTTGAAGAACCACTTGCGAGAGTAGATGATGCTAAATTAGGTGGGCAGATTGAGCTGGAAAACAAGAGCGCCCCAAATCCCTGCAGAGGGTCGGTCGCTGTGAGAAAGACCCCTCTTTGCCGGCAGAAGCTTCAATTCCCCGCATTCCAGCAGCAAATAGTTTGGGAGCTGGGAAGAGCATGGGCCACCGGCATCCACGTAACGGACAGAGCGCTGATTTGGTTTAATCCTGGGTCCCTGAGCTCCCGAAACCCAACAGGTACAGCTGACCTGCTTGTGCGGACACCCCAGGGGCAAAGGCTGGCTTGGTTAAGCTTCCGCAGGGCCGGATCAGCCCCGGGAGGGGCGCTGGGCCAGAGAAGCTGCCACGTGCCGCGCGGAGGCACATCTGGAAAGAGCGTGAGCTGAGCAAGCTCTCTTCTCTGCCGTTACAAAACACAGCGGGGGCGAGAAGACGGGTATGAATCAGCCCCGTGCCAGCAGTGCCAGGAGGCACCGCCGCCTGGGAGAGGGAGCGAAGGATGCCGAGCTCAGTGGATCTCTTGCCACGAGCCGGGAAGAGGGGGAAAACGGGCAGCCTCACCTTTCCTCTCCCGTGACCCCCGAAAGAAAACCCTGCTATGAGCCAACGCGGTAGAGAGACCAGTCAACCCTTTCTGCGTGGCCTACTGCGCAGGGCTGTTGTGAAGGGCAAAAGGGAGAGGGAGAGGCAGGGCAGGGAGGGCTAGAAATGTGCCGTGAATATGGAAAGGCGGCACTCCGGCAGCTCAAAAGTTGGGCAATGAAACCCTCTAGCCAGGAATGACTGAGTCAGCCCCACAACCCACAAGGGTCACCTGATGCTCTTGACAGACAGGGTGCGGCTGGGAGGGCATCGAGGCTGAGGACTAGAATCACGTGCAGGCGCATGTGTGGGGAAGAACATGAAAAAAGCATTTTGAAACGCGGAGCAGTTGAAAGTGGAGGCGTTTTCTCCAAAAATCCCTTAACAGGGAGCAGGAAAGAGAGATTAAAAAGGGGGGGGGGGTTCCAACATTTCAGAGTCTGAAATAACATCAGGGATCTCTCTCAGGGAGCGGTGGTCTTAACCAATGCCCGCCTGCCAGGAATCCAGAAACGAACCCCCCACTCCTCGCCAGTAAAAACCAGTAAATCGCTCCCCTTGGAGAATCCAGGGATCCGTACCTCCCCCCCCGCCAAAGATGGGGGCCGTGAGTGCAGGGCTGGGATTCCGGAGCCCGCGGGCTGGCCCAGACCCGCAACCTGTCCTCCCTCACAGGGCTGTCGTGGGAAGGGGCCAGGGCGCTGCGAGCCACCGCGCTCCCTGCGCGGTCGGCGAAGCGGCGCCCGCACCGCACCCCGTGGCGTGGCGGGGACCATGGGCACTGCAGTCCAGCGACAGCTTTCCGGAGCAGCGCCCTCCGGCGCCTGCGGGGCCGCTGCGCCCCCACATTGCGGGGCCCACGGGGCCCGGAGCCGGACGAGCGCCGCCCCGCAGCGCGCGCGCAGACACGTGTCGCCCGGTGCTCCCCCCGCCCCAGCCCAGCCCAGCCCAGCCCAGCCCCGACACGGAGGAACGCGGGAGCCGCGAGCACGCGACCGGCCGCACAACACGCGGGAAGCGCGCCCGGCGCGACTCACCTGCCGCCCCGCCGCCGCTGCTCGTCTGGACGCGCCGCCGCCGCCGCCGCCGCCGCCGCGCTCCGAGGGCGGGCGAGGCCCGGGGAGGGGCGCGCGCGGGGCGGGCAAGCGCGTCTCTGAGGGCGCGCAGAGCGCCCCCCGCCCCCGGGAGCGCCCGCGCCTCCCTCGCTGGGACCCGCCTCGCTCCGGCCGGTCCGGGAAAAGCCCGCCGAGTCCCGCGCGGGCTGGGTGCCTCTGGCCGGTGCTCTTCCCACGTCCAGAGCCTCTTCGCCGTCCCGCACCGCTCTTCCGGGCAAGGAACACCCGCACCATGTGCCACCGGCCGTCCGCTCCAGCCCTGCCGAATGCCTCCCCCAGAGACCGGCAAGCGAGGGAGCCACTCCGACCGGATTCCCGGGATTGGGCACACGGAGATGCACGTGGAGAGACCTCTGGCCCGGGTCCCCGCGGCGCGACGGGATGCAGGCGGCCTCTGCACGGAAGTGGGGAGCAAAGCACCGGGCATCCGACCAGCCCCGCTTCCCGGCCCCGAACCCGCCACGTGCAGACGCAGACGCGGCGTAAAACGCTCCCAGCACCAGTATCGCGGGGCTGCCAGGCCCTTGCAGGCTTGGCATGAAGCCCTAGGAAAAAGCTGAGTTGTAATCACAGCAATCATTGTCGCGCTTTTAAGTTCAGAGAGATTTGTGCATTTGGGATAGTTTTGTAGCGTTTTTCCTGTGTTGTTTTTGTGAGCTGTCTGTCGGATGAACTACCCAGAGCTCTGGCTACAGGTTGGTATAGAAAGGGAACGCTACTTAAACCCTTCCAAACATTGTCAGGCTTAAGGGCAGTCCCAAGTTGGGAGCTGAACCAGGCACGAAATGGGCACCCGAGATCATGAACAACATTGGCCGACGTGGCCCAGATGCGTTTGGATTAAAACTCCCATCATCCCAGGCAGGAAAGGGGGTATTGACAGGGACAGCTTTCAAACAGTCCCCCCCCCCACACACCCGCTTTTCAGCAACGAACGGGGAATGTGGGAAGGAGCTGGCTTTAAACACAGCAGATGCCAGGATGCATCCCGGGCTCAGGAAGCCATTACGACGTGTGGGATTCTTTTCCGTACCGTGTTTTCTACTTTACCTGTTTCTATGGCACATTTTTAAATTATCATGGCTGCGTTTATACCTCACCTCTTTGCTTCTTTCTCGTGAGGCTTGCTTCTCATGTTCTCCTCACAACAGCCCTGTGAGGCAGGTTGGGCTGAGCCTCTGTGACAGGCCCAGAGTCACCCAGTGGCTTCACGGCCAAGGAGGGGACTAGCGCTCGGCTCTCCCGGGGTCCCAGTCCAGCGCTCTAACACCACAACACACGGGCTGCATTTTAGTCTCTCGAAACCCACAAGCATCAACACGGTGAAACTGAGTTCCCTTGGACTCTGGAGAAACCACATTCAGATGGTGCAGGAAAACCCCAAGACTAGAAAGGATTTCCTGATCAGTCCAGACAGCCTTGCCCTTCACTTGCTGTCTGCAAACTTAATTAAAGACTGTTTGTATTTCCCCGTGGGGGAGGACTGCTCTCTTTCCAGCTTCATCAAAGGGAGCACTTTTCCCAGCTCTGAGGAAGCCAGTGTTGACTCAAGAAGCTCAGAAGCAGATGGGGGAAGAATTCACTTGATTTATTTGAGCTCTTCCAGAAACTGGAGGTGGGGCGGGGGCTGTTTCTACACCGGGGTCCAGTCCACCAGCTGCAGCAATGAGGGCCGAGGGCCGCCCGGCTCGGGAAGCGTGTCCCCGTTCCTCCCGCGACCTCTGCCGAGTTCCAGCAGGCACGGGGATGTATCCGCGGGATCGGGCTCCGCAGGGTAGGCCGTGCTGGTTCCAGGAGAAGCGAGGCAGCCCGAGTCCGTGGCCCCGCCGAGCGGGAACGCTACACCTTGTGGACGGAATACTTGCCCTTCTGCAGCTGAGACACGTAGAGTTTGGTTTTGCTGCCGTCGTCCTTGCGGAGCCAAACTTCGCCGGTGCTGACGGCAGTGATGACGGCCCTGCGGGGAGAGGACAGGCTGGGAGAGGGTGCGTGGCCACAGCTCAGGGCCGCCTGCCCTCTTTAGGTCTCTTCCCACCAGAGGGAGATGGGACCCAATTCCTCTCATGGCCGCTTTGGACCAAACATTCCTTCCGGAGGAGGGATTTTCCACTGGGCAAACAGGGTTAAACTCCCCCTTCCGGCCTGCTGGGATTCCAATAATTAACTCCCCTTCCAGCCAATGCTACTGAAAAACCAAGCAAAACCAGACCGAGTCCAACCCAACTCCTCGCTGACATAGATGCATCGGTAGTCACCTCCCTGCCTCTTAGAATTTTTAAATATTATCTTTTTTAACTGGGAGCACACTCTGCTTGAAATCAGTGGGCTTTTCTTTGGATTTGAAAAAGAGTGGGTTTTATTTTTGGGTGCAGCTCCCACCTCTTTAACATCCTTGGGGTTTTCGGCAAGTGGCCCCCCATTGCTCTCAACAAATGGCCTTCTTGGAAGCGGCCATTTTGCGGGGGGTCCTGCCCACCATTCAAGCCATTTCAGGAATGGGTGTGCTGCTCTCTTAATTTTGAGAGTGCCCACAAGACTCTCAGCATCCCGAGTGAGCCCACTGACCGGAAAAGGTGGGAAGCCCCTCGGATGGACGGTTAGCCCACAGTGCAGAAACCCATCAGTTCAAGGCTGGTGGTAAATCTTGAGAGAATGGCTTTTTCTCTGTATTTTGTTTTCTCTTAACAGCTAGTAACCTAAGCTGCATCTGGCCCACGATATTGGGGTGCCTTAGACAATCTGTGCCCCATTTTTCCTTCACATACCACACTGTTCAGCTGTGGGATCTGGCCAGCCTGAAAAGGTGACTGGACAAATTCCTGGAGGAGAAGGCTATTTATGGCTACTAGTCCTCATGATCTTATGCAAGTGCAGTATTAGAGGCAGTACGCCTGGGGAACATGGGTGGGAGGGTGCCGTTGACATCTTGTGGGCTTCTGGGCCGTCCATGGCCGTCTGATCCATCAGGGCTCTTCTATCAGTTAACACAGGGCCCAAATCCACGTGGAGACTGGGGAGCATTCCCCCTGGGCAGAGCCCGTTTAAACCAAGGGGAGCCCCACCAAATGGGCCCTTCGGCAGACTCTGGCTGATTCCCTCTGACCAGCCCCGCAGGCTTAGCACTCACTGGATGGGGGCCTCGTCCCCCACTTGCAAGGAGATGCTCTGCCCTTTGACGTAGGTCTCGCCTTCGTAATGCAGGCAGCCGTCTTCACAGTGCGCAGAGAACAGGGCCGGGGACGGCACCTTCTCGGTCTTCACCGGTCCTGGAAGAAGGACGAGCCTGCGTTTACGGATGGTATTTTTATGCCGCCCAATGGGCCGAAACGCTTGGCTGGTGGACAAAGCCAAGGCTTAAAAACACAAAGAAAAATGCTGGCAGCCATTCCAGTATCTACGAAACTTTTTTAAAAATTGGAAGGACCAAAGAAAACGGCATGGGAGGGGGGCTGTCTGTCTGTGCTGAGATGTTTTAGCTTTCGGAGAACCAGTGTGGTAGGTATAGTGATTAGAGTGTCGGACTGGGACTCAGGAGATCCAGGTTTCGGTCCGCATTCAGCCATGAAGCAAACCGCATGACTTTGGGCCAGTCATGGACTCTCAGCCTAGTCTTACCTCGCAGGGTTATCGCGAGGATAAAATGGAGTGGAAGAGAAATGTGGAAACAGTTTTGGGGCCCTTACCAAAGGCTAAGTGTGAATGTAAAGGGAGGAGGAGGAGAATTCTTGATGTTTAAGATTTATGATGGTGCCATCACCAAAACGGCCCTTCTGTTTGGAAGCCATCTACTGTGCCTCTTTTGGCAGGGACACCCAGGTGGATGATCGCACGACTATAGTGTGTGCTCACGTCTTTTTTTACAAGAAACATCGAATTGACATTTCTAAATGCTTCTGTCTTGTCCTGTTAACGTGAGGCAGCTAAAAGGTTCGACACTGAGACCTACCTATGAAGGCTGGGCCCACCCTTTAAGATAACTAGGCACCGGGGGCCAGGCCTGTCCTGTCCCACCCCAAATTCCACCTTGGTCTCGAACTGAGTTCTGCCTGCAGCTTCTTGGACAAGGCAGGTGGAAAAGCACACACAGTCTTGCCCTCGCAGGGAGGGGAAAAGGAGCAGAGCTCTTACCTTCGAGTTTCCTCTTCGGCGGGGACATGGCGGCTTTCGCCTGGGAAGACATGAGAGTGTTGAGTGAGGGGAGGGAAGGTGTGGGGGAGAGAAATGAGAGAGAACGAGAGCGTGTGCTCACAACCCCTTGCTTGCTCCCCAAAAGAGCCTGACGTCCCCACTCAGGGATTGGGGAAAGCAAGAAGCTGCTGTATGCCAGGCGGTTCGCACCGTCTCAAAGCAGCTCTCCAAGGTCGTGGTCATAAAGGAAATGCCAAGGACTGAGCCTTCTGCAGAACATTAGCTCCGCCACAGAGCCACTGTCCTTCCCTAACAGTAGAGGAAGTTTCCAGTCCTCATGATTCTGAGGAACGGGTTGATTGCAGTAAGAGCAGTCAAAGTCTTGGTTCGCTGAGCCGTAAGATGCGCTGGATATTAGCAACAACTGTCTGTGGTTTTAGGTAGGTCGCTTTCCGTGGACTCCCCTCAGGCCCCCCCACCTCTGAATGAAGGTGGCATCTCTGGCTCCCCCCCACTTTCCCCCCAAGACTTGCCTTTTTGATGGCCGTCCAATCCTCCATGATATCGATCTCATGTAACATGTAGACAATATACGGGCGTGAGAAAGGGGTGTTAAGACCCAACCTACGCAGGAGTACCCATGAGAAAATGGCCCCGGTTCCCCCCTCCCACCACCCACAACTGCCTAATCCAGGCAGAACTACAACAGGTGCAGCTCTGCATGTCCCAGACAAGGCGGCTTATTGTTGTGAGCCGCCCCGAGGCTTGTGGCAAGGGGCGGCCTATAAATTTCCAAATAATAAATAAATAAATAAGAAGCCTGGAAAGCCGCCAGGCGAAAGTGTCAGCAAGGTGCTCAGAAGGATATCGGACACCAGCGGCGGCTTCTTCCTCTTTCCGGGCCGGAAAGGGTCGCAGTCCTTTGCATTGTGCTTTGGTCGAAGCTTGTCGTCCCACCACTCTAGAAGGAGACGGGAGGGAGAAAGGAGCGTCAGCCATCCTTCTTGCTTCCCAGGGATGCCCAGGAGCTGCACTTTTGCGGGAAAGCGGGGCAGGGATTCTGCACAAGGGCCCACCCAAGGAACTACTATCCCGGAAGGAGCGGAAGCAGGGGGAAACTTATTTATTTATTTTTGGAGTTATATTCCGCCTTTTTCTGACATAACTCTTTTCTCGCTGCTCTCAGTCTTATACATCTGCCCTGGGCTGAGAGCCTGTGACTGGCCCGGAGTCCCCCAGCTGGCTGAGTGGCAACTAGAACCCAGATCACCAGAGTTCCAGTCCTGCGCTCTTAACCGCTACACCACACTGCCCTTCTGGCCACTGGATGCAAAAGGAATCTCCTTCCAGCCACCACGGGGAGGACTCAGCCAAGAGCAAGAAGTCACGGCAGGCAAATCCCCAGATGCTCCGCTCTTTCCCACCCCGAACTGGGGATGACCCTGAACCTCCCATGTTCAGCGGGCAAAGCAGGCGCTGTGCCAAGGACGGTGTCTGCATACTGGGGCACGGCTGCACTGACCCGAAGTGAGGCCCACGCTGTGCCGGTCGTCCTCTAAGCGCTGGATCCGCTCCAAAAGGCGTTCCTGAAGCGTGTCGAAAAGCAGCAGCTTCTCGCTCTGGGTGTGGAAACGATAAATTGTCGGGATGCTTTTGGCTTCTTGCCTCCCCAACGGAGCTTCTGTTAACCCCAGACTTGCTCATTTTATCTTCCCAGGAACCCTGTGAGGTAGGCTAGGCAGAGAGGGATAGAGCCTGGCCCAAGGTCCCCCAGTAAGCTCTCTGGGCAAGCGAGGATTCGAACTTGTGTCTTTCCAGCCCTAGTGTGACATTCCAGCACAGGGGCGCCCCTTCTGCTAGTAATCCAGCCTAAAGAGAAAAGTTCGTGCCCTTTAAATGGGGGCAGAAAGTGCCAAAGCCAGGAAACAGGAGGCAGATCCGTGCCGCATGAGCAGGTGTGACCAGTTGACCTGAGACCCCTGAATCTTCCCTTTCGAGACCCAATTTTCCAGGCTGTTCGCCCTACCGTCCCTCCTTTCCCTTCTGAAATAAAAATAGAGCAGCCCTGCTTATCTCCAATGCCAATAAATTAGCTCATTTTTGCCCACATGTGCATCCCCCGCCCGCCCTTCCTTCCTTCCTTCCTTCCTTCCTTCCTTCCTTCCTTCCTTCCTTCCTTCCTTCAGAGAACTTCTATGCCACCCCATTCGCCGAAGCCTCGGGGCAGCTCACAATCATCACATCAAATTTTCCTACACTTTGCCTCCCTTATCCAGGCATTTCTTTCTCAAATAGGGTGTCCTTCGAAAGCAGGGTCCTTAAAAGACACAAGGAGAAAGACTTCAGACTTCCTTAACTTAGGATCGAACTTAAGCATCCACACATCTGTGCGTTATTTTTGTCCCGTGGGTCTAGGACCAGATCTTTTAGGTACCCAGCATCAATCCTGCCCCCAAGGGATGGATTTGCCCCCTCCCTCAGCCTGAAGCCCTCGACCCCTTATCCTCGCATTTTGTGGGATGTGGACAGCCCGAAAATCCAACCCATTCCCCTCAAAGTAGTCCTTTCGCTAATTAGAGGAGCGAGGGCTTTTCTGCCTCAGCCTCAAATTAAAATGTAAACATACTAGTCAGCAAGGAAAACTCACTGAACACAAGTTTGGCCTGCTAATTGTTGTTTTCCAAGTGGACTGGCTCATACATGGCATTTGAAGATTCAAGCTAAAAACTGTTGTACGGATTCCAACCTAGGATATAAGATTGCTGCTTCCCCCCGTGCAATGCTCTGGAAATTCCATGTTGAGGCAAAGCAAAATGCATGGCTACAGGATGGCGTGGAGCAGCACACCCAGAACGGAGCTCGGGATAGTGAGTCAGCGCTGCATCGCAGCTGCAGAAACTGTGAGTGCAGTTGTGGGAGCTTCAAGAGGACCTCTGCTCCATGCGAGGGAGTTCTGCTTTTTGCCTCTTGCTCAGACTTCCTCTTCAGCAAGATGCCCACTTTCAGATGCCACATTTAAAGACGATGCATTACCTCTGAGGTGTTTTTCATATGGTCACAGACTGGTTTAGCGGCATGAGGAGGATAGAGCAACTTTCTTATCATTGCGCTGCCTTCCTTTCTTTTGCAAGGAATCCAAAGCAATTTACAAAACGCTCCAACTCTGCATCTCATTTTCATAACAACAACCCTGAGAGGTAGGTTTGGCTGAGAGTGAGCAACCAGGACAAAGTCACCTGGTGAAATATATGGCTGAGAGGAGGCCTACACCCCGATCTCCCCTGACCCCATCCAACACTACCACCACACCACATGGCTTTTCTTATTTAAGCCCAAAAACCAGGTTCAGTTTTGGAAAGGCCTGGGGAGGAGACGCATTCTGGTGTAAACAGGACAAAATTACCAGCTTTTTTCCGCTTAAGGAAGCATTGTTTGGGTGAAGTCATATAGAAACTATTCACATGCAACACTGGAATGATCAAAAGTAAGAAATGCCAGGACTTGTGATTTTGGGTTCCCCCGGAAAAGGGTGGAAGGGAAACAGGCTTTTGCCTCCTCGAGTGTAGGGGTGGCAAGCCAGTGCTGTTCAGGGAGAATGCCACTCCCTGTGTTCTGGATCATGGGCCATACATACCTCCCAGGGAAGATGGAAATCGCAGAGCGAAAGGTCGGGAGGATTTGAGAGAGAAAATAAAGGAACAAGCAAAGGTTGTCTCCCCAAACCTCTAGGTGTTGCTGAGCTCCCTGCAGTTCACATCGGTGTCTGTGGTTGATGATGTCCAGGCAGAAGCCTCGGTAGATTCCTGTGGAGCGGAAAAGTACAGGAGATGTGGCTTTCTCTTCCTCAGCATCTTCCCAGCCCACGCAGCCGTCTTTTCGCAGCCAGGAACCAGCCGCAGGAGAGAGAATCTTCCCCGTGGCTCTTCCTCCCACCCCAGCAAGGACAGCCCTTCCCACCCCCAGTGATGCCAGCAGGGATGAAGTCCGGAGTGGTCAGCCCTGGGAAGACCCCAAAACACACCCTGACCACCCAGGTTGTTGGGCAGGTGAAGGAAGCTTCTCTTTGCTCCCTAAGTCATGAAGATGTGCAAAAATGGAGAGAGTTTAAAACGCACAACTCCACGTGCTCAAAGCTTTCTTCTGTTTAGTATCCGCTGGCAAACGGGGAAATGCAGAAGCGGCTTTAGGTAAAGTGGTTGGGGTTAGATGCGAAGTGTGTATTTGACAACTGAACACACACATATTGTGAAGGACACAAGATTGCCAAGTCCGGGGACTGAAGTTACACTGTCTCTGCTCACTGCTTCTGGGATTCGCAGGCTGGGCTTCTGGGGAGACGCAAACCCCTCCCGGCTCTCCTTCTTTAGAAGTTCACCACAGCCCCAGACGTTGTGATTCAGACGTCCTCTCCCGGCCTGAGCTGCCCCATGGTGCTGACAGCCCCCCCGGGTTGCCAGGATCTTACCCCTACCTGCCACCTCGATGCGGATCTGCATGTGCTTCTGCAGCACCCCCAGGGGATCGAGATATTCCGCAGCTTTCCCTGCCATCACGTCCTCCAGCTTGGCCTTCATCTGGTTCAGGCGCTCCTTGAAAAGCCTGCAGGACAGGAGCAGACGCCCGACTGGATTTCTAGCCCTCTGTCGCAAAGACCCAAGGGTGCTGTGTCTGTGCAACCCCACTCAAGGAGTACTGGAGGGGCTGGGACTTTGCAGCTGATGAGCAGTAGACTGCTCCTAAACAGGGAGGCTCCACTTCTTTGCCAATTATCATTAGGATTTAGAGAAGAGGCCTTAAAGCACCAGTCTCTCGGCCAAATCTAGATTTGTCCGTTGGTGAGGCATGATTGCTCCTTCTCTAGTTCCTACAGAACATTGGTCATGCTTAGGAACACAGAAAGCTTCACGTGCCTAGCTCATTTGTGGGAAAGTGACAGGCATTAAAGAAGCATCCAACCAACCATGCTATGCCAGCCCTCCCTAACCTGCTGCCTTCCCAAAGGGCATTCCAGTCGCCATCCCATCTCTTCCCAGAGGGACACAACAAAATAGGCCCGATCCTGCATGCACCCAGCCCAGGATTGTAGCGGCTACTCTCTGGGCTTTCCTGGCAGGAGTTCTTGCAGTCCCAGCTGGAGATGTTGGGGGCCGGACCTCTTGCAGCATCGCAGGGGTTCCACTGGCATCAACGGCTTTTTCCCAAGCTCCCGCCTGAGATGGGCCCATGTTTGCTTCCGCAGACCTGGGCCCAAGTCCCAGCAAAATTGTAATGAACGCTAAGTGGGCTTGGGCTGGTTTCTCCCTCTTTCCGCCTCGCAGGATTGTTGTGAAGGTAAAGGGTGTGTGGCAGAGTGACTCCAAACAGCTCTGGCCAGTGGACCCCTGCTGGGTTGTGGGCCCTTGGCTGGGGCCCAGCCATGCCAACTCTCGGTGCCAGCCGTGAATACGGACAAAAAGGCAGGCACTAAACAGTGCGGGGAGAAAGAAAGGCAGCAGCTCACGTCTCTTTGAGTTCAGAAAACTGTTTCTCCAAGTCCGACATCTCATCAAGGCACTCCGAACGGCGGCGTTCATAATCCTCTTCGTCCATCTCTGCAGATAAAACCAACAACACGGCGGAAATGTTTATTTCTTTCAACTTTGTCTATACCATCTGTATTTCCATAGAAAAACTTGGATGGTTAAAATATCAGAACCATTAACCGTACCTGATTGAGAGAGAATTAAATGAGATATATATCAAAATTAACAATTAAAATATCGGGTCAATAAAAAGGTCTTGGTCTGGGGCCGGAGAGAATGAAGAGTCGGCACGCACACCCACAGCACTTTCCCAAGGGAGAAAGAGGAGGTGTCACGCCACTCAACTACCTGAACTCTCCTCTTCCGACTCGGACTGGCTGGCACTGCGCTCATCCTCGCTCTCTTCTTCGCCATTCATCTCGGCAGCAGAATCTCCTTCTGCCTCTGTCTCCTTGGGTAGCGGTTGGACAGGCATTGTGCTCTGCAGGGCAGGGGTGGAAGCACAGGAGGAGAGCAAATTAACACACTGTACAGTGTTGAGCCACTTCTGGGCATCATCCTGACATTAGCTATGCATATTCTACACGTGTGTAAAGCACAAGGACCCCGCAGTCACAGCACTCAGCACAATATCAACTTGTGTGACTATGCTTTAAAGGCAAGATTCTAGTCCTCAAGCTTGGGGGACGTCTTTTAAAGTCTTCGGCCACCATCACCGGGTGTATCTCACCAAGAGGAACAACGAAGCAGCTAGTGTAAAGGATACCTGCAAGATGCATTCCCAAGAAAGAACTGGTTGATTTAAAAAGGAAGTCTGAACAAGGGTCTCAGCCTGATGGGAAATCTGTAATAGGGCCGCTGCGCAGTCAAAACCGTGGCTGTCTGGCAGCAGTTGGCTGGGTTCAGACATGATGATAACCTACACCCAGTGCTGAGCATGGATTGTCTCTGATGAGTTGTTGCTGTTGAAAGGTGGGTTCTCATGTTGTCTGAACACAGCCAGGCTGAAAAAACAGAGAATAACCCACAATTCTCAGCACAACAACAAACCAGGTGTCCACCTCAGGTTTTTTAATTCCTCCGTGTTGCCTATTTCTTTCATTGACATACTCTAATGTTTACCTAAACATTAAAGAACAGAGCTGGGGGTCAGACTAGATGGCCTGTGCAGCTCTTGTGTCTCCCGGTGTGGCTGGAGACCAGAATTCAGAATAGCTGGGTTCCAGTCCTTACTCAGCCACGCAGCTTATTCAGTGGCTTTGAGCGGACCATGAACTCTCAGCCTAGCCAACCTCACAGGGCTTTTGTCAGCAGAAAATGAAGAGGAGGAGGAGGACCATGCAAGGTGTCTCGGTTTTCCTTGCAGGAAAAAAAATGGGCAGGTATAAATACGCCCAATTAATCGACCCCCCGCCATGCACTTAGCTGGGACCAGCACCAAGGCCGTGCGGGCGGCTGCCCTGCAGCCCGGGCTCTGCACCGGCTTTGCCAAGGAGGTTCACCATTGATGACAACACTGACACTGCAGGAGGCCTTTCCTTTAAAGGTAGGCATGCAAGGCACATCCTATGCATGTGAATCTAGAAAAAGTCCCCAAACTCCCAGCATGCCCCAGCTGGCAAGGCATGCTGGGACTGAGCCCTTCGTATGTCACCCGTGCCGTCGTAATCTGTTATTGTGTCTTTGTTTAGTCTTTTGACTTTAGGTTTATCATCTACTGCTGCCTTGATGTCTTTGTGTGTTAAAAAATATGGTTGCTGCTCTTAGCCCTGAAGAAAAAGCATGGTATAAATGTTTTTTTTAAAAAATCAGTAGCTATCGCAACCCTTCGCCAAACCCACCACCCCTAGTTTGCAATGGACTAAGCCACAACCCTTTATACATTTCACAGGGGAACAGACTACGGAGCAATTCATGGGGGGAACCCTGAGTTAACAGGGATAAATCCGCCATTGATACGCCCCCGCCCCGAGTGGCAGTGGTCTGGCCCAAGCCCCCGCTACGCTCGCAAAGTGGGGAAAATGCCTAGGACTGGGATGGGCGGGACCAATATGACCCAGAAAAGGGGGGGTTAGTGGGGAAAGCGTCCGGGCCCCTCATTACCTGGGGGTGGGGCTGAGAAAAGCGCAAACCCCGCTTGGGCTCTCTTCAGCAATCGGAAGTCGTCCTCGTTCGATCCCGCCCCCCGCCGCTAGCCAATCACAACTATTTATTTGTTTGCCCAGAAGTGCTCTTCTCTATGATCCAACGGCTTGACTGTGGTACCCGCGCGGCATGGCGGGAAACCGGAAGCGGAAGTCGAGGCAGGCGTTTCCATAGCGACAGGGAATCAAGAAAACAAAAACAAGCTGGGTGCCCTAGTGTGCTTGCTCTATCATTAGGAATAACTATGAAAATAGTCACGGGTCAGAGAAGCGTGCAGATCCAAATATAAGTAATTTTAAAAGACACCAGGAACCCCCCTCTGCGTGAGACTTAAGGCGCAGATTTCTGCATGTCCAAAAGGCTCATTTAGAGCGCAATCCTATAAAAAGACCTACAACTCCCAGAGCTGAGAGTTGGGGGGGGGGGGTCCTGTCTGAGGCTAAGCCAAGGAAAAAGACAAAAATAAAGGCTTAGAAACACCCTCCCAGGCCTGGAGCCACGGCCACAAAAAGGCTGTGGTTGCCATGGCACCCCAGTACTGTTGCCATGGGAACTGGCAGCATTTTCCTGCTACCCACCCTCACACCATCTGTGCCAGTTATTTGGATTTTTACCCCTACCTACTTTCTTCTACCAAGCTCAGCACTCAGACAATTCTTTACCCCTTTTATTGACACAACAACCCTGTGAGGTAGGTTAGGTTGGCCTAAATCATTATTGGTACATACTACATCATGGATGTAACACACTGAACTCACACAATGCTCTGTCGCTCCCTGTGACTAAAGAGAACCCCCAGAGAAAGACACCTGACAGTCTGTAAACCTTAAAAACACATTTGGATATCATTTGGATGTTTATTGAGACCAAATAAACTTAGGTACTGGATTATTTGGTTATGATGGTATAATTGTGCACACAGCCAAGCATAAGGGTCAGGCCCTTCCGCACATGATTCCATAATGCACCAGACTTCTAGGATTGTCACAGAAGACATGACGGTCATGCATATTATTTTTGCTGAAAACAGACGCATCCATGCTGCACAGAGGGAAAGAGTCAAGGCCCTATCACAAGCTAAGAACAAATTAAGAAGCCATATAAGATGCCCATGCCCTAAAACTTAAAAAAAAAACCAAAAAACCAGAACCCAAATTAGAGACGGTCGTGTCTATTTAAAAACACAAATGCAGTGGATTCTGCCCAGCAATCACAAAACTGATGGCCATTTTACCAGGCAGAGAAAAGCAAGATTTCATCTTTCAGCTGAATGACTAGCAGACACCGAGTTGGCTGCCTAATGTCCAAGTTGGTTTCCTCCTCCCTCCTCATCGCTCCTTCTCTGTGTGCTGTGTCTTTTACGTTGTAAATCTGTGAGCCATCTTGGAGAAGATCAAAGCCTATTTCGCACCAGTCCTGTCCCCACCAGCCAGCTAAGAGTGGCCATGTGTTCTGCTTAATATAGCAGAGTCCTCTATTCAGAGGCAACTTCTATATAAAGGTCTGTTTTGCCCAAGTCTGGAATAAAAAGAAAGAAAAGAACTCTAGGAAGGGAGAGCAGGAAGTGCCTTCAAACTGTCTGCTCACATTTAGCAGCATCTGGACAACAGATGCTTATCTGCTCACAGCCTCCTCCCCAGTAAAATGGAAAGATTGTATTCCAGAATTTACAGTATTGTATACAGTAAAATGGAAAGATCGTATTCCTGAAATTACAGTACTTCTAAATTTGCATTTATGTCAATCTGTAGCATGTAGCACTGTAGCCTGAATCCCTTCTTTTCCCAGATATGTATCCTTGTAAATAACTATGAGCAATGACGTCTGCAAACCATTTTTGCTAGAACACGCGGCACAAGGTCAGCGGGACAAAAGCCTGTTAAAGCAACAGGTTCGCTTTAATTCATTTGCAGAAGGAAGGAAATCAATCACACTCCAGCCCTCCTGACCATGGCCATTCATCAGCTTATTTATTTGCATCACACAGAAAAAGGGAACCGAGCTTCACCAGTTTGAGAAGCAACATTTGGGACAACCCAACAGCCAAGCCGGCTCCAGGTCTCAGTTGTCTGGGCAAGGCATCCCCTGAGTTTCCTGCCTCAGTGATTACTAGGTGATGCAATTTGCCATTCTTCCTCTTCACATCACCTCTGGCTCAGTGAAGAAGCAGACTGGACTGGGGGGAGGTAAGGGACACAACTAAGGAGTTATTTGTTGGTGGGGGGGCTGCCAGAGTGTGGAGGCTCAGCAAATGCCCAACCACACTCGCTTCTCCAAGCTCAGGGCCAAGCCCCACTTTCTTCCCTTCCCCGCTTCCTCAGTGTGCCGCCTGAAGCCTTATTCCGCAGGCTCTTAGCCAGAATGCCAGCCAACTAAGCAGAAATCGACGGGGTTTAGGGGAAAACTGTATCTCTAATCTTTCCTACATACCAAGATCAGTATCAGAGGTCCTTATCTGGGTGCCAGCTCCAAGAAAAGCTCAGGAGGAAGCAAAAGGGGGGACTTGTCCATGGTGAGCCCCCAACTGTGGAATTATCTCCCCACTGAGGCCCCCCAGTGCCAACCTTGTCACCCTCAGTGCCAGGTTAAGGCAACTTTCTATGCCAAGCATTTAAAAACATCTGAGGATATTTAACAGGTTAATACTCTATATCATCATTTTAGCTAGTTTTAAATTATTTTTATTTATTTTTTTACATTTTGGAAAATTTAGTGTTTCATTATAATATGTGTTTCTCGAACCTCTGTAAATTCCCCAGAGGGCTATTGGGAGGCATAAAAATGAAATAATAACAACATTAGGAAGCAGAAAAGGTGATCAAGATCCAAAGATAGTTATCTCAAGGCTCACATCACAGGATTTGTACACTAAGGTAACAGGACTTTTTTTTAAGGCTAGGATGGATTAGGCATACCAGTGTGTTACTCTGGATAATTTCACAATTATCCGAAAATATGAACGCCCATCACAAATAACACCTGGGTATCAGTAACTGCAGTCCCCTGAATTACCCCTTGAGATGTAAGTTTGGGGTAACTAATTTGTAAACAAGTCCTACAAAATATAAAACGATCGGGGGTTTTCTGCAGCCCAAGGTAAACCAAGGTACTGATGAGCAGAAGGGTCAGGCTGTGTGTGTATAAACACAGCCTCCCTGAAATGAAACACAAATATTTGTAGCAGCCACAAACACACTTGAGGAAATGGGCAGAGCAGCCCCGGGACTACGTGGCCCCTTCCCCTGTGATCAGTGCATGACAGACGGCATCCAGCGTGAGGTTCCCCCGTAGTTCAAAAGAGCTTCAGCTGTCCCTCCGCAAGGGAAGATGTGACATCAGCATCGCCGCTCAGAGTTGGGGTACCTGCTCTTCAGCTCCTGCTTGAATTGTCGGAAGAGGATCTTGTTGCGCTGGTTCTCGGCATCCTTTTGGGCATGGAACTCACCCGCCACCTTGAAGCCCTTGTGCACCAGGAACGCGTTGCTCAGCACCGAGAAACGGTACCCCGCCACGTGAAGCTCGCAGGCCTGGAAGGAAAGGAAAACGGAGCAACAGCTTGGCTCACGCAAAAGTCCCCTCCCACCCAGGTTGTCCCATGGAACACACGTTGGGCTATTCTTATAAGGTGAAGGGACGGACATCTGACCTGTCTGGAGTTTTGGTCCACCCTTTGGGGTTTCCTACATAGTCACATCCCCTTCCCCACAACCACAAAGCGCTTGGTAATTTCCTGACTGTTCCAAATCCAAATCCAAATTTTATTATGGTCAGTGACCAGATTCTCTTATGGTCTTACTTTGTAAATGTTTTTTTAAGGTAAAATATTCCAACTATTAAAAGGCAAAATAACAGTAAACAAAGGATATAAAATTGATTACATTTGCCTATCACGATTTGTGATTAAACTTTTAAAACACTGCATTCTGTCGAAGAAGGAGTTCCGCTTCTGTGTGGTTGGGATGACTTTCCTAAGGCTGGAAGTTAAAGGTTTAAGCCACAAAGGCTGTCATTTCTGGTCACACCTGCTTTGTCTTTGCCCGCCCGCCCCCAGCACAACCAGAATGTGTCCCCCACAGTTGGAAGCGGCTCGCGGGCCGGGAAGGTTCCCCATCCGGATTCCCCGATCCCTCCCAAGCCCGGATCTAACGCTCCCGCCGCTGGACGGACGGATCGCCTGGCCGGGGCGGCTACCTGGCTGATGCGGTTGAAGCCATACTGCTTGAAGCGCTCGTCGTAGGGGGGCACGGAGCTGGCCCCGATGTAGAAGGGCTCCCAGGGGTCCCGCCACTCCACCTCGTAGACCGCCCGGAGGGGCCCCCCGGAGGGCAGGTTCAGCCAGCGGGAGTAGTTGGTGGGCGCCTGGCAGCGCGCGCACAGCTCCTCGTAGAAGGGGCGGATCTCGCCCACCTGGTACAGCTGCAGCAGCTCCTCCTTGGTGCCCGGGATGCGGCGCGTGTGGCGGATCTCGAAGGCCGGCACCACGAAGACCCTGGGCGCCGCCTCGTCCGCGGCGCCGGGCAGGGCCAGGAAGGCCTCGCGCAGCCCCTCGCTGGGCACCATGTCCATGTCCAGCACCAGCGCCCAGCGCCCGCCGCCCGCCGCCCGCGCCACGTTGCGCAGCAGGTTGTTGGGGTACGAGGCGTTGGGCGCCGCCAGCGCGTAGTTGCGCTGCCCGGCGCCCTCGCGCGCCAGCTTGGCGAAGACGTCGGCGCAGCTGCGCAGGCGGGCGAACTCGCCGCCGTCCGCCGGCTCCGGCATGGGCGCGCCCGCCTGCGCGGCCGGGCACACGAGGTGCAGGCGCAGCTGGCGGCGGGCCGGCGCGCACAGGGCGGCCAGCGCGTAGGCCGTGGCGGCGGCCAGGCGCACGTCGGCGGCGCGCGGCGCGAAGAGCGCCACGGACACGGGCCCGCGCCAGCGCTCCAGCAGGCGCTGCGCGTGGTGCAGGTTGCCCAGGCTGGTGTGCGTGGCCAGCACCACGTCGGCGCCGCGCCGCGCCGCCCAGGCGCCGCGCAGCACGTCCCGGTAGACGCGGTACTGCCCGCTGGCGTCCGGCGCGCCGCCGCCGGCCAGCACGGCCCGCAGCCGCTCCCGGGGCGCGTCGCGCGCCGCCCCCGCCGCCGCCGCCGCCGCCCGCCGGCCCTGGAAGAGCTCGGCGTAGCGGGAGCGCTGCTCGCGGCCGTGCAGCGCCGAGAGCAGCGCCAGGTAGAGCAGCTGCACGGCGGCCGCCAGCGCCAGCGCCAGCGCCAGCGCCTGGAAGCACGGGCGGCGCATGGGCCCCCGCGCGCCTCTCCCGCCGCGTGTGCCCGGGCCCGGCGCTCCGGCGGAGGCGGGCGGCGAGGCGGGCGGCGAGGCGGCGGCGGCGGCGGCTCGGGCGCCCCCTGCCCGCAGGAGGGCGCAGCGCACCCGCAGCGCGGCCGGCCCGGGGCTGGAGCCCGCCTGCGAAGGGCAACCGGGCCCCGGCGGCGCCCGCCCCGAAACGCGGCGGCGCCCGACGCCCTCCACCGCCTCCTGCCCCCGCCGCCTGGCTTCCCCGGGCTCTCTGCCCCCCAGCGCCCTCCTCGCCCCTCGCCATCCCCCCCACCATATAGGGTTTGGGCGCCTGCGGCTTCTCATCCATTGCAGCTTTTATTTTGAGCTTCACAGCGGGAATCCATGGTGGGAAACCTGTTTGGGGGCGCGGGCTCTTTCAGGACCACGGAGAGCTCCCATGAAGTTCGGGTTGACGAACCCGCGCCCCCCCCCACACACACACAATTTAAAAAGATGCAAATTAGGCTTACGGGACTGCCTATTTTCTGCTGGTACTATGGGCGTCCCCAGCAATATGGAGGGCAGTGGGTGGGGGAGAGCGGGATGCTGCGTAGGAAAATTTGCGGGCTTGCTATGGGGAAAGCTGCACACCCCCTTTTCAGACACGGGGAACTACAGATGGGGTGCAAGGGGGGCTGCATGTGGAGAGCAGGCGGCAGGTGGCATCCCTACAGAAAAAGCTATGGGCTTTTTTCCCACTGGGGGTGTTCAAAAAGCAGGAGAGCAGAGACTCAACCATTGTCTGGTTTTGTTTTTTAATTTAAAAAAGGTCCCCTCGGTGGGGAAATCCGTAGTTAACTCTAATTATAGCAATGATTCAACACTGTACATGCAACGGAAATGTTACTTTAAAAAAAGAAGAAAAACTTCTGAATTCTGCTGCTACTTCAACAGAATCGCCTGCGAAGACCTGGTTAAAAAAATTATTTGTATCACAAACAACAACAGAAATATACAGTCCTCTTTAAAAAAAGAACACGTTATCACGGTTGCCCTTTGATCTCTCATAAAGCTAATTGTAAGCCACTGAGGGTACAATTTTATGTATGCTTAGACCAAAAAAAGGCCCACAATTGCAGGCTGTTTGCATTTTTACTGGCATATTTAAAAGCAAATTCTAGCTCTTTTCAGGCATTCCTCGGAAACTCAACCCACGAGGGGACCGTGCCTCTCTTAACATTGTGCGTATTTTGTATTTTTTGACCTCACACACGTGCGGCACGCGTCCCTGTGCAGACTCGAGTTGTGTAAAATCAAAGGCAGAACGACACAAAAGCATTCCCGTCCCGATGCTGAGTTTCCTCATAGCCGAACGAGCAGAGCGCAGAAGCTTACACTAAAGCACAATCGATTCTGTATATTATTGCTAAAATCAACAGCGAGGCTGAAGCATGTCAGTTGTATTGAAGGTTTTTTCCCTATCAGATGCTGAGAAAAACATCTCTAGGCATTGAGTTGAGACCAGAGACTGAACCTAACAAAGAACCATTAACAAGCTCACAATATTCCCAGCTCATTTCCCTGGAAAGCAAATTGTGAAATGATTTTCCTTAAATCTACTGAATCGCCCGGAAATACCAGAAAGATAACATATGCCATTCTCCCTGAAACCGCACCCTCCCAGCTGAGGGTGGTATGTTGGACTACAGCACCCATCATCCCCAGAATAACACATCTGGAGAACATCAAGTTGTCAAAGACCAGTGTACAATAATACAGTTATGTCTTTCTCTACAATGAACTTGGCTTTTTTCCGCAAATTTTGCTAGAACATGAAACACACTACAGTTTCAAAAGGCATGATGAAACCTATTACCATCTACACCTCTTTTCCTTCCTTCCTTCCTTCCTTTCCCTTTTCCTGTGTGTTTCCAAATCTTGCATATTTTAAAACCGTCACAGCGGGGGGCAGGCAAAGATGCAAAAATACTTGCAAGGATTTGTGCGTGGGAGGAAGGCCTGAAACAAGTTTCATACATTCAATTGCTCTTTCAGTGTGCATTAGAAAAGCTGCCACAGAATCTGAGGTCTTTTGAGCTTTTTTCCCATTCAAAGAAGGCAAGTTACTAGTCCTCTTGTTTCCACAAATGGTTTAGTCGTTCAAAGTGACCAAGAGGAGAGAAATTGAATGGGGAAGCAGAGAATTTGGGTTACCTTGCTACCAAAAGCCAATTCACATTGGAAGAAGGGTGAATTTCGCTTTCCTCTGCCTTTCTCCACCTCTCTATCCTTCACCTTTCAGAGGGACGTGAAGCCCAGAAAGTAACTGTGCGTCATGCAACCAAATGTTCCCTGGATTCCAGTGCCAAGAAGAGAAATGTGAGGTGTGCGGATATTTCTAAGTTTCCCTTTTTGTGTGCATTATGTAGGTCCTACAAGCAGAAGGGGGACGTGGGTCAAGCCCCTCAACTTACATAAAGCGGGGTCTTGCGAATTCTCACTTCTGCCCTCTCCTACCAGAAAAACCCAAGAGTCAGCGGAAGATATGCAAAAAACTGAGGGCGACGGGCCGAACCCGATGCAGACGAAAGGAACTCTTCCCTTCGTCGGGAGATGGCTAAGGAGCCTCCGCTTCCCTTCAGCCCCACGGAGGGGGCTTCAAGGAAATAAGGGGGCAGAGGCCAAACCCCCCACAAGTCCCAAAAGACTGTCTGCTTCATGGTGGCATGGTCAAAGCAAAGCTTTGAGGGCAAAGGACAGTCCGGCCCCGCAGGAGAGACCCAGGGCCAGAAAGAAGGTCATGATCGCTCCGGCCAGTTCACTCTCGTGGGGTTGCACCTGCCTGGGGAAGAGAAGAGCAAGCTTTCGGTCAAGGATGGGAAGCCTCTGGCCTGCGGGCAAAGTCAGCCCTTTGTTCCTGCCGCTTTTCCTTTCAAGCAGCTTAATTCTCCCCCCCAGCCCGGCAACCGAATCCTCGTAACAACAACCCTGCGAGGTTGGCTGGGCCGAGAGCCTGGGGCTGGCCCAAAGTCACCCCGAGAGCTCCATGCCTGAGCGGGGACTCGAACCCAGATCATCCGAGTCCCAGTACTGCGTTCTTAACCATGACACCTGCCCCCCTCAGCTCCCCCTCCACCCCCTTCCCCAACCACCGGTCATTTGATAGTTCTGTGACTTCCACGCATCCTCACCCACCCGCCTTCCAAAAGGTCAAAATGTCTCTGCTAAGGGCTGGCTTGCCCAAAGGGGGCATTTTAAGCTAAAATACTCGGGTAATGTATTTTACTCAGGTAAAATACTTGGATAACTCTGCACACCTCCAGCAAGTGACACCTAAGAGCCCGGAAACAGAACCTGGCCCTTAAAATTAATCCCCAGAGGTTTCGCCTGACACGGTTTTTTTCTTTTTGGTGCCACGCACCTGGTAGGCGTGTCATGAGTGGAGCCGGCTGGAGCCGGGGGTCAGACTAGATGGCCCGGGAGACCCCTTCTGACTCGCCCGCTCCGTTTCTATGTTTCTATAAAAGCTTTAAGCAAATCAATAAATATCCCCAGGGAGAACCACCAGCCGGTGTGGCCACCCGGTTACTATTTGTGCCCCGCGCTTCCGGAGAGGGACCGTTCCACTCACTTGGGCGCCAGGCACATGGAGAGAGAGACGAAATAGCCGTTGGAGAGCGAGAAGATGAGCATGAAGAGGACAAACCAGGCGTCCTGGCGGAAGAGCAGCGGCAAGGAGGTGCGTGGGCTGACGTTGCAGAAGAGGAGAAGCGGGACGAGGAACAGGCGGAGGCTGACCACCCCCGGGAGCAGCCGCAGGTGCTTCTCGGGCTGCGAAGAGCGAAAACCCGCATGGCAGACGTGCCCGGAACGGCGCACGAGCCGATTCCCGAATTCATCCCTAGGCACACAGCTAAACCTTAAACCTCCACCCAATCTCAAATGGTGCAAGCACCCAGAGACGATCTTCAGAGGTTGCTGGACTACAGCCCCCATCATCCCTCGCCGCTGGCTGAGGCTGATGGGCACTGTGGTCCAGCATTTCCCATCCGGCATCGAGCATTCAGGGGGGCTCAAGTCTAGCCTGCCAAGCGAGGACAGTGCTTCCGGCCCCCGGTGTGGGGCGGGAGGAAATCCCCTGCCGGCATCGCTGCCACACGTCCGACCGCTTACCCAGGACAAGTAGGAGGTGGCGCTGCGGCCCAGCCAGTCCATGACGTTGAAGAGCAGGAAGCAGCAGACCGGGGTGAAGAACTTCTCTGAGCAGGAGAGAAAGGGCAGAGAAATGAGGTGGGGGGAAGAAAGGGGCAGCGTGCGCTTGGGAACTGAGCTGGTGCTCTCCTCAAGATGCTAGTCCTCTTGGAATTCTCGGCAGCTGGCGTTCCTGGCCTAAGGAGGCTGCTAAAGCCAGGTCCTTCTCCTTCCAGAGAACAAGGCCAACATCTCCCTCTCACGGCCAGGAAAATACTAGTGTTAGTGGGGTGAGGAACCGAGTAGGGGAGGGGGAACACCCCCCGCCTTGCAAGCCCTGCGTGTTCCAGATCATATCATGAGCTATGGCCCCTTGTCCTTCCTTTGCTCTACCAAATACTGGCTTTGACACCCACGTCAGGATCCGTTCCCGCCAGACATATTTGCACCAGATCTGCCAATTTTTAAAAAAGGCTGTTTGCATCTTTGATCCATAACTTGCTTTGGCACGCAAGATGTGGCAATACACACGTCTTTAAACAAGAGTGTTCAAAAAGGGTCGGGAAACAGGAAAACGGGATAAACAGGCGTCTGCATTCAAGGCGCCTGCATATGGCATCCCATGTATACATCGCAAATATTTGCATCCATTTGCATATGGGTATTTATCCTGGTTTTGGGACTCGGGCGGAACAAAGCCCTCCTGCCAGCTCCCCCAAGCCCCGATCAACCCTGCTTCACCTGCCCCTCTCCCCAAGACCCCGGTCACTCACTCCACGTTTTATTCTCGGAGACGGTGGAGACGCTGGCCGTGATGGCAGGAAACACAGAAAGTGTGATGGAAAAGACCAGGATGATGCTGAGGGCCAGCTGCCAGATCTGCAACAGGGAGGAGAAATAGAGAGCACCTCAAGAAAGCAACAAGTCCCAGCAGCCTGCTCTTAGACGCTGGCCCTGCCTTTACCCGTCGCTTGGGGTCCCAAGGCCGAACCCCATTTCGGAAACACTCTTGGGGTTGCACTCCAGGTAAGACTGAAGCTCCACAGCCCAATCCTTGCCTCTTTAAGCATTTAATCTATCTATTTACTTCTTGAATCACCGCCCCGAGGACTTGTTTGCAAGGGGGCGGCATATAAATCTGTTAAACAAATAAATAAATAAATAAAATTTAATCTAAGCTTTAATCCTTACTGCCAATAACCAAACTTGGAAGGAAAAGGCAATCCATTTTTCAGAACGGGGAAAATCCCTCGTTACCCCCGAAAATGAAGGGATCACCCAACGGCCGGATGGTCCGAAGGAGACATATGGGCGATGGAGGGAGCCCGAGAAAAAATTATTTTCCTTGTTGGTTCCATCTGACAGGTATCAAAAGTGAGCCTCCGGATGCAACCAAAATCATGCGCGGTCTCAACTTGCGGAAAAGAAGGCGGCCGCTTGTTTTACCCACTTGGCAGCTCAGGAACGCAGAAAGGTGCCGGACACCCCAAGATCACGGCCTTTGGCAGCGGTCGGAGATAAAGCTCCCATTTCCATGTGCGGTGTAAAAATACGGCAGGGGTACAAAACATTGCACAAGTACAGAGAGCAGGGTCTGTGCAGGGTCTTGGCCCTTCTCTGGTCGAAATAGGGACAGGGTTGTACCGTGAGCATCCCGATATGGGAACTTCCCACCGCAGGACCTATGTAAGACGCCTGTGTGACCCATCCAGTGCAGAACTGAGGGGCAGGATCTCTCCAGACTCCCAAACGCTGCTCCCCACACCCCTCCGGCCATCTTCCACAGCTTTTTCCGCTGGGAAATATCAGGAAGCAAGCGGGTCACATCCTACCACTGAGTCGTGGTTGTAGGTCCTACCTTCTTGAGCACCCCGAGGATGGATGGTTTCGGTGGAACAGGTCCCGTCCCGCTGCTTCCATTCATCTTCTGAGGGGGACATTTCAAGCCCTGCTGCTCCGCTACCACATTTGCGTTACTCTGGTTTACCTGTTCCTCTTGCGGCCCATCAGGGACAACCGGGGCACCATCTTCTACTGGCACAAAGGAGAGGGACCCATCGTCACATGGCAGTCAGGGGACTGAGGGGCTCCAATCCCCTTCTCCTGTAAAGCTCCCCACCTCACATCGCTTCTCCTGTCTGACTGGCCATGTGACTAGTCCCCATTGTTACATCCATGCCTTGTCAGGCAGCTCCTGGCATTCGATTACTCAGAGTTGTAAGGCATTTTCTGGAAACGGATAGCACCCTTCACCATTTCTGAGTGACTGGGTTCAGACAACACAACAACCCACCCTCAAGGGTGGAAGACAGGTTAAGTGTGGGCTGTCGTGGAACTGCGGGGGGTTGCTACTGAATTGTGGGTTACCGTGTTGTCTGAACCCAGCTAAGACAAGAAACCATGGGGAACAATCCACTGTTCACAGCCCAACAAGACCGGAGGGGTTCCCTTCACAGGTTGTTCATTAACAAACCATGGCTTGTTAGTGTGGCTGGGTTCAGACTACATGGCCCATGTTTCAGCACCAACTTGGTGCAATGCACCCCACCCATACTGCACAACGGCTCCTCTCTGGGTCTGCAGGCCGGGCCTCGCAGCTGCATATTCCGGTCCTCCCCGCAGTCAGAATCCCCCCGAAGCCTCTTTTACGGCCCCCCGATCTCCCCGAGACACCGCAAGCATCACGTGAGAAAACCCACTGCAGAAATCCTGTTTCCTCCTCCCGCCAAAAGCCCGCTGACCTGGGGAAAGCAGCCCAGCCTTCGTCTCCAGCTCGTAGACGGGCTCTTCCTCGCGGCTCTTGTCCAGGTGGTGGCGGGCAAAGTCCTGAAGAGAGAAAAGCACCTGCTCCGCACTCCCGGATGCGCTTCCCCGCGATCCCCCTCTGCGAGGCGCAAGCGCGACACTCGCACGAGGCTCTTCCCCTGCTTTCCCGTGACCGCCTGGCCGGAGAGCAGGGCCTGGTCTCACCTTGTAGGGCAGGACGAGGTAGCAGAGGATGGAAATCAGCGTCCCGACACAGGGCGTGACGAAGTAGCTCAAGGCGGAGGTCTGGGCGTCCAGGCCGCCTGAAACAGACCGACAAGCCCAGGCTACTGGGGGCATTTTCCCGCTCGGCTCTTTCGGGGACGGAAAGAAGGCCACGGGGTGAAACGGAGGCATTGCGAGTCCCCTGCGAGATAAGGTGCGAATGCCTGGACTTTTGAACTTAGAGACGCCTCCTCCAGGCCCAGCAGGCCAAGCGCTTCGGCCGGTTCGCCTGTTCGACGGGTTGCCGCAGGGGCGGGGGCCTGGGTCCCTCCCCGGCCCGTTTCGCAGGCAGGCACTCACTCGCCAAGGAAAGGAGCATGGCCGTGGCGGCGAAGGTCCCCGCCATGCCCTGGCCACTCAGGAAAACCGTGCTGTAGCTCTGGGGGAATGATCCCAGCTGCCCAAAGAGGCTCCCTTGAAGGATGGCGCAGAAAGCTGTGGAGAGCCGAGAAAAGAGGCCGACACGGTCAGGACGTGGGGCCTGAGCCTTCCCAAACACCCCCTGAAACTCTGCCAGCCTTGAGCCTCGGCTGCTGAGTGGGCAAGACTGTGTGTGTTGTTCTGATGCTTTGTGAGGATGAGGAAACTGCTCCGGTTGGATTTCTGCCTGATGCACAGCTTAAAGGATTGGAAGCTAGCCCTGGCTTCCAATCTGCTCTTCCAGGGATGCCCTAATTGGCCATGCCCCGTTCCCCTTCCCCCCGCAGTCCCATGTGCCACTCCAACATGGAATCCGGCCCTCGGGGTAACAGCAGGTCAGCCACCCTGCTCTAACCACCACTTCATGCTGCCCCTCATTCTTCTCTCCCCCAGGTGAAATGCAGACAGGCTCCTTGCCACACAGGGCAGCATGGATCCAGGAAGCGGAGGTCAGCATTTCCTTACTTGGTTGAGGGTTCAAAGAGAAACAGGGGCTCCGATCCCGCAGACTCACAGTTAATGAACCAGACGCACGCCATGGTGATGGAGAAGAACCTCGCGGGCGGCATCTCCACCCTGACCAGGATGGCTGTCAGCACGAAGAGGACTAGTATCCCGGCGAGGCTGCCCAAGATCCGCACCTTGTCCGGTATGCTTTGCAGGGGCAGAAAGGAAGAGGTGGAAAGATGTGCCCCAGTTCGGAGGGCCCTTCAGCAGCGCCCGCCCCCAGGCCTCCTCCCTCTGTGAGCCACACACCTTCTCCCCACCATGTGGCTAGCACTTGCCGCAGTAGGTGCCGGGGCCCACGGCAGCTCCCGCACCTGCTCTCCCTGTGCGTGGGCCGAGGCCGTGGCACGCCTGGCACAGGGTCGCCCCCACTGGCCTAGGCTTCACTGTCGCTGGCCACTTGAAGAAGAGTTTGGCTCAGTCAGTGCCAACACATAGAAACAGAGCGAGTCAGAAGGGGCCTCCCGGGCCATCTAGTCTGACCCCCGGCTCCAGCTGGCTCCGCTCACGACATGCCCACCATGTGCATGACCAGCCTGTCTTTGAACACCCTCACCGATGGGGCCTCAACGACCTCCTGTGGAAGCCCATTCCACACCCTCGGGGTCCTGACTGTCAGGAAGTGCCTCCTGGCATCCAAATGGAGCCTTGGCTCCCTGAGCTTTGCTCCCTTGGAGCGCATCCTGCCTTCCTCTGCAGGGGAGAACAGGCCTCTCCCCACCTCCATGTGACACCCCCTCACATACCTGCATGTCGCCAACAGATCCCCCCCGAGTCTCCTCTTCTCCAGGCTGAAGAGACCCAGTTCCCTCAGCCTCGCCTCATACCCCACCATCCCCTGCAAACCGGCCACCACCCCAGTGGCCCTGCGCTGCACTGACTCCAACCTGGCCATATCCTTCCTGTAACGAGGGGCCCACGCATTTGCAAGGGAACAACCCAGCAAGGGGAAACTGGAGAGCGTTCACAGGACGAGGCAGAGTCTAGGCACAGATCAGGGAGCTAAGCTGGGAGGAAGCGGGGCTCGCTCACCACTGGTACAGGAGGGAGTTGAGAAGGGTAAAGAGCAGGAGCGGCAGCTGAGACAGGAGTGCGAGCCAGTTGCTGAAGTTAAAGTCGTCCCTGCAGGGAGCAGCGGGCCCCGGGTCTTGCGAGGTCCCGTTCCCATCTTTCCCATCGGCGGAGCAATTCCCCACAAGGAGCCGGTCCTGGAAATACTGCGGAAAGCATGAGAATTGGACCAGATGTGAGAGAAGCCCCTCTGCACCAAGACGCACGCAAGGGCACCTCGCCCATGCCCTGAGGCGCTCTCTTCATCTGTATTACAACACCCATCTCAGAGAAGTCTGGGGAATAGCAACACTGCACCAAAGCCACCCAGAACATAAGGACACAGACAGCGAAGCAGTATTAAAAAATAAATTCTGGATACTCCTGAATGGCTACTCCCTTTCTACTCCCACACCAAAGGTGGTGCAACTCAGGGTTCCTGGCAGAAATCCCCGCACCAAATTCTATCAGATCAGGGACAGCAGATCTGGCATCATCAGATGCTCCAGTAAACTGGGGAGTCACACAACACAACCCTCAAGTGGTTGTTGGATCCGATTCACATCCATCCTTGCCAACAGCGAGAGAAGGTGGAAGCTGGTGGAAGAGAGACGGGGGAAGGTGGAAGGCCCCCATTTGGGGTTTGGCATGATGTAAATAAATTTCTGTGCCAGCAAGGGAATCGAAAATTCTGCTGCTATTTACTGCAGCTTCTGAATCAAGAAGTGTGACCTACATTAAACTAGCCCGCATCTTGTTTCGTTCTGCGATTTACTGTTTATTGTTTTATACATTACTACTGTTTTAATTCGTTTATTTGAAGTTGTTGTTGCTTGTCGCTTGCACTGTAAGACGTCCTGAGATAGTTATATAATAGGATGGCATCTAAAAGCTTTTAATCAATAAATAAATAATCAGAAAACCTAGTTTGAACATGGCTGGTTTGAATGAACCGTGGTTAATGCTAGCCCCAGTTTGTCATTGCCGACGACACAACAAAATGGTTAACTAAAAATGAAACAAAGACTGCAAAACGCCCAGTCACCGGAAAGAACAAAGAAAATGATTTTCTAAAAATATTGACTGCGTCTCTAGCAGCTGGGTGTACTTCAACTCCCAACATCCACGCTGGCTGGGGCTCATGGGAAATGAAGACCAAGCCCCCTGGGAGGCGGCAGAACTGAGGATGCCGATCTTGAGGAAACATAACTTTGAGTGGAAATGGACTCAGAACTGCCCATAATTACGAATAATAATAATAATGCATTGTTATGTGAGCTGACTGGAAAGCACCGTCAAGTTTTGGGATTAAGCCAAGCTGGGAAAAATCCAGAAAATGATCCCAACCAAGTACTAACCGGGATGGCTGTGATGAAGAAATTCCATGGAAGAAGCGTTCCCAGGCCAAGGAGAAAGAAAATGATGCCCACGCAGTGGAACCTAGTGGTTTGGGGGGGAAAGATGAGAGAACCATCAGAGGATTTCTTGTCCAGCTGGGGAATGCTAGTTTTGGGGCTTTTTCCTGCATGGAGTCTGAAAATGACCTCAACTTCAGCAGCAAAAGCAGAGCAAGAAACGCCACTTCGACAGGGGCAAAGGTTTGCGTAGATAAACATGAATTTGTTTTTCCCTTCCTGCAGCCTCCTTCCCCCACCAGCGAGAGAAACGAAATGCTTCTCTCTACCGGAGAAGGAAATTTTCAACTTCTGGTCATTTCTGGACAGGAAAATCAAGTTCTGGAGAAATGTAACCCAGACCCTTGTTTGCGGTTTTCAAAGGAATCCCCCCCATGGAAGTACGTGTTCTTACTGCTGAAGTTATCATCCACGAGGGAGACACACTAGCCAAACAATGTTTGTTAGAACAATGGCAAACTCCAGCCCAAAACCTCTGGGTTAATTGTGCAAAGTCTAGTCTACACACTTAGGGAACTGACACAAACAACCCACCTTCCATTTGTTCTGTGCTAAACGAAGGATCTATCCATATTTTTATTTATTTTTTATACATAAATTTCTATTTACCTGTCCTTTAAAGAATTAGAAATTTTAATCGGTTTTAATATCCACAGTTGTCTTTTTGCTTTTGATTTTTTGCTGATATTATTATATTTTTGAGAGGCAGTGTGGTGTCGTGGTTAAGAGCGTGGGACTGGGACTCAGGCGATCCGGGTTCGAGTCCCCGCTTGGCCATGGAGCCGACTGGGTGACTCTGGGCCAGTCACAGACTCTCAGCTCAACCTGCCTCACAGGGTTGTTGTTGTGGGGATAAGATGGAGGAGGAGAATGATGTCAGCTGCCTTGAGCCCTTTGCAGGAAAAAGGCAGAATATAAATCGAAAAATAAATAAAATAAATAAAAAGTTTTTGTTGTTTACAGTGGTTATTTGCTGTTAATAATTGTTATAATTTTTATTTGCTGTTGTTAATAATTGTTATAATTTTTATTTGCTGTTGTCATTAATTGTTATAATTTTGTAAGCCGCCCTTGGACGTCTTTCTCATATAGGACGGGATATAAATGTTTTAAATGCGTAAGTAAATAATAAATCTTTTCAGCGTATGACTTACACTGTACTATTCAAATGTAATACACCATCTGGTATCCATTACACAAAACAGCATTCATTTGAAGCATTACTTTCGGTTCTTAATGTTGCCCCTTGAAGATGATCTTTATATATGATCTTTATATATGATTTAGATGATCTTTTATACCTTCTTTTATCTGAGTAGGAGATGACAAGGACTCGCAGCCCCGGTGACGTTAAGAACACCGAATACCATTTACTTCGCTGCTCCAATGTATAGATTCTTCCATCGTATTCTCGATTTTTTATTAAGTAGACCTTCGTTGGACAAGACCTGTTTACTGTTTGCAGAGAAGGGATGGCATCTATTCTAACTGGCTGCTAGAAAAGCGAAGCCTAATGAGATCCATGCAATTTTATACTAATTACTCAGATAAGGATTATTTTATTTGTTCCCATGGAGGGTGTGTGATTCAGTGAGGTTCCTCTAATTATTATATTTCTACTATACTTTTGATGGTCCTTAATGGTTTGTAACTTTTTGCCTTGAAAACTGGACTGTATTTTTACTACATCCTATTGTTTCTCTTTTCACATTTGTGGTGGCCTAGGACTATACGCAATAAAGACTTGCCACAACTTTTCGGGATGGGAGCAGAAGGGCAGGAAAATGGTGCGCAGGAAGTTGGGACAACTAAAGGGAATCTGTCCACTATTCAGAAAAGTTACAAAAAAAGCAGGTAAACCTGTAATTCATGCAAATCAACCGAGCCAGAGTGGCTTCTCCTGCCCCCAGGTGCATAACTGAGTACACAAACAGTAAAAACAGGCCCATAAATTTTTTTGCAGCTGTGCCTTCTAAAATTCTAACCATTTCTGTAACTGTCCCAATTCATGTCAAGCCAGCAAGGAAAACAGCCCCGGAGTCACAAAAAGGAACAGAGCAAAAACAATCTAAAATTTCAGCACTTTAAAATGTTAAGGCAACGCCAAATACATCTTATGTCCAGGGGATGGAAAGGTGCTTTGATCATAAGTTTGTAGGGGGACCTTACAGCCCTTCTTCAAATAATATGGGACTCCAAACCCTACCAGCCCCAAAGACAATTGCCGCTCTGCCTTGCTGAAATAGTCCCATTTTATTCTAGCAATAATTCTAGCAATTTATTTTATTCTGCTCATCTCTAACATCCTATGTAAGCCTGAGAGATTGGCCAGTGAGGAATATCATGGCTTTTAAACTGGGGGTTCAGCCCTCCCACATTATCTGGCTACCCCACAAGCTTATCCTAACACTTGCCTGAAAAAATGTAAAATAAAAAAATCTAATATCTTAGCATGGTAGGCATTTATCATTTAAACTCTCTAGGCACTTTAAGAATTGATTTTATCTGGATTATTTTAACTGGCTTGTTGCTTCAATTTATACGCTAATTACCCTCAGCTATGTACTGTTTTGTTTATTTGTCTTTTCCTTACTGTGTGTGAAGCGCTTGTGTTCCCTGTCATTGTTACGCTGCGCTTCTATTTGTCTGCAATCCACTTAGAGTGCCCTCGGGCCAATTTAGTGGAATATAAATTTTAAAAATAAACAAGCAACTTTGCTCTCTGCTCCAGGAGTCCTGAGACATTCAAAAGTTGAACGAATTGGGCTGGCGGAAGAAGCATCCTGAGTCCCAGCATCCTGGGGGTGAGGTATGGACTAGGCATACCTGGCCCCTTCCTGATTTATACCCCCCCCACCACCACCCACCCAAACCAGGCCCCATGTTCCCCGGCCACTTACGCGTCCTTGGGTTCAGCCCGGGGAGCCATCGGGGAAGAGCTATCTGGGAGCAGGGGGCCGGAGTCGCTGCATCAGCCGCCCCTCGTCCAAGCACAGCTGGCCCTGGAGGGGAACCAGAGGGGTCACCAAGGGCCAAACTGGGGGAACTGGTTCGTCCTTCTCAGGAGTTAGGGAGCGTCTGCGAATTCCAACTGCAGGAGGAAGAGGGGCTGGGGAAACGCAGGCAGCGGGCCTGAGCCGCAAAGGGCGACGGAGAGAGGCGGGAGAGCGCGAGACTGACCCCCCCCCAAAAAAGACCCCTAGGGATGCCCAGGAGCAAAGCACTGCAGCCCCTGAGCCCTCAGCTGCGACCGCTCCCTGACAAGAATGATGCACTCTGCACCTGCTCGAGCACATCCGTTTTGGGCGCTACTTCCTATGTTCTTCCTAGGAAGCAACTCTGACCATGTGCAGAGCGCCTGCTCGCCTTACATGACACCCACAAAGAACCAGCAGTAGCTCAGCAGGGCAGTTGGGGACCGTCGGGTTTTTTTTAAGGCTTGCCCCGCAGATGTGCTGGACTGCAACTCCCATGCTGGCTGGGGCTGATGGGAGCCGTGCCACCACACATGGGGGAGGGGCACCTGGTTGCAGCAGAGGGGGCTGCGCTCCCCAGCGCGGGGAATGCCCTCTGCACACGCCCAGAGGTACAGCCACGCTTCGTGTCCACACTGCGCCGCAAACCCGAGGAAGTCCACCCGCCGCCGACGCCTCGGCCCTTCGGGACACGGGAGACACGTGTCCCGAAGAGGGCCCTCCACACGTCCCTTCTCGCGCGGGGGGCGGCAATCCGGAGCCGCCCCGCAGCAAGCAGCTCCCCGCGCGCCCGCGGCCCCCGGGGCTGGGCGGGATCCGGATCGGGGACCGGGACCGGGACCGGGACCGGCGCCGGCCCGGCTCACCTGCGCCGGAGGCCCAGCCCGCCGCGGCGCGGCTCCATGGGGCTGCAGGCGGGTGGGCGAGCCCTGCGCGCCCGTGCTTGGAGGGAGCGCGGCGCCGCGCCGGGGAGCAGCCGGGAGAGGCCGCGGGGGCGCGCGGCGACGGGCCGGTGCGCGGCCCCGGGAGGCGGCGCTGGCCCCGCCCGCAGCCAGCGCGGGGGGGGCGCCAGGAGGAGCGGGGGGAGGGGGCCGCAGGAGCAGGAGGCAAGCGGTGGGGGGCACGGGAGACCCAGCCGCCTTCCCATCCGTCCCCCCGGCTGCAGCAGTGCAGATGTGGCTGGGGGAGCCACAGCCCAGGCACATGGGTTGCCCTGGACCTGCGGGCTGTGAGGCGAGGCCCCTGCGCGACGGTTCGGGGCGGCTTGCGAGCAGCGCGGAGCGGGGAGCTGACCTTCCCACAGCAGCCCCTGCTCAACCCACAGGCCTGGTTTGCGCATAACGAAGCACATCGTGGCTTGCTGGACTATGATCTGTCGACTCATGGGTTGCCACTGTGAGCAAAGCCAGAGTGGAGCTATGGACTGTGAGCCACGCGTGATCCGGGGTTCACAGCCACACATTGTGGGTTCTCTCACTGGGTCTTACGACCCACACAGTGCAGAATTCTCACAGAACAACAACCCAGGACTCAATCCGCATCCAGACCATTCTCTAGCACGTCTCTACCTGCAAACCGACCCTTCCCAAATTTGTTGGGGGGGGGTCCTCCAGTTGATTGGGACTCCAACTCCCAGCAGCCCCGGTGAGCATGCCCAGTGGTCAGGAGAGCCAGGAGCTGAAGTCTCAGGCAGTTGGAGATTTCCCATCTGAGTTTACTTAGAGTTGCAGCCCTCAGAAAGAGTGGGCAGAAAGTAGCTCTCCAGCTGTTCTGGATTTCTGGCTTCCGGGCTTCTGGTTTCATCAGTTCCTGTGTCAGCCACGAGGCTCACGGGCTGCACGGTGCCTGCGGTGACTTGACTGTGGAAAGCAGTACATGCATGTGCTGAAGAGACAGCAGATGGGAGAACGAATCGCTCCTGCCCTAGCCTACCTCATAGGGTTGTTGTGAGGAGAAAACAGCGTGAAGTCTACGCGTGCCACCACTGACTTCTTCCGAGGAAGGCCAAGATAGTAAGGATGTCTTGGTTTGCTCTGCTCTTTGCGCCATCATTGTTTGATTCGGCGCCAGCTCTGCCGCTTCAGCGCCGATTCGGCCTTTTTCGCTGTTTCCTGTTCTTTCCCCCAGGAAAATTCCTCCCTGCCATTGGCCATGCGCAGTTGTCGTTCTCACCCAAGTTCCTGGAAAAAGCCCTTGTGTTTTGGTCGCAAGGTGCAGGGTGGAGAGGACGAATCCCGGAGCAGGGCTAGTCCAAGACTCCTGGGATTAAATGTAGGAAGGCCCTTTCTCCGAGTCCGCAGTTGGAAATATCTTCAGGTGAGCGAGGGCACAGCATCTCCAGAGGCAGAAGAGCTGCGGGGGCTCAGGGCGGGCTGGATGGGGCCCCCATTCTGCCCCCTAACATCTTGCTGCCGCTTCCACCCTGCACCGTCGGCTGCCTGAAGCAGCCGCCCAGTTCTGCCTGGCGCAGAGGTACAGAAGCGAGAAGCTGGCAGCTCCTGGTGCCACGATGCCGGCATGCTTAAAGCCTTGGGTGCCTTTGCTCTGCCCACGTCCCACGTCCTCTTCCTCCTTCCACGCCACCGGCAGCCACATCTTGACACGCAAGTCTGTGCTCAAGCGAAAGAGGAACCACTGTGCTACTGTGGGGGCGCCATGCGCGATTTAAAATGGCAGGTCCAAGAAGCCGTACATTGCTGGCGCTCCCAGGAAGGGCACTGCCCCCCCCACAGGGTCCCCTAACATGAAAAAGCACTCCTGGCCGAGGACCTCCGCAAGCACGGCGCTGCGCCAGGTGCAAAATCTTCAGCGAGAACTACAGATCACTCAAACGTGCGCCAACGCACTCAGTGGGGTTATGTAGCTCAGAATGCCAGGGGACAGGTCCTTGCCCCAAGGCGCTTGCAGTCCAGCTAGGAGAGCAGGGAAGCGAGGCTCACTGGGAGACTGCACCGCCACCATGACAAAGGGGGACTGACCTGGCCCAGAGAAAGCGGGTATGGAAAGCTCGCTCCAGCTGCCCCTTCAGGAAGCGACCTCTCGTAAGAATGCCAAAACCAGGAACACACGCCTGGCGCCTGCTCTTTTCCTCCTCCCACACCGTCCCCTTTCCTTCTGCATTGCATCATTTTGCTGGTGAGCTGGACGGCGGGGATTTTCTTATTAATCTTTCTACCGTGCTGAGTGGAACGTGTCTGGTCTGTCAGTAACTGGGCACAACATGGGAAATCGCATGGAAACGTTTTTGGAGGAAGGCTTTGGTACAGAATCAGAGGCGACCGGCCCTCTGCCCCGACCTCACCTTCAGGCAGCCCCCAGAACCCTTCCTAAGGGATGCACACATGTTAGCTTGCCTTACCTTGCAGGTGGCGGCTGCAACGGTTGCCGGAGGCAGAAAAGCAGCTTTCTTGTCCTTTCGCCTCATTCCCGCCAAAGGAAGCAGACAAGAACCTGCTTCCGTAGTGTGCGGATGTTCGTCGTGTGCAGAAGAGGGCACCACAGAGCTTCACTGTGGGTCGCGGCGCCGAGGATCCTTCAGGAAGATGCCAGATTGTGTTCCGGCTCATGAGGAGCCAGTCGGAGGCCCAGGGGCCAGCATAGGTCCCAGGGAGATCTGTGGCTCAGAAGGAATGCGGGGCTGCTGCGTTGATCTGCAGGCACCTCGAAGTCAGTGCACGTGAATTCAAGGACTGTCTCCCCTGAGGACTCTCCGCTATTTGCAAAAAGAGATGCACAGACAAGGGAGAGGTTAAGGCATTTGATTCCAGGGGGGGAAAAACAAACCACTGGAAGAAAGATTTGTGGGGAAAGGGATGTGGAGCAAAACCCGGCTCATCCCGGGGATTCGGTGGCCGTCAGGGCTGCACCTTTAATTCAGCACGTGCCCCTGGACAGCTCGGTGGAGTGGCAAACTGGCTGCCGTGGACTCAGGGCTCCGAACGAGATGCAGGGCTCCGGGGGTCAATCGAATGCAGTACCCAGCTCCTGGAACGGTTGGCCTAGCAGATGCTGCAGTGGGAACTCATGAACGGGGCCCAAAGTCGATTTTGCACCTCCTCACCTTCAGTTCCAATAGCTCTGCTTTTTTTGCTTGCTTGCTTGCTTGCTTGCTGTGTGTGTGCAGGCACACAGGTTCGTGTTTGGACTCTTCCTGGGGACAGGGTGGCTCTGGCTTTCCCCAGAACACGAGCGCATTGGCACCAGGGCTTCAGATTGAACTGAGGACCTTGGCAAGCATGCATTCTATCCTCAAGCTGCAAAGCTTCCCCTCAAAAAGATAGCAGGGTTCTAGTCCTCATGCTTTGCTTTGAAAAGACTGATCTGAATAGGAATGCTACAGTGCCTTAAATTAATCCATTTAATACAAGATGGCCTGTATTGGTTATGTACATGTTGCTAGGCTTTCAAGAGGAGTCTTTTCCTAAGCCCATCCAAAACATGATGCCGGAGGAGAGCCAGGGTATATACAAAATAGGAACCTTTGCTCTTCTTCCCCTCCAATTACATTATTTTACGAAATGTCATTTTGTTTAAAAATTCTGTTTGTTTCACTGGCCTGACAGAAATTAGATCATGCCATCACTGCCGTTGCTTTGATTAAAAACGCTTTACACTAAATTAATGGTTTCATGTTTTACTTTTATTCCAAAGTATTCATATCAAGACCCAACATAGGGCTGAAATATTTGCACAACACAAATACTACAGAGTTCCACCAAAAGGCAAGTATAGTTACATTTGTGTGTGTGTGTGTGTGTGTGTGTGTGTTCTTTTTTTAATGAGAAAGCAGACTTTCCAGTGTTCTCTGTCTCTATGCACCAATGTACATTATTGGATAATATAGATCTATATTACAGCATCCCACACTTGGACAATGTGTGAATTTGTAAAAAAAAGTACAAAGGATTCAATCCTGATACTTGATCGTAGAGAATTCTACACCGAGGGACCGTGCCACCTCCGTGGGTGAGACGGTACCAAATATTTCAAAACGACAAAGAAAGAACAAGAGGAAAAAGCACAGCTCTCCATGGCCTGAACCTGTCCAGAACAAAAGCCAGGACAGGCTCCTGGAGAATTTCACAAGCTCTTACAAAATAACGGATTAGAAACAACTCACACCATTGATATTTATATCTATAAACATTTGTGTTCCGTTCATCTGGACCAGTGTATCTCCACCACCGCACAGCTGCCGTTGGAAGAGGAGAAAAGCCTTCTGCCGGGTTGATTGTTGGTCCGTGGTAGCTCAGTGTTGTCTAAACTGATTGGCAGTCGATCACCAGGACTTTCATGCCAGGGGGGTCTCTCCCAGCATTGCTGGGGTCCTGTCAGGGATCTGGATGCAATACAAGTGCTCAGTCGCTGAGCTACAGCTCTTCCCCACTGAGGTGAGGGGGAAGTTTGGGGTTCCCATAAGGATGGACAGTAATTATTAACCACAATTTTAATAATTCCGAGTAGCTGACATTGCTATCCTAGCTAACACAGTTCCTGCTGCATACAGAAAGCACTTTGGTTCGACCAGAATGGATGAGACTATTCTATCAGCAAAGCGATATTCTTGGTTTCAAAAAGAATTTGTGCTGGAAGCCAACAGGGGAGAGAGAGAGAAATGGGGGAGGCTAGAACGGACAGAGATCATGAGTTGAAATTGCTGGTCGAGGGATTTAAAGGAGTTGGGGAAGGAAGGCTGGGTGAGGGTGATTCAGGGAGAATCCAGAACCCAGATGCTTCCTGGAAGTACAATCAACCCTGAGCTGCTCCAGGCGCCATTTTCAAATCATCCCTTGATCCGTATCTTTTGGATGTGCAACGGTTAAATGCAGGCGAGTTTCTCTGTCAGGTCTGGCCCTTTCCCCGAGCACGGAAGTGGAGCACAGGAATGGCTAACACGGGCGGTTATTGGCTGAGAAATAGGATTTTACCATCCTGTGCTTTTCTGCTCAGAAGTTAGTCCCATGAGTGGGGCTTCTTCCTGGCAAACGGAGTAGAATCGCAGGAAAACGCTCGTCGTAATAGTCCTAATCAAGCGATTAGGGTGCTTCCAAAAGGAGCAAACTGAACAGTCGAGCTGAAGAATTCTTGGCAAACAGAGGCGTGCTCTTGACAAGAGGAGAGCAGTCGAGGAAAACGAAAAGACAGAATCGCGTCACCAGCCATTGGCCCTTACTGCAGTAGGCTCTATTACCACCTACACTTTCTGTTCTCTGGGGGGGGCATTGGGGACAGATCGGAAGAGGAGGAATCCCCGAATCTTGCGCCAACTGGCTCCGCGGTTGCTTCGCTCCAACACGGCGTTGAATGGCTGTCGGGAGCACCTTGGCGCAAAGACCCCGCCTGGGATTTCTTAGTAAATTACGTACAAGATTACTCACTACGAGTGAATACAGTAACATGTGTAAGTCCACTTACAACGGTCCTTCCCTTAGCTAGCGTCGATGTCTCAGAATCAAGATATATATATATATATATAAATATTTACTTTCGCTATTTTGTGTTTTTTTAAAAAAGCAAGAACAAAATGTCTTTCTCTTCAAAGAAAACCCCGAACCCAGGAAGATGGGCACGACTTCCTCTCGCTTCAACATGAGAGCGCTTCCCAGGGGTTTCAGTGGAAGAAGGTCCTTGGGATATGACAATATGCCATACTTGGAGAAGTAAGTCACGGACTTATTTCAAAACGAAGGGTCACTTTCGCTTCCATCTGCAGAAAGAGACACAAAACAAAGAACAAAGGAGTCAGTGGACAGGAAGCATTTGCCTGCGGTTAAACTCGATTGCATGGTTTCAGATTGATCTCTGCAGACATAAGGGCTAGAAACTTGTTTTGCAAAGAGGGAGTGTGTGGGGAGGGGGCAGTTCAGGATGTGGGACTCTTGTGCCCAGGCACAATGGCAGAGTGTGTCTGTAGAGGAAAAAAAAAATATCTACAGCAGGGCGAAGGATTTCTTCCAGCCAAAGGCTGAATCCCAGCCCTCTGGGGCCACATTCCAGGGAGAGAGGGGCTGAAGACAAAGGGGGGCAGAACAGAGCCTTCTAGGAAGAGGAGGGGCAGGTGCAGAACAAGCAGTAAATCACCCAACATTCAGTGTTTGGGTAAAGGAGCTGGGATGAGGTGAAGAGGGGTGCAACCTTTTGCAAAACCCCAAAGAGCTGGACTGGGGCCCAGACCTGGGGCACTGCCCCGGAAGCTGGTTGCACTGGTGCCTGTGGGACCGCCCCACCAGGGCCCAGCCCGACCGTTGGGGGGGCTTTCCGTGGTCCTGAACGTAGGCAGTGCTTGGTTCGGGACCTCGGGCAGCTGCTCCAAGGGTCTGTCATCTCCACTGGCTGGAGAGGCTGAGGGCTGAGCCCAGAACGCGCCTCGCCTCGCGGAGCCCCAGCACCCCCCCAAGCCCGCTGCGACTTCCTGACCCGGCCCGGGCGCTGCCGCTTACCTTCATGGAAGCCTTCTTGCATGTGTCTTTGGAGTTGATGCAACTCATCTAACCCGTCACAGGGAGAGTTTGAGGCACATGTCTCAAAGGCTGTTTCGTAAGAGGCCAGTTCTTCCAAAAAGCTGTGCTCTTCTGGAGGCAGGTCCATGCTGGGTGAGGGAGCCAAGGCTTCTTGGCTCTTATCTTCGGTGTCCAAGCCGATTGGACTACTGACATTCCCACCGCAGAACGGGTGGTGAGGGCACCTCACACCTGCGCCGCCTTTCTCGAACAGAGAGGCGGACAGGTCTTGGAGAAGGGTCTCGAGGGCATCCCCTTCCAGGAGATTGTCTTCCGGGCAGGCCAGCAAGGAGAAGTCATGGCTCCTCCAGTCCTCGGGAGTCTGGATGCCCAGGCACAGTCCAGGCACGATGCCTGGAGCAGGACCGCGGGGGGCAGCCTGGCCGCGCGGGACAAGCTCCCCGGAAGCTACGGCGCTGAAGGTCTCGGCCAGGCTGCTGAGCTGCTGTGCCAGCAGTTCAATCTCGGTCTTTTCTTTTTCAGAATATCTGAAGAAGGTCTGCTTGATGGGCGAGGCTTCCGGAGTCAGGAGTCCCTCGGGCACCATGGGCACGTCGATATAGAGGGGCCCCCGGATCTCCGGCAGGGTCATCACCGTACAGTCCCCATTACCGGGGCTGTCGGGGGTGGGTGGTAACTTCTCATAGAGAGCACTGCATTGTTCTTGGGTATAGAACAGCTCAGAGGTGGTGCTGGTGGTCGTGGGGACGCTGGTGGCCGGGGTGGCGGAAGGGGCGGCCGCCATGGGTGGCGCGGCTGTGGGGGCGGAGGCGGCGCTGCTCGGAGCGTACGGCTCTGGGGCCCCGAAGAGGAAGGAGGGGCCCTGATGGGGCGTGTAAGGAGGGGTGCAGACAAAGTCTTTCAAAGACGAGGCGGCGCTGCCAAGCTCCCTCCGCAGCGTCTGCTCGTAGCCCGTCGGGAAGATCACGTAGCTGAACGCTGGCACTTTGCCGAGAAGGCCGAGCGTGGCACCCGGGGCGGCCTCCTCCGCAGAGGAGATGTTGCCGGGCTCGGCCACCTCCGGAGCCGGGCAGGCCGTGGACGTCTCCGCAAAGGCCGGGGGGCACTCCACAGCACTGAAATCGAAGGCTGGCAGGGCTGCGGGGCCGGCCGCTGGCGTGAAGACTTGGTCAGGGCTGGACAGCTGCCCTGGGGAAAGCAGGCCTTCCAGGAACGTGGGGGCACTTCCGAGAGCGTAAGTTGCCTGGGCTTCTTCGGCCGACAGTTGCTGCTTCAGGCACCAGGCTTCAGAATCGCTGTGGGGGATAACGGAAGGGGGACATGAGATGACCCAGCAAGCCCCAACACACGGAAATGCCAAAGATGCTGTCGCCCCGTGGCTGGGCCTGTCCTTATCAAACACGGCGTGATAAACTCCTCATACCAGGGGAGTAATCTGGCTGGATCCAGGCAAGGGGTCTTGTGGTCCCACAGCTCGCTTGCGCGCTGGCCAGCCAACTGTGGGACGAGGTTGCCAGATCAGGAATGGGTGGGTCACGCCCCTAATTGGCCAGACGGGCTTGTCCCTTGTGTGTCAGGCCTTTCGGTAAGGAGGGACCGCCCCGCCAAACTGCATCTGGGTAGATCTAATCTCTAGGCAATCCTGGGATCCTCCGTAGCGATTATTCAAATGCAGCAAGAAATGCATTTTCATGGTTCAGATAAGGAAATATATTCCGCTGCCTCGGCCAGTCGAAAAACAGCCTAGCCTCTTTTCCCACAAGGCAGGACTCTAGCGGAAATGCTGGCAGCAGCTTTTGGATAGTTTGGCCTACTGCTCATCTTATGCAAAAGAGGAAAAACCTTCAGCGACAGAAAAAAGAAGAAGACAAGTTTCTTCATATCTACCTGATGATATAGTTGTGGCAAGTGATGGGAACATCCACATTCTCCAGGTGGAGCACGGAATATATCCAAATCCAGTTTATGCCGTCTTTGGTTTGGAGTCGGACAACCATCTCAGCCCGGGTCTCACTCGCATCACCCACTGGAAAAAGAAGCACGGCAAGGTCAGCTTCGGGTGCTCTTTTTTCTCCAGGCGCAGTAGATGCGACAGGGGTGGGGGAGACGGGAATGGAAAGGCTTGTGAGAGACTCACACAGTCGATAATGCTGAGCCGAGGCATGGCCGAGGTCTTCAGGATGGATCAGGCTGTACCACGACCGGCAGAAGAGTTCGGTTTTCTCAAAGCCCAAGTAGAAAATCACACTATGAAGAGTTTCAGAAATGTGGGGAGAGGGGGAGAGAGAGCGATCAGTGCTTTGGATCAGCAGAGGCTTGGTTTGGCCAACTAACAGCTTCCCCATCTGCTAGAGAGCAGTCTTCATGGCTGCTAGTCCTCATGGCTCTATGCTGCCTCCAGGGTCAGAGGCAGTCTACCTATGGACACCACTTGCTGGGGAACATGGGCAGGCGAATGCTTGCCGGAGGGCTTCCAGTGGGCACCTAGTTGGCCACTGTGGGAAGATGCTGGGCTGGATCGTCTGATCCAACAGGGCTCTTGCGCTCTCAGATTCCTCTGGTTAGAGAAACCCCTGTGCCTTGACACACACATCTCAAATTCTTCCATATCCCCTGGCAGAGCCCGGCTCCCCTTGTTCCCAGGATGGCTTCTCACCTTTCAGAGATGTCCACGATGGCCAGGTCTTTTGTGTGGCGACTCTCGAAAGAGGACAAGAAGAAAGAGTTCGGACCGAGCCTGGGCTTGGGGTCAAGCGGGGTGCAGAAAGCCGTGAAGACCGGGTTGGTGGACCAGTAGGAGCCAGACGGGGACTGATGGAACTTCCCTCGGATAAGGACCAGCTTGTTCCCTGCACTTTGCCGCCGGATGGTCTTGGACGTGTTGAAATGGCAACGGAAGAGTCGCTCTGGAGTTTTTTGAAAAAGGGCATTGAATGGTCAGAGGCGTCACCCGACTGGTAGATATTCACACTACACCCTTGTGCTAATCGGGAGCAGAAGGGACGGCTTTCCCCCACTCTCCTAGGCTCTCTCTCCTGGCTAGCAAGCACGATGCATCCCCAGCCTTTGCTCCTCATTTCGTTAAGAAGGAAAGCCGGCAAAGAGTTTTCCCAATACTATGGAAGACAGCTTTCCTCTGAACCATACGGTGCAGGGGTTGGCTTTAGTTGCTGGGCTGTGTGGAAATACACCGCCCAACCTCAAAGGCACTTGGGCTAGTCTTTCCTTCCACATGTTCCCCTACTAGGCCCAGGTCTTTAAAACCCAGTTCAGAGGCTGAGCTGTAAGGATTCTCTGCCTGAATTAAGCCCCGGCTGGCGGCATTCTCCTCCTAACACACGCCGGCCAACTTTTCATCAGACGCCTGTCTAGTTCAGAGCCCTTCGGCAGATCTGTTCTCGCCTTCCCTCACTGCAGAACAAGCCCCAATTTCAAGAAGGAACACCTACCGGTGTCTGTTGGGGAGGCTAGCGTGAGCTGGCTTCGCACCACAAAGTGGTCGGTAGGATCCACAATGTCGTAAATGCTGTCTCCTTGGGCAACCAGATCCACCTGTAAGATAAAAGGGAGAGATGCAGGATAAGACTCACAAATACCTGCAGTTTTAAGCACCCCCAAAGATCTGTGCTAGTATCCACGGAGCCTGGTCTCTCACCAAGCCTTCCTGGGCAGATAACTGCTGTGAGCTACTCAGAAAATACTTCAGGCTACTGATGAACGGTTTATATTATATTAAACAGATCACAGGATTCATGCAATGAACACTGGGAGGTGAAACAGTTCAGAGATAGATGCAGTTGAACATGGCTTAACTAAATTCCTGTCCAAAGGGATATCATGTTTCCATTTTCTAGGAAATGCTTCCAGCCCTCTCTCTTGCCACAAGCCTGAGATTACGTACCATGGAGTGTCCCAGGTGTTCGGCCACATTCTCCGACACGTAGATGAGCTTGCCTTCTCCGGTGAATGCGAGAAGGAAGCCTGGAAGCATCTGCATGAAATCTTCCAGATCTGGGGAAGAAAGCAAGCTCTCCAAGCTTTCTGGAGTTTCACCTGTTGAGGAGACAGGAGGAGGAAGGTGTTGGAAATTAGCCTTTTTTAAAAAAAGCTCTCCCTGCATCCGATGCTGTTGGGATGCTGTTTCAGCACCGGGGACAGCGATAGCTGCCAGCGCGTTGCTCTTCCAGCACCACGGACAGCTCCGCCGCCTAAGCCTCCCTTGGCATTCCGGCAAGCGTTGACTTCCAGTCCACCTCTCCCAACTTCAGGCATCCATCCCCGCTACAGACACACAGCCCGGCACCTCTTGTCCTCCCTCCATCCCCGAACTCTTTCAGCATCTACCTTTGGAGAAGAAGATGGATTTCCGGGTGTAGATACAAGCCAGAGACATGATATGCAAGTACGAGAGACGGAGTTTATCCCCTTCCGCGATGGGCAACAGGTCCTTCAGGTTCCGGATCTCCGCATTGATCTGGTCCCGCCGTGCCTTGGAGGCTCCTTTGGTGGACCGGTACATCTCGGCTCACGAGGATGCGTGCAGCTGGAGCTCCTCGCTCGCTCGCTCGCTCGCTCGCTCTCTCTCTGAAGTCTGTCTGTGGATCTGTTTGAGAGCCACGGCTCGCCTGCCATCTTTTATAGGCTCCTGGGAGAGTGGGCACTGCCATGTTCAGGAAAGTGGGGCGGGAGCATTTGTTCAGATCAATGGAGGGACATGGGCTGCGGAGCTGCTCCCTCCTTTCCCGGGGCTTGGGGGAACCCTACGTCACTGGCTCCTGAATGACGTGGTCGGGAGGGGAGGGGGAGTGGAGGAGGCAGGCAGAGAAAAGCTGCACCGAATTAGGAGATGGAGCAGACAGACCTGAGTGTAGGAATCACATCTTGGTATCATGCGCATCGCACTCCTCCCTCCCCCGCCCCCCAGCTTAGAAATTCAGTCTAGCGCTGGAGTTCCCCTGTTCTCGCATCCCTTCCTTCTCAGGAGAAAGGGCTTGCTTCCTCTGTTTTCTGTCCATGTCTCCCTCCTCACCCTCTCATTTTTGCTTCATTTTTCTTTTTTCTGTCTCCCTTCCTTCCTTCCTTCCTTCCTTCCTTCCATCTACCCCCTTTTTCTCTCTCTCTCTCTCACACACACACACCCACCCCAATATGCACCTATCACTGCTGCATTAAAAGAGAAAACCAGGGAGATAAGGCGATGCCAAAACCAAACTGCCACACCCAAATACTATGAAAAGCAGCTCTGAAATGCATTTTTCTTTTTAAAAAGGTGTGTTTGTATTGTGATCTTAGCCTGACTCTCTTTCATCTTGATATATGTGTGTCTGTTTATTTCTTTGCATGTAGTTTTATTTTAGTAACTTTAAGAAAATAAATGTTCCTCATGTGGTCTCTTAAAAGTACAAACATTGATTTGCAACAAGAAAAGAACATTCCAAGCTGTTTTCTTTATTCCTAGTTTTCCTTTCCCCATTTTTTATTCTTTCTCAGACATATTTTGACTGATGTATTCTCTTTCTTTTTCTCTTTTCCCTGCTGCTTCTTTTTAGTAAAGAAAAACTTGTGTTAAGCACATCTTTATATAGGATTTCTCTCCAGGAATTCTGACTTCTCTCCCATAGAGCAAACAATACTTGGTGAGTTCTTTTTTTTTTAACTTCCTCAAAAAATAAATAATAAATCAGGTCTTAAATAACACTTTCCTATGTGAAAGCCAAAAATAGATTTTGGGGTGGGGGGAGCAGGTGCCTTTTTTTGGCTTCATGGTTGCCAGAGCGACGGAATGAAAAATGACAGTTCTCTGTCTCCTATTTTGGGTGGGTTTTTTTCCTTTCACAAAGGTAACCTGAATTAGGGAGTTTGGCTTTTGCATAATCTCTCCTTCCATATAAGGAAAGAAAAGCTGAGATGGTGGGAGGATAGTAACTCTTTGCAGTCTGGATTATTCTGAGAGGTTTGAAAGATGCTGAGTTTTCCTGCAGGTTGGGTATTTTTCAGGGTGGGCACTGAAGCTAAAGAAAGGAAAACGCACCCCGGACTGTATCTAGAGGGAGATGCTGGGTTGGTTTGCTTGTTTGCTTTTCATCTTCTCCCATTTAGTGCTTCATATTTTTTAAAAGGGGGGGGGGCAGGCCTGAAAGAGCTTGTTATGAATGAACACTGTTTTTGACACTGTTATGCAATTACAGCTTTCTGCAATGCAGACAGTCCCTGTTTATGCAACCAGGTTACCCTGAGATTTAAACCTCCTGGAAAAGTTGCTTCAGAATCTGAGATACGCATGCATTCGAGAGGTGAATGCGTGTGCGATTGTGCTTGTGCATGTGTGTGTGCAAGAAAGCCAAAGTGCTCTGCATGTGATTCTGTCATCCTCCCAAGAGCAGAACCTTCTCAGCTCCCTTCCTTCCCCAGCAGGAAGGACGTGACCCCAGCGGAAGGCTCTGCAGGGCTGGTTGTGCAGGCGAGCTCTTTAAGAGGCCCCGTGGCCTGCAGGTGACCTGGGAAAGCCAGAAACCTTAAATATGGAGAACCTCTGGCTGCAAAGACAAGAGCCATTGACTCAAGATCCCAGTGCTGAGCAGCCAGCTGCCAGAGACTGTATGACAGCCTTCCTCGACCAGATCTGTCCAACTGCAACTCCCAACATCCCCAGCCACCAAGGCCCCATCACCCACTGCATTTGGAGGTTACCTGGTTGGAGAGACCGGCTGTCCAAAGTGGCTCCCGGTCTCTCCTTGGGCCTCTCCAAGGGCCACATGGAGGGAGAGAAGCATAGGAACTGAGCGAGTCAGAAGGGGTCTCTCGGGCCATCTAGTCTGACCCCCCAGCTCCAGCTGGCTCTGCTCATGACATGCGGAGAGAGGTGGGAGAGAATCCAATCAGGCCGGGGGACTCCTTCCAGCTCGGGGACCAAATTCGCATTTTAGGGAAGCTCTTGGGACAGCATCCTGGATTTGGGCACGGTTGAGGCAAAAGGGGTGGATTCTGACATACCCACACGCTAAAAGCCGGCCTATTGTAGCTTAAAGCTATCAGTGCCCATCGCAAATCCTTGTGAGAGGCGTTTCGACCTTCCAGAATGGGAAAATGGAGAAGGGGCCGGAAGAGAGCCTGAGAGTCGCCAATGGGCCGCGACCCTCTGGGAAACTCTAGGGGGCTGGATCGTGACCCCAGGATGAGGCTACACCATGGCTTGCCCCTTCTGTCACTGGCAAAAAGCTTTTTCCCATGAAGGAGAGGCGCGAGCTGTGGGCCTCAGAAGGCATGGGCAGCCGTTCTTCTAACCCCCCAGAAGAAAGTTTTGGATTGCTCTGCCCGTACTCGCCTGCAGGGGGTGCTGCCATAAATGCCCCCCAGATCGCGCGTGCGAAGAAACCCCCCTCCGTTTGCATGAGAAGTTCACTCATGCCAGCTCTGTGCTCAGTTCGTCACCACAGCGGTGGGATTCACCCCGTCACGGCAACCAGCCCCGAGTGCTTTCCACAGTCCGTGGTTTTTTGCCAGGATACGCTTGAGAATGAAGGGTATGGTTTCCACTCTCCTTGGCCAGTCCCCCCCCCCCAACAGGTGGCCCTGTCGCAACAAGGGGCAGGCCCAAACTCCTCTTGGCGTTAACCCTCTTGGTGCCAGCAGACAGGGGGAAAGGGGCGAGGTACTCCATGGAAGTGGATGTGGCCATCTGAAGGAGGTTGGGGATGCAACTACACCTCTGGTAGACGGGGTGCCGGGGAAAGGAGGGCAAGGGAAGCAGGGAAGGGAAAAGGAAGGACTGCAAACGAGAGCATGGGTGAGGAAGGAAGCCTGCCGGTTCCACTGTTCTCCTCTTAGTGGCAGGATGCTATGAATATGCAGTGGGGGATTCCCTGGGCTTTGTCTCGGGACTTTTCCTGCCAGCATCTGGCTTCCTGGAGATGGGCTGCTTTCCAAGGCTGTACCACAGCCGGGTGCTTTTCCCGCACGGTGCTGGACTGTGCCGCTCAGAGGCCAGGCCTAGGGAGAGCAGGGCCACTGGGAGAGACGAGCCGGGTAGGAAGGGACCCCCTCGTGCTGTTTGAGAGAGGCTGGGGGGCCGCAATGTCGTCTGCGATCGCATGCAGCTGTGCATATAGACACACGTGTCCGAACGCTCGCCACGGTTTGCTTAAATTTCAGCAGAAGCAACTTCAGCCAGCGCGTTTCTAGTCCAAATCATCTCAAATAAAACACATTCTGGTATTTGGTTGCATCGTGCACCAGATCTTCCCAAACCGACCAGTGTTGTTTACCCCTTCGCCCCGCCACATTTGATGACGAGGCGGGGAGAGATTTTTCCCACCTAGCCAGCAATGCCCCCTTGAAAACTCACCTTTAAATGGCGGTTGCACTAGGGCAGAATGCCATCCTGGTGGCAGCAAAGGGAGACGTGGGTTCTGGTCCCCACTGGAGAAGGAAGCCCACTGCCTGCCTGCCTGGCCTACCTTACAGGGTCGTGGTCAGGAGAAAATAGGGAGCAACAGGAGAAACGCGAAAGCTGTTTTGCAAGAGGTGGGCACGTTGTAAACAAAATCATCCATCAATGAGTGATAAGCCAATAGTCTTCTATTCGAACAGCAAGACATCTTGCAGAAATGCCTTAAACTGTTTGTGGGAAGTCGATTCTTCTAAGGAACGGTATTTGCTGCCCCGTGTAGCTTTTTCCCTCCTCCACTGACTTCCCCCGGGCTCAGTATTCACAAGCGGTAATACAACTGCGGTTATCACAGGTTCTGTTCTGAAAAAGATGCAAAGGGTCTGAAGTTCGGGATGTCAGAAAAGCCAGGAAAAATGCAATTTTCTCACCATCAACAGGAAAACATCTGGGAGACGAGAAACAAGCAGATGAAGGGGGCACTGCTGGGTCTGAGCCAGTGGGACCCCCAGCCTCTAAATTTATTTCCCAAGACCCTGGATCTTTTCCACAGAACCCTGTAAGTCCCGTGGAAGCCCCCTTCCCTCTCCAAAGAAGGTAATTTTGGCAAAGACCAGCAACCAGGGAAGGATTAATTATCAAACACACAGACAGTTTTCCTCTATGGCAATTAAGCAGAGAAAAACACTTTCCCCATCAGCTCGGGATGATCCGGGCTTCAGAGCAAATGCAAGCATTTATTTCAGATGAGAAATTAATGGGATGGGCCGTCTCTGGCGAAATCATCAGTGATGGAATAAATAGACTTATTAATATACAGTTCTATCAGAGGCAAATTTGGGGGAAATTGTGGGCCCTTCCCATTCCTACACATCCAATTTAAAGGTCCTATTACAACTTGGCTGGGTGTTGGGGTAACACGCCTTCCGTTATGCAAATCAGATTCCTTTGTCACTTATCTGTTCGTCCGGGAGCTTGAGAGTGGGCAAAAATTTCCCACGTTATTAAAATTTTTAACTTTTTGCCAACGTGAACCGAGCCAAAGAGAAAGACAGTGGCACCACAAGGATGCTTTGAGGCGCGCATTATGTAAAAACAGCCAGAACAGTTCTGCCACTTGACAGTATTACCTTTGCGCATGTGTGCCTCCGATCTTCTCCACCGGCACACTTCGAAACGCTGGTGTGGCCAGAGCAGAGCTTGGCAGCGCCTTCTCCATACACCCCGCTTAGCGGAATGAGTAAGTTTGCAGCGCAAGGGTGCACGTGACCAGAGCAATTCCTGCTCTTTTTAAAGAACCAGGGTTGGCGAACAGAGCGATTTGTGTCGTTTTCGAGTAGCTCTGACATACGAGGAAGGGTCAAGTGGCTGTAAAGACGGGCATGGCAGTGGCCGGCCAAAGAACAGAAAGGGTGGGTCGCAATGGAGACGTTATACAAGGCCACGTAAGACCACGTGAGAAGGATCCGAAATGCACTGTTTGCCTGCATGTGTCCACCTAAATCAAGGGAAAATTTCTGTAAAATTATTTAACGCCAGCGTCTACAATCAGCCTTCTGTTTGCAAACAACGGGACTGTAACCTGGTTCAGGACATGCTAAACAAGGTCACTGCATGTCGTGCCAATTAATCCTCTCTCTGGAAGCCATACCGAGTTCCTGCTGCTCATTCCTTTTGCACCAAGGGCAGGGTGAGGTAGAGCTGGGGGTGAGGACCCGAAAAACTTGGGGGTCAGGCCTACTGGACAACAAAAATGCACCCAATTGGCACATGCCAAAGTACTTATGTACCAAAGTCTGCACATGTGTGTGTACAAAGGAGCCTGTCGCTTGAGCATACCCTTATTTGCCAAAAGGAGGATGCGCAGGAGAAAGGAGGGTACTTGATTTCAGGAATAAACCTCAGGCAGAAAGACACGGGGTGGGCAGCCAGAGGTGACGCACAAGTAGCCCAACAGCTAGCTAAGCCACGAAGCTCAGATGCAATTAAAGATCATGGGGGTCCCTTTATTTCAGCAAGTGGCTTTTTTCCCCAACAACACAAAACGCAACTGTTTTCAAAATTAGCTTTTCTGTAGAGTCAGCTCATGTGCATGAAAGCATATTCTTCCACTGTAAATGAGCAAGACTTAAGCGGCCCAAGATTTTGAGCCCAGAAGAGCCCAATACCCACATCGTCATGCCATCGCTATTCGCCTTTCTCTGGTGCAAACCCCTGTAGACGGCACACCTGGCAGGAACTGGCCACGGGGATCGATGCAAAAGTCAGGTGTGCTTCCAAAAAGACAGCTGCTGAATCGAGGTGCTGCACACGCACACAAGCAAGACATATGCCCCGAATGCAGACATCAGACGGTTTTGCAAACAGCTTCTCTTTTCCCCCACAGTAAGGAGTCTCGACCTGCTTAGATGATGCAATGACCCAGGAAGGTCTCTGGGACTTCCTCGGAGCAGCCCAACCCGAACCCCTCACTTCCCACGCTGGCCCGGGGTGGAAGAGCCGGTGCACAGTAGCAACGGTTTGGGCAGCTCTCTGCAGAGACAAGCCTGCAGTGGGGGTGCCCCAGAAAGCTGGGGGTGGTGGTGCCATTGGGCGATTTTGGCCTCTGGACTCCAGGAAAAGACCTGGCAAGCTGTGGAAGGAAAAGGCCCCCCCAGCCGCTAGTCTAAAGGCTGGTACTTTCATGCTGCAACACCGCCCCCGCCCTCCCGGTCTGTGATGGAGCAGCTCTAAAGGTCCCGGGCACTGCTCAGACAATCCAAGGCCCACGGCGGGAGGCCCTGCCCTCATCCGCGTCCGCATGTGTGCGTGTGTTGGGGAACAGGGAGCCGAGGAGGCAAAGATCCACCCTGAAGAGTGCCAGACAAGGCCTCGGATTCGCTCCCCGCTCAGCCTAAATTTGAGTGAATCATCGCGCACTGTGATAGTGACTCAGTGCCCCTGTAGCAATTCATTATTCTGTGAGCTGGGGAATGGGGGGGGGGGGATGTGTGTCTGGAGGGGTGCGCAGCGAAGGTGATGGGGCAGATGGGCTGATGACTGCCGACCTGCTCATCCACACTTCCAGAAGCCTCCAGTCCCCCACCCCTCCCGATTCCCGCGCAGGTCTCCAAGCCTTCTTGGGCTTTTTCCCCCCCTTCACCTCTTTACTGCTAATTTGGGTTCTGAATCAAGAAGCTAAAAACAGCAACCCGGCAGCTAAATATAGCCGGGCTGAAGTGCACATACGCAGGAGCTTCTTCGCTTTGCAATTCAGCCACTGTAATGCACAGTCCCTTTGCTGCAGCTTGTGGGGGTGGCCAACAGTGTCGCTCAGCACCGAAGAAACTGCAGTGGAGAGCGGAGCGAGAGCAAAAGCGGGGGCGGCAGCTTGCAAGCCGTACTTTTACCCCAGTAAGGGAGGATATAAATACCTTTGGCTCTTGGACTGTTTGCACCTGAAATGACACGCACACACACGGATGCGCTGCCACCCGGAGAGGGTGGGGGAGAGGCGGGAGATGACACACATGTAGGGGAAGGAAGGGTTGTGTGTGCTGCTTATTTGTCGAATATAAGCCAGCGTGCGGCATCCTGAAGAGACGCATGGGCTCCTGGCTAGAAGCATGGGAGCACTGCTAGCAAGCTGTTCTTTACTGGGCAGGCTCGTGGGCCATGCAGGCCAGTATTGCCGACACGGGCTGGCAGCAGTGGCCGACTTGGGTTTCAGGCAGAAGCCTTTAACCCCACCCCGGAGAACAGGGGTTCTGGCAAAGAGCTGCAGCTTTTCTCTTGGAAAGAAAGCCTCTGGCTTCCTGGTTTGGAATGAAACGCTGATTTAATCGGGGCATCGAAAGATGCCTGGTATGGATCAGACACGGCCGGCCCTCCCACAAGGCAGGTGAGTAGGGGGCCGACCTCAGGCTGCAGTGAGAGCGGTGGGGAGGCTCCCCGGAGCCCCCGGTTGCACCGTTTTTGGGTGGCGCCCTCCCCACCTTGTCTGCCACCATGCCAGCTCTGCAGAGAGTCACGGGAACACAAGTCGCCGTTCTGGGCGTCTTTGGAGACAGCCCTCCGCTGCTCCTTCCGGCCGATGCAGTGACAGTGCAGGGGAGCACAAGACACGGAGGGGGCAGCACAAAATCTCTCGCATCTCCGGTGGTGAGCACGTTACGCCAAAGTCTGTCCGACTGAATGCGGTTTGCTTTTCCACGTGGGCCAGCTTTCCAGCGCATACCGCCAGGTTCTTGAAGTGAAGATGGTACGACTTGGCTCTGTGAAAACACACCTAGGACTCCACCATTCAGAGAGGATGTCTCTCCGAGTCCCCCCAGTATCTGGGCAGTTCCCTTCCTAGCCTTCCTCTGGAGCTGGGCTGGAATAATCTCTCTGCCCAGTCTGGCATCATCTCTACGGCTGAGCGCATGGCAGAAAGAGAAAGGTATCCTTTGGAGGCTCGGTACAGCGCCTCTGCAGGGGCCTGAATCAATCCATACAAACGCACACTCCACGCACACCCCCCTGGGTGAATTTCAGTTGCTTTCAGGGGCATAACAAGACACTTAAAAGATTCAGAGCCCAAACTTTCCCCAACGTCAATGGAACTTGCTTTTGTATGTTCAATGCACTTGCCAAGCAGAAGGGGCGGGAGAAAGATTCTTGGGGGGACAAGGTGTACAAGGAAGGGGGTTAACTCTTCCTTTCCCAATTGTGATCCCCCTGAAAACAAATTGTTATACATATTAATTTCACTTCTATACGATGCCATAGCCAAAGCTCTCTGGGTAGTTTACAAACAATACAATAGAAATACCACGAGAACGACCTTAACATGAATTTAAAATAACAAATACAGTAAAAAAAAAAAAAAGTCCCTACGAAGGAGGACCACCTGGACGATCCCTTCAGGGCCCTGGAGAACCAAACTAATCATTCAAGGGCTCTGCATATAATTGCTCCCCATATGGCACTAAGCCTGGGGCGCTCATGGCCAGCCCACACCTCCTGTCTGGTGCTTGTGGGCCAGGAAACGAGTGCAGTGGGGCAGCAGGAAGGGGGACACCTGGTGATGGGCTGCATGGCGAAAGGGAGACGATCCCGTGCGGTGGAAAAGAAATATTTGCAGGGCTGCAGCTTCGTTACATAAAATAGTCCCCTTCACCGGTTGCTGCTTTTAATGTGTTGCTTTTCATAACCCAAGAGAGCAAGCTATTTATATTCTTTCACCCAGCCAGGGCACAGGACAGGCCAGCAAGAATGCGTTTGCAAGCATGTTTCTCACAGGAACAGCCACCTTATTCGGCCCTCTGTAAGCACCGAGGAACCAGCACACAGAGAGTCAGGCCTCGTAAATGTGATCAGATTAACAAGGGGGGGAGCGATTCCCACTTGGGTGCCACCAGCCCAAAGAACCGGAGTGAGCGTGTGCATGCACCCGCGCGTGTGGCCACTGAGAGAGAGAGAGGCACTTTGCACATGGCCAGAGGCACACTCTCCTCACGTCCCACCCTTTAAGGAATGCGGGGGGGCGGGGTCCTCAAACGGAGTCACGGCTGAAATGGGAAACTGACGTCTTGGAATGAAGACTTTTTGCCATCTTCCGTTGGCTTGATCGAGGCTGTTCCACGAAATAAAACGGGAAATAAAGCAGCGCACTTTTCCACACCGATTTCTCCCTAAAGACGACGACCCCGAAATGTTTCCGCTCCCGCTCCTTCATTCCGACCCTCTTCCCCCTTTTGGACTGACACCCGTGTTTCCTAAACCCGCATTGGTGTCCCCTCATTTCGGGTTGCAACGAGGGGGAAGCAGGTGGTACATGTGAAGGGGGGGTACCGAAAGAGGGCGAGGAACATATCCAAGCTCGGTCCCGACTTCATCGAAAATATCTCAGCCGTTGCCATGGTGACCCACCCACGGCTTCACCAAAAAGGACAAGAAGGTTCAGACGAGGGAAAAGGACTGAGGCAGATTTTTATAGGGGGTGTGTAAGGGATGGGGGGCCAGAATGAGTGAGAAGCACCCCCCACCCGAGATACCAAGTCCCCGACTCAAAAAGACCCCCAGGATGGGTGTGCCAAGCCCCTCTTGGGGCGGATCTGGGCTTGTAGGAAGCATCGCTGCTCTCGGTGCATGGAGGAGGGTCCACATTTCGCCCCCTTTCCTGGCACCGCAACGACTTAACAGGAGCAGGAGACAGGAATCCGACAGGTGCTGCTTCTTGCAACACGGCCGAGTGCGAAGGGAGCGAACTCTGCCTGTTGAGCTGCTGCCTGTCACGGCCTTATGAAATGCATCCCACCAGACTGAAGCCCCTGTGGCTGAAAGGGCATTTTTAAGTATTATCACTGGCATCGTTGCATTAACAAGCAGGCTTCCTTCCTCTTGCAAGAGACCCAAAGCAGCTTGCAAGGTTCTCCTCTTCTCCGTTTATCCTCACAACAACCCTGCGAAGCAGGTTAAGCTGTGGGTGACTGGCCCAGAGTCACCCAATGAGCCTCATGGCCAAGCAGGGAGCTCTGCTAAGTCCTAGTCCAATGCTCTAACCACTACACCACCACTGCCTCCCCTTCATTTTCTCTGCTGCTGTTCCCATGTGTTGAAGTCTAGATCATATAAACTGTGCAGCAAGGACCCATCCCCTTGTTCCTTGCACCCCCACAATAAGAAGAGGACGTGTGTCTGTCTGTCTGTCAGCCCCACAATCCAAGACCGTGAAACCTAGACTTAGGAAATTTGCATGAAACAGGAACCCTGTGGGTCTGCTCCTCAGGGCCATTCTGTTTTTAAATGTCATTAATCCAATTTTATTGTAATTAATTTAAAAGCGTCCTTGCGTTTGAAGCTCGCTGTACCAGTCGCAGTCACTAGGTGGCAAACTTCTCTAAGCAGTGCAACGCTTTACAGCACATACAGCTGGAAGCAAACACTGATTCATAGTGCAGAAGAAGAATTATTGGCCTGCTTCCCCCCCACCCCACCCCCGCCCACCGGCCCCACTGCAGGAAGACTTCCAGGGGGATATAGGTGTGTACCATGGTAGAGGATACGCCTTGGAGGGCCACTGAGACTCTGCGGACACCTTGTCCCCAACCGTGATCTGCACCTCAGTTCGAAGCCTTTGCAGTATCAATGCTATTCCAAACCAAGCAAGCAGGGTCTGCTTACTCGCACATCACGAAGGTGCGGGGCAGCGGAGAAGAGGGGCATTTCTGCTTCCTCTAAGAGTAACGCTCCATCCCCTGTGAGCAAGGCCGGTGCCGGCTTTTCAGACTTCAGATAGTTGCAAAGGGTTGGACCTAGATTGTCTGGCAATTTATGACAGAGGGCTGCTGAACAAAAACACTACATTTAGAGCCCTGTTTGTTTGTCTTTCCGTTACTTTAAATAACGAGGTGTGTTGCTTTTTCTATTAAAATGATATCCAAGGCAGCTTATGCAAATCATATTTTTAAAATGCAAAGATTCTGCTGCGTGCATCATTTTCTATAGAACCGGATCGCCAGCTGAGCTATGCAGCCGACACAGTAAGAAAACTCAGAAGGCAAAGTTTCTTGCCCTCATGGTTTCAGGGACAATTGACTAGATTTAAGAACCCAGGTCGTTAGCTCCAGTTTCTTCTGCTTGCTCCACCTTTGGTGAGTCAGCTCTTGATGGCTGGCAATGGTGTGCAAGGGACCGTGTGATTCGAAGGAGAAATTGTGAAGGACGGCTCTCTCTCTCTCTCTCTCTCTCTCTCTCTCTCTCTCTCTCTCACACACACACACACACACACACACACACACACACGTGCACATGCAGGTGGAGGCTGGGGCTTGCTGGGAATGGTGGAGGGGGGGACTTAGGGGTCACAAGACCCGCACACGAGCCCCATAACTACTTCCCGACAAAGGTTATTATTCTTGCCATCATTTTCACACGGTCCAAGAGCCAAAGCTCTCTAGGCGGCTTCCAACAATTCACATGATCACGAACCATGGATGCAGGACAACAAAATGCTGTATAAAAGCTTCCATATGCAGGACTGGAAAGCATTTCAACAGCTAAAACCAATTTTGATAAAAGCCTCTTTAGGATGGCTGAAATAAACGCCCATCACAGAACTTGAACCCCCATCAAATGCCTCGGAACAAGTATTTCTTCATTCACATGCAGACACCCCCAGATACGCCATATTCCTTCTACGCACAGGTTCCTCCACGTCAATCCACCCAGAGATGCAAGCCCCATATCCATACGTCATTTCGTGAAGCAAATTAAAACCTTGGAAACAAATCAAAGTGCACAGCTCAGCCGATCCCGGCCGGCAAAGCGTTCGAAGCAGCTGTGGGGCCCTGCCTCCCCGCAACACCAGCGGTATTGCTGAGGAATGACCCACCTGGCCTGGGCCCCCAAACCTTTCTGGATGCTGGAACCCCACAGGGCATCTTCCCCACCAGCCTGCTGCCCAGGGAAAGTGGCTGGAAGTTCCAGGGACCCTGCGGATCTCAGGATCCACCATTGGATCCACCACTGGATCCACCATTTTGGCCCCCAGGAGCTTCCTCTCCTGCTGCCTCTCTAGGAATCTTTTTTCCTGGAATCAAACGCTCCCCTCTCCCCACCCAAACATCCCTTTTTACAAACGGGGGCATTTTTAGGGGACAGGGTCCTTTAACAGACATGCACAGAGAGTGCTTCAGACCATAGGCAAACTGGCAGGTGCAAAGCTGCATTTTTCTGCACCTGTGGAGCTGAGCCCCGGATCTTTTGGGGTGGGGGGTGGGCAGCCCCATGCCGGCACCAACTGCATGGACCCACCAGGACTTGGTACTCCATTGCCTGATTTTCCCAGCAGTCGCAAAGGCACCATGCAGGGGCGAATGGCCTTTGAAGGCCGCACCAGAGAAAGGATGCGTCAGGCATCCCGTTTGACCAGGTGTGCCAATTTCAGCACTGGGCCACCCAGGCCGGTCCATCCAGAAGGCAGGCAGGCAGGCAGGTGTCGCTGGGTTGTTCTAGGGCCTGCATCAGGGGGGTACTGTCCCTTTAAGGCTGGGAAGATGGCTGCATGGGGTGGGGGGGCTGCTGCTGACGCAGCTGCCGTCTGCCGTTCACTGCCAAAATAGGGGAAAAGACTGAAAAACCTGAAAGGAAAACAAGCAGCGCTAGGCAACCGAGCTCTGACGTCACCACCTTCTCCCACGAAGCCTGCATCACGTTGCCGTAGCAACCGCATACAACCAGCATCCGAGGCAGGGATGCTTTTTGAATGGCATCTCCAGGCCCGGAGGAGGAAGAAACTTTGGTTCGAAAGGATTCCCAGCCGCTCTGACAGTGAATCAGGCAGAGACAGGCGGCCAGCCGGGCCTGGAGCTCTTCTGCTCAAAGGGCCGGAAAAAACCTCCAGGCTGCAAACATTTTAAAGATTCCTCGTTTGTTCAGGGTACATCGGTTTGCTATTGCTATTAACCGGGGGCTTTTGCTTGGCGCTAGAGAAACTGTTTTCCATGCCGAAGGACCCTGGTTTGCGTCTCAGCATCTCCAGGCAGAGATGGAAAATTTTCTGCCTGCAATTCTGACAACCACTGTTGTTTGTTTATCAGATGTCTGACCTGCCCCATTAGGGCTCATGGCTCCCCCCTAGTGGGCAAGGTGGACCCAGGGTCAGCCTTGAGATCATAATAAAATAATAAATCTTAAATAAACAAATCATCACTCCCACATTCCTCGTGTTTATCAGCTCACCTGGCCCACAGGTGAGTCTGCCACTGGCAACTCCGCGCAGGTAGCTGAACAGGTTGCCGGAGAAGCGATGGTCCTGAGCGCCTTCTTTTGCAACCAGCGCAGAAACGAAGTGGGCCTGAGCAGATGGAGTGTCACTGCTTCCAGGAGCCGCCCATTACCAGCGGGCGAGCGAGTTTTCTCCAGGCTGCGACTTTTGTGAAATGAGTTACGAGGCCGCTCCAGACGCTATCGGCCCTCTGGTTTCTGGCAGGACTTTTCCAGCAGAAAAATCCTGCGGGGCAGGTTCTTTGCCCTGCATTGTGACACTTTTGAATTTCTACCCATCTTGCAGCTATTGAAGGAAGAGCAACCGGGCAAGAAAATACTCCTCTGGGCCTAGGAGCAGCACAGAGAGTTGTGTTGTGTGCGGGTCTCTAGGACAGGCATGTGGGAGCAGGAAACGAAAGAGCGGGGAACCCCTTGTCCTAGGAGCGTGCGATCGACGCCTCCCTGGGTGTGATTTGGGGATCCAGTGATCAATTTCTCCTTCACTCACTGGGTTCCAGTTGGGTGGCACATTTCTGATGCTGAGCATGGGGTTGTTTTCATCCAGGAGCTGCTCTGAGGAGCTTGCCTTTGAGATCGGGCTCTTGTCTGCCCTCCTGCTACAAGAGTGGGAAGGTTTATGGGCCAAGGAGAAAAAGACCTGTCCCCTCTTTTTCCCTACTCTGGCCCCAAATTGTCCAGCTCCCAAGCATCTCTCTCTTCCTCTCCACCCGCCACCGACTCTGAAACAGTCCTTTCCACCCTAGCAGGAAGCCAGAATCCTAAGCAGCTCCAGGTAGATTGGGTACCAGGGTGGAGGTCCAGCATTAGTCAGAATTTAATGCCAAGCAAAGGTTGCACAATGCAGAGACAAGTCCCACAAAGGAGTGTAAGCTCCCAATAGGGGCTGAGTTTTAGGGTAGCCTTCCAAAGCACCCGAGAGAGAGAGAGAGAGAGAGAGAGAGAGAGAGAGAGAGAGAGAGACAGAGAGAGAGAGAGAGAGAGAGAGAGAGACAGAGGGAGAGAGAGAGAGAGAGGAGAGAGAGGTGTGGGTGTTATGCAGAGCAGGAAAATGGAGCTACAGCTCCGGCACGACACCTGCTGGATGCTTTAACGCTCTGAGCATTTTGGTTCCAGCAGTGTCCACCACCACACGCTTTTAAACAACTACCAGCAACAGTGAATGGGGAACCAGGACATGGACAGAGGGTTCAAACGATAGGGAAGAGGTGCAGGCGGCCCCGTTGCTTTAGTGATGGCTGGTGTGACATGGAAGGAGTCAGTGGGTGGGAAACACGAGACTGTGCTGGAGACTTCCTGGTGCATATTTTAAAACAATGTGCTTTTTATGTTAAGATCTACTTCTATGCAGTTTTAACCCAACAAAAACCATGCGCCTAACACAAAGAGTGCAGCGATTATCCTCAGCTTAAGGAGACACAATAGAGGAAGCAACAAAATATTCCCAAACCATCACCAAGACATCAGGGTACCCAGCCCCCCCCCCACTCCATGGGTAGCTTCACAAGACCACGGAAGAAGAACTGCTGCATGTCTGCAGGCAACGGTACCGTAATCCGATACGCCCTTCGTAGGTCGGTCACCTGAAGCCAGAGAGGATGGGTTGTCGGCATGGCTAACTACCCACACAGAACCCATGGGTTGTTTTCGGGTTGTCGCTACCGGAGCTTGCCTCTCCCAGACGCACACCCCAACCGATGACTGGGGTTACAGGAAGGACACACGAGACACTCAGTGCCAAAAAGCGATGCCAGGAACAACTGGATGACCTCTAGACATTGTCCGAGGAGCTGCAGCCATGGTTCGAATCCTGAGTCCCGAGGTAAGCAACAGCGCTCGGACCTCAGTGCTGGGAATCGAAAGCTCCTTCCATCGTGACTGATAGAGCAAGAGCTGAGAGGGTCTGCTCCCCAGGATCGGGCAAGTAACCTCGCAGAGGGTAAAACAAGGCTGGGGGAGAGGGGGAGACTCGTACCCCAAAAGCACAACGTTATTCTGAAGCTTTGCACCAGCTCCCAAGCGCCCCAGCTATTTTGGAGCTATGGTTCAGCCCTACAGAAGGCATCTTTAAAGTTCAGACTGAAACCTGGAGTGGATACACTGTTCCTCCGCTACTGGAATCACCAGCCTTGGGAAGCCACGACTGGCTGCTGTGGAGTCAATCTGACAGTGGACTTCAGTCTGGGGGACTTTCACGGACCTCATCCCGGTGCGGGCAGTGCTGAAGGCGAAGGGCAGGGACCCGAGGCAAGGGGGTGTGGCCAAAACCCACCCACTTAAGCCTCTTCCAACTCGTGTGTAAGAGTTAGGAGACCGTTCTACCTTTGAGAAAGAGGCGGACACCACAACCAAGCAAGTGGCGATTAGGGGAAGCGGGGTGACTCTCTTGGGGACCAGACTGGGACTCCAACTCGCAGCCTAAGCTAGATGAGCAATTCTTCCAAGCAGCGCCTGATGCTCCCGGGTGGGTTTGGTCGTTGCAGCCCGTTTAAGCTGTGGTATCACTTGCGTTTGGAACTCCGCCATCACTGTTTATTTCTGCCAGTGAAGGCCTTTCGCACTGCCTCTGGGGTTTGGTTTTCCTGGGAGAGGTGAGGCAGGAAGGCACAAACATCCAGCAGAAACACCATTCTGAGGATTCCCTGAAAGATGCCAACTCTAGCCTACTTCCTCCGTCCCTGAGCGATAACATCAGACAGACACACACAGACAATCGTGCAGCCAAGAGAATCCTGGGCTTCAGGTTATTATTTATACTTACAATAATGACACCAGAATGGGCAGTGCAAGGACTACCCCAACCAAGAATTTGGTCCTTCCAGGCTCATGCCTTCAAGACACCTCCCTCCCTCTGGCAACACGTGCTCAAACAGGCCGTTGGAGACCTAAATCCCACCACACCGTGCCTGAAGAAAAGATGGAATAGCATCCGGCGGCATCCCATTGCTCTCCAGGAATCCCAGTTCCAGAGAGCTAGACCTGGGCAGAGGCGGCGAGTTTCTTCTTCAGAGCTGCCCGCTCGGCCTCTCTTTCTGCAGCCTCAGCTGCCAACTTCTCTTCACGCTCCTTCAGGAAGGCACCATATTCCTCTGCATTCAGCCTGAGGGCGGGAAGAGAGAAGAGAGAGCTGCGGCCGTCTGCTCCGTGGAAGGCCCGTCTCGCCTTTCCCAACCGTCTCCGCCACGTGCCGCACTCGCCAAGACTGCCCTGGCTTGCGTTTCCCTCCGGATTCCACCTCTGCCAGGCCGCGGGGCTGCAAGCTGGGGTCTGCACAGCATCCGCGTCCCAGCGGCTTCCGCCACTGCCCACTGATCTTCCCACTCCCTCCGCCCCACACCCGACCCCCGCACGGATCCAGACACTCACTCTTTCACCACCTTGATGCCCAGCGAGCGGGCAGTGCCGATGAGCGACCGGACAATCTTCTCGAGCGGCATGTCGCGGAGCACAAAGCACGGGTCCTGGCCCTTCACCAGGGCGATTTCGTAGAGGTGCTTCAGGGTGACCATGCCAGCCACCTCCTGCCCTGCACAGCCAGAGGGAGCACCTTAAGCACAGGGGTGGGGAACCGAGGGCCCAAGGCGACCCTCTCCGGGCCACCCATGGCCTCACTTTCTGGGGTCCCCCTGCAGCTGCCCCCATCCTCCTTTGCAAAGGTTGAAATGCCGTTCCTAAGACTTAGTTATCAGCGGGGAAAGATTTAACCCATGGTATGCTGAAACGCTACAAGCATGAAGGGAAATCATTACTCTCTAAAAGCAGTGTGTGTGAGAGAGAGGGAGAGAGAGAGGTGGGGAGAGGGGGAGAGTTTGGAGAGAGAGAAAGAGTTCGGTACATCATGGCAGCAATTCCTGGGTTGCTTAACCTAGGAATTCCCAAGGATAAATTCAACATGCAAGCAATTCCCAAGTTCAGTCAAGACTTCCCTGCTCCTGGGTGGTTTCATGGCATGCAAACCAGGAAATTATTGGTAAAACAACCCAAGGTTAACCCGGCTTCTAGATGCCCCTTTCTTCACATGGTTCTCACAGCAGTGATGCAGGGATGCCTGTCACAAAACACAGAGCAGCAGCCCGAATGGAGACATGCCGGACTGCAAAGCCAGAGTCATAAAACGGTCCTTGTGCGGAAGAATGTTGTTCTGTCTCTAGAATGCCTTAAGGGGGGGGCGGCGGATTGGGTGGGCAGCAGACAGATCTTGGACCTACAGCTTTTGGTGATGTGCACCTTGCACCCCCCACCCCCCCCCCCCGGTGAAATTCCCTCTCTCGTCGCAGCCCTCACCAGGATTTGAGGCTCCCTTCTCTACCCCGGCAGCCGAGAGCAGAAAGTAAGTGGCTGTTGGCTTGTTAATCTGGATTTCGTATGATCTGTCAGGCTGTAACACAGAGAACAGGAAAGAAGTGGGAGATGAGCAAGGCCGTCAAAGGTGCCCCCAAGATCTCTGGCAAGGAAAGACGAGGCGACGCAATTCTGCCAGCAAACAGAGGTGTTGGAAGGAATTTGGGAAGGGTGGCTGCTTCTATCTACACAAAACGCAGCTGGAGAACATTAAAACACTGGTCAGACCACACAGCAAAGGAGCACTCACAATTCACCACACAGCAAATGACAGGAAACCAATTAGGCACAATCAAAGCCCCTCCAAGAACTCCCAGAGGGCCTATCAAGGCAGCACTGTGATTATTATTGTTTAAAGCAGTAGAAAACACCCGTCCCAGAACCTCCTTGGTAGCCCTAGAAGTAAACCTTGTTTTGCTGCGCCCTGGAGGCCGAGAAGGTGGCACACTCGGAACATTGCAAAGGGTAAAAACATACCAAAAACATGTACATGAGGCTGCGCTGGAAGGCAACTCAGGCACTGCTAGTAGACCAAAATATGGGCTGTGACACTGGGATGTTATTCGCTTTGCATCAATTTCCAAGCTAAGCTCTTAGCAAAGTCTTTTCTCCAGGTTCCTGCACTAGGCAAGGTGTCTTGTCTTAAACCCCTTGGACTGCAACGGGGCCAAGACACGATGCGCTTGGATTAACCCACAAAACTGCATCTGCTCATATCCGAATGCAGACATTTAGAATTACTTCCTAGATTCATTTAAATTTCACAGGAGGCAAAGCTGAGACATTCATTTCCCATCCTAAATATCTCAAAGAAAAAAACCTGTCTTGGCATCCAAAAGCAACGGAGGAGGAGTTATCTTTTCCTAAGTTTACCTGCCATGCAGGAGAAGATGTAACTTTGGAAGTCACTCTGAATGTTTGAGCGCCCAGATGGCCAAATCACAAGATTTCCTCTGGTTCCATCTCCCATCACCCCCAGCCAGCTTAAACAGGGATGATGGGAGCCGCCATCCAGCATGTTTCTAAATAGATTCACTGGTTTCATTTTTGTCTGTCTGTCTGTCTGTCTGTCTGTCTGTCTATTTCTATCCTGCCTTTTCCTACAAAGGGCTCAAGGCAGCTTACATCATTCTCCTCCTCCATCTTATCCCCACAACAACAACCCTGTGAGGGAGGCTGGGCTGAGCGTCTGTGCCTGGCCCAGAGTCACCCAGTCGGCTCCATGGCTGAGCGGGGACTCGAACCCGGATCACCGGAGTCCCAGTCCCATGCTCTTAACCACGACATCACACTGGCTCTTTATATGCTTCATTTCCCCCAAGCAGCCCATGCAGGAGTGCGCGATCTTCCTCATTCTCCTCACAACAGCCCTACGAGGTGGGCAAAGCTGAGAGCCAATGACAGGCCCAAAGCCAAAGAAGTGCGCTTCATGGCCAAGCGGGGGAGTGGGAAGTGGGTCTCCTGAGTCGTGGGCTCTCCCACACCAGAGACATTCCAAAAGAAACCGGGCAGCCCTCTGAGTGGGGTGGTGTAATTGGGTGTCCTGCAACAGCAGGGGGTGGACCCGATGGCCTTCGTGGCCCCTTCTGACTCTACGGTTCTATGATTCTATGGCTTTTCTGATTATCAGGCCCCACTGGCTCCTATCCAGAGCGCACCTGGTTGGAGAAAGCTCTTGGTCTAAACCGGCCAGGAAAGGTTTCCTCACCTGCACAGTGATGTACGTAGGCAGCGGGATCCCGTCCTTGATGTCCTTGGTCCGCTCATTGAAGTCTTTGCAAAACTGCCCAACCGGGATGCCTCTCTGGAAAGGGAAACACGGGGCTTGCAAAGAGCGGCCCCCTGAACAGGGCAAACCCTTGGAAGCAAACTCCTTGGTGCAGCACTCCAGAGTTCGTGCAGGAATTCCCTCACAGGCTGAGCCCATGAAAGGGCCTTCCTCTCCCCTCCTTACCTGCAAGCTCCCCACAACTCACCCCCCCAACACACACACACAGGAGAGAGGGAGAGAGAGAGGGAGAGGGAGGGAGAGAGGCCTTCTCACACTAGCAACCCTTCTTCCCCACAGTTAATTTCCCAGGGCTAATCAATGTTTCCCTCATATCTGACTCCACATCCAAACGAACAGGAGTGAATTAATAGCTATTTTTCAGAAATACAACTCTTCAAGTTAACAGAACACCAAAAACATAGATTGGAATCTATCCACATCAATGAGCGCGTCTGAAACACGCTGAATTTCTCAGTAACTACCACAGACTTCACAAAGAGCAGACCAGAGAGCCAAATAAGCATCCATGAAGTGGCGCTTCTGCCGCCCGTCTGAATACTGGAAGTGCTGCGACAGCCTCGGGCCATTGCACTGGAGAAGCATTTACCCTTCCAATTTTGTAATATCGGTCTTTTAGCTGTCCAAAAGGTATGGAGGATCCATTTGCACCGACAATCTGTTCATTTGCATACAGGAAACAATATTAACACGGCAGGTACACCAGTGAATTGGTCTTGAGCGAAATGCATCCCCCTATTATGCACCTTCCACCCCCGGAGAATATGCGCATATGATTCTATGTACATATAGAAGATCTAGGTAGATTTCTCTCTCCCTTTTTTGCTCGACATTTCGTGAGCGAAAAGAGAGTTAGAGACAAGTTAAGCTCGCATGCCAGTCCCTCAGAGATGTCCAGCATCGAATCTTCCCCACTCCCTACTCAGCCCCTTTTCATGCAGATGGAAGAACTATGATCGCAAGCGAAGACGGGGATTTGTTGGCGCTGGCGTTTCCAATCATCCATTTCTTGAATGGAAACTGGGGAAGAGGGGTGGGGACAGCACCACACAGATCCTTCCCCTCCGCCTCTACCGCCTCCGCCTCTTCTTCCAAAAGGGAGCTTTGGAAAACCTCCCCCTCCCGGCCTCATCTCTGCCATGCAGGCGCCGAGCACCCAAGCCGGTAAAGACAGAAGCCGCACGCCGCCGCCCGTCTGTCCCCCCTCCCGTCCCTTCCTTCCTGGTGATCCCTGCAGGTACTGGAAAAGGGAAGGGGACCGAATGCGGCACATTTCAAGACCAGCCACAGGCAGCTGGTGGGGGGGGCGGGGGCAGACTGGGCTGGGACCTCCGCTGTGTGCCCATCTCTGGCACAAGCAGCGGCGATAAAGATGGGAAGGGGGGAAGACTGAATGAGGAGACAGCAGAGGTTCCCCCTCAGCACTCCGCAGACACCATCGGGCCCCCCACTCCGCCTTCCTCTTCCAGACGCTTGTCCATCGGACAGCCCCCCGCTCAGGGAAGGGAGCCGTGCTCTCCCCCTGCCCCCATCGCCATCTAGACTGGGGGGAGAACGGATGAAGGTGCTTCCTTCCGATAAGGTCGATGCCCCCTCCCCACTGGAGGGACACAAACACGTACACGTAGCAACTTTGCCTGGCGCCCCTTCCCCCAAAATCGGCGCTCGTATGTGGCAGAAGCGGGGATGTTCTCCCCCCCCCACGAGAACCCGCTGGCATCGAGCCACAAGGCTGAATGGTGGGAGACTTGGGACAGGGAAAACAAAGGCTTCCTTCACGCTCAACTGCCGAATTCGCTGCCACGGGCGGTAGCGGTGGCCACCAACTTGGGCAACTTCAAAAAGGGGCTAGATACATTCGGGCTCTCTGTCGACAGATCATGGTCAGGGTGTCCGGGTGTTACCTACGGTGTCGGCGGCGGTGTTCCCTGAACACCAGTTGCTGGGGAACAGGAGCGGAAGGGGGCCACGGCGCTCGTGTCCCGCTTGCGAGTTGTGCCTGGAGGCATCTCTGGTGGGCGACGGTGTGTACGGAGTGGGAGAGCCGGTGGACCCCCGGGGTGGGTCGAGCAGGGCCAGTGCGTGGTTCACACAGCGCTGCTCACAATACGGAGTCACTCAAGATGCGTGTGCTATGGCCACGAGTGACTCCCACGGCGTGTGCCCATGGAAAGCAGCTCTGGCTCAGGCCACCGGGGCATCAAGCCTTCCACCCTGAAAACATTGTTCTTTTCTAACGTCTAAAGGCAGAGGGCGAGCAGAGCCGGTGCCCTCGCCAACTGGAGGGCTGGGCGGGCCGGCCCCTTTGGCTTCTGCTCCCACCACACTGGCTGCCTTTGGAAGAGGGTCCTCGGGCTGGAAGCAGTTTCGCTTTACGGGAATCCGTGGGGCAACCAGAACTGTCGAGGGGCTGCAGCAACTCCTGTGTGTGGAAAGACTAAGGCGCTCATTTGGGGCTTTTCAGTTTAGGAGCTTCCGCTTCCTGGCGATGCAGGGACTGTCGGTAGCTACGAACACAAGAGACCGTGTGCCGCGGAAGGGCAGCTGTAGGCTGCTGCTCTCAAGCCCAGTGCAGGAGCACCCCAGAAGCGTCTGGATGGCTACTGTGGGAAGATACTGGTCTATTCGGGGGTTGGCCGGCTGATCCTCCTGGGAAGCAGGGACTGTCAGCCCCCCGTCCTCGTGACCCTCAGGGCCCCGGTCAGCTGCAAATGCCAAAGGGGTGCTTTCCTTCATCATGCGACCAATGAAAAAGGCCGGACTGGGCTCTGTGGGCCATTCCAACTCTATGCTGTGCTTTCCTCCCTCATATTGCAGCTGGCGGGGAGTGGGGGAGAAGCAGGCTTGCATGGGGGCCACTTAGAAAGTGCAGGCCCGACCTGGGATCACAGAAAGGGTCCGGTCTGTTGGGACCTGACAGGGGTGAAGCAAGTGTTTTGTAGAAAAGGCAAGATGTGAAGATGACCGGGGTGCATGAAAGCATTGTGTCTTTCCAGGGCCTTCTGCGCTCCACAACCTCGAACCGCCGTGTCTGCGGTGACCGGATCAGGGGAGCGAGAATCCACACTCCTGGGGCACTCAAGTAGGTGCTGGTGAAGAAGCACGGTGGTCGTCCCCCAGACAGGCAGGCCAGTGGCGAAGGAGCAGCGCTGAGGCCCCAGAGAAGCGGAACCAGGCCTGTCCCAACCCTGCCAGCCCCTGACGACCGCGTCACACCCTCGTGGCAAGATGCCGTGGCCGCCCACAGACCTGGCCCGAAGCCACACATGAGGCAGGGAGAGACGTGCCAGGACCGTGTGGCGGTGTGGGGGGGGCAAAGCCCCCTTTAACTAAGGTCGTCTGGTGAAGAAACGCGTCGACTCCAGAGCGCTGTTTTGGGGCCCCCTTAAAGTGGGGACAACACCACGGCCGGCCTTTATCTTATGCTCTCCCCCCACGGAAAGGGTCCATGGAGCTGCAGCCCCCCAGCATCCCACACACAGGCGTGGCGGCAGTGGTCATCGTCTGCACCATGGGCGCCATGGATGTCTACCTGGTGGAGCAGAGCACGGGGGCCCGGCGGCTGGGCGTGGGGGCCCTGGCGCTGGCCGGGGACCTCTTCTTCCTCCTGGTGCTGCGCTACGCCACCCTGTGGGCGGGCGGCGAGGCCCGCGTGGCCCAGCGCAGCCACGCCATGGTGCTGTGGTTCCTCTTCGCCTTTGCGCTGGAGATCAAGCTGTACTTCATCTACCAGCACTACGCCACGGAGGGGCAGGTCCCGGACCCGCTGGCCCGGCGCACCCTGACGCTCCTGCTCAGCATCTGCATCCCGGCCCTCTACACGGTGCTGGGAGCGACCGAGCTCATGGCCCAGGCTGCCACCAGCTTCCGCAAGAAGGACGAGCTGCGGGGGCGCCTCTTCTGGGTGGTGCTGGACATGCTGGACGTGCTGGAGATCCAGGCCAGCCTGTGGGAGCCGCAGAGGCAAGGGCTGCCCCTGTGGGCCGAGGGCCTGACCTTCTTCTACTGCTACGGCCTCCTGCTGGTCCTGCCCTGCGTCTCGCTGAGCGAGCTGGGGGTGCCCGGCCCACGGCCCGGCCCGCTCTACCCGCTGCTGAGCCTGGCCAGCGTCAACGTGGCCACCATCTTCATCCGCGGGGGGCTCCTGCTGCTCTGTCGGGACCAGCGCATTTCCTCCATCTTCATGGGCAAGAACTTCCTTGCCATTGCCCTCAAGAGCTGCACAGTGGTGCAGCACCATCGGGGGGCCCGGGCCGCCCGCCACGCTCGCGCCGAAGGTGGCCAGCCCCTTCGGCACACCGAGGCCACAGGTGAGGCGCTCCGTGGACAAACCGGAACCCCAGGGGAAGCCTGTCACAGAGAGGTCGCACCAGACTGGCCCCAGGACACTGCTCCAGCCACGCCTGGCCAGGGTTACCAATACGCCGCCAGTCAGCAGTTCCACAGACATGCCCAGGCGATGGCGGAAGTCCCCCAGAAACACCCCCGAGACACAGACAGAGACCCCCATGGCCTCAGCCACGGCCACATCCACACCATGGCCCACCCGCTCCACAGACACTGCCATGCCAGGGGCCAGGCCTCCCACCATTATGTGTGCACTGCCCAACCCTCGCCGAGAGCCCCCTCGGCGGCTGCCCCCGCCACCTCCAGAGGCCTCCGAGCAGGTCATCATGTGCAGCTCAAGTCCTTGTGGGGAGGCCCATGAATCCCCTCAGGGGACACTGCCTGGCACGCTTCAGCTGCTTCCGTGTCCACCCATGAAGATCTGCCTGTAGAGAGGGCCGGAAGGGCGGCGAGTGGCCCACACGTGGCATAGGCAGAACCCGGGATCCGCCACCTGAGCTGGGCAGAGACCACGCTTGCTTCAGTGCCACTAACACGCATTCCCCTGACAACACTAAACAATGCCTGGCTGCTCAAAAGCACTGTGTAGGCAAGGCAGCTCTCTTGCTAACTACTGTTGCTCTCTGGGAATTCTGGGAGCTGGATTCCAAGGGCACCGAGTTGGTGAAGGCTGCCGCAACTGATCCCGGGACGGAGGTCCAGAGGCCAACTGCAGACCACTTGGGGCACGGGCTCCTTCCCCGTTTTGCTCCAGTTCTGTTTTCATATATTCTTTTTCAGGGCGCAGAAAATGAATTTGTTTTCTTACACGTCTTGGGTGAGCAAAGGACTGCCCCCACGTGATCCAAGCCGCACACTGCGCCACTCTGCACCACAGAGGATGCCTGCCAGACACAAAGCTCGCGTCCACTGAACAGACAAAGTTTCACCCCTGCAGCCAGGCTCCTTCCCACCTGCTCCCACGTTCCCAGTTGCTGAAACATCGCACTCCTTAAAAGGGTGCCACATCTCCACGTTTCTAATCATGAGAAGAGCCTATCGTGACTAACCAAAGTACTGCAATTACAGCCTCTTGCTTCGAAGTGGGTTGCATTTGAGCTGGGAAACTCAGCCCTTAAATGTGCGAATCAATAAAGAAAGAGTGCCTCTAAACGTGTGCACAGTGTCTTTCCCTCACAACACAAAACACAACCCACAGAAGGACCAAGACCAGCAGACGTTTCAAACCTTAATTGCTAGTTATGTATATTAAAGCAGCAACTCTGGTATACCGCTGTTAATATAGTAAATTATGCCCCCACCCACCAGAGGTTTGGGCCTGATGCTTACCATTGGTTATGCTAGCTGGGGATGATGGGAATTACAAGGCAAAATATCTGGAAGGCCACAGGTCACCAACCACAGTATTAGAGGCTTGTTGGGATATACTTTTGTCTCCACAAGAACACAAGACACCACCAAACAGGGACAAGGGGAGGAGACATGTACACCAAGGATATAGACATTCAGAATGCAGAAATCTGAGTATCGGAACGTACTCAGCCTGCACACAGAGAAATCACATCTGCCTGAAAAGCAGAAGATTGCATGCTGGCTTGAGCTGCATCAGAGCAGTGCCTCTCCAGTGCTGGGATGATGGGCTAGAAGACAAGGGACTGGGCCACCAGATTTTGATCCCCAAAACTGGATTCTTCATACATTCCTAACCCCGCTAAGAAAACAAGAACAGCCCCCTCGCCACCCAAGGAGCTGGTTCCCTTCTTGATTTCAGGCCCATGTGCAGGTAGAACTTCCTTGCTGCCATGGCCTCAGCCTCCATTCTAGCAGCTTTTCCATCTGAGCCCTTTCCCAAGCCTACCTGCCCAAGGACAGGGCCCAAGGGTGGTCCTGGTGCAGCCTGTCCAGCTCGAATTATTGTCCGGATCACATTCCCAGGATCCACCTTCGGGATAGATTTGGCGGCACGAGCGACCTTCGACATGGTGGTTGAGCTTCAGGATAGACCTGGATTAGTACGAAAAGAGATAAGGAACAAATTTGGGATGAATGGATTCTAAAAAGTTGCCATCTCACAAAGGGAAGGCAAATGTTGGCTGAAAGAGAAAGAGTTGGAAAGCAGAAACAGGCCCATGTGGAAGGTAGTGTATAACTGGAGGAGTCTTGACTCAATTTGAGCTAGATCTAAATCTCATAGCATACAAGATTCTAACAGACATGAACAGACAGTATTCTGTTACTAATGGATATTACTATTATTATATGTATGCTCCACCTTCCTTGTAAGCCCATGACAGCTTAAAGGTTCTCCAACTCTTATTTTATCCTCACAACAACTCTGCAAGACCAAGAGTGAGTGACTAGCACAAGGACCCTTGGGACTAGAACTCAGATCTTCCACATCCCCAGTTTAGCCTTCTAACTACTACACAACTCACTCTAAAACTGGAAACTCTATATGTGCATGACATCCAAATAAATGTTTCTCTTTTTAATTTTTTATCCCATTTTCCCTCTAAGGAGCACAAAGCAGTATATAAGTTTCCCCTCCTCCTCTCCATTTTATCTTGTGAGTGAGGGTAGGCAGAGAGTCAGAGATTAGCCCTAAAGTCACCGAGGGAGGTGAATGGGAGCACCTGGCAAGTAACCACCACAAGCTTCCAAATGGTCAAGATCATGCAGAAAAAGAGAGGACAAGGCTCACATAATCTCAGGATACTCGAGACCAAACCCAGCCTGCAGGGTCCAAGAGTGGGGAGCCACAGATCAGTGGCAGAGCTACATACCAGGCCTGAAAAGGCTCGGATCCCCAGCACCTCCTTTAGTCAGAGAGGAAGGCGTTTCACGTGACCCGCCCCCCCCCGCAAAGCTGCTGCCAGTAAGGCTTCCCCAAGCTGCCGCCCTCCAGATGTGTAGCAGCGCAAGTCTCATCAGTCCCTGCCAGCACATCGAGCCCGGAGTGGCAGCGGCTGATGGGGCTTGCACTCCAACCGGACCGGTCAGAGCTGACCAGGCTTGGGCTCCACCGCCAGCTGGTCGGGTTGACGGAACTTGCACTCAACGTGTGGCTGATGAGACTTGCACTCCGGCACGTGCTAGAGCGCTCCAGGCTGGGGAAGGGTGGAGTGGTTAACACCGGGCCAGACGGAGAAATAGGGTCACCGGGAGGAGGCCGCTTCCTTCTCCCTCGCCCACCTGCCCCCCCTGCCGTGCCTCACCCTCCCCGAGCCCCTTCCTTCCCCTCCCGCCTGCGCCCCGCTTTACCTTTGGCTCACTCAAAACACATCCTCCGCCTTCCTGGGCGCCGCCATCTTGGGTCACGGAGGTCAGCGGCGCGCTGCATGCTGGGAGGACTTTCCCCAAGCGGCCTAAAATGGCTGCCGTCTCCATAGCAACCAGACAGTCCTGCGCCGATGACCCCGAGGACAACGCCAATCCCGTGCCAGCGGAAGGAAGGCGTAAAACTCCCAGCATGCTCCAGCCAGACCCGTGGCATGCTGGGAGTTGTAGGCCTTTTTTTTTTTTTCCTATGTCTAAGCTGGCGCGCTAAACCACTGAAGATATTGAAGGTGCAACTGTATGCATGCAAGACTGAAGTAAATCCTACGACCTGAGGCTTGTAGGGCTTATTTTTGTCTAAATCTGCCCAGGAATATGCTCCAACTAGCCGAGACTGGAAGAAAATAATCAACCCCAATGACCTTAATAAAAAAAAAAAAAACCCGTAAGAGTTTCTTTTCCTATGGCGTGTGAAATGTGTTTGTTTTTTTATTCTTTATATTTTTCCTGCACAAAGTCCACACCAGTCGGTACTACTGGAGCCAAGCAGAATACAACACTGAGGGGAAAACATTTTGTAAGGTGCAAAAGACTGCTACAACTCCCATGATGGCTGGGGCATGCTGGGAGCTGTGGATCTTTTTTTGTCTAAAGTTGCACAAGTCTGCAACCATAAGACAAGCAGGAAAACATGCATGCCTTCACCCTGTGTAGTGGTTATTCATTTTTCCTGCCCTATTAAGGTGTCTTTTAAGATGCAGAAATCTAGCATAAAACTTTGGAAATATTGTCATGGGCCAAGCATTATATATTCACATATGGTGGTCCTGTCCTGTTGTATGACACTTTGGGAACATTATTTTCTCAAGAAATGGAGAACACTGCACATAAACTATATATGCATGTTGCATCAGCTCTGGTTCTATTCATAGGATGGGAAGTTCAAAATGCAAAAGTGACATTTAAAGAATTTTATTGTGTTTATGTTGCCGGAAGCACACAGGGTAAGAGCTAGAAGTCAGAAAATGGCAGAACTCTGGCACTGAACTCTTGATACGTAGAAATGTAGCAAATAGCTATGGCTGAAAGTAGCGAAAGCAAAACAAAACTCTCCTGAGTTTTACCAAACATCGAAAACATGTAGCCTGGTGTGAATATTTTCTGCAAACTCACAATAATGCATGGGTGGGCCCTCAGGAAATTCTTGTAGGGCCTTTGACTTTGTCTAATTGATTTTCTGTCATTTGCTATGCAATAAATTGTGAGCAGTCCCTTATTGTGTGTTCTGATCAGTTTTTATTTTATTTTTATTTATTTAAATATTTATATATAATAGTTTCTTGATGTTTCCCACCGGGGCTGTGTAGTTGGAAGCAGCCACCCTCCTAAATTTGCCCCCAATACCTCGGTTTATTAACGGAATTGCAGCACCCATCTTGTACTTTTGGGGGCACCGAGATGGCCTCACGCCACCTCCTGCTTCTTCCTGTACACTGTTTTGCAGTCTGATAGCACATACAAGAACCAAATAAACAAGCTATTATTTTCTGCTGGTGGTGGCTGGGATGGAAAAGGGCTTTTTTCTGTCATGATATTCACAGGATTGCAACCAAAGTCTGTGCAGAGTGCACTAAGGTGCAGCACAAGACCAGCTTGGCCGATCCGTGTGCGACTCTTCGTTGCCAAAGATACTCTTCATCCGTGAAAGGAGAGGTGCACTCCGGGGATGGTGCGTTTCGTCTGTTGTATCCCCTCACCTCAGTCATAAAAGTCATCTTTTTCCGGTGGGTTCCCATCTTTGCTTGCTTCCTCTGGCTCATTCCATAGCTCTGTGGAGGAGAAAATACCATGGTATCAATTGTTTCCTTCTAGTCTGGCCCCCAACTCCAGCCGGCTCCACTCATGACATGCCTACCATGTGTATAACCAAAGATTATGGATTTTTCTGGCTACGGTTTCATTTCCAGCCATGGTGTAACTTGATGACTTATGAAGTTCTCCAGGGGTTCCCAAATTTCTGGCATCAATAGGCACATTTGGAATTTTGGAAGGGTGTCATGGGCGCTCTCACAAAATGGCTGCCATGGGGAGACATGACTCATCCCAAAACTCTAATTTCCCAGAGGGCAAACTGGTGAGATGAAATGAAAAATAACTTGCCCAGGAACTTAAGGACATGCAGGCATGAGCTTTGAAGTCCAAAGCACAAATCATTCTTTCCAACCTATAAAAAAAAGACAGTGCTGGAAGACAGCACTTGACTTCAGGACAGCTAAATCGCTGTTTTCATTTGCAAAATCCTTGAGGAATAACATTTAAAGCCAGAGGGGGTGGGGGGCTTGGCAGTCAGCCAAAAAGGAGTCCGTGGGCACTCTCACCTTGGAGTCTTCGAGCGGCTCCTTCATTCCTCTGGTCCCTGAGGAAAGCAGGAGAAAGAAACCAGTTCTGAAAAGGGGGGATCCAGGTGCCACGACACTTCCCAGAATGATTTGGTTGCAAGGTCACAGAGGTATGTCCCACACCGCTCTCTCCCCCAACCCCACCGGCTTGCAGATGAATGCAGAACAGGAATGTAAAAGTGGATCGAACAGGAGGAACTGGTCTTGTTGAGGAGGGTAAAAAACCAAAAAGCTTTTCTGCAGGTTTTCGCCCTAATCCAAAGCCCCTCTTAACACTTAGCAAGTGACAGGAGAGGTTTAAGATGAAATATTCTGGTATTTTGGCCTAAGTCCTCTTTGCCTTTGACCGATGAGTCTCTGAACACTTCCCTGAAAAGAATTTGATGGCCAGGCTAAGAGGGGTCCTGAATCCCCTCCACATGGTGCCCCCTATGGCAGTGGGGTTCCTTACCCATTGCAGCTTTGATTCCAAGCTTTATTTGAGCTATCCATGGTGGCAGACCGACTTGGGAGAAGGACTCAGCGCCAGGATAGCTCCTGTGAAGCTCAGAGGACAAACTCCTCTGCAAACCTGGTGTTTACCCGACCAGTCGGACCAGCAAGTCCAGAGTCAGAAATGAGCTCAGGTGGATCACGGCAAAAGGAGCTGGTTGGAGAACTTTTGTGGTCTCATCTTAAGTTTGGCCTGGGAATTAAGACTGCCAAGGTGAAGGGGGACTTGTTCCCCAGGCGCATGCGTCACAGATCCTCGGTGTCACAAATTGTGCTTCACACCAGTAGATGGCATGCTATTATCACATCTTTGCTTGGATTCAGAGTATGGTCAACATACCCTCTTCCATAGCCAGAAAGACGTGAAATGCTAGTGGATTTTAGCTCAGGAGAAACTCTCTATTTGTAGAGAAAGACTGGATCAAAGATCAAAAGCTATGCGTGAAAATTTTCCGGCTCCTTTGTGAGATGAAGATTTGGGGTTACCGAAACGGAAGAGATGGACAAGTGAGGTGGGGGAGGAGCTGATGGGGGGCCAGAATGGGAGGAGATTTGGGGGTGCACTTACCCCGATTCCAGCCCCCTTCCCTCCCCCCAGAGTTAATCTAGACTCAAATGGCTGTCTAGATAAAAACCAGAGTTCAAGAGGAACTGCAGGCATTAACCATCATCCTTCACTCAGGGATGTGGATGAGCCTCCAAATGAAGAGGATGGGAGCATTAGTATTATGTAAAAAATAGAAAATATTAAATTATATTAACAATATAAAGCACAGCTATCCCAAAGAATAAAATAGAGGAGAATGCAAAGCAGAGAACTGATAAAACAGCCAGGGAAGGGAGCTAGGGCTGTTTCAAGGAAGATCCACCTGGATTCCGGCTGGTTGGAGCAGGGAGCTAGGGCAGTTTCAATGTCTGTATCAGCTTCACTGTTTTCTCTTTCTTCCTCCTCCTCCTCCTCTTCTTCCTCCTCTTCCTCCTCCTCCTCTATTTCTCCCTCAGCGACAGACTCTGTGAGAGCAGAGGAAATAGATGAGCTGGGACAAGTCTGAGAGGAGAAAAGCAAGAAAGTGGTACAGGCACAAAGACAACCCTCCCTTTGCTTCCTGGATACAATTTGGCTTGACTAAATACCATGTGGCTAATCTGAGACTCTCCAGATGTGTCCCTGGGGATGAGGGCTGTTGTAGTCCAACGCCATCTGGAAGGCACCAGGTTGTGGAAGGCCAGGGAGAGCCACACAGCTCTAGAAGGACTGATGGTCCAACTTGGAATAACGCCAGTTCTGACATTCTTATTTAAAGCAACCCTTTATCCAGAACTTTGAGGACCGGGATCTTAATTCATATTTAGGGGAAAGGCCATAGGTCAGGGCTTTGCATGCAAAAATATCCAGGCGCACTCCCTATAGCAACTCCTCCAGCATGGCTGGAAAGAAACCCTGGAGAGTTTTGATCGCTCCCTATAGATGACACTGACCTGGCTGGACCCACGGCCTCCCTCCCTGTGGGGCTGCTGCCTATATTCCAACATGGGGTCTGTGCAGGCCGAAGGTGGGCGTGGAATTGAGTGCTGACATGGAACTGGTGTGCACTTACCTTCTTGCGTTGGCGTGGCTTCCCGGGGGTCTTCAATGTGCAGATCTGAGGCCGGGTTGCCTGCACCATTTCCCCTGAAAGCAAGGCTGAAGGTGAGGGTGGCCCCCCAGAGAGAACATGGGAGGAAAACAGCCCCAGCCCCCCAGGACACCAAGGAGCCAGAGGGAGCGAGAAAGGTAACTCACTGCTCCAGCGCACCAGCTTTCCTGGATCCAAGAGTGACCTGCACCGAGTCTCCACTGCCACTCGCCGCATCCTCTTCCGGGCCACGGAGCCCCTCCTGGCTCACTGACTCCCCCGTGGGGTGCCCCTCCTGCTGGCCACCACATCCATTCGGGCCCCCTCCGGCCCCCTCCGACTCGCCATCAGGTTCACCGGTTCCTCCGTCCTCTTCTTCACCCTGCTTTCCTCCCTCGGCATCCCCACCTTCCAGGACCCCTTCCAGCTCCTTCCAGCCCCCCTCCTGGACTTCAGGTCCTGCACATGACTCACCCTGCTCTTCCACACCTCCGTGCCCCAAACACCCCCGTTTATTTTCTTCCCCAGCCTCACGGTCCTCAGCCACATTGCCCCCGTCCTGTTCGCCTTCTCCCAGCTCTGCCCTTTTATCCCCCTCGGTTTCCTGAGATGGGGCCTGCCCCAGAGCTCCCAATTCCTCGCCACTTTTCTCCCATCCCAAATCGGGACTCTCCAGCACTGCTCCAGCCTCATAGGCACTTCCTTCTGTTTTCCTTCCCTCCCCTCCAGCAAGGTCTCCGTCACTTTGTTCCACTGAGCCTGGCTCTCTCCCCTCCTGAACCCAAACCTGCCTGGATCCCTGGAGTGTCACATTCGCCTCTGGATTCAGCAGTGCTGGAGGACTGGGGAAGGGAAGGGAAGGGAAGGGAAGGGAAAGCAACGGGAATGGGAAGACGTTAGTGGAAAGAAAATGGCCTTCGGTGAGTCCAGGAGGAAATGCTGAGAAGATGCTGGCCCACGTGCCACCCCGACCCCCAAAGCTGCCTCAGTCCTACCTCTCCTGGGCCATAAGCATCAATTCCTCATCCTGGTGTTGCAGCTGCATCCCTTGTTGCCTTGGTGATGCCACTGTGGAAGCCCCTTCGGTCACCCAGTGCCCAGACTCTGAGGAAGAGACGGAAAAGTCCAAGCCATCCTCACCCGAGTTTCTCCGCAGCAAGCCAAGCTGGACCGGTGGAACTGGCCAGCGGAGACGGAAAACAAGCTGGTGTCTAGGCCAAAGCACGTGAGCCAGAACTGGTGTTGGAGAGTCAGACCTTCTGCTCCCAGTTAGTAGTCTGGCTGTGCGTTTTGGACAAACAGTCTTCAAGGGCAGCCCCATGTAGAGTGCATTGCAGTAGTCTAGCTGAAAGATCGCTATGGTGTAGGTTACTGAAACCAGGCTATCCTTGTCCAGATAAAGGCATCTGTGTGCCACCAGCCAAAGCTGGTAGAAGGCACTCCTGTGCCACTGAGGCCGCTTCATCATCAAGTTACTCTGCACCTTCTCAGAAACAACATTTCTTGAATAGGGGAGAAGAGTCTGTTCCCCCAGATTTCCTGAGAATGGTCAAAACACCTGAGCCCAGTCTCCTTACCTGCAGCATCTCCACAAAACGTGACAGGCTCTGGAATTTCTTGCGCCAGGCCTCTTCTCCTTGCTGAAGCATCGTTCTGCTCCTCTTCGGAGTCCTCACTGCTTGAAAGGGCGGTCCTGGCTGAACCCCTGGACCCCTTGATAATGCCACTGCATGCGGGACATAGTCTCTCCAGTATCTGGGCCATGCCAGCCCCCTGCCACCCCCAAGGAAGGTCTCCCGTCAAGGCATCGGCCTCTCGCGGGGCTCCCCATGGTGGAGAGCGGCATCTTTCTCGACCGGAGTAGTGCCGGTTCTCCTCATGCACCTGAGATTTCCCCGTGGAAGATGAGGCCTGGGGGTCATGTTTTCTGGCAGTTTGAGAGCTGGTGTGTGTGGAGGGGGAAGGCTGTGCGATTGGGGGGCCCCACCTCGGTTCACGCACCCTGCATCCTGACTGCAAGGGCCCATGAGCTTTAGGGGCCCAGGGCAACGCAGTCTCAGATGGCAAGGGCTCTCTCTGGTAGACAGCTTCCGAAGGAAGGTGCTTATTCCAGGCAGCAGAGGCCAACCTCGTCGGAAGGTCTAAACGGGGTGCAGAGACCCAGTCCTGGATCCAAAGAGAGAATGAAAGGGGGGTGCACGGAAGCCAGAGCTGGAAACGGGCACAAGGATACACAAAAGCACTTAAAATATTGCAGTCCAATTCCAATTTTGGGTATTTGCTTGTGGAATGCTGGGGTGAGATTTAAGGATACGGGTGAGGGGGGCAGAAAAGTGATTTTAAAATCCTCCAGCAGATGGGATCCCATTCCTGCTTTTAGCAATGGGTGCTCAGCGCCGAAACGCAGGCTGCAGAGCTATTGTCCCAATGTTGAATATCATACCTTGGCAAGAATTTGGATTTTAGAGGGGCCTCATCTCATGCAAGGAAGAAGGCCTGGAACAGAATTAGCGTGCAAGCTAGTCCGGGATTGGCTTCAGACAACATGATCATCCTTAGTCAAGAGCGGAGTGTGGACTGTCGTTTGAATTCTTGGTTGTGGTTGAAGTGTGGGTGATCAGATGATAAACCACAATCAGCAAGCCACACTTCACAACCCAACAGCAAGCCACAGGCTTTCTTCATCAGTTGGTTGGGGTTAATAAGCCATGGTTTGCCAGTGCCGCTGGGTTCGGACAACACAGTAACCCACGTTTCAACAACAAACCGCAATTCCACAACAGCCCACACTTAAGGCTGCAAGTGCGAGTTATCATGTTGTCTGAACATGAGGATCTCGTGGAGGGACTGGGCTGTCTGTCGGAGATGCGAAATTCCCTACCAAGGGAAAATTTAATGGGCGTTGGCAGCGAATACAAAAGCTTCCTGAGCCCCATACCTGGCTCACGCCGGGTCCGCGGTCCGCCTGCAAGTCCCTCTTCAGACGCTGGATGGACTCTTCATATTCTCTCTGACAAAAAGCGGAGCTTCGGATGTGGGCCTCGGATTCTTTCCACCCCGACTCAGTAATCTCCCAACACGTTTCTGATTTTCCAGGATGGCATCAGCCTTCCTGTCCTGCCTCTCACAGATGATTGAATCTAGTTCCAGCAGAACAAGATCAGGGCTCAGCTAGCCCAGCGCACAGCTTCCAACAGGGGACAGCCGGCTAGCTCTGGGATGCCAAGAAGCAGTACAGAACGAACATCCTTTGCGTAACTTCTGGGAGTCCCAGGCTCACATTCTCTTCATAGTTGTGGGGGGTTTTTGGCCTGACAAGCTAAAGTGATTTCTTTCGTTCAAACCATCGTAGGTTTGCTGCTGATACACCCACCACTCTTGCCTGCCGCACCGTAAATCGTCCCAAACGCTCCGAATTTAAAGACGTCACCAACATCCCAGAGCCTCTCCTATTAAACTTGCAAGCCTCGTCCCTTGCACTCTTTCCGGGGCCAGGTCCTGCTCTCACCTTCCTCCTCCTCAGAGCGCCTGTCTTGGCCGACAGGGCTGCCAGATGGGCCTCCAGCGCTGCGAAGTCTCTCAGCAGCCGCTCGTTCCGAGCCCGAGCCCGGCTCTGGCGAGCGCACAGCTCGGTCCATACGCCGCGCAGGGTGGCTGCTTGGCTCCTGGGGCTGGAGGAACGAGGGAACGTTACCTGGGGTGCCAGGTGTGTGTGCGTGCGTGCGTGTGGGGAACTCTTGGACCTTTTCTCTTTGCAGCATCTTAAGACTCACAAATTTCTTAGGGCGTCTTCGTCAGATTATTAGCACTGGTACAAGAACATTTATATCCCACCCTTTTGGCCTCACAACAGCCCTGTGAGGTAGGCCAGGCAGGCCGACTGCGCGGCCCAAAGTCACCCAGTGCACTCACTGGGACCTGAACCTCCCAGGTTCCCAGTCTGGCACTCTCACACCCCACAGGCTCTCCGACACACACACACACCTTGCGCGCAGATAAAACGCCCAAAATATTATCATCTTCCCAACACCTTCTCTGCAGACCCGACAACAGCGGCTCTCTGAACTCTGGAAGAGACTCGCTCTGGCCTATTCTCTTTCCTAGCAGGAGGTTCCGAATGAACCCGATTCTGTCAGCTCCCCGCTACGGACTTTGCAAATGAAATGCTTATAGCCGTTTGCAAACTGCGGTGAAGCACGGGGGGGGGGGGGGGGATGGCAGGCTTTGGGTCTGCATCTGCGTGCTAAAATAGTTAACAGAATTGCGCTGCTGGCGGGTTTAAGTGCCAGACCTTTATCATGCCTCCGGTTGAGCTGGGCTGGACCTGATTAAAGCGAAGCAGAGAGAAGCAGGCAATCCATGGAATTCTGCCAGAAATTTGGGGGCAGGATCCTACCTTTTCCTCTCGCCCTTGGTCTCTGAAGGGAGAGCCAGCTCAGCGGTGCAGAGCTACCATGGCCATGCCCCAGTTCCTAGCCTGGCAGGGCATCTTTCCCAGGTTCTTAAGCTGAAATTAGCTTTTCCCTCGGGCTTCTGTCACACTCCGGAGCCAAGTTTCTAACCAAGCCAATCTGCAGAGAAGATCCTCTGGAGGATAAGCAAATAAACCTCTTTAAGAAGCCGCAGCTCGTCTTCCAGTCTTTCTCCCAGGGGAGGGCCAGTAAAAGTAGGGGAGGCAAGCCCTTGGCACCTTCACACACACACCAGAGCATCCGAAAATTGCAAGCCACTGTCGTTCATCGTTATCGACAGACCAGCTCAGCAGATCTTCTGTCAAGTGGACCAGACCAAATGGCACATTCAGGACCAAGCTACCCCCAAAATTGCTTTTTATTACAACATCAGAACAACGCCAGGAAAATTCATGTCTCCTTCAGCCAAGACTGCAGGTAAATTCAGAAGGTGCAGGGGATTCTGAGTGGGGTGGCTGACAAGACATCCCCGTGTCGCATTCCTGCAAGGTTTGACAAACTGCACTTTGATCCAAGGTGGAGGAGAGAACAGGTGCTTCTTTTCCAAACACTGAGGGTTTGGGCAAACACAAGTCGCTATCAGATCACCGTAGTCCTGGGCAAGAAGTGGGAAATCAGTTGCCCAGGTCCGAGGAAATAGGGGATTTTTAGCAAGGGATGGCAGATGAAATCAACCGTTGAAAAAGTGCGGGCATTGCAGCCCTGCGAGCCCCGGTTCCGCTACACCACCACGACACTCGCCCACGAAAGCGCCCGGCCTCCTCAGAAGCAAAACACAGCTCAGTGCACACACGTCATTGGAACAGAACCAGTTTTTATTGGCAAGCCATTTTTCATTCAAGAAAACACACCGAGGTCCCGTGCACTGAGATGCCGTAAGGTGTCTTTGGGGTTATGATGTTTAAATTTTGGGGAGTGCTGAAAATGGTGCTGAGGACATACAAAGCCTGGGAGCATGGACAGGATGGGCACTGGATTACTGGCCAATGGAGGGAGGGGGAAAGTCACTGGGTGGGTCAGACTGGAGGGTGAGAGAGTACGGAAGAGACAGGTGCAAGCGGGCATAAGCCATGGAGATGAGCTGCAAAGCAGAGGTGGAGGGTGACAGCTGGAATGGAACAACTGGGGGAACTGGGCATGATCAGCCTGGGGAAGAGAAGACTGAGGGGGGACACGGTATCCCTCCATAAGCCCCTCAAAGGCTGCCACAAAGAGGAAGGCCAAGGTCTCTTCTTGCTGATGCCGGAGTGCCGGACACGGAATGATCCATTCAAGCTGCGAGCCCAGACTCAGGCTGGACATCAGGAAGAGCTTCCTCTCTATCAGAGCAATAGGACAGTGGGACCAGCTGCCTGGAGAGGTGGGGGGCTCCCCCACACGGGGGACATTCAAGGCGAAACTGGGCAGCCCTCTGAGTGGGGTGGGGTGACATGGTGTCCTGCAACAGCAGGGGGTGGACTGGATGGCCTCTATGGCCGCTTCCGACTCTACTACTCCACGATTCCATGAAAGGCAATGCACATGTTCAAAGGTGGGGGAAAGCAGCCAACAAGCGCTACCACCTTTTTCCTGCGCGGGTGCTTAAAAACAACACGGCTCCTTGTGCCATTCAATCTTTGCCCTTTGGCGCTAAGCGCCACGCACGGCCGGTGCTGGATTCCCGTATCGTTGAGGACAATATTGTGCTTTTTCCTTGGGAAGTCCCCAAACAGTTCCTCCACGCCAGCGGCCTTGACCCCGCCCTTTCGTGTCTTTGTAAGCGCTTTTCGGGATCCGGCTACTGACTCCGACACGGGCAGCATCGCAACCCAGCCTGCGTGTGCGTGTGTGTGTGTCATTACAGCAGGGATGGGGAGCCTCCTGCAGCTTGAGGGCCCAGTGCCATTCCAGAGACGCTCTCAGGGGCCCCATTCCGGGATGGCAGGGGCCAGCAGCAAAAAGGCAGGGACATATTTTACCTGAAAACTCTAGCTGCCCATAACTAGGCGGCCAGAGAAGGCAGCCCGGCTTTTCAGGATGGGAGAAACTGTGTGCCGGGATTGGCAGACGGGGAACGGTCGGGTTTGGGGCATGGGTTCTGCAGCCGCGAGAAGACGCACGCTCCGGGCCCGGTGCCTCTCGCCAAGGAGTGTGTGCCACCTGCTTCATGCAGTAATTGCACTGCGTTACCATCATCCCCGGCAAAGTTAAGACATTCTATAGTAAGCAAAAAACCCCCCAGAAGCGGTGCTGGGAAAACACAGGGGAGTGGTCAGTGGGTACGTGGATGCCCGGTGAAGGGCAGTGCAGGAACCACGGAGACGCCTCGGTGCATTCCCCGTTCCCAGCGGCCCCGGATTCTGCTTGGGCACCCGCAAGGCTGCGTTTCCTCAGAGGGACGGGAGAAGCGAGCCAAACGAGGCCACCCAGCCGGGGCCTCGGAGGCCTGGCTGGCCGCAAGCTGGCCGGAGGCAGTTCACGCGCTGTGCGCCGGACGAGAGCCCCGCTCGCCCGGCTCCTGAGCTTTTCCCGGGACAAAACGGGGTCACAACCTCTGGCGGCCCCAGGAGGGAGCAGAAGAGCCTCGGTTCTCCCCAGGTGCAGCAACGGCTCAGGCGCAGCCCTAGGAAGCCAAAGGGCCCAAATGCTCAGGCCGCCTTGGGTGCCGGGTGCCGCAGGGGGCGCAGGAGCCCCCTGGGGGGGAGGGGGCGATGGGGGGCCGCCCTCCTCCGGCTCCGCAGGCTCTGCTTCCGCAGCAGGTAGCGGGAGTACTGCACCTCGGGCATGACCAGTTTGAGGCACTGCTCGTCCGCCGGAGACCCCGAACCCGGGAGGTCGTAGCCCACGATGTCCACCTTGGCGCTGGGCTGCCAGGGCCGCAGGTCCTTGTTCTTGATCTGCATCGCGGGGCGCAGCGGGGGCTGCCCCCCGAAGCAGCGGCGCGCCAGGCGCTGGCAGGCCCGGCGGAGGGCGCGGACCTCCTTGGCCACGCAGTCCCGGCCCACCTCGCCCAGCTTGCGCCAGAAGGTGGCGTTGAAGTGGTCGTACAGCTGGGCGTCCAGGGCGTTCCAGCGGCGGATCTGGGCCGCCACGCGGGGCGAGGTGATGTTGAGCTTGGACTCGGGGCTGCGCATGTTCAGCCTGACGTAGAGGACGTCCTCCAGGTCCCAGGCGAGGAGGCGGCGCAGGAGGACCAGCGACTCGTCGAAGTACTCGGCCAGCATCACCAGCGAGAAGATCCCCTCCACCTGGCGGATGAAGGCGGGCAGGTAGGAGGGGTCGTCCGGGCCGCGCTCGGGGTCCCCGCCCAGGTCGTACACCAAGGTGTTGTGCGCGTAGACGGCGTACTTCTCGTGGGGGCGGTAGTAGCGGCGCGGCTCCTCCAGGAAGGCCTCCATGGAGCCGTTGGGCACCCGCTTGAAGGCCGGGCAGTACTGGTTGTAGTAGCTGAAGAGCGACTCGAACATGGCCACGGGCTCGCGCAGGATGGTGACGTAGACGGTGCCGTTGGGCATGAGGCGGCGCAGCTCGTCGCGGTGGAAGCGCATGTGGCTGGCGATCAGGCGCGGCGGGAGCGTGTAGGGGTGGACGAAGCGGGCGGAGAAGTTGCGGGGGTAGCAGAACTGGTGGTCGCAGGTGTGGTGCGGCAGGGCGACCGTCAGGTTGTGCTGCTCGGCGAAGCGGAAGAGCAGGTTCTGCACCGTGGTGCTGGCCGTCTTGTGGGTCTTCAGGAAGGCCAGGGCGGTGTGCTTGGGCCGCGGGGGCGGCGGGGCGCAGCTGAAGAGGGGCGGCTTGGGGAACCTGGCGGGGAAGGAGCAGGGGCTCAGCGGGGTGGGCCGGGGCGGCCAACGCGCCCCCTTCCCTCTGGCCCCGCCCCTTCTTCCCTGCCCCGCCCCTTCAGCCCTGCCCCGCCCCTTCCCTGCCCCCACCCCTCTCTAGCCCCACCCCCTTCCCCCTTGAATCCACCCTCCAATCCCCCCCTACTCCAGCCGGGCTTCCTTCCTCTCTGACCCGCCGGCCCCCTTCTTTCTTCCCAAGCAGAACCCCTTAACCTTCCCGGGGGACCCACGCCTCCCCACGGCCCTGACCGCCTTGCGCCCCGGCTGGCCTCTCCCAGGCGCCCCGCTCGCCCCCCGCTTCCCACTCCTGCCAGTCCCAGCACGCGGAGCGTCGTCCAGCTGGGGGGGCGAAGGACCAGGCGAGGCCAGGCGGGGGCAAAGCCCCTGCACGGCCCTGGAAGCCCCCCCCCCGCTGCCCGCCCGCGCGAGCCCTACCAGCCGAGGGGGATGCTCTGCCGCAGGAGCAGGGTGGCTGTGCTGGAGGCCAGCAGGAGCAGCAGCAGGGCCTTCTTGCGGGACATCGCCTTGGGCCCGAACGGCAGCGCCGGCAGCGGGCAGGCCATGCTGGGGAGCCTATCCAGGCACCGCTGCGGAGGGGCCCGTCCGCCCCGGCATGGGGACTCCGGGCGGGCTGCGCTCGGAGCTCGGGGACCCTTGGAAGAAGCACAGCAGGGGGTTAGTCCTGGGAGCCCACGGGGGGCAGAGCGAGGGCGGGCAGCCTCCCCTCTGACCAGCACTCTGCTCCCCCAGCAACGAGGGAGGGGGCGCACGCCACTACTGTGTGCCTGCGAAGGCTGGGCGAAGGATGAATCCCATACGCCTGGGGTGAAGAAATGCGCTGTCCCCTCTCAACACGCACCCTCTGCCCACCTTGGCCGCTTCTTTCTCCTCCTCCATGTTCTTGCCTGCCGTGCAAACCCGTTCGCACGTTCTTCCAGCGTTTCAGTCCCAAACCACAGACCTGCGTCGCATGAACCCCCGTGGCCAAAAGCGGAAATCCGCGTGGGTTGCTTGGCTGGTTCCCCCGAGACAGGGAAAAGCTCTTTTTGGGGGTGCGCCCAAATGCACCCCAACCTTTGCTACTTGGGTCTCGAAGGCGTGAATTCCAGCAGGGGACACAAAATTACTCCTTGCGCCCCTCCCTCTACACCCCCCACACTCCCCCCAAATCCCTCCCTTGGACACCCCCCGAAAAACCTTTTAGATGCTCGTTTCGCTGCCTCTGAACTGCATTCTTTCCACACCGCCTCCTTTTGCAGCAATTGTGGGCATGTTACGCATTGGATCTGGCCAATAAAAAATATATATATTGGCCGGATCCGGTGCTTAAAATATCGCATTTTTTCTGGATCCAATGCTCAAAATATTAGATTGGATATATTTTTTCGAATTGTTGAAAAAAATGATTGGGAATGTGCAAACTCTTCTCCAGAGAGGGCTCTCTGGGCATGTCCAGAGTGCCTCCACTCTCCGCCTCTTTCAGCACGGCGCCCCCGTGAGCAGAAAATGGTGGCAAGACTGGCTAACTCATCCCGGCAACTTCCCAGGGCACTGAGCCTCTGAAAGGGGCTCTCCGACATTCATCCAGACAAAGCCGTATTCTTTCCTCCCAGGACAAGGAGGTCTCTCTTTTCCAGGTTGCGGTTCCACCCTATTTCCTACACTCAGCCCCCGATTCCTGGCCTCTAAGTTTGCGGCATTCTGCCTGGGGGTGAGTACGGAGCATCCCTGAAACGGGCACACGTTCCTCCCCCCGCCCGGCCCGACCCACACGGGGGAAACCGGAGACAACCACCAAACTCACCGTGCAGCAAACAGCGGGAGACAAGGGTCCCGGTGCCGGGAATCCTTCCCTGGCACTTTCCCGGACTCCTTCCACGCTCTTAGGATCTCCTTCGCTCCCTGATCTGTCTGGCTGCAGGGCCGCCGAACCCCAAGAGAGAACGACCTCCTTAGGCAGCGGGATCAGCTCTTGGCAAGCAGCAACCCCTGGCTAAAAAGGGGACACCTGAATTAAAGTACCACACGAGCTCAGCTCCTTGGGGAGCTGTTGCTCCTGGGCATGCACAGAGTGCGGTCCCTTTTGCACGAAGTAAATCCAACCCACTGCCCCCTCCACAAATTCAGGCCTTCATCTCACCATCAAAACCACGGATCTTTTGATAGCTTCTTGACCTTCCTGCAATTCCCCCGCCCCTCCACTCAGAAACATATAAATACCATTCCTAAGATTTCTCTACCGGCGATATGAACATGAGGCTGAATTACACTGCTGTTTCTTTTGCTGGGGGGTGGACCCCTCCTCTGACTTCCATCCCACCCACCACAAAAGCTAAAATTCTGACATTCAGTTTGGCTTTCAGGCTGAAACGGGTTCAACATGAGAGGGGAGTGTGAAGCGGTGTGGCAGGAATTCCACATTTAACCCTAGTGTGGACACGGAGAGAGAAGCCACCCGGCCGTCCTAGACCTCCTGAAGGTCTAAGGAGGTCCTAGACCAGCCTAGCAAATCTACAATCCATACTGTGCTAGACACTTGAGTTCCTGCATTTAATGAGACCTTTTATCCACCCAGTTTTTGGCTCAATAATGTATTTTAATTAGGTGAAGCCAACGTGGGCACGGAGGATTTCTCAACTCTTTTACGGCTGCAATATGGTTTTAATATATATTTACATTTTCGGCTTTTTATGCAAACCGTCTTGAGATTTTAGAATAATCAGGCGGCGCACAAGAAATTTTAAATAAATAATGCTGTTATGCAGGGAAGGCTTTAGACAATCACATCTTTTCCACTGTGAAACACCCGACTAGCATTTCTGTTCTCCGCATGCACAGCATCAGCTTTTTACACCAGCTTTATGGCGCTTTCCAAATTGCTGGTGCGTTGGGGGAAACACACAGCCGTGGGACGGCGCCACCGCTTTGCACGTGGAAGCCCACCAGCTCCTTCGCCACGGCAGCCGCTGCCAATCCGTGGCAACAGCACTGAGTCAGACGGATGCAGCACAAGGCGAGTTTGGTGCCGCTAGAATGCCATGCGCAGGTCGGGCTGGACTTGCGGTAATGCGAAAAAGTATTGGATTAAAATACATAAACGGCTTGAGGAAATGTTGCAAACATCTTTAGCTTTTAAACCTGAAGTTTTCTTATTAGGCATTATACCTGCTGGTATTAGTAAACAAGAAATGTACTTGATTTTACATGTGATCCCTGCGGCGAGGATTGCCTTTGCCCAACACTGGAAAAGTGAAGAACCACCCGACGAACTGATCCTAAAAAAGATCTTGGACTATGCAGAAATGGATAGACTGAAGGAGAAGGAAGATACTGACTTCTATCAAACTTGGGACTCTTTTTATTATTGGCGAGAGAAACGGGACTTCGTATGGATGATGTTTCTATGTTATCATAGATGGAAAAAAAATGTGGGGCTGACCCAACAGGCTCGATGTTTCTGATGATTGTTGTTTTTAGTTTTTCTTTGTTTTTAGGAATAAAAATTTTGAATAAAACTTATTATAAAAAAAAAAGAATTCCATGCACAGGTCCAGGTACTCAGAAGAAGGCTGCTGTATGGCGGGATTTCTGTTCTGGGTCTCGAAACAAATTCTTGGGCTGCATTGCAACAATGCAGGTGTGGACTTTGTTACTCCAAGAGGGCACGGCTAGGAGCAACACTGCCAGGCACGGGGAGAAGCTTCCCAGAAGTGAGAACTCTCCAGCGGCCTCGGGGGGTGAAGGGTTTCCTGCCTGGAAGGTTTGTTTAGGGACTGGGGGACCAGCTCTTCAGAGATGCAGCTTGCAGCGGAGTCTGGACTAGAAGATCTCCAGTTGGTCTGAAGACCTGATCATTGTAACGAATTACAAAAATATAGTTTGCCACTGACTCTAATGAGTGGGTCTCAGGGTTTTGCTAACATCATCGATTTGAGAAGCCAAAAGGCTGCCTGCCCGACGGGCGTGGGCAGAAGGGGGGTGAGGAGGTGGGTCTGCTGATAAATTTGAGTGATTTGCAATCTGGATCCAAGGACTTTAGACTCCAAGTTGCTGGACAACAGAAAGTTCCCTCTCCTAAGGCAAGGTCTAAAAATGAAGGCTTAGAAGAACAGCGGGAGTGAATTTTAGCTTGGAAGGAACGGTCACCTTGGTTTTGGTGCTGATCAGAAACCCTTGGTCTGGTACCGTGTTCCTTGGTTCTCCTTGTGTTCCCAAGGCCTGAGCTACTCTTCTGCGCTTGGCTCTTAGGAGGGTCGGTATCCTGTGTTGGAAGAAGGGTCCTGTCCAGCTCCAGTTTAGACAGAGATACCCCGAAAGGCTGCCTGACAGCAAACAGGCGAGCAAACTTCTCCTTAAGCCTTTGCTACTATAGTGTAAATACAGTCTTTCCATTTAAATTGTAATCATTTCCAAATGTGACTCTACCTGAATATATTAGCATAAGCCACATTTATGCAAATCCCTGTTCTCCTTTGCCCCCTTTTTTGGCAATCTGTGCTGTGTTTTTTGACGACTTCCAAGTGGGCACCCTATTCCCATCAATTTCAATTGCTTTCAGCATTCCAGGAATAAACCAAGTTGATCTAGCAAGACTGAACAAGTTTGTTGTGGCCAAGCATGTATTCTCTGTAGCTAAGGAAGAGAGGACGGGATTCGCTCTGCACTGGTGTAAAGCAAAACCCGGGAAGCTGATCCGAATAAATGTCGTTATAAAAACTGGAAGGTTTTGGGGTTTTTTTTGGGGGTGGGGGAGATTCAGGCAGGAATAAAATAGGTGAACATATCAGCCCAAATACCCCCAGGGGCAGAGACACAAGCAGCCTTTGGAGAAGTTTGCAGCTAGGCGAGTTAGGCAATTCTTGTTAGATTTTTCTCTACCTTTCGCACGGCAGGTTTTGCCCTTTCCCACAGCCAAGGGCTTCTTGATTCCCACCTTGTGGCTTTCCTCAATTCCCAGGAACAAAACAAGGTTCATTTAACCCAGGCCTGGAATGAATCTTCCAAATTCTAACACCAAACACATCTATTTTAATAATCACAATAACTCACTCCAAGCACTTCGTTTTCTGTTTGGTTACTTGGACAAGCTGAGATCAGGAAGGAGTTTGAATTAAAAGTCACCATCTCTGATAAGTAATAAATCGTGCAAAAGACAGAAGAGCAGTCTGGGAACCCCACAAGATAGACATGAATGCTATAGCACCTTCCTACCCATGTTCCCCAGCAGCAGATGTACGTGAGTATCTTGCCTCTGAAACTGGAGACACCAAAAAGTCATTAATAGGCTTGTAGTCCTTGTATTTCTCCAACACCGCTTCATGTGATGGCAAATTCCACTTTATGTATGAGTTGCAGGAAGAGTTAAATAATGATGGTGGTGATAGCAAGGGTGCCTTGAGCATGTGCAGTTTCATCCCACCCTTGCCACTGACAGACACTGCTTAGTTGTTCATGTCATGTCACTTTCCAAATTGAAGGAACTTGTAGTCGGCTAATTTTGGAAAGCTCACCGTCACAGAAGAATGCTGGCTGGGGCTGATGGGAACTGAAGTCTGCAAATCTCCTTTCTTCTCGCCCCTGCATACTGATCATTAATGTACAGTTAATACAGTAAATTCCTTGCCCTGCACATAAGGTTTTCCTTCGCCATGGCATTGCTAAATATTGTTCTTCAAGATCTTTCATTTAAAAAGTCCACAGGATGCTTGATACCATCCTAGACCTGCAGCCAGATGCTGGATCTATCCCCATGTTTGCTGCTGGAACTTTCTAGAAAAAATTTCTTCTGCCTGCAAAAAGTTGTCTTTGTTCCTGTGTGTAATGCTTTTCAACAATTGAGTCATCCCGTGCCCTGCTAAAAGGCTGAGAAGGAACTATTCTCTTTGTTCACCTTGCCCATCTTCTGACACACCTGATACAACAGGGTCATCTTCTTCCTACTGAGACAACATTGGCCAGAAAAACTTAGCTGCCTAGTTGCTCTGCACAAGGTACATCGTGGGCTCCTTTTCTAACGTGACTTCTTCTTTTTTTTAACATAATTTAAAATACAATGCAAGTATAAAAGACACCCTAGCCTGGGTGACTTTGGCACAGACTCTCAGCCCAGCCTACCTCACAGGGTTGTTGTTGTGGGGATAAGACTGAAAGGAGGAGGAGGAGAATGATGGAAGCCACTTTGAGTTCTTTGTAAGAAAAAAGCGGGGTCTAAATCTAATAAATAAATAAATAAACACAACACTTACCTGCTCATTAGATATCAGCGTGTCACTTCTCACAGTCAAAAGTACAAGTTGTTCATTTCGAAACGTTCTTAACCACTTGCCCCCACCCCACATCTCCTTTTAGATGGAGTTGTTTGTCGCAAGCTAAACAAGATCTAAATAAGTTCTCTAGTGATGCTTCACCACCATTTGCAGTGTACAAAACCATCTGCAGACCAGAAGAAAAGAAAGGCTATCGCAGCACCTTGGCTGAGACACCGGCTGCGTTTGGCTCCTCCCATCCCACCAGCACACCTGAACGATGTCCGCCCAGTTCTTATTAAATTAAATTAAATTAAATTAAATTAAATGGAACCTCAAGAATCAGAAGCAAAGCCAGTTACCCTCTACCCCCCCCCCCCTTTTCCCGGTCCTCCAGATCTGGGCAGACATATTTCAGGTTTGCAAAGCCCGTTTTGCTTTATTAGAGCTTCGAGATTCACCACGGAGATCTAGATACAAAAGATTTACACTTCAAATTAAGGAATGCTTAGCCAAACAAACAGGCTGGTTCGAAGTGTCCAAACCAAAGCAACATGAAATGACTGTCAGAAATCGTGTTTGATCAGGAAATAACAGAGATCTCGTCTATTTACCTCCATGCTTGATTTGACATTTAAGGGCTGGGATGATCTTATGCGTACATTTTCGAAACTGTAAGCTGCCGTGGGTATGTCACAGATCAGGGCCAGCACATGGCCAGTACGTGGCTTGCCGACCATGCATGGACTGTGCCGTTTCTGAATTTACTGAAAGAGCACCAGCAACCAAGTAAATTTGGCTGGAAAAGTTGCACAGGAGGGAAGCACCCCTTGTTTCAAATCAAGCCTATAGCCCCAATTTCAGGATGAAAATCCAGGGATTTCTGCCACTGTCGTGCTGCTGAATTTGGGCAGCAAAGCAAGCTGCACAGGAGGCACGGATGCGGGCCAGAGGGGCTTCTGGGGTGCAGAGGACGATTCCCCCACCCAAAAGAGGGAGAGAAGTGGAGTGTGGCTTATGAGGGTTTATAAAGTCCACTTAATTTGCTCCTCTTTAAGGTGGCACGAGATTCTTCACTGTGCTCGCTAGGCGTAGCGTGCCAAAATTATAATTAAAAAGCAGAGTTGTCTCTGGGGGGATCGGAGGAGTCTTGGAGGTCTGCGGCAGGGGAAGGGCCTTGCTCTCCGTCTTGGAAATTGCAGCAGGCTGCTGGAGAGGCAGAAAAGCTCCCGGGCCAAGTGCTGCGTGGTCAGGAAGGGCCCTGTGGATGCTCACGGACGTCCCCTCGAGTTCTGAGCCTGCGAGGCGCTGCATCGCGCCAAGGGCACAGACCTCCATCGCGTGCCCCCTTCTGCCCCCATGGTGCACTGCGAGACGGAGAGCGATCGAAAGGTGGGTGAACTCGCTGGCCGTCCTTCCGATTCAGAATCGGCGACCTCAGAGAGAGGCTGCCCCGTCTTGGTTCCTATACGGACAGACTTTCCCTTCCGGCCACCCGAAAATCCAAACGGAGGAAGAGGGGAACCCGGACAGTGAAAATTCCAGCACCCCTTCGCACGCCAAGCCAAGCCTTCCTCCGGGAAAAGAACCGTGGAGTCCTGGTGCTGCACGCCCCGTTCTAACCACTCAACTTCACTGCCCTGCAAGAGAATCTAGGCCAAACGCCATCCGATCAATGGGTACAGGCCTGGGGGTGATGACTGCCACGTGGCTGCGTAATCTATACTCAGTTAGAGGGAGAGGGCAAGGTTGGGAGAAAGGCAGTCAAGGGAACGAGAAAATAGTTGTGAAATGCACCCAGCTTTTCCACTTCCGGCACTTCCTCCCTCCCCCGTGCGAAATTTGCCGTGTGAGAGGGAATGTGGAAATTAAAATGCAAGCTTCAAGAGTAGGGCAGGAGGCAGCCAAGAATTTGCATAACTATAGTAATTTGGAGTAGGGCTGGAGGACTACAGCTTTAGGGCTTCTGAAATCTTTTAAATTCCTGAGCAGAGCACCCTGTAAAAGGAGCTGGGGGATTTGCTCTTGATTTTTTCAGACGGAAGGTTATTAATTCTAATGCATTTTTGGGTACACCTTTCATGGCACTGACCTCATGTGCCAACACAAGTGGACTGAAGGAAATAAAAGTTGGAGCTTTCAGGACCCGGGTTCAAATCCAGTCCTTGCACAAAGCATTCATCCTGGCTCACCTTCGGTTTCCCTTGCCTCACGAATCAGTACGAAACAAGGATTTTTAAAAGCACTGAGAAAATTAAACATTATTAAGTTAAACTTTGCACATGGTGGGCATGTCGTGAGCGGAGCTGGCAGGAGCTGGGGGTCAGACTAGATGGCCCGGGAGGCCCCTTCTGACTCGCTCTGTTTCTAGGTTTCTATGTTTCTAACTGCACCACCATTTGGTGCAGGGGTTCGAGGGTTGGGCCAGGACTTGGGGGGTCTGGGTTTTAATCCCCATTCAGGAACTTGGGGCCAGTCCCGCTTTGCTCAGCCACACCTACCTTGCAGGGTTGTTGTGTGGACAAAATGCAGAGGAGGGGGTGGGAGATTATGGATGCTTCTTTGGGTGCCTTGCAGTGGAGAAAAAGAGGTGGAAATCACTGTGGCTGAGACAGGTCGGAATAACCCCCACACCGCCGGACCCCTCGCTTTCTTGCAGGTCAGATGGTGGGCCTGCGCTGTCCATTCAGGTGGAAACAATGAGGCAGACTGGCTACCTGGCCAAGTCCCCAGAGGTATCACTTTCCTGCCATTCATTGGCCCAGGTAGGAAAACTCTGCCAGGTTACCTGGGCTCAGGTTGCAGTCCGTGATGAGAGCAGGGCAAGATCCTTGCACAAGCAGCTTGCTTACAACGGATCTTCAGCTGCCTGATACACAACCCCGGCTGCACAAAGCCACAACACACGGCCCCTGGGCCACCCAGACCCAGACCAAGACCGTGGCCTCTAACCACTACACCGCACTCTCGCTCCACAACTGGAGTGCACAGGCTACAGCAGGAATAAGGGACATGTGGCCCATCTCCCTTCTCAAAGCGGCTGGAAGCCTCTCCTAAGTTGAGCTGCCAGGAATGGGAAGCTTTCTAATCCGCAATATGCGGGAATGTTGGGCCCACGCATTTGGCGTTTGGCCCCTCCCAGGATGAAGGCCCCGCCCCCAGCTCCCCTGAAATGGAGACCGTGAGAGGCGCCCCTAACCCTGGAAGACCGGATTCGGATCCACCGGGAGACGTGCACTAAACGAACACACAGGCCTGCAGGGAGACAGCGCCTGAATCGGGTCTTCGTGGCACGAGGGACTCGGCACCCTCGGCTCACACGCTCCGGACCACCTCCGGATGGTGGCCAGGTGTGGGGATTAACCCTCGCTCTCGGTGTGCAATCCCGGCGTCTCCCAAAACCATGCCTTTAAAATGGCTGAGGAGGAAATAGAGCGCTTTGGGATTATGAGTATGGTAATTGATGCGTAAAGCAAATAATCCCTAAAACACAGGGCTGGAAGTCTCCCCACCCACCCGGCAAAGCCCGTCTCCATCACGTCTGCATGACAGGCAGAGATTCCACCGGTAGAGAAACACCACCGAGAAAGCTCTCCCCAGTCGCCTGAGAAGAGCGGAAATGCGAGATGCAGCTCTCTTCCTGCCCTCCAGCTCCTGGGAACAAGGATGTGCGATCCGGTTTTTTTAGCACTCCCTTGCCTCCAGCAACCGTTTCTCATGGAAGGGGAAAAAATAAATTTATGTCCAAGACAAACAGCCTGGTGAAACATCTTCCCCAGAGATGAATCACAAGAGGCAGAACGGCGGTTGCTCAATTCGAGCAGTGCACAAGGTGCGGAGTCAATGCGCAGATGGCACAGTTCTGGGCTTTGAGGTTGTGAGAAAGCGAGGGAGAGGCGGCAGGAAGCCCTTGTCCCAGCAAGAAGCTAAAAGGCACTCTGGGCATGCCCAGAGGCACCCTCTCAATCAGAATTAGACTGCGCACTGAACAGGACTGATTCAGGGGCACAGGGAACTGCCTTGGACCAAGTCACACCTTCCGCCCACCTAGTCCCGTTCTGTCAACACCGACTGGCAGCAGCGGCAGCGGCAGCTTGCTCTTCCAAGTTTCAGGTGCTAGGGACTGAACCTGGAACTTCTAGAACGCAAAGTGCCTTACTGTCGAGCAATTGTCCTTCACTGAAAAGGAAAGGTTCTAGTCCTCACTGTTTTGAATACAGAACAGATTTCAGGAGCAACACGAGAATCTGCCTTATAGAGTCAGACGCTGCAGGACTGTAGCCAGACTCTTTCTCACAGACACGATCACATCCCGCCAAAACCCCCCGTGAGCTCCACACACTGCGTTTCTCAAAATCCCAATCCCACCCCACCCGCTTCAACAAGCATCAGTCTAGCAAACGGAACGGAAACTATGAAAAACAGTCCAATTCAAAAGCCAAACCAGCACGTCCAACAGGATCGGCTTAACAAAGGCGCAGGGAGATTCATACCGACAAGAGTGGCCCTCCACATCCCCTGATCGTTCGGTGGTTGTCCAGTTTTTAAGCAGTCCCTTCCCTCTCCTAAAAGGCTGGAATAACTGAGGTTCCACACCCCAAAATCCGAGAGGAGGTTCTGCAAATTCTCAGCCAGCCAGAGAGGAGGGGCTTAAAAGAGCTGGTTGCCCTGCCTTTCTGCACATGAGCAGGGAAAAAGGTTCACACTCCGGCCGAAACCCAGAAATTATTTCCTGACCAAGGTTTTAATTATAGCATGTCCCCGGCAATTGCAGGGATTGATTATGGTCCATGACCTGGAATGCTGGCGAGCCAAAATATCAATCGTGCCGAAGGAAAGGTTAAATCTGAGCTCATCTCATTAGCTTAATAAACCCACCACTGCCCATGGACCCAGGGTATACAACAACATGGAGAAACGAAGTGCTCTCTTTCCCCATCCACACCCCAAAGCCACCAGCCCCAGGAGATGTGGAACGGAACCTGGACGGTGCCTCGGGAGAGGTGTGGGTCGCCTCTTCTCTCCAGTTCTCCGAATGCCTCCCTTCCCCATCTGTCCGGCGGGCTGGGAGCTCAGGTGAGAAACCAACATGGGCATGTTTTGCTCCTGCCACTAAAGGAACCAACACCGATTATCTACTCTTCAGGGTCTTTCCAGGTCACTGAAGGGACCCCAGGATTTGGGGACGCGGCGTAGAAGCTCGCCCGGCTGCCCGGAGGGGATACGAGCGAAGGGTACCCACCTCCCACCTCCACCTCCCAAAGCTTGACGCACCGCAAGACTGTTATTTATATCCTAGCCCGGCAAGCCATCTCTGCCAAGGGCTGACTTTGTCGAAGGGCGATGGAGCTTCGTCATATTTTAAGATGGACCCGGCAGATGCCAGGATAGTACAGAAAATGGAGGGAGGGGTGGAAAAGCACCAAGGAAAATAAGAACACAGAGGAAATAGGATTTTCTGTGGCCGCAAGGACTGGGATTTCGGAGCCCAGTTTACAATACGAAGATTTGCACAATATCCGTTTCCTGATGGATTCCTGCACTGCTCAGCTGTGTTCGTAAGAGGCTTCTGCTTCTCCATAGATGTGGATTCTCTTTTTCCTCCTCCAAAGTACTTGAAATGAATCATATTTCGCATGATCAGAGTGGGAGATTTTAGCCAAGGTCTGATATTTTTAGAGATCAGAGGCTGTCTGGGCAACTGGGCAGAGCCTTGACAGGATCCCATGCAGGAGAGCAAAGAGACCCTCCAAGTTTTCTGGGGCAGCTTGTGGCTTTCTCTGGGCAGCCGGTTAGCCACCATATGAACTAAATCGGGACTTTGGTCCGGATCTTGGACTTTGGTCCGGATCTTCGGATGTTCTTAGATCTTTACCCAACAGGGCTGGCTGACTGAATTTTGAAGCAAGCGAAAGAGGGACCCCCATTCATGCCACCAGCAAGTTCAGGGTCGGAGAATAACAGTGCAATTATACTGCATGTTCATTGGGAGGTGCTGGACACGTCTGGGCATTTCCCTGCCTAAACATGCGGAAGATTGTGCCTTAAAACTGCCTGATCGCACTGCTGTGGTTGGTTAATAGAGCAGGGCTGAGACTCGAGAGCTCTGGGTGACTTTGGGTCAGTTACAGACTCTCGGCCCACCCGGCCTCACAAGGCTGTTGTTGTGTGGATAAGCTGGAGAGGAGGAAAATTATGTAAGTGGCCTTAAGTTCCTTGACAGGAGAAAATGGGATATAAATGTAATACATATACACATAATACTGACAATGTTCAAGTGGTGGAAACTTCTGAGTTACACAGAACGCTTCTCAACGCAGTTTGACACAGCTTTCTTTTTTATTTGGAGCCTATTGCAGATGGCTCCAAATTCAGTGCTGTACCAGGTCTGAAGGTAGCAGGCAAGCTGAGGAGGTTTGGGAAAGGCCACGGAGAAGCCGGCTTTCTCCCCATCTGCGTTACAGGGATGCAAAGTAATCCTGGGCTTGATGAATAAATGGACTGCCCCTGAATTAAGGCAGCTTTCTGGGTGGGTTTTAGGGAAGGAGTATTAGCAAGAAGGAACGCAGCTCATCAGCAGAACCCGAGTTCAATTCCTGCCACCCCCAATTCAAGCTCAAGCGAGCAGGTGATGGGAAAAGCCGGAGATTTGCTACTTGGACCGGCAGAAACAAGGCAAGGATGGCCAGAGGGTAAGATCCCCTGATATTCTAGACTTCAGCGGCCAGCACTCTGGGCCACGGGCCCACAACCGCTTCGGGAGCCGAAATCCCGAACGTTCAAAAGGCTCCCTCATGCCCATGGGGTATAAAGCGCCTTCCAAGGAGAACGCCTAAGCACACGGCAAAAACTGAGAATGCCGTGAGAGGACAGGAGCAAAAGGGACACGGCTGCCAGCAAAGTAATTGGATTACAGAACAGCTAAGCCTCGCTTGGAAGGGTCAACTCAATGGCACCACCCCTCCGAACGAAATCCTATCCGTCTGTTCATTCCAGAACCGGGCAGCGGTGCCATCTGGACTCGACACAACAGAAGAGGCCTTGAGCTCAGGCAGAGCCGTGCCCAGCCCAGATCTTCACCCCCAGATCCAGTAGCACGAATGCCTGAAATCTTAGTCCAGCCTCCCACAACCCAGTGCCCTTTAAATGCATTCTGCAAAAAAACTCTTAACTCCCATCTTCCTCGCCCAGCCTGGATGCTGGGTTGCGGGGAGCTTCCGAAAGATGCCTAGAAATGGGATGTGGTTACTAAGAGGCAGAAAGAGAAATGAATACAGAAATGAACAGAGAGACAGTCTCCTTGGGTCATCCAGGCCAATGCTGTCAACACGGACTGGCAGCACCGTCTTCCCTGTTTTCAGGTGCAAGTTTTCCCAGACCTGCCTGGAAAAGGCCGGGGATCAAACCAAGGACTTTCGGCATGAAATGCAAGGCCCAAACTACTTCGTTCTATTTTGCTTTACTCCTGGAATTCAAGAACAGGCCGTAATCCAGGGGCTGATGCTCAGCTTAGGATCAGTCCCAAAGACACCACACCCAGTTAATGATCTCAAAATCTCTCTTATAGCAAACAATTCTGAACAGGAAGGAGATACAAGGGTCAGATTCCAGGAACGATGAGAAAAAGAGGGCAAGACAAGTTCAATCAATCGCCGTGATAACTTCTCCCATCTCTGCTTATTTGGAAGAATGTCGGTCCAAGGTGGACCGGTGGACAAGTCAGCCAGAAGAGAATCGCCAGCCAAACCTAGAGGAAATACCTGAGGGATGATAGCTCCATCGGCCCTTGTGCAACCAGCAAAACATTTCCTGGGAGATCTAAAACAATAATCCAACCCTGAGAAATATTAATGCAGCTGGGTGGAATATTAATCCATCTCTAGCAAAGATGCTTGGCTGACCCACATGGAGTCCTGTTGCTAGTGAGATTATGGGCTGTAATGGGGTTGGGGGGGACACACGCAAAGAAAGGGGGCGATAGAGTCCCTGTGCGTTTGGAGGTGGGGGAAGCTGCTTTACACGGGTCCAGCATTGTCTGTCCTGATCAGCAAAGTGTCTCCACCGTTTTCGAAAGGTGTCCTTCTCTGGCCAGAATTTGGGTAGGACATAATCTTTCTACACTCGAATACCTTCAACACAAACCTGCAAGATGGGACCTGCTTTGCCCTCACATGCTCACAAGAGGCAAAAGGCAGGATGTGCATGAAAAGTAAGACTACTAATAACGGCGGCCCTATGGAAGAGTTGGAAGGGATCTTGAGGTCATCTAGTCCATCCCCCAAGCCGACCAATGCAAGATGCAGCTGCAGCACCCCCTCTGCTTAAGCACCCCACTATCTTCTACAGCGGGGAATCAATTCCACTATTGGATGCACCTTCCTAGTAGGATGCCTCTCCTAACTTTTCGTTGAAATCTGCTGCTCCCCACAGTGCCCACCTCCAGGCTTGTCTGCCCTTCTCTTCCTCTCTAGCTCTTTTCCCCACTTTCAGAATTCAAAAGATGGTCTTGGAAGCACTGCTGCAGCTCCACCAACAGACCCAAACCTCCCAAACTCAAAACCATCCACCCATTCCTTGAATATCAACCAAAAAATAGAGGCTATAGCTTTCCCAGGTGTAAGAACGTACACAGATCTGTACTGGATCAGACCTGGTCCAGCTTCCTGGTCCCAGAGTAGCCAACCAGATTCCTCTGGGAAAACCAAAATTGGGACATGAGTACAACAGCACCCATGTTCCCCATGGCACATGGACTCTAAAAGAGTCCTCCAAAAAGGAATGAAGATTCATGCCTTCTTTTTGGTAAGGATTTTCTGCAGTTTCTCCTAAACCCAGCTTCCCCAACCCAGCACCCTTGAGGTGGGTTGGACTACAACTCCCATCAGCTGCAGTGACCTGAGGCCTGAACAGTGAATGGATGGCAGAGAGGTACCATCCACCGATGATCGTTGATGTCCACATATAGGGTGTTCTTTTTTTAGAAAGCCGTGAATTTATGTATATGCATATTTGTTTATAAACAGATACATTTCACAGGTAACAGTTGAAAGTTGAAATACTTAAATTTAGGCAGTTATGTTTGGCTGGGGGGTTCTCTTTTTTAAAACATGGGGCTGTTTTGCTGAAATTGCCACCATCAAAGAAGAATACCCAGCCGGGAGGGACACTGCAGACAAGTTTACAATGGCTGGTTACCAAATACCTAAACACTCTGGCTGGAAGCCTTGTGAACTGGGTTGAAAGCCCCTATTTCCTGTCCCACTGAAGGGCTTGTCCCCAGTCCTGGCCCCCAAGCCTAGGACACACTTTTTTAACGCCATTCACACAACTGGCCTCAGTATTTGTTTTAGGAGTGTTTCTAGTCCTTAAGACTAAGGAGCCATCTGAAAAACAGGGTTGGGAAGGGAACATCCGAGGAATTCAGTAGGACTGAAAGTGTTCCGGAAAAAAAAGCATTAGTAGGCAGTATAAAATATCTCGTTCCACCACTACCGAAATGTTAACTATGCCTTAATGTTCACAGATGTTGTGGGGAGGGGGACTTATAGGGTGACTCACCAAAGCTGGAGCCCCAAATCTCCAAGGAAGCCGTGGGGCCCTGGGGATCTTTGGATTAGTCGGCTGTTGGTCCACATGCCCTCCTGCCTAAGCATCCCTTTTTACAAACGGGGGGATTTTAGGAGATGGGGTCCTTTGCAGACCCCCAGAATTTTAGAGCAAATGCCAATTAACATATGCAAACCTGTGTATTTTTAAAAATTCCGCTCCAAAGTCCACCAACACCACCCCAAATAGGGCTGTGTATCTCACACATGCTAACTAAGCATACAGAATTGATATTCAAGGCTGAACTCTCTGTGCTTCAGGATACCTGATACCTCCAAAGCGGAGAGAGTCAGAAAACCTGAGATCTTATGTTTTATTTATTTTTTACCTTGGAAGAATTTAAAAGGAATTAAAATCCCAGAATTAAAACCATCCCTAAATACTGCAAAGGAGAACAGATTACAAGCATTTAAAATCAGCTGCATTGCTGGGAGCAATGAAACACGTAAGAAATTGTTCTAAAAAGGAGGACAGATGTGTGACACTTTACAGATAGCAATTTTAATTCCTAGCCGGGGGTGGGGGTGTCTCCATGGCAAATTATAGTGAAGGGGGAAGGAATGAGGGGAAGCAAAGGAGTTTCAGGCCCTGAGACAGCTGGAATTTCAGAAAGCATTTTGGAGGAGAAATCCAGGAAGGTGAGGAGAAAGTAGGCTGAGAAGCGACAAAGAGCTCATAAGCCCAGGATTTGGGGGCTGAGGATGGCATAAGATAGTCAGAAAAACAGAGCGGGGGAAAGACTCCTTGGCTTATATAAGGAGAACAGAAAATATTGCAAGAATTTTGATTCCTACCTGCAGACGGGGGCTGGAGGGGAAGCTTGCCTTTCGAAGCAGCCAGTGAAAAAGTCCTTCTCAAATAAAATACGTAATGAGTCATTTATGACACAATCCAATGCATGTTTAGTCAGAAAAAAGTCCCAGGAACACCACTGTTCCCCAGCTGGCTCTTTTCTGTCCACAGGGTTGTACCTACACCACAATCTTGGGTTTTTAGTGTCTTGTGGCTTTAAAATAGGCTGAAGATTCTAAAGGATGCAACCGGCTAATGAATTTAAAGTGGAAGATGAAAAATCAGCAGAAAATATTTCAAGGTGGGTGCTGTGCGCTCCACCCAGATGAATTCAAGCAAGCCATTGGTGGCTTGAAATGGCTGTCTCGTCAGAACCAAGGAATACCGGTTTGGGGGTCTCGCCCAAGCCAGCCCCTTCCCCTCAAACGCAAGTCTTTTGGAGGTGCTTTTGCGAAGCAGAACGGGCCAGGATGAACCCCAAACTGCTTAATATGCAGAAGTCACAGATCCGGAGACGCGCATGGATCATCCCTCAGGCAAACTCTTCGGGGTGCTTCTCCGCAAACCCCGGCATCGGCTCTTCCAGACAGAAACAGCCCGGGTCATTTTGTCCTTCTCCAGGCCCAACACACCCCAAGCCGATCCAAGAAGTGAGAGCCTAAATATGCCTTTTTCCAAAATGCCCGGCTGCACACCTCTGCCTGCTCTGCTTCTCTGTCAAATTTAAAACACCCTGCTGCTGTGCGACCCCCGGCCTAGTGTTCCAGCCACTCCCCAGCCTCTGAGCATGCACAGAGTGCGCTGTCCTCTGCACTGAGTCACCGCAAGTCGGTCCTTTGGGGGAGCTGTCAGCCCCAGCACATTTACGATCAATACAGCAAGCACTGCTGATGGTGCAGCAGAATTAGGGTGGGAAGCGATGGGGCACCCGGTGCCCAGGTTCCAGGGAGCGGGTCCGCAGCAGGCCCACCACAACCCGCACCCCAGCCCAAGACGGCCGGGGTGGCTCCCGGGGGCCACTTGCTTCCCTGGCGCCCCCAAACCAGCGCACAGCGAGCAAGCCAGCAAACGTCTCAAACGTCCAGCCCGCTCAGTTGTGTCCAGGAGGCACGGCAAGCGCTCACCGCCCGGCGGATCGGGCCCTCGCCACGTCTCCCACGCCGAGCCCACCGACTCACCTCGCCTCGTGGCAACGGACCAGCCCCTGCCTAGGTGCGCGGAGGGAGCATCGCCCTCTCGGTGCAGCCCGCTGGGGACAATGGGAGCTGTAGTCCGGCCGGTACAGCGGGGGCCGCCCGCGGGAGGCGAGGCCGCCCCCTCGCAAGCTTGCGGCCGGCACAGACCCGGCTCGCGCGTGCCGACGTGCTCCGCAGCCCCGGGCACGCGTGGCGCGGGGGGGGCCTCGGCGGCGAGGATGCGGGCAGCCCCCCGAGGCCGAGCCGGAGGATGCCCGGCGCAGCCGCGGCCCTTTGTCCGCCGCCGGAGCCGCTTCTGCGCGGGGCGGGACGGCGAGCCCCCGGCGAGCCAAGCAGCCCTGCCCGCCACCCCGGCTCCCCGCGGGTCCGGGGCCGGGGCCGCCTCTGCACGCGCACGCCCGCTCGCACGTGCACGCCCGCCCCGGCCCCTGTCCCTGCCCGCGAGGGGGCGGGGGCGCCGGAGCCCCCCGGCCGGGAGCCCCCCGGGACCGCCCCCGCGGCGCCACGCACCTGCCGTCCCGGCGGCGGCTCCGGCTCCGGCTCAGCCTGCGGGGGTCTCGCCGCCGCCGCCGCCGCCGCCCCCTCCCCTCCCGCGCCGCCCGGGCGCCGAGCCACGATGCGCCCGCCTCGCCGGGCGGGGGAAGGGGGCCCGAGGGGCGGGCCGGGCCGGGCCGGGCAGGGGGCCCGCGCCGCTCCCCCCGCCCCGGCGCGCGCCCCGCGGCCGCGTGTCGGGCTCGTCACGTCTGAACGCGCCACGCTCGCCCTCCCGCGGCGGGAGCGGGCCTTGCTTCCTGCGCGCGCGCTCGGGCGCGACCCCGCGGCCCCGCCGTGGCGGCTGACGCGCGTGCTGGCATCAAGCCTGCAGGTGTAGCTCGGCCTGAGCCGGCGACCCGTGTGTTCGTCCCGCAGGGCCGGGGACGCGCTGCACCCCCGTGTGTGCAAGCTGGAAGCAACCCTTATGCCGATCACGTGCAGTGAGAACAGCCCTGCACCCGTGCACTTGTCAGGAAAAAGAGGAACCGGGCTCCCTCTCCAATCGGCCACCCGGTGCATGGACGGCACGTGTGAATCGCTTCCCCATCTTACGCGCAGCAGCTGGCCCAATCCGTGTGCCCTCTGTGGCCACCACGGATCTGCCAGCAGATGTGTCTTGCCGGCAGCAGGTTCCGGGGCCGGTCGCCTGGCTGAGGGGTGCGGGGGCCCCTCCACCTCTTTGGAGCTTTTGAAGTGCAGGTGCTCGGTGGTCCCAAGGGGGGTCCAAAAACACAGCCCTAATCAAGACCTGAAGCTGCTCTGGATTACGACGGGGCCCTTGGAGCCGCTGGACCAGGACTAGGAGAGCCGGCCGGATTCTGGCCCTGCCCAGCCGTGAAGCTCATGCCAGCCAGTCACCCTTCGTCTTCTCTGGCTCTGGCAGTGCAGCCGGTTTTCCTCAGCGCCCAGAGGTCCATTGTGTGTTTGGTCTCCGCACTGGCAACAGGCAGGTTCGTGTAAACCTCTGATCCCCCAAAGGGGCTAAGACTCACCGAGAGGGGAGCCTTGTCCGCGCCTTCCAAAGCCTGGAGCCGGCGCTGCCTTGGATAAGACAAAAGCAAAGAGCTTAGTTTGCACAAGCCCCAGTCAAGTCTTATCTGCCAGGGGATTGGGCCAGTGCCAATCGGTGACCCAGGCCCTCTCTCGGGGCCCCAACCCCAGCAGGGCCTCACAAGTGCTGGCCCCCGGAGTGGCTTCCTCGCTCCCCCTTTGCAACCTGCTTGTCGCCGCACGGGTGGCAAGGCGGAGCAGCGGCAGATGGCCTGCCAGCTTGCTGCCACCTTTTTGCTTGCCAAACGAGCAAGTGCGGGCCATGAGGAAGAGGAGGAACGGGGCGAGAACAGATTGTTCCCGATTGGAAGCCAATGGACGCGTGACAAATGCTCTCTTCCGGAATCCCGTGCAGCTCGAAATCCCACATTTATTCCATTTCTACACCACCCACTTAGCCAGAGCTCTCTGGGTGCTTCACAACTGTTTACGATACACAGGATAACAAATTAAATTGCTAAAACAGTATAAACGTGAACTGGAAAACTGGAGTAAAACTGCGGCACAGTACAAAGATTTAAAATACAATATAGATTTCAAAACAGCATGAAACTGTTTTATATATAGCCCATCCTTTTTTCTTGCAACAAACTCAAGTGGCTCACCTCATTCTCCTCCTGCTGCTCTCAATTTTATCCCCACAACAACAACCCTGTGAGGCAGGCTGGGCTGAGCGCCTGCGACTGGCCCAGAGTCACCCAGTCGGCTCCATGGCCAAGCGGGGACTCGAACCCGGATCGCCTGAGTCCCAATCCCAGGCTCTTCACCACGACAGCACCCTGGCTCTCATTGAGGTGGCATGGACAGACGAGCTGGCCTGAGCACATTTCCCACAGCTGCTCAGCTGCTCTCACCTTTCCCTCTCCTGCAGCTGCTCCAGCAGCCCTCTCAAATTCTCCTCTCATTGGAAATGGTTCTCAAACGTTCAGATTTGGGATTTAAGGCCTGAGTCATGAAAGGCCAGCTGCAAAGCCGATCCCAGTTCTAATGCATTATGTAGCAACCTTTGCATGCAAAATACCGCTGGAAACAATTTAATCTTTTACCGATATATAAATAGGTAATTGCTTATCTAGTTACAAGATGACTTTATGGGTTTGCTTGCCGTAAAGGGATTTCCTCTGGGCAATGTAATTTATCCAAGCTCTCTTCCTGGATGTCATTTCTGCTCGCCATAGGTGGCTAGGAACCCAGCCAGGACCGTGTCTGTTGGAAGCTTTCTCTCCAGAAGGTTTTTGTAAACTATTGCATCTTCTTTGAACGTAATCTGAATCACTGAATGGAGGACAGTGTGACTGAAATTCAATTTACGCAGCATAGATAAATAATGCGGCATAAACTTCTAGTGGCGCGTAAAGAACAAGCTTCTGCGATGATAACATTTCTGTTAGTCTGCTCTTTGAAACTTCGCAGCAGTTGTCCAAAGCCCTTAGCAACCTCACTCCCCCCCCTCTTTTTCCGCCAGCAAATTTTTTAGGGAATTAATTCCAGCAGGTGTCCCTCTTACAAGCGACCATACGAGTCTGCGTTCTGCCCTTGAAAAAACCCAACCCCTTTTTTAAAAAAACTTGGAGTAAATGCAAGCGATCAACCTCTGGCTTCTACTCCTGGTTTGCTACAGTGCGTCTTTTCCATGGGTCAGAAAGTCTGAAGCAAAACGCCTTCTTTTCCCCCCATTTCAGGCCTGGCTTTGTCCCAGGGACCGGACACCCTGAACAATGAGGGGGGGAGGGGGGCCTTGACTGCAAGAAACAATGGCAGGCATTTTAGGACTACAGACTCCCCTCTCCACCCCATTCTCTTTCCGACCAACACCAAGGGCAGCTCCCCACAAAGCAAGGATTGTGGCGAGGTCCCAGGAGGGGCAGTGGGCGGGCAGGCGGACAGACAGATGTCGGCTTGAGAAGCAGCCTGGGACGATTTGGCCGCTGACGGAAAGCGGGAAGGGAGGAGGGCGGACGTCAACAGCTGCCGCCGTGGGATCGAAACCAAGCGGGGTGGCACGGATTCCGCAGCCGGGAAGCACGTACCACAGCTGCGTGCCCACGACGTTTGCAGCGTGCCTCTCCAGCCAGGGTTTGGATTCTAGATTTATCTTAATCCTAATATCATATCAATACGCTATAGCAATCCTCATATGACCAATATAATGTTGTATAAATATATGGATATATTTAGAGGCCTTCCCAGGAGAGGAGATCTCGCACAAGCTTGGAGGAAGCTGCTGCATATTTCAAGATATTGCTTTTGCCCTCGACTTACATTCCACGGGAAGTTTGCTCCTCTTCTCACAAGTCACTTAGGATACCAGGATGAGAATACAAAAGGCCTACTCTTCAGGACTGTTGTTAAGTTTCAGAAAAGCCCGTTCAACATTGTAGACCACAGGACCCACAGCAGAGCGGGGCCGGGATGTGGTTCGCTTGTGCGGCTCTGGTGCAAACAGCCTTGGTCTCCGTCGCCGCGAAAACTGCTAAATGAAGAACCAAATACAGACACTCTTGGGCTCTTTAGCCATTTGGATGCAACACACAGACAATCACCAGCCTGTTTTGGTGCAAGCTCACATTCCCGTCGCCATACCTGCAAATTGTCGAACTGTACCTTCATATTTAGCCTTCCTCAAGCTCATACCTTCTAGATGGGTCGGGATGCAAGTCCCATCAGCCCCACAATACTGGATGTTGTAGTTCCGCACAACTGTGCAGACACCAGGTTGGAAGAGCTGCCTTAGCTTCCTTGAAAGAAGAGACGACTCGGTTTGCCTCCACGGAGCAGAGAAACATCCTTTACATGGAGACGGGGCCACTCGTTTCTAAAGCGCGGATTCCCGATGGGAAGGCGCCCTCATTAACTCAGGTTTGTGTGTTCGTTTTGAAGCCAAACCCGATTTTTTTTAGAAGCCTGCTTAATGGAGTGCTCAAGGCAGGGCCGTCAGTGACACATCCCGAGAGCTTTTCCAGCTCGAGTGCCCTTGGAAAAGGGGGCATGTGCCACTTCGTTCCCTCACTGACAGTTTCCCACAATGAAAAGCCGGGCACTTGGATGCACGAGAGACACGGGCAGCTTGCTATATGACTCCCCCAGTTCAGCCTTTCCTGAGGCAGCAGCTCCTTCGCGGGTAGAAGAACCCAGAACGGCTTCCCAGCGTTCCCAGTAAAAGCAGAGCAGTGGAAAGGCCTCTTTGCTGGCGACACGTGCAGCGGCCGCTGCCTCCCAAATGCAAGAAAGAGGAGCTGGATGAATGATCGGTTTGACTTGGCAGAGGAGGACAATTTTGCAGGCTACCCGGATGGGAGACGCCGCGCAGAGCATGGGTTTTTCTGGACTCGACCACTGAGCTATGAGCACTGCCAGGCAGCAGAGGCAGGCGGCTTCCGACATGCCTGAAACATGCATCGCTAGGCAGAGATGGCCGGCTCCACTTCGGGTTTTTTAAAACAGCAAATTTGCGGGTGGATGTGCTGCCCCCTGGTGGTCCAAGGCGAGCCATACCCCCTTCCAGTCACTAAATGGCTGTATTTTTTTCACAGCCATGTTTGCATTATGTTTCTTAGTATTTTTTTTTGTGCTTGCAGAAAACCGAACCTAACTACGTGGACTTGCTCGGTACTGCACAGAATGAAACACACTGCAATTCTCCCTCCGTTCTCTGGACGACCCCTTAAGCATTTCAGAACATGAGCCAGGCAACTCGGCGTATGTTCAGAGTCTCGGCGGAAGGGAGAAAAGGGCTTCTCTGCCATTTGTTTGCTGTTTGCAGGCAGAGACATCCAGTGAGTTGGGTTTGAGTGGGATCGGGATTGGAAAGCACAGCGAAGAAAAGACAAGGGTTTTCCCAGCATCTGGAATTAGAACGTCTCTTACTAAATGCTTTTAATAAATATAATATGAACTCAAGAAATCTGCCTTAAATGTTTGCTTGAGTGGTTGTCTTCGTGTATACACACAAAGGAAGTGGAGAAAAACGTCAGCTAGAGACACAAAAGCCTGCAAAAAGTTAAGGGGTTTTTTGGGGGGAGTATGGGCAAGGATCTTGAGAACATGTGTTCAACCAAACAGAATCCCGTAAGACCAAGACTTCGCTACTGTCTCGGGAGGAAGGGGCAGGGGTCACATTCTGCAAAACCCACCCAGGTCTTCGAGTCCAGGAAAGGAAGGGGCAGCCGGCAGGAAAATACAGGTGTAGTTTGAAGTAAGAGAACGAGGCAGAAACCCCGCAATGCAGAAGACAAGGAAACAGACAAAGGTGGGTTCCAGGTCCCTCCATGGCAGTTACTAGAAAAGCAGCTTCGTCTTGTTTTAATGGGGGACCTGGCTTAATATTTGGAACCTGGATTGATCAGGATGAGGTGGTGGCCATGTGGGCTTGGTGGGATCTGGAGCTAAGCAAGGGGACTTTGGGGACAGGTGAATTCTTCGGGGGCGTGTGATCGCACGCCAAGGAGCAAAGCCGCAGCCCCGAGGTGCAGCGGAAACCGGCCCCCCACAAGGAAAGCCCCGTCCCATCCTGGCTCTCCTCTCGCCTCAATCAGAGTGTTGTCCAGCTCGGAAAAGAACATCTCCAGAGAACAACTCCAACTTTATTTACAAAATAATCCACATCTCGAGCTCAGACCGAGGACATCACGGGAGCCAGGGCACCCTGGCAGAGGGGGGATTTCAGGCTGGGACAGGAAAAAGAAGGGGGTCATTTTTTTTGTTTAAAAGCACGAACTGGATCGGATGTACCATTCGGAAGCAGGCTAGAATTTAAACTCCTTGTACTTCTTGGCACCAGCCCTCGTGTCCTGCGGCTGCGCTTTCCGTTTCTTTTGCTGGGGGAGCAAAGAGGAGGTGGTCACAGCCGTGCCGGAGACGCGTGTTCCCCCCAGCCCCCTTTCCTTCAGCCCACCAGTCTATCCGTGGGCTACTGACTTAAGCTACTGTTCCAGGCTCAGTTTTTCGCAGCACCCTTGGACCCTCAGCCTCGTCGTCCTTGGACTCTTACTGCTGATTTCTGAGGCCTTCCGTCTCCCCTGCTCTGCTGGCCGCCCTCACACTGAGCTCCTTCAGGACGCGTCTTTCCACTGCCCTGCGGCCTTCCAAGGAGCCGGAGCCTTCCCTGCCACCGGAATTCCCACCAGCGAAACCGCACACCCGCCACTTCTCTCCCAGAAGCTGGGTTTTTGTCCGGATTCCGTGGCATCCCTCCCGACTTCCATCAGTTGCCCTCCGCACGGCTCTTTTGCTGGCCAAAGGCAGAGCCCAACGGGCAGCAGGCGGGCCCCTCACCTTCTGCTTGGCCGCGTGCTCGGCCACCATGTCGCTGAAGTCCTCCTTCTCCACCTGGGCCTGCTGCTCGCGCACGTGCTCCTCGTACTTCTGCGTCATGGCCATGGGGTCCAGCTCCAGCTCCTCAGGGGCCAGCGCCACCTCCACGCCCTGGATCTCCGGCACCGGCCCCTTGCGGCTCATCACCTACAAGCGAGCACCGCTGGGTCAGGGCAGGAGGGGAAAGATGGAGGCCCACGAAGCGGGGATCCCGGGGCGAAGGGTGTCACGCCTGCCCCACCCCGATGCACAGGGGGCGCGTGGCAGCCCCTGGCGGCCGTGCCCTTGCGAGGGACCCCCAAGCAGGACCGTGCCCACGCTACCACGCATGCGCAGGGGCTTCTGGGGAGGGCCAGATTCCACCTCTGAGTTCTCAGGAGCCGCATTCCGGTGGCAAAGCGAGCGAAGACCAACAGGCCAACCTGCTCAGCGTTCTGCACTTGGAGGCTCTTCCTGCCCCTTGCCAAGCCTTTCCGGGAAAGCCCTAAGCAGCTTGGGACCGGGGCACCTGAGGGAACCCCGCTCCGTACAGGCCCTCCTGCCCACTTGGATCTCCCTCTGAAGCCCTCCCCCAAATGCCCCCCAGTGAGTATTAGGGGGGAAGGGCTACGAAGCGGGAACTCTCCGTAGTGGTGCCCAGGCTCTGGAATCCGCTCCTCAGGGATGTGTGTGAGCCGCCTGGAGGACCCTCAGGAAATGGGGCAGCAAAGAAGTAAAATGAAATAAATAAAGCTCGGTCTTCAGAAGGGGGGGGGGTTGGTAAAGGGGCGCCATCTTCCCGGGAGCCCCAGACGCCTGCCCTGGGACTCCACGAAGGCCAGATTCAGCTTGCATTTCCAAGGTTCCTCACTCCTGCTGTATATACGCACAGCCTTTGTTGTCCGAGAGGGGAATTACGTGAGCGTGAGGAATACCCTTCCTAGCACTCTTCCAACCTGTTTTCTGCAGAAGACAAAGGAGGCCGGAAGCAGGGCCGGACTCCGCAGCTGGACAGGGGCTCCGATGAACCCCTCCACCGCAAGAGGCCCGATTTCCCTCCACCGCTCCCCACAGCAAGCAGGGCACCCGGAGCGTGAGGCGGGCACCAGCGCATACCGTCGCCATGTCGTAGATGTGTGTCGAGCCCATCATGGCGCCGCCAACAGTCGCTGTCCTCTTCTCTGGCAGGACCGTGAAGAGCTGGGGCGTCTCACTGCTGTGGAGGAGAAGGGGCAGAAGGAAGGTGGGCTCCGTGTTGCTATGGGGGGCAGCAGTGAGAGGCAGCTGGGCACAGAGCAGCCGAAGGGAACCTTCCGGTGCCCAGTGGCGAGAAAAGCCTGGCGTGGCGCTAAGCAGCTCTCCCACAAGACTCTTTCCGTCTCTCCCTGACCTGCAGGGGTGCGGAGCAGGAGCCGTCTAACAGCAACCATCAGTCCCTGAGTTTCGTTTCTTCTTCTACACCCATGTTTTTTCCTTTTGTGCTGTGCCGGTTTCCCCTCTTTCCTCACTGTGAGGCTGAGAGCAGAAATTCTCGTTTTGCGAAATGACGGGTAAGCTGCTCTGGGACCGGCTGACGAGAGCGGTATTACCATCAGCTAAGGCTGGATTAAGCGGGTTATAAATTCCAGCATGAACAAAACCAAGCGCCAAGGCCTGCTCCCAGAAAGCTGCACTTCAGCTCCTCGCAGGAGGCTTGTTCCGGAAGGGAAGGCACGGAGGGCAAAAAGGGGCCAGCACTCACCCATCCATGGCCTCCTCGATCTTCTTCTTGCGCAGCTCAATGAGTTCGGGGGTTTCCATGCCAGCAGGAACAGAAGAGAAGCCCCCCGGGGTGATGAGGCCGCTGGCAAAGGACCGGAGGCGATGGTCAAAATGGTGCTGCGTGCGACCAGCCTTCTCCCACCCCGCCTCACACCCACAACCCCAGACCCACGGGAGAGCCCACGCCTGAGGGCCAGAGGGATTTGTGGCGGGGGGTCCTGGTGCTTCCCGTGCCCCTCCCTCCACACTCCTCCTCCTCCTCCTGTTCATGAGCCATCAAGCAAGGGCCCCCCCCAAAGGAGTGAGCCCCAGTGGGTGCCCAGCCAGTGCCAGGGAGGAGGAAGGCGAGGCCAGCAGGTCCACCTGTCTGCTGGGGTGATGAAACCCGTCTCATCGGGCTTCTCTTCGTCGCTGTCCTCATCCTCTTCCTCCTCAGAGGATTCCTCGTCCGAGGGCTCCAGCTCTCCCCACGGCGTCCGGTCAATCTCCTCCTCCTCTGTCTTGGTCTGGGAATGAGGACGGCCAAATGTCGTTCCCAAGCCGGAGGAGCACACGGCGCGGCCCAGGGTCTCACGGCCAGCCAGCAGGGCCCCGAGGCATACCTGAAACTCTGCGGCGTTGGTCCCGAAGACGTCTCCGTAAAGCGGCTTCCCTGTTTCATCCACCGGGGGCTTTCCCCAGCCCCCAGCGTGGTACCCGAATGAGCAACCCTGGAGAGGAGGAGGAGGAGGAGGAAGAGGGGGCAGGGGGGAGTCTCAGTTCAGCAGCAGCGGTGGTGGCGAGGTGGTGTGCTCCCGGCTCTCTGCCGCCCCCCAATTCTTCACGAAGCGTACTCACCTCCGGGATGGGGGAATTCAGGCCCGGGATCTTGAGGTTGGGATAGGAGGGTGGTGGGCCGTAGCGCTGCATGGCGATCAGCCACGGAGGAGGCACTTTGTGCGCGTTCTTGGAACCGGGGAGAGAAGCAAGGCAGAAGGATTTCAGCCACCGAAGCCTCTTCGCTCAACGGCGTGCCCGTCCCACTGCTCCCACTCCCAAGAGCCTCGTGCTCTCACACGCCCCCCCTCCCGATTCTCAGGGCCGGTTGTCTTCAGGTCTGCCTCTCTGCAAAACTGAGGCCACGGCGCCAACCCGCTCCCTAAGCTCCTGCCCACCGCCCAAAAGCAGATGTTCTGAAACGAATTTCCGGAGCACAGGTGGGGGGGGGGGTTCAAAGCCACGCTGAGAACTGAAGACCAAAGTGTGCAAGCACACCTGCCGTATGGCACACGCGGGGCAGTGCAAATGCGCGTTTACACACAAACAAGCCGCGCACCTCCTTGCGTGTGGGCGAGGGGGTGCTGGGGGGGGGGCACTGGAGGGCATTTGTCTGCCTATATACACACAGCAGAGCTCTCTGAAAATCAAGTCCTTCTTTCATGCATGTTAGCTATATATATTTTTTAAACCACGAGGACGTTTCTGAAGAATCCTGGGAGGGGGCGAACTGCGTGCCGGCATCGTGGCTCTCTGAAGTCCCTGCCAGCACGCGCCCGCTTGCCCTCCATGGCTCCAGAGCACACTGCTGGCAACGGGACCACTCACCGGCCCCACGGGCATCCCCAGCGCGATGCGCAGCTCATCCGACAGATCCCCGGGCTTTTTCTCCTTCAGCCGTGTCTCAAACTCCTTACCCTGGAGGGGAAGGGCAGAGAGGTATCAGCAAAGGACGGGCCCATGTTGCTTCCGCCCTCTGCAGCGAGGAGGCGGCCCTGCTGGTACCTCGTAGTACAAGTCCCCGTGGATGGTCAGCTTCGGCTTGGTCTGCCACTTGAAGAAGGCGTCGTGCAGCTTCTGGTAGTCGATGTCAATTTTGCCCATCTTGGGGCGCACCTTCTCCCTCATTTTGGATTTCATCGTCTTCTGTTCTTCCTGAGGAGCAGAACGGGAAGAGCAGAGTAAAGCAGACGCCCAAATATGCTGCCTGCAGATTAAAAGGGACTGATGCTCCTCAGCTCTCGCCAGTGGCGCCCAAACTCTCCAGGTCAAGGAAATGCCACAACACCGGCAAAGTCACGCTTCCAGATCACGTGATGGCAGAAGCCAGAAGCTGGCCTGCCAAGTATGAATAGCAGCTGAGGAAGGCCTGCTGAAACTGGGCATGTTGTGAGCGGAGCCGGCTGGAGCCGGGGGTCAGACTAGATGGCCCAGGAGACCCCTTCTGACTCGCTCTGTTTCTAAACTCTTCCTCCACGGTGCCTTAATACCTCCACTCCTTAGGGTCCAGTTTCTGGTTTTGTAATTGGGTGAGATACTCCATTACAGCGCAAGGACGGAATAGGGCCGGAATGCCCTAGAATGTTCTTGCAGGATTTTGCTGAGGCTGAGTGTGTATGTGAGTGTGAAACGCCATCTAAGTTTGTGTGTCTATGGGGCAGAAGTAAGGGGCACTCTCAGGAACGCCTGCGTGACTCCCCCAAGGGCAGGGGGCAGGCGGGTGCGCTCTCCTCACCTTTTCCTGCAAGGCCTCCCGCATCTCCTGGATCCCGGTGCGCTTGATGAACTCGGGCAGCTCGAAGGGAGGCTTCTCGATGCCCCTCTTGCCTTGCAGGTATTTGCGCTTGAAGCACCAGTGCCGGGGGACTGGGACTGAGTTGCGGGTGGCCTTCAGATGGACTAGCAGCTTGGGGTCCTGGGCTGTCACATCGTGCATCTCCACAACGTCGGGACGGGCCACGAGCTGAGAGGACACAGAGAAGAGAAACCAGAATTGCTCTTCTCACCTTCTGGGTTGGAGTTGGCCTCTCTTTACCCTGGACGACGCTTCGGGCCTCTTCACACACAGCCCACACAAGTAGCCACTATCGACCTCCTGCCAGGCCTGGTTCAGCCAGGCCTCAGCCCCGAGCGTGGCCTCAGGGTTCGAAACAACGCCTCTGCGCACAGAGTGTCTTGCCGTGTACCCACACTGAGTGCACGCAAGGAGATGGGCGCCACGGCCAGAAGCTGCAGCTCTCGGCTCCAGAGCCTCTCTGAATCCAACCACAAATCCTGCAGTGCGAGGATGTGCCAGACACTTGGCTGCTTTAACATCCGGATCTGTGCACCTCTGAAGGGCATTTCTATCCCAGGAGGATTCTCCTCGGAAGAGAAAGCACCACTAATGGGTCTCCCATTTCTCTTCACAGGGAGCAACAGCGCCACCCTCCTTCTGTTGGCTCCTTCCCAAGCACGCAAAGATCAGATCGGTCTTACCTGCTTGAGCTCGGCCACGGTGAAGCGGTTCATTCGCCGCAGCTTCTTCTTGGAGAGTTTGGGGGCCTCTGGCTTTTTCTCCTGAACACAGTTGGGAAGGAACGTTTATTTAATGTATATGCCGCCCAGTTAGCCAGAGACTCTCTGGGTGGCTTACGTACGATCAAACAGAGTAAAATGCAACAACAGAATAAAAGCAATATTTTCCATAAAATGAGTAAGAATGGGTAATAAAATACATTAAATATATATAAAATAAATAGCTAAATGATACATTAATAAATTGAGGGGGGTATACAGCAATTATCCAGTAATACAACATAATTCAGGGCCATAATTGCAAACCATTAAATCACCATTAAAATAGAGGCAGCAAGTAAATTTAGAATCAAGCCCGACAGATTCGCCTTTCAAAACCAGTGTGCAACAGAAAGATCTTCAGCCAGCATCGGAAAGCACACAGCATCAATGCCAGGCTAATTCCTTTCAGGATCGCATTCCACAACCAGGCTGCAATGCAAGAGAAGGCCTTCCTCCTCGCCCACTCCCCCCTCGCTTCACCCGAGGGGGGGATGCAGGGGGGGCCCCGCGGTGATCGACAAGCGTGCCGTTTCCTCTTACAGTAAGAGGAACACCAGGAGGCCCTGCGGTCGGGCACAAGGGGGCGTGGTCTCCGAGGCTGCCTCGGGGGAGCGTATCTGGCCCCGGCCCGGGGTGCCCCACCCCTGCTCTCACTGCCACAGGTTCCCACAGCACTCTGCCCCCAATCCACTGCACCGGCCCCTGCGAGCTCACAAGCAGCCGCCGCCACGGGGTTTCCAATCCTCGGTCAGGAGGGCCAAGAGCCACTGGGGGAGCCACCCTGCTGTGTGCCAGGGCCCTGAGAAAGGACCGCCTTCTCCGGACACTCACGTGCTCATCGTCCGAGCTGTCGTCACTGTCCTTCCGCTCCTCCTCGAAGCCCTTCTTCTTGGGGGCCGCCGAACTGGCCACCTTGTCCGCCTTTTCCGGCTCCTTCTCCTTGTCCTTTTTGACATCGTCGGTCAACTGTGGAGACAGGAGGGCAGAAGGTTGGGGTGGGGATGTTCCATGAGCTGGGAGGAAGATGGGGGACCCATCAAAGGCCGCTCTTCATCAAAAGTTCAAATCAGAAGCCGCCCTTCTCTTTCCCCATTGTACAGAAGGAAGCGCCTATGTTCGAACCGGCTTCGGTGAAAAGATGGCAGGATTAGAACAGGTGAAAATGGGAAGGAGGCAGATTTTGTTGAGAGATCGGGAGGCAGTGGGCTGCAGTTACTTAAGGAGGGGATGGACAGGCACCTTCTGCTGCTCTCCAGCCCTCTAACCACTACGCCACACTTTCTCCCAAACAGACTAAAAAGACCCTTGCCTGAAAATGAAGGAATATCAGGCTGTTGGGTGGCATACAAATGTGACGGATCAGTAAATTCTGGCAGTCTGGCTGCACTGCCAGGGGCCTCAGTCAGGCCAAGCGGCCGACACGGCAGCGTCCGCCCACCTCCAGCCTTCCCACCTGGAGAGCAGCGAGGGTGGTCCCAAACCTCGCCGTACCTTGAATGCCTCAAAGATCCTCTTGAAGAAAATGAAATTGGGGTCATAGATCTCGGGCTCCTCTGCGACGTACTCTATTTCCACGGCAGCGTCGCTCCCCGGCTCCTCCCCCTGCCCCTTGCCATCCTGGGTCGCCGGCCCCTCTTTCGGAGCTGCGTTTTGCTTCTTCTTTTTCTTCCGGTTCCGCCGCTTGCGGTTTTTCTGTCAAAGGACAAAGGGGGCTTAAAATCTTTTTCAAAAAAACTTAAAATCACCGTTCCTCCAAGACACCCAACCCTTCAGAGAGCAGGCCCCTGCCACAGAACAGTGTGGAGCATGTTCACAAGTACTGTTCTCTTGCTCCTCAGCTAACAAGGCATGCAGGGGGCTTACAGTCAACCAGCAATACGGGCCATTCCTTAGAGTCTAAAAAAGCTCGCAACACGCGAGGAACGGGGGTGGGGAGGGAGAAGGAAAACATTCAGCGGCCTGACATCAGGGATGCTCAGACGGCCCTGCTTCCCCTCCGCACTCCTGGGGGCTGATCGGTCGGCCTGCTCCCGCCTCCCTCAACAGACCCCCCCTTGCTCCTATGCCTCAGTGCAAGATCCATCAGCGCCAGCCCCCCTCCTCCAGCGGTGAGCGCCACAGGCCCTGGCAGGTTAACCACGGAGAGGGCCGGCAGCACGCAGCTCCAGCAGAATCCCTGCTCACCTCTTTCTTAGAGAGCGCCAAAGCGTCCTCCTCGGCATCGGAAACGGAGATGCCGGCCAGCGTCCTCAGGTCTGTCTCCATGTCATCATCTACAAGAAAAGGAGCAAGCGGAAACAGTCATGCCCCGCCGAATTAATCTCTCGGGGAAGACTGCCGCCGACACCCCACCCTCTCCAGTATCTCCCAAAAAACCCTTCCGTTGCTTTTACCGCTGTTCTGCAAAACATGGGAAGCTGCCCCGGATGCGAAAGGAAGAAGAAGCAATGCCCAACCCGGAAGGGGCCTTCCCTCTGACTTCTGACATTCCACCTGCTGTTTTCCACGAATGCCATCTTGAGGGCTAGGAACTTGTGGGTTTCAAAAGCAAATAAAAGCAAGCCTAAAAGCACACCTATAGGAATGGACAGATGGACCCCGTTCGTTGCAACATTAACCTGGGAGTGTGTTACCTGTGGTGCTGGGCACAGTTGTGAGCTCTTCCTGGCGGATCTCTTTGAGCTGCAGGATCTTCTCTAGAACTTGAGGAATTTTGGGCCCCACCCCAGACTCATCAATCTGGAAGAGAAACCAACATTGACCCGACCGGAAAGCCCTCACTTGCTTCCGCATTTAGCAAGTGGAATTCCACCAGACCCCTCTCTCCCATATCTGCCACTGCTGGGGGGGGGGGGCGGAATCACAGGAGCACTGCCGGAGAATTTCCTTGTTACTGCTACCAAACGAATTCCTTCCTTCTCTCCTATCTCTGCTGAAAAATTAGAAATAAGGATGCGTGTTCGTTACCAGCGCTAGCAAGGTAATCCCCTCCCTCCCCCTCCCTCCTAGTTCCCTACTGTCCCCTGTCTCTCTCTCTCTCTCTCTCTCTCTCTCTCTCTCTCTCTCTCTCTCAGAGAAAAGAGCTCGTTTCGCTCTAATGAGTCAAGATCAGTGAGAAAGAACTACGGCAAAAGGGTAAAAAGTCCGAGGGAGCATGGAGTGCAGAACACTGCTCCGGCAAAGAAGTGAGGCAGCAAAAGGGAAAAGGGCCGAGGGAATGAGTGAGGCACTGCTCCGGGAGATAGGAGTTACAGAAGCTGCTACGTAGAAGAAAACTAAAAAGCTCAAGAAATTCCTCAGCTTCTGCCTAACCCTGAGAACTTGGGATGTCAACCCCCCGCCCCCCAAAATCCAGATCGAATGTCGTAAGAGGCCAGACTGCCCAAGAGAAGCGCCATGCCTGGTTGAACCGCTGGTTTAATTCCTCCCCTCCCCACAATTTGATGTCCGCTTTCACCCTCCCCGGCACGTGCTACACTGAACGACCTCACCTCTCGACTGTCCTCCCCTGGAGGTGGCGGTGGGCCGCGGGGTCTTGGGCCTGGGGGGCCAACAGAGGGGCCCACAGAAGGGTTACCTGGGAAAAGAGTGGAGGGATTAACAGCAGCAAATTCAGGAAAGGACTGGAATGAGCTTCCATCCAACACCGTTGCAGGACTGCCTTCTGAGGGCTGGGGTTGGAGCAGGCCTCCTCAATGCACCACCTTCCAGAGGTATGGGATGACAACGCCCATCACTCTGGACACTGCCAGCTTGGGGAACACTGAACTGGAATAACCGACGATGCTTTGAGCTGACAACTCCTGGAGGGACACCCCTTTCCAAGGGGCCGCTGCCACTTCAGAGGAAATGGGCCCCTTGCAGGAGAGTCCTTCCTTGGAGTGAGAATTCATGGGAAGGAATTCTTGTCCTTGAGATGGTGCAGCCAGTGCAGAAGGAAAGGGCTGAGCCACGCTGGAGGGGCCTGTGCCAGAACAGCGAACAGCCCCGGATTCCCACCCCCAGTCCAAGGATGCTCACCTCTTGGGAGTCCTGTGGGCCTCGGCCCTATCTCTGGAGAAGACCTGGGTATGGAGGGGGGCAGCTTGGCCATCTCTTGCTGGCGTTCTTGCTCCATCACAGCCTAAGGGTGGGGCAGGGAGGGAAAACAAAGCGCCAATCGGAACCCGCAAAGCAGCCTGGACGCAGCCTGCCTGACCACCACCCGCTTTTCGGGGCTTTGCGGCCCTCCCCAAAACCAGCCTTCTATTGTGCACCGAAGGTTCCGTCATAAGCACCGAATCCCAAGGATGGAGCTCCACTGCAGGCCTCTCCAGGGAAAAGCCGAGGTGGCAGGAACCTTTCTGGCATTTCGTGAAAGACTGGAGTGGACAGGCACCCCCGGAGGTCATCTAGTCTAACCCCATGCAGGATCCACAATGCAGCAACAACATCCCTGCTGGATGGGAGTCGGCCTCTGCTTAAATAGTTTTAGCAAGACTGGACAGTCATCTACCAGGGACACTGTGGCCGCATCCCATCCCTGTCATGCCACTGGAAAAAAACAAGATGTGTGAACACATGAACGGAGTTCCAGTGGACTATGAGGGAGAGATGAGAGGGGGGACCCAAGCCACCTGGAAAGCCCTGTCGAAAGCCCTCTTCCTTCCCCAGTCTTCCACTTCCCTGGAGTGTCACAACCTGTGGAACTGTCGGCCTGCAGGGCAGGGAACACCTGCTTTGGCCAATTCTGTGCAGGCTGCACAGGGAGGCTTGTCTGGCTAAAGCGCACAGCCAAAATATGAGCGGCAGACGATCCAAGCAAGCCGTTACCTTCTTGACCCTCTCCTCCTGCTGGATCAGCATGGCGGCCTGCTGCTGGGCTAGCTTCAGCCGCTCTTCTTCGGGCAGGGCGGACGGATCCACGGACTGCATACGGAGCGGTGGGCCCAGGCCAGGTGGTGGAGGTGGGGGCCCCACCCCCATGGGAAAGCCGAGGCCCATGCCGGGGGGAGGGGGCGGGGGCTGCATGGGCGGCATCCCCATGGGGGGCGGTGGCAAAGGGATCCCAGGGAGCTGAGATGGAGAGAGAGGAAGCGTTATTTCCGGGCCCTTCGCAGTATGCTTTGCGTTTTTAACGTTTTTAAAGACTGCAAGCCGTCCTGGGGGAGCTTTCCCTGCTGCCTGGAAGGACAGTGTGCCCCCACCGGGGCAAGTCCCAGGGCCACCCCAGCCTTACAGGAGATGCTTCAGAGATTTCCCTGGCCAAATCACCCACCTGCCCCGGCATGGGAGGAGGGGCTTGCTTGTCGCCATCATCTCCGCGCAGAACTGGCCTGTTGAGCACGATTCCGGTCTGTAATAAAGCAGCAAACTGTTGATACTTCATCCTTCCCACGGAAGCATCCCGTATTTGCCTGAAGGATTTACGATCTGCTTTGCCCTCCCGAAACAACGTACATTCCTAGTGTATTAAGATACTGAGATCTGGGAATGAGGTCCTTCTGAGAGAGCCATTTCTAAGAGGTAAAAGGGGTGGTATTTAGAAGAAGGGCCTTCTCGGTGGCTGCCCCCAATCTTTGGAACGGGCTTCCGAAAGAGGTCTGCCTGGCACCGTCTCTACTTTCATTTTGGCCATCCTCTTCCCCGGGCAGTAGCCCCTGCTTATCCGCAAGCACCATGGCTGGCCAAGATGAGAGATCACCGAAGCACAGCAGCTCCCACTAGAAAATGTCAGCTCTTTTGCCCAAAGAATTCAGGGCTCACCTGAAGCGTGTATGTTTGCAACCGTTCCACCAGTTCTTCGCGGCCACCTGGAAGAAAAAAATGCTGATGTCACTTAGGGGTTACTCTATGTCATGTGAACTTAGACATCTTGTAAATAAGCTCATAGAAAAGCTTAGCTGATATATTACTCTTTCCGTTGCTTGCTGCCCATTCTGGCCACAGAGGAGGGATATGCCCAGAATGGACACATCCTTCCTTCACGGACCCACTCAACCACCTATGCATGGAAATCCAAGCAGCTGTCTGAAAGCTTTTTCTCGAACATAGTTGCCACGCGAGTGCTGAAATTCAAATCTGGCTTGGATACCTCAGGATTACCAGAACATTAACAATCCTCTTCAAGTTGATATTTGACTCCATCCTAATATTCGCATTCAATTCTCTTTACCATCAAGACAATCCCATGTACTTCCCACCTGGGGAAAGCATCAGCCTCTCTCTTTCTTTCATTCACTCCCTTCTTGCCACAGGTTAGGAACAACAAAGGTATCTCAGGAGAAAACTCAGTCAGGAAACCTGATAGAATGAATTATAAATACTAATACTGCTTACTGTGCAAACTAGGCTTTCCTAAGCACATTAAATATATAAGACTGGATACAGATATAGCCATCCAATGTATTATTGCAACGAAGATCTGCTAATTAGTAAGTTAATCATGACAGCTGCAGGAGTGAGAGCTTGCTTAAGGCTATGTAATGAATTCACACCAGGGACAATAGTTCAGTGCCAGACCATACTAAAGATTCCGAGATGAAGCTCTCAAAAAGGATCTCAGGTCTCAGAGCTGGGAAAGACCTTTACCTGATACCCTGGAAACAGAGCTATATGATCACGACCTTACATAAAGCAGAGATTAAATCTGAACTACAGGTTTCCCAGCCCACAACTCAATTTCTTTGTTGTCAACATTATACCAGCAAACAGACACCGATTTTCCTGTCGCTGTTCTCCAGTAATATACTTATTACTCCTTTTCTTCTCCTATCCCAGAAGCAGCTTCCTTTTATCTCATGCAGTCTTATGCACTCCAACTTTATTTAAACTAGTATGTTATTATTATTAACAACAACAACAACTTAATTAAAATAGTCAGCTTCATCATACTCTTATGCATATTTAGACAGAATCAAGCCCTTTAGTTCCCAGTATGCCATTCCAGCTAGAAGTCATAGGCCTTTTTTTCTGTCTAAACATATACTGAATTGCATCCCTACTATACTTTTAAACCACTCAATAACTTAAGTTTTCTGGGTGGTTTAGAAATACAGGTTAAACATAAAACTGTAACATTCAGAGTATGAAGGCACACAAGGCTTCCACGACAATGGAAGAAAGCTGGGATATAATAACTAACTAAATAATTGTAATCCAACCTTGGTTCCTTGCAAAAGGAAAAAAATCAGCCTGTAAATGTAACTTTATTATACATTTATTTAAAATTTGTATATGCCGTCCTTTATGTATGACCTCTCAGGACGGCTTACAGTATTAAAATCAGAAACCAATGAAACAATCAATGCCAATATAATAAAACAATTGCATTTATACTTCGCTTTTTTTCCTGCAAAGAACCCAAGGAGGGTTATATAATCCTCTACCCCGTCATTTCATCGTTACAACCCTGTAAGGTAGGCGAGGGTAGTAAATAGAGAACGGCCTGGGGAGGGCATCCCGCAAAGGGAACTCTTTCGTCCCGCGGCCCAAAACTCCTCCTCCTCCTCCTGCAAAAGCAAAGCCCGAGGCCAGATCAGACCGAAGGCCTCCGGCATCCCCGCCTCCCACCCTGGCCGCGCTCCTCGGATGCGCGCAGGCAGAGCGCAGGCCGCGGCCCGCCCCGCCGCCGCGGTCTCACCCTGCGTGGGAGCCCCGATTTCGGCCAGCTTGGCCTGCAGCTCGTTGGGGGACCAGGCCGTGTATCCAGGCAACGGCAGCTCGCCCGCCTTGGGGGGCTCGGAGTGCGCCTCGGACGCCATCTTCCCTTCCGCGCAGCGCTTACACAAGCTCCGCCCAAGTGGGACCGCGCGGCCACCGTAGGCGCTCCCGCTTTTCCCCTCCAATCAACGCCGACCTACGCGACCAATGAATGAAGCCGACGGAGGGCGACCGTAGACTCAGGGAGGGAGGAAATAAAGAGGGCAACAGGAAGCATCTGCGCATGCGTCCAGGCGACCAATCAGAGTAACTGGCGTTCTACTAGGGTAAAGAAGCGTTGCCTGTTGGGATGTGTAGTTTGAATGGGTTTAAACCCTTTGTTGGGGCCTAGGTTTCTCCCGTCTGGCTGCTCGCGTGTCTAGCTTTCTTTTGTTTTTAGCAAAGCATAATCTTTCGGGTATTTATCATCATCATCATCATCATCCTCACCAGCATTTAAAGCAGTTCAAAACAGAGCAGCCTACCGCACAGGGTTGTGTGAGGCTCAAAAGCAGAAAATTCTTATGCAAGTCTTTGCAAGAGGAAAAAAGACAGGATTCAAATGTAGTAATGAATAAATAATATCAAGACAGTGCAAAGTTTTTTAAAAACAGTATTTTAAAACAATCATAATACATACATGTTCACCATAAGTACTTGGCATTTTCTGGTTTTCTCCTTTGCCTTAAAAAAAACTTGAATGTCAAACGATTGCAAACAAACCTCTGGTTGGAGTGATTGAGTTCACATTTACACAACATTTTATCCCAACTGTTTACTGTGAAGTGATGCCTTTGGACAATGCGCTTTAGTGACACATTCTTTATGCGTTCTTTGACATTTATATTCTGCCCCCTAGCCAGAAAGGCTCTCTGAGTGGTTTACAACATAAAAACATAAAAGCCAAGATAAAAATAACAATATCACAGTAAAAACAGTAACAGCGACCAATAAACAACAATATTAAAAACAACCCCAAGGCTGCTAGTCAAACTGGGACAGAGGTACAGCAAAAGGAAGAGAACTGGGCATGATGTGAGAATTCTGAAATGTGTATCCCACCAAATGGAGTTCAAGGAAGTTAAAATGAACGTGCAAAAAAACAGAACAAAAACATACCAGGCGTTAGTTGGTGATAACAACAAAAGATGGCGATAAGATGTGGCACCTTAAAACTAACACTTTTATTTGGATCACTGTTTAATCATGACAACATTTTGATGTCTGTGTTACCATCCAGTGATACTTTGTGAGTAGCAACTGTCCGTACAAATATTACTAGCTACACTGAAATGTTGATATATGTACATTATTCAACAAACACAACATAATCGTTAATATAAGCAAGCAATCAAAAAATAACAAGTACTGTTGACCCTTGAACTTCAGCAGCCTCTGTGAACAAGTGGAGTCCAGCCTGTGAGAGCAACACACGTCTGACTGTCTCTCATTTAGGAAGGCAACCATCTTCAGCTGTCTGAAAAGAAATGTAAGGCAAAACAACTCACCAGGAGTTATATCTTATATTTTTGAAAACTCCTCATCCAAACGGCTCAGAGTGGCAGACAAAGTTGAAGCAGTTCTTCTCTGCGGGCCCCTTCATGAGGTGCAGCCCTTGGATCATGCCCAACCATCCCCACTTTGGGACCCAGCCCTGTGAGACAGACCCGTCTTCTTCCAATCCAGCGAAATCCGTTTGAGGTTCACACGTTGGTGATGGGCATCCCACCACCCGAGGAAGCACCGTTGGAGACACACCTTGGCTAGGGGGACCACCGGAGGGACCGTACAGGGCAATTTCTACACCCTTAAGGCTGCCTTCCCCAATTCAGCTCCCTCCAGATGTTTCGGTCCACAACTCCCATGAGCCATGTGGTCATGCTGGCTGGGGCAGATAGACGGGAGTTGTGGTCCAAAACATTCAGGGGGATGCTGGTTGGGGAAGGCCATCTCTGGTTCTCTGCAGCCCCACTGGGTGGCAAGGGGCACAACAGCGTCATCTTGGCCCCACTGAGCTCCAAAGAGGTCTCCTTTATGGGAGAACGAGAGCAGAAAATATCCATTGGGAGCAGGCACGGGAAAGGGTCTTGAAGTGGGTAATGCCACAGAGATCTCCCACCTCAAAGAAAGTATCCAGGATCTTGTCAGTGACGGCCGCCTGAGACCTGAACTGCTGCTGGTTTGTTTCGATGGCCGTCATCAACTGGAAATAGCTGTAGAGAAGCTGCCACTCTCTGGAGGCGACGGAAGGAAAAGAAGGTGGTGTGGAGGACCGCTGTCGCTTCCCAGCAGTCACAGCCAGTGGCTGCAGCTCCTCACCTGTCCTGTAACTCGAGGCTGCTGTATTTTTCCATGACCATCCGCCTGAAGAACTCCTCCTCCTCCTCCTCCTTCATTTTTCCTTTATCTGTCACAAGGCAAAGAGCAGAAAAAGTCCCGCACTTTTCCATGCCTGGGGAAGGGCAGAAGAAAGGAAGGCTTGAAGCCCCCACCCCAACCTACACCCCAGGGTCCCAATCCGAATAGGGCCTACTCGTGTAAAACCGTTCACTCAATGGCCAGTTGCATGAGGCGCGTTTCTTCCCTTTAACCCCTAGATGGCTCCAAAGGGGTAGGAGCTTTCCTCCGGTTTCCAAGAGCGGCTTCAAAGGAGGAGTCATCTGGAGAGCGGCCAAAGCATTAAGCTCTCCTTCCCTTCCTAGCCTGCTCGATCGTGACCAAGGTCTGCTTTGCTCCCGTGGTGACTATCTTCTTTTTAAATTTTGAAGCAGGCATCCAATGTGAAGCTGCCCTTAATATGGTGCCTAGCTCGGTCCTGCCACTCACCGGGAAGCTTCTGGTACTCAAAAGTTCCTGGAAGCCACAGTTTCTAAGTGGTGGCCAGTCCTGCTAATTCCAAGCATCGAGAGCAGGAATGCTTACGGTGTTGGTGAAAGAGAAGCACTCTGCCTAGCCACAGAGGCGCTCTGACTTTATTACTACACGTCCGACTTTATTACTACACGTCCCAAGGGTCTCCAGACCCTGGCCTTGGCTAAGCCCCCTCTCAGATTGAAACGTGACCAAAAGAAACGATCACCGGTTGATTTGGTGGCCGTGTCCTCTTCTGCAGAGCTGTCCTTCGGCTGGATCAGCTTCTGTCCATTCGAGAAGGGAAAGGTACAAAGGCACAGGAGTTAGAGGCCACAGCCTGCTAGGGGTGGTGCCCAGAATTTCCAGGGTCACAGGCGGAACAGATCCGGGGGCCCGAAGGAGCTCTGTTGCATCTGCACCCCCTCCATTAGCTGCTTTTCGCCCATGTCGCTTCCCCTCCCTGAAACTTGCTGCCCGAGGGGGTTTCCTTCCATCAAATGCCCCTCCTCTTCCTCTCCACTCATCCCCCTTTTTCAAAAGGGTGTCCTAAGATCCTTTAAGCACACTCCGCCACCCCTCCCCCCATACACACTCAAAAGCACACTAGTTAGAGCATATGTCAATTAGCATATGCCAAGTGGAGCCCTGGAGTTTCTCGCCACCTGGCCCCTTTCCCGGGAGAATTTTGCCACGGATCCTCCCTTTGGATCCCCTCGCAAAACGGGGCTGAAGAACCTCCGAACCAAATCCAGCTTGTGTGCAGCCCCAAATCGAGCGCTCTGGGCTTCCCCGGAATGCCGTGCCGCCTGCAAAGTATCCACCAGGACCACAACCACCTGGCTGAGCGCAATTCCCCCAGCGATGGGAACCTGGCCCTCCGGCTGAGAGTGGCCGTGTGGTGCAGGTAAGGCCCTGGCCAGCCCTTCTGGGTGCCGGCGGCAGCACACCCATTCCCTCAGCTGCAGGCTGACCTTCTGCTTCTTGAGCTCCTGGCGCTTCAGCAAGGCCATCTGGAAATTATCCACCAGGACGGCAATCACCAGGCTGGAGGGGAGAGACAAGGGATGCGGGTGCAGCAGCGGCATCCGCCCAGGGCACGGTGAGCTGGCCCTGGACGGCAGCCCCCATCATCTCCGAGAGAAACATAGGATGTTGCCTTCTACTGCAGCCGGAAAAGGTAAGGATTTAGTCTCTAAAACCCTAAATAATTGAAGAAACCTCCCCCAACCTGGTGCCCTCCAGATGTGGGATCTGCAGTCCAACACATCTGCAGGGTTGTTGAGAAGATAACATGGGGGGGAGGGGGAGCGAGGTTTGCTGCCTGGAGTTTCTTGGCAGAAAGGTACAATAAAAAGTAATATATGAATAACTTTGCCATAACATCTGGTCAACAACTCCCCAGCAATAAAAAGTCTTAGGTAGGATACACAGCCATTTCTTACTTGAGAAGTAAGAAGTATTCCACTAGGATATAGATGATGAGGAAGAAGATTATGTACCAAGCTCCTGGGAGGAGAAGAGAGAATATGGAATAGGTGGGGTGATTGCAGGTAGATTGCAGTTCACAAGATCCAATTCTTCACTGTCTAGTAAAGATGAGCAGAAGCAAAATTGGGGTGCGGCTTGCCAGGGCTGGGATCCCGACTCTTTCACCTGGAGCCCCGATCTCTCCTCCACCCCTCTGCTATCCAGGACCACTTGCTGAAAAAATAAAAAGAGGCAGAGCCCCTGAATATCTCAGTGGCATCCGATCCCCTTGGATTTTGGCCCACGTGTGCTTCACCCCTGAATCTTTTAGCCTGACATTTTTCTTCTCAAATAAAACACCCTCCTTTGCTTGTCCCGGAAGCCCTTTTTATAGCCTTGAAGGACACACAACAGATTTCAGAACATCTGTGACTTCTTGTTGCTGTCCAAGTGCCTGAAAACCAGCAAAAAAGCAAATCAACAACAGCGAGTGAACACCAATTAACACCAGGGGCAAAATAAATGTACTTTGGGTGCAATTCTAGGCAAGTTCAGACAGAAGAAAGTCCTAGGACTTTTTCAGCTTGCCTACGTGGGGAAACACTGGGCATCTGAGGTCTTTTTTCTGGCGAAATGTGTGTAGCATTGCACGCTTTCCCATAACTTCCCTATCTTCCCCCCATCCCAGGACTTCCTACTGGTTCAAAGAAGTGAGCCGAAGTTTTTGATCCCTGAAAGAGTTAAGGTGGGATGCCCTTCCTTCCCAGGTACCTGCTGCCTTCCCTCACCTGCTGCATAACAGGTAAGGTAGATGAGGGACCAGTCGTCCAAAGTGAAGAGCTGGAAAAGGGTGAAAATGGTCTTGAAGAGGTCTCCAAAGTGCTTGGAGTCGGCCTCGTGGAACATGTCGCGCAGCACCACCGAAGACATGACTGGAGGAAGGAGTTAGGTGAAAACAAGCAACAGCAGTCAGTGAGTAAGCAGAGAGATAGAGAGATCCATGATGCCTTCCAGCAGCTAGCTGCCCCTGCGCCAGCTGTTCGTTCTCTTGGCCTGGCCTACCTCGCAGGGTCGTTGTGCGGATAAAAGTGCAGGGAGGCGCGGCATGTGTGCTGCCTCCTTAGAGGAAAGGCACGATATGGGTGTGATGATTAAACACGCCCGTGTTCTGGGTCAGCCATACTTCCCTCTCTGTCCTTCCAGCTCTTTGGGGGAAGGATACACAGGAAAGAAAACATGAGGAGAATAATAGCTCCGATGGACTGGCAGGAAAGCATGAAAGTGCTTGTGACTTCTTGCAGGTTCTCCATCACTCTGTGCGGAAACACAAAACCGGAAAACAGACTTACTTTGCCGTCCTTGGGCAGCCCCTGTCCACCTGCCCGGACACAACCTTCCCGCTGCTTTAATCTTCTGCTTCTGGGCCCAAAATAAACGGACTGCATGTGGAGCGTTGCGACTTGGCTGGCGGGGAGTGTTTGCCGGTCTGCAAGGTGGCAAAGAGGTGAGAACCGGGCTGGGACCCCCCCCCATGGCTCCATGCCATTATTCTCATGTTTATTATTTTATTATTTGCAGGTGAATATTTTCCCTTTGACTCTATTTCTTTGCAGGGGGGAAAAGGAAGGAGAGATGTTCTCAAATGCCTGGAAATTGCCATCGTAAGCATGACTCAGTTCGCAAAGATCTCTCCTGGCACCCGGTCTGCCTCTGCACATATTTTGAAAAATCTTATCGATGCCTCTCCTTTTCTAACCGTTTTGAGGTACACGAGAACAGCCTCTCCTGTTTTTCCACAGTCCATGCCTTTCGATTTTTCTCGCTGCGCGTCACTCCCTCGCCTTCCGTGAAATGGGCACCCTGTGGCATTTTTCGGGGGCCTGATGCGATTCAGCACCTAAGACTCCACTCTGCCTTGCAGAGCGGCCAAGTGACATGTCTCCAAGTGTTCTGTGAAATGGGAGTTACAGCAGAAAATGGCTGATTCCAAAGAACTTGAATGCAGATCCCCTCCTTGCTCAAATTTAGCAAGCTCTCTCTTTTTCTTTTTCTTTTGAGAGCCTCATTAGTCGTGCCATAAACCAGCCAGACGGTTTGGGGAACTCTGGTCTAGTGCTACTCTTGTCTAGGGGGCAGGATTAGAAACTAATGACCAGACAGTGTAAAGATGCAAATTTCAGCTAAAGGTTACGAGAAACATCCGAGTGGGGAAAAAAACACAGGATTCCCCCTGGAGGTTCCGGGTGCTCCTTTGCGTTCTTTGAGGCGACATTTATTTTATTTATTTATTTATTTATTTAAATATTTATATGCCGCCCCTTGCAACAGCCTCGGGGCGGCTCACAATACAGAAACATTCCTACGATCAGGGCACTGACCGGAGCGTGAGAAGAAAGCGGATGGAGCGGATGGCTCGGATCCCCTTAAAGACTTTGAGGACCCGGAAAAGGGTGAGCGTGTTGCCTCGATTCCCCTTCCTCGCCAAGGTGAACAGCAGAAGCACGAAATCCAGCACCGTCATGATCATGATGAAGAAATCTGATCGAGGAAGAAGCAGCACAAACAGAAGGGGGGGGTCAACCCACATGTTATGGTGCAGCAGGCGCTGGTCTTAAAACTGACCCCGTGCTTGGCGTTAGTGGAGTTTAAATGGTTTTGCTTACTGTTTTATGCTCTATTTTAATTTTGATGTATTCGCTTTTACGTTGGAATTAAGTGTTAATATGCTCTAATAGGTTGCTTTAATGTTTATTGATTTTAGAAAGTTGTGTTTTTATATTGTGAGCTGTGAAGATATGGACTACTTGTTTTATTCTAATTTGTCTCATTGTTAAACTGTCCTGAGACCGTGGTAAGGGATGGTGTAAAAAAGTTTGAGAGAGAGAGAGAGAGAGAGAGAGAGAGAGAGAGAGAGATTGTAGCAGCAGATAAATTCAATTAATAAAGAAATCGTGGTTTGCCCTCGCTGCTATCCTCAGGTAGTCTGCCGATCAAAGCGTTCGGTTCTGGAATTCCTTGGCTCCGTGGTTGTTCCCGTGTCCTGAGCCAGTCCGCGGAAGACCCACCGATGTCATTCCAGGGGTCGCGGAAATAGGCGAAGCCCAACGCGATCAGCTTGAGGATGGCCTCCACGACGTAGACAGAGAGGAAGATCGGGTCCATGGCGGAGAAGAACCACTCTGGGGAGAGAAGGGGACACGGACTTGCGAGGCGGGTGGCCGACGTGGGTGCCGAGTCCCGGGGAGCACCGCAAAAAGCCACAGATGTGGAGGGGGCACTGGAATCCACTAGATCCATGTGCTCCAGCAGTCAGCATCTCCTCACCTCCTCGGATTTCGACCACGGCAAATGTCTGCACCACGAGCAAGATGGTGTTAATGGCTACCACAGTGCAGATGAAGACGTCGAAGTAGATGGACTGCGTCAAGTTGTAGATGATCCGGTGCAACGCGGTCAGGTAGGGGTGGGTGCTTTGCCAGGAACGGCTCAGCAGCTCCTTCAGGGTCAGGCGTCGCCGCTTCCGCTTGTGATGGTGCCGGGCGGGTTTGGCCATGACTGAGCGGAGGGGAGACTTTTTCTTAGTGGGGGCACAGCGGCAGCCCTTTCCCTCGTCCTGTGACTCATTCCCACAACCACACAACGTTGTAACAGCACGGTGGTTCCTGGGGGCCGCCCGGGCAAACGCCCCCAGTGGAGGAAAGGTTTTGCGGCACGAAAACGTAACGGGGGCTTGCCGGCAGTGAATGATTTGGGCCAAGGACCTGGGAGATCGAGGGACCTGCTAGTCCTCTCTCGGCTTGAAGCCCCCGGCTGACTTCCGGCCGGTTGCTCACTCTCCACTTAACCTACCTTGCAGGGTTGTTGTGGAGGAGAGAAAATGGAACTATGTGAGTGACCTTGGGTTCCCCGCAAGAGGAAGAAAAGTAGGCTACACATGTAATGTAATTATTATTATTACATTAATAATAACTAATGTATTGCATTAATACACAAGTAATGTATTGCATCAAGAATACATTAATACATTGTTATTACAACGACTATTGTTATTATTATGTTTATTTCCCACCCATGGCGGAACTCAAGGGGGGCTACCTGCGGTTCCCAGGTGGCTCCCCTCCAAGCTCAGGCCGGCCATGGGCCTGCTTAGCTTCAAATACCCACAGCCCGAGGCTGGCCAAAAAAACCCACGATGAGAGCAGCAAATGAAGAGGTTATCCAAAGCAAACACCGCTTCTCAAGATGTTACTATGACTTAAGTGAGTTCAAAAGGCAGCATTTTCTCTGTTTGGGTTTTTCCAGCAGAGTTAGCAAACCATCAAACATCAGGAACCTGGAAGTGGCTGTAAATTATACGAAGTAGTTCTCTGTCGGGGCCTGCGGGTGGGGAGGGAGACGTTGGCTAGTTCTCTGGGGAAGACACGGCCCACTAAAAGCCGCCGCTGCCAGGAGACCGTGAAGCCCGGGAGGGAAATGACCTGGCCGGCCCCGACTCTCACCTTTGGATCTCTGTGAGGAATGTGCTTTGCTCGCTCGCCTGGCCCTGTGGAATTTGCTAAGCCTCCTTGATTCTCTCGCCTTGCTGCCCATGGAAGTCGCTCCGGAGGTGACCGACGTGATGGTGGATGGGTCCTGAGAGACCGGGATGGAGAGGGAGATGCCGGACGCCTGGCTGGCAGCAGCCCCCGAAGTCCCTGGACTCCCGGAAGCCAAGACCTGCACCTGGTCGTCTTTGGCCATGGCCTTCTCCAGAGAAGCCATGGCGGGGACGGTGAGGTAATCCATGCTGGCGGTTGTGTGAGCAGCCCTCCTGGTGCAGGGCCTGCCCTCGTGCCGCCCAGATGCAAGCTGGCGCTCCTGGAATGCAGGAACCCCAGCCTTCCGAAGGGGGAATCGCCTTCCTTTGTGATGCCATCGCTGGTGCGGCAAAGAGAAAGCCGGGCCGGCTGGCAGGCGGTCCGAGGAACCAGTGCCCCCGCCATGCTCCTTCCACGGCAGCTTGCCAAAACTCTGCTTTAGATCCGGAGGGCTGGAGCCTGAAGCCCTTCTAGTCTCGCACTGCCCTCCAAGTTCGGGAATGCGACCCCCAGAGAGTGGGAAAATGGGTGTTCTCATTTTCAGGATGGGGCAGAGAAGAGAAAGGCCAGGGGCTCCTCTTCCCCAACCCTCGAAACGTCCCAGCCCAGATTAGCAGAACACCAGTCAGGCAAAAGTGCAAGAACGGAAGAATGACTTCGAATAGAACGATTGTAAGCCTTGGGGTTGGCAGGCTTGTAAACATCTAGGAAATGACCCAGAAACCCACTTCTGAACTGCCCTGTTTCCAACTCTGCAGTGCCCCCTTTGAAGGCCAGCTGTGGACCAGAGCTGTGCAAAGCGCTCCAAGAGCGGCCGCACTATCCATTTGATAGGGGGACCCCTTAAACGGTTTCATCTGGGCCGCTGGGCAAAGCCAGACTGCAGGAGGCCCGCCTGCTTTTGCGATTAGCACTTCTAGCGGCTGGCTGCGAATGTCAGGACCAGCTCACTTGAAAGCGGCTCGGGGGTCAAAGGCGTGAACCCCGCTCCTGGAAAAGCCATCTCCTCCCTCCAAGATTTCTTTTCCTCTGAGCGTCTAATAGCCTACGCTTCCTGCGTACCTTGGTTACAGTTATAACGGCGAATTATGCCCCAGGCAAGAATCCAAGCCAGCTGTACAACACTGCAATTATAAACTGCCCTGAAGGCCTTTGATTCAGTTGGAGATAACTTAGCTTACTTCCAAAGAGTAATTTTTCCTCGTGCACTTTTAAATACGGTCACTAGATTGTGTATTTATGGCCATTTGCATGAGGTTCTGCATGCGTTCGAGGCTTGTGGCAAGGGGCGGCCTATAAATTTCTAAATAAATAAAATAAATAATAAAATGTGCGCAAAGACAGCGGATGCTTGGCAACGCTCAGCCTCGCTGAAGGGATGGGCTGAGCCCGATGTACGCCGCATGCGCCACTGCTGTGGCTGCCGCCCCGTGGCGAGTCGGCTCTCCAGAGATGCACCCCAGTGTCATCTGGCACCTCACCCGCGGCCGTCTGCCAGCCCGGAGAGACGGAGCTGGGGGCTGGGAAAGCGTGAGGGGCGGCCCCGCCGGGTGGTGGGACTCGGGCTGAGTTCCTGGAGACAGAGCCAACCTGAGGGGCCACGGGGCCAGCCCTGGGGCCCCTGTGCGTTTTGTTCCACAACCTGTGGGGCAGGGCCTGATAGTGGCCCACGTCCTCTGCCCACCCGCCCGCCCTCCCTCACACACGCACAGAGCAGGAAGAGTGAGACCGAGGGGGTGTCTCCGCCCCCCCCACAAAGGTAGCTTTATTTCCAGGTGCTTCGTGGCTGCAGGTCCAGGAGGTGCAAGTCTGGCTGTTGGATCCCCTCTTGGCCGCGCTTTAGCCTCAGCTCAGTTCTTGGAGGCTTTCCGGAGACTTTGTCCTCTTATGCCTAGAAGACAAGCACCACACTGGCCGGGATCCCCTAGGGGCTCTCACAGCCCCCCAAGTGCACATGCCCTCCTTCTGGAAAGGGGGCCGCTCAGTGGGCTGCCCGCAAAACTTCCTCCCAGGGAACCTCCAAGGGGGATGGGAAAAGATTCCCGCCGGCGAGCCCAGCAAGCTCGTGCCGCTGGACCTTGGGAGCAGAAGCGATCAGGCTGCCTCCTGCAAGCCACACAGCATCCAGCTTCGCTGTTGGTAACACTGGCGAGGGTGCTGCATTGCCCCGCAGGGGACCACAGCGGGGGGCCTGGTCCTTCCGCCCCTGCGGGAAAGGCGCTGGGCAAGGAGCAAACACGGGACGGTGCCCATGACGGCCCGGATAGCAGACCGTTCTGGGAAACGGGAACGGTGGCTCCCGGAGAGCTGGAAAGGGCCCCCCGGCCAGCCCACCAGGCGGTCCTATGTCCGCAGCACCCCAGCCTGGGCCCTAGTGCCATAAAAACACGCTGATTATAACAAATTCCCGGGGCTACGGTCCAATCCGCCTGCTGCTAGAAGCAGCCCTGTTCACAGGTACCCTCCCTGCCAGGTGTGGCACTCAAGGATCAGTTGTTTTGAGATGCAGAGTTAACATTGCTTCCAGCAGCTGCTCTCTGCTCGGCCCTCAGTGCATGCAGAGCCGCGACCTGAACGGAAATGGGCACCCTGTGCGTCCCACTCCTCTTATCCTTACGTGCTCTTGGTCGAAGACCTCCTGCTAGAGGGCCGCGCCGCCTGCTTCCACAGCATCTCTTCACTGATGCCCAGCGCAGTCAGGACCTGGGAGAAGCGCCGCTCCACAGCCTGGCGGGCGTTCTCCTGCAGGGGAGAGCAGCTGGGTACCCAAAGCTGCCCGTAATGACGAGGGCGGGCCCCCAAGAGCGGCATTTCGGGGCACAGCTGAGGATCACCGTGGCGAGAGGGCGGACTACGTGGGGGAGGGCGCCGTGGAGGGGCCTTCCAAGCTCTAAGCATTGGCATTTTTAACTCCACACAGGACTGGCCATGACGACTGCTGGTTGTAAGCTCTCTCTCTCCCTCCCTCCCATTCCGTGCCCTTGATCGCCACAACGCGCTTTATGCCGATTGCCCTTGGAGTTTAAAAGTCATGCTAATATATTATTGAATTTTAAGAGGTTGTAGATATTATAGTTTTAATTTGACTATAGTTGTATGATATGTTGTTGTTCTTTGTCCTGTGAGCTGCCCAGAGAGCTCTTGGACTATGGTAAAAGGGAAAGGTTTCCCCTTGATGTGAAGTCCTGTCATGCCTGACTCTCGGGTGCGGTGCTCATCTCCGCTTCCTGGCCGAGGGAGCCAGTGTTTGTCTACAGACAGTCTCCATAGTCATGTGGCCGCATGACTGAATGCCGAGGTGCAGGGAACGCTGCTACCTGCCCACTGAAGTGGTACCTTTTCACCTACTTGCATTTGCATGCTTTCGAACTGCAAGGTTGGCAGGAGCTGGGACGGAGCAACAGGAGCTCACCCCGTTGTGCAGATTCAAACCGGCCACCTTTCGATCAACCAGCCCAGCAGCACAGCGGTTTAACCCACTGCGCCACCTGCAGTCCCTCTTGGACTGTGGGACAGCATGCAAATACAAAAAGTAAATGAATGAAAATATACAAACTCCTTCCAAGCAAGATGCTTTCCCCTTTGAGCACCTGCGGCGGCTTTGGTCTGGCTTTGCACCCAAGGCCCCCTGGGTGCTGCTGCTCAGTGACCCACCAGATCTGTTTGGAGAACGCTGCGGGTTCTGGTCTGCCTCGCCAGGGCACAGCCCGGAGAGCTTCACCCCCTGTTCCCATCCGGCCGTTTTACCTGCATGACTCTTTCGAAGAGGTAAGGCCTGCTTTCCACACGGTCCTGCATCTTCTGAAGCTGCAGTGAGTATTCCTCCATCCGCTGCCTCTCCAGTCTCCTGCACAGCAAACAGAAGCGAGATGCTGGTAAATTCTTCCCTTCCCTTCCCTTCCCTTCCCTTCCCGCCAAGTCTTGCACTCCAGAAGCAATGGAGTCTTGCAATGGAGCAAACTATACTGCTTTGGGGGAGGAGATGGAGGCGGAATTGCCGTTCTCCTGCCCACAGGATGATGGGTGTGGGATGTGGCGGTTCCTTTTCCAGTACTCCCACCATGTGCCATCTCAAGCTCCTGGTGGTGCAGCCCTGTGGCCACACCTGGGGCACCCAGCATTTAGGGATCTGAAAGGTTTTCTGCCTTAAATTATAACGAGGACTATATCCCTACAGGAGCTGATCCCGGAGTAAGAACGATGGTCTTCAGAGCATCACACATCTCTTTGCTGCCTTCCCTGCATTCGTCCCTCCTCTGCTTCCCCGCACAGCTAAATTAAATTATGCCAGAATTTTCCAGCCTCGAGCTGCAACAGCCGATCATCTGGGCCCGTTTCAGGCTGGATTCAGACCTCCCTGTGGAACAGCAATGCCTCGGTCGCCCTGTATGATGACCTGGGCCTGGAGAGGGATGCTTTTTCCATTTCAGCACCGGGCAAAAACCTTTTAATCTTCTCAGTATTTTAAAAGCTAGCATTGTTTTTAAAATTGATTTTATAGATCCTTGTGATGCTGTGTCTTCTTTATTTATGTTACCGCCACCCTGAGACACTGTGAAGGGCTGGAGCAGCAATTATTATTATTATTATTTAATTAATCATTATTCCAATGGTACTTGAGCATAAGGCATTGAACAACAGGCTGCAATGCAGAGGCACGTTTCGGGGGGGGTGGGGGAAGAGCGTCCCTGATGGGCTACCTGAGCTCCTCCCGCCTTCTCTGGAACGCCACGCTGGGGTGGCCCGGCGTCCGGTAAGCGGCCAGGCACTTGGCCACTCGCTGCTGCACTTGCTGCTCCTTGGACCGGCGCAGTTCGGCTCGCCGCTTCTCCTGCCGCTCCCGCCGCTCCCATTCCAGCAGGAGCAACCTGGCAGGAAACAGCAGCGCAGGAGTCTCGAGCGGGGCAGACGCGCGAGGGATGGGACGACCGGCCCAAAGACGCTGCGCAGCTGTCGCCTCTTCCAGCTCTGGCGAGAAAGACGCTTCCGCCCGTTTGGGGACTGTCTTAAGACGGCAGACATGACTTGGCACTACATTATTGCTACATCATTTCGCACTCATTATCCCCTATTCACAGTTGTTTATGGGTTCGATAGATGACATTACCGTCCAGTTTTGCTTCTGGACCTAAAGAACACTTTTGATGAGTTTTCTTTTAGAACGGTGAAAATTTATTTATTTATTTATTTTTCGATTTCTATCCTGCCTTTTTCCTGCAAAGGGCTCAAGGCAGCTAACATCATTCTCCTCCTCCATCTTATCCCCACAACAACAACCCTGTGAGGTAGGCTGGGCCGAGAGTCTGTGACTGGCCCAGAGTCACCCAGTCGGCTCCATGGCCGAGCGAGGACTCGAACCCGGATCGCCTGAGTCCCAGTCCCACGCTCTTAACTACGACACCACACTGGTAATGTAATTGTACAAGCAAAACTGTATTTCTCACTTGTGTATTTGCACCGTTCTGCTATACCACAGTGTCACCTAGAGGCTACATAGGGTAAAGGCAGGAAAGGAAATTGCATAGCGTTTATATCTCAGTTCTGCTATGAAAATGAAAGTAGAATTAACAGTCAATTAACAGCTTCCGCTAGAAGGCTGGGTTAGTCTAGGGTAGAAAGGCATGTAAGCTGAATTTGTTTTGTTTCTGCATTATATTTCATCAAACTCGGCAACAAGCGTTTCCCCCCTTCAAAAATTCATTTTGTAAAAAAACAGGCTTAATATTCAGCCCAATTATAGTAAACTCAACAGCTTGCTTGCTATTTAGTGACATTTTAATTCTTTCCTAGGCCTGTTTTTGCGTTTCCACCCCCACAAATGGACCAGATCCTATTTGCATCCCACGCCCCACCCTCAACACACATGGGTCTTTTCTTACCAGGACGTGGAAGCAAGAAAGCAACAATTTTTGGTCATGTTTTTCTGGATTCTGGCCCTGGAGAAGCTCGCATGTACCTGTTGGCTTCCTGCCGCTTGTCGGATGCTTTGGTGGGCATCACAGGAGGAACACTCGGAAGGCCAAAGTCTGGGCACGACTGAGCCCGCCAGCGAACCCTCCAGACCTCGTAAAAGGGGTCCTCCTGGCACCCCTTGTCCTCGTCTCCAGAGAGCGGCTGGGAGCCGCTGGCCGAGTGAAGGCGGAAAGGTTTGCAGACGGTCAGCTTTGCTGGGAGGGCAGAGAAGAGGGAAATGTGAGCGACATCGGCCGGCAGCGCCCACATGCTCCCTGCGGCCCCCATCAGCCCCCTGCCTTGGAGGAAACTGTCCGAGGCTATGTTTTGGGGGAACAGGCTATTTTGGGGGGCTGCCCGAGAAACCCAAGCCCTTGGAAAAGACAGCGTCCCACCTTCTCCCTGCTTCTGGGGGGGATGCCAAGACACCAGGCAGACCCCTGCCCCTGGAAGTTCAGGCTAAGATTGGGGCCAGGCAAAAAGCCCCTGCTGGTGGGAGAAGACTTCTCGGGAGTAAAGGAGAAAGCCCCTCCCCTACTTTTCTAGGTCAACATTCAAAAGGTTTGCCGGCATTAAAAGAACTAAATGCAACAGAACAGCTACCGTGGAGAACCGAGGGGGCTTCTACGGTTCTCTTCCCATTTATCCTTGGGTGGAAAAAGATGCCGGGGCTTTGGCCTGGAGCCCCCCAGCCGGCTCTGTCCCTGAGGGACGGCCTTCCCCAAGTGGTGCCCGCCAGACCCTGCGACTGAGCTGTCTAAAACCCACCCTCAAGTTCAGGTGTGTCGCGACGTCCCCGAAGGGTTCGTCTCCCCGCAAAACAGCCGCAACTTTGCAAATACATTCTAGTTATTTATTTATTTATTAACAGGCCTCGGGGCGGCTTACAACAAATACATGAACTGACGTGGCGGTATTCATAGCAGCAGCGGTACCGTGAACATGATTTTCCGCGTCAGCAGCATCCCGACGGAGGATGCGCCACCCCCGGCCTCCCTCCTTTAGGGCAGATCCCCACCTTGGTCCTTCTTGCGCTCCAGCTGCTCTTGGAAGCGCCGCTGCAGGTTCTTGAAGTCGGGGATCTTCCGGTTGATGACAGGCTGAAACGTCAGCCCCTCCTGCCCGGGCTGGGCCCTGCCCTTGGCTCTCCTCCTCTCCGCCTGGGGACAGGGCTCCTCAGGCGCGGTGGCCAGGCACAGCATCTCCGCGCGGAGCCTCTCCTCCAGCTGCTTGGCGGGGAGGCGCTTCTCCTGCTTGGGGCAGCGCTGCTCCAGGCTGAGGAGCTGCTGCGTGAGGTGCAGCCAGCGCTTGCGCTCCTGGCGCAGCTGGTGCTTCCGGGCCTCGGACCGGGCCTCCATGGTCCAGTAGAGCGACAGGAGAGAGCCCCTGGGCGCTAGGCTTGTGCAACAGGGGTGCCGCGGGCGGTTGCAGCCGGGCGAGGGCTGGGTTCCTTCCAAGCACCGTGTCTCTTTCGCAGCGGTGGCGCCGTGGCTGGACTGGGGCGTGCAGGGGGGTTCACGGACGGAGCTGGAGGAGACCAGCGGGGACTTCTTCTTCTTGGCCTTCTCGGGGGATGCCCCTTGGTGCATGGCCTGGCCTTTGACGGAGACATGCTCCCACATCCAGTGAAATGGGAAGGAGCCTGGGCGGGAGGGCCTGGTGGTCTCAGGTGATGGTGGCGGGCTCGGGGGCGCATGGCTGGTGTGTGGAGTGAGGGACCAAGGCTCCCTAGGGAAAAACCGGGCTCAGATCAGACCTAGATCTCATCTCCTGCTGCTCTGAAGCACTTTCTCAGCTCTGCCTCTATTCCAGCCCAGACTAGCAGCTTCTGGGGACCCCTAGTCCTTTTCCCCGCAGCCCAAGGCTGCATGGGCCAGGTACTGAAGATGAAACTCCAATACTTTGGCCACCTAATGAGAAGGAAGGACTCCCTGGAGAAGCCCCTGGTGCTGGGAACGATTGATGGCAAGAGGAGAAGGGGACGGCAGAGGTTGGCAGAGGTTGAGGCGGCTGGATGGGGCCACTGGGGCGGTGGGTGTGGGCTTGGGTGGCCTCCGGGGGCTGGTGGAGGACAGGAGAGCCTGGAGGAAGGCTGTCCATGGGGTCCTGATGGCTTGGGCATGACTTTGCACCTAAACAACAACAAAGGCTGCATGAGAGTTACAATTGTTTTTGGTTTTTTGGCAGGGCAGGGAGGAAGAACTGTTCTCCCCTCATCCCCCAAAAGAGCAACTTAATTTCTCCTTCTGCTTGTTTTCCCACCTGGGCTGAGCAGAAAACTGGGAAGCGGGATGGATCACTACTCCATCCCACAACCGAGCGCCTGCAGGGCCGCTTCGGCCAGCTTCGTGTTGGCGGCCCCGGCATTGCGTCCAGAGTCTCAGCACAGCCGTTTCCCACCCATTCGGGACGGTCACTTCTGCTTTTCCCGCTGCTGCAGCTGAAGCTTCTTAAACCCTCTTTAGCACAGCAGAAAAGCTTCCAGGAACACCCCTGCCTGAATGGTCGAAACCGGCGTGACGGACGCCAGATGTTTCTGGCCTGCGTGTCTTGCCAACCTTAGCCAATGTGATGGGAGTTATGGGCCAAGACACCCGGAAGGACACGCACCCCCCGCCTGCACTGCGAACACAGGGCTGAGCTCGGTCCCGCCTCGAGGCCACCCGGACCACTTGCCTGGTTAGCTCTGGATCGAGCTGTATGTCCAAGGCATTGCTGGCAGCGGGGGCTGTTTTCTCAGGCCCCCAACAGGCCTTCCTGGGCGGGTTGGGACCTCTCTTCTTTCTCCGTTTCATGCAGATCAGCATCCCATCGCCGGCATCCAAATAGTCCTCCTGAATCATGTGCAGAAAAAGGCTGTGGTCGGGCAGGGGCACTTGTGACAAACCCCAAAGACACACACCCTCGAGGGGACTCTGCAACCATGCTCCCCAGAGGGGAGGCACACGCATCCTGCTCTTGTCCTGAAACTCAAAAGAGTTCACCGTTTCCCAGCAGGTTAAAAACAAGTAATTAATACAAGTCTGCAAGTCACTTTAAAGGATATAACTGCACACTCTTTCCCCTTTTCATAAACACCTATATAAATACATGGGTATATACTGTACCCGTGGACACATAGGAAATATACAACTTATACATGGCCTCCAAACAAGGGGAGGGGGGTAGCTGGGGCATGCTGGGAATTATCTGCCCCTAAATAAGCACAGGATTGTGCCCTAAAAGGGTTACCATCCCATACTCTGGAAGAGCCAAAAACGCTTGTCCTTCTCCCTTTTTGGGGTGCAATTAAGGCCTACAACTCCCAGCATTTCCTCAGCCAGGTGGGAGTAATAGGACTTTTTCTGCCTAAAGCTGCATGGAATAGCAACCTTAATCATGAAATATTCCTTTCTAAATTCAAAAGCTAAAACATAGAGGCAGCAAAAAGGACATTCACAATAATAAATCAAGACAGCTAAAGCAGCACAGGCTGGCTCCCACAGATTCTCCCTCTCAGCATATGGTAATGGGACATCTCCAGTCAAACGATCTAGGCAGGAGTTCAGTATCTAATAGGAAAATTAAAATACAACTTATGCAACATAAAAGAAATGTGCGAAAGAGGGTTTTGTCTGTACTAATATAGGCAAGTTTACTGGGTCGGCATTTGATCGCAGGTCTGAAGGGCACAGCAGAAATGGAAAAGCTGGGACCCTAAAATTTTTCTTGAAGTCTCGATCTCATGCCTGCTACACTGGCTAAATACGCTTATAAGCAGTCCTTGTCTCCCAAATTTTATCATTATTCACTGGCTGGTTTGCAGTCTTCCAAGTACACGAGCTTGCAAGTGTAACTGCTTAAGGTCTTGATGCAGGAATACCGGATCTTCTGGTCAAAAAAGACAGAGGAGCCGAGCTTTGGGAATCCCGAGGGAATGAAGGTCGTCGTGCGACCATGTTCTGTAACGCCTGCCCCGTCGAGCTTTCCCACACGGTCACTTCCCTCGGCGCCCGAATGGTGTAGTGACATCAAGGGCCATCGGGTTGTGAGCGTGTGGCTACGGGGGGCTCGTCCTACTCCGGCACCCGCTGCTCCAGGCTACCTGCTGCGAAGGGGAAGTCTCGGAGAGCAGCCCCAAAAGCCGGACATGCCCCTTTGGCTCATAGATGGTGCCGGGCGTCCGGGTCCTGGGGTCTGCAGAGGTCTTGATACACGCATTGGTCAGCACCGACTGGCGATGTGGGCTCAACATGGCGCCCACGACAACATGGAACGGCACCGGCTGCTCTCCCGTCGCCAGGGCAACAAGCCCGCTTCCAGAACAGGCCTCAGTGGGGGCTCGTGGAACAAAACATGGCTTCCCCAGCGGGGCGGTCGCCATGGCAGCCGGCTGGAGCTTGGCCTCGATCCCAGGGCCATTTTTCGGCGGTGCTTCGCCTCAGCCATCCCGAGCGATGTGAACGGGCAGAGACGACATTTGGGGGTTTCTAGGCCTGAAGGGAGCCGGAAGAGCTGCATCTCCCATTATGCTCATCGCAAGAAGGTTCTTAAACAGAATCTCAGACAGAATCCGATTCTCTCCGGACAAAATGCACGGCAAAACCTTCTCAGCAAAGGCGGCGGCAGCCGAGAAAGTCCCGGACATCGTGGGCTGGGGGTGCATTTAAAGTTTTGTAGGAACGGGCTTGGCTTGCTGAGTAACGTCGGTCACAAAACAGGCATTTTCCCAGAAGTCAGACTGGTGAAACTAAAAAAAATTAGCTTGTCCAGGAGTTGAAGCCGGGTGGCACGTGTCCCACGTGTTGAACCCAAATGAATACCAGAGAATCGCCCTTCACTTTCCAGCACAATACCTTTTTTTTTTTTTTAGTAGAAAACATGTTTTTAAACATGTTTAAAACATTTTTAGAATATGTTTTTAAAAATCAGGAGACAGGAAACCTCGCAGGTCAACAGAACTGAGAAGATGTCTCCTTCCAAACTTTCTTCCATTCAGGAAATCCGTGGTCTGTCTTGTAAGATTATTAACAATATTATTCCGTTGCATTTATGGGCCACCTTTTCCCTCCTGGGAGGAACCCAAGGTAGCGTCACTGGTTCCATTTCTTCCTCACAACAGCAACCAACAACCCTGCAAGGTAGGCTGGCTGGGCCTCTGTGAGTGGCCCAGTCAACCAGCGAGCTTCATGGCCAAATGGAGACTGGAACCCGGATCTCCCAGGTCTCTCCAACCACCGCAACTGCTACATTGCCTCTCATTTTTGACTCATTCACATAAAGATATTTCTAAGATCCGTTCAGAGGACAAGAATACTTTCCTGGGCATGCCAGTTGGCAAAGGTTTATTTTTAGAAGGTATTGAAAATGCAGGAGGAAGGGCACCTGCCGGATACGTAGCCATAGGGAATTCCAGAGAGTGACTGTTATGAAGCTAAAAGTCCAAGCAAGCAATTCTTGTATTTATTTTTACACAGAACCATCTATGTCTCTCGATCTCTCTCACTCACTCATATGCTTATCAGTGTGTACACACACGTATCCTACAAAAGTCACAACATGACTAATGATTTCACATAGCATTTTAATGTGCAAAAGACATGTTTTACATCAAAAAGGAGGTCAAGAGAAAGACTGAAACAGAAACCACCCGCTTGCCCCAAGCTACCCCCGTCAAATTTGCGACGTCGATTTCTTCAAAACAAATGTTACTCAGGGCCTCCAGGAAAGATATCAAGAGCCTCACACTGTTGCTGGGTTTCTTGCAACCCATCTCGTCTGGGTTTTATTCGCCCCGGCAGTTGGCTTACTGAGAGATCAAAGCCAACCCCAAGGAATAGGGGGCTGGCAGCATCTATGAGACTTGAGGAATCGCCAAAAGGATTTTCAGGGATTGTCAAGGATTTTCAGAATTTCAGTTTGAAATTTCAGTGTTTACAGCCTGAAATGATTGTGGTTCCAGGAAGCTGAGTGAGTGCTGTCCCTGCCTATTGCCGCTTAGCAAAACTCCGCAGGAAACGTACATCTCCAAACATTCTCCTGCAAAGGCTGCCCTGATGCACCACCTTTGAGGCAATGGGGAGATCAAGCGGGTCACTGGCAGAGTTCTAGTTCTGCATGCATAAGGCCTCACTCTCCATCGCTGGCACCTTTAGAGGGACAGTCCCACGTAACCGGACTCACGAGAGCTGCAATCCGGGGCTTTATGCACCAAAGGCCTGGGCTGGCACAACGCAGCTTCGTGACTGCTGGAAACACATCCGAGAAAGCAAGACCCGAGACCAGAATTCCTGTTTCGCCTGTCCAGGAGCCGGTCTTGTGGGCTACACAGTGCAGGCCTTTCCTTCAGGTGGCGCAGATTCGGAAGCGGGAGGCCACAGAATATCTTGGACGAGTTCAACGGGCAGTATGGCTGAAGCATCTGGAAGCCACACGGAGAAAGATCCTGGGAGTTGTAAGGCAACAGCCTGGTACACACTGCCAGCACGTTAGGCCATGGTCCCAGCAGCTCATCCCGCACCGGGCTGCGCTGGTTGCTTTGGCAGAATGTGTGCACTCTTTGCTAAGGAGAGACCAGCCACGGGGGGGAAGGAACCGTGAGGCACAGACGCCGCCGCTCTGCTGGCTTCGGACTTGGCCTGGGATCCCCACGGCACTTCCTGACCTTGTGTGTCTGTCCATCCTTGGGTCCCACCTGGCCTGAGAACTGGTTTGTGACCTTCCACGGTGGGGAGAGGAGCTAGAGCGGTATGCCGAGCAGCAAGAAATCTGACCCAGCAACAGCCCCCAGGCAGGCAGGCGGGCAGGTTTGGCCTGTGCCACTGATCAACCCCTTACACCCACTGCCTTCCTTCCAGGTCATGGTAGCGAAAGACGGCGTGTCCCCTGCAGAAAAAGCAGCCTTAGCAGAAGACTGCTTCCACGACCAGGGCCCAAAAAGCGAAAAGGACCTCTGAAGATGAAGGAGCAAAGGGCAGAGGACTCCTCTTCCCACGCGCCTGCTTCTGAGCGGAGGCAGCAAGTGCTCCCACGCCGGGACTCGGTGTCCCTCGAATGGCGCAGAACAAAAATCTGGAGGGAGAGAGAGGATCCATGAACGGATCTGGAGAGTCTGCAGTCCAAAGGGAGTGAGCGCTTCTGCCATGCAGGAGGGCCTGCTGACGTTGCCAATGATCTGAGTGGCTGTTTCACTGTCAGCGGGGAGCCCGACTACACACTCCCTTCCCCCCCACACCACACCAAGGTGCCGGCAATTGCTTCATCGCCTGACTGCCTGGCCTCGGCTGACCCCTCCACTGCAAGGCCATTTTCGGAAAGGAGTCCCCACCTGCGCCAGGAAACCCACCTTCAGAGGTCAAGGTGCTGAGACGTGGATCAAATCTGCGGCACCCTCGTTTGGAAGGCGATTCCGTCCCCCGGCAAGGGGGAAGCGACGAAAGGCGCCAGCCACACAAGGTGCCACCGCTCCCCCAGGACTTCTCGGAGATTGCTCCTCCAGCCCAAGTCGTACCGGCGATCTTCCTCAAACCACTCTTTGGTCGTCTGTCCGCGTAACGCCAGCAGGCTGTGAAAGATGAGGAAGCCCGTGGAGAAGAGGAAGCCCACGATGCAGACATCGGTCACGAACGCGTAGACGAAGGCTGTGATGTTCACCTGCCCTAGAAGAGAAGTTTAAAGAGTCCGCAAGTTGCCTGAGCCAGAAAACATGAAAAGGGAGAGGACAAAGGGTCTTTGTCCTCACCACTGAGGTCTCACGACAAGACTTAACACCGTCTACAAAACTGGACCCTAATACACAGATGCTCTTTCTCAGATTTCTTGGTAATGCTTTCCTCTGTGACAGTTCCATCTTTAAACCTTTCCTTGTTTGTTTGAGCTTCACTCTGAGAAGGTATTAAAAATCAACTCTCCCATCCTATGCCTTTCTTTTTGGATAAAGTTATCAGTATGCTTGAGTGCCGATGCTGAAAACGGGCTCAGAGTGAAGCTTAAGCCCCTGTGCATAATTAAGCCCTAGAGAAATCCTCAAAATCGAGGCTGCTCTTATAAGATCCGATAAGGCTTTCAGCCACGAGGCTATTCCTGAGTTGGGTCTGTACAACCTCAAAGAGAACCAGTGTGGTGTCGTGGTTAAGCGCATGGGACTGGGACTCAGGCAATCCGGGTTCGAGTCCCCGCTCGGCCGTGGAGCCGACTGGGTGACTTTGGGCCAGTCACAGACTCTCAGCCCAGCCTCCCTCACAGGGTTGTTGTTGTGGGGATAAGATGGAGGAGGAGAATGATGTAAGCTGCCTTGAGCCCTTTGCAGGAAAAAGGCAGGAGATAAATCGGAAAAAAAGAAAACAGAGATCTCTCCTTCAGCCTTACCCATCAATAACATAAACCAAGGCAAGAGCAGCAGCAGGATCGTCTGTGCAGGGGCGTTCTCTTGCAGCGACACGACCACGTCGGCATTGAGCAGGCAGCCATAGAGCAAAGAGGCAGAGCCGTGCAGCAGAAAGCAAAGGAAGTACCGGTAGTTCTGGTAGCCCACACACTGGCCCAGCAGGGTGCAATGGTGGTCGCGGCGCAGGATGCAAACGTTGCAGCAGAAGCAGTGGCTGCAGCGAGGCGGCACGTGGGACTGGCAGGAGTAACAATAACTGAAAGAGAGAAGAGGATCTGGGTGCTGGCAGGGTGCAGCACCACAACCGATTTCCTCATACTACAGCCGCACAGAAACAGTTGTAGCTCACTGACCATGGTGTTTTGCACGCACACGATCCACTGCTTAGCCTTGCCTCATGCAGAAGGAAAATAAAAATGGCCCAAGATCCTAGAGAAAGGCAGCCTGTCAGTGTGCAAACGAGGGGCAAGCGACTTCTGAGGATCTGGGGGGTTTCTCCTCACAAACCCACCAGCGGGCACACCCCACCCTGCCCACTTGCTACTGACACTGCATTTGCTACAGCGGCAGCAAAAATTTAGCAAGTGGAATTGCATTTCTGGGCACACACAGCCCCCCCCCCGCCCCGCATTTTCTTGATAAATTGATGCGGTTTTTAACCACCATTCCAGAAAAATCGGTGATGACGCCCTACAGCCTCTAAGGTGGCAAGATGAGCAGGTGGGCTGCATGCATCCCAGTTGCTCAAGGTTCCCTTGATTTTCGGAAACTCCGGGGGAATGTGGGCCATTGCATTGCATGCAGGGAATCAACAGCACCAACACGTTGCGAACATGCGAGGCATCTCTGGGCAGGTGCAGAGTGCCTTTCCCGCATGAAGTAACGTCGCATCGAGGCACCGCCTGCTTGATTGCGGGGCCCGGCCAAGCAAGTCGCGCGCCCTCTGGAAAAGACTAAATAGGCCGAAGAACAACGAGCCCCTGAGCCTAAACTTCGGCTTCCTGCAGCGATTGTCTTTCGAGTTACGTCACCGGCGTCGCTAGGCAGCGCCGGCGCCCCGCCCCCTTTCTTCCCGCCGCGAGCCCCGTCGCCCCTCCCACAGCCCTCTCGGATTGGCTCCCGGCCCGCGCCCCGCCCACTTACTCCCATCCTCGCCCCGCCCCCGCCAGCATGACTTCGCGCGTGCTGGGCGACGCCGTGACGAAGCGCCGCGCGTTCTCGAGCGCGTTCCCGAGCAGGTACAGCAGCGCGGCCAGCGGCCAGACCGGCAGCGCCCCGGGCCCGTCACGGCCGCCGCCCGCGCGCGGGCGCAGCAGCAGCAGCACCGCCAGCGCCTCCAGGGCGAGCGCGGCCCCCAGCGCCGCCCCCGCGCCCGCCCGCAGCGCCCGCGTGTCCCACCCGCGGCCGGCCATGGCGGCGCATGCGCGGCTGGCGCGCGGCCTTCCCCCCCCGCCCCGCGCGCGCCGCTCGCGCCGGCCGGCCCCTCCCACCCCGTTTCCGCGCAATCGCGGCCCGCCAATCCGCGGCGGAATCGGGCTCGCTTGGGCCCGCCCGAGAAGCCTGATTGGCGGGCCGCCCAGCCAACCGCTGAGCGAAGCTCGTGCACGGAACGTCGCCGGAGCTCGTGGCAGCTTTTGACGCGGAAAGTTGCTTTTGGCCGAGCAGGTGGCGGCCTGGCCGGGCGACCGTGCCGTGACGGCCACGCATGCAAGATGCGGCGGCGGCTACTCTTCGCACGAAACGCCAGTGCAAACGTTTCTTCATTGCATCTCCGTGCTCCCAAGTAGCTCCCGCCCCCGCGGCGGCTCGCAGCCACCGGGACCATGAATTGCCACATGAAGGCCACGTAAGAATTTGCAAGCACAACACTAAAACTGAGAGGCCGTGCAAATGTTGAAAAGAAAGGCACAAACCTGTGGAAGTTTAGACAGAGAAAGGCCTCAAACTCCCAGCATGCTCCAGCCAGGGGCATGCTGGGAGTTGAAGGCCATTTTTCTCGAATTTTTAAATATTTAAATTTAGATATTTTAAATCTTAAGGGTTCAGAAGGGCGTTGAAAGTGAAATATGAAGGTACCGGAAAGAGCACAAATAATAGCGCGAATCGCTAAGCTAACACTGAGTGAATTATTGTCAACTAACAGAACTTGCTGCTTTCCAAAATCAAAGTGCAGCTTTATAACTTTAAAACCAAAGCACAGCTCCTATATTTATTTAATATTTATATCCCACCCCTCCTGCAGAAGAGTTCAGGGTGGGGCACAGGGTGTTCACGCAACAACCCTGCAAGGTACACTGAAGGAGACTAGCCCAACATTGCCGAGGGAATTCTAAACAAATACAACCTATTTGTCTTTCAACACTGAGTTTATCAAAAAAAGAAATCATTAATCTATACAGCAACAAATATTCCAATCATCTCAAAGCCTCTGCTTACCCCCACCCCCAAACTTCCCTTTAATACTATTAGAAATGCTGAACATGGTAAAATTTCCATCTAGCATTAAAGTCTTCTAACAGTCTTCTGTTTGCATATTCAGCTTGCCTGTATTTTATTCCACTGCTCCTCCAGGAGTCTTTAACCTTCATCAGGTGTATCATTTTTCCAAATTTATTTTTTATGGCGAGTTTCACCAAAATTTTATCTAAAGTTAATTAGGACGTGCTCTCAGTTCTATGGAATAAATTCTTTTTCATGGAGGTGGGAACCTACACTGATGGACAAAAGAATTCATAACTGCTGACATCAACAGAACACTCAATTTTTGGATTAAATTATTTTTCAGAAGACTGAGAATAGAAACTGGAACACTGTTGGAGTCCATCCTGTGACACTAGGAACTCTGCTGAGTTCTTTAGAGTCTCACTTTTGTTTTAAGGCACAATCCTATGCAGGTTTGTGAAAAGAAAAAGCTGTGGGTATTCCAGAATAATTGGCTGTTGTGTGCTGGAAAATGCAGGGTGTGTCTAAATATCATGGGAGTGCAGGCTTAGTCACCTTAGGCAGGTGGCTATCACGTAGCTGGTGTAATGTCTCTCTCAAACAACACTGATTCTTGACCAAGTAGTTAAGATGGTTGGTTCTTTCCCTAGACAGACAATTTTTAGATCGTAAGGGCGGGATGCTTTGTCAGAAGAAAGCTACCTGAGGCCAAGGTAAACCGGTGAAGAGCAGACAACTATTCCGTCTAAATGTACGAAGGCTTAGTAACAATAAATTATTGTGTTTAGACAGCTGGGCCAAAAGGCTTACACATTATGCATCAAATCATGAGAAATACTGTGCTTCAGTGTGGTAAAGTGTTCAGGGTGTTGCTCCAAGCACAGGGGAACCCACATCCAAAATTTCACTCATCCCTAAGAGTCACTTGCAGCCATTCACTCTCGCTCAGCTGAACTGATCCTACAGGCTTATTGAGATGATAAAATGGGAATGGGGGGCGTTAGTCCCCTCAGTCACCTGAAGGAAAGATAGGAAATAAGGTAAGTTTCAGGGGCTTGCTGTGCCTGATCTATATTCCCAAGGTGTTTTGACTGACGTCAGTTCACATGAAAACACGAGGCCTGAACCTAAGAGGCTTTTTGGGCTGCTTCTGTCTCGCAAGCCCTTTTCTGCTGGACCTAAGAATAGTCTTGCTGTAACAGGAGCAGCCTGCTGGAGAACCAAGACTTCACAGGATTATACAAACGTTGGCAGAGCACAGAGAAGTAGAAACCTAATTTGGATTCATTGTATCCCCGATAAAAGAGGGTGGGTGATTATCTGGCAAGCATTTCCCCTCTCCTTTGAAGTGGCTCCTCCGTTGCCCAATTTTCCGGCTGTTTTCGAGTTCTGTGCCAGACACTCAATGACTTCATTCATGCAAACGTGTTTGAGGGATAATTGCACGCAAATTAAGACACCTTTTCCCATGAGAAAGGAAACCCCTATCACTTTTTATTCCAGTTTTCCGTAGCAGCTGTAGTTCCCCCAAGGCCATGCTAACGGAAGAGATCATCCTTTTCAGAAAGAAGGATAATATAATGCCCATATCTCAAATTTCAGACGCTGTGATAAGGAACTTCAGTGGAAGGCGTAGTCATTCCTTGTGTTCTAACCTGGAAACATGCAAAGCAGCAACATAGGAGACCATGCATCTGAACATGTGCAGAATGACGGGACCACAAAGTTCAAGATCCCATTGATCTGGAACTGGAGAACTAAGTCCTGAGGTGAAGCACCAAGATCTCAAGGAAAACTTGAATGTTTTGCCTCTTGTTTTAAGATCTGACTAGGATGCTTCACCATATTTGGGAAACGGGGGTGCAGCTGAACCCCACAGTGGAATATCGAGGGACTCCTTACCCCGCTTCCGTCCCTCCCAAGGCAGAGCCCGTCTGAGCCTTTCCTTTCCGAGTTAGCCCTGCATTTATTCTTGAGGCTGACGGCATCTGTGGAATCTCCTTTTCTATGTCGGTGGGAGGCTGACCTCAGAGATCCAAGATTGCTCCCAGCTCCCCTCATCCCTGCCGCAAGTTTCTGCCTTGCCCAAACACCACTTCTCTCCGCCTAGATCTCCCTCTGCCACCTTGATGGGACAATTACCCTTTTAAAAGCATGTTGAATTCGCTTTGGAGGGGGATCCTTGACTTGCCAGCAGCTGTCCCCACTCCGGCCTGGTTGGTAGAGACATGTGTGCTGTCCCCTCCCCTTGGCCTTTTTAAGATGGAATCCGATCCCCCTTCCCAGGGCTGATAATACTTATTGAGGACTGGTCACGTGGGCCGGTTTTGACAGGTGCAACTGCAAAGCAGGCAGACACACTGCCTGGAAGGACTTGGGGGATCTTGACCTCCAAGAGGAGCTGGGAGGGGAGCAAGCCGAAGAGAAGGGGGCTGACAGTGCGAGGGAGAGCAGAGGGTTTGCGTGGCGAGCGGGAAGCAGGACAAGGCATCGAGAAGGAGGTTCACAAGCGGACGGAACCATGACGACCCAGATAGAGACGCATGTGCAATACAACCACTCTTACATGGTGACGGAGGAGTACATGGCGCAGGAGGAGGACTGGGACCGGGACCTGCTCCTCGACCCAGCTTGGGAGAAGCAGCAGCGAAAGGTAGGGGGCACAGGTTGGGGGGCACAGCCGTGGGGCAAACCCAGGCCTCTCTGGCCCTCCTCAGCTGGCCGGGCTGACCGCCACCCGTTTCAACCAGGCAGCTTGGCTTCTGCTGGGCTTCCAGGCAAAGCCCCCTGACGTTTTCAGTCTAGCAAAGCCAGGGAGGCCAAGAGGAACCCTCAGAGGATGCAGACCTGGGTTGGTGGGACCAGGCTCGGCCTGGCGCAAGACCGCCCCGTCGAACGCTCTGCCCAGCCGGAGCTAGCAGGACAACACTGCAAGGGATTCTGGGGCGTGTCCTTACCACGGGGGGGGGCACAAAGGGATGGGGTTCGCCTCAGGGTAGGGGGAACACCGAGCAAATAGGAGCAGCCTTCCTGTTCCAAAACCAAGAGTTGATCTGCAGGGCCAGAGACGTACTTGATGTATGAGCAGCTGCAATACGGAGCAAGACCTGCATGGAGTTTTGGGGGAGGCTTTAGGATTCCCTGTCGAGCAGAATCCGAAGGGTCCGAGGAGGTCACCCAAAATAATATTTCTCTTTCATGTCAGCTGCCCAACTCCACACCGTGTTGCGAGGGAACAAAGGCCTTTCACTTAAATAGTGCACTGCAGAGGTGGGAGCACCCTGCAGGTCCCACAGCTGTCACCTTGTGCATCAAATTCTGCTGCCTGCAGCTGTCCCTTCCCATCAGCCGAGCCACATCCTATATGAAACCAGGAGTGACATTTCGGGCAGCGTACGTCAGAAGAGACTCACCCCGCTGCTGGAGGGGCGGGGGGGGGCGTGCAAAGAGGCAAGGAGCGCCTATGTCACTGGAGTGGAATTCGCCAAGGGCCAGAGCCGGGTCTGAACTATGCCAGGAATGATGGAGACCCAAGAGAGAGGGAAAGGGATCGGCTAAATATATCTTTGTGTGGCAGTAGGGAACATGTCCTAGTGCGGCTTAAGTTTTAAAATGTTATTGCAAAAGGGGATGTCCTAATCGCAACGCTTCAGGGAGACCCTCACCACCCCGCAAGCACAAACGGCGGCAGGGTGTTCCAAACAGTAACGCACAAATGTTTGGTCCGCTGGCGGAGAGCTCCTTTGCCAGAAGGGGTTCCCATCACAAAGAGCAAAAGATTAATACCTGTTCATACTGGACAAAGGCCAAAATTCAGCACGCTGGATTTCTCCTACCACAACACTAAAAATCCACGCATGGCCTTTGACTTTTTGCCAGTGCTGGAACTGTGGGAGGAGACGGGGAGAAGAGGAGGCTCTCGTGTGAAATGGATGGACCCTGATTTCAAGCAAGTCTTACCTCACATTCCCTTCTAAGAGCAGTAGCTAAGGGAAGCAACCCAACCCCAACCCCTTGTAACTGGGGCCCCGATTGTGGCTTCTGTGCTCAGGAACTTCTCTGCACCCCCCAAGCTGGCTGGAAGGTGGACTCTTTGCACGAGCCCTGCACCCTCCAAGCTCACATGGACATCCCTCCCAGTTCGCCCCTTCTTTATTTGGAGCACTTATATGCCGCCCCTTTCGCAAAAGCCTCGAGGCAGCTTCCAATACAAATAAATAACTATACAGATACATAAAAATCTGGACACATCCCAGCATAAATATAAAATCAATCAATAAAGTCAACAATTAAAATAACATCTAAATAAAAAGGTCTTGGCCTGGCACTGAAAAACAAGATCTGGCCGCTGGTATGTTGATATTTGTCACTACCACATTCTCCACATCCCTTCAACTGGCAGCCGCACTTCTCCTTTCGAGTGCACCCATTTACACATCTCTGCAGGTTTGCACACACGTGTGCTTGACTGTGACAAACCATGTACCCCCCCCCCCCTTATAGGCTACAGCAAGGAAATCCAGCCCAGGGAAGAGGTGCTTGATTAGCGTTTCTCCATCCTCACGGACTGGATGTCTATCCAATGTCTCCACATCTGTGTCTCAGCCTCGATTCTCTAATTTTAAAAATACAAAAAATTATGGTCTGTCCTAGATTTTTGTGCAGTTGCGAACGCTGCCTGATATTAAATGCATTGCATAAATAGTTATACTGGACAAGACAGGCGTGCAATCTTTCGAGGTCATTATAACCCTTTCACTTTCACACTTTTTGGAAACTGAAAAAGACCAGGTGGCTGCTGCTCTGTGACATACGGGCTCGTCCTTCTCGTTAAACTTTGGTGAGGGAATTCTCTCCACACTGTAGTCCTGCTTAGTACAACGGACAGGGGAGGTGCATACCTGCTTGGCCTTCTGGCAGGCTGATGGGGGTCGTGGCATCCAAGAGAGATCCTTGCTCTTCTGACCACAATCCGTGCCACTGTTTTGTGGCATCCACAAGCAGAAGGCTCATTGTCTAGTTTTCTTCTAATATGGGGGAAAGGTGGTCACTCCATGGCAGAGCATAGGCCAAAGTTCCCACGTATTTGCAGGAGATGTCAGCTCCCACCATCCCCAGGTGCAGGCGGGAAAGCCCCCCATTTGAGACCCATCTTGAACTATACTGACCCATCATCTGATTTAGCATAAAGCAACTTCTTACATTTCTACCATGTCAGGAAAGGACAGGCAGCTTTTCCAACAGCTTTTCACTCGATTTCAAGCCAAGACTGAAGGTCAAAAGCTCTCCTACCACGGAGGGCCGACACCAAAGGCAATTCAAACCCGCTCGTGTTCACACTTAGTTCACAGTCATCTCGCCGTGACCGTCTTGTCAATCCGAATTAGCCGTAGGAGCGAATCCTGCTTCACACGAGTTTCTTCCCTCTGATCTGGGGAGACATTTCCCAGCCAAGCAGACGCAACGCATCCTCAAGGCCAGGTTGTCCGGAGGCCTGTAATCTATCTACAGGAACACGCCAGCTGGACATTCCCCTTGTCATTATAATACATGAGTGATTACCTCCCCAGATGAATTAGACCAGCTTGTCCCAGGACTGTATAACCCTGCTCTTTGAAGCTTGGGCACTGTTCCTACTGATCTCATTGCCAGAAACGTATCTCCACCTTCTCTGGGCCCCAAAGCTTGGCAGATTCTGTAGCCACAGCGATGGAGGGCCAGGAAATATGGGATGGGACTTAAGAAACCTGCAAGGGTCCTTTGGCAAAAGACATCCCTGAGGCCTAAAAGGTGCCTCATTCTCAAACGTTTGAGCCTCACCTTTGATACCATGGGACACCTATTCCTGCAAGGGGGACAGTCTGGCTCTGTTTGTCATTGGGATTTTCTCACGGTCTAATCTTTCTTCAAACTGAATAATTTCGTTATCGGCAGTTCTGCCGTGATCTCCTTCTGTGCGCCAGACAATTATGCTGAAAAGCACATACGCTTAATGAATGAATGGGAACTTTAAAAGGAGCCAAAAACAGTGTGGCTTTGGGGCCCTTTAGTGGGTGAGAATCCTACTCTTACTTTTGCAGGATTCCTTGTTGCAATGGAGGCGTGTCTGAGAGACTATTGCTTAACGGGTCTCCCCGTCACCACATTCTCTCCACCACAACAAGCTTCCTTTCCTTCATGTGTGTACAAACACACACACACCCTCCCTCCCCTCAACCAAAAACCAGACTTATTTCAGCAACTTTTCACCCAGACCCGGGATATGGATTTTTGTTAAACTGCATAGAGAGAAACAAGAAGTACTTTTGAGGGAAATGGAATGGCAGGTAGAACTGGGACTAACCTGAAGAAAAAAATATGCTTCCTGTCCTACCCCAAGACCTGAGAGTAGGTTATAGGCTTCCCCCCCCCACCCTTTGTAAACTGACACCCACCGGGCAAGGTGCGATCCGTTTAAAGAAAACAACCTTAGAGTTTCCTGTCCAAACAGTAATTCAAACATGGAACCCCCATACCAAAGAGACACCCAAGCTGGTCCACACTTTAACGGGCAAGTGAGCCGTGACTTCTGCTCTCCGATAAAGGCAGCCGGCACTCAACTCCACCTGTTGAGTCTAATGAGATACGGTGAGCAGGCCGGGGTGTGAGCAAGAACACCAAGAGGCTCATTTTGCAAATATAAACCCGGGGAACACTGAACTCTCGCCTTCCTCCTGGCTCTCCTTTCTTTCCCAACTGCTTGGCCGAGGCGGGATTGTTCCCCAAAGAACAGCTCCTGCAGCCATGGCTTGGGACACCATTTCCTGCTGATGCTAGAGATCTGGTTTGCAGAAGCGGGACTATCGGGTAGCGGCTGGTGTTCCAGATGCCTTACCCATGTAAGGAAGTTTCTAAAAACTGCCCCTCGGCCTGGGCTCTTGCAAGGAGGCAGGGGGATGAGCTAATGGCAGTATTTAGGAAGAGAGGAGCGCTTAATTAGGGTAACGAGAAGGATCTCCCTCATCCCTCCCCTTTCCTGAGCAGTGGATGGCAAGGCCTGCCTCCTCCAGAATCAAGGAGCTATTTAAAGAGGCTTGCCTGGCTGGATTATCCATCGAATGAAGGGAGTGGTTCAGTTTGTGGGCCGAGAGGCATTTTTATGCAGAAGGAAAACATGCAGGGGCGAGTTTGGTCTCGGAGGGCCCCTTCCCAAGTATTACTACACTCTGTGGAGGAGATGTTGGATCTGGCAAGATCTGGGTCTGAAGCCCCGATCCATCCACTCAGCATCACCCCATGTCTGGCCAGTTCGTAGAACCCATAGAGGCAGGTATGAAGATGGGGGGCTATGAAGGCTTGGCCCCCATGGGTGAAATTGAGACCCCTGAACACCCAAGTTTTCATTTTTAGAATCTCAATAGCCCTTGAACTGAAACATTAGTTGTGTTCTGCCAGTTGTTGAACAGAAAGGTAGCCTGATCCTACCTCTAATTCTTTCAGCCAATGAGTATTATACTGTCTTCTTAAATTGCTTTTATAAACAGCTCAGAGATCCTCAGCTATTGGGTAGTACAGAAATTAAATGAATCTGATAGATTCTGGGCATTTGTTTAAGGTCAGAAACATGGCATTTTATTCATCATCAATACCATGCGGTATCTTCACATGTATTAACTACCATGTGTTTAGATTCTCACAGCTCTCCGAAGCACATGTGTACGCGCACACATTTCTGGTTATGAGGCAAAACCTTGCCCCAGGCCACAGAAAAGGAAACGGGGTAGATTCCGACTTCTTCCCCAACTTGTGCAAGGTTTCCTGCACTGGGTTTGTATTTCGAGGAACCAAGCAGGGGTGGAGCGAATAATTTCAATAATCCAGAGGAGAGCCTTGGAAGACTGGATGGAAAGGCCTGGGGGTCCGTAATCGGCCCCCAGACCAGAGGTTTCCCATGGCTGACCGAGCCAAAAATGGAGTTAAGCAGAAATGGGAATCAGTGAAGAGCAACAGGGCAGGAGGATAGATGGGCAGAGTGAGGATGTGCTATTATGCAGAAGGCTCTTCAGTTTACCAAGTCATATGCAAAAGTCCACCGAGATAGAAGACTCATCCATACGATTTCCCGAAGATCAGAAACACAGGGTTTGTTTTGACCTGGGAACAAACGCCATTAAACTCAGTGGGGCTTACTATTTTGAGCAGACAAGCAGAGGGTTGAATTGTTAGTATACTCAGTCCCGTGTCCCATCATGAACATCTTGGGCACTTTAAATGGCTTCCATTCTTCCTCGCTGCCTTTTAAGGTGAATGTTTGTAATGTTCATATTCTGTGGCAATGAGTCCTATGGGTTATTTCTGTGCAAGGAGAGGGGAAGGCATCCCCCCGTTTTCTGTACTAAGATGCTAGTTGCCAACATTAGAAAGCAACACTGAAATAGCCATTCTGCCTTGTTACACCGTTCAAAGCTTCCACCTAGACAAAGCCAGTCAACAGAGGGATCCGTTTCTAGTCCATGTTACTTTTCCATGTTTTTACCAACTCAGTTCCATTTCTGCTTAAATGAGATAAGCGATTATAAAAGCAAAAGAAATTTTTTTCCACTGTTGTATTTGCATTATCCTGCAGTGCCATCTAGAGGTTAGGTAGTTGTAATGCAGGAAAGTCAGCATTTAAACCAAAACCAATGCCCCAAATTAACTGCTGATTAACAGCTCTGTGCAAGCTGCTCAGCATCTACTCACAGTTCTCCCAGGCTTCCCTGCTATTTCCTCCATCTTTTTTCTTAACACAGGAAACCTGCTCAGGAAGAAGAACGGAGCAGTTGTGCAATACATTCATTTATTGTATTGGTATGCAGCCCCATAGCTCTCTGGATGGCTCACAAAAAACAGAAATATAACTGTACTAAAATGAAACAAAATCTCAAACAGCTAAAATCAACTATTATAATTATAAGGGTGAAACAGGAGGATAATATGAATAAAACAGTAAAATCAACAAAAACAAAAACAAATAAGACCATACTTTTAAAGGCAGGTACTAAATAAGAAAGGCTTCACTTGCTGGTGAAAACAGAACAAGGGTGTCTGTTGACCCTCTTTAGGAAGAGGGTACCAAAGATGAGGTGTGGTAACCAGGAAGGCCCCGTCTCTTGCCAAATGCCCCCACACTTCATTGTGGGCAGGGTGCAGGAAGAAGGGCCTCTGCTGAAGATCCAAGTCGTAGGGGTGTATGGAGACAGGCATCCCTTTAGTCCCGTGCCGTTTAGGGCTTTGTAGGTGTAAACACTGAGCTGGCAATAACGGAAGGCCAGTGTGGCTGGCAGAGGACCGGGCCTTGGTCACAACTCCCCTTTCGGTTGGGAGTGCTGGATCCCACCATCTGGAGTACGAGATTATTTCTTGGCTGCCCCAGGCGGTGCAGGGTGGATGGGGCCTGCCCCTTTTGCAATTGAATTAGCTGCAGCCAAATCAGTTAAGCCTAGTAAACAGCCGCACATGAGAGAGGAGATCCCAGAGATGACAAACAGCACCTGTGGCAGATGCTCATCTCGGCTGGCCTGTCTCACAGGGCCGCAGATCGGCTCCTATTGTGGGTGCCAGCGACACGCACACACGTCCAGCAGATGAGCAGGTTTGGAAACAGTCCACCTGCTTGGAAAGCCAAAAACTGGGGGAGAGCCAAGCAAACAATCGTCGGACAAAGACCGGTATATTAACCCCCGCGTTCGCTTGGCAAACATGAGAGCAGACGGCCCAATTCTGTGGCAGAGCTTTGCTTCAGAGAATGGGAAGGTGCATTTTGAAGAGTTACCGGTTTATTTTGCAATCGGGAGAGGTGGTGTGATTTTAAGGAACAAATCCCAGCTTGATTTTTTTCCTCAACTCCGTTCATGCCCCTCTCCCTTCCCAGCCCAGGGCGAAGCTGGAGTCTGGCCTACGGCTAAGCTACCTTTGGCATTTATGTCAGTGGAGCACAGAGAGGGGGATCTTTGAATCCTTCCAACTTCTCATCCCGTTCCTTTAGTTGCCCTTGAGAAAGCTGAGACTGTAAACGATACTAAATTCTGAACCATATGGCTCCATGTATATACAAGTATCTAGATTACACCCAAACTATTTTAAAAGTATGATTTTTATTTATATCCCACCTTTGTTTCAAAGAGCTCAGGGAGAGAGAGATGGATTCCTTCTCCCCATTTTATCCTCACAACAACCCTGTGACGTAGGACCAGAGCTCACTCTTGGTGTTGTTCTTACTTCACTCTGGTTTCTACATACATCCGACCTTCGTGGCACCATCTGTGGGGTAGCTCAGGGCCATCTTCTTTTGGAGCTTAGTCTGTCTACATATGTGAAACTATTTTGTAAGAGTGACAACAGGCAACATTTTAAAATAGTAAGCCCAGTTTAGATGCTCCCTCAAATGCATTTAGTCCACATATGTTTTAATGACTTTTTAAAAGTAGAAAACTCTCTCAACTAAACCTATCAGGGTGATGAAACATGGATAAATAACTGCACCTTTTTCAATATTAAAAGATGGTGCTCCGTCTGAAGCAGGGGGGTGAGACAAGGTTCACAGCTCAATCGGCCCTTGATTTGCTGACATTTATGTCTGTCAGTTGACTTGTGAAACTGGAGCAGGGCCATGTTAGAAACACACCGTAAGCTTTCTCCGTATGTTGTGACTGCCTGGCTTCACAATCAATCTAGGTTGTTGCTTACACAAGCTCATAATGCAAGCACTGACTGAGATAGGGATGTGTCATGAATTTACAGCCTAAGAGCTAGAGTTATATTTTTTGTATGCTGTAACTTGTCTGCAACAGGTGTGTAGGTGGAGCGAGGTGCGGGGTGGGTGGAAAGGGACCTTGCCAGCATTACATTACTACACCACCCATCAGCTACAGGTGTCTTCAGATTTGTGAAGGTTTGATATTGTAGGCATCCGCTACTCTAGCAGAGTTCGGATGGTCTGGGCTCTAAGGTTGGTGCTCCGTTCTCACTACAAATAGGCCAGCAAACACATTTCATGTAGACAAAAACATGAGGGAACATGTAAACAGCAGCTTAGCTGTTCGCCTGTGCATTTTATGTCGCATGACTGTGCAACGGTTTACACACCAAGAACAGTTGGGTGTATGCAGCTTCCCGAATCTCACATGCCGGTGAAGCAAACGGGTGCTACCATTTCAAGAGCCCTCCCGGAGGGCTAACTCAGGCCATCAGTCTGACCTTCCTGTTCTAGAACCCTCACTTCCAAGAGGCTCCTTGAAATGACAGGACTGCAGACACGGCTGCACTCAAATGCTTTCGAAACAGACGACCCCACCCCGTGTCTCAGTAAGGCTTTGCATATTTAGGAGCTTCTTCCGCTCCGTTGCACCCTTCAGAGGGAACCTGGGTCTCAGCTCAAGTCCGTGGAAGGCATGAAGTCTGGTTTGCCCACTTGGAGATGGCGAGGAGAGCATGTGGGCTTTAAGCCTGCATGATGGGCATTGCTCTTCCCTAGAGCCCCAAGACCCATCAGCTGCTAAATGGAGACACCGTGCCCCTGAACACCTGCTTGGCCCGGGAACTGTTTTCAACACAAAATCCTTCTGCAGCCTTCTCCACTCCTGTTTTTCCTCAGTCCTTTTTATTTACAGCCTAATGTAGGAGAGGAAGAAAGACTTTTGTTATTGCTCTTGTTCAAGGTTGGGAGCAAATACCCAGCTTCCATACTGGCCCTTTTCTCTGGAATCCCCATATTAGTGTCACAAAGAAGCCATGCAAATTTCTAGCTGGATTGTTGTATTCTGGATCTTTCTGTGTCTTCACTTTTTAAAAATTCAGACCTGTTCTGGGAAATTTAAAAAAACAATTATAGCACAAAGACTGTTCAGTATGAGGCTTTTAACATGAAACTCTTAAGGGATCACATATCTTTAATTAAAAGCTTAATGTTTGTAACTTCTTGCCCTTTTATTGCTCCCTATTTAGCTTAGTGGGGGGAATTGGTGATCCCTGTCCATCAATTAAATGTTCTCTTTGTGTTCCCCGATTTAATAGTGGAATGGTGGTCTGCTAAAGAAAGAAAAACAAAACAAAGCCAACAATTAGTTAACTTCTGATCCTGGAACAATATTAAGGACAATTAATTTAATCCTTCAGTGGTGCCCACAAACAATAAAGGTAGCAGATCCTGCAAGGGGGAAACTTCTAAAAAAACCCCTGCAGGATAATTGCTAAATAAACTTATTAGACCTTGATCATGGAGATAGCCATTACGTGGTATTAATTACGTTCAGCTCAACTGCGCTGGAACTTAATTCAAAGCAATGTCTCAGTGGTTCTAGGCGAGGCAACATACTGCGGGTGTTGTATACAGATTCTGGGCCCTCAAACAATAGAGGACTATATAGGGCAGTATTTCGAATACCCTTGATCCTTTTACTCAGTTGTTAAGACGCATACAAAGAACAATCTGGACCAGCCTATGTTCTAGAAGCACAAAAGCTGTTGGTTTCACAGTATTCAGTGTATTCTGTCTGATTAGTAATTGTGCTGCCCTTAAGTGCGGTCAGATTTTTACACCAGTTCAAAATGGTGCACTTTGTAAGGGAGAGCTGCAAACTGCCCCCTCGGGCATAAAATAACAGCTCACAATGATGTATATACACTAAACATTAAGGACCAAGATGCCTCTAAGCACACGCTCAGCCTAGAAATTAGTGCTCAGTACTAGACCCAAACTCACAAGCCTTCCATACAACAATCCGCTCCTGCTTTTCTCTAAACTCTTGTTGTTCAGCAACTACATTTAAGGGAGAGCAGACTTTTAATTTGCTCCCACTGCAATTATTTTTTATCTCCTTACTGCCCAATAGCTAAAGCTCTCTAAGCAGTTTGCACCAATTAATCCAACACACAAACACAAGCTCTGCCCACAAGGCACTAGAAGATAAACTTGACCCATCTCACTATGTCCTTCGCATTTGCTTTCCTATTTCTAGCACATGAAATATAGGACCTCATTCTGTGAGGCCCTTAACCCACCATCCTGCAGAAGCTTCTGCTCCCATTTTCCTTGCAGGCTTAGAAACAGGTTTTCCACACCCCTTTTTTCTGGGGATACTTTATATTCTTCCACGCAACCCAAAGGAGGCATGTGGCATCGCTGTGATACAGCCGAATTGCAAAATGACACAAACTCCTTCGGTGTCTCATTCCTAGATTAGGAACTAATACCCAGCTTCATTCCCCCAAGAGAGAGCTGCAAAACAGGCCCCGGGACTGAAGCTGTGAACCAGCACAAATAAGAGTCACACAAAATAAACACCTTGCATGGAGAAACCCGTAAGCACAAGAGAGGCTGGGTGCTGGCAGGGCCCGGGGTGTGGGCAGCAGACATGGGGGATGCACCAGGACCCCAAGGCAAGAGAGAATCCAGGGCCCTCCCATAACTAGCCAAAGCCACAGACGGGGCAAAGGTCAGGCTATGGGAAACATCACAGGGCACAGGGAAGAGATGGCCACAAGCAACCCCAAAGCAGACACTGACAAACCAGAGAAGGAGCGGCACCTACCTGAGCACAGGGCACGGCCGGCGTCCGGCAGCCTGGAGCTCCCAGGTGGGTTCCCAGAAAAGCTTCCGGAGGGCAGGGCTTGCTTTTATAGCGCTCAGGTGGTGCTGATCAAGACCTCCAGCTGGGTTTGGGACTGATCCTGCAAGCACCAGCTGGCTGTTTTCGTGCTGGGCCGGCAGATGGGGCTGATCTTGACAGATGCTCCTAGGCGGAGGGATGTTATTAGCTTGCCAAAAGTAAGTTTGGTGCAATGAGCGAAGTTGCCAAGGGAATTCTCAACAAATTGTATTGTTCTCAACAAACAAACAAACAGCCTGTATGTTTGAAGGTTGTTTGTCGCTGTTTGGTTTGCTTTGTTTCCTATTCCTTCTTACTTGTTTATGGTAAGTGAATAAAATATTGTTTAAAGGAAGTTTGGTGTGGAAGGTGGCATTGATACTGTTCCATGTCTCAAAAATCCTTTATTGTATTTTTAGATAGTTTGTAAGCCATCCTGAGTGCTTGAAGTGATAGGACAGGGTATAAATGGATGTAATAAATAAATAAAGGAATAGCGATCAAACCCATTCAAGTTTGCAGCATCTTAATATGCCGCAAGGAAATAAATTTCACTGGACAGTGGAAAATGAAGGTAGCAGAAACGGGGCTTTGCTTCTGCTCATCAACAGGACTGTTTTCATATTAAAATTGGACCCAAAATATCACACGACCAAGTCAGGTTTGGCTGCCCCATGATATCCTATTGTCATTTGTTTGTCTTTATTAAAATGTGTGTCCCGCTTTGCTAGGCAAATTGTCCACTCAACTTGGGTGGTTTGCCATAAGTTAAGATAAAGCAAAATGCCAATAGTCTCATCCCAAAGTGCTAAAATTATGATTCCCAGAAGTAAGCTATTCTTGAGACGTCAGGAATTGGATGGCATATAAAAGCTTTAAGTAAATAAATAAAATAAACAGCAAAAATTAGTCAGAGGAAAATTATGCACATTATACATACATGTGTGTGTGCGTTAATATATTATTATATAATATGTATAATGTGTATGTGTGTATACACACACACACACACACACACACACGGCCTTCATGTATATTTTTCCCCTTAATATACTGACCTACCTCCAAGGAACTCAAGATACCATTTATTTAAAACATTTGTATGCCACCTAACAAAATGCCACCTCTGGGCAGCTCACAATCATAGATAAAAAACACAATAAAAACCAATTAGACCAATTAAAAATACAATATTTATAGAATGCAGATTAAACATACAAAACAAAAGCTTGAGTGGCATCACCGATTATTATTATTTTTTCATATTGTGCTTTCTTCTCGCTGCTTATCCACACGTCACCCCGAGGGGTCGGTTTCGACTACGGTGCACTGCAAGAAAACCATCAGGGTATTGCAGAACCGGGCTGGGGGGGCCAAATTTTCCTCCCTGGCTCTCGTGCTGGTGGCCACGTCAAATCTTCGTGAATCGCTGCGGCCAATACTGCAGCTCTCGCCACATCTTCCTTCCTGCCCCCTCCAGCTCGGCGCTTACTGACCGACCCACCGTGTATCATTTCCTGAAACGCCAGAGGAGGCCAGGTGGGCGGCAGGAAAGCTGCTGCTTGTTCTGGCCCCAGGGGCTGGCGAGGTCTATGGGGCTGAGGACACGGGGCACGAACCGTGGTCGACAAAGCGCTCTCCGCTACGGCCAGGTCTCCCCGACACGCTGCCCCCCCGCCCCCCGCTGCAGGCATGCACAGACGCACGCCTGCCCACTGACAGACGCAGCTCCCTTCCCATGTGCCTGCACAGACGGTGTGCTCAGCTGACACCCGAAGGGGCGCCTTCTTCCACATGAGCTCTGAGGCAGAGGCCCTTTTCCGGGAGCCCTCCTTGCAGGAGATTAGCAGGGGGGGCTACCCAGAGCAGGGCCTTCAGGTGGTGGCACCCCAACTTCGGCCTGTGCTCCCCCGGGAGATTCACCTGGCCCCGTAATTTCTTCTTTTCAGCATCAGGCAAAGACCCTTTTCTTTGCCCAATAGTCTAACATTTCATTGGTTTTATCTTGGATTTGATCATTAACGGTCAGATGCATTGTGTTGTGTGTGCCGCTTGTTGTATGCGGTTGTTTTGTTTTTTGTTTTGGAAAGGCGTCCAGAGTCTTTTTATTGGATGGCATGTAAAAACTTTGCATCAAAATGAAAAATAAATAAGCATCTTGAGGCGTGCTTCTCAAGGCTTTCCCCCGGCCTCTGGCCCTTCTCCGAGGGGGCAGCGTGTTGTGCAAGCAGCCAGCCTCATGCCGGAGGTCTTCATGCCTGCTCGGAGGTGCTGACCACCCCCCAACGACTTGTCTATGGGGCGCTTTAGAAAAGCAAGCGAAGATGATGGGGACAGAGAGAGGGGAGCGTGTACCGCTCACCAGATGCTCCGTGCTTTCGTGGCAGCCGGATCTTAAGCCATAATACGCTTACGACGTATTGCTTTTATTAGCGGACCGTTTCTCTGCTTCGCCTTGGAGATGTTCGATCACATGTGTGCACTAGCAGTAAAATTCTCAGTCCTCCGTGGGTGGATGGATCTGTTCCATCCCGAAGTCCGGGACAGAGGTTCTCCGCTGCTTCCCTGTCCCGTGTCCAGCATTTCCTCTGAGTAAGGGCTTCCCGAGCCATCTGGTTGCCACTGGCCACATCCGTCACTCTGCGATATATACGGCCACCATCCCAGGATGACCTGCAGACATGAGTCTCCCAACACCCGCCCCCCACACCCCGCCGGTGGCTTTTTCCTGTTCCCAAGAGGCAGGTGGCTGTCCATAAGAGTCTTCTGCAGACTCAGGACATTGCATCGAACTTGCTTCATCGCAGGAACCTTGAGGCCAGGTCTAAATTTGGCCGGGCGCGGATGGGCGGGAGAGTCGGAGGCAAGGCAGCGGGGGAAGGCTTGCTCCGGGTTGCAACCCCCCACTGCCCACTCGTGCCAGTTCAACCATGTATCACACTTTTCCCTGGGCTATTCACCTGCCTTCTTGGAGATTTAGATTCCGTTTCACATGTGAATAGGTTTTTAATCATTATTGCGGATATTTGAAATTACCGTATTTTTTGCTCTATAAGACGCACCTGGTTTTTAGAGGAGGAAAACAAGAAAAAAATATTCTGACCCAAATGGGCACATAATCACAGGCACATTCCCCATCGCTTCCCCATGGGCTGCACATCCGACAGACTTACTGCACACACACATTCGCTCTATAAGACGCACAGACATTTCCCCTTACTTTTGAGGGGGGGGAAGTGTGTGTTATAGAGCGAAAAATATGGTATTAAGCACAATCCTAGGAAAGTTTAGGCGGAAAGGAGACTGTTGCTGGTTCGGGCGGGCGGCGGGGGGACGGGACCGTAGGCCCTTTCTCTGCATTCACGTCCTCAGGGCTGCAGCCAAAACTGACCTTCGCCGTCCAATTCCTAACAGACATTCACAGCCTGGTGCAATTCCCACTTGCGAAAGGCAGGGACACAGATCGAAAACATCGAGGAAGATTTCCGGAACGGCCTGAAGCTCATGCTCTTGCTGGAAGTGATTTCAGGTACGGGGGTTTCTAAAGGGGGCATTTGTGGGCCAGACAAGGGGAAGTGGGGGACTGCAGCATCGGGGGAATCTATGCCCCCTGTTCTCACGGATGAGCATCGAGAAGGAGGGAGGGTCTGTGGCTTGTAGCACCTGCTGAAGGTCGCAGGTTCGAGCTCACTTAAATAAAATGAGCAAGTTGAATAAAAGTTAAATAAATAGCGAGTGGGTGGGAAAGGGGGAAAGGCAGGCATGTTAGGGTGGGCCCCTGCTTTAGGGCAGTTTCCAGGGTCCTGGGTCACTGGTAGCCGCCGTCTCAGGTGTAAGCAGGGGGAACACTCGGGCAGCGAGTGGCGGGGACCTTCTGTGTCATGAGAAGGAGAGCCAGGAAAAGCTTGCGTGAACAAGCACCGTTCCAGGAGCTGCTGAAGGCACACCGTTTTCTGTGCTCTGAACTGCTTGGGAGGGCGTTTCGGAGGGTGGGCTTCACGCCGGAGGTATTTTGTGGGGTATAAAATGGCCAGCAAGCCCTCCTCCCGAAATCTTAACTATCGGCTGGAGGTATAGCGGTACATAAAGTGCTTCGTTCCTGCATGATTCAGGACTGGGATTATCGACGGCAGAACCGGGAGCGTAGTGGGCGCAGATGCACATGAAAACACCTGCTACCCCTGCATTGGGTAGCCGACAGAGAGGGTCCCTGGCAGCTCTTTGGGCCACTGGGGCTCAGCCACACTGCCCTGGCTCGCCCCCAGCCCAAGCTGCCGGAGGAGCAAACGGGCGCTGGCCGAATGCCCCGTTTGCTTGTGCATGTGTGTGCTTGGGCACTAGCGTGGAAGGAGAGGCTCATCCCGCCTCTCTTTCCTGCTCCTCCTCCTCCTCCTCCTCCTCCTCCTCAAGGCGAACGGTTGCCAAAACCGGACAAAGGCAAGATGCGCTTCCACAAGATCGCCAATGTCAACAAGGCGCTGGACTTCATTGCCAGCAAGGGAGTCAAACTAGTCTCCATCGGAGCAGAGGGTAAGTGCTGGAGAGAAGCTGGGCGTTTGCCGAGTACGATCTGTGCTGCCCGGGACGGGTGCAAAGCGGACAGCCAGAAAGGCAGCTGGGGGCTGCAGCTGATGGCAGGAAAGTGGAAGGTGGGGTCCGGTGTGGGTCGTCCAGACGCCCCTGAGATTCCTGCAAACACGGCGAGAGGGCATCAGAGCCCTCCCTTATCGCTTGTCTCCCAGAAAGTGATTGAGGTACGCTGCCCCTGAATATGGAGGTTCTGTATACCTATCATGAGTCTTTGGCTTTCTCTGATGGACACCTCTGTTGGCGTAGCCTCCGCTTGCCACTCCTACCACCTTTCTCTAAGCTTTTCTTTCCTGCCCCCTCCTGCTGCTCCAGAAATCGTGGACGGGAACTTGAAGATGACTCTGGGCATGATCTGGACCATCATCCTGCGATTTGCCATCCAGGACATATCTGTGGAGGGTGAGCCTCGGCGCTTGGGCAGCTGCCTCTCAGGGCGTCCCTTGTGCTTCCCAGCTGGAGCTCCAGGGCCGAGCCTCCGTAGCAGTTAAAAGGATCGGGTGGCCAGTGGCCAAAAAGCCTCTTCGCCCGAGACCCCGAGAAAGGCTGCCGGTCAGAGCGGACGAAGTGGCCCAGCCTGATGCAAAGGCGCTTCCTCATATTCCTGAGGGAGGGACCACAGTTTGGTGCTCGACGTCCCGGGTTCGATCCAGTGGGATAAGGAAGCCCTTCCTGGGCACGCGTAGCGGGAGTCCTGGCTCCACGTCCTGGAGTTTCCTTTCTCTTCCAGAAACCTCTGCCAAGGAGGGGCTTCTCTTGTGGTGCCAGAGGAAAACTGCTCCTTATCGGAATGTGAATGTGCAGAACTTCCACATCAGGTGCTGGACGGGGCAGGGCGCCATTCGTGGCTGGTTGCGCTGGCTTCATGCGCCGCTGTTTAGTGCATCGTAACACGCGAGGGCTGGAGGCCAGAGCAGAACTGGTCCCATTTAGACGACTCTTGGGGCAGCAGATCAAACATGTTTGGGGGATCCTGCACGTGCATCGTCCTCTGCCTGGCGTGTGCAAGAGTGTGCAAAAGACAGAGATCCTGGTACAGCAGAGGTTTCAAAATTACGGGTGAAAATCTTAGGTGCGGGCTGGATGTTTGTGAAAGCCGCTTCAGCTTCTTCTGCACATCAAAATGCTTTTTTCGGTATGTTAAGTTCTAGTGTGGGGAGAGCTGTGTTTGCAAGTGGCCACTTTACACACAGGCACTTTTGAAAGCTGGAAATCATTTCAGACAAGCAAATATTGGATCATGAAATAACACACATTTGATGCTTGAAAGAGGAGGAACCGGAGGCAGCTGGTCTTCTCCCCAGAGTGGATGGACTGGCCCTGCCCTGGCCGATTTCTCATTCTGCTACACGGTGGTGGAAGCTGCCTTGAGGGACAGAACGGGGCAAAGACGGCCCGTCTGTCTGCAGAGCTGAAGGAGCAGCCCTGCTCTGCTCCTCCTCCTCCTCTTCCTCCTCCATCTCCATGTTTCCCTTTTTGCATGTCCGAGTGGAACCCCTGCCATCCCTCTGCCTGGAATACTGCTCAAAAACTGACTGGGAAGTGGGATGGAAGCATCGGGAGCCAGCCAGGCTCACCTGGGCTCACCTGTCCTTTCCTCCTCCTCTCTCCAACGCGGCAGCTGGAAGGACGGCCTGGCCCTGTGTGCCCTGATCCACCGGCACCGCCCCGATCTCATCGACTATGCCAAGCTCAGAAAGGTGCCAGCTCTCCCTTGCATCCTGGACAGGACTCGGCCCTGCAGCCACTCCGCTTCTCGCCTCTGGAATCTGGCCGCGCCTCGTGCCTCTGTGTCTTTGGGGCGGCCTCTGAACCCCCCCCTCAAAAAAAAGCCTCTCCCTGCCCAGCTTTCTGAGGAGTGTTTTGCTGAGAGAGGCAGCACAGCTGTGCCAAAGATCCTGGCTCAGCCCACAGTCCAGGATGGGGTCCCAGATGGGGGGGGGCTTTCTCTGGCTAAGACCCCGCAGTGGAGTCAGGATAAGCACCTCTGCCTTCGCAGGCGAGGTGCTGTAAGGCGACTTCCCGGCTCCCCAGAACGGACACTCGGGGCGAGCAGCTAGACCTGGTCTCTGGGACATGCCCAGCCCATGCCTGCTCCCCCCCCCCCCACTGTACAGGGACTCACACAGAGCCGCTGTGTCGATCTTTGCACAGGATGATCCTATCGGGAACCTCAACACGGCCTTTGAGGTGGCCGAAAAATACCTGGATATCCCCCGGATGCTGGATGCTGAAGGTGAGAAGCCAGACAGGCGCTTGTGTGCGTGGCCTACAGGTGAGGGGCAACAGGTTCAGCATGGAAGGGAAGACGCCTCGGGCTCCCACGCAGCGGGCTGACCGAGCCCCCCAGCTGGGGAAGGGCCAGCCGCTGGACTCGGCACCTGCCCACCTGCTCGGCCAGAGACATCCGTAGCTCCGGCGAGGCCTCTTTGCGACACAGCGCAGGGCCACCTTCTGCCTCTCCTCCCCACAGATATTGTAAACACACCCAAACCAGATGAGAAGGCCATCATGACCTACGTCTCCTGTTTCTACCATGCCTTTGCCGGCGCCGAGCAGGTAAACCAGAAAGCTCCTTCCCAGTTTGCACAAAACTCACTTTTTTGGCTCTGCAACTCAAATCGTCTCCCGCACAGCTCCGGTTTCTCTTGTGTGTAATCCCATCGGGGTGCCTCGTTTTACGGAGTGCATGAGTTCATGTCCTGGGGAGCTTACAGTCTTCGTTTTGGGGTGCTGGGGGTGCAGCAGACAACGGGGAGGGAAAGCAGAGCTGGGGAGACCCCGGAAGCGCATCGCTTTTTTCCATCGCTAGTGCCTGGGCTTCGTGAGAAGCATTTTCGCGGGAGGTTTGGAGGCGGTGTATGGTTGGTGGATCTAAATGAATTTGCTGACAGTGCAATCCTGCGCGGAGAGAAGCCAGGTACAAGCAGCTCTAACAGATGGCTGTCCAGCTGCCTCTCGAATGTGAGGATGCTCTCTTGTCGTGGGTTCTATTGTCGCGTTGCTCTAAGAATTTTCCCGCTGTTCTCCTGCAATCTGGCTTCCTATAATTTGCCTGTTTGCTTCAGTGTCCGACTGAACCCACTGAGTTCAGTAGGACTCACCGCAAGGAAAGTATGTGTAGAATTGTAGCCTTAATTCCCCAGTTTTTCTGGGTTCCTGTTGCATGGTTCTGCCCCTGAAAACATCAAAGCTACTCTCCGTACCCTACCAACATCACGTTTGTCAGTCTGAAATCCATCACTGAGTCCCAGGCATGTTGATCAGATGCATGGATAAAATGCAGAGTTAGTTGCAAAACATGAATTCACGGCCATTGTGTCTGCAACTTGGAGGACGCCACCTGGCTAGTCCGGCCAGGGCTTGGAGGAGTCTATAGCGAACTTGGGTGTCCTCCAGGGATGGCGCTCGAACTCCAGCCCGGTGGGGTGAGACAAACCTAACCTGCCTCTTTCCCCGCTCCTGCTCCAGGCGGAGACGGCCGCCAACAGGATCTGCAAGGTGCTGGCCGTCAATCAGGAGAACGAGAAGCTGATGCAGGAGTACGAGAAGCTGGCCAGCGAGGTGCGTCGTCCGTCCGGTGGGAAGCCCCACTGGCAATTCCACGGATTTCTCGCTCCCGTCAGCAATAGGCTGATCGCCCCTTGTTCCTGTGAGGAATACGAGCACTGGAGGCGGGAGCAGAATTCCTGGTTTCAGTTACTGGGGTTGGATGTGGGGTCCCGTCTTTCGGACTGGGTTGGGGATTTGTAATTTTCTTTAATTTTTTGCGGAAGGCTACTTTCCCTTGTAATCTTCTGAGAGCTGCATGCCAGCTGCAAGCAGAGCCAAATCCAGCTGTGGGTCAAAAACAGGAGTGGGTCAAGGCCTCCCCCTGCTCTGCCACCCCTTGTCCCTGCCGGGTTGTCCTCTCCTCCTGCCATCTCTTTTCCCCGCCCCTCCTGCCACCCCTCCCATCTCCTCCCCCTCCTCTCTTGCTTTTTGCCCCTCCTTCACACCCTCCCGGGGCCGAAGGAGACAGGGACCCTGTGGCCCAACAGCAGGGCACCTGCGTCGCATGCGGGAAAGCTGGTAGAGCGGGAAGGGGCCCTGCACGAAACCCCATGCTGCCAGCCAGTGCTGGCAATACTGAGCTTCATGGAGCACTGCCCCCGCCCCGGTCAGCCAGCTCCTCTCTCTCTCCTCCTCCTCCTCCCCCTCCTCCTCCCCCCTCCGTCCTCCGCAGCCTCCAGGCTCTGCCAGGGCCCTGATCCGACGTCCTAACTAACTGCTTCCATCCTGGTCTGAAACCCGGGCAAGACTTTAGGCCAGAGACGGGAAATGCCGCCAGGTTCCTTCTGCACTGGCTCACAGCCTCTCCCTGGGGGACTCACAGATCTCCTCCAAGGAGTTGTGCTATCGCTGATGAATACGTGGGAAACGCGGAGCCGTGCATGCTTGGGCCAACGGTGGTCTTGGGGCCGGCCGGCCCGTGGGCCTGCGCCTTGGCGTGACCGCCTCCGCTCCGCTCCCTGCAGCTCCTTGAATGGATCCGCCGCACCATCCCCTGGCTGGAGAACCGGGTGCCAGAGAAAAGCATGAGCGCCATGCAGCGCAAGCTGGAGGACTTCCGGGACTACCGGCGCGTGCACAAGCCCCCCCGCGTGCAGGAGAAGTGCCAGCTGGAGATCAACTTCAACACGCTGCAGACCAAGCTTCGCCTCAGCAACCGGCCCGCCTTCATGCCCTCGGAGGGCAAGATGGTCTCCGTGAGTCGGGAGGGGGGCAGGAGAGGGCAGACTTGGCGCAGGCGGCCCCACACGGCCTGGGGCGGGCTCCACGCCACGTGGCTGACCCTTCCTCACGATACCGGGAGTGCTCTTGCGGGAGGCGGACGTGCCCAGCCGCCACGGGGTGCTGCCGAGCTGGTCTCTTCCCATAGATGTGGCCCAGCCCTAAATGCCCGTGTTGCTGCTCGCTTGTGGCACAGCCTGCGGCTCCTCCAACACTCCTTGGGAGCTTGTGCATGTATTCATCTCAAAACCTCCATGCCCCCTTTTGGGGCAACCCCTGCAAGGGGGTCTCACAGCAACACTGAACATGACAGCCCTTTAGAATCCATCATATACGAATAAAATCCTCAATCAAAACTTTTAAAAAGCAGCAAAGCATCAAGGCACCGTAACCGCAGAAGTTAGCGTAATGCATGTATTAATTAAAACCAACTTCGGCTAAAACAGTCTTCAGGGCCCATTTCAAAGCTTATAATTTGGGGCCCTCCCTGCAGAGCGAATTCTACTGGTACAAGTCCTGACTTTGGTGCCTGCCCATCCGAGGGATTTCTGGGCAAAGGCCCTGCAGTTTAAAAACCCAGTTACGTCTTAATTAAGCTTCCCAATTCTGCTAGGACGGGTTCAGGAGAGTCTGAGAGCAGCATACCAAGGGGATATGCCTATTTTTCGCTCCTATCACCTCCTGGCCCAACAGGCAAGGTGCGTTTTTAACATTTCCTCTTTGCGTGGAGGCTGAAATGCGGCACACACAGAACGCAAGCTGCAGGCCCTCTTTTGAACCCTCTCTAGCGGCTTTGCTCTTTCCCAAGCCATTCGAAGAAGTCCTCGCAAAATATGAATCCCGGGGCTGGCATGGCAGCCTTCCTCGGATTCTGCCTGCCGGAGTGAGAGCCAGTGGTGGGCATGTTTGGGCCCGGCCAGGAGTGGGGGCTTGGGGTGAGGCCGTGCCGTGTCTGCCCACAGGATATCGCCAATGCGTGGAAGGGGCTGGAGCAAGCTGAGAAGGGGTATGAGGAGTGGCTGCTGACCGAGATCCGGCGCCTGGAGCGCCTGGACCACTTGGCGGAGAAGTTCAAGCAGAAGGCCACCCTGCACGAGAACTGGACCAGAGGTACCTGCTCTGCCTCTCGGCACCCTGGACGGCCCTCTCCCCGGAGCTTGCAGAGGCCAGGCGACATCCGCTTTCCCAGCAGTCACGGAGGGTTCTTGCTTGCGATGCGGAGGATTCTAGGGTGACGGGGTCTTGAATGAACAAGTGGGACCCATCGGCTTGAAATGCTGCTTTAGCAGCTGGAAACGTCTCACTGGGGACGTGGCTCGAGGGACTGTGGCCAGGAGCGTTTCCGAACGGACACCACTGGCCAGCCTCACGCTCCCCTTGGCCCTCTCCCTGCCTCCGTGCTTGTCTGGCTGAAAAAGTCCCGTACGAACCCACTTCACGTCACGTTTAAGCATTCAGTCTCTTGCTGTCCAGTTTGCCTTGATTCGTATGTCTCATGTGCTGTGTTCCAGTTGTACGGATTTTGCAGCGTATGTATGTGCCTGCTGGGGATTGCATGAGCGGAGCCGGCCAGAGCCGGGGTCAGCCTAGATGACCCGGGAGCCCCTTCTGCCTTGCTTGGTCCTGTGTTTCTGTGTCTTCTTAGTGCCCCTCTGCTTCCTGCCCTTGCAGGGAAAGAGGACATGCTGTCACAGAAGGACTACGAGTCCGCCTCCCTGTACGAGATCCGGGCACTGATGCGCAAGCACGAGGCTTTCGAGAGCGACCTGGCCGCCCACCAGGACCGTGTGGAGCAAATCGCCGCCATCGCACAGGAGCTCAAGTGGGTGCCAGGTCCTTCTCCTCACAACAGCCCTGTGGAGTTGTGAGGCGGAGAGTCGGGCTGGCCCCAGGAGAGCTTGAGGGCCACGTGGGGCCCAGACCTGGGTCTCCCCGGTCGTTGAGCTTGTCGCTGTCCTCGTCATCAAAGAAACTCAGTGGGACTAACAGAGCAGAGGCGGAACTGATGTTCTGCCAGTCCTGCCCGCGTGCGTCCCCTCGTGACCTTGCTGAATCCTTGAGCTTGGACTCCGAAGCAGGCAGCGCTGGCCTGCGTGGCCACGGGCCGTTGCGGAGGGTGGAGATGGGATGCGGACTCGCCTTTCAGCGCGATCCACATTTGGGACAGGACTGGTACCTTGGGGATGGGGTCGCTCCAATCTCCCAGTATCCGTGCTGCAGGAGCAGCGCAGGGACGGGGCCGAACAGGAGCGCGGTCTCCTGACATTCTGCTCCGCTCGGCACGAGACGCTCCGCAGGCCCAGCCGCGTCTCTAACCCTTGTGGTCCTCCGGTGCAGTGAGCTGGACTACCACGATGCTGCCTCCGTGAACTCCCGCTGCCAGGCCATCTGCGACCAGTGGGACACGCTGGGGACGCTAACCCAGAAGAGAAGGGACGCCCTGGAGGTGAGAGGGGGAGCTGGACACCCCTGCTTGTGTGTGGGGGGGTACAGCCCAGCCTCCGCTTGCCGGGGCCTCATCCTGCCTTCTCTGCCCCTGTGCAGCGGGTGGAGAAGCTGCTGGAGACGATTGACCAACTGTACCTGGAGTTCGCCAAGAGAGCGGCCCCCTTCAACAACTGGATGGACGGCGCCATTGAAGACCTTCAGGACATGTTCATAGTGCACAGCATCGAGGAGATCCAGGTAAGCCGGCCCCGGGAGGGTCTCGCACTTGCTGAAGCAGCCAGGTGAGACCAGCGCAAGCCCCTTTCTCGCTGCTCCAGCGCAGGAGCGGGGAACCTAGCAGAGACTTTCTGGAATAGGGCCAGGGACGAGGGTAGGCCTGGCTGGGCACTTGCTGGGGGCCCAACGCTCGCAGGGGCCCATGGACAATAGGACTTCTTCCTCTTCCTCACTGCAGCCTGCCTGCCTGCCTCTTGCTCTGGCTAAGCAACGGGTGTCCACTTGCAAGCCGGCCAGGATGGAGAGCTCTCGGCTTGGCTCTGGGCACTGTGGGCAATTTAAAATGGCGGCTTCCCAGAAGCCCCCTCTGCCACTCTGGGTCAGGGCAGGGGTGGATGGGAGCAGAGCAGACATGACACGAGCCATTCATCGTGCCCTTGGGATCCCTCACACACACGGAGGCTCTTTCCACGTCGCTCCCGTCCTCCAGCACCTCTCCTGTGTCTTCTGGGTATCTCTGCAGAGTGTTAAGAGCAAGGACAAGACGGCATTTTCCGGAATTGTGCCGTTATTCCCCGCGGAAGCCCCGTGTGAGGGCTGCGTGACTTTCCGCAGCTCAGTGCCTCCTTGTGTTATGGAAAACACATGAAACACAGAATGGCAGGGAGGAGAAGCAGCTGGGGAAAAACCCTCCTGTAGAAGGAGAAACTTCCTCCCGCAAGGAAAAGCAAAACCGCGGTAGCCGCTTCCACATGTTAGATGCCGACACTCATCTGAGGCCATACGAGAGTTGGCGGTGTGCAGTAGAGGGCAGCGTTTTGTTGGAGAAAACCCGTTTAGCTAAGATAAAGGGACGGCATGAGCCACACGGAGAGCATGGCTGAATTAGCGATAGCTCCAGGCAAGGCGAAGGCAGAATCCGCCATGAGGAGATGCGGTGCCCGAGGTGGAGGAGACCCAGAGGGCAGGAGAGCCCGATTTCCATCGCCTCCCCCGCCCCCCACAACCCCAGCTGACTGGGCGACTCTCCCTCTGCCCCAGAGCCTGATCACGGCCCACGAGCAGTTCAAGGCCACCCTGCCCGAGGCCGACAAGGAGCGCATGGCCATCCTGGGAATCCAGAACGAGATCCAGAAGATCGCACAGACCTACGGCATCAAGCTGTCGGGCATAAACCCCTACACCAACCTGTCACACCACGACATCGCCAACAAGTGGGATAAGGTGAGGCACCTTTTGGAAAAGACGCGCGGTTCTGCTTCAGGAGACGCCGGCGAGTCCGAGGGGCCCTTCGGGGGCCAAATAATGTCATGATGTCATGGCTGGCCTCCAGCCACCCTCTTTGGTGTGCTGCCTGATGGGGGGAAGATGGGGGTGGGGCAGCGGGGGTGGGGGCGCCTTTCTGCCAAATCCAGTCTGCTCAGCTGCCCTTGAATCCTAGAAGAGTAGAGTTGGAAGGGGCCCTGAAGGCCATCAGGTCCAGCCCCTGCTGGGGCAGGACACCAAGGTGGAAAGCAGGTGATTTTCCGGTGAGAAACGGCCGCTTCTTGTGCATGGCGCCCCGGAAGCGGGAGAGAGAGAAACGGGGTGCAGGAGGAGGCAGGCGAGGGATGGGCGCCCGCTTGTGTCTTGGGCCCGAGCTGCCCCTGGGGGGCCTTTGCGCCTGCCCATTGCGCAAATGCGGCGCTGGGTTCTTTGCTCGTGGGCCGTGAGGGGACGCCGTCCTGGGCTGCAAACTGGCTGCTCTCCCGTCTTAACGCACCCGGCGAGCACAGGGGCCGCAAGCAGGTGCCAAGGCTGCTTTCTGGGCTGCGCGTCACAGGTGCAGCTTTGGTGCTAGCCAGAAATGAGTCCGGGGGGGGTGCTGGCCCAGCCTCTCCCCCCCCCGAATGCCTCAAGGACCCCGACTCCCATCCTCTCGCCCAGGTGAAGCAACTGGTTCCACACCGCGACCAGACCCTGCAGGAGGAGCTGGCGAGGCAACAGGCCAACGAGCGCCTGCGACGCCAGTTCGCTGCTCAGGCCAACGTCATCGGACCGTGGATCCAGGCGAAGATGGAGGTAAGCCCCCCGCACACACACCTGTGCAGGGGGCCTGCGGCAGATTCTGGTCCTCTCCGGGGCGTGTCTGTACTCGATAGGAGAGAGGGGTGTCGAAAGCGAGAAAAAAAATCACGTTTCTGACATACCAGCCAGAGAACTTCAGCCACTGGGTGCTACAGAGATGAAAGAAAGAATAATTACATGGGGGGACAGGGGGTGCAGAAGCCAAAGGAGGCAGAGTTAGTCCAAATGCAGGTCAGGACAAGCGCCGATCTCCAGAACAGCCTAGGTTTCCACAAAGGAGAATTTCAGGGGGTTTTGTGTGTCCTCTCACTCATCCCACCTTGCCTCTCTCGACACACCATCCCTGAACCAACCAATAGCTTTAGAAAAGCTTCTAGTCCTGGTGAGATGGCCCTCTCAGCAATATCCCATCACTCCGGTGGCTGAGGAGTCCCGTCCAAGTGGGAAGGGGGTCCTTGCTGCCGATTTCCAGCGGACCTGTCTCAGCGATGGCGTCCCATAACCCGCAGGGGTGGGGACCCCCACGGGGCCCGCGCCGGCCCCCGTGCCTGACGGCGGCTTCCTCCCTGCCCTCCCTCGGCAGGAGATTGGCCACATCTCCGTCGACATCAGCGGGTCCCTCGAGGACCAGATGAACCACCTGAAGCAGCACGAGCAGAACATCATCAACTACAAGACGAACATCGACAAGCTGGAGGGCGACCACCAGCTCATCCAGGAGGCCCTCGTCTTCGACAACAAGCACACCAGCTACACCATGGAGGTGGGTCTCGGGGCCGCCCCGGAGCGAGGAACGCGCTGCCCGCATCCATTCCGGATCCGGGCCGGCTGTGGGGGGACAGGGCCAAGCGTGCCGTGCCGTGCCGTGCCAGCTCCCCTTCCGGTGCGCAGGAGGCGACTGTCCCACTGCCGGCGTCCCGGCCCACACGGTTCTCGTGTGGGGCAGGATGCCTTGGGCAGCGCATGGCCGGGGCTCCCTGTGGGGCAGCGGGCAGGGGAGCCTGAGAGCGGGGCCCCGTCTCACACCACAACGCCTGCTCTGGCCGAGCGCAGCACATCCGCGTGGGCTGGGAGCAGCTGCTCACCACCATCGCGCGCACCATCAACGAGGTGGAGAACCAGATCCTGACCCGTGACGCCAAGGGCATCAGCCAAGAGCAGATGAACGAGTTCCGCGCCTCCTTCAACCACTTCGACCGGGTAAGGCTGTCCTCCCCCCGGCCTTCATCATCTCCCTCTCCTCCTCCTCTCCAGCCCCTTGGCCACAACTTCCACATGTACCCCCGTCCCAGGTGTGCACCGACGGGCCTCCCACGGATGACGCACCCTGGGGCCCGACTCCCAGCTTGAGACTCCCTCTCCGGCCAGAGGGGCCAGCCGGGGGCAGAGCCACGCACGAGCCGCCCCGCTCCCGCTCACCCCACGCTGGGCCCGGGCAGCCGAGGGCCACGTCCCTGCAGCCAGGAAACGGTTCGACGGCCAGCAGCAGGCCGGGGGGCCGCCCAGCCGCGGCTTCCACTGCTCTGGCCGCTTTTGCAGCCAGTCGGCCATTCCTGGTGGCCGGACACGAAGAAGCCCCTGGGAACACACGGTGTCGCCCGAAGGGCTGTTGGCGGGAGGGGGCGGCCCGCGCCGGGCATCAGACGTTCACCCCCCCAGGCCACGCCTGAGCTGCTCTAACGGCTCCCTTTGGCTCCCTGCAGAAGCGGAATGGCATGATGGATCCCGACGACTTCCGCGCCTGCCTGATCTCCATGGGATACGATCTGGTATGAGGCCGGCCCTCTCTGAGGACAGCGCTTTCCCCTGTCCAGTGGCCAAATGACGGCACGGTTGAGCGTCTGGCATCGAGCTTTTTTCTAAAGAAACCGGACATCCCTTTAAAGCAGCTGCTGGGGCAGAATCGGGATGGTGAACGGAGCGGGGAGGGGACGCACCCTTGCTCATCCTAAGCCCCGAGGGGAAAAGCAACACCCCCAAACCTAGTCAATGTGGAGCTCAGCCCCAGCAAAGAGGGCACGACGGCTCAGAAAATGCCTGCTCCCTGCCTTCCCCGCCAGCCTCCCCTCTTGGCTGCTCGCGGACCCCAGGGGCTCAGCCCTGCCCAGCTTGGCAGGGACCGTGGAGACCCCCACGCGGGCAGCATCACGTGCGCGCGTTTTTCAAAGGAAGTGCGGACGCTGGAGAATCGCGTGCGGGTCGCGCTTTCTAGCAACCAGATCGAATTTGCACATCCCAGACTAGTCAGCAGCCCGAGCTGCGGTCCCCGTTAGGGCTGGACTTTCCCAAATGTTGTGATGGAGCTCCCGGGACAAAGAAATGTTGTATTTTATGGGGAACTGTGTACAACTGAGATGCAATTGCTGGGCGGTTTTCAAAAACCACGAAAAACAGGACTGGACACATCTACGGATGAACAGGCAGGGAATGAGCCGTTGAGAAATCGGCGAGGGCGAAAGGGGTCTTTTTTCTGCTCGGAACCACGGCGGGATTTGGGGTCTTCCACTATCGTTCTCCAGGATGGCACTACGAGTAGCAAAACGTGAGGAAGGGGTTGCTCTGGAGCAGTTGACGGTCCTGCTCTGGGGCCCAAGGGGTCCCAGTGGGGAGAGCCTTCCCGAGCGCCTGGCCTTTTCCCGGCCCCTCCTGCTGACCGCAGTGTCCGCTGCTTCTAGGGCGAGGTGGAGTTTGCGCGCATCATGACCCTGGTGGACCCCAACAACACCGGCGTGGTGACCTTCCAGGCCTTCATCGACTTCATGACTCGCGAGACGGCCGAGACGGACACAGCGGAGCAAGTCATGGCGTCCTTCAAGATCCTGGCCTCAGACAAGGCAAGTGCTGCCCGCGGGGCGAGGGTGGAGCCCAGCTTTTGGGGGCGGAGACGCGCCCCCCGTCCTGCGCAGGGGCGCCTGCCGGGTCTTCCGGGCTGGTCCCCACTTGGCAAAACCGCGCCGCCCGAGCATTCGAAACCGCAAGCTGAGAACGTCACCTCGCAAGAGCCTCAGCTTCTCCGCACAGCCCTTTCTCAGCCCTACACGTCTCAGGACTTCCTTAAGGCCGGAGCGTGAGAGAGTACCGCTTGCTGAAATTTTAAAAGCCGAAGTGCGCCCGAGCGGCCCCACATCGTTGAGGCAAACATTTCGGCGGGGGGGGGGGATCTGGTCCCGCTCGGGCCGCTTCCGCAGCCTCGAGGGGGAGCAGGATCAAGTCCGCGGAGCTGCTGCGGGAGGACGAAGGCTTTGCGAGCCTCTGGTGCACGGCAGCGGCTCCGCACGATCTGCGCACTGAGGCTGGCCGCCAGAGTAATGGGGTTGCCTCCCCCACAGAACTACATCACAATAGAGGAGCTGCGCCGGGAGCTGCCCCCCGAGCAGGCGGAGTACTGCATCACCCGGATGACGAAGTACACGGGAGCCGATGCCGTGGCAGGCGCTCTGGACTACGTCTCCTTCTCCAGCGCCTTGTACGGGGAGAGCGACCTGTGATTCCCCCGAGCCCACCCCTTCGCCCGCCCGGACCGGCGTGTGGGAGCGGAACCAAGCCCCCTCCCCGGCTGCGCGGAGCCCGTGCCACAAGAGCCGCGTGCCCCTGCAAGGGGGACAAGCTGCCGCCCGCCCTCCCCACGTCTCCCCGCCGCCGGGCTGCGGGCCGCGGGATCCCCACCTCCACCCACAGGCCGGGGCCGGGGCCTCTGGGTGGGCTTGGCGAGGAAACCCGTCCGTGCTAGAAGCTGCCGCCCCTGCTCCCCACTGCTGAGCTAGCTGTGCGTTCCCCCCGGCGAAGCCCCCTCCCCCCCATAGCCTTGCCCCTTCCGGCAGGCCCCGGCCCCCCGGCGACGGCGGAGGCTAGCCCTGCGTCCTCGGCCGCTGCCGCCACGGGGGCCTGTGAAGCCAAGACCAGCACGGGGCTGGCCGGCTTGGAAGGGATGCTGCACCAATAAACCACACACACTGGAGGCCGGCTGCAGTGCAGGCGTCTTTTCTGGCCCGTCGGCGACGGATGCGGGACAGGCGAGGCGTGTCTGCGTGGGACTCAGCGGGACGTCCCAGCCCTGGGAGGTCCGCCCGGGAGGGGAGGGGAGGGGAGGGGAGCGGAGCGGAGCCGAGCCCTTCTGCCCCTCGCCTGCGCCACCCTGCTCCTCCACCGGCCCACCCCAAAACAGCAAAGCGGCCTCCTTAAAGTGTTTTAATAATAAAAATAGAGCTCTCTGGGGCCAGAGGAGGGACCCCTGGGATCCATCAAAAGGGGGCCGAGGTGTGCAAGAACGCAGGCGGGGCGAGGCGAGGCGTCCACCACAGGCGGGCGTCAGCGATGGCTTCTCCAAGACCCGTAGAAACCCAGGCTGCGGCCGCCGAGCACGGGGCCGAGGCGTGTAACAGTCACGGCCGCCGGAGCGGGCCGGGGGCGCTGGCCTGCGGCCGGCCCACGTGGCTCGCGGAGCCCCCCCTGGCGCGGCGGGAGAGGGCCCGGCGTCAGGAGCACGGGGAGAAGCCCCGGAGGCTGTTCGTGGGGGGGGCCAGCCGGGAGAGGGAGCAGATGGGCAAGTGTCCGAAGAAGGCCGGGTCTGTCAGGGGGTGCAGGAGGAGGAGGAAGAGCCCCACGCCCAGCAGGTAGAAGAGGGCCACCAGGAAGCGGTGCCTGTGCTCCAGCGCGGCGCCCACGGCGGGGAATCCCACGTAGTTGCAGAAGGAGTGGCACAGGACCGGGCCGATGAGGTGCCCTGCGGGAGAGCGAGGGAGGAGGTTGTGCGGGAGGCGGGGAAGCCAGCACCCGCACGGAAGGGGCCCCAGCGGTTCCGGCAAGGGGGCCTTCCACCTGCCCTCCGCGCGGCTGCCCCAAACAATTTGTCTCACAGAACTCTTGGCCGATCCCTCGTGCCTTCTGGTCAGCTCGTTCCACAATGGATTGAACCTGTTGCGTAGGCACGGAAAGGGGGGAATGGCACGCCCCGGCCGCGCACGACGGCGATCCTGGCCCCCCAGTGCCCGATTATTCTCACAACCCTGTGGGACCGGTTCGGCTGAGAGTGGGCAGCTGGCCCAAGGTGACCCCGTGGGCTTCGTGGCCAAGCGAGGATGTGGCCCCGGTCTGCCCGGTTCTGGACCAAGGCACTGACCCCTGCGGAGCTGCTCTTCTAGATGAGCAGACGTCTCCGAAGCTGTTCTCCCTCTGCGAGAGAGGCTCCGGACGTCTGCGCCTGATCTGGCGGGCATCTGAGAGCAGAGGTGGGCTATTTGCGCCACCCCTGGGGCCTGCAGCAAAGGCTGGCAGCGTAGCCTCAGCCCACAGGAGCACGCCTGCCTTCCAGCTTACGAAAAGCTCCGGGGCCGCAAGCAAACCGCACCCTGCCTGCCCTGCTGCCCAACATTGTTCTGTCGTTCTCTTCCGGCTGGCGGTTCAACAGGGATGGCGAGCTGCCCCCTTTCACAAGAGCAGGGGTGCTTCCGCCTGTCTCGGGGTTTCCCCCCGGAGCCAAAACCTCCCTGTGGTTCCTCAGTGGTCCAGGTTTGCCTCGCCTCCTGCGGCCACGCGGCCACCAGGGAGGAGCAGCTGAGCAGAGCTCTGGTGCTCCTGCCCCTGGTACTGAATGCCCCACCACAAGTTCTGCCCCCTCTCATCACGCTCACCGACCTGTCCTGATGAAGATGAAGGCCGTGTACGCTCCGAAGACAGCCGTGTAGGAGAACTGGAACACTGGGGGAGGAAGCGATCCGTCAGGGGGGAAGGCAGCTTCAAAAAGGACGGGGGGGGGGGAGCCCGGCCGTACGGGTCTTCGCCCAGCATCTTTGGATGGGCTGAGCACACGTGTGCCACACAACACACACGCTGTGCCAGGCACGCCTACGCACACCCCCGGTCACGGGGACAGCACCGCAAACACCTTCGCCCGTGACAAAGGGCGACGTAGACTTCATGCAGGTCACAAGCGCGTGCGCATTTCACCATTGTGCAGAAATGGGGCAGCTTTGATCCTGCAGGGGATGTTGGACTACAGCTCCCACTGGCCCTGGCCAGCACAGCCAATGGTTAGAGAAGACAGCCCAACAACACCGAGAAGGCCGGGTATTCCTCATCTTTCATCTAGGAGAGCAGGGGAGATAATATTTCTTTCTAATCTGGTAAAGGTTCTTTTTGGGAGAAGGCAGAATTTAAGAATAGGGAGTATCACTACGTTGGCAGACTAAAGCAGGACGTTTTAGGACTATGATCCTTCCTTCTGTGTACTGCACAGGACAGTTCAAATTGCTTGTGAATAATGCAAGACAGAAGGCAGGCAGAGTTGAGGTCTTGCCTCCGAAATGACAGGCGAGAGGAATCCAAATTCTTTGAGGGCATCCTGACAAATGAAGTGTGCTACTGCTGACAAATTTGCACAATGGTCGCAGCCTCGTTCCCCTGCAGAACCACAAAACTCAGAGTTCCTCCTTGGGAGGGAAACCATGCCGCTGAAAGCCGGTTAAAACGCCAAACGGGGCTTTTCAAGGAGACACAAAGCTCCGATGCACGGATCACACCTAACGTCTTCCTCACGCTCCTGGGCATGTTTAAGACAAAAGAAGTCTTACGCTTTGCGGCATTCATGCTGAAGTTGTCAGACTTCACACCTTTAATTTCCAATGCAATTATATGGGCTTTCTCTCCCCATGCTTGTGGACTCCCTTGCTTCTCCCGATGTTTGCTGTCTGTCTCATGATTTTCAAAAATGGGTAATTTTTTAACTGGAACGCAAGAACCGGTCTCCTAGCAGTTACATGCGTTGGCAGCCCCTCCCTCTCATCTCATGGAGGGAAGGGCCTCTCTCATCATGACCGTTACTATTAATTACATTTCTAGGCCATCCGGAGCTGAAGATCTCGGCCAATGAGCCAAGCTCTCACCTACAACTCGGCCCTTTTTCAGTTCGAATGTCCCACGCTGACCCCACGGCCCTCTGAAGACTAACCAGGGGACCTGCTCCAAATTAAGAACTCAGGGAGCAGGGAGGTGGCTTATAGGACCCCCGTCCCTCTAACCCGCTGCCGTTTGCTCTGAGTCAGGCAGCAGCCCCCCCAAATCCTCCTCCTCCCGCTCAAAGCGCTTTGTGCCCCTCGATGGCAATGCAACGATCTTTCTTTGCTGGAAGCTTCTCTGCTCAGCACTGAGGCAGAATCTGGTAAGAGGTGCCATCATCTTCCAAAATGACGCACCCCACCTGCCCCCACCCCACCTGCCTTTTTTTTTCATCATGGCCAAACCGTGCGGCATTTCATACCTGCAGAAAGGAAGATGTTAGTCCTGCTTCCCTGACGGAACCGCAGCTGCTCAATGACGTGGTGAAAATGAGCTACCGGGAAGAGGAACAAAGGTACAGCTAAGAATACCTGGCAGGACGACGGACCTCTGTACCCCACACTGCCCACACCAAGCGGCCTGGGCCCCCCCCCAAATGGGATCGACGGGGGCAGAATGGATCCAGGATGCTCGCCTCCTGCTGAATGACTAGCCCGAACGCTTTGATTTGGACCCGTTGAAAGGTCTCCCTTGGCAGAATTGGCGAGGAGCGCGCTGCACGACTGGGGGAGCGGGGCCCCCCCCCGAGCATTTCTGGCAGGCACCCGTGCACTCACCGACTCCAAAGAAGAGGGGGCAGGTGAAGATGGCAGGCCCCAGCCCTGTGCAGGGGACCAGCATGGGGAGCATGCAGGCCCGGAAGACGAGTTCCTCGGTGAACGGCGCTATTATCTGGTTGCGGAGCCAGCGTATGTCGGTCAGGCAGAGAAGCCAGAACCGCGAGTCTGAGGGGCAAGCAAGGCCCTGTCACTGCCAGGCCAGCGGCCGCAGCCGTGGGCAAGCAGGAGAGGGGGCAGAAATGGCCAGCGAGTCTAAAGGGACTCCAGAGCGAGGCAGAGAGAGATCCAGGGCGAAGCCAGTGTTCCTGCGTTCCATTTAAGGGGGTCCAAAGGCAAGCACGGGGCAGCCAAACTCAAAGGGCCCAGGCTCAGAACACCGAAGGGCACGATCCTGCGCATGTTTAGGCGGAACATCCTCTCATGGCTCCCAGCGTTCCCTGGCCAGCCGTGCTGCTCAGGATGGCGTCTTAAAGCAACCACTGCTGGCCTCGGGCAATCTTTGAGGGAGGAAGTACACAGAACTGGCAAAGCCACCCCATGATCTTTTGTTCGAGGGGAGACAATGGGCCCGGGGAAGAAGGCAAGGACTCCTGGGGGGCGGGAGGGATGGATTTGGCTCCAGGACCGAAGCTCTTTCCTCCGCGCCGTAGGGTTTTGCTCCCTGAGCACTGCCAGAATACACCGACCAGCGTGGACTTACCAAAGACGATTCTCAGAGCATCCATCAGGTCCCACGGCCAGTCCATGGACAGCTGGATTAGGGGGCCAAGGAATAAGACCTGAGGAAAGGAGCAAGATTGTTCTCACAAGCACATGTTAGCACAAGGATGCGAGTTCCGCTGTCTGCCAAGAGTTGGCACTGATCAGGGTGGAATGGCGGTTAATCATTTGAAGAACTTTCCCTTTCAAAAATGTAAACCAACATGAATCAACATCAACCATGATTCAACGTTCCCTTGACTAAAAAGGCAGAGCCCTGCCAAATCAAGTCCATCTGGTCTCTGAGCACAACAAGCCCACAGGAAACTCCATAAGCAGGAGCTGAGTGCAACAGCACCCTCCCACCCATGTTCCCCAGCAACTGATGTACATGGGAATACTGCCTCTGCTACTGGAGGTTGCCTATACCCATGAGGACTAGTAGCCCTATCTTCTATGAATTTATTAGATCCCCTTTTAAAGGAGCAGCTTTCACTATATCTTGTAGCAAATCTCACAGTTTAACATTGGGCAAAGAAAGTTTTCCTCCCTGGTGGGACCCGGATTTTGAAATATCCTCCTTAAGATGGCCCTGTCCTTGCTTTCTATTCTCTACAAATCAAAGTGTTCCTTCATGCCCCGACATTTTAAAGGTTACTTCGATCAACTGATTTCATTAGTTTTCAGGAAAATTTATACACCTCACCCTGTAATTAAATTGTTAATGTTATGTGATATTTGCTTTTTTACCACAATAATTATGATGCACGGGGAACCCTCGTGGGGGGTGACTTATATTTATGGTTTGCTTTAATTTATGAACTACACTTCATCTGCAAGAAAACCCAGGACAGTGTACGTAACACATAAAACTGCAACTACCATTATTCCAGAAAAGGTGTACATCTATTCAACAACAACAACAACAAATCCATCAATTAAAAAAATTATCTGGCGATGCATTTGAGCTGCTTAGGCACTGCAGCTCAACCCCAAAGCAGGTTCACGCTTCACAAGCAGCCGGTCCCCTCCAGCATCCCAGAGGTCCATGCTGGCAAGCTGGAGAAGGAGGCTGATTCTTCCTCCAATTTACCTAAACAGTTTTTCTGTGTTTCTGAGCAGAGTTCCTTCCCCATCAGCCTGTCCGATAAAATGCACAGATTCATCTGCTTAACCAAGAGACAAAAGTCTCACAGTTCCATCATGGCTGCAGAGTAGGGAACCCTCTTCATCAAGGAGCAACACGGGGAAAACAGGCTTCCGGACTCTTAGCAGGGCAGGAAAAGATACTGCAGGATAGGAACTGCTGAGAGCTTATTTACAAGACTGTGCCAAAGCGAGCAAGGCTTACCATGGTTAACAGCAGCGGCAGCAGGGTCGCCGGGATGATGCCCTCAAGCCGGAAGCCCATCAGAGCAAGGAGCGATGCATCTGGCTGAGCGGAAAAGGGGATTTCTTCATCAGCGCTGCAGCTGCTGCCTCCCCTTCCCCACCTCCCAGTGAAGGCCCATGACTGACTGGAGATCTCACGATTCGGACCTCCACCCAGTGCCACCGGCCTGCAGTTTTCCTAGTTCCTGACCGTGCTAGTTAGACCAGATGGGAATCTGGAGTTCAACGACACTCAAGTTCAAGTTCCCGCCCATGCTTTAACCGGAAATTTTGGAATTCTGGAATCAGGAAGCATCCAAAGCATGTGCTCCAGCACTGAATGGGGACTAAATTGTAGAAAAAATACTACTCTAAGGGCCCAATCCTATGTGCATTTAGGTAAAAATTAAGGCCTTCCAACAGTGGGAGTATGTGCCAAGTCTTGCAGTATTTAGTTCAGTCTAAATAAGCATCGTGTTTATTGTTTATAGTTTAAATGTTTTAAACTAACAAAGTTCTTGGAACTGCTGGAAATCTCCAGGTACTTTTGGCCAGCTATTTCCAGACCTGGCTGGGTGACCTTCTTACCTTAACGCCAGTCACCTCTTTCCAGGCCCAGATGAAGAAGGGCGAAAGGCTAGAGACAATGAGGACACTGGTGAAGCGGCGCTTGATGACGGACGGATGGTCCCTGCAAGGAGAAAAGTCGGCAGTAGGCACTTGGCCTCTCCACGGCGCTGCCGGGCCAGCCGCCGACGCTCCGGGGCTGTTCACACAATCGGGCTGGCCTACAAAAGGGGCTGCCCACCAACTCAAACATGCTCCCCCGCGCAGGGAGCGAATCCGAGGCTCAGGCGCATTGCGATGGGGTCGCAGGCGCCCCGATTGCGCCGGGACCCCCAAAGGAGTGACGATCCGGGCGCGGCCAAGTTGTCCCCGGCGGGCGGGCTGCCCCGGGTGCGGCGACCGGGCGGCGGGGACGCCCGGCTGCGCGGCTCCGGAGGCGCCCTCGTCTGCGGCCCGAGCGGGGCAGGCGGGCAGCCGGCCCGGCCCCGTCCCGTCCCGTCCCGTCCCGGGCACACGGGCCGCCCGGAGCCGAGCGGGCCCCGCGGGCGACGGCTGCGCTTCCGCGGGCGAGGGGGCCAGGGCCGCCCGCGCGCCCACTCACCTGGGCAGGGGGCTCTTCCACACGTAGAGGCTGCCCACGTAGGAGCAGGCCAGGCCCAGGCAGGAGGCGAGCGCGGCCCAGCACAGCCCCGAGCCGGAGCCGGAGCCGGAGCCGGAGCCGCCCGGCCCGGCGGCCTCCTCCGACATCGGGGCGCGCGCGCGGGCGCCAGGCAGCCCGGCGGCCGCCCGCAGAGGAGGCGGCGGGAGGCGGGAGGCGGCGGCGGGCGGCGGAGGCGGGCAGGGCCGCGCGCGGGCGGGCGGGCGGGCGGACGGGCGGGCGGGAGCCTCCGCCTCCAGGCCGCGGAAGAGGAAGCCGCCGGCCCGGCCCGGCCCGGCCCGGCCGAGGGGCCGCGGGGAAGCGGCGAGCAGACGCGCCGCAGCGGGAGACCCCGGCCGGCCCGCCCGGCCCGGGGAGGGAGGGAGGGAGGGAGGCGAGGCGAGGCGCCAGGCCAGGCCAGGCCAGGCCAGGGGAGGCGGGCGCTCCCCCCGGCGGCGCCGCGCCTCGCCCGCCTCGCCTCGCCCGCCTCGCCGCCCGCGGCCCCGGGCAGGCCCCGTCCGCGGCAGGCGCCCCTGCGCCCGCGCCGGAGCGAGCCGCCCGCGCCCCTGCCGAGGACGCGCCCCGGGGCCGCGCCGCCCTTCCCGCGCACGGGGGTCGCGGCGGCCGCAGAGGCGGGGAGCCGCGACGCGCGGGGGCTGCGATGCGGAGCTGGGGAAAAGCGCCGGGGCTGCCCGGGGTCTCCTGTGCGGGGCGGGGCCGGGCCGGGGCGGCGGGCGGCGGGCGGCGGGCGGGCAGGCAGGGAGCGCGGGAGGGAGCGCCTGGCCCGCCTCCGCTGCCCTTCCGCCCCGGGGATCCGGCGCCCTCTTACCTCGGTCGGGCGCGGTGGGGACCTCCCCGTGTTTGGCGCCGGCTCGCGTGCGGGGGGGGGGCAGCTCAGTCACTCGCCGGGGTCGCGCACTATTCTGCCCCCCGCCCTTGTAAAGGAGAGGCCCGGAGCCAGGCAGGATTTGGTCCGCGCGGACGCAGCAGGCACACGCCTTTATTTGCTACACGGGTCGGAACCATCTCAGGACGGCCACTCGGTCAGGTTTGCGGCCTCGCGGCGCCAGCAGTCGTCGTCCTGCGAACAGAAAAGCGCCCGCCCGCGGTCAGCAACGCGGGGCTGATAAGGAGGGCTGGTCAGCCGCGGAGGCAGGGCTGGGGAGTTCTGTCCGGCGGGGCGGCTTCGAGGCGGCTCCGGACAGCCCTGCACGCCCCCCGAAAGGTCTCCTTCGCAGCCTGGGGGGCCCGGCCCGGCGCGCAGGTGCGGAGCGCCTTTCTCTAGGAATTAGGGGTCGGGCGGCCGCCGTGCCTCCTGCGCTGGGCACACGGGCTTCTGCGACTGCAGCACGTCGCATGCGGAGGGCAGCGCAGAAGGGGCCGTTGCAGCTGTGCGAGGCCATTAAGGCGGCCGCTGGCCTGCTTCGCTGTCAGTGGGCACGCAGAGGCCCGCACAGCCGAGACCCACGTACTTGTAGCATAGGCGCGTCACCCTGGCCTTGTTTGAGGGACTCTTGCGAGGTCTCGTACCTCCTGAAGCGCAGGGACGAGCTTCGCTGTGCGCTGCCCCGCAGTGAAGCGCCCTTTCCAGAAGGGGCGGCCCTGTGCTGAGTCTGAGGTGCTTTTGGCACCATTTCTGTTTGCCCAGGTAGCTGAACATTTTATAATTTTGACGGCGGGCTTGTCTGCATGAAGTTTTTAACTGACCACTTTATAAAGGTGTCTGCTTCCCAATTCTTTGTGGGATTAAGCTCAGCTTCTTTACATGTGTCTTCTTGTTGTGGGGGGGGGGGTTATTTTTGGGCCTTTGTATATGTTCCTTCGGACCACCAGTAGGTGGCACTGTGGTATCATGGAAGAGCGCGAATATACTAGGATTTTATGCCTCTGTGCACACATTCACCAGGCTTTCCCGGCGACTAAGCTGTCTCAGCTGCAAACGGTTGCAATCAGAGGCGCCTGCGAACTACTGCGAGTGAGGAATCGCGAGAGCACAAAGAGGGCCTTTTGCACATGTTATTGTTTTGCTGGATGTTATAACTGTGTCACGCTTTGGTATTTTTTAACCAAATGTTAGTGTATCTATTTTATGTTGTATGTTGTTATTCTTCAGATATGAGCTGCCAGTTTTAGCTGAAGGTGGCATACAAATTTGCTAAATAAACAGTTGCCTTGTATCACAAGCCCCATGGTTACATTCTTGCCTTGAAAAAAGGTTCCAAGGCCAGGAACTAATCAACAGCATTGCGGTCAAGACCCACACCTGCACAGTTCTGAAAGCTTACAGGGTAATCGCTGCGGCTTCTCTACTGGGATAGAACCTGGTCTAATTTTGTGGATGGCATCCCTGAAGCGGAGAGGCTGATTAACTCCTTGTGTTGTGGGTGATGCTGTTAATGTGGCATCCCCTTTCTACACTGCCTTGTCCAAATTATTAACTAGGATAGGGGCTTTTCATTGCTTTCCTTTGATGGCAGAACAAACCTGCCACAGATCTCCATCTTGGTCCACAGGTGGAGCTGCAGGTGTCTGTTGGCTTTTGTGCAGGGCAGCAGCATGTCTGGTTTCGGGACATGAAAAGGACGGTCTCGAAGTGCCCGGCTCTGTTGGCCCCGGCTCTTTCTTTTCCTCCGCGTGTTCTTTTCCTCCGCGTTCCTTCCCCCACGTATTTGGATCTTCCGAAAAGCCCCAGTGGAGCTCCTTATTTGGTGGCTTCCTCTTTTTTGCCTTGTTTCTCCTACCAGAGCTTGATCTGTCAAACAGAAGTCCTGAAGGACATAAAATCAGACGAGGATCCTTTTGGTGTGCATGAAGTCACACACCCAAATGCAGTTTGTGTATTACACACATTTACCGGCACAACGAACCCAGTGCAGCACAACAGGCCAGACTAATCTTGCTCCCATTCCAAGATGTTTTGACAGACATTTTCAGCATGAGAAATGTGCTGATGGCAGATTTGTGAGCGGGATATTTTATTTATTCATTTATTTATTCATATTGCGATTTATATCCTGCCTTTTTCCTACAAAGGGCTCAAGGCAGCTTACATCATTCTCCTCCTCCATCTTATCCGCACAACAACAACCCTGTGAGGCAGGTTGGGCTGAAAGTCTGTGACTGGCCCAAAGTCACCCAGTCGGCTCCATGGCCGAGCGGGGACTCGAACCCAGATCCTCTGAGTCCCCAGTCTTAACCACGACACCACACTGGCACTCTAAATTTCATTTAGATGAAATTATTATTAATAATACAATTCCTCATTAAGTAAACAGCACATTACTAGGACTTTCAGGAGGGTTTTTGACCAAGTCATCCTGGGGAAATCTGTGGAGAGCACAAAGGGGTGAGATACTAGAATCTCAGTTTAGCATCTGAACCCCAGAATGTCCGTTTTGTCTTCCCAGTTGCTTCACCTCCCCGCCACCCCCTGCCTACCTTTTCCTCTATAGCTGCCTCCTTGCTCTGGTCCACAAGACTATAGGTGCACAATGGCTTCTGGGCGATGGAGGATAAAGCAAGGTCTGTATTCGGCTGCCCTGCCTCATTGTTTTTAGGCAATGGCTGTAGCAAAGCAAGGAATACAGATTACACTAGATCGACAATAGTGCAGCAACTCGTCAGGCTCAGCAGTCATTGTGTAGGCCTTATCTAATGGGGCTCTGAGAGTGTAACGATGTTCTGTTTCATCTGCCCTCATTAGCAACCCATGACGTCAACTACTGTATTATTTTATGGCTTTTACAGGAAGGGAGAAACGAGTGTGTTGACTTGCCATGTCCACCCCATTAACCTAGGCTTGAACCAGGAGTTATGTTCCAAGTTCAACAGTGGACACACGGCCATAAATGTAAAATACGTTGTATTACAGAATGAGCTGCAGAGAGACCCCAACTGGATGTCAGAATGCAGAATTTCAGTGGGAGATTAACTCTTTATCTCTCACAACTGGGACTGAGATCCTGCCGAGCAACTGGGGAAAAACACAAAGATGAACAATGAGATTGTTCAGAAATAAAACTTGCCCTTCTGTTGTCACATGCATTGCTGGGCTTCCACTGTTTAAGAATGGCTTTGTTGATGGCTTTTTTGAGAGTTACCTGGAGCTCCTGGGTATCTGCAACCTACACACACACACACAATATGAGAGTGAGAGGACACGAGATGCAGCTGCAGCATTATACATATATTATCTATATAGTCTTTTTTGTGTGTTACCCTCTAATCTAGAGGGTTCTTTGCCCTTTCCCCTTGCAGGATATTTTACCATGAAGAGCCTGTTGAAACCATCATGCACATCCGGGTCCTCCTACATAGCCTTCCTCGCATAAATTCAAGGAACGAGTCTAGAAGAACTTGCTACCCCATCCTTGCACAGTTTTTATACCATTAAACGGATGGCTCGATGCACTTCTCTAATTGCTATGACTGTACCTGTAATCCTTGGAGACATTTCCTTCTGAATTCGTTGTCAGTGCTGCTTGAAATTATGCTGGAAAGCGCTTCTGCCATGATGGGCAAAGAGTGTGCGAGTTTCTGCTGTTCCTGTAAAGATGCAAGAGCCCCGAATGGTATCAGGTAGCCTAGACGTTATACTAATTGCAAAGCAAAATGCCCCCCAGCCCAAACTGTGTCTGCTTCTAGTGGGCACAGTTCGGGACAGACATTCCATCACTTATCCAGATGCAAATCTAGGAGCAGAAGAGGAGCTGAGGAGCCTGGGCCAAGTGTTGCCCTTCCCTCTTGGTCTCAATGGCCTGATCTTTCTTCCTTAAACTCTTACTTGAGCCCCTTTGTGGTGCTGCTCCAATATCCCACTGAGAAGCCTTTGGATCGCCCCTTTCACAACCCGCTCACTGCACAAGAGGATAGGACAGAGATGGGATAGGATCACTCGCCGGTCCCCTGCAGCAGGGCAAGAGTGAAAACGGCAACAGATTAACTCCAGCCAAAGGGCAGTGGCTTGGAATCGCCAAACTGCCATGCAAGCATGAGTGCAAAAGGCATGTGCCCAGCGGGCTGTAACGAAAGGGGGCACTTCGTGGCAGTGGCAGGTTTGTCGAATTGCCAGAAAGGATGCAAGAAAAATAGGCAGAGGGTTATCAGACTGGGGTCCACCTCCCCTCACGGGGAGCTCTCCGCTTTCCAGGAAGAGGATCACAGCCTCGTTTTGCCCCCTGCATCTGCCAGAGCAGAAACAGCTGCAGGGGGCTTGTTTCACCCTTCCTTGCCAAAACAGAGCTCGTGGGGAAGCTCTGAGACTGAGAACAAGTGCTGGGCTTCTGCCTTTTTCCTCCTCCCTCCCAATCCCTTTTTCTTTCGTGTTGTGCCTTAGAGCCTTAATCCTGAGGGCACGAGGTATCTTCATGTTAATCTTCAAAGTGTTCTGGAAGCCTTTTCTGACTGAATGATGGCATTGCTAAATAAACAAACAGCAATGAGTTATGTGCAGTGTGAAGACAGCTGCATAAAAAGGGACAGGGCAAGACTTGTCTGTCTCTCTCAGCCGAGCAAGTTCCCCAAAGCAGAGGCTTTTGGGGACAGTGTCCTCCTCTTGGACTATAAAGCCCTGCTTTTAACAATTATTTCAAGTCAAGAAAATTGTGAAAAGTAATCCCAACTGTATAACGAAGTGAAATTGGTATCTATACATGGAAACCCTTAAGTATTCACAGTTGTGTCTCTATTATAGCACTGGAACATGCTCAGAGCTGAAAGCAGCACAAGCATATGCAGGTCATCTGGACTCTCAGCGTGTTTCATGCACCACTAAGGTCACAATCCTGTGCAAGTTTAGACACAAAAGAAGGGTGGGGGCATGCTGGGAGTTGTAGGCCTCCCCACCATCTAAATTTCCATAGAATTGTGTCGTCAGTGTTCTAAGTGTTACATTCACATGAACTTTGTATTTTTATGGAAGAATAACTATGCCTTTAGGCATAAATAAAAGCTTAATTTAAATTATTTGTCCTCTGTGATATGGTTTCCAAGATTAGGACATGTTCTTACCCCAAAGCCTTGCATTAAGATGGGGAGGGGGGAGATGAGAGACATTAAGAGAGAGAACATGCTTTAATGCATTTTTTGATTAGCTGCGATACCATAAATTTCACTTCGTAGCGCCTCGGCCAGCTTCCAGAAGCTGGATCATTCTAGAACAACCAAATGCATTACTAGCCACACACTCTAACAATGTGCAGAGAAAAGCAGCTGTAAATACAGAAATTATAGACTGGCTTGTCCTGAAATTGATTGGAGTAAGTGAGAAAAAGGAAGAGCAGCAACGTCTGTTCCTGAGTGTTTGGGTCTCGATTGTGGCTGGTGTGAAGCTGGTATCTGACATCAGGCTTTGCTGTATCTGTAGGAAAAGATCGTATGGCATATGAATGAGAGAACAAAGACAGGGACAGTGCACTTTAAAAACAGATGCACAACTGAAAGACCATGTCCTAGTCTAAAGAACCCATAAGCAACCGTGGATAAGTATTCACCGGTATACTGAGCTGCTGAGAAGGAAAGCATTGAGATTGTGCTCAGGAAAGCTGCAAGGATGAACTCATTACGGTGCAGTTTTCCAACATTCGAACTAGTTGCCTCAAAATGAATGACATGGGATAAACATAGCACATCTTACCTTCTTCCCAAGAGGAATCTGAATTCAGAGTTGCCTGATAGGAATATCTCTCCCATGCTGCGAAACCCGAAGGATCATCAAAGAAAGAACATGTTGTCCCTTTAGTGGAGAACAATACAGGCAGGCCAGCTGGGTCATAAAGAAATATATGTTGCTGACTAAGGAAAAAACAGCTCAATTGCACTGGTATAGTACTGACATTAGTAGAAAATGTGTTTCTAGGTGGCCACAGTCAGTTTTGGGCTAGCTAGCTCTTGGCATGAATCTCTGCTAATTTTATATGTGTGTGTGTTATGAATATATTTTACCCAACACTAAAAAAGTGATCATCTATCTGGTGGGACTGTATCAAAATGCAACCATTTTGGGAATGGTCACAAACCAAATTGCACAAATTTACAAAATGTGAGCTACACTGTAACTAATTAAGGAAGCTACTAAGTGATAACAATCATAAGTCAGGCTATGTTTATAAAATAGCTCTATAACCTACATATAGCACACAAGTAGGAATTCATTATGCCACTGTCAGAAAGGGGCTGGAGTGGATACGAAGCATTTGCAAGTGGCTGCCTTTGATTAACAATTGTCTTCCGGTGAAGACCTGGCTCACCAGTTGTGCCTTCCCTCATCTGAAGACATTGCGTGGTTACTCGGTCTTTAATTCTTTAGAATATTTTTGGGTGGAGAGAAAAGAGAAGTGATGGGAAAACAGGGAAAAGTTACCAGATGAAGGGAATACCTGGAGCCCCTTGCAAAACAAACCCCATGAATAAGGCAATCCTGTGGTAAGATGAGGACCTTGCTTGGAAGCAGAAATGAACCCTGCGCACGAGTTCTCCTTCACCCACATGCCATCTGGGTTGCTGGTCGCAGCAAGGATACCGAGACGCCAGCCATCCTCACTGGCTGGTTAGGGAAGGATTTCCGGCAGGGCCACAGGGCCGCAACAGGGGTGAGTCTCAGCTCTCCACTGAAGCCTCTTTCGGCGACTCCGTCTGGAACCAAGAGGCCAACCGACTCGCCCACTGTGGAGTGCATTCTGTCACAGGAAGAGATCGTATCGCTGGATACTGACCTGGTCATAGCCACACAAGAAAGGAGTGGGAGATAGGAAGGAAACAGAATCAAGAAATCAAGAATCAAGAATCAGTGGACAACACTGACCACTGCCTGGACCACTCAGTATCAGAGAATTAAGGACGGTGGGACTTGTACTTTACTGGCTTGGAGGCCTCAGGTTCTGGCAGAGCTACCACTGCTCTGCTTGACTTCATTCCCATGCAACACAAATGCACAATTTTGCAATAAAGCAAACCATGTTCTGTGACTTATCTATTCGAGTTTTGATAGCTTACATATATTTAGGATGTAATCTATGGCCTCCCAGCATCATCTGGGGGGATCAGGATTTTTCCCAGTCCCACCTCTGAGGTTCAAAGGCCAAATTCCCACCCTGTCCTCTCAGAGCCGGCATGGAAAGAACTGTGCCAGTTGAATCTCCAAGAGCGTCAGAAGGTGGGTGTCAGGAGGAGGCTGGGGTTGACCCCAATTCCTATTGGTGCTCCAGCTTCCATCCAGATGCGGGGCATGGAATGCGGAGTGGTGGAGACTGCCGCTGCCACATCTCATTCCGTGCATAGGATGCATGTAAGCCTCCAAGTTTGGAGGGTTATGCAGCAAGGGCAGAAGGCACAGAATTGCGAGCTTAATTAGCATATTCTCATGGGGGCCAGAAGGTGGGAAATGGTTTCTTCACAGGCAACCTGTGGGCAGCCGGTCCTACTTTGGGGTGCTAAATTTGACTTTTCCAAGGTATTTTTCTGACAAAGCCAGTGAAGCTCACCACAAAAGCACAGTTGCTTGCCTCTCTTATTTGCAAGGTGACAAAAGTCAGCTTATGAAATAAGGAGCACTCTTCCATCCCATTGAAAACCATTAGAGATTTTTTTTTTTTTTTTGCAAGTAAATTATTTAGATGTCTGAAGCAGGGCTTTGTGGCCAGAAGATTAAGGAGATGAAGTGCACTGGCGCCCAGATTCCTTCACCCTGCGGCACTGCATAACCTCTCAATACTTGGCATGCATCTTCAACGCAAACTCTGCCTACAATGGAAACTTCCCAAGGTCACCCATAGTAATGCTCTTGCACAGCTCCCATTCATGGCCATGGGGCTTGTGCAGGAAAAGTCTCCGTCAATTGAGCCCATAGATTTCTCTCTCCACTTAAGCGCTCTAAAGGTGCTCAATGTGCCTCAGCTTTTCTTTGCTTCCTGTCTGAAAAACAGGGAGCAAAACCACCAAGCTGCTCAAATTATGGGGCCCAAATATCTTGCTAATGCCTCTGAACTCCATTCCCACAACCTGCTCTGAAGGATCCACATAGAATTGCTCACTCAGCACCTGCATTGCAAGCCCCTTTCCCCTACTCCTCACCTCATAAAACGACTCCCATCAATACATAGCTTTGTCCCATCTGGCAAACATGTGCTGCTGTTCCTCTCTGAGCTAAACAGCAGGAGAGAGAGGTTTGAACAGTTGCTGCTTTGGGTATTTTTAAACTAATCATTCAGATCAATAGAAGTAAACAAGTCCCAATTGCACCCTTTCCCTCCCTCTTCTGGTTAGCAAGGTTGAAGTATCTCTGTGCATAAAGAATCAACACATTGTGCTTACAAGGTTGCTTTCAAGACAATGGCAGGGAGTGATCATAATGACTAGAAACGCTCTCCCATACGTGTACAGAGTCAAAGGGAGATGGACCAGATGTCCCCCTGCCAGATCTCTTAAAGCTATTTGACAAATTGTAACGTGCAAACCCTGCATTGAAAGCTACTGAAGAAGAAGGGGAAGTACCGGTGGACATTCATCCTACGTTATACAGAGAGTTATCTTTTGAATGTGCCCAACTGACATTTGGTTCAAAGAGAAAGCACCATAAAAAGGAAAGCAGGGGCCCTGAAGACGGGTAGCTACACCTGTACGGCAAACAGAACAGAACAGAAAGCACCCAAATCACCCAGCCCCCGGCTTCCCCAACATGGTGGGATGGATTGTATTTCTGTTAAAGTACACCCAGCATTTCTATTTTGCACGCTATATATAAATCAGCATATGCCATCTGTTCTCTTCCATTACTTTGTGATGCATTTCCTCTCTTTTCTTGGCAATGTGTAAGCGGCCACCCTAATGCCAAGACTGGCAATAGCTGGCATGCAAAAGCAAATCCTGGCTTAATTAACCTAGAATTCGTTATGCAGGAGCAGGAATGACTGAGCATGCTGCCGTCAGCATGCTCCTTGCTCCTGCTTTTTTTGTAAACAACTTATTGTCATAGGTTGTGAGTGTGGTGTTGGAACCCAGAGTGTTGGGGGGTAAACAACGCAGCACTTAGCCTGTGGTCCTATATTTTGAGGTTATGCTGATACTGGCAATTTAAAAAGACTGGACGGAGCAGCCAGCCTCCCTGCATCTCTTGGTATCCATGTGGGACTGGGCTTTAGAGCTGCAAGGCTGACAGTTAACAAAGAGTCCTAACTCAGGCCAAATTGCCAACTCATTCAGGACTGTCTGAGATCCTTTCTGATGCCAGCAAAGGAAGAACAGGCATTCTTTGTGGCTCATATTCTGAAGGGCAGCAAAGCTCTTAGATGCCCCCAGGACAGACCTAGAACGCAAAATGGCCAGCGCCACAGGTCTCCCTAGATAGAGAGGCCTATGACGGAGCTTTCCTGCTATCAAAAGGAAACTTGTAAGTATGTTGGCTTTGACACCTATAGTATGTGGACTACGTAACAGTGAAATGGAACTGAAGTTATAGGGTTTTAGGGTAAAAAAGACAGTATAAAGATCTACGTTTAGCAGCTTTGTTTTCAGCTGATTTTTTAAAAAGCGTAAGCCTCAGAGAAGCCAGAAATATAAATAAAATAAGAAGGTACTGTGACTTATGGAAGGTTCTGAGCTTAGATACAGAGGAAGGCAACTTTTATATAGCTATAACAGAGTAGTATTAAGTAGTGAAAGTCTATGTTGTTGTTCAAGAAACCATCACCACACACACACACACCTTGTTAGCATACTGTTATTTAAAGCATTTCTTAATGAGATCACATTCAGCACATACATGCTGGAGATGTCCCAAAAGTTTTGTTTCTGCTAGCTACGTTGAGTAACAGTCTCTGCTTGGGTAGAAACAGAGTAAAACTTATGGTCTTCCTCCTAGAATGTTCACATATACTGATCTGGAATGATGGTTAACATAATTTAAGTGGATTTCATACCGAATTCTTCTTTGCTTCAATTTGTCTCACAGTGAAAACAATGCAGGAAGGAAAGAGCATTAATACTTTAGGCTCATTTGTTAAACGGAAGTAACTATTAAGGTGAATATGCAATGCCAGTTCTTTATTTTCTGAGAGAGGTTCTCCCCAGCTTATCTGGGGAGACCCCGATGTTTACAGAACTATAACCCTGCAGAAATGAAAGGGGATTTCTCCCCAGCCTAGTTCAGGCTGAGCACGCTCAGTTACCACATACTGGGTATCAGTTGGAAAACCGGAGAACTAGGAGTGGCTTCTAATGTTGTCAGACTCTAGTTCTTAGCCGCTTCAGCCTGCATGGCCCATGGTCAGGGATAACTACAGCTATAGTCTAAGAACATCTGGCAGGAATCACATCTGCTATCTGGCTTATAGTACCCTGGAGAATCTGATTGGCTGGAGAACACACTGCAATATATTTGTTGCAGATTTCATTTGCCATATCAAATAGTGATGACATTCTAACAAGGAATGGTTAATTCAGCTATGAATAACAGGTGTTTGAAGTGTCTGCCAGCAGCTGACATCGTAACTTTGTAGACGAAATGTTTACTCACCTATAAGTCTCAGCAGTGAAGGAACCATTCATTTTTACACGGTAATGAAAATTGATCTATAAAGCAGAGCAGCAGAAAATTAGCTTTGCTCCAAACAGTTAAAGAACACTGTTATATGTTTTTCGGCGCCAGGCCAAGACCTTTTTATTTAAATGATATTTTAATTGTTAATTGTTGATTGTATGTATTGGTTTTTATATCTGTGCCGAGATGTCTCTGGATTTTTAAGGTTAATTGTATGATTGTTTATTTGTTTTGTAAGCTGCCCCGATGCTTTTTGCGAATGAGGCGGCATAAAAATGTTCTAAATAAATAAACAAACACATGAAGTCACCTTACATTGAGTCTACACAAACTGTGGCAGTGGCTTTTTAGAGTTTTTATGGTCCTTCCCCTAAAAAAATGCAATAATCTAGTCATAATGAGTGTGAATTAAAGGTCCTAATTAAAATACAGAGATAAGAAACGGCATTATACTGAGGCAAGGTCTTTTCCAGCCCCATCCACACATACTTTGGGCCTAGAACCTGCAAAAGCAAACAAAAATTCTGTGGATTACTTCAGAGGTCAGGAAGCAGAATCTTCATCTTAGCCACCTCCCACAAAGTCTCCCTGCACCCTGAGCGAGCCCTGGATGTCTTTAAACAGTCTGTTTTCTGCCAGTCAATCCCAAGAAAGGCAGTGTGGGGTGGGGTATTGGGTAAGAGCATGGGACTGGGACTCAGAGACTCTGGGTTCTAGTCCCTGTGATTCAGCCATGGAACCAACTTTGGGCCAGTCACACTCTCAGCCCAGCCCACCTCACAGGGTTGCTCTGAGGATAAGGATGAGAGCAGGAGGAGGAGCATGATGCAAGCCACTTTGAGTCCTTTGAATAAAAGAAAAAGGTGTGATGTAAATCTAATAATTAAAGACATTTCAGATTAACATTCAAGCAAGAGGAGTGAAGAAGCAAGGCCTCACCATCGGGTGCACAAGGCTGATCCTATGAATGAAATGACCGATTGCTGAGCAGTCCTCCTCGAGAGTCCTGGTGTTTTCACAGAGCTGGAACATCACAAGAAGCACCTTGTCAAGGCCTCCTTTCCAAAATATATGGAAAGCTGAATTTTGTCCGCTAAACTGTCAAAGCTGCCAATGTATTCCCGCTTGCCTCTTTGCAAGGCCAGGAAGTCCAGTGTTTTAATTCAGAGACAAAAGATGCTGTTACAGGAATGGAAAAAATCGGAGGGGCATGTACGTCTCTTTTTGTTTCTATAAAATATTAATCCCACCAGAGCCTGTCGGATGCAGCAGTTTCTCCCCCATTTCAACCTACCATGTGCTTTGCCAAGTTTGTGGAACTGCTGTTGCCTCCTCCGACCCACCCGGTTGCGCTCGGTATTGGCACGCATGCCACCCCTGATGTAAAAGTGTGTAAACACCACAGCAGAGACAATTATCCTACACAAGGGGATAAATTGTCTTCTCTAACCAGTTCTGAGCAGAATCCTGGTCCTCAGCGCTATTATCATGCCGTAAACAGGAATCTAGGCCACTGTCTTCATTTAGTAACTGTGGGCATCGCTGTACCAGAAATGCTAATGTGCTCTATATTGGCCGTTCTGGTTGTGCAGGCAGAATTCTGCTTTCTCTGGCACTTTCTGTGGACTTGGGAAACTGTAGCCAAATTTGCCATTGTTGTTGTCGTTGCTGCTGCTGCTGCTGCTGTCAAGTCATCTCTGACTTAGGGCAGTCCCTCGAATGAAAGTCCTCAAAAATGTCCTGCCCATGACAGCCTTGCTCAGCTCTTCTAAGTTCAAGGCTGTGGCTTTCTTTTGGGATTCAATCCATCCCTTTTACCATATACATATTCTAAAAAAACACTCCCCATAGCAAACAGCTATAAGCTGTTGACCAGGTGTGGTTTGGGGAGGGTCATTTTGCTGACCCCTGTACATCTCGAGGTCCTTGTTCTTCGATAACTGCTCAGTGCCCACCGAGACATCCCAGGAGCGAGCTTTTGCGTGTGCTTCTCGGAGAGGCTTTTATCGCAACATCAGGCTGCCCCATTCATGGAATTTTACAAGGAGACCAGACACCAGCTTCTTTTATTCACAACCCTGTGTTTTCCTATCATTTCTTCATGCCTTTTTCCTTGCAGCAGAAAAGTCATTAAGGAGAAAAAGATGTGATTAGCTGTAGAATGCCTCCTACATGACAGCGTTTGTGGCCTGCTGTTCTAAAACGCCCCACAGGATTCAACGCTATAACCCACAAGACTCTTGATTGTTCATTTTCTGAAACGTTGTGGCTGTAGATACCTGTGCACATGTAAGCAACTGTAGATAGGAATGACTCTTGGCATTGTCTACATTATATACTGAAACTAGTTTAGCTATAATGCCATTTTTATAGAATTTTTGAGGGGCCTAATTCTCATCTTGTAAGCCGCCCCGAGGCTTTACTGTGATGGGGTGGCATAGAAATGTTTTAATGAATAAATAAATAAATCTTATTTCTATTTTTTTAATCCATAGCCCCTTCTGGAAATCCTGAATTTACTACTTGCACACTGAATTGCCTGCATGTGGTGACAGCAACAACCATTTTGGAGAAGATTCTGATTGTGTAGCGTGGACCACCAGAAGGGCCGTTTGGGACAGTTGTCTGAATGAAGCGTCTCTTGGAAAAGACAAGTGGCCAGAAAACAAAAGAAAAAGGTGGCGGCCGTCCTTGCCCCTGCATCTAACCACAGGAACTGAGTACAGACGAGGTAGGCCGAGACAACATAGGCCATTTCTCAGGGTCAGACTAGGCGCCATGTAAAATGAATCTTTGCACTTGTTGTGCAGTTTTGTTTTGTTTTAAAAATGCAAATCCTGGGGCTAGCGAATAATGATTGGGAATCAGCCTTTGGTTGGGTGGAAGGAGTCACACCCTTTCCTCTCCTGCAACAGCCCTCACAGAAACAACTCTTGAAGTTCCTATTCTGCGGCAGAGACAGTGGGGACGTGCACATTGTCTGAACTGCAGAGGCGCATTTCATATTGCATCTCGTTTGTCTTCTGAAGGTTAGATGCTTCAACATCTTGGTCCATGAACACATAGCACAGGTGCATCTGGAAAGGGGTAGCGTTTAAAATGTTGGCATAGGCCAAGGGATCTGCAAAGACCCCAACTAGTAAACTCCTGCATCCTCTGGCTTCTGAGGAGGCGAAAGATGCAACTGCTGCTGAATTTAATTCTGTCCCAGATTTCTCATAAGCTGCCACATGAAAAACTTGCAGGCCAGATCTTACAGAGCACCAGAGCCTGAGGAAAGAGAGCAGGAGGCGCTTCAGTGGAATCCATCCCTCGCAAAGTGCAGGGAAGGCCGAATGTTAGCATAGCTGTTTGCAGTGCTGGCACAGGTGAGACTTGTCCACACTAAGAATAATGAGAGTATTAATTGGGCCCTGCAGAATATTCTCTTTTACATTTCTCGATTGCCTAATAGCCCGCTCTCTCTAGGTGGCCCACAAAATGCAACTGAAAGACTTCAAATACAGCAACACAGCATTACGTTTTATTTATTTATTATTTATTGTATGCCGCACCCTTAGCCAAAACGCTCCCTGGGTGGCTTATATTAAAAACAGAATAGATCCAAAGTATACAGCTAAGATAAAAGCCAGCTGCAGTGCTAAGATGTAAAACCTAATGCAATTTCTCAGGGCTGAAACACCTGGGAAAATTAAAAGGTTTTCACTTAGCCCCAAAAGACTACCAAGTGTAAGAACTGAGAGGCCAAATCCACGGGGGAGGCTCACCTCGAAGGAGAACTGAAAAGGTGTGGTGTGCAGCGATTCATCAGGACAGCCACTTCCGTTTTGGGTCCTGCTCTGGCAAAAAGACAGCAAGCGTTCCAGATCTTCAGGAAAGAAAAATTGCTGGAATGAGTTAATTGTTATAAAAACAAAACAAAGAAACCCTGTTGAGTGGACAACAACAGGCCAAAGACTGGAAGGGTCTCTCCCACCAGCAGACACAGGACATTCATTTAAGCCTTGCCTCCAGTTGTCCGTCACAGAATCGTCTTCTTCCCAAGAGGGAGAAAATAAGCAGTGACAAGCAAAGCAGGTTTTATGGGCCTGTTTGAAAAAGGGACACTTCTGGAAATACACTTCCCAACTTGTTGTTTGAAAAATGTACATACAGCAGTAGCTACAAAATGGCCAATAACATGCATAATCATAACCCCAGAACGGTGCTTCCAGATGAGCCTTTGGTTGTGCCGTTACCCTGCTTCGGTCACAGGATTTGAGAGGGGGCTCTTCTTGTAACCTGATACTGTTTTCTTTCCTTTGTGTTCCTGTGTTTCCCTATCATTTCCTCTCATTTTTCTTACCACTGGGAGCAGGCAAGGTGTCTATCATCCATGTGTTTCAAAAGCAGGGGTGCTGAACACTGTTTGGCTAAGTGAGCAGACCGTCCCCTCCCGGTTCAGTGTCCCCAAGTGCTGGCATGCTCTCCTCTCCAAACCCTTTTAGTCTTTCGCCATGCTAAAATGGGCCAGGCCAGCACCCGGAAGAAGAGTCACTCTGTCCACCACTGGCCACATTCCTGGCTTTGCAAGGCACCCGGCAGTCCCAGGGTGGCACCGTGACACAAAAAGCATGGCTGCTGTTTGCAATGCCGGCCACTCCCACGCTTCACAAGCGCCTGGTGTCCCTGCGCCCGCTCTTCCCAGCACCAGCCCTGTCCCTGCCAGCTCACACACTGGCTGCGAGCTCCACTCTTCCACTGGCAAAACAGCAGGGACTCCCTTGCTCACTGCTTCCTCTCATAAAGGGGAGAAGCAGCTCCTCTCTCTGGAAGCGCTGCAGGAAAGGTCTTGAGCTTGGCAGAGGATCACAAGGGTTATATTAGGCTCGCAGGGCAAGGGTTCTGCAACCCGGCCCTAGCGGAAGTGAATTTATTTCTTCAGGAGGCACAAATAAACCAGGGAGGCGGAAGGGCACTCGCTTTTGCTCTGCAAGAAGTGTGAAATTACCTAGCACCAATTAACTGGGAAGAAAAGGAAATCGCCAACGTTAACTCCCACATGAACACTTATGGATGGGGACACGGAATGCACCACCTCGGGCCACTGTTTAATTATGGGATTAGAACAGCTTTTAATAAATTTCACAAAGCTTGGCCCTTGACTTCTGCAGTTTTGGGTGAGTCATGTCCCCACAGCCTTTGAAAGACAAAATGGGATGCAAGCCTCAAGCCTTAAATATCTCCGAAGTCAGAAAAATCTACACCACAAAGCTCTGTACGCCTCTTAATGCCAGTTCCTGGGAGAATTAAGTGGGAAGGTACTAATGCCTTCATGTCCTGCATGTGGGTTACCTATTAGGGTATCTGAGTGACTGTGGGAAACAAGATGTTGGACTAGATAGTCCTTTGGCCTGACTGAGTGGAGCATTTGTGTACTTAACCTTCAAACTATAGAAACTGGTAAGATAATTACCTCTGTGCATCTGTTCACTCAGGAGTTTGTAGCAGAAATCACCTTTTGCTGACACTGCAATGAAAAGATAAGCTTGTTTATTTCTGATTTGTATGCATCTTTAAGTATACTTGTTTCCCATCACCACAGGCATCAGGGGCTCAAAGTTTATTAAATAATATAGAAACACTGTAAACAGTTTTCCAGACTGTAAGTAGGATGGTCATATATGCTATTTTAAAGAGGACAATCCTCCATTGGAAGGACTGTGCCTCCATCTGAAGGCGTCTTCTGATTGAGGGGCTGCCAATTCAATTGTAATTCAAAGCTCAAAAAAGGGACAGCTGCAGTCCTTAAAGTCACCAATTCAGTGCTGCACCTAAACTGGACTGGACAGCAGACTCAAATCACAGTCATACTCTTCTCTGCTATGCTGAATTCCTATTCATAGTAATTATTTCCAAATTTGCATATATCCATCTAAACTAACAGACACATTTTATGCAAATATTTGCCCTCTTTTGTCTTTTCTTGTATTTCCTGTTCTTTTTTATGTGTGAGATACAACCTAATTGTTGGTAGACATGCCAGAAACATTTGGGACTCAAGATGGCTGCTGGAAGAAGTTATTCCTAGTTGGTGGATGAGAGCCAGCTTTCCCAGTTTTCTTTTTGTGACATGCAGGGGCTGTTTTGGATATAATTAACCCCAACACAAACTCTGAGTTAAACTGGAGTTTCTTTAACCCATGAGTGCCCATGAGAACCAGGCTTTAGACGTTACAGTTGCAGGAAGCTGGAAACTTCTTGTATAAGGTTTGTTCCCATCATGTGTGGCTTGTCACTGAATACCACCCATTGCCAGAAGGTCATAGACTTCTTCTGAAGGAACAGTTTTAATTGTACTTACCAACAGTTGTACAGTGGGATTGATTCACATGCTGAAAAGAATCTTCGATGTCTATAGAAACCACAAGTGTTCCTCGTACTTTGCAAAAATCCTCCCGCTCATCTTCCCTTTGATACTGAAGATGAATGATTAAATATTCCAAAATCTGAAATGGTAAAGCGCCTTGAGAAATGGGCAGTGATGTATGATATCAGACACAGATTCTTGCTTTAGAAGAAACAGCTATTCCTGATCTGTTTATATAAGCACTAGTACAGAAAACATTCGAAATGAAAGGCATGGTAACATATCCTTAAAGCTTCTATGGGATTACAAGCATCTCTGGATACAGGATTGGAGTTGGCTTCTCTTACCACTTGCTTGTGACTTTCAACTGTTCCACATTAGTCTATTACACAATTCTACCATGTTGATATTACTTAAACATTTTCATTTGCCATTATGGTAGGTTTCTCCAGAGGATGCTTTTATTATGCAACTGCCCTTCTTCTAATCTACATTTTATTAAAGGCTTTTCCCAGATGCCAGTCGCTTTCAGAAAGAAGAGTCTTAGCATCAACAATCCAAAGGCAGTATGCATTTGCTCTATTTTTTTCTTATTGGATTTTCAATGGCAAGTGAAAAATCTGGGGAAGTAAAGGAAGGTGGAAAGCAGCATCATGTGGGTCTTCTACAACATTTTGTAAATGAGGCAGGACAAGCATGCAGTGAGAACTTAGTCAAGATGCACCCTGAGTCTTCCATTTGTAATCTTTCCATGTTTTCCCACCATTTTTCTGTCTTCTTTCTACCACAAAAAGATCTATTAAGGAGGGAAAGACCAAACAGCTGCACAGTTTCTTTTGCTGGTAATGCTAGGTGCTGCACATCTGGAAGTAACCTATGCTTACTTTGAATATTCAAGTAAAATTCCTTCTCTAAAAGGAGAGGATATCAGAAATAGACAAAACTGGCTGTAGTTCAGGAGCCTCTAGCATCTCCAGGCTAGTTATCAGTATTACTAGGAAATAACCGATACTGTTCTTCCCATTTTGCTTCCTAAAAGTGCTAAATATCCAGTCACCCTTGCTCCAAGAGCAAATTCTGAAATATCAGCCGGGGAATTGCTGCAAAGCTGGAGAAAGAGGAAAAAGAGCTAGCAAACACACGTTTGTCTCAGAAAGGAAGCATTGGGAAAACCACTGGCAACACATGAGGAATAGCAAGCCCTTCCTCTGCCCACAGCCTTAGACATGAAATCTCTGCGAACAGGGTGCAAGGCAACTGGAATCTCTTCTGCCAGCATCACTGATCTCCCTTTTCACAACAAGGTGGCCTCACATAGGATATTTCCAAAATGCCCAACTGTACGCCCAAAACGGTTCCACCTACCCGTTTCAAATTTGTGAGTGACTGCTTGTCTGAGGGCAGAAAAGATAGCTATCAAGGTTTGATCACCCATGAAAGGACAGGTAAAGGGGGGGGGGAGATTAAAGACTCTCCGCTTGAATTATAGGTTTCTGAACCATTAGTCTGTGATGCGGATTAAACCACAGAGGTCCATGAATGCATCGCCACCATCTTTGACTTTTTTGGATTGGAACTGTGGCACAGGGGATGGGTTTTCGCCTCTTACTCATTCATTTTCCTACTGCAAATTCCGCTCAGGCCCTTACAGTTGCTCTGTGCTGCAGCTTGAAAAATTCAGACTGACACTGAATTCAGACTGACACTGTACTTCAGACTGACACTGAACTACGATCTCCATACTCCCTCACCACTATGGAGGGTGCAGCTGATGGGAGTTGGAGTCTGGCATCTAGAAGGTCACAGTTTCCACATCTCTGACAAAAAACTTTTCTACTGTTAAGAGAAGGGAACTAAGCCTGATAAAACAGCTAATTCCTTTTAAGCTCAATCATTCCCCACCATGTCTCTGTCTTCGCTGCCTTTCTCCTGCTCCCCATTCATCAGGAAGGTTGTAGAGAGCAGCAGTCATGCAGCTTATAACCACATGCTGCCTAATTTGCCAGTGGGGGGAAAAGCCCCTTTCCTCCAACCCAGAAACTGTTATTCTTGCCTGCTTCGTTTCCCTGTAATAAAACTAATCAGTAGACATTAGGTAGCTCAGTCTGCTCCCTACTGCCCATGACCTCTCACAGATGCGAACGTGAGCTTTCTTGCCGTTCCTCTCTCAAATACTTCTCATAGCCGACCTGATCGCTTAGCCTGCCAACTACTGCAGGCGGCTTCGTACACACGTACACTTTCCCTCACAGGCATGTGCTAAACATTTTATTTGTACCTGTGAAGCTGTAACCCGCGTAAACAGGGAATATGATTCTGGCTGGTGGGATTAGGATCCATTGAGACAATGTAGTATATAACAGCCAGCCAAGGTGTTATCTTTTTTTTTTTAAATGAACTTCTGTTACAACACGCACCAGTCTGAATAAACTGGAATCAAATCCACTTGATAACCTGATTAAGCAACAATAAACAAGTAGGCCCTGTTTTTTGAAGCAGTGAGGAGCTGCATTTTAAAACGAGTCAGGGTTTCTGTGCCAAAAGCTAATATGCAAGGACCAGGGGAAGCATGTGGCAGCTCAATATGCATTTCTGATTCTATAAACCAATCTCTCCATGAATGGAAATTATTTTGCTATTTCCCTAGTGCTAAAAGCTTGGATTTTTCCAGCTATTTGATCATAGACAGAAAGAGTCTTGCATTGCCTTAGGAGCTAGTCAGACTAATGGTCTGTCTAGCCCAGTATTGTTGACATTGATTAGCAGGGATGTGGGGCAGGGTGTTTCCCCCCTGTGCTTTTCCCTGCTGATGCAAGAGATTAAGCCTGGGATTTCTGCATGCAAAGCAGGCACATGCCCTGTGTCAGCTCTGCCCTGAAGACTGGCACGTTTATTCTCACGTAAAATTGCGTGCATCTCCATGCATTATATTGGGAGCAGGAGATCTAACTTCAACTCCCCAGCCAGACCATGGACCCCTTTGGGGCAGTCACTGACCCTCAGCCTTATTTACTTCACAATACTGTTGTGAAGGATAAAATGGAGAAGAGGAAATTTATGCCAACCACCTCGGTCTCTACCAGCCCAAGCAAACATAATTGATGGATCAAGAATGCTGAGATGCAACCCAAAATCCAGAGGGTGCCAAGTTGGGGACGGGTGGGATATTTAATTATGTGCTCGTATCCAGGTGGGTGGACGTTCCATGTGAGGCCTTCAAACACCTGAGCTTTCTCTTGGGCTTTAAAAGCTTTCTCTCCCCGCAGCAGAAGGCTTTCTCCATCTGAAAGCTACAAATCCAGAAGCAAGCATCCTCAGCAACCACTAGAGGGTTAGATGAGCATGTCCACCAATTCCAATTGCTACATTTTAATGGTGATTCCAGATGCTGCAGCTTCAGATGAGAGAAAATATACATACATTTCCATGTTATGCATGTCTAGAGAGTAAACAGTACTAAAACATGGCTGCCTGGGGCATGCGAGAGCTTTAGGATTTCTTTCTGTTTAAGCATGCCTAGCACTGCACCCTTAAGTCCTTTTCTTTTGCTGCCAGTTAAAACTAGAGTTTACTCTCTGCTGCAGGTTTTGTTATTTCTTTCAACATTGGGATGTTATTTAATTATTTACGTAAATTTATGTAATATATTCACATATATTTTATGCTTCTAGTGTATTTGTATAACACTCAGAGCTCCAGTTATTGGGTGGCTTGAAAGTAAAAATATGTATCTCGTGCTAGTTCTGACAGTATTGATAGTTAATTTTGTTGTTTGTTTATTTTAGTGGAGCTGTATTTTACGGTGTACATTCTTGCATTTGTATGTTGCTGTAAACTGTTGCAAGTGCTTTGGTTATTTGACAGTTCAGAAACGAATATGCTTAGACAACGAACGTTCTTACAACTCTCAGCATTCCTCAGCCAGTTATATTGAGAGTCGAAGGATTTTTGGGTTTGAACGGGCAAAGGAGTGTGCTCTTAATGAACTCGTGGGCTGCAGTTCAGAGAAGCGGTTTCTGCACAAGCCAGTGTGTGTGCTCATTCTACAGAAATGCAAATAATGGGTTTTATCCACATTAGTGGTGCAGTTCCTATGCATGCATAGATGGGGAAAATGGCCTAGGATTCTGTCCTATAGATCCCAGCACTTCCCGGGTTCAGATGCATCGGATGGGACACTTAGGGCAACGCAGGAAAGTGGGCGATTTTGATGCGGATATTTTAGCCTGCCTTTGCTGTTGAAAGAAAAGACGCTTCTTTCTGGCCTGTTTTTGCATCATGTTAAAAGCAAACCATGGTCCTTCTTGGTGCTCTGTTGCAGTGAACTGTGGAAAAGCGATATATAAAATGTTAAAAACAAAACCCCTGGTCCAAATGCTCCCTAAATGCTCCTTTCCACCCATTACTCCGCTCTGCCTTTCCTCCCACAAGACCACACATCGGGACCCCCTAATTAGCCCATGTGGCACAGGGGTGAGGGGGTCGGGCTGGTGGGGGACCCACGTTCCAGTCTCCACTCGCCCGGAGGCACACGGGGTGGCCTAGGCTGCCTCGCAGGGCTGCGATGAGGATGAAATGGAGATGGGGATTCTCTACGCCTCTGTCTCTGGGGTCCTTGCAAGAGGGGAAAGCGCGAGCTGGCGAAGTGCAAATGGCCCAGAGTGGGACTGGGTTTTGGACCCGGCCAGGGAGATCCGGGCGCCAGTCGCCGCTCGGCCGTGGCTGCCTCGCAGGGCGGTTGTTGCAAGGACGGGTGGAGCGTGGAAGCCCCCCGGTCCCCTCGAGAGGAGAAGAGGCAGGGCAGCAGTTCAGGGCGGGGAGCACGCCTGCTCCGGCCATGAGGCACAGCATTAAGCCCACCGGCTGCCTTGAGCGAGCCGGGACCCCCAGCTGAGGCCCCTCGCAGGGCTGCGGGGAGGACAACCGCCGGACGGGGGTCTCCCCCGACCCCCCACGAGCTACTCAGCCGCGGGGCTCCCGCCTCTTCCCCGCCCTCCCAGCACGAGCCTAGCCTGTCCGGGAGAACGTGGGTCCCGCCCCCGCGTTCACACGCGCCTCCGACACGCGTACCGCACGCGCCGCCTCCGCCGCCCGCCCCTCCCCCGCCATGGCCGCGCGCGCGCCCCGTTTTCCCGCCCAAAGCCCCGCGCGCGCCCCCGCCAGGCACGTGCCCGGGCCGCGTGCGGGGCAACGGTCGGCGCGGCAGAAGCGAGGGGCGTGTCCCGTCACGCGCCCCCCGCGTGTCAGTGAGGGGGAAACCGCGGGGGGGGAGGCCTGGAGGGGCGGGGCTTCAACGGGCGAGTGGGCGGCCTCCCGGGGAGAAGGCTCTCCAAGGTGCTAGTCCTCACGGGCGACGGCATGCTGCGGGCTGGGGAGCATGGGCAGGAGCGGCGCTCGTGTGCTGCCCGCGGTTAGTCGGTCCAAGGGACGGACCAGGTGGACCCGGCAGGGCTGCTTGCCTCTTCTTCCCTCTAAAATGGATAGCTACTGCGGGTTATTTTTGCCTGCGTCTTCCCTGTATAAGAGCTACTGCTGGTCATTTTTGGTGAAGGCACCCTCCTTGTCATATACTGTCCTAGAAAGTAAACAAGGCTCCAATCCTGGCCTTAGTAACTTGCAAGTTAACCCCATGAAATATTCCCTAAGATGCCCTTCTGATAAATAGAGTTAGAATATGCATTACCCCTCCTCTAGAAATCCCATTCCTAATGCAATTTTTCCGCACTGTATTCTGTATTTCTACATTTGAGTTTTTCCCCCCAGTACAGTGCAAGAATGCAGAACTGTGTATATATACGCACAGAGAGACGGCACAAACAAAAACGAATCGCAAGGTTCACAGTGCTCGCCCCTTGTTGGTTTAAGGCAGGGATCCTGTCTTAAAATTGTAAATATTGGGTGTGCATTGAATTAGTGGGGACTTCGAACACTAGTCTGGGTATAAGCATTTCAGGAGTAGGACTGCCCTTGGGATTGGAATAGTGCTACCCAAAGCTTATGCCAGAACAGGTGCATTTGTTCTGAAAGTGCCACAAATTCCTCTTAGGGGACCGTTGCTCACACTTCCGGCTCTGCCAGGGCAGAGGGAAGAGAAGAAAGGTGGGAAATTGTTTATTTATTTAACAGATTTGTATGCCGCCCCCTTGCAAACAAGCCTCGGGGCGGCTCACAGCACAGAAGAATACAATTTAAAAACAATACACAATTTAAAACTGGCCCATCTCAAGGTCTAAAAAATAAAAATATATAAATATAATACATAACAATATAGAATTCATAATATGGACTAATGAGGGCTTCTCTTTAAATTGTATCCTTTGCTGCAGACTGCCGCCGTTCCAAAAAAGGGGGCTTAATGCAGGACTCGCAAGAAGAGATCCCGAGCCTCTTTTTCGCTTGACATTTCGATTTGGCAGCTCTCGGCTCCTGTGCCTACGCGTGTCCATGGGCGATGAGATTGGCAGGGGGCCCCTTGCGGAATCGCACATTATGTTTCCGACGAATGCGGCGTGGATGGATTGCGGCTCGTCAGAGGCTGGCTCCGTTCGTCCTTCTGCCTCCCTCAGATTCTCACCGGCTTGTAGCAAATCGCTTTTAGGTACAGCTTAAAGGGAGGCTGGATCTGCAGCCAGGTTATGTCTGAATCTATATGTCATTTAAAGGGGTTTGCACCCTGCTTGCTTATAAGCGGCAAAACAAGTCAGCCTCTGCAGTCGGAGAAGACGTGACACACAAGGAAAAGGGGATGGGGAGGGAGGAGGAAAAGTCACATCTTGCAGCAGGACGAGCGAGATGCACCAGCTTCCCCTTCTCATCTCTCCTAGGGCAGACTGCTGGGACGGCTGGTGGGGTGATAAATGGCAGAGGAGAATCCTGCTGGGGTAGATCCGGTGGGGTGAACGGGGCTTGCACTAGCCGGAAACTGGGGACAGCCCAGGGCTGGAAAAATGCCAGATTGCTAAGCGCTGGCACAAAACGTTTGGCACACGGTTTTCTTCCCAGCCCTTGGTGTACGTTAAATGGCACAGCAATGAGGAGGTAAAACGTAACCAGAGAGCGGCTCCCTATTGATTAGATCATCCTGGGATCAGGTTTGTCCTTTAGTGTTTGGCCACCCTCTTCCCTATTGTCTCTTTGGCGTGGGGTTTAATCACGAGGGTGGCAGGCACCTCTGGCTAGATGTCGAGGAACACTTCCTTCTTCATTATTATGCTTGAAACATCGTATTTCTTGTTCCAGGTGGGCCACGCCGCTTCTGTCCCTACAGCTGAATTTAGTAACAGCGTCGGGCCGAAGTGGCTGCAGTGCGAGCAGATCAAATAGCTGACACACACAGCTCGCTCGCTCGCTCGGTCTCGGTGGAGGCGCCTGCCAGCTGTCTGCAGCCTGCCTTGGACCATGGCTTCTCCAGGGCTCTGGGCGTTCGACTATGAGGTTTATGGGGACGTCCAGGGTGAGTCTGTTCCATTTTCCTCTCCTCAACCCTCGTCCTCTATGGCTTTTTTTTTTTTTTTGGGTGTAGCGCGATGCTTTGCTCAGATTCCCGCAGCTCATTGCCGCAAATAGTTTTCTCCCTGAAATAAGAAGCCAGCTGCCTGCTCATTCTTGCTTCAGTTCTGGCTGCAGTAAGGAAGGGTGGATCTGCTGTACAAAAGACCAGCCGTCTGCCAGGACCCTGAAGGAGCCTCATTGGAGCCAATACACTGGGGTCGTGGGTGTTGGAGAACCTAATTGGAAACAGGAAGATAATTTGCTTTTTCTCCCCTGTATTGTGATCTGGGTCATTTCAGGGAAGGGGATTTCAGCATCCTTGATTTAACCTCATTCACATGATTTTTTAAGAAGAAAGCCCTCAACGTCCACATCCAGGCTATTAAAAATTGTAACTTGATGTGTGGCAGTCGAGAAGCGGCGTAGCCCAAGCCAACATAGATCAGAGAAGGCACTCAGCTGCTTCCCCGGCCAAAAAAGGCAGATGGGGGTTGGGGGGGAGCTGGGGCTTGCCTGGAGCTTGTGCTGTACGCATTTGCCATTTAGGATATGGTAGGATACAGTATGCTTGCCTTTCGAAAGAGGCTTTCCTGCTTCTCAGACATATAGGATCAAGTCTATAGGATCCACAGTCTCTCCTGCAGTAGGCAAAAGCACAATGTTACTGCAGGGCCTAGCTATTCTCTGAATTACTACGAGGTCATCGGATGTTCAACAATACCCTAAATTGTATGTGTCTGTAAGGGAAGGTGGACCATGAATGCAGTTTCCTGGAGGAAATAAAAGAAAAATTTTGGATAGAAGAGCGTCACATGGGGCACGGTAATATGGGTTGAATTCTTATGTAATGACACACCATTATTTCTAGGTGATCAAACTACAATGTAAGCATGAGGTACAGCCAGGCTGTTTGTTCCCACTTAAGCACTTCTTATATGCGAACAGTTAAACACACAAGTCAGAGACAACTCAGCGTAACGTCTAAAACCAGGGTTATGGTTTATCGCGCCTGAATAATCTAGAAGGTAGCTTTAAACCAGGGTTTGTTGCTGGCTTATGAATGTGATCTTAGCTTGTTTGGGTGCAGCTAAGCTGGAATCCCAGGTTCATATTTCATGCCCTGTTTGTTTACGGGCTTTTGCAAAGAAAGAAGCCCCTTAGAACCCAAATGTTTTGGTACCACAAGCAATTCTGACACCTGCCAAAGCATTCCTTCCCAGTAAGAACAAGAGACAACGAAAAAAACATAGGGAGACCAATCCAGTATTAAACCATGGGCTCTCTTTTGGGGTACTTTGTGGTTACCGAACCAAAATTGGCTAACACAGCAGCATTCAGACATCATGAACAACCCAGAATTCAACAATCCGTAGGCTGAAATCTCTCCCTGTCTTGACAGGGTTATGAATGGGATGGGGTGGGGAGAGATTAATGCTGCCTTGGAGAAAAGAGGGATTAAATTGTAATCAATAATAGAGCATTTTAAAATATCGATTTATTAGAAGAGTTACAAAACAAAAGAAGATGCTAATTACAAGATCTACTTTCTTCTAGACCCTTGCGGAAGCTTCCTGAAATCATAGGGAAGTTACAATATGCCTAGCTAGCAACCCTCACGAAGACTACGATGACTGCCTGCTTGTGTCGTAGGAACACTGGCTCTGACTTCCTTATTATCGCAACATCTGGCCCTTACGTGAAGCCACATTGGGGAGGGAGAGCAGTGCCACATGCTTTGGGTTAGGAGCGTGTGCCTGAAACTTCCACGGCTGGGGAGCAAGGAGCTCTAACTCCTACTATTCCTAGCATGAAGCAATAAAAAGGAGAGATTCGCTTACACAAGGACACCCGCAACTCCATGGACTATATGGCAATATTTGATTGACAGATGCTTAGGTGACAACATCCCAAGCTGTTTGCTGTGGTGCAGCGGGATCGGTTTGTGCCTGTTTTTCTTCTCTGGCACACGGGAGCCAAGCCTCTTTCGGCCTGAAGGCCAAATTCCATTTCAGCAATGCTCTCATGCCAGGACCGAAGGCAGAAGGAGAGAGCCAAACATGCCAGCGTGCTTTAGCTGAAAGCTCTCGCTAGAAGAGCCACTTCAGCCTTTTAAGATAAAAATAAAAAAAATCTGAAGATGAGAAGCCTCCAAAGAATTAGTGGAAAGGTTGGGCTCCAGGCCATTGGGTGGGTACCCCAGCTCCAGGGGAACAGCGAGCCCTGTGGTGGCAGTCCCAAAACAAACACAAGCGGCAGAGCCAGAGTCACTGGGGCCCCTTCCTGAAAAGAGGAGGTCCTTGGGTTCTGGTTCCGACAATCCATCCTCCAGTCTTGCCGGGGATTGCGGGTTTTCCGGGGTTGGCCATTCCAGCTTTCTAGCACTGCTGGAAGCAGCCAAGTACCGCTTGACTGTAGGGCTCTGGTAACTTAACGTTTATATAATACGTGGATATGATCACTGACCGATGTACCTTTCTTTCATCTCCTAGGTGTCTTCTTTAGAAAGGTAAGACGGATCCCCCTGTGGGACATGAAGGGGCATTCTGCAGCAGAGGTAGCTGCGGAAAGTCGTCATAGGGTCCCCAGAAAGCAACTCCCCGGGACTTCTTAAAATATTATCCAAAGAGAAATCCCTCCTGTTCATTTACACTTCCCAAGCCGGGCTCGGAAGCTTTTTATCCTTCCTGCACGTAGCTACAAGTTTAACAAGTGGGCTGGATACAGAGGTGCAGATAGATAAGTTTAGATCCTGGGCTTAATAGCCTGTAGACAGCCCTTCGTCATGTTTCAGCTGTGGAGCGTACTATTACCAGTTCTCTCCCATCGCAATCCCAGGCTTTCCACCTTCTTATATGCTCCCAGTATGTTAGAGCAACATGCCCCTCCCCAAGTAAACAAGCAAATAAGCAAAAATTGCCAAGCCCTAGAAAATAAGGCAATAGATGCTCTGAAGGCTGCATTTTTAAGCTTGCTTAGATCATAACCCCAGACGACGGAGATAAAACGGAGTTTGCCTCCGCTCTCTTGATGCTCCGCACCATTTTGTTGCAGGAAAAGATACCGCATGATCAAAGTAAAGTGAGCATGTGTGAGCATGTCTGTGCTTGGCTGACTGCCCAAACTGTAAAATGCCTTTAAAAATAGGAAGAGGGGGAGGAGGCTGCAGGGATCAGTGGCAGCCCCTGTGGGGCCTGGCAGGCCCTGTACTGGTCTCCCAGTCCAATGTGTGAGTGGTCCCATCACCTGCTTTCTTGGGGGACCCCGTGTGCAGAGGGAGCTGGGCTGCAGGAGTCTAGACGCGGCCTTGTGCGGTTTCCATGGATGTCCGCAGAAGCAGTGCCTAGCAGACGAGAGGGGATGCGATTTGGAAGGAAAACCGGACTGGACTAAAAAGAATGGCTTACCGGTAGCAAAGCCCAGGCAGGGCAACTCCCAGTATGGTCCTAGGACGAGCTCAGGAAGTTTGCAAAGCTCCCCCTGTGGATGAGAAAGGACAGCCTAGGATTCAGTCCGGGCCTTAGGAATCCTGGCTTAGTCATGGGCCTCGAGGCACCAGGCATTTCTCTCCGCCTGGGTTCAGACAGGCAGGGCTGGTACTTCCACAGCTCAAGAAGACTTGGTCGTTCTTGGAGGGATACAGCTGTCCTCTCGGTCGCGTTCCTCCACCGGTGCCTCGAGGGAATAAAATATGGGACTGTCTAAAATGGTTATCACAGGCCAGATACCGCTGACCAAGCTTCCGTGTCTTCTCTCGTAATCTCAAAGCACAGGGTTCCTAAATGCAGGGCAGTTGGGTATTTTCAGCCGGCAGAGACACGGCGGGAGATACGTGCACTGTGCTTTGGCTGTAGCATCTCTCGGGAGCAACCCTGACCGCTCTCTCTCTCTCTCTGGCTTCTTCCATCAGTACACGGAAGAACAGGGGCGGAAGCTGGGAGTGGTCGGCTGGGTGAAGAACACGGCCCGGGGGACAGTCACCGGGCAGGTGCAAGGGCCAAAGGAGAAAGTGGAGATAATGTGAGTATCTCGAGCTCTTCCTACAGCTGGGCGGGACTGCATTTTGTGGAACGAGGCAGGAACAGGCGGGTGCAGCATCAGAAATGGCAGACACGGTGGTGGAGCCCTTTCTACGTGTCTAAAAGGAGTCAGGTGGAAAAGGGGAGGGGACAACACGGTCCCATTATTCCAGCGAAGATTCTCACAACCTCTTTGCTCCCAGCATTGCTAAAATGGCTTGTAGCTCACAATAATAAACACCGGAATTGAAAACAAACATCGTATTAAAGCAATCATAAAGCAGATACACTGAAAACCCGATTAAAATCACGGTGCGAGAATAAAAACAGCACCGGCCTCACAGATGAGCCTACATGGCAAAGGCTTGCTTGGCATGGGATCCAGCACCAGCCTGACAGTTAGAACTGGTTTTTTCTTTGGGCCTGCTTGCTGGCTGAAAAGCAGAATCCCTGGAATCATTAGCACATGCTCAGCACTGGATCCACCCCAGGTAGACGTCCTGCCATCTCCCAAGCACAAGGGCTTGCTATTAATGCTTTTAGCAGCTATTTAGCTGCAGCCGTGCACGAGGTATTGGGTAGAGTATCAAAAATACCTATGTTCATCCTCAGGTTCCAGGTGGTTGTCCTCAGACCTCTTCAACAATTAGAGTTTTTGTTAAAAATTAAGACAACCCACCTGGACATTTAGCTAATGTACCATTTCTGGCGAATTCTGCTCTTTCTCCTGAAAGGGTCAGCAAAACACAATTTTGACAACAAAATTCAGAGGCCTCCTTTGGGTTTGTTCGAATTTAAGCGGAAGCAAGGACAGCAATGCATTTAGAAGCATTTTCCAGGGGTATTTTTCTATCTTCCCTGTTAGAAGCAGAGTTGTAGGGTAGCCCTGAAACTCTTCCCCCACCGGGCCTCAGTGCACCTCAGTTTTCATCTGAAGGAAGAAGAAGAGGGAGATGGATGAAGGCCTGCGTAAGGGTTATGCTACAATGAGCTGAAGACAGTCCCGCATCGCGCAGCTTTCTCCCCTCCCCTCCCCTCCCCTCCCCTCCCCTCCCCTAGAAATATCTAAATAGGGCACTTCCCCAGACTCTGCCCTGCAGTGAATTGGCACCCCTTAAATCTGGGACTTGGGTCAGCTTGCAATTAGGCAGCTGGTCCAGGAGGAGATGAGGAAAATTGCGCGATGGATTTGGGGGCAGAGGCAAGAAGAGGGCGGTGGAGAGGGCGAGGGAAAGGATGCATTTGCAGGGCGGCCCTGGGGATCCGTGGGGATGGTGGAGACAGTTTCTCTAACAACAGGTTCTGTCACCTTTGGGGAGGTGACAACCAGAGGCAGTTTCCATGGCGACAAGTCCATCATCACCTTGAAGAGGGGGTGGAGGGAGAGGGAGAGAGAAAATGCAGGGAAATTGGGACAGTTTCTATAGCAACCAGCCTCTCCATTTCTTCCACCTTCATGCTGGAGGGGGAGGAGAAAATTGGGGCTGTATCCATAGCAACCACACTACTCCATCCCTTGCTTTCCTGAGTTAAGAGATAAGTAGGCATTGAGATAATCCATAGCAACTCGTGTTCCCCCATTTACTCTCCTCTCCCCCTTCTCCCCCCCCCCCCCGCACGATCCTGGCAGGAAATAAAAGCAAAGGTGTGCAGTCTTTGGTTTAGGTCTCCCCCTGCCTCATTTTATAACGAGGGCCCAGGTGGGATTCACAAACAAAGAATGAGGCTGCATTTTGCCCCCAACCCCTCCCCCCTCCCATTGTCTTTAGTCTTCATCGTTTTCTGAGCAAAATAATTGCACATGGGCAGTGCGTGAAAAGTCATTCGCTCATGTTACGTCATTCACACGTTCCTTCCACGCTGGAAAATACTGCAGGTTTTCCTTCAGGTTGCTCAGATAAAGACCCCTGTTATCCGGAAGGTGTTTTGTGCACCCCTTGAATTGGCTTCCTCAAGAAAGACCTTATTTTCCGAAGCATCGACCAGTGACGGCGCTTTTCCATTCCAGACCTGGCAGCTGGGAGCTTACACTTGTGTCTGAAATACAAACACTTTTATTGCTGCACAAGTATATGCGTTCATAGTTTCGCGAGACTTGAAGGCTGCTTTTTGCTTTTTCAGTAAGAAGCTAGCACAACCACTCCCTAGGCTACCTATGTGTACCTTACTTCACTCGCTGCAAAATAATGTCTACGTTTAAGGATAGGCTGGACACGCACGTGGCAGGCATGTCCTGAGTGGAGCTGGCCTGGGGGGGCCCTTCTTTCTATGTGTCCAATGCTGCCTTTCCTCCAATCACATACAGCCTTTCTCATTTTATCCTAACAACTCTTTAGGCTGAGAGAGAGACCCTGCACTGTTTAAACGTTGCTGCCCAAAAGACAGCACCTTAACTGTTCGTGACAATAGCCTGACTGATCCTTACATTTTGAGTCTGGAAGGGATTGATTCTGCCCAGACTGGCAGGGGCAGATGTCAGAGCAGCTGGTGGAGAACGGAGCAGTCCTCTGGCAATACATGTGTCTTCCGGAGTTTCGCTTCCACGGACAGCAGTGTCCACGGAAGCGCAGCTGCAAACGTGAGACGGGCACGAGGAAACTGCCTTTGACGTGTGCTCTCTCTCTCCTCCAGGAAGAACTGGCTACGGAGTGTGGGAAGCCCCATGTCGCGCATCGACCACGCCGTGTTCTCCAACGAGCGCGAGATCCCCCGTCTGGAGTTCCAGTCCTTCACCACAAAGTATTAGAAGCCGTTCCCGGATCAGGATGCGGGGGCCACCGCTAAGTCCGAGGAGCCATTTTTGTACTCTGAAGGAAGCTTTAGCTTCTCTTTATGGAGAAAGCTCTGCTCCCGCACGGTTTGGGTCCTCCACGCGATGCGGTCACCCAACCCCACATGAATTCCACTGCTTTACACCACACGCGCAGGAGGGAGAGGGGAAAGGGAGCAGCTGTTGCAGGGGCCTACGAAACTCCTAAATACCTTCTCCCCTCTGAGATGCATTCATGAGCACCATTGTGCAATGTTAAAACCCTCTTTTGGACAAACATATTAACGAGTCTTTTGAGGAATGATAGCTCCTCCGTTCAACAGCTGGAGACCGGACACAGCCCCGTTCCCCGAATATCAGTTTCTGCTCAGCAAGATTGCGAATTCATTAAGGATTATCTCTCAGAGGATGCAAACAAACTGCCATTTGGGGGGAACTTGGAAAAGGGTCAGTGTCTATAGGGCAATTTCGAATCAAAAAGCTGCGTTCTGTTTTTGGGAAGTCTCAGTGACAGACCAGAAGATGGGACGGAGAGGTGCCATGGTTTAGTTCTGGTACCACGCCAGCTTTCCCCCGGTGAGCAATGCCCTGTTTTCCCGTTCTTATGGCTCAGCTGTGCCATGTTGAAAAACGACACACGTTTTTCTGTGCTGCAACTCGAAATGCAGAAGCTGCTTGCGCTTGTGAAAGGGTTGGCCCCACTCGGTTAATTCCATCCACACAACTGTGACACAAAAGAGGGATTTGTTTGCGCTAGCTCGCAACCCTCTGTGTACACCCGTGCACTCACAAACACAACAAGCATCTGTAATAGTCTTTCCAGCTGCTGGATTTCTGGTGCCTTTGAGCAGTAGGGTACTTAAATGCTTCATTAAAATGTAACACAACATAAATATACAAATGCTGTAATGCTGTAATTCATACAGGTAAAGCTAAGTGATGAGAACAGGGTGTTGGTGGAAAAGGGGGAAGATATTATGCCTCTGATACTTGCACATGATAGGAGAAAAATGCAGCCAGCTAAGTATTTCCTAACTGTGCCAGTTGCTTATTCTGAGTCGTGCTTGATTCTGGATATAGCATTGCAAAGTCGGTAAAAGTTGGCACACCTGTCCCAGAATAACTACAGGGGGAAAAAACCCTAAATGTGAACTTCCTGCAGCACTAATACACCTTTCGTGCATCACTTGCAGATGCTCTTACCTCATTGCTACATGTCTGCAGGGAAGCCTTGTGGTTTTAGGGTCTTTTTTGTTAAGCCAGTTGACTTTCTGGTTCCAAAGGAAAGCTTTGAAGTTGCCAGTGCTGCATGATTGAAAGGGGGAAAGAATGACAAGCGTTCCTTGAAATCTCTTGATGTGGGGTGTGGAAGTTGTACTTGCTACATGCTTTTAAAGCCGGGGTTGCGCCAACCCTCAGTTGCAAGGGTGTGGAGGGTTTTAAACTGGTGTAACATGTTTTCAACAAAGGCCCACGCTTTGTCATCTGTGCCTAGCACAGATGTCCCATGTGAAATATGGCACTGCCTACCCCTTGGGATTGTTTATAATGAACAATTTGCAGCGGCTGCATTTTTCACTCCAGCTGATAACCCTGGAATTTAACAGGCCTGGTTTCTATACACTTTGAACACAGAACGGCCAGGATTGTGGAGGCTTTGAGTTGTTTAGGCACAGACGAAAGAAATATGGCATGTGACACAGAACCACCATAAAATGGGGAAAGGAGAAATATAAATTTTATGTCTCTTCAGTAACTTTGGAAGAGGAGACAATTTCAACTCCTTGCTCCCTCAGCGTTATGGTCTGCTTGGGGAGCTCGGCAAGTTGCGGGAGTTTTTTTTGTCAACACACACACAAGATTGCATCCTAAAATAATACCATTTCCATTTTTGAAGCATGTGTTATCAAGAAAACTAAGATGGGGAGAATCGTCTGCTGGGTCAAAGACAGTAAGCATTTCCTCTTCCAGCGTTCGCTGGCTAGATGTTCCAAGGATGCTTCTAAGCAGAACATCTTGGTTCCCAGATTCGAGAAATGTGGCATTTATAGCCAAACATGGACATTGCATGACTGGGGCTAGTAGCCGGAGCGGACCCACACCGATGCGGGCCCAAAAACGGGCCTTTGCACTTCAGGTCCGCTCGTGTCTCACTGTGGCTGCTTTGACATAATTAGGAATGGTATTGAACATAAATGGCTAAAATTACATTATCCTTACACAAGCCTGTGTTAGGGCCTTCTTAACATATACGTATACTGGTCAGTCCTAGAGGAGATCGACCCTGACTGCTCCTCAGAAGGCCAGATGCTGAGGATGAAACTCAAGTACTGTGGCCACCTAATGAGAAGGAAGGACTTCCTGGAGAAGAGCCTGATGCTGGGAAGGATTGATGGCAAAAGAAGGAGGGGGCGGCAGAGGAGGAGGGGGCTGGATGGGGTCACTGGGGCAGTGGGTGAGGGCTTGGGTGGATTCCGGGGATGGTGGAGGGCAGGAAGGCCTGGAGGAATGTGGTCCATGGGGTCGCGATGGGTCGGACGCAACTTCGCAACTAACAACAACAACATATACCTGGATCCATCTCGCCTTGGTTTCCGTCAGTGAAACATGGGAAGGGATGTTAAACAAATTCAGGGCATTGGTCTATCAGACCCAAGCACCATAATAGCTTCCCAGGGATTCTGAAATCTATTTTATTCTCTATTTCTTACACTTCCAGGCTGCACCCCTTAAGCAAAAGGCCTTCCGGGTGGCTTGCAAGAAAGGAGTCTCTCCTAGCCTTACGTGAAATTATGCAGGATTAAAGCTAAGACTGTTGGCATGCAAAGTTTTTATTTGCTTTTTCTTTTTTAAACCACTGAGCTGCTTTCCGTTATCCACTCTGTTCTCTCAGATAATTCATACGGAGCAGAAACGGCACAAAAAATTCTGGGGCTCAGACCAACAACACATGTGTATGCTACTTTACAGCCGCGCTGGTCCCATCACATACCTTCTCCGCCTAGCCTACCTCGCAGGAGCGGTGCGAAGTACCAAAAAGACGTGGGCCTAAACCAAGGCCAGAGAAACCCCAAAACACAGGTGCATGTGCCTATTTGTATTAGTTCGAAAGTCTCCATGTGTGTGAAGAGCCCTGGCTCTTAGAGATGCCCCTCTTTGTACAAAGGGGTTCTGGACAAGGGAGACAAGAAAAAGCTGCCGGCAGAAAGATTAGGAGTCTTGTGCACGCGAGCGGCTGAGGCAGCGGGCACGACACACGTGTGGGTCAAGAGCCAGCGCCTCCAGGGGTGTCAGGCGGAGCAGAAGCCCCAGTACGTCTACCTCAGCGGGATGGAGGGGCAGGAGGAGTCGTGGGAATTCGGGGCTCCGAGCGGAAGCTTTGGGGGCGGCCCTGCTGGCCAGCGGCCAACACGGCCTCGGCAACGGAGGCACCGCCGGGCGAGGGGCTTCAGGCACCCCGAGCGCCCGCGGGGGCACCGCTGCCCCCGCCCTTCGCGCCGCGCGAGCCGCGGGGGGCCGAGCGGCCTGCACCCCACCAGCGGGGCCCCCCAGGGACCGGGACGGGGACGGACGGAGACGCGGGCGAGGAGCAGGAGCCGCGGGGCGCGACCCCGATGGGCTGCGCGGCCTCCGAGGGGGCTGCGCGTCCCGGCGCCGGCACGTGTCGCGGCGCGGCGGCCCCTTCCCACGTTGGCCGCGCGCGCCCCTCCCGCCGCCGCCGCCGCCGCCGCCCAGCGGGTCCTGCCGGGCCCCCCGGGACGCCCCCCCGCGGGGAGCCCCCGCCCCCCCGGCGCAGGCCGCGTGCGGGCGGGCGGGCGGCGGAGTGGCGGCGCGGGCGGCCAATGGCCGCGCCCGGCTGGCGGCGGGAGGCGGGGCTCGCGGCCAGCCGAGCCGGGGCTGGGCAGCCGTGCAGCAGCCGCGCCGGTGCCGCTCCTCCGTCGGGGGCGGGGGGGACGGAGGGGGCGGGGAGAGGGAGGAGCGGGGGGCGCGCGCCTCGCACGCCCGGCTCGCCCGGCGCCGCCTGTGATGCTGACGCCGGAGGAGCGGCGGGGACGCGGCGGGGACGCGGCGGTGCGGGCAGCGGGCGCGCCTCGAGCCGAGCGGAGCGCCGGGCGCCCGCGGGAGGCGGCGGCGGCGGCGGCGGCGGCGGCGGGTGAGCGAGCGGCGGCGGGCGGCGGGCGGCGGGCATTGGGCATTGTCTCCGCCGCCGGCTCGGGGGCATCCCTCCTCCTCCTCCTCCTCCTCCGCCGCCGCCGCCGCCGCCGCCGGGCAGGCCGGAGCGCTCCACTGCGGCAGCCGGAGGGCGCGGGGCGCGGGCCGGGGCCGGGCTGCGGCGGGAGGCGATGCTGCGGCGGCGCGGGCGCCCGTGCGCTGCCGGTGCGCGGGGCGCGGCGCCGGACGGAGACGCCCAGCCGGGCGCCCGCGGGGCCGGTGGGGGGCCGGTGGGGCGCCGATGCCCTGCGCCGTTCCGGGAGAGACGGCGGGACGCGCGCCCCCGGGGCACGGGGGATCGGGCGAGGGGCGCTCAGCCCGTGGCCCCCTCTGCGCGCCCCCCTGCGCGCCCCGGGCCGCGTCGTCCGCTCGCTCGCAGCAAACCGCGGGGCCGAGGCTTCGTCGCAGAGGGAGAAGCCCGCGCTCCAGCCGCCGGAGCCTTCCCCGCACCCTCTTTTATCTGCTCATACCGCATAAAGTGATGGAGGCTGGCCCCGCAGGGGGATACCCTGCACATGCTCAGAAATCCTCGTGTTCCACCTTAGGCACCCTTCCCTGCTCTCCCCAAGGGGTGGCGGGGGGCAGGGAACTGGCAGTGATTAAGCCCAGTTCTTGGTGGCTCCATGCCTGCCAGAATGGGGGGGGGGGTCCCATTCGCCCCACCTTTGGCTTGCTGTTTCTCCTTCCGGTTCGAGATGCCAGCCTAGGGCAATAGATGATTGATCGCAGCAATATCTGGCGCATTTCTGTCCTGATTTTCCTCTAGAGAGCGCAAGGAGGCCTAAGCGATGCTTTCCCCCATTTTACTGTCACAGCGGCCTTGCAAGGGAGGGGGAAGGGGGGAGGGGAGGGTCCACGACCCCCCCAAGAAAGAGCGTTACAGCAAAGTGGTGCCTTGAACTTTTTCTGCCCAGGTGCTCTCTCGCCGCACTGACCAAATCAATCGGGGCCTGTGTCTGTCGATATTATCTCCCTGCCCCGTTTAATTTGGGGTTCATTTTGGAAAGGGTGGGGGCACCACGGGCCATTCCAAGCTGCCGCCGGCTGCATTTGCGGGGGCTGGAAGAGAGCTCTCTGTGGCCTAAAATGGCATTTTAAAACAAACTCTCTCCCCTCCTCTTACCAGGTCCACGTGGGTGGGGATTACTGTGGGCCGAGATGCGAAGAAAGGCTTAGGTGTCAAGGCCGGTAGGTGTTCGAGGCAGGTTGGAAGCGGTTGTTTTGCTGGTTGAGTGTGATGGAGGGTGACGAAAATACAGGGGTGGCATAAGGCAGTGTTCGTTTGGCTCCCCTCCCCTCCCCTCCCCGTGCTTCCCGGGCTAACGGAGCAGAATCCACAAGAATTTCTCCTATACAAAAGCCCCGAGTGTCTTTCCCCGTGAATGCATCGCAGGTTGCGTCTGTTCGCCTGTTCTTGACCCTGTTATGCAGCCTTCCCCGACTTGGGGTTCCGGAGATGTACTGGACTACAACTCCCATCATCCCCAGAAGCTGCAGGAGACTGGAGGAGGCTGTCGCAACAGTCCTTAAAGGGTCCCATACTGCTCAGAACAAAGGGGACTCTGCGGTCATTTCAGGAGTATTCTCATTTATCAGTCCTGTTAAAAAATTCCAACCCTATCAGAGTTTTGAAGGATCTCTCCAAAGTGCATATTTCCGAAAATGCTTTGGCTTTTGGTGCTTTGACTGATGCGGTCTGCTTCACGCAAAGCTTCCACTCGCTTCTTAACAGACCTGTGTTTATGCACCCTTACTCTGAAGTAAGTCCCACTGTATTTCCTTCGTGCCTAGGGCTTGTTTGGTAAAAATCCATCAAAAGACCTTTCGGAATCGCTGTGTGTGTGTGAAGGAGAGGGAGAGAACGAGAGCGTGGGCAAATTGATGCCATTTTAAATCCAGCGTTTTGGGATTCGTCCTTTTGTCACCTGAAGGCATGCTTTAAATGTTCCAGTTCTGCAAAAGGATGAAATGTATGGATGATATATTATTACATTCGAAAGAAAGAAGGGAGAACATTCCTGTATGTCAGAAAGAGGCAGCGTGTTTGGGTTTATTAAGAACCAGGGAGACCTGCAACAAAATGTTACAGCGTATCCATCTTCCCAAAGTGCTTTGCTTTGTTCCATGTTCCCAAAGTTCAGGCTTCTGGCAGCTTGGACCCAGAGCCTGGTAGTCTTGTGACTGCCTCTCCACCTTTTTCTCACGGTGGCCACTTTGATGGTCTGGCGTTCCAAAAACTCACAGTAAACTCGAGAGCTTTTAAATGTTTGCTGCATTTTCAGATTCAAATAATTCTGCATTTCTTGCAAGTAGATATGACTGTGTTGTTTTAAGGCTCAGTGGGGGTAATTTAGCGTGCAAAACAGACACCCAAGTGGCTTGTTAGAAGGAACGATTTAAAAAAGGGGGGAGAATTTATACATGCACACGCAAAACAGGGTTTCCAAACAGGGTTAACAGCAGCCCAAAAGCCCATGGACGAGTCCTGCTGGACTAGGTTTCTGGGAGAACCGGGTTCCCGTCTCCACTTGGGCTTCAAGCTTACTGGGTGACTTTGGACCGGTCCTAGACTCCCAGCTTAGCCAACCTCTCAGGGCTGTTGTGAAATAAAATGGACGGTGAATTATATCAGCCATCTTGAACTTCTTGCAAGAGGATTCCAGTGCTTAATTATTCTATAGAAAATGTTCCATAAAGTTCATCAGTAACAGCGAATGGTAACAGCCAATTGCAAATACAATATTAGGGAATCTTGGCAGTTTTAAAAGTTGCCCACAGAGACACGCTGTTCTTTGGGTCGCTCCGATGTACCGGTGTGTCAACAGTTCTCTGTCCTTTTTTTTCTTTAGTGCAAGCAGTGTCCTTAAATTGTCCTTGATGTTTTTAACCTGTATGCCCATTAAGCATCTCTATATAATGTAGCATTTACATCTCAGTGAGTGAGTTTTGATTGCTTTGCTCAAATAGTTCAGGTCCTATACTTGTAGTGGGCTTGGAGGACTTTTCCTAATATAGAGCTCTGGACGAAAATATTCTTAATTAAATTAAAGGGACTGTTCTAGACCAGGGACGGGAAACCTGAGTACCCAATCTAGCCTGACCCTCTGGAGTGTCTCCAAGGATCTCGCTTCCATCCCCTGGGCTCAGACACCAGTCTTCCAGCTGTGGGGGTCTGGTGACTTCCTGGGTCTTGCGTCCTTTTGTCTCCTCTCTGCAAGGTCGAAACTTTCCTACCAGGGCTCAGTAATTGGAAGCCGAAGCGAGGGGCTGTGGCGAGGAGACGTAGAGCGATTCTGTTTGTCTTTCCATCCTCTGTGCAGGAAGGGGCAGCGCTGAGGGTGGAGGGTCCGCACAGTTTCGTGCATCCTGGCCTCTCCCCGCTCTGCCCACTGGCATGCCACCTTTTCCAGCTCCAGGGCTCCTTTGGTCCCCACCTCCTGCAGGAATTGTGGCTCTCTCATTATGGCTGCAGTTGGGAAGAGACAGGGCAGGGGCTCATCGGATACCTGAGTCCCCCTTCCCAGGTAATTGCAACACCTGCGGCTTTGGAGGGGGATTCCAGCGAACTCTGTGGTTCTTGGACTCTCTCCCAGGACTATAGGATTGTGCTGTTAAGCTTTAGCATGCTAGTTGTTGTTGTTGTTGTTGTAATTGTCCTCCATGCCTTTAGCTTTTAGCTTTGACCCTCCCGTCACTGGAATGCACCCCTGAAACCTTTTCAGAAATTGGAATTGGCCTGAGAGAGGTCCCTCCACCTCTCCTGTAAAGGCATCAGAAACTGTTCTCACGCAAGCTGCATTCTTCCTGATGCATCTTATCCTGTGCAAATAGGAGACCTTTCCGGAAAATGCCCCAATTTGACCCTGTCCAGAAAATCCACCTCACCTGTTGTCAGAGCTGTGAGCAGCATCCGGAACTCGGTCACCTGGCGGTAACCTCCCATCCCGGAGAAAAAGAGGCGCACTCCGGAGCAAGGGGTGAAGTCACTCAGCATCTTGGCTTGGATGGTGGAAGCCGCTGATCTTGCAGAAACGGTGGCGGAGGGGAGTGAGAAAAGGGAGAACAGAGGGGTCGCTGGATTGGGGGCATTTTTTTGCAAAGTCCGACTTCTTCAACCTTTGGTTCAGGAAAATGGCTTGCAAGGAAGCAAATGTCACGGTCGTGAGCAAACCAATACAAAGCCGATAAACTGAGAGACCTCAGGAAATACCCTTTGCACATATTCAGATTGCTTCTATCTTTGCTTCTTGACGCTCAGGTCAACAAGTGTTGCTCAAAATTAAACCCACACATGAAAATGTCAATAGGAGTAATATCAGTTCATATGTAGATTTTCCTCAGCAGCTCTTGGAAGCTCGTTGAAATGGCAATTTAAATGTGACATTTTAAATGGCAAAAGATGTCCAAATTGTGAGGCGTGTGCAAACAGAATCATGACACCCAGTTTCAGGGCAGATGCATAACATGGGTAACAACAGGCATGCTAACAGCGGCTTACAAAGTTACTAGTCCACAGTTTTTGGAGGCGATCCCGTCTGCCGTGGGGATTCTTGGAAGTCAGACAGTTTGGGGTTGGTCCTTTTTCTGCTTCTGAGAGATTCACACACAGCTGCGTTCTTGAGATGTGCCCACATCAGTTCAGTTGTAGGATGAGTTGGATTTACTTTCTCCAAGACAAAAAGAACACGAGCTCTACCCGTGAGAAGTTGTTCTGCCAAATCTGGGGCATCCTGCCCCTCTCCCCACACCGCGGATCTCCTCACGCTCTGCGTCGCATTTTGTGGAGGGGCTGCTGTGACGAAAGGGGGGGGGAAGGGGAAAGGGGGGGTGCCAGCCATGTTCCCCAGGGACAGCCAGGCCTCTTTGTCACTGTGTGTCCTAGAAGGAACCTTTCCCTTCCCCCCTTTGTCTCCTGCCTCCCACCCCCACGCCAGCTGGCTCTCTGCGGTGGACACCCCCGAGGGTGCGGGATGCTTTGTCCTACCCCCTCGCCCCTCGCAGCTGCCTGCCCCTTCCGCTTCTCTGTGCCGGGCAGGTTGGCTCAGAATCCAGAGCCTTTATGGCCGCCTCTCTCCATCTCGCAGGTAGGAGAAAGACGGAGGGAAGGGGAGGATGGGCTGGAGAAGGCCCGTGGCCATGGGGTGGCCGGGCCTGCTTCTCTCCCTCCTCCACAGCGTGTGTTGGGTGGCTGTGTGGAAGCCACGCCTGCTGGTGGTGCCCGTGGCCACTTATGCCGGGCCTCCTTGGCACATGGCGGAGTGGGAGTCCGGGCCCCTCCAGGGGTGAGAATGTCGGCCCCCTTTTGAAAACCGTGCCCTCTTTGCACCCCCGAGCAGATGCATGTCCTCAAAAAGATGCACGCATTCTGGACCTGCCGCTCGCGTTTGGAGAAATGCTCTTTTTCGAAAATGGCACTTGCGAAACGTGCCGTTCCAGGCTCGGGGAAAGTGTGTCTCGGGCGTTCAAAGGCACACTTCCCCTGCTCCAAAAAAAGAAAGTGACACGCTCGAGAACGGGAGCGGGTGAACCGTGCTCTGAGGACAGAACTGGGAGCAAGCTCGCGCCTGACCCACTGCACTTCCCGAGCGCCCTCTTGCCCCCATCCACCCACTGGGCAGATGCCGTGCACGTGGGAGGCCGGCGAATCGCACCCCAGGCTCTGGGATGCTCTTGGATACGATGTTCCCAGCGTGCCTTGCGTGGGCGCCCCTGCCGAACGACGGGGCTCCCGGTTCATCAGCGCTTCTTCCAGGCGGGGGCGGCCAGAGCAGGGGGAAGGGGCATAGCTCAGACGTCCAGCACCTCCTGGCAAGCAGGCCCTGCCGGTTTCATCCTGGGGGGGAGCCTCTCTGGAACCTTGGAGGGATGTGCGACTCGGACTGTCCTGCCCTGGGGGCCCCGTAGCTTGGCTCAGTCCAAGGTAGCGCCTTTGCTCCTGGCAGCAAAGAGGGGCCGGAGCCGGGTCCCTGGTGCGGTGGGAGTGGAGCCGCTGAGGGTGCGGGCGGCTGGGTCTGTCGGGCGTCTGGGGGGGCTTTGTGAACATGGCCTGCAGGAGAAAGTCCCGTGTGTCGTTTGCCTCTGGGATCTCCTTTGCCTGTTTAAGGGCTGCTCTTAAAGATGCCCCAGTCCAGGGGGGCAGAAACGCGGCTTTTACGAGGGCAGCTTCTGAGACCTTCCTCGAGCTGGGAAGGCACCCCAAGGTCAAGCCACGCCTGCATGCATATTCCGTGTTATTGTTCGTGTCATTTAAGGTGCAGCCTTAGGCGTGTTTAAACAGGAGAAGCTCCCAGCATGCCCCATCAGCCTGGGACCACCTGGGAATTGTAGTACCTTTCTGCTTAGGACCGGCCCTTAATTTCTCCGACTTCTCTACCCAGTGCCCGGACTCTCGGGTCACACCAGCGACAATCGCACTCTTTGTGCGAGGGTCCCCTGCTCCCTTGGTTTGTGCTTTTGCCGATGCTCCGTCTGGTGAAGGCTCTCAATCCAATCAGTGTGGAGATTAAGTCTTCATGGAATTAGCCGTGCAAAGAGGAGGGTGTTTTATGGTGGGGCGGGATATTAGCCGAAATCCTAGCCTTTGCTTGGCCACCGCTGATCCCTCCCCGTTCAGGGTGCAAAGGGACAGAGGAGGAGTACACAATTCCTGCGGCGTTTCTGTAAAATATCGAATGAGGCTCGAGGGGGACTTAATTTCCAAAATGATCGGTACTGAGTCTTCGTGTTTTCCTTGGCCTGGTCGTCTTGCTCCCTGAATCCTCTGCATAGGCAGTGGATACTGCGGAGAATGTGTGTGGGGTGATGCACTCTGTACATGTTCAGAGGTCCCTTGCTTTCCTCTTTCATGTGTTCCAGGGCTCATATCCCACTCCAACAAAAAGGCTCTGGATGGAGTCCCCTTGGGTTGTGGAAGACTCAGAGCAAACCAACCAAGGATGTTCTATAAGGACTTTGATCCAGAAATAACTTTGGGTCTGAAAGGGGGACAGGTGCTAGCTAGCTAGAGAATAAACATCCAGTTTTACTAGCAAACTATTTGGGGCATTCGGTACGTACAGGTTCGTTTATTGGTATCTATGTTATTTTGTACAGAACTGGGCTTCTAAAACATCCCCTGTGAAGAAGGGTTTTAAAATAAAGACGCTAGTCCTCATGTTTACGGGGCAAAACTCTTCTTGTTGCCACTGGAAAAACACAGTGTGTGCCCCCTTAGCTAGGATCCTTAAGAGTATAAGCTTTCTTTGGCACTCCAAAGCTAAGAATAAACTGGTCAATTGGACTGCGTAATCTATGGATTAGCTTCTCTTACGTGCCTGCGGTTGGCGCTGGGCCCCTGCTGGCCACCTGGCTTTGCTCTGCCAAGAGTGCAGGCCCCCGGAGCGCGTGGGGAAAGGGTTAACTGCTCTGCCCAGAGCTGGGTAGTAGTGATGGTCTTGATTCTTCTAATCCAGTATCCACCACCACCGTGGAGAGGAGGGGAGCGGAGCCCAGTGGGCGGGAGGCTGCATTTCTGCTCCCAGCTTTTCTCCGTCCTCCGGCCCATGGCGCTCGAAGCGCCGCACAAGCGAACCGAACTTGTGCCTAGATACAGCCCTGCGTTTCTAACAAACACGACTTATGGGGAAGGCAGAAATAATGACGTTTCTGGCAAGGAAAGGAATTGGCATGCCTTTCAGACCGTATGCTTACAAAATGGGCTGATACTGTCTCCTTCTCCCTGCCCCTGTTGAATCCCCCTCCCTCAATTCCTCAGAGTTAAACGCAGATTAGAAGATTGGGCTGTCGGCTGCCCGGAGGCTGGGTTCAGACGGTACATTAGCCCATGTTTCGACAACCTGTGGTTCAGTGAGGAGCCGCCCTCAAGGGGTACCGGGGTTACTCCGCTTCCCCAGCCCCCTGAAGCGTGTAAACAGAGGCCAGGGGTGCGGGACTGAAAGGGTCGCAGGCCCAAGATGGACCCAGATGGCCTTCCCTGGGTCTCCGGGAGAGCAAGAGGCCTGCCGGAAGAGTCCCAGCGTTGGTGGGTTGCAGAAGGGCAGAAAGGCCTCCGTGCAGCTTCGCAACTGGCCGGTTTGTAGCTCGACGCTAAAATACGCTGGGAATGCGGTCAAGACCCCTTTCGAAATCGGCTCCGGCTGCTGGGCCGAGGGAAGGCCAGCGCCCCTCGTGCAGGGATGGGATCACGGCTGATCCCCCTCCGCAAGGCCTTAGCTGAGCATGTGCCCACATGGGGCTGTGAGAGATGGCGCGCTGGTGAAGGAAAGGCGTTCTGCACATGCTCAGAGGTCATGTCCTCTCCGTGTGCTGCGATGGCATTCTGCTGCAGAAGTCAACACCATAGGGCTGGAGAAGCGAGAAGGGGAATTTGGGAAAAAAGAAATGGGGGGGGGGTCTTTCTGTGGGGACGAAGCAGGACCGTGTGTTTTGTAGTGTGTGGGCAAGAAAAGGAGGGCTGCGTCTTACTTTCCAAAAAATGCCATTATGCTAGTATAAGCACATCTCTTTAATGGATTAATCACCTGTCTTTTTGTGCAAGGGACCCAAAGCAGCTCACGCGGTCCTCTGCCATTTTATCCACACAACAACCCTGTGAGGGAGGTCAGACACAGTCAGTGACTGGCCCAAAGTCACCCGGTGAGCTTCATGGCTGACTGAGGACTAGAACCCAGATCTCCTGGGTCCCAGTCAGACACTCTAACCACTAGGCCATACGGGCTCGCCAGCGCCATCATTCCACTGTTCTCTATCCAGGTGAACCATGTGGAATAGCTCCCTTAGTTCCCCGTAAGTTGCCTTAGCACTCCCGCTTTTAGATGCCTTTTCTTACCCGCGGCTGGGATTGTGGTGAACAAGATTTCTGTTGGTGCTGGAAACTGGCTCACTGGGGCCGTTTAATGAGCCGGGGCTCCGTCCCTCTTCCATGGCCTCGTACTCGGTCTTTGGCCAGGCCGCGTGTCCTTTCCCAGCCCTTGCCTTGTAGCCATAGTGCGGTGATGCCCCGGACAATTTCCCGAACGACCCCACGGCCGAAAGAGGGTTTCCCACCTCCGGGGAAAACTGCAGACCTGACGCCTGTCCACAAAGGACGCCTCTCTCCAAAGAGGCGGAGAGAGAGATCACTGCCCGATTGCCTATCTCCGCGGATTTGAGCATCTCCGAGTCGTGCTCTGTGAGCAGAGGCCAATGCAAAGGTTTCTCTTGTTTCTGAGTAAAGCTGCCTGGCTTTTGGTGGCTTTATCGCAACCAAACCCTTCCAGCGAACGGCCCCACTGACCTCCCACGGGCCCCCGCCTGGCCTCAGCTGCTGCCCACGCCGGCCCCTCTGCGAGGGCACACGCTGCGCCCCAGGCAAGCCGAGCGTCCCGCTCGAGCTGCTTGACCCGGATTTGGCACCGCAGCGGCCGGGGAGGCCGAGTCTTGAGTCGCCGGAGCCGCTGGAGACCCAGATCTCAGGCGGGCACGGATCTGCACTGACTGACTAGCCCAGTGTGGCCCGCTCCCGGCCAGGGCTCCTGGGCATTTCTTTCCGGCTGTGGGGCAGCATCCGGCTCCAGGATGGTCTCATTTCAGGGTAAAGCAGGTCCCTGATTGGGTTTGGCAAAGAAGCACCCAAGGTGTTGAGTCCACCACCGGGATGGGGGGAACATCCCAGGAAATACCAGGAGGCGGTGGAGAAAAATAGAATTTCCCAGGAAGGAGGGCCTGGCCCTCCCCAAGGCAGTCCATGCCACCTTCCCACTTCTCTTACTTTTTATTATTTTAATTAACATAAAAAGTACATAAGGAAGGATGTGAAACAAAGCAAACTAAAATAAACAGAGCAGACTAACATGAACAGAAAAACAAAGTTGCCGAGCGCATTCTAAGCAAATGCAACCTAAACGTTCAAACCCCCAAATTTCTCTGTCTTTCAACACTCCGTGAGAGTTTAGCAAAAAAGAAATCGTTAATTTATACAGCAACAAATATCCCAATCTTCTCAATTCCTCTGCTGCTGGTTTTTCCTTCTCCAAACTCCCCTCAAATCCCGCTAGTCATGCTGAACATCATAAAAATTCCATTTATCGTTAAATTCTTCTAATGGTGTTTTGTTAACTTGGCCACCACAGCATATTCAGCTAGTCTACTTCTCCAATCTTCAATTGTTGGGGCCTGCACCAATACCATTCAAAAGCAATTGTGATTCCTGCTGCAATTGTCATATGCTTAAATAGCTCTAACATATTCTTTGAAAAGCTCTCTGGCACTATATTCAAAAGCATATTCTTGGAACTCATAGGACATCTAATTCTAAAACTTTTCTGTATTTCCGCATGGATCTGTTTCCAAAACCTTTTCATTATTTTTCAAGTCCACTACATGCGATAGTCCCATCCACCCGATTACATTTCCAGCAATTTTTATTGTAATTCTTACCTATTTTTTCAGCTAACTTATTGTCTGAGGATCCTCCTGACTCCTTGCAATTTTCACCCACAGGCGACTGTCTCTGCACCATCCTATACTTCGTAGCCGTTTGTCTTAAAACGCTCTTTAAACTTGTAATCCTACACACATTGACCTGGGACTAAATCCTGTGCAGCCTTGTAAGGATTGCTTCTGAGTAGGCAGGTCTTGGGTGCGCCCTAAAGCGATCTGGCCTGCCCCATCCCCTCCTGCCCAAAGTGAACCTTTGCTTGAAGGAGCCCCGCCAGCCGAGCTCCACTTCCACCTGGCCACACGGGAGCAGGAGTGTTTATTGATCTGCTGTGGCTGATGCTTTTCCCGTGAGCTGGTGGAATGTTTGTGCGCGTCCCGTGACATCACAGGAGCTTGGCGGGTCATAGAGGGGCTTGTGGACAAGCGACTGGGAGAGGAGAGCTGCTTTTCGGCTTCTTACTTAAAAAATCTGCTGCCCCTCTCGGAGCCTTTGAAATGCTCTGCCTTCCTCATCCGGATAAAAATCCTAACCTTTTCTGCTCTCTTGTTGGCGATTTCCAGGTTCTTGCATGAGGAACTCAAGCGGGGACCAAGCAGGGGAGAATTGGATACCCTGACGGTCTGGCATTTCGAGTGGCAGAAGCAGGTTGACGTTGCCAGTAAGTGGAGCCTCATCGCCGTGTCTTAAATTTGTGGGAGATGGAAGCCAAACGAATGTCCTTTGGGTCAGTCATTGCTCGTTGCTTGACCTACCTTGCAGGGTTGTTGTGAGCGTAAGGTGGAAGATTATGGAAGCCAGCTTTGGTTCCTTGCAAGAGTGGGGAAAGGGGGTGTACAGTCGTGGATCAAGTTTAATGATGCCAATTAAATCTCCTTGAATTTCGGGTCATAACACGACAAAAACGTGGCAGTAGTTTTATATTCAATAAAAGCAATGAATAGTTTTTAATTCAGAGGCTTGTGGAGGAGCTCTTAAGAGAGAACTACTTCTTCCAAAATGGCCTCATGCAAATTGGAAGTGAGGAATCTCATCTCAGGACCCAGCTTCTAATTTGGAAACTCTCTTGGGCCATATTCCAACAGTGGGTGGAGCCAGAAGGGTCCCCAAAATTAAAAAAACAAGCCAACCATTACTCTTATTGCCAGTAATGAAGTGATCTAAGAAGTATTTCAGTGTGTACCTTTTCGATCAGGGAAGGGATGGCACAAAGGTCAGGAGACCCCCAAAGGGTCAGCAGTGGCCACCCGGAGCGCAGTCACATCACCGGACTGGGACTCCGCAGATACGGGTTCAAGTCCCTACTCAGCCCTGAAGCTCGCTGGGTGACTTTGGGCCAGTCACTGACTTCCAGCCATGCCTACCTCGCAGGGTTGTTGATGAACATGGAAAGGATCATGAGCTCCCGGGAGGAAAAGTTGGAAATCGAGTTTAAATAGCAGCAGGTAAATAAACTACTTATTCTCAGTGCTTAGCCTGACATCTACGCATGAGTCCAAGGGCTGGAGCGAGCCATTTTTAACCTGCATAAGCTGGCACTGGCGATCGGTGCAGGTCGGGGATGGTTGTACGTGAGAAGGCCATGCATAAGGTAGCGGAGTGTGACGAGTTTGAGGACTGGACATGGGTCCCCTGGAAGATGGTTTCAGGCAGCTGATGGGCAGTGAAATGGAGGTTTCAACTCTGCCACTGCTCCACTGAGGAAGGCCAGGAGTTCAGAGACAGAGTATTGAACGGATGAATCAATGAACGAATAGTGGGTTGCTGGCTGGCAGTTAGTTCAGTCCAGGGAGGGCACCGGTTAGAGCAGGCTGTTGTAAACAGTGCTGGAGGAGATGGGCCTTGTGGTCTGGTGCAGCACAGAGCTGCTTTCAGTGTTCTTGCTTAAATCAGCCCTTCATTCAGAACCATGAGGACTAGAATCTTGGGCCGCGTTTGGCATGCACCGACTTCAAGGAATTCAAGAACGTAACTTGTGTCACCTGACAGATTCTCCCCAGGTGGTAATTTGCCTGTGAAATGTGCATCTTGATTCCTACGCTTCCTTTACGGAAGGACTATGACACGTGTGTTGCATGGAAACGTTTCCAGGTTCGGTCCACAGAAGCGGAAACCTTGTAGTCCATGCAGAGCTATAGATTGATGACGTAATGTAGCACTTTTTTTACACAAGGCATTAGTTGTGAGTATGTCATTCCTTACTTGTGCATGTTTGCAGGTCCTCGCATTATCCCTCCTGTTTGTAAGCAGCAAACCTTTTCCTGCAATGATTTTTAGAGCAGGGAAAACGGGGTATTACTTTGGTGGGCAACAGAAGGCTTGATTTCCTGGCGTGCGTTTGTGTAATGCTGCTGTACTACAGTGCCACCTAGAGGTCGTGATGCAGAATGGTAGGAAAGGCCATGCTCTATGTCTGCCCCACATGGAGTTCTTCTGATGTCCTCTGCTGCTTTCTGGGAGGTCATTTGGGGTGCCCTTGGGCTATGGGGGCTCGATGTTGGCTCCAAGGCCCAGCCTTGGCTGTGGGGAACAACTGGACCGCTTTTAAGCTCCTCTCTTGGGTCAGACACTGTAAAAAAAAGAAGACGAAGAAAAGACATTTCCTTGCTTGCTGGAATCGTCTGTCAACATACCACGGCAGCCTGGGCTCTGCCCTGCTTTTCGCTCGCGGTGCCAGCCGTAATGGGCTACCTGTCTGGGAGAGTCGTGGCGTTGATGGATGGCGCTTTTAGCGCATGGCTCGCAGACGAGAGAGTGCCGTTCCACGGCTCCATCTTGGCAAGCCGAGCGTCAGCCCAAAGACTCGGCGGTGGATACTGTTCGATTCACATTCTGCTTCCAGGAGGGGGGAAAATGCTCGGGGAGGCCGTAGGAATCCTGAAAAACAGCACTGCCATTTCTGCAGTGAAAAGAATATTTAAAAGGGCCTGCGCCTGGTGCGCACCCACACGTGGATTTGATCTCCAGGGCGGCGTGTCCCTTTGGCTTCCGGCAGGCACTTGTCTTCAGTCTGGCGGTCCCTTTCCACCAACCTCTCTGTTCTCAGTCTGGGTTGATCTTATTGAGCCCAAGTTGGGGTGATGTAGTTTGCGGGGGAAAGGCAGGTAAAGAAGCAAGATGGAGCAGCGTGAGATGACACAAAGCATGGATAATAGTAGACGTTGGGCCCAAGACCTGGAAAGGGGCAGGAGGGGCTTTTGCAGGCATCTCAGAGCCAAACTGTGGAATTCACTCCCAGGAGATCTTATCCGTCATTTGGGGTTGGAGCACTGCTCGGCCTTCCAGGCTTGTTTAAAGATGGCTGAGATAGAGATGTGCTGTGTTACAGCACACCCGCCATCACTTGTGCAGGGTTTTGAGCACTTCCCCACAAAACCCGCACGTTGTGTTCCGTGCGCACGAGCCACTGTGCGCGCGCATGAGACGGAGAAGGCTTCACCTTTCGGACGCGTGGTGGTGTCGCTGGCATTCCCGTCGTGTCGGCCGTGGCCTCCATGCGCAGGATTTAAACATTTTCCACATCACTGCAAACTCTGACCAGGCCAAAAGCTGATTTTACAACTTTATAGAAAACACTGGCTCTCCTCGGAGCTGCCCGGAAGCTGGCTTACCGTCCCGATGCTCCTTTAAAAGGTGCGCAGAGGAATGGAGCAGCACGCTTGTGCTGACTTGCGTCCTGTGTCCAAAGAGGGGGACCCCTAGAGCTGGACAGGCTGTGCCAGACAACACTTGTCCGGCCTTGAGGGAGCAATCTGGCACGGGGATTTTTTTCTAGCGAAATGCACAGCTGGCAGCATGGATTGTGGCGTGTTGTGTCTCAGTGGTCATGGGGTCGCACACTGAGAGACCCCAGAACGCAACTCCTATCATCCTCAACCACTGGCCACACTGGCTGGGACGTGTGGGCCTTTGTTGGAATACGCACAGGACTGCACCTGAAGCGAAAAGATACGGGACGCGGCAGGGGAATTTAATCGCGGTGTTCTGCGTATGTTCGACTTTAATCCACCCCTTTGATTTTGGCTGTGTCCTCTTCACTTTTGGCTTCACCCACCACCGAAATGTGTTTTCTGAGAAGCTTCCTGAAATGGAGCGATGCATGTTTTGAGAAAAACGGGGGGTGGAAGGGGGGAATGATGCCAGACAGTAAAAAGAAAGGCTATATAAGTGCTAGATCTGTTTCAATCCCCAGAGCCATCCAGCAAGGCCTCCTGCGGGGAATTGAGTACCGCTTTGTGCAGGGTCGATGCCGCGAAATTCAAGCAGATCCCTGTGGAATTAGGGGAGGGGGCACGGCCATCGGGGCAGCGTGCATGGAGCGCAAGGGCGCTTTCGTTCGAAGCGGGCGGGGGGCCCGCCTCTTCCTCGCCCCACAGCCTCCTCTGCTTCCTCTCCCGTCCCCTGCAGGCGGGCGCAAGCCACGTGCCGGAGCCACCATGAGCAGCACGCTCTCCCCCACCGACTACGACAGCCTGGAGATCCAGCAGCAGTACAACGACATCAACAACCGCTGGGAAGTGGCCGACGAAGACTGGGACAACGAGAACAGCTCGGCCCGGCTCTTCGAGCGCTCCCGCATCAAGGCGCTGGCAGGTCAGGGCAGCGCCGCTTTTATCTCGGCTGGTACCACACGGGAGGTGACGGAACGGCAGTTTGCCAATCGCCTGGGGGGCGGGTGTGGTGCAGTGCCTCTGAGCATATGCAGAGTGGGCTTTCCGCTCCCCGGGGAGTCATCCCCGTCGGCCCAAATGCAAGCCCAGCGCTGTGGAAGGGGTTTAGCAGCTGTTGCTCAGGTGTGAGGGTGCTGGCTTGGCATGCGGCCGATCCCGGGTTCAAGCCCTGGCTAGAGAGCCCTGTTGGGCAGTTCAGCAGCCTGTACTTTTAAAACTGCATGTGTGTGTAAGCCAAACATCTGGAGAGCTGCAGGGTGGCCCTTCCTGCAGCGCAGGGAAAAACCGTTCCCCGCCGGGACCTGGAGAGCGGCTGCCGTTCAGATCAGGCAGTATTGGGTTGGACGGGCCGACAGTCTGGCCTGCGAAATGGAGGTTGCCCGTCGCACCCTGGAGCATTTCCATTTCTCTGTGGAACACCATCCTGATGGCTGATTCTGACACAGTTGGCTGTGGTTTCCCTCTCAGTATCCCTCGCAGGCAGAGGTCTTATTATGCCTTTTTCTCAGATGGGAAAACTGAGGCTGGCTCGCCCGGGTTGAAAACCTGGGGCAAGAATTTGCAGCATTTTGAGCTGGAGCTCTCTCTCTTCCCCATGCCCTGTTCTGCCTGCTCTCTCCACTGGGCTGGGCCGATCTCTCTCCAGGGGAAACTGAGGCCTGAGGCTTGCCTGCTGCGGGGCCCCTGAACGTGGCTATAAAAGCAAAGCGACGCTTGCGCTTCTCTGTGTGTGTCCCGGCTTCCTGCACTTTGCCCTCCCTTCGAATGGCCTTGCGCGTGTGTTTACCCGACTCCCTCCCGCCACCTCCTCCCCTTTGGATAGCGTGCCAGAGGGAAGGGCGATCGCTACCATGCGCATTAATTTTATTTTATTTATTTATCCGAGGCATTTCCGGGCTGTTCGATTAGCTAATGCTCTCAGAGTGGCTCACACCGGCTGGGGACGCTCCCGCCGGCTTGCATCCGCCAGGCGTCCGGGGTCTGGGGGCTTTTCTGCCGCAGAGGCGTCCTTGGCACTGGGCAGCGAGGAATCCCGGGGCTTCAGAAGCACCCACGCCAACCGCTCTCTCAGTGCCATTCCTTACGTGGCCGAAAAGGCACCCCCCTCCTTGGAGAAGAGGGGGCTGCAAACCCCGCTTTGCAGAGGTGCAAACACCTGCAGGCAGAAACCCCACGGGGCCCAATTCCCTTCCATTAACTCCCCCCCCCCGCCCCCGGTGCCATTACATTCATTGCCTTGTAATTCCAGCCCTCACATGCCTCTCCCAGCATCTGTTCTGTCTCATAAGAGACATCCTTTCTGACCTCAGCTGGGGCAAAGACGGCATTGAAATCCCCCCAGAATCAAGAGGCAGTATGGCATAGTGGGTAGCGCAGACCGGGACTCGCTGCTCGTTGCTCCTCCTTAAATGTGCTTTGCGCCCTCGAGCGTGCATGGGTGGCCCTTGGGGGACCGGCTCAAGACCCCCCTTTCCCTGCTTGCCCGCCATGATGGTGCTGCCAACATGGTTGAATCCAGCACGGCTCCTCTCAAAGGTCCATTTTATCCTCCTCCCGTTCACTCTTTCTTTCCCATTCAACTTATCTTCAGGCCGAGCGCAGAGAAGCTCTGTGCCCGGGTTCAGACAACACGATAACTTGCACTTGAGAATGGATTGTCACCGAACACCGTTGTTGTTGAAACACAGCTGATCGTGAGCTGGGATAACAAACCACGGTGAACAAGCCAACAACCAAACATAGTTTCTTTTCATGGGCTGTTTGTGGCTACAAACCATGGCTTGTTACTGCTCTGGGGTTCAGGCATAATAAGCCATGTTTCAGCAGCAACCCAAAGCCAACCCTTGAGCCTCGGTCATCCCGTTCTCTTTCGGTGCACCAGGACAAAGTCCCATATCCCAGAAATATTCCGAATGAGCTCCAGGGCAAACTGGAATTCAGTCGGAGGCATTGGACTCTGACTCGTAATTCCATCCGACCTCCCACGCTTTTCCAGAGCGCAAATAAAGCATATACTCTACCTTCCCAAACATCCTCTACTCTCAATGTCCTGCAGAGGCTTCCCATAAACGGTCGGAGTGCTGATGCAGGCGCCCCAAATTGGAAGCTAGCCCGGTTTGCATTAAACTTGGCTTCCTTTGCAACGTGGCAACGGGAGTGTTGGCCCCGAGCCGACGGCACCAGACACGCATCTCCGCTCGGCCTCCAAGCCGGGCAGGTGAGCTCGGCCGCTCGCTGCCTCTGAAGCTGGCCCCGCTTCAGAACGCAGAAACGGTCGGACGGACATTTGCTGCCAGACTGGGCCCGTCAGCCCTGCTTCCGACTGAGGGGCGAAGTCAGCGTTGAGGGTTCAGTGGGGCTAGCCAAAAGCTTTCGGGTCTGAAAGCGCAGCCTGCCCGTCGCTAGGTCTTCGGAGAAGCTCTTTGAGCGAAGGCGGGGCAGAAATCGTGCTCCACAAAAACCAGGAAGCCAGCAAATGATCTATCTTTGCCGTGAAAGGGGATGCTTCCTAGGAGGCCAGATTTGGCCCTCGGAGAGCAGGTTTCCCACCCTGGCTTTAATATACTCCCCTCAATACAGACTTGTTTATTTATTTATTTATTTCCATTGAGAGAACTTCTATGCCGCCCCATGCGCCGAAGCCCCGGGGCGGCTCACAGTCATAAATAAATAACAGAAATATAAAACAGTATAATTTAAGAATAATTTAAGTCGCCCTGGCCAAAAGATAAAATCAATAAATAACATTCACAATTAAAATAACCCTTGAATAAAAAGGTCTTGGCCTGGTGCCGAAAAACAAATAACGACGGCGCCAGGCGGACCTCTCTGGGGAGCGCGTTCCATAGATTGGGCGCCACCGCAGAGAAGGCCCTGCTCCAGGTGCTCACCCTCCTAATATCCTTCACGGAGGGTTCCTGGATGGAGTTAACTTCCCAGTCCGCATTGCAGCCTAGCTTTAGTTTCCGGTGTAGGATTCAAAATATAATCCCCATGTGAGAACTGTCTTTCTTTCTAGCAGAGCGTGACTTTAGAGTGCGTGGGTCGCTTTAGGATTTGCTCGCTGAGAAGTGATGTATAAACACCAATGATCCTTGAGAATTATTTGGTAAAATAAATGTCCCCTGTCCGTGCATACCACCCACTGAGGGTTGGGGCTCATGAGTCTGGGAATGTGTTTGTGAACTTTGCAACGTACACTGTGGTTCGGATTCAGTGGAGGACGGGGATCCGCGGCCGTCGTCCCTTGGCAGCCCCGGGGAAGCGACGGGAGAGGGCCGCGGAGGCAGGCAGATGGCCAGAATTTGCCACTTGGGTAGTGGGGGCCGGGGGGAGAGCTTGAGACCCAACCGGGTGGGGGTGCCGGGAGGAAATCCCGGGAGGGGGCTCAAAGGGATGCCGTCTGAAGAAGGGCAGCCCTGATACTGCTGAGGACGAAGCGCAATGGTCCGTGCGTGGAACAGGGTGCTGCTTCCGCAAGCTTTGGGGGTTGCACAGAGTTCGTTTTCAAGAGGTCTGTGGAACGCGGCGTGTTCAAAGCAACACGTAAGAAAATTTACAGGTGACGGTGCAGGATTATCGTGGGCAATGCGTGCATGATGGACCAGCGCCGTTGGTACTCTCCAGCCGAGCCACGGACTGGTCGGCAAACCACGCCCCCTTAAATCCCAAATGCCTTCGCACTGGCGGCGCTGGCCCGGTGGTGGGAGAAGGTTGCGCTCTGCACATGCTCAGAGGCACACGTCTCGCCGATGGCATGGGGTGCTCAGAGGCCGAGCTCGGGCACGGCACGGAGCCCTTCTGGAGGGCTGTAGACAAGATGAACTGCAGATGGGCCTAAATATGTACCGGGCTTCCGGAACAACTTGATTGACAGTGCAGAATGCGTGACCTGGAGAACAGCTCTGTGTCACCCTAATGCTTGCATCCCCGAATGGTGAATCCCGGCTGCCCCTGCATGGCTCCCCGAAGCCTCTTCCTTCTCTCTCCCCTCCTCCAAACTCTTCCCCTGATCCAGCCCCCCAAAGGCAAAGCGCAGAGACAAATGCAGGGCGAGGAGGCGTTTTGCTGGCCTCGCCTGGGTGGGGAAGGCTGCGGGGCAGTAGGAACCGCCACACAAAGGCAGACAATGGGATGCAAATCCCACATTGTCGGTTCTGTCGCTGGGTGACTTCACACGTCTCTCCCTGCCCAGCTCCGTCTCTCTTCCAAAGCCTGGGAAAGCAGCAGGCCTGTCGCTCCTTCCGGGGGAAGTTTATTCTTCGCCCCAGAGCAAATGCGAGTCCCCTTGCACCCCGGGGGAACCTGGTTCTGCTTGCGGAGAAGGTGGGAAGGCCGAACACCTGGGTTCCCAGGGAGGAGAAGTGCAGGAGTTGCGGTGCCGGCCTACCAGATGGCCCAAAATTCTGGGAAGCCGTCGTGCTTAAGCCGTCTGGAAAACCTGTCCCGTCAACAGCTGAGTCTCCCTCCCTCTCAGGAAAAATTGCTCCGGATGGCGTAACTACAGAGCTTTGACAGAGAATGGATTCAAACAAGTTTGGCTTTTTATGGCCTGACCTGTGGATTCCACAGCAGGCAGCTTTTTTCTGCCTGGGTGGGTTCGGCCGACTCGGAGCTCAAATTTTACTTTCTGGAACTCTACTCACATTTGGGAATCGAAAAATAAAAATTTTCATTGGCGGAAGGAGCGAATTTCCCTTCCTCATTCTAGTCTGCAGCGTGAAAATGAGCTCAGTGGATGGCAGTTGGGCAAATTAGCATACCTGAAAAGGTGCCAAGTGTCTCTGAGTTTGAGAAACTAGGGAAGGTGTCATTGCAATGAGGAAACAAAGGGCACATGACTCTCCGTTAAACGCAGACAGAATGGATTCAACCCAAATCGAAACACTTCTGTGTCTCCAGAACATTTTGATTCTTATTCTTGTGGGCTTTGTTTCTGCTGACTGCGGTTCCCAGCTTATTATACCCATTTTGCAGATTGCGGAAAGAGCGACGAGAGAGGCAGACTTACGTAAGCCTTTGGGATGGGTGGGGGTCCTGTTCAGCTCTTCCCTTTACAGGGAGGGGAGCAGGAAATATTTGGATAGAGCCCATTTTGAATTCAGAAACTCTGCCCAGCCGGTATTCCCCTGCCCGGCTTACAAAGTAACCGCACACCTGAGATTACAGGTGAGGCGCCCTGGCTGAGTCCGATCCTGGCCCCCCCCCAACTAAAAGCGAGAAAACTCTCCGAAACTCCTGGGGGCGGCTGCTGCCAGCCTGTGCTGACAATATCGGGCCAGGTGGACGCAGTATGAAGCAGCTCCCGATGTCCTTCACGGGGTCACGGATTCCCAAGCCGGAAAAGGCGACAGCCGCTTGCTCTCCCAGGCGTCTTTGTTTCTGTTTTCAAACCCAGCCCTGGATAAAACCCCGGAAGGCTCCTGCGAGGGGGTTTGGGCAGCCGGCGGTCCTTCCCCCCTCGCTTGCTTTCACCTGCAAGGCCTCACCTCTGGCTTAGGACTGGGCTAGAAACCGAAGGGTGCGGGCTGAAATTTGCTAGGCTGGGGGGGGGTGGGCGGGCAGGTTGCCCAGCCGGCGTCCCCTTCCAGGTTTGCTGGGGCTCCACACACACACACACACTCGCACACGCATGCATGCACACTGGCACACACCCCCTCTGCCGTTCAGGGCAGCCCAACCTGTTTTTATGTAAATGTCCCGGACTGCCTCCCTCGCCTGGGAGGGGGAAGCGGCCTCGCTCCCTCCCTCCCTCCGACACGCCACTCACTCCAAGGTGCCGGCCACCGCTCTTTCCTGCTACCTGGGCCCAGCCACGGGCGGTGTGCGGGGGCCGCCCGAGCCGAGGGTGCGCGTCCGCCCCAGCGCAAGGATGTTCCACCCCGAGCCGGAGCCGATGGAGGTGCTCCAGGGCCCTTCTCCCCCGCCGGAGCTCTCTCCCGCAGCCTTCATCAACGCGATCCAGTATGCCAACGTCCTGGAGGGCAGGTTCAAGCAGCTTCAAGGTAGGGGATCGGGAGAGGCGCGGGGGCTGGGGGCATTATGAGCAGGGAGCCGGTCCCAGGGGCGGCAGTGGGGGAGACCCTGATCCCGATCCTTCGGGGGCTGCCAGCAATTAGCTTGGGGCACGTTGGTTTTGCCCCGGGCTGCCTGGCAGAGCTTCCTGGGGGCGGTGGCCAGCCGCCCCCTGCCTGGGCTGAAGGCTGTGGGACCTATCGCTGCCCCCCAGCTGTCCTGACGGAGGGAAGCAGGCCAGAGGTGGGTCGGGAGACCTTGACAGAAGAGACAGGAAGGGCAGGCGCCTGGCCGGACAATCCGCTGGGCAAACACAGCAGCGTGTCGCTCGGACACCCGCCTCTGGGCCCCCTCCCGGCCCACGCCGCTCTCCCCCACCTCGATTCAGCCAGCAGCACCTTGACCCTCGGCGTCCTCCCTGGCCCCGTCACTCGCTTAAAAGATTACTCTCCTACCTGTCAAGCGACACGTCTCCCCACCAAATTCAACATCGCACTGCAGACACTTTGAAACATTGCACAAAACATTGCCGGAGAAGCCAAGCGAGGCTTCACGTGAATCCTCCATGAAAGGCTCAGGAAGTGGAAAAGCCCCTCTCCTTGGCTCGGAGGCTCCGACCCGCGTGCTCTCTGCCATCTGAGGGCTTCAGGTGCCCAACGCAGCGCCACGTTTCTTAGCCGACAGATGCAAAAGGACCCGGTCGCACTGTCTGGTGTCAGTTTCTCCAGAATCACGATCCTCTCGCGCACGGCTGGCCGGCGGCCCTTATTTAGCGCAAAGATACAATCTTGTGAAATGTTTCCACCCAAAAGTATATTACAGGAAAGGCTGGAATTTTGCACGGGCACGTAAGAAGGCTGTACGAGCGGTTTTCTGCCTATAGGCTGCTCTTCCAAACCCCACCCGTGCCTTCCACCTCACTTGCTTTTCGGGCCGCATGCCGACTCCACTGGCCAGCGAACCCAGCTCTGAGATGCTACGTTTGGGGAGGACAGCCATGCGGGGGTGGGGGGGTGAATTTGCGGGATCTGGTACTGCAGAGTTGTGGCCACAGCCTCCATTTTAGGGCAGCTTGTGTAGATTTTGCAGGGAAACCAACCGGGAGGCAGGGGAAGAGGAAGGAGGATGTAACGGCTTTCGAGTTTCGTGCAGGGTTTGCCAACTGCTGCATGTGATCTCGCAGTGATGCAAAACCTCCTGGGTCCTTGCCCACATCTCTGGGATTTGGGAGGTGGGTTAATCTCGTGCCAGAGCCTTGGCCCCGGCGCCTGTTTCCAGGGCTTAATCCTGGAATATAGGAGCCCAATCAATAGCAGCCTTTCTGTAGTTCTTCGTCAGCTTTTCGCGCTGGGTCACCATTTGCAGACTTGTGTGTGCTGCAAATCGGCTCTCCTGCCTCTGGGTGGATGGAGTTGTTCTTATTAGGAGTGGTAGAAAACGGCGTAGATAACAGGCCGAAGCGAACCTGGAATACAAGGGGAGCAGCAGGGCCCAAATGTATGCAAAATAAGAAGAGAGAGCCCTGGTCGGTTGGATAATTGCCGGCACAGAGCATGAGTTTCTCAGTTGGGCTGCGTGGATTATACACCTGCAACGGGGGAGAAGCCCAGCGCTGGGATTGAGGCTGCAATGAATGGAATCAGATGTGCTGATCGCTTCTAGTTCAGCACTTTCCTGTCGGAGCCTCCCTTTTGAAGTCGTGTTATGTTGAAGCCTGGCGAAGGCCTGAGGTCAGCAGCAGCCGCGTGTCCCGGGGGCGAGAGCGAGAGAGAGAGCAAGAGAGAGAGGCAGAACGCTGATTTCCGAACGCTGTTGCTTGTTGATGCCCAATTTGGACTCGAGTTGAAACGGCTTTTGTATCTTCCAGGTGAATTAGCTGTCTGATGGATGCCAACTAGCTTGGCACCTGGAAAAAATCTCGTGGCCACTCTCACAAAATGGTGTCCGTGGTGGCAGGGGGCTTGTCGATTCGTGAAATGGCCGCTGTAGTGGGCCCCGTTGCTCACATGTGCCCTTTTCCCAGTATGCAAACTGGTGCGCATAAAAAAATCTCTCTTGGCCAACTACTTAAGTACAAAGTGCAGGAGATGCCTGAACTCCCAAACCCAACTCCCTCTGAACCCAAATAAAGCTGGCTCCGAAGGTGGCGCTGTTCATGCCAATCTTCTAGTCCTCTGGGTTTAAGAATTAGAAAGGGCAGGGAGCCCGGGGGGCACCAGGAAAGGTGCTGCAGGTTACATTGGTGCAAGAGAGACCCCTAGTCTCAATTTTCTGGTAGGGAGAAAATGCCTCTTTTGTAGGTGTAGGATCTAATCCGAACAGAGATTTCTGGGGGCAGCTTTCTGTAAGCCAGAACAAGTGGCTGCTCTCCTCCTCTAGCATTTGAGAGAGAGGGGCCATTGTCCAGGATAAGCTGGGGATTGCAAAAAATATTTTTAAGGCCTCGAAGCCAGGCCTTTCCTCGCTGAGGCACAGCCCGCCGAGCGGACCCGTGGACCCAATGCTGGGCGGTGGACTGGGGGCTCTCGTCCAGCCCTCTGCCGAAGGGGGAGAGGCTCGGGGAGGCCTGGAGAGACACCGCCGGGGCTCCCAGAGGAAGCCTCGCTTTCCAAAGGCAAGCCCAGCAGAAGCCCTGCTCAGACACGACCCGGTGATTCAGCCTGGGCCCTCAGCCCGGCAGTGGCTGCCTCCGCATGCACTGCCACGCACGACCGGCCGGGGCGATGCTGCGGCACCTGCTTGGGCTGCGGGGCAGATGCCAGTCACACGGGCGGCCAGGAAGGAACGGCCGGCATCGCCGCCACCACAACCCCAGGGCAAGGTGACTGTCGGCCGAAACCAGGCCAGGGCCGGCCTTGGCGACCCCCTCCTGCAACGGCAGGGTGACTTCCGGCACTGGCAGGTGTGCCACTGAGCGAGCGTGAATGATCGGCGTAGTTGGGCAGCTGTCACGGGCCCGTAGGGGATTCCTGGAAAAAAATTCTGCTGGAGTTGCGTCGTGTTGCTGCCTGCTACGATGCGTGGGGCTTGTTGAGGAATATTTTTGGCTCTGTCCTCCTTGCTTTCAGCCATTTCTTCTACTGGGTTGTGCTTTCCTCTTCATGAGGAGCTCTCGGAAGTTGATTTCAGTCCCTGGGTTCCAAGAGGTCCTCCATCTACACCCCACCCCATGCACAATACTGCACATAGGGCGGAAGCAGAGGCCCAGAATGGGCAGTTTGTCCAAGGCTGCCTAGTGGATTTCTGGAAGCAGTGACGGTGAACTCCTTAAATCTATGTCTCCGTCTCCTAGCCCCGACATTGGCTAGGTGCTAAATAGAGGAGGTGCTAAGGTAAAATAAAGAAAAACGGGTATTTCTTGCAAGAGGAACAAAGGCAGCATATAAATGGTGATAAAATACCCAGAAGACCTGAGAGAACAAGATTTTTTTTTTTTGGCTTGGTACCTAAAAAATAGCAGAATAGATCTTAATGACTCCTGAAGGCACAGAAGCCCTGCCAGATAAGAAGTTAAAGATTGCTAGGAAGGCCGAGATGGCCAACCAAGTGATAACAACAACGAGCTCCTGGCTGATAAAAGTGTTTGTACTTGATTCGGTGATCTGTTGTTTCATGAATTAAAAGATGATTGCCCATTTGCATATTACCAGTACCGCAGCATTGGCTCCTTTTTGAGATACTGAAAGGAAAGTAGGAGGTCGTACACACTGAACAAGCAGCATGCACATCGCTTGCGGGAAAGCGGGCGCTCCTGTTTTGCATTGTGTGGCCTGTTAGCAACATGCGAGAAACAAGTAGCTTCGTGAAGTTTGCCCTGTTAGTTTGTTACTTGTATAGACTGCCTGGTTTCCTCCAAGGCTGTATGCAGCTTGTATATTCTGCAGGGGCGCAGAATTTTAGTCCTGGGGCCCAATCCAAGCCTCATCCCTTCCTCTGGACCCACTGACTTTCTCCCGGCAAGCAGTTCCCCGGCTTTTGTGCAGCGCCCCGATTCCCCCATTTCTAACAGACTGAACCCCCGAAGGGTTGGCTGCTGGCAGTGAAGGGTTTAACCTAAAGGTAAATGCTGGGATGTCAGGGTATCTCGGCCCCTGTTGTGCCCGCCACCAATGGAATGCCAGCCTGAAAGTCGCTCCAAATTGGCATCCGGTGGTCAACTATGCTGCACCCACACCCAACTCTGACCTGCCCCATCTGCTCCCTGCGCCTTCTAGCTGCAGATGGCAGGAATTGGACCTGCCATTGCAGCTCCAATTGCAGGTGCAGCTCCCTCTCCAACTGGCACTCGATATTCCTGTGGCGTGTGTTCCTATTTTGGCAACGAAAAGCCCACGCGGCGTAGAGGTCGGACTGTGGTCAGACTGCGATGCGGGAGATCCGATTCCTTTTTGCCACTGCGCTGAGTAGCTCACTGGATGATTTTGGGCCAGGAAATCTCAGCCTGGCCTACCTCCCCGGGTTGTTCTGCAGGCAAAGACCGTGCCAACTGCTCTGGGATTCTTGCAAAAAGGAAAAAGGGCCCATCGATGTTTGGGATAGTGTTCAAACACGCTTGATGGGATTCTGGAGAACGAAAAAAACTCGGAGGATATAAATGGGCTTGTAAGCAAACGCCGCGTCTGAGCGCCTGCTCTGGGGCACATGGAACATTCCCGGACATCCTGTGACATCCCAGCGGCTCAGCCAATGGCTGCTGGCAACTGGCAGGCCGAAGGCGAGTTACCCTTCGGTAGGGCAGAAATTACAAGCCTGGCCTGCAGGTGGGTGGGGATGGTGGGGTTTGTTTCACGGAGGAAACAAGAACAGGAAAGCATCCAGTTTGGGCATCTGGTGCCCAATTGGGTTGTGGAGCGCTGGCGGCACACTGAACGGCACGCGCTTTGTGTTGCAGACGAGCGAGAGGCTGTGCAGAAGAAAACGTTCACCAAATGGGTCAATTCCCACCTGGCCCGCGTCACGTGCCGCATCAGCGACCTGTACAGCGACTTGCGTGACGGACGGATGCTTCTGCGTCTCTTAGAGGTCCTCTCAGGGGAGCAGCTGGTGAGTGGTTGAAATGGGGACCGTTTCACCCCAAGCCTTCTTGGGCCAAAGCAACGTTTTCAGCATTTCAATGCACTTTAAAGCAAGCTGAAATACAAATTCATTTCCACGATACATGTCCCATTGAAGAAGTGCTTCAGGCGGAAGACTTCACTGAGACATGGAAATTTGAGTACGCTCAGCGTGACTAATGGGAGTTGAGGGGAATTTGGAAAGGAAAAAGAAAAGCAGTTGAAGATTTGAGGGATCGGGACGATGGGCCTGCTGTATAGATCAATGATTCCTTTTCTGTTCAACTTGCAAAGTGTTGAAAGACAGGAAGATGGATAGTTTTGGGGATTGAATGTGTCGGTTGTATCTGTTTAAAATTCTCTTGGCAACTTTGTTCATTTTGTTTTAGCTAGTTCTGTTAATTTGGGTTTGCTTTGTTTCACATTCTCTTTTATGTATACATTTATGTTAAGAAAAAGGTTACGAAAAGAAATTTTTAAAGTAACATGCAAAAAAGTCTTCAGACAGAAGAGAAGAGTCCATTGCTTGGGTGGAAAATAACTTTCTATTCTTGCAATCAATCAATCAATCTATCTTTATGCTGTCATAGACCCAGCAAGGCCTCATAAGAACATTTCCAAAGCAATTAAAACAGTTAAATAAATTACATGGAGATTACCTAAACGAATTAGTATTATAAAACACAGATGAGGATCATCTTGCACATTCTTTGTGCTGATAGAAAGTTATAATATTATTGATTTTACTTTTATAGTCCCAGTAGCTCATGAGATATAAAACACACATAAATGCAAATAGAATAAAGGCATTGTAAATTTCACCAGAGAAATTTCATAATTGTGTTTAGAAAGCAAATCTAAGCAAGTGAAGTAACTAAGACGGGTTTATACCATTAAACCTGTTAAAATAGCTGGCATAATTATTTTAGAACAACCCACGTGCCGAAAGAATAACAGGGCTGGAGCCAGGCGGGAGTCAAAGAGAAAATGACCTTTAATCCGTTGAGCTGCACATTTAAACACACCTGACCATTCTAATAATTAAAACTGCACCTACATAAAAATGTTCCTAAATGTGAATTCCACTTGAGGCGAGACGTCTTCTTGGTGTGTATAATTGCCCCAACTCATCTGCCTATTTTAAATGCGTGACCAGAATCTGTACAAATTCTTTGCTTTATCTTTCACCAGTTCACAATCTCTGATGAGTGCTATTAATTCTGCTCATTGTGATAAAATAGACTTTGTGCGGAAGTTTACTTTGTATGACGTCGAGCGGAGAGCAAACAACACAACCAACACTAGACTTTTTAAAAGCTGATTTGCATGTGGCAACTACAAGAAAAATGACACAGACTTTATAGCTTCTTCCACCTGATTTTGGCGGTCTCTAAGTATTTTTAATTAGATTTTTGGCAATTGACTATTTTAAAAAAAATTGGGTCGATACATGTAAAGATGCTAAATGGTTGCTGTAAAATAATAAAATAAAAATCTACAAAGTCAAACAAGTAAGCAATCCAGGCCTTCTTTCAGGTGCCAAAATGTAAATAATGATAAAAACTGGGGGCCATGAGTGAGCAGGCCCTGCTTCGTGTTTCCACCAACTGAGCCTCCCTCAGAAGTAATAGCAGGAGGAAGGCCTTAATGTTTTACTTTTCTTTAGGATATATTCAAGAGCTTGTTGATAGCAAAGATTCCTTCCTTGGGTTGCCTCCTTGTGTTTTCCTATTGCTTATTGGAAAAAATCCAGTAAAAGATGGAACAGCTGGACAATATGTCCCAGCATTCCCTAGCAAGCCGGCTGGGGCATGCTGGGAGTTCCAGAGCATTAGCCTAAAACAGCTCCCTAACTGTGGTTTAAACTACTGATTTACTAAATTATTTTATTTATACCCGATTCCTTTCCTTCTTTTAAATGTCGGACATCTACCTGCTTTCAGTTAATTGGGTCCTTCAAGCAAAGATGGTAGGCAGTACATTCTTCAAACACGAATAACACAATTTAGCGAACAATCGAGCTAGGAGAATACGAACTTTTGCACAAGCAACTTGTGTCGAAATGATGGGGGAGGGATAGCTCGTCATGCCATTTGAGCCTGCTCAAATTAGCTTACAGAACTGTTTACATTTCTCAGAGATGCAGCATTAGTCACCTAATTTCTTCTGATATTTTATATAGAAGTACAGTATGTGACAAGACTTTCCTTTGGTCCAAGAATAATTCTACATCTCCGAAGGACTGGGCTTATTTAGCAAACCCAACATTCATAATTCTTTTGGGAAAACTTGTACTTACTAATAAGTCACGGCAGATTCTGAAAAAGGGGAAACTTGATGGCTAAAACAGTCTTATTTAGCAATAAGGTGACTTATGCTATGGGATGGAGAACTTTTAGTCTTTCAGATGTTGTTGGACTAGAACTCACCTCACCCTTGCCCTGGATAATGCATATTATTCATGTATCTTATCTTATTTCTGTACCACTCAATAGCCAGAGCTCTTGGGAAGGTTCACTGCTATTCGGATCAAAGACTGCGGTACAATAAATAACAATATAAAAGTTTAAATCTACAGTGAAGGTAGAGACGCCAGGAACGGGATGGTATATAAAAGCTTTCAATGAATAAATAAAAAATTAAATATATACATTTGTGGCCAGGGAATCAAACTTGCAAGGGGCCCTTAGAGAGGAGCAGACTTTCTCCATCCTGGCCATGTCTCTGAGCTCTGCTCAGGTGAGACTCACCCCCATCACCTCCTCCACAGGAGGTGCACACCTGTTCCCACAATGCCACGTTTCGCTGCCCTTGCAGCCGAGAACGGAACAGCCCATTCTCAGGCTAAGCAGGGCAGTTTTTCCGGTTCCCCGGCAGCCTGGCAACAAGATCCGTCTTGCCTGGCAACTTGGCAGGAGATTTTTCTGCCTGCTGGATTTCTGGCAGATGTTCACGGGGAGATCCTGCAGCTTGCTAGAAGATGCCCCAGGCCCCACAGGGTGCAGGGAACCAGGCAGGCTGCCTTGGACCATCCAGACCCATCTGCCCCGGCTCGGAGGGGCACGTAAAGGAATGCAGAATGAATTCCCACGACACCCATTTGCTGAGCCTCTCCAGGGCGAGATGGAAACCGCTCGATCTGGGGTGTTGGCCGGGAGCTGTGTGGGTTTTGGGACTGTGCTCGGGAACTTGGTTTAGGGTTAGGTTGTTCAGGATCACGCAAATAGATCAGCTGGATTCCTGACTTGGTGGCTTTGCGAAAGTGGCAAGAAAGCGGTTTCCAGAGCCCCACACTGGAGCTGGGGGATAGCAGGTGCGCTCAGAAGCGGAGGCCTGTGAGCCCCATTCAGTTCCACTGCTCAGTTCTGCCACATTCCCCGGCTCAAATTCTTTAATCGTGAGTGTCTGTCTTCAGCCTCAGGCTCTGGGTGGTGGATCTCAGATTCTAGTGAAAACAACTTGTAAGAAAGCCCACACCTGTGGCAGGTGAGCATCTCTTCTCACCTTGCGTAGTGAAGCTATAAAAATTGCTGTTACGCAATGTTACGAATGGGGGTGGTTTTTAAAGGAGATTAGTCAAATCTGTGGAGGATCAGGCCATCCAAGACTACCAGCCCCTGGGGCCATAGGCTACCTCCAGGATCAGACAGTGTCCTTGGGGGACTAGTTGCTGAGGAACATGGGTACGAAGGTGCTGTTGCATTCCTGGTCTGCTTATGGGCATCCTGTGAGCACTTGTGGGAGAAGATGGGTCTTTGGCCTGCTGGTATTACACTCAGATCTTGCATTTCTTGCTCTGCCTTCTCCCCGTTTTATGTTCACAGCAGCCCTGTGAGGTAGGCTAGGCTGGCCCAAAGCCATCCAGCGTGAGCTTGGCGGCTGAACTGCTGAGCAAGTGTGCATGCAAATGGGCGGCCAAGCAGTTGGTGGTGGGACGTGGTCTGACTTCCTCCTGCGGGCTGCAAACGGCCACCTGTCGCAGCATCCTAGTCCCCATTTCTGCCTGGGGTTACCCTCCCAGCCCCTTGCTGGCTTTTCCTCCTCCGCTCATCTCATTTTGCTGTCCTTTGCCAGGGTGTCGCTGCTCTTCCATCCAGCGGCGTGTTTTTGGGTTCACAGGCGGAGAGGAAATTCTGCTCGGCAGGCACCTGCCCTGTCCCTCCCTGGAGGGTGGGGGGTTGAACCTCGGCGGCACCCAGACAAAGCTCTTCCGGCGACGCCGTCTGGGAATTCCGTGTCGGGAGGCTGGTCTAACCGGCTGGCTGCCTGCCTGGTGCAGGGCTTGGCATGTTTCGGACTGTAGGCGGGTTGAGCAGTTTCGGAAGCTCAACACGCATTTTTGGACTGTTGTGAGCCGCCCCGAGGCTTTGTTGCGAGGGGGCGGCATAGAAATGTTTTAATAAATAAATAAAATAAATAAATAAGCAGGATTCCTCGGCGCAGAGAGCACGGAGGGGTCTGTGATGGGAGAAAGAGACAGGCGCGCCGGGAATTGCGCCTCCTCTTCTCCGTCGCTTGTCCCGGCAGAGGTGGCGGTGGCGGCGAGGAAGGGGAGTGCCAAGGGGTCTTCCGTGTGAGCCCCTGAGCGGAGGGGGCTCATGGGAAAGCCTCGCCGGGGACCCTCCGGAACCTGGAGCCGGCACGGCTGAATTTCCTTGGGAAAGGAATCAGCGATCCGACGACGCCCGGTACCGGGAGGTCCCCGCACGCATCTGCCGCGTGGCTGCACTTGGGATCCCGCATCTGTTCAGGTCACGGCGCCTCGGAAAGGTTATTAAGGATGTTACTTAATTGTGATCATTAACTTGGTTTCACGGACGAGAGCTTTAAACCAGCCGAAAGGAATTTGCACAGGAAAAATGCAACCAGGGCCATCATTACGGGACAAGGATTTTGAGAGGCAGACTCAGGAGCCCAAGCGAGCAGCCTTTCCCCACCTTTCAGAGGTGCTGGGCTCCAACTCCTATTTCCAGGCACGTGTCTGGGCCTGCTGTGGAGGATGGGAGTAGTAGTCCAACATATCCAGAGGTAACTGACCTCAAGGAGAGGGAAGGCCTGCGACTCCTATGTTTTGGAAGGGATTTTGAAGTCCCTTTCCTGTAACCATGGGCAAGCTTGGTGGCATGCGGAAGGCACTCTGGATGTGCTCAGGAACTCTGGGACTTGTCCACCAATCGGAGAACCAAAGGCCACTGAGGGGTTACAGGGGTCGGCTTCCTAGGAAAGCACAGCCACAAGGACACGGAAACTAAGAACTGGCGCTGGCGTTTTGCATTTGCCCTCTTCCTTCTCAATCTCTCTTTCTTTCCCAGAACTAATCCGGGGTTTGTTGGCTGCATTTCTGTTGAAACACGCATCTGTTAAAAAATAAGCTGAGTCGAGGTTCAGCCTGGAGACTCTGCCCAGCCGTGGATGTCATTTATTATCTATTTATTTAAGGTTTTCTGTACCGAGATCGTCAGCCAAAAAGTCTCTCAGAGTGACTTACAAGGATAAATAACACTGAGACAGTCCTTGCCCTCTGGCTTGTAATTCAAAAGAGCACGGCACAAAAGGAAAAGGGTTTGAAAGGGAGGAGGAAAAATGCAAAGTGGAACTACCAGTTCTTAATTTCAAAGTTTTAGAGATGTTCTCTCTGTCAGGTAGGGGCGAAACAAGCTTCCCGCAGCGAATCCTTCCAAAACACTTTTTCAAACATGAACACCTTTTGAAAGCAATACTACATCGCAACAGCGAGCGAAGTTCACTCAGGGAGGGAAGGAAATGTGTCTCTGGTTGGTGCCTGAAGCCGGCTAGAGTTGGCGCCTCCCAAAGACCTCCTTATTCCGCCAAGGTGGGCGCCACCACCGAGAAGACCCCGGCTACTCTAAGTTGGCGAACGGTGGGACATGCTGCCGCTAGTCAGAACCTCTCCAGTGGTCTCGATTCCGATTGATTAATCCATCCATCCCTCCCTCCCTCTTTCTCTCTCTCTCGCTCTCTCTCTCGCCTGCTAGCCGAAGCCCACCAAGGGCCGGATGCGCATCCACTGCCTGGAAAATGTGGACAAGGCCCTGCAGTTCTTAAAGGAGCAGCGCGTCCACCTGGAGAATATGGGGTCTCACGACATTGTCGATGGGAATCATCGCCTGACGTTGGGTCTCATCTGGACCATCATCCTCCGCTTCCAGGTACCGTGCCAGCCTTGCATCTCCCGTCTCCCTCTCCTTGCTCTCCTAAAATGCCGCCCTCCTCCAACCGTCTGCTCCACCTTTGGTCCAGAAACAATTGTGTGCCAAATACACAGAAGGGTATGTGTGTATGCAGACTCCTTTCCCCCCCAAAACATCCACTTTCATTTCAGACGAGGGGATCCACAACACGAAGGCAAGTTTCTAGCCCTCATGGCTGCAAAGTCGCTCTTAAAAGCGTGCGGACGGAGGGGTTGCCTGAAGAATATTTCTGGAAGTTGTAAGACGCCTTGCGAGCTTGTAATATTGTCCAAATAAAGGGAAGCCCACCTCACTTCTTTGCTTAAACATCTTCCGAACACTGGTGAAGATGAGAAATGTCTTTGAATTGTATCATTTGAATGTCTCCATCCGTCTGCGCTTGTTAATATCAAAAGAAAAAAAGATTCCCATTGCATGGATTGGCTTTGCACGACACAAGAACCCACTGGGAGTCATCAGCCGGGGGAGGTCGCTGAGATGTTGAAATCTGGAATACCTTGTGCAGCTTGGCTTGTTCCAGAGCAGCAAACCAGCCAGATGACCGTGGATTGTCAAAGACCTGCTTGGATCCATGCTGGGTTGTCAGATCATCTGAACCCAGGGGATTGATTTCATTGAGTGGGGGGATTGAGCTGAGCTGTTTGGCAGGAGCAGCAAAAATCCCAGTTGCCTTTTGCAATCTCGTTCATGGCACCGCAAGCGGCGGCTCCTTCGCCAGTGCCGGGGAGTTAGGAGTCACCGATCCCTGGTGGATGACCGATCACCGGCCACCCTTTAAAAAAATCGTTCCGCTGCAGAAAATGGCACAGATGTATTTGCGGTTTCCCCGGTCGTTCACAAGCGTGTAAGTGCGTGCCTACAGCTACCTGTGTGTGCGTTCTTGGCTCGTCAATTTCCTCTGCCAAAAGAAGCCCCAGAGTAGAATAAGTAACATGCATGAACATTAACGAGGTAAAATCTGTGCCGGGCAATACATGTCGGACAGCCGAGATCCTTGCAGATTTGCAAAGGACTGACGCAAGAGAAAAATTACGAACGCAACTTCACAATGTTTGGGGTCTGAAAGAAAAAGGGCAGTCTCCATTGTGTATTTTTTGTGTCTCCAGAAATGAAAGCAAAACAGAGGTGAACACAAAGTTGTCATGATCAGAGTTCGGAAGGAGAAACAAGGCAGATTTTGCTGTGAAGGACATGGGAATATTGTCCAGGGAACTGGGGGGGGCGGCGGGGGGAGTCTGGTTCACAGGGTTGCGTAGCGTGTTGTGTGAATGTAGCCATTGTATTTTTTGCTGTTAGTTTTTCATGTTTAATGTTACACACTGAACGTCTTTAATGGCTGGCAGTGCATGCTTAGATAGAAAAAGTTTTGAAAAAGACTTGGAGAAAAATGCCAGCTGTCTGCTGTGGGACTTCTGCCCGCCTGCATTTACTGACGTTTATAAGTCACATTAGAACTCTTTGGAGATACAGGAGACAATGGTTTAAAAGTGCAAAATCAGAGTAGAGATGCAGCATAGGAATCGCATAATATTGTCTCAGTTTGTGCAGGCTGCAGAATTATGTCTGGTTTTAGCTGGGTGCAGAATTCGGCTGGGCTTGGCACAGGTTTTTAAATCGAAATTGGCCTCCTGTTGGTGATGGTATCTTATTGTTTTGTCATCCCCTGTAGATCCAGGATATCAGTGTAGAGACAGAGGACAATAAAGAGAAAAAATCTGCAAAGGATGCATTATTGCTCTGGTGCCAGATGAAAACAGCTGGGTAAGGGGGAATTTGGAGTAATGAGGGTTGGGGACTCACCTGTCGCGAGTTGCTGCCCACCCCCATGAGGCCTAATCCTGCCCAGCAGGGTGGGACACAACCCAGATTCTCCTGTTTTGTTTTCCACCATGTCAGGGATCGATGTTTCTAGAAGCCAGGAGCTGGAAGAAGAGGCAGCCACGAAAGGCACTCTGTACATGGTCAGAAGCTCAATTGCTAATGGCCAAGCATCTCAGGCTAGGGCAGAGCTCCCCAACCTTTTGGACCCATAGGCACATTTAAGACTTAGCCAAACCGTGGGAATCTCATAAAATGCTGAGATTGCTGCTCCTGCATTTACCTGTCACATCTCTGCCTCTTAAGTTGCCTCTTACTGAGGGGAAAAGTTTGTTTTATGTTTATGGGGCACTGCAATTTTTCTTTTTAATAAGGGATTGAGTGATTGGCAGTGATGCCATATAGTTGATGCGTCCTCCCTCGCAGGGTTGTTGTGAAGATAAATAGGACAAGGATTACGTAAAGTGTCTTGGAATTTTTGCAGGAAAAAAGATAATATCTGAATAATATCTTTGTACTTGAGCAGTCTTCAATTTGCATGAATGAACCTGTTCTTCTAAATTACCGTATTTTTCGCTCTATAAGACGCACCTGACCATAAGACGCACCTAGTTTTTAGAGGAGGAGAACAAGCAGAAAAATACTCTGACTCAAATGGGCACAGAATCACAGGCACATTCCCCATCACTTCCCCAGGGGCTGCACATCCGACAGACTTACTGCACACACATATTCACTCTATAAGACGCACAGACATTTCGCCTTCCCTTTGAGGGGGGGGAAGTGCGTCTTATAGAGCAAAAAATACGGTAATAATAAATAGATGCTACATACACTCTTGCTCTGCATCTCAGCACCCTGAGATGGGCCAAAAAGATGACCTTCCCTCTGCGTCTCCGGCAATTATCTTCATTGCTGCCTGTGTATGATCAGGAATGTGCCAATCAAGTACCTGGAGCCCACCTGGGCAGTGGGTTGCACACCTCTGAACTCATGCGAAGAAATCTCATAGCCCATATTCCAAGTTCAGAACAGTTTGCAGTAAAAGAAGAAAAGAGAATTACCTCATTTTCTGATATTCATTCATTTACTGTATTTTTCGCTCTATAAGACGCACCTGTCCATAAGACGCACCTAGTTTTTAGAGGAGGAAAACAAAAAAAAAAATATTCTGAATCAAATGGGCACATAATCACAGGCACATTCCCCATCGCTTCCCCATGGGCTGCACATCCGACAGACTTACTGCACACACATATTCGCTCTATAAGACGCACAGACATTTCCCCTTACTTTTGAGGGGGAAAAAAGTGAGTCTTATAGAGCAAAAAATACGGTAACTTTCTCATGGAAATTAAGTGCAGGGACACGTAAACGGATTCCCTTTTGACAAGTAAATGACTGATAATTTTAGAAAATTAAGACCGACATTGGAAGGATAAACATTCGTAGCTTGTAAGACAGTGGAATGAAGCTTTTCAAACACTTTTAATGTATGAATGGGTGGCTTTCAGCTACCAACTTCAAAGAGATATTTCTTCGGATATGTGGTTCACTTCTGGCGAAACTTACTTATAATTGCTAGAAGTGTGTGCGTGTTTCATACAAATCCATGTAGGCATCTTTTCAAAACATGGAGACAATGTAAAAAATGAGGCACCCGTGGGCACCACGTTGGGGAACTCTGCACAGGTACCACCAGGTACCACCCTGGCTTGGGGATCCCTGGAGTAAGACCTGTTTGGGCCATTTTTTGTAGTTTTTTAGAGATGACAAAACACTTGCTCTGTGTCCAGCAGTACGGATTAGTATTGCTATGGGATTAGTGCTACCTGATTCAAGCCTTACTGATAAATCAAAATTTCTCTTGTACCGAATCCATTGTATTGGAGCATCTGTTCTGGTCCCTTCCCTACAATCCTTTTGTGTTTGCAGGTACCCGAATGTAAACATCCACAACTTTACCACCAGCTGGCGGGACGGCCTGGCTTTCAATGCAATTGTACACAAACACAGGTCAGTGATAGAATAGTTTTAGCCTCTGGACTTACGGCTTTATGAGGCCTCGTCTTTATGGCAGTGGGCCTTGCTCTAGCTGATAGCGCTTATTTACTTACTTCAAAATATATGAAGCAATCCCGTCTGCTTTTGCAGCCCCGTGAGCACGTCTCATAAATGCCCGGTCATGAGGACTAGAAACTTGGCTTTACAAAAGTAGAACGGGGTGCCAGAAAATGGGCAATGCCGCTTTTGGTTGCTGTTCTGCCACCGAGGGCATCGCAGGATACACACGCCCCTGCCTGTGCCTCCCCGCCTCTGCTCAGCCACGTTGGGTTTTCCGGTCTCCTCCTTGTGGGTCAGCACTTGGTTTGTGCAGTTGTGTCAGGCGTGGCTTCAGTGCTGAATAAACGCCGTGCGACAGAAGCAGCTTTGCTCCTCGTGCCCATTGTTTGGCGAGAATCCCATTTTTCGTTTTATGGAAACGAGAGACTTCGGGGCTATCAAGCGGAGGTGGCTGGAACGTGCTTAGGACGGGCCAAAAAATAAAAGAAAAAGGGGCGGGGAGAGGGGACCCCTTGCCGGAAGATGCTGCAGTTTTGCAAGAGGGTTTACTGCGGAGGCGGAGAACATCGGTCTGTCCGTGGCTATCGCCCACGATCGCCGTGCACAGAGGAGTCAGGGCTCGAAGGCAGGGAAACCCTCTGCTTGCAAGCTCCTGGATGCGATCGGCTGTCCGTCGTCGGTGACACAGCACTAGGCCGTTCCGACCTGTGATTCTGACCCAGCCGGGCGAGTCGTGTGTTCTTGGTGCGTGTCCGTTTTCACTTGTTCCTCTGCAACAGGCCAGACCTGATAGACATCGATAACCTGAAGAAATGCAATGCCCACTACAACCTGCAGAATGCCTTCAACATCGCCGAGAAGGAACTGGGCCTCACCAAGCTCCTGGACCCGGAAGGTGGGCTCTGCCGGTGCCGGCTGGTGTCTGTTGGGCCCGACGGGGCGCAGGGCAGGGCAGCAAAGCATAATTCCCCAGGAAGGAGTCCCCGCAGGCAGGACCATGGGGTTCTCTCCAGAGCAGGGGCCCATTGCACAGGAGGGGAAAACTGAGGCACGCGGGTTAACCTCAGAGCCAAGGCAGGAACACAATTATCTGGAGAGGTTCTGGACCGTGAATGCTAAGATGAAAGAGGGAGGGTGGGGAAGAAAGACTTTAAAATTGTGTGTGATGGGGAATCGGGGCAAAACACGAGATTTGGGGGACTCCTGCCACATCTCGCAAATCTTAGAGTCGTCCTCTCGTTCCTGGAACACCATTTAAGAAATAGAGAGGAAGAAAAGAAAAAAAATGCAAGAAATAGGAAGGAAAATGATGGCCGGACGGACGGTTACATCTGGAGCGCTGGCTTCCTCCTTCCCCTGCGTGGCATGCGGGGGAATCCAGATGCTTCCCATCTAACAAACGGGCTCGGTCTTCCCCCAGTGCACCCGGTTTCTCCCACATCTGCCCTCCTTCTGCTTCTCCCTAGATGTGAACGTGGACCAGCCGGATGAGAAGTCCATCATCACTTACGTGGCGACCTATTACCACTACTTCTCCAAGATGAAGGCGTTGGCTGTGGAAGGGAAACGAATCGGGAAGGTACCTCGGGCTGAGTGAAGGCCTTGAGGGAGGGCGGTGCCGAGACGCGCGTCCATCCAGATGTTGCCGGGGGGCGGGCAGAAAGGAAGCCGGGCCCTTGGGGGAGAGGACGCGCCGTTTCATCGGCATGCGCGGGGTTTCAAGGTGTGCAAACTCCCTGGGCATGGCCGGGAAAACGCCTACAGGAAGCCTTGGGAAGGGACTGCAGCGCAGCTTGGAGCCTGCAGGCTTTCCCAAGAGGCCGGCTGTGTGCGCGTCCGTGCTGGCCAGGGAGGGAGGGAGGGAGTCCGGCCGGCCGGCAAAGGGGAGAGCGGGGGGAATTCGTCCCCGGCTGGCTCGCGCGGTGCAACTCGGGCCTCGGGCTGGAAGCGGCACAGCAGCCCTGCGGGGTGCGCTCCGAGGAGGTGGCGGTCCCAGGCCGGCGGCCCTTTCGCGGGGGGCCCGGCGCCTGCAGTGACGCGGGATCCCCCGGCAGGTGCTGGACCACGCCATCGAGGCGGACAAGCTCATCGAGAAGTACGAGACGCTGGCCTCCGACCTCCTGCAGTGGATCGAGCAAACCATCCTGACGCTGAACGACCGGAAGCTGGCCAACTGTCTGAGCGGGGTGCAGAACCAGCTGCAGGCCTTCAACACCTACCGCACCGTGGAAAAGCCCCCCAAGTAAGTCGGAACAGCCCCCCTGAGCCCATTGCTGAGGGGGCCCGGAGGGGGCTTTCTTTCACTTCCTTCTGTGCCCGTGCGGAAGGGGGCAGACTAAGCCCGCTTCCTTTGGATGCACTGCAGGGCTTACGGTGTTTAAACGGGACTGGAAAAGCCCCAGTTCGAGGCCGTGAAGATGCCTTTGGGCCAGTTGCTGAGTCTCTCATCCTAGCCTACCTCACAGGGCTGTTGTGAGGATAAATGGGAGAGGAGGGGCGTGTGCGTTGCTTCGGGCTTCTTGCAAGCAATAGGATGACTTAAAATTTAATAAATGCACCTGTCTGAGTTTGTACTTCCTAAAACAAGTCAGCTAACTTCAAAACTGGAGCTTCTCAGAGTTTTTCAGTAACAACACAAACCAACCATGTGAATCGAGGAAAATAACATTCAGAAATTGGGATGCGAGGGCGAGTGCGTTTTTCAGTAACTGCTGTGAAATTTCTGCTCAAACGTGCATTTGAAAATAGACCAAATGAAGTTCAGCTTGGAAATGTGAGAAATTATGAGGAGACAAAATGAAGTTCAGCTTGGAAATGTGAGAAATGGAGAAGCGGGATGCTTCGTCTGTTCCCATGCATGAAGTCCCGTTGGACGCAGCCTTTTCGCGCACCGTCTGTCCAAATGTCCGCTTTGGCTCCTCGGCCTGAGCTTTTCCCTCGCTTTTCTCTTATCATTCCACGCCCAGGTTCACAGAGAAAGGCAATCTTGAAGTTCTGCTTTTCACCATCCAAAGCAAAATGAGGGCTAACAACCAGAAGGTCTACACGCCCCGGGAAGGGCGACTCATCTCCGACATCAACAAGGTAAGACCCCATCGGCCCTCTCCCCTCCGAAACATGCTTGGGTGGATTCTGGCACGCCTCCTTCTCTAACTTCCGATCACCACTGCGATTTTAATTCTAAAGGACAGAAAAATACTCTGTGCATTGAGCAGAATAGCTTGTAGAAATTCAATGCGCGCTCGCGGACATGTTCGGACAGAAAAGCACATTAAAACCGTTTGGAGAATGATTTGGCTTATTGTGGATGGTATATAAAAGTTTTAATAAAATAAAATAAAATAAAATAGAGAAGAAGTTCCACAGTTCCCTCCGGCCGTGGGAATGCTGGGGATCACAGGAATTTTTCTGCAAATGCAGAGTTGTGTCCCGGGGGGCTCTTTTCGGAGGGGGAGAGTTGGTGGCCAGCTTGTTCTTTCCCCCCTCTGTCCCCAGGGCTGGGAGAGGCTGGAGAAAGCCGAGCACGAGCGGGAGCTGGCGTTGCGCAACGAGCTGATCCGGCAGGAGAAGCTGGAGCAGCTGGCCGCCCGCTTCGACCGCAAAGCGGCCATGCGCGAGACCTGGCTGAGCGAGAACCAGCGCCTCGTCTCCCAGGTGGGTTCCGCGCAGAGACGGGGGGAGCCTGTGTGCGAGGCAGGGCCGCCCCGCCTGTGGGTCACCAGCTCCATTCCTGGCGACTCTGTGAGGGACAATCAGGCCCATTCCACCAGCTCCGTTGAAAGGGGGCGTTTTTACTCCTCTTCCCTCCTCATCCCTTTTCCTTGCATGTCGTGCCTTTTCAGTTTGTAAACCTTTGCTGACAAGGACTCTGTGGCTTTACATGGGCCACTCTAGGAGCTTTTTTTGATAAGGAGCAGGATAAAAATATATAAATATTGCGGCAACTTCAGATGGAAGCACAGTGAGCCCCATAGCTTAGACATTCATTCATTCATAGCTTTTATTTATTTATTTATTTATTCATTCATTCGATTTATATCCTGACTTTTTCCCACAAAGGGCTCAAGGCAGCTGACATCATTCTCCTCCTCCATCTTATCCGCACAACAACAACCCTGTGAGGCAGGTTGAGCTGGGAGTCTGTGACTGGCCCAAGTCCCCCAGTTGGCTCCATGGCTGAGCGGGGACTCGAACCCAGACCTCCTGAGTCCCAGTCCCATGCTCTTAACCACGACACCACACTGGTACACAGTCGCTATACTAGCATCTCGGGATGGTTTTACAACAAGTAAAATAGAAATCAAAATAGCACAGCATGCAGTGCAAAACACATTAAAACCCATTAAACATTAAAAGAACCAGATAATTAAAAGGCTTTCTTAAATCCAGGATGGGACCTGTCATCAGTGCTGGAATGATTGCCCATCCCGCTCCCGTCATGGGAGGGTGAGGCAGGGTGGGTCAGCGTGAGCCTCAAGTGGGAACTGGAGCCCAGATCAGCCGTGTATCCAGTCCGGCTCCCCAGCTGCACAGCACACCGGCGTCCTTAAATCAACTCCTTAATTTAATTGCACTTCTTAAAGACCCCGACTAATAGGGTCTGCACAGGGCAGCGGCATTTGCTAGCTCCGGCTTGGCCCCCGCGGGAGGGAATAACCCTCCGTTTGTCCGCCTCCGCGGCCTGCAGGACAACTTCGGGTCGGACATGTCGGCGGTGGAGGCCGCCGTGCGGAAGCACGAGGCCATCGAGACGGACATCGTGGCCTACAGCGAGCGCGTGGCCGCCGTCACCGCCGTGGCGGCCGAGCTGGAGGCCGAGGGCTACCACGACCTCAAGCGGGTGCTGGCGCGCAAGAACAACGTGGCCCGGCTCTGGGATTACCTACGGGAGCTGGTGGCGGCCCGCCGTGAGCACCTGAGGCTGCACCTGGAGCTGCAGAAGATGCTGCAAGACCTTGCCTACCTCATGGACTGGCTGGAGGAGATGAAGGTATGGGGGGCACTGGGGGGGCGCCTGGGCCGGCGGGGTGGCATCCACACCAGGTGCGGAAGCCGTGCGAGCAGAACAGAGCTGCACGTGACTCCCGGGCAGCGGGCCTGAGGCATGCTTGCTACCTGCCTGCCTCCTCTGGGGTTGTGGCAGATGGGCTTCTGAGTAGCTATGCTCCCTTCCCTCTTGAGGGACAATTCTGCTCCTCTGCGGCTTGGTGCAGACGATGGAAGGGGAACCTTTTCATCTGGGAGAAACCGTTCCGTCTGTTTCTGGCGAGGGGAGGGAGGGAAAGCATGCTGCGGAGAGAATGTGCCCGAAGGAGGTCCCCGCGGACTTTGGGGTCTGGTCCCACCATCCCCGGCAGGGCGCCTCCGACAGGCTGCAGTGCAGCTTGAAGCAGGGGGCCCGTTTTGCAAAGGGCTGTCCTCTCCCGGTTGCGTCCGGAGCAGAGCTGCGGAAGATTCGGTGGCCTCGGTGTTGGTCCGGGGGACAGTTTTGCCGGGCTTGTGAAGCAGGTGTGGCCGTGCCTGACCCCACTTCGGTCCCCGCTCCCTGTGCCGCTTTTCCACAGGGCCGCCTCCAGTCTCAGGACTTCGGGAAACATTTGCACAGCGTGGAGGACCTGCTGCAGATCCACGCGCTGGTGGAGGCCGACATCGCGATCCAGGCCAAGCGGGTGAAAGCCATCAGCGCGGCCGCCCAGCGCTTTGCTGTCCCCGGAGAGGGTGAGGCCCCGCCTCCCTGGGGCTTCAGGAGGGGTGGGAAAGAGCCCCCTTAGTCCCCCTTCGGTCCAATGCTGGCGTCTCCCCTTCGCCTTTCTTTTGAGGATTTTAAGTGATTCGAAGCAGCTCTGCGCAAGATGTAATTTTGCAGGCCCGCCTGCAGATCCGACAGAGCGCCTGGCTGCCCTTGCTTCCCCTTCCATGTCTCTCCTTTGGGGAAGCAGAAAAAGGTGCACAACACAAGCCAACAGCACTTCCAGGCACCGGCTGAGCGCACGTGACTCGGGACACATCCCTTTGTTATCCGCAATAAAAATCAGCGATAACAAGAAGATCCCCCTGGCCCCCCCTGGTCACCTCCAGGTGGGGCGAAGCTTGCAAAAGAGGGAGGACTTGGGGAGCAAAGTCTGAGCAACCTTTGAAGGATCTTTGACGACGTTGATGGCTACTGCCGTGTCTAGATCTAGTTTGGTCTTCAATCACAGTGAAGGGCAGTCCCCAAATGTGTCCTTCAGATGTGGCTGGAAAGGGTTTGGCTCTGCTCAGCCTCAGGTCAAGTCAAGAAAAAGCCGGGGAGTCGATCTTCCAGGCGCGTGTGGTGCTAGTGTTGTCTCCTTTGCCGTCAGCAGGGTACAAGCCCTGCGATCCCCAGCTGGTCCAGGAGCGGGTGGAAACTCTCGACCGGTGCTACCGGGAGCTGGTGGCACTGGCGGCAGAGCGGCGTGCCAAGCTGGAGGAGTCGCGCCGCCTCTGGAAGTTCTTCTGGGACATGGGCGAGGAGGAGGCCTGGATCCGGGAGCAGAGCCAGATCATCTCCTCGGACGACTTCGGCAAGGACCTGACCAGCGTCCTGCGCCTGACCAGCAAGCACAACGCCTTCTGCGACGAGATGAGCGGCCGCGCCGGCCCGCTGCAGCAAAGCATCGCCGAAGGCCGGCAGCTGGTCGCCGAGGGCCACTTCGGTGCCGCCGAGGTGGCCGAGCGGATCCGGGAGATCGAGGATCAGTGGGAGCACCTGCAGGCCCTCTCGAGCGAGCGGGAGCAGGGCCTCCTGCAGGCCTCCAACCTCTACCAGTTCCAAGCGGACGCGAACGATATGGAGGCCTGGCTGCTGGATGTGCTCCGCCTGGTGTCGAGCTCCGAGGTGGGCCACGACGAATACTCCACCCAGAGCCTGGTGAGGAAGCACAAGGACGTGGAGGAGGAGGTCCACAGCCACCGGCCCGTGCTGGACGCCCTGCACGAGCAGGCCCACAGCCTGCCGGCCGCCTTCGCCCGCTGCCCCGAGGTGGATGGGCGCCTGCCCGCGCTGGAGCAGCGCTACGAGGAGCTGGTGACGCTGGCCGAGCACCGCAAGCGAGCCCTGCAGGACGCCCTCAACCTCTACAAGATGTTCAGCGAGGCGGATGCGTGCGGGCTCTGGATTGGCGAGCGGGAGTACTGGATCGAGACGATGGACGTCCCGGAGAAGCTGGAGGACCTCGAAGTCGTCCAGCAGAGGTGAGCGATCGGCCCACTTTCTGTCGTGACCCACGAGAGAGAGAGAGAGAGAGAGAGAGAGAGAGAGAGAGAGAGAGAGAGAGAGAGAGAGAGAGAGAGAGAGAGAGGGTCTTAATGAAGTCCTTCGTTTGACGCCTTGTTTCCCAAAGAGAGAAAGTCATGTCGTATTTTCAACACAGTTCTGTATTGCATGTTTCTGAGCTGCCTCTGGAACCATTTAAACACGTCTTAATTTTTGTTAAACTTCGGAACGGTTTGGAAACTCTGTATAAAAAAGCAACTTTAAAACGGCACAAAGAGAAGAGATTGCGGAGGGGAGAGTCTTGAAAGGGTTTCCCAGGCAGGACAGGAAGCTTCTGACATCTGGCAGAGAGCTTGAACGGGGAAGGATCGGGGTGACTTCTGCGAGGACATAGTCCCGCGGGGGACGGGCCCCTGTTTCAGGGACAGACTGTCCTGAATGCAGCACCATCCATCCTCCCGGCATGGCGAGGTCTTTCTGAGCCGGCTTTCCTCCATTTCTGCCTCATCCCAGGTTTGAGACTCTGGAGCCGGAGATGAACAACTTGGCCTCTCGCATCGCGGCCGTGAATGAGATTGCGAGTCGGCTCCTGGGCACGGACCACAGGAACAAGGAGAGCATCCAGGCCACTCAGGAGCAGCTCAACACCAGGTGGGGCTCGGAGGGGTGTGTGGGTGTAGGGGGTCCGGTGGGAAGGGTAAGAAGGTCTGCTGAGATCTCTTCTCGCTCATCCTGGAGTGCAGGACACGGAATAATCCGTTCAAGCTGCAACAGCCCAGATTCTGGCTGGACATCAGGAAAAGCTTCCTCACTGTCAGAGCGATAGGACAGTGGGATCAGCTGCCTGGAGGGGTGGGGGGCTCTCCCCCACTGGAGACATTCAAGGCGAAACGGGACAGCCCTCTGAGTGGGGTGGTGTAGACTGGTGTCCTGCAACAGCAGGGGGTGGACCCGGTGGCCTTCGTGGCCCCTTCCGACTCCACGATGCCACGATTCCAAGGTCAGGCAGTCTGAGGACTGGAGCAGGGAAAGCGGAGCCCTTCCTTCGAGGTCTGCGGAAAATACAGTTTCTCTTTCGAGCAGCAAGTGGGGTGCTCTGAACTGAGTTTTGGAGGAGTTCTAGGGGTCCCTTTCTGGTGGCGGGAGGGGCAGGGATGCATTTTTGAGGGTGTTGCTCTGCCTGCCTGCCACCGGGCCGTAGGAAGGTGGAAAAGTGCACACAAGCCGGGAAACCCACCAGACTCTTGGTGCCTGGGGGAAAGGGAGGGAAGGGGGCGTAGCCCCCCCGCAAGGCCAGGGGGCTGGCTTCAGCTCCTGCTTCTGGGGTGCCCCGTCCCTGCCTGAAAGCCAGTGCGTTTCCCCTTCGTGCAAAAAAGCGGGGGCGCAGCCACAGGGATGTCAGACGGGGTCCGGGTCTCCCCACTCGGCTCGCAGGTGGCAGCAGTTCCAGGCCCTGGCCAGCCGCAAGAGGGAGGCGCTGACGTCGGTGCTCAGCATCCAGAACTACTACCTGGAGTGCAACGAGACCAAGGCCTGGATGCGGGAGAAGACCAAGGTGATCGAGTCCACCCAGGGCCTGGGCAACGACCTGGCCGGCGTGATGGCCCTGCAGCGGAAGCTGGCCGGCATGGAGCGCGACCTGGAGGCCATCCAGGGCAAGGTGCAGGACCTGCGGGAGGAGGCAGCCCGCCTGGCGGCCCAGCACCCGGAGCAGGCCCCGGCCATCCTGGCCTGCCTGTCCGAGGTCGACGACACCTGGGGCGAGCTGCGGGGGACCATGCGGCGCCGCGAGGAGTCGCTGGGCGAGGCCAGCAAGCTGCAGGGCTTCCTGCGCGACCTGGACGACTTCCAGGCCTGGCTGCTGCGCACCCAGACGGCCGTGGCCTCGGAGGACGTCCCCGCCACCCTGCCGGAGGCCGAGCACCTGCTCAGCCAGCACGAGACCATCCGCAACGAGGTGGAGCACTACCGGGGCGACTACCGGCGGCTGCAGGCCATGGGCGAGGAGGTGACGCAGGGCCACACCGACGCACAGCACATGTTCCTGCAGCAGCGCCTCCAGGCGCTCGACACCGGCTGGAGCGAGCTCAGCCAGATGTGGGAGAACCGGCACCAGCTGCTCTCGCGGGCCTACAGCTTCCAGGTCTTCCTGAGGGACACCAAGCAAGTGGAGGGGGTGCTCAGCAACCAGGTAACGCATGGAGGGGAGGGGCGTCGCGACGGGCCCCTCCTTTTGCACCCAGCGGCCCCAGCCAACCTGGCCGAGGGTCGGGAACGCTGGGGGTTGTAGTCCTCCGCCGGACTGAGCTCCTGTCCCGGGCTTGCCGTCAGCCTAAAAGCTTGTCACAGGTCCGCCCACAAAGGTCGGGGCAGCTCTTCGTGTTGGCCGGCTTTCAAAAGAGAAAACTCTAATCGTTCCAAAAATCGTTTGTAAAAAGATAATTAGAGGTGCAAAGAAAACCAGATGTTTTCTTGGGACGACTTATTTTGAGAGCTGTGCCTGGCGCCAACCCTCAATTCCTTTCGAACTATTTATCTGCCCAGCCTTTTAACGGTCATGATGTTTGTACTGCGTATTTTTAGATGCGTTGTACGTCAGGGTTCACGTGGATCCAGCCGTTCCATTTTACTCTCTGCGCGCCGTCTGCAGAGATCCTCACTGGATGTACGCTGGGAAACAGGCACTTTCGATCAGGTGATCAGTCTCTCTCCCCCGCAGGAGTACGTGCTGACCCACACGAGCATGCCCGGATCCCTCCAAGCGGCCGAGGCAGCCATAAAAAAGCACGAGGACTTCATGGCCACCATGGAAGCCAACGGAGAGCGGATCAAGGGGCTGGTGGACTCTGGGAGGAAGCTGATCCCGGAGGACGGCCTCCACGCGGACAAGATCCAGGAGAAAGTCAATTCCATTGACAGCCGGTGAGCGAGGGAGCGAACTCCGCCTGGAAGGGCTGGACCGGGTCCGATCCATCCTTGGGAGGGGAGCCGTGCAGGGAGCTGGACGGAGGCGGGTCAGGAGTGGCGCGTGGGCTGAGAGTCCGCGACTGGCCCCGAGTCACCCCGTGACTCCATGGCTGAGTGAGGACTAGGAACTTGTCCTCCTGAGTCCTAGTGCAACACCTGCTCGTTTTTATTTGTGCCTCACCTTTTCCCGCCGTTGGGACGCCAGGCAGCTGGCAGCATCAAAACACGTTTCCAGGTCAAACCTTCCTAGAAATATGCGGAAGCGAAACACGAACTGTCCCTCTCGTTCAGGCACAGGAAAAACCAGGAAGTGGCCCAGGATCTCCTGGCCCGGCTTCGCGACAATCGGGAGCTACAACAATTTTTGCAGGACTGCCAAGAGGTGAGGAGCCGGGATGGCGGCGGACGAGGGCAGAGGTGCCAGCTTTCTTGGTGGACAACAAAACGGGAGCGGGCCCTGCGATAAAATGTTGCAGCGTGGAGAACTCCCTCACCGTCCCTGCCAGCCGTCTCCATCTTCCACTTGAATTCTTGTACCACCTAGTTTTCCATGTGGCTTCTCCCTCCCCTCCAAAAATCCAGCAGTCCGTGGCCACCGTGTGCACTTCACTGGGCTTTTTTTTGGGGGGGGGAGTTTTCTTTTATGGGGGCGGAACTGTTTGGGTTTCATACCCAACAATATTATTCATAGTCCAAACCCTGGAGAAAGAAGGATATTTGAGGGTCTAGGGTGGAAGATGCCAGTGCAAAATTGTAGACGTAGCACCGCATTGAGGTGGGGGTCCTGGCACCCCCCCAGCTCTTCTGTTTCCACCCCCCTCCTTTGTGTGCCTTGCCTTTGTAGTTTTTCGCGGGGGCTCTTTCCATCTTTGACACTTTGCTAGGTGAGGCGTGTAATCCTGCACTCGTCATTCCTACTCCCTTTCTTGCCAGGTTTTTCAGGCAGTGTTGGAAGTGTCCAGTTTCAGTTCTGTGGCTAAGGGGTGCTTTGGGCAAGAAAGTTGCGAGCAGAGAAAATACAGCATGGTATTTTCAACAAAAACAAAACATCCTTTTTCCCCACTTGTGCAATCTCGTTATTCTCCAGTCCCAACGGTGCCACCTAAAGGTTTTGTACTGGACTAGCAAGGCGTTTTCCCCAGCTCAGTGCTGAGGCAAACTTGCCGTCGGCTAGCACACATGCATAGCCTTGTGCAGAGAAGGCCTTGGCGTGAGGCGGTTTGGGAGGCAAGAATGATGGAAAAGCAGCAAGAGAATTGGGGCGCGCACCCTCGGGGACCTGAGGGTTTGGTGCTAGGATCGTGCTGTGCTCTCACTTCCTCCGCCAGCTCACACTGTGGATCAACGAGAAGATGCTGTCAGCTCAGGACATGTCGTATGACGAGGCCCGGAACCTGCATACGAAATGGCAGAAGCACCAGGCCTTCATGGCGGAGCTGGCCTCCAACAAGGGCTGGCTAGAGAAGATTCGGAAGGTGGGTGCCGTCCGGAAGACTCTGCCCTCCCTTTTCTCCAGCAGGCCTCTGCACCGCAGCCTTAGCTCTTGCTCGAGGCAGCAGCATCTTCTCTGGACAGTCCGCTGCGCCATGCGGCAAAATGCCCTTTGCGCATTCTCAAGGAAGCTCCTGCCTTCCTTAATAAGAGAGTTGCTGCGGCCTGAGCTAGCTTTGCAGGTGGAAAGCCCTGCTTCTGCATCCTGGAGGGGGCCGTGGGCTCTTCCATGGCAAGGCAAACATGTTGCACATGCTCAGAGGTACTCTTGTCTGCTGCAATGATTGAGACCGCCACAACATGGGGCAGGACTGAAGTGCAGTTTTAGTAAATAGTAGTAATGATAATAATAAGTATATATGTAGTACTTAAGGAGAAGACTGAGGAGGAACCGCCGCTGCCGGTCCGTGCCGACAAGCCTGGGAGGTTGCTAAGCTCACGGCAGGCAGCTTTGTGCGTTCCCCTTGCTGCAGGCCCGGACAGCCTTCCGAGGCTTTCCAGTCCTTCGGGGTCCCGGGGCGCGTGACCCGTGAACCTGGCCGGCTGCAGGACTGGGCGGAGGGCTTCTCCCGGCCTGCGGCGCAGCTTGCGAGGGCCGCGTCCCGTGTGGTCTTTCCGGCAGGAGGGGGAGCAGCTGGTGGCCGAGAAGCCGGAGCTGGAGCCCGTGGTGCGGGCCAAGCTGGGCAGCCTGCAGGAGCTGTGGCAGGAGCTGGAGTCCCGCACCCAGAGCAAGGCACGGTGCCTCTTCGACGCCAACCGGGCCGAGCTGTTCACGCAGAGCTGCTCCGCGCTGGAGGCCTGGCTGAGCGGCCTGCGGGCCCAGCTGCACTCGGACGACTACGGCAAGGACCTCACCAGCGTCAACATCTTGCTCAAGAAGCAGCAGGTGGGTCCGGTTTGCAGCAAGGGGGGAGCCCCCGCCCCACGGGGAAGCTGGCACCCTTGCGAGGGGCGGCTGGTGCAGGGTGGTGTGCCGAAGGGAGCCTTCCCGGGCAGCCTCTGCAGTGCTGACACACCCCTGGGGGGGCTCCTCCGGTCCCGCTCACTCCGGTGCCCCCCACCTTGCCTCGCAGATGCTCGAAAACCAGATGGACCTGCGGGAGAAAGAGGTGGAAGGCCTCAAGGCCCAGGCGCTGGCCCTGAGCCAGGAGGACTCCAACACCGTGGAGGTGGACGGCAAGCTGCGGACGGTGGAGGAGAGGTTCGTGGAGCTGCGGGCGCCGCTGCGGGAGCGCTGCGAGAAGCTGCTGGCCTCCAAGGACGAGCACCAGTTCCACCGGGACCTGGAGGACGAAATCGTGAGTGGCCGGCGAGAGGGATGATGGGCATGGAGTGGATGATGGAGGAGGTTTTTTCTGTAGGCATCACACGCAACTTGGATTTGGAGTGGCACGGACTGTGTACTTGGCGGCCAGATCTGAAATTTAACGCAAAGGTGAAACCCGCTAGCGTTCCCAAGAGTTCACGCACTCAGTCTCGGCTCAGCTCACCTTCTACGCTGGGCCAAGAAGGCCGGTGGGCTGGATCCCGGGGGCCCTCTGGATGGGGAGGAAATCCAACACAACCATCACTTCAGCAACACAGCTGCTCCCCCTGAGTGTGGGCTATCCTGTCATCCAAACTCAGGGAGGATGTAGTTTTGAAAGGGTGGGAAAAATAGCTTTAAAAACAGGCAGGTTCATAAGTAAAAAGGCACCTGGCTTATTGTCCTGCAGTTGTGGGTGAAGGAACGGATGCCCATGGCTGTTTGCACCAACCACGGCAAGGATCTTCCCACTGCCCAGCTGCTGATCAAGAAAAATCAGGTAATGCTTCGTGGGATTTGTTCTGAATAGGAAGCAGCCAGGTTGGGGCTCTTTAACAAAACGACAACAGCCAGGCTTAGATGAGCTGGTTAAACAGTCGCGAAGAAGCTTCCCCATCTTGCAGATCAGTTGGGAAAACTTGCGCACCCAAGCATAAACAACGGAAACTTTTGCGGCAGCATCGGGGGCTATTCCATTGCAATAAATTGTGGCAAGGGGCGGCCTATAAATTTCCAAATAAATAAATAATAAATAATAAATAAATAAATAAATTGCAAGCCTGTGAAGTCAGAAACTTGTGTTGCTTTTACGTGAGGCTGGAGGAACTGTGGAGCAGCTCTTTCCTGCCCTGTCTGTTCTCTAGCGGAGCTTTTTTCTCAGTCTAGCTAGATTTTGGAGAGGGTCGGGGAGAGACGGGAGAGGTCCTGGGATAGATTTTGCCAGCTTCCTCTGCCTTCGCCCTCTGTGAGATGGTCAGCGCTTCTTCCTTCCACATTTTCTGCAAAAGGGAGGGCGACGGAGGACGGATTGTGGGCCCCTCAAGCGTTGTCTAAAAATCTGAAGTATCCTGTCATCTCTCAGATAATTGCTAAGAGCCCCTGGATAGATTGGATAAAGATTTGCCCAACTCGGTGTCACGTATGTTTCTGTGACGTGGCAGATACAGTCCCTTTTTCTCTGTACGTTGGTGAAGATACGAAAAAGCCACGCCGATGTTTGAGTTTGCCTCTGAGCATTCAAATGTGTGACGATTGCGCACTCTTCCCCAAACTGCACTTCCAGGCTAGGGGTGTGTGTGTGAGAGAGAAATTCTTCAAACATTGGGCAGGCTAGCAGTGCAGCGTGTCTTGCTGGCGTGGGTCTTGCGTTGCAGATCCCGGACCAGCAGGCCTCCAGCGTCCTCCGTCTCTCGATACCAGGAGGCGGAGTGAGGAATCCTGGGACACACGGTCGCAAAGGCGTTTCCCGGGGGATAGGGAGGCGCGGATGCTTGTCCGCGTGCGCTGGGTCAGTGCCCGTTTCTCCCCCCGCAGACGCTGCAGAAGGAGATCCAGGGCCACCAGCCCCGCATTAACGACATCCTGGACCGGTGGCGTGGGCTGGGGCGCAGCAGCCTGGAGGCAGAGCTGCAGGGCCGCGTGGAGGCCCTGCAGGAGATGTGGAAGGAGCTGCAGAACCAGGTCGAGAAGCGGCACGGGCGGCTGGAGCAAGCGCAGGCGGCACAGCAGTTCTACTTCGATGCTGCCGAGGCGGAGGCTTGGATGGGCGAGCAGGAGCTGCACATGATCTCGGAGGAGAAAGCGAAGGTGGGGGGGAGCTGTGGATGGGAGGGGGACGCACCCGGGCTGTGCATCCATCTCTCCGAAGTAATTTTGCTGGCTCCTGCTTGCAGGACGGCTTATAAACTACCGCCCACAGACATAGCATGTGAGGAAAGAGGGATGAGGAGGGTGGAGGAGAAACAAAACCAAGCGTGCCGGCGTGCTTGCTTCCCTGCATCTGGAAACTCTTCCTTCAGAGCAGTAGGTCTGGCTGAGAGTCAGTGACTGGCCCAAGGTCACCTCGCGAGTTTCGTGGCCCACTGTGGACTACAACTCGGGTCTCCCAAGGCCCATTCGAGTGCTCTGGCTGCTTTGCCACATGGGATTTGGACCTACCTAGAAATGACTTTCTCTGTGATTTGAAAGCTCTGACACCTGAAGCCTAGTTACGCAGAGAAAAAGTACTCTGTACATGCCCAGAGGGACTCCCTGTCATGGATGCATTTCAGGACTTAATGTTGCCGTGGGACCACATGTTCTGGGCCGTCTTCTCCCTCCTCGTCATTCCTGTTCTCCTTCCCTTCCCCAGGATGAACTGATCGCGCAAGCGATGGTGAAGAGGCATCTGGGGATGGAGCAGGCCCTGGAGGACTACGCCCAGGCCATTCACCAGCTCTCCATCCAGAGCCGCGACATGGTCAACAACGGGCACCCAGAGAGGTACGTAACCTCCTGCTTCCCTCAATTCTGTGTCCTAAAATCATAGCACGGTAGCGTCGGAAGGGGCCGTGAAGGCCATCAAGTCCAACCCCCTGCTGTTGCAGGACACCAGTCCACACCGTCCTGTTCACGGACTCCCTCCCTGCCCACTGCCCCGTAAAGCTCTCCTCTCGTGGCTGGGTGGGTCAGGCACGTCCCAAGATGACTCTTGCGTCACCCATCCCTCTCGCTCAGAAATCTTGCACTGCCCCTCCTTCAGCCCAAGGGCCAAATTCCTTTCTGGAGGAGCTGCTGGGAGCCAATTCTGGGGGCCAGAGAGGCCAAATGTTTACCTTAAAGCGCTTGTGGCCAGTCGTGAAGCCCCAGGACGGGAGTTTCACCCTTTTCAAATGGGGAGAAAGGCTGAGAAACAACCCCGTGGCTGGTGGCTGGAGGAAAAGGGGTCAGGCCGGGACTGAGATGCTACTCTGGGCAGTCTGTCGGCCCATGTTCCTTTCTTAAATGAAGTGTTTTTTGCTTGCTGGCGGAACAGCATGGAGAGCGCAAACCCGGATGCTTTGGGGCTGCTCCACAGCCTGGAAAAAGGGTCTGAGGAGGAGGATAAAGATCCACCTTGAAACGGGGTGACGAACTCTTTCGGGCCGAGCTTGTGCCAAGCCCAAAGGAGACCCACTTGTCCGGCATCCGTGGCTCACGCCTGTGTCCTTCCCCCTTTCTGGCAGCGAGCGGATCGCCCTCCGGCAGGGCCAGGTCGACAAACTCTACGCCAGCCTGAAGGACTTGGCTGGGGAGCGCCGTGCGCGGCTGCAGGAGCATCTCCGGCTCTGCCAGCTGAAGCGGGAGGTGGACGACCTGGAGCAGTGGATCTCCGAGCGGGAGGTGGTGGCCGCCTCCCACGAGCTCGGCCAGGATTATGAGCACGTCACGGTAAGTCTCCCCCTCCGGAGCCATCCGGACCCTCCTTGGCACACCACGGCTGGCCCGAAGCGACGGCGGCGCTTCGGCGATCCAATCCCTCCTTTTTGTTGTCGCTGAGATCACAAGAAGAGGCGGCGTCCCGCCCGGAGCTCCCGTGCCCATGTTCCCCAGCAGCTGGTTTCTACTGGAGCCAGCACAGGGCCATCAGGACTTGTGCTCACGGATCCCTTTAGTCTCCATAATGACTTTGTCCTTTAACGCCTTCTGAATCGGTGCCCATCACCCCACTTTAGGGAAGCGAATTCCACCCAATGGGAGTTCTTCTGAGTTCACACGGTTGGCTCTGCCACCAAGCCACAGTCCCGGGGATGGGATGGGGCGTAGCCGCTTCTCCTGGGGCTTGCGTCCCACCCATGTTGACCCCCGTGGCACCCCCGCCACTGCAGATGCTGCGCGACAAGTTCCGGGAGTTCTCGCGCGACACCAGCACCATCGGCCAGGAGCGCGTGGACGGCGTCAACCGGCTGGCAGACGAGTTGATCTCCACCAGCCACTCCGAGAACGCCACCATCGCCGAGTGGAAGGACAGCCTGAACGAGGCCTGGGCAGACCTGCTGGAGCTCATCGACACCCGCAGCCAGATGCTGGCGGCCTCCTATGAGCTGCACCGCTTCTACCACGACGCCCGCGAGACCCTCAGCCAGGTCCAGAACAAGCAGAAGCAGCTGCCCGACGAGGTGGGCCGGGACCTCAACACGGCCGAGGCCATGCAGCGCATGCACAGCGCCTACGAGCACGACATCCAGGCGCTCAGCACCCAGGTACCCCCGGCGGACCGGGAGGGGAAGGCTCCGGGGTCCTCTCCCAGCGGGCTGAGGCGAGGCGGGTTGGCCCGGGAAGGGGCGGCCCAAAGCGCCTTTCGGCTTGCAAAGAAGCCCCCAGAACAGGCGAACGGTGGAGCCTCTTTAGAGCTGCATGGCCAGCCTGCAAGGTCACATGTCCTGGGAGGGATTGAGCACGATTCAGGATCTTCATGTATTTTATTGGGCAAATGCTGTTCCAGGCAGCTTCCCAAACCCATTTTCAAAAGCCTAGATGTTTGTTCTTCCTAACGGCTGCGTGCTAAGCCTGTTGCTTCATTCCTGAGGCAGAGAGGACTTTGCAAACCTCAAACGGTCAAACAAAATGCACGGGACCTGCCCTGCTAGCCCAAGGGCAAAGGGGGAGAACGGGCACGTGGTTAGTAGCCTTTGGGCAAGCCAGGGCCACCGCCCGGCTTGCCCGGTATTATAACCCGTCGCTGTCCTCCGCCCCGAGTGACAGCAGCAGAGGCCGGCGGATGCTCCCGACGGCACGCAAACCGTGTGGCTCATTGCGTTGGCAGGTGAAGCAGGTGCAGGACGACGCGGCCCGGCTGCAGAAGGCCTATGCCGGCGAGAAGGCGGACGACATCCGGCGGCACGAGCAGTCCGTGAGCGAGGCCTGGGCCGACCTGCTCAGCAGCAGCAGCGGCCGCCGGCACCTGCTGCTGGACACGGTCGACAAGTTCCGCTTCTTGCGCATGGTGCGCGACCTGCTGCTCTGGATGGATGACGTGAACCTGCAGATCGACGCCCAGGAGAAGCCCAGGTAGGGCCGGAGGGGCAGCCCTGGGCCGGCCCCGCGAAGCCACAGCCCCAGCTGTGCAGCTGGCCGAGGGCCGAGCTGGCGGGCGACCCGCTGTGGAGCACGTGCTGTGTGGAATGGCCCCGCACGGCCCTCGGGGGCCCTCGGGCATCGCGGCTGCCTCCAGGGGCCTGGTTCTGTGGCGCCTCTCCCTGTGAATCCACCTCCTCCTCGCTGTGGTCCCCAGCCGCTCTTCCTCCCCCTCCTCCTCCTCATCGTGGTTGCAGCGGGGAAGAGAAGGTGCAACCCAGTAGCTGGGCCTCTCCCTCCAAGCAACATCAGTCCCACCAGTGTTTCCTTACTAAAAATCTTTAGGATTACATTTGAGCCTCTGAGCATACACAAAGTGAAATCTTGAACCCTTTCTGAACTGATGTCCCTGCCAGAATGGGAAGCCTTCTGTGTGCGCGACACACGGGGGGCTCCCTGTTAGTGGCTGCGCATTTCGGTGCCTTTCCCTTGCTCGGGGTGCGCCCTCCCCTGCTCGGGCGGCTTCGGGAGGAGCCCCAGGTCACCAGCTCCCCCACATCCTCCTCCTCTTCTCAGGGACGTCTCAGCTGCTGACCTGGTCATCAAGAACCATCAGGGCATCAAGGCGGAGGTGGAGGCCCGGAGCGACAGCTTCAACGCCTGCATCGCCATGGGCAATGACTTGCTGGCCAAGGGACACTACGCCTCGGACAAGGTGGGAAGCCCGGCTTGTATGGCGCTGGCTCGTTTCGCGCGAGTTGGCTCTTGGGGGAAGGCCGGGGGTCCTTCCTGTCCGCCGTTCTGTCCTCGCGCCGGCCAGCCCGATGCCCCAGCGAGAAGCCCACGAGCAGCACTGAGTGGTGGTGCTTGTGCTCCCCGGCCTTGGGCATTCGGGCCTGGCTTGCACTGTGCCTCAGCCCTCCTTCGAGGGCTGTCGTGTCATCAGCTTTGCCTGTGGCTTATCATGCTGTGTGAACTCAGGAAACGGGTTGTTGGTGGGTTGGGCACCCTGCCTACGAGCCCTGCCTACGGGCTCGGTTTAGGGTTATCCGAGGGTTCTCGGACTCTTGAAACAGCCCCTGCGGCCTGGACTGGCCCCAGTGCCAAGTTGCAGCATGCCAGGCCCCCACAAGAACAAGGCAGTCGACCCCCGTAGGCGAATCAACAGTAGGGGGCCATGCTGTGTGAACACACCCGCTTTCCCTGACCACGGGGCTGATTATGCAGCCACTGCGACAACTAGCCAGTGATACCTGGACTTCCGGGAATGTGTCCGATCGTAAAGCCTTTGGGATTCGGCGATCATCACGTTTGGAAGAGACTTCCACAGCTGGACCGTATTTCCCCTTGCCCGCCTCTCCAAATCTCCCACCGTCCAAATTCACCGGGACCCCCAGTTGTTGTTTTGCCAACAACGGGGTGCTCCCCCCCCCCCACCAATCCTCCTCCTTTTGGTGCTTAGATTGCGGAGAAGTTGAGACAACTGCAAGAGCGGCGCAAGGAAATCAACGACAAATGGCAGGAGAAAATGGACTGGTTACAGATAGGTAAGTTGAGGGCAAGGAGAGATTTAGGGTGGGGATACAACCCGTCAATCCAGCTTTCTGGGGATCCCTGCATTGCCGCTGTTTGGGATATCCTGGCTTTCTTGCAGACTAAAATGCCTCCTCCACAGCTTAGTTACAGGCAGTAAGAGCCTGAAGCTAAAATAGGTTGGTGTTCCTGATCGTGCCTCCCTTGTCTTCATCCATCCCTCCAAGGGGTTTATTGAAAGCAGACTCTGACCCTTGAGTTGAAAGAGGGTCGGGGGGTCAGTGGGAGCAGCGCGGCAGAGGGAACGGGCCAGCTGTGGGGTGGGTGGCCCAGTGCGTGGGCATAGCGATACCACCTGCGTTGAATTTGCATGCCATCCTCTCCTGAAGAAGCTTGGGGCTGGGGGGATGCAGCCACATCCCGTGTGATCGAACTTCCACCTCTTGGGCTTGGTTTGCTTGAGAGACGTTTAATGGCCTCGTGGCCAAGCGAGCATTGCAGCGTCGGCCTCCTCCATTCCAGAGGAATGCTCTTTTCTTCCTCGTTGTGGACTAAAACCTTGAGCCGCATAGAAATGTTTAAATAAATAAATGCAACCCTGTCGAACATCTCAGGAAGCCCCAATCTTGGGGATGATCCTCTGCACAGTAATATCTCCCAGGATCTGTCTCGTTAAGGTCTTTCAGAGTTTAGACTGGCCTTCTGATTCAGACCGGGAGTAACAGCAGCCGATGCTGTTCTATTAAGAGAGGGCTTCTGGTCGGATTTCCTTCTTCCCCTGCCGGAAGCAGCATCCTCCGCTGATCCGCGCGTTCTCTTTTCTGCCGGCTGCAGTGACGGAGGTGCTCATGTTTGGGCGCGACGCGAGCATGGCCGAGGCCTGGCTCTCCAGCCAGGAGCCGATTCTGCGCTCGGCAGAGCTGGGCAGCAACGTGGACGAGGTGGAGAACCTCATCAAGCGTCACGAGGGCTTCCAGAAGTCGGCTGCCGCCTGGGAGGAACGCTTCCTGGCCCTGGAGAAGCTCACCACGGTTAGCGGGCAGAGGGCCACCAAGAGGGATTTGGGGTGGGTGGGGAAAAGGGAAGATTTGAGGGGAGGATTCCTCTCGGCCTCGGATCCGGGTCGCTTTCTTTGTTTTAATGTATGTGTGCATATATTCATCCCACAAAGCGGAGGGGTGGAACCTCTGGATTCTGTTTCAGAGAAGCATTTGAAGGCTTCACTCCCATCATGTCTGGGGTCAAAAGAAAAGGGGCAGGACCGAGGCCAGAAGGGACCGTGCCAAAATCCCGGAGTACCAGCATATTTCAGCTTCAAGCCTTTCTTGCCCAGAACTAACCTTCGGAGTGGCATTTCCACCTTTTAGAATTCCTTTCTCCGAGGGCCCACCTTCAAGGGACGTTCCCGGCACTGCACAATGGGAGAGGGTCTTCTCAGTGGTGGCCCCCAAGTTGGGAAATGCACCCCCCCCCCAAGCCAGCTTGATGCCCAGAAAGTCATCTTTTCAGGGCTGGGCTGAGACTTGCCCTTCGCATCCAGTCATTTAGTGGCTTCTGTTGTTTTGCTGACAAGTTATCTCCAACTTATTTATTTGATTTTATTCCTAACGCTAAATGACAGAAGGCAAGTAAGGGACAAGCCTAATAATTGTCAAATATAAACAGTTGATAAAATCCTTTTTAAAATCAGTTGTTGAAATGTCTGGAGAAAAGGATGGCTCATGCCTGGTGTTGAGATCCAAGCAATGATGGTCCCGGCGAACTTCTCTGAGGAGCCGATTCCATAAATGGGGGTAGCCACAGAGAAGGCCCTTCTTCTATCCGCCATCCCTTTCACTTTAAGGGACAAATTTAAGGAGAGGCAGTGTGGTGCAGTGGTTAAGAGCCTGGGACTGGGACTCAGGCGATCCGGGTTCAAGTCCCCGCTCAGCCATGGAGCCAACTGAGTGACTCTAGGCCAGTCACAGACTCTCAGCCCAACCTGCCTCACAGGGTTGTTGTTGTGGGGATAAGATGGAGGAGGAGAGATGATGTAAGCTGCCTTGAGCCCTTTGTAGGAAAAAGGCAGGATAGAAATCAAAAAATAAATAAAATAAATAAAAATGCCCCTTCATTCACAACTTAAGGGTGGACTAGATGACCTCTGAGCTCTTCCCAGTTTTCTGGCCTTGAATTCCATCATTTGGTTCCTTCTTCCCATCAGCTGGAAGAGAATGACCGTCGCCTGCGAGAGCAGGAAGAAGCAAGGAAACGGAGACCTCGGACGCCGCCCCCGCAAGAAGTTGACGCCGCATCGCCACAAAAGCAGCATCTGGAAGCACCCCATTCTCCTGCCGTAGATCATGACAGCCGGTGAGGGGTCACAAAGATATCCGGGGAAGATGGGCAAGCGGCCCAAAAGGAGGGAAGAGTTTCAGGGGAGGGACTCCGTACAAATTCAGCAGAGGAGAAAAGCTGTCTCCAAAAATAGAATTAAATCCACTCAGTTCTAAACTCCTTTCCATGAACTTCAAAACTCAGCCAGCTGTTTTGGAGTTCATGGAATCTGAATTCCTTAGAAGCGATGAAATTTGGCAAAATGAGATGAAATTTGGCGAAATGTTCTCAGGTCTGATTCTGAAGTTTCAGACTTTCTCTAAGTTGTTAGGTCTTGAGATTAATTTATGTTAGTTACGATAGCTTAAAAAAATCTGGCTATATAAATTTTGCCATATAATCTTTATAAAGTTTTCACAGGTATCTGTATTTTTATACAACATTGTATTTTGTGTGCCACTGTAAAACACCAAGAGAGCTTTGACTATAAGGCAGTATAGAAATAGAATTAATGATAATATTATAGATATTAATAAAGATGGTGCATAATATTCTGAGAGTGGCCATTCACAAGAAGAGTTGTAGCTGGTAACAGACATCCTGAGATTGAAAAGGACAGCTAATACAAGCAGTGCACTTTTAAAGGAAGAACAGAGGAAAACCCTTTATAATTTATGTTATTCATACTATAATAAATGTGGTAGTCTTTTGGGTGTCACAGGGTTCTTTGTCATAGTGGCAAGAGTCCTGGTCTGACTGAACATCAGCACTGACCTGTACCTCTTTCGGCCTTCCCCAGGAGTCCTGAAGAAAGGAACCTGTCCCCGGAGCTGCCCTCTCTGAACGGAATCAACACTGATACTGAGTCTCTCCAGGTAAAACATGGCTGTTGGAGAGCTTTGGAGAGTGAGGGGGTGGGAAGGAAACACAGAGCTGATGCATTGCTTGGAAACACCTGAAGGGGAACCCTTGAAGTACGTAGTCAACTCCAAGAATTTGGGTAAAATTTACCCAAGTCTTTCCGAGAGGAATTGCATGGAAACCCAGCTCCGAATCATGCGGTTGGTCATGGACATTCCCAGTGGCTTGGAGAAAAGAAAGCGAGAACACAGGATTTCAGAACCGAGGCAGTGGTGTGTGGTGGTTAGAGCGTTGGGCAAAGGATCCTGGGGTTTTCGCTCAGTGGGGTCTTATACACTGCAGGTCTCAGATTGAGCTTTCTAGGAGCTATCCAAGGTGCTGAACGCCACCTCTCCAAGTAGGTTCGTCCCTCTGGGGCACCACATTAGCCCCGTAAACTGAGGACTGCAGTAAATAGGGATTCCAGTTGACACCAGCTTCCCCGGTCTGAGGACTGGGAAACCCAGTTTCAAAGCCGGGGACTCACTGGCCGCTTGCGGTCTTTCCCCGTTTGAGAGCACAGTATTCTTCTGTGGCTGGTTCCGTCTCAGACCTCAGGCGGTGGAGGAAATCCGTCTCGAAGGCCGAAAGCAGGCAGAGATGGGAAGCGGAGCGAACGGTTCATGCAAGCACAGTCCAAGAAAAGGGGTCGGAAGTCCGTCCCAGGAAGCTGGCTCAGGAAAGCTAGGTGCTGGGAGCGGGATAAAGCCGTTCTGTGGCCGCCTCTTCCAGACTGACCTCGCTGTTGCTAGATTTCAGAGGTGTCGGCCACGGTGAACGGGTCACGGCTGGACTCCGAGCCCAAGGGGAAGGAGCCCAGCCCAGCCCCGTCCCCCAAGCTCCGCTCCAAGCCTTCCGCCTCGGGGGCCGATCCCACGCAGGCCACCACGCTGCCCCTGCGGACACCGGATCTCTCCGCGTCGGAGCAGATGGAAGGGATGCTGTGTCGGAAGCAGGAAATGGAGTCGCAGGGCAAAAAGGCGGCGAACAGGTGAATTGCTTCTGTGTGCAGGGAGGAGGGCAGGGAAAGGTGCCCCCAAAGGGTTGGCAAAATACCATTTTGTGCAAGGGTCTGGAACCTCCGGTCTGGGTGACCCGGTCCTCAACCCAACCAGAAATGGAGATGTTCAGATGGTGCCCGAGCCCGGGGTCCTGCTTTGCAGATCCCATGGCACAAGCCAGAATTTTAATCCAGTAACCAGACCAGAACCTGCCTTGCTTGGGAGCGACAGACCAGATTAGTGGGTTCAGCCATGCACCAGCACACAGCTCCTTCACGGTAGCAAGGAGAAACGGAGAAACAGAGTGAGCCAGAAGGGACCTCCCGGGCCATCAAGTCTGACCTCCGGCACCAGCCGGCTCATAAGCTAGGAATCCTGGCTTATTGTTACGTGTGAACACGGCCAATGCGGGAAAAACATAAACCAAGGTACATTTTGATTCCCCTTGTCTCTTTTGTGAGTTCTTTTCCATCATGGAATCTAGCCATGTGTGACAATTTTAATTAAAAAGAAGAAGGTTTCAAGTTCAATTTTCCAAGATTTCACTCCCAAATTGTTTTTCTAATGCACTGATACAATTAATGAAGTAATTATTAAATTATTAGCCTAAACCTGGTAGTCAGAATGCACTAGACCTGAATTATTCTCTAAAAAAAATATTCTTTCTTACTTATGAGGTAAAAGTCTCCTCCCCCTTCTATAAAAATCAGATTTTAAATTTTAAAATGTCATGACTGCTCGCAGGGTTCGATGCACCGCATTATCCATTGGTTTGAAATTAATCCGGTAACACTGAGAGTGGTTGACAGAACAAGGATGGGGAACGTGGGTCAGCCAGTCACTCAAGGGACCACATTCCGGGGCGGGTGGGGTTAACAGCAAAGGAGGCAGGGCTCAAGGCGGAACGGGCAGCGTCAAACCTTTTAAAAACCAGCAAGGCGCAACCCTTACGTAAATTGGGCACATCTCTCTCTGCATCTTGCCCAGAGTGGCTCTGAGCCACGGGACACACTCACGATACCGCTTTTTCACCCTCTCCCACCAGGTCCTGGCAGAATATCTACTGCATCGTGCGGAAGGGCAGCCTGGGCTTCTACAAGGACAGCAAGAGTGCCGGCAACGGCATCCCCTACCACGGCGAGGTGCCCGTGAGCTTGCAGGGAGCCCAGTGCAACGTGGCCATGGACTACAAGAAGCGCAAGCATGTCTTCAAGCTTGGGTGGGCCCCCGCTTGCTTTTCGCCAGGCCATCCGTTCCCCGGAGTTGCATTTTCTCGGTTTTGGAGCTCCTACAACAATTGGCCCTTCGAGCTAGGCCCTAACCCTGTTTAATAGTTCCAGGACACATGAGGCCTGTAGGCCTAAACCTCGAGAAATGTGGCAAAAGCGGGGAAAACTGGGCTGGGTGGGTGTCTTTAACTGGATTTTCAGAACGCAGCAAAAAGCCAAGGTAATGTTCCAACAGTGCAGCCTTACTCATGTAAACATGGACAGGTTTGCAGCCTTATGTCCTCTGATCCTGAAAGGTAGCCTAAGTCCTTGAGGACTAGAATCATGAATAGCCTTCTCCTCCATGAATTCGTCCAACCCCCTTTTCAAGCCCTCCAAGCGAGTGGCCGTCACACCTTGCAGAACTGAATTCTACATTTAGCAATGTACCATGCGAAGAACAACTTGCTTTTGCGTATCTTAACTCTCCCACCAGTCATGTGTCTTATTATTCACTTTCCCCCTAAGCTAAACAGTCGCGGATGTTGGTGTCTCGCCTCTTGATCACCCCAGAGTGCAGGACACAGAATAATGGGCTCCGGATTCCGGCTGGATGACTATTAGGGCAGTGGAACCCGTGACATAGGAGGCTGCCGGCTATCCCAAACTAGAGGCATCCAAGATGCAACTGGATAGCCCTCCAGGAGGGATGGTTTAACTGGGAATCCTGCACTGAGCAGGGGGTTGGATCCGATGGCCCTCTGGCCCCTTCCAACCCTACGATTCTATGATCTTTCTCCCGTCACTGGTTACCCTTTTCTATACTGTTCCCATCCCCACAAAATCCAGAACTCCGCACAGTATTCCAAGTGGGTCTGGCATCACAGAGCTATACAAAGTCGCGTTGCTTCTACTCCATATAATCGTACCCTAACCTTTTATCAGGAAGAGGAAACTGGCATCGCTGCAATTAAAACGCACACACGCAAAGTTGTATTTTCTGTTCCATTTCAAGGGGTCCCCATCATGGAATTTCACGGCCACCACATCCTGGCCTGACATTCTCGCGGAGCCCTTCCATGACCCCTTTCCCGGCGGGCCAGCACCAGCTCGAGCCCCGTCAGCACCTAGGCGAAGCTAGGAAGCACTCCCACGTTCTGCATCATGTCACGCTTGCGTCCCCTGACTTGCAGCTGCCATGTCAATGCCCAGTCCTTCAAGTCCTCCTTTTGGACTCCCCCCGCCCCCCCCCTTTTAAAGCTCACATGGGATTTGCATGTTCTCAGCACTGGGGGTGAACGTTTTTCTCTTCTCTCCTGGCAGGTTAACAGATGGCAAAGAATATTTATTCCAGGCCAGAGATGAGGTGAGTCATTCTCTTGCATATTCTGCTCTGAAGACCAACCCCAGGGCGTTCTAGGCTTTTACTCCACACCTGACCCAAATCTCCGCTCCCAAATCGGGAGCGGAGCCGGCTGGAGCCGGGGGTCAGACTAGATGGCCCGGGGGACCCCTTCTGACTCGCTCTGTTTCTGTGTTTCCTATGGAAGGGGAAGCTGTATTAGTCAGAAGGGTCCGTCCAACCCAGTGGCTCTGTTCGTTTAAAACAAGCTTCATTCTTTCACCTAGCAGCCCCTCCTTTCTAATCCCACAACTGGGCTGAGTTCCAAGCACTTGTTGGGGAACAAAGGGTGCTCTTTCCGCGCTCAGAGGAATTATTTGGAAAGACGTGCCTGCTGATCTCTTTACTTCCAAAGAAAGAAGGAAAGCAAGCAAGGAAAAAGTAGAGGGAAAACAATAAAAGGCCAAGACTTATGCATGTTTGGACAGGAAAATATTCTAGAATTCACATTTGCTCCAGCGTTCCGGCATTGAGTTACACCGAGTCCCCTCTCTGTATATAAAGATGCCAATATATTTAATAATGCAATTGTCAAAACGGTTGTGAGGAATCGTGCAGGACTTTCCGCATCTGGATTTAGCACCCTGAACGGCTCTAGAAGGGGACAAACCCTGGAGCTCAGAGGGATGCAACCCGTGGCAACGAGGAGCAATGCTTTTAACGAAGCAACCGTCAACGCGGGGATAAAAACAGGCCGTTGGAGCCCCTGCCGGATGCTTTTCGCAGTGCCCGTTCCCTGGGACGTGTGCACCTGCCGCTTTATTACCTGGCACTGAGGAAGGTGGAAGCCAAAACATTTGTTAGACGGCAGAGAAGGTATTTGTATTCCTGCTTTGAAAACTGGCTGAGAAAGAGAGAGAGAGAGAAGCTGAGTGTAGGAGGAATACAGAAAGGAGGAGCAGAACGGGAGTCGGTACGACTGAGGCATTTGCTGTGCCTGTGGAAAGTGGCAGCTTAGAACCCCAGTATCTCCAGGTAGGGAAAATCCTGCCTGAACCCCGCATTGCTGCTGCCAGCCTGTGTTGACAACACAGGGCTGAAGGGCCTGTGCGGCTCAGCATTCTGTATCGCAACGTTTTGTTGTGGATCCCATATATTAAAGCCTCGGAAATTCCTGCAACCCAGAACCTGTAATGCCGATTCTCATCGGCTCTTAAGAGCGTGCTCAGGATCCTCATGGTGGGGGGGGGGGGAGCATTCTGCACGTGCTCAGGAGTGACCTGGTACACTAGACGCCGCCTCCTTTCCGCCTTCCCCCCCAGGCCGAGATGAGCAGCTGGATACGAGTCATCAACGCCGCCACCGCTGCCTGCACCCCGACGCCACAAGGCCTCGCCGAGGACCAAGGCCCAGTCATCGGCAAAGGCATGCCACGGGCGCTGAGCATGCCTCCCGTGTCCCCCCACAGCGCCACCGAAGGGACCGTCATTCTGCGGAGCAAAGAGACCAAGGAGAAAGACCGGGAGAAGCGCTTTAGCTTTTTCAAGAAGAACAAATAGGGACGCTCGCGGGGCAAGATGGAGGCGGCCGCTGCGGCATCTGTACAGAACTGATCGGCGGGGGGGCGGTGCAGCGGCGGGGGGGCTTCAGGCTGGGGCGGGGGGCTGTTGTGGGGGCATGACGCGACTGGCAGAGGCCGAGGCAGGGGTTCTGTTGTTAGTCCTGCAGATTGCATGAGGCACCTCCAAGCTCTACAAGGAATATCCCCACTTCCCCGCAAACCCCCCAAAAAGCAAAGAGAAAAAAGCCACGCTGCCTCTGACCACATGTATTTGCTGCAGGAGGCCGCGGTCAGGATCGGGGTGGGGGGGGCTGCCTTGAGGTGGGACGCGGGGGGCCGGGCCCCGGGGGGCGCGCCAGGTGCGTCTGGGGTGGCGTCAGGCGGTCCCATCGCTCGGCACGGGAGGCCGGCCTCTGGGGACTGCGAACGGCATGCTGCCAGGCCACTTTTGCATTGACCAGCGTCGTTAGGAGGCCACGGGGTGTGCAGCGGGCCGCAGGAGCATCTGTGTCGAGGGTTTTCTCCTGTCGTCTCACTCCTAGCCAGGAACGTCTTCCACCACGTGACCCCAGCGTATCGCTTTCCTTGCTCCCGTCACCATCACGCTCCAAGGCGAGCTGACCTTCTCCCCAGCATCCCCATCTCAAGCCTTCCCCAGGCACCGGGGCAGCGGAGTCACGGAGTTGCAAGACCCGCTCGCTGGGGAAGGGTCAGCCGACATTTTGACCTGCCCGGCCAACACCTGATCAGGTAGATGTTTGAATTACGGGTTGGTAAGCGAAACCCACAATTCCTGCCGCCTGCTTCCCAAACCTTTATACCTGCCTTGCCTTCACACACAGGGCCAAGTCCTCCTTGCCACACTGCCCCACACAGTAGGAACCACGGTTTAGGGTCACATCACACAGTCTGATTTCCTTGAGTGCATGAATGAGGCACGGATTCAAATCGGGACAAGCACAACCCAGGACGAGCAGAGGAGGCCGATTCTTCCACGCCCATCGTCTCCATTAATCCTCCCCAGAGCCGCTGTTATCTTTTAACCCCACCCCACAGGGGGACGCATTTGTGGGGAAAGTGTGTGTGTGTGTGTGTGTGTGTATACATGTACGCATACTCGTGTGTGCGGAGGGGGATCAGGTCCTCTTCCTCCAGTTTGCACAGGTCCCCATGCAAAGTGGTGTGTAATGGCAGCGAAGCAACTGAAAGGAGGCTGAGCAACACAGCAAACAGAACGTGTTGCTTGGCCCCTTAGGACAGGGAGCATGACCAGTAGCGCTGGAGCAGGTCGGCCGAAGGCGCCTGCGCCATCACGCTCTTGCAGCTGCTTCAGGTGCCAAACCCGGCCAGGCGGCAGGGGAAGGTGGAGCCAGGGAAGAATGGCGTGAAAGAGCCAGTTAGCTCAGCCTGTCCCCTCGCAGGGGGCGGCCTGAGATTGGCTTCAGCAAGCTCCCGGAAACGGATCCCTCTTAAAACTGCTGCCATCGCCCAGGGGCCCTGCCTGAGGAACTCGGCTGTGCTGAGGGAAACTTAAAAAATGCGTACTTTCCAGGCAGAGAAGCCTGTGGATGGAGCCCAGTGCCACATGCCCTGCCCTGCATGTCTCACTCCACTTCCAATCACGCCCCTCTGGCACTTCGCGTTTTAGTACAATCGTGCCACCTCTTCTCCCCTGCCTTTGATTTCCTGGTGCATCAAACACAAAGACCCAGGAGGCCAAGAGGCCATCGAGTTCAGCGTGGAAGACTCACCAGTATGGGAGGAAAGAGAGACAATGGCTTCTTTGTTCCCAGCACATGCCGCAAGGAGGTTCCCTGACCTGTCCCTGAACATGGAAGTCCGATTTCTCAGCAACTGCGATTTGCCCACCACTGCCGGGCCTTCCAGAGTCCAGCTGCACCCAGAAGTCTCGGATTTGGGGGGGGGGTCCCCAAGGAGGGTCAAAAACGGGGCACAAACTCTTTGCATTGGGGGCATTTGTGTGTACAAAGCCTCGGCTGAGGGGTTTGTTTCTTAGGAAAAAGCGGGTGCCTGCGTTGGAGAACCTGGCGTTTTGGGGGCAGAATGAGTGCGTGGAGTATGGTCACCAGGGTAACACTTTGCCGGGTCGTGCGAATGGAGGCACTCAGTCCATCAGACACGTGCTTTAGTCTTTCCAGGGGCAGAATCGGCCACCGCCAGCGGTCTCGTCCCATGCAGCTCACGGGTCGCTCGATTCCCGCTCGTTCTGGTTCCTGACCCACGTGTGCCTTCGTTTCATAATCGTAGCCTGCCCCGAATCCCTGCCCCATTTCCTTTGCCATAGGAAGACAGGATGTCCCGGCGCTGCTTGGATTGCCGGAGGCAATGGGGAGGGGACGTCCCCATTTCTGAGCAACCTGAAGACACGCTGCCCTCTCTGAAGACGCACCGTTTCGGGGCTCCTGCTCCTGGCGGGGCCGAGTGGTGTTTCCGTGTTGGTGGGAGACCGTTATTCACGGGTTTGCAGTGGCATCTTTCCGGGTTATTTTGGACAAATAAAGAGAATCTGTGTAGAGGAGAGTCGGCCTACGTCATTCCCACACACCAGCTGCAGAACCGAACTCCGCCCCCCCGCCTTGGCTGTTTTTGCAGTGGGAAGCCAAGACGAGAGTCCCATCTGAGGTGGTCCCCTTTTCCAGCAACCAGCGGCCTAAGAGGGGAAAAAGTTAATTTATTTCAGCTTGGTAATGCTTTTCTGTCAAGCACCCAAGTCTCTTTCCATGTTCTAAATATTAAAACATCACACCCGACGCAGAAAAACAACATTCTTCCATTAGAATAACATTTTGTCAGGCTACGTATGCTCCTTTCAGGAGAAATACTGAGTCCACAAAGGGAAAACTTCAGTTGAATATCCGCTCGTTTCCCTCTCCTGTCGTGATGCAGACTGCTCCTGAGCTGGGGAAGCTGCAGAAGGGGAAACCTAATGTGATGCAGGCAGAGGTTGTGGGACTAGAAAGTCTGGGTTCTAGTCCTCACTGGGGGACTCTGAGCCAGTCACAGACTCAACCCTACCTACCTCACAGGGTTGTTGTGAGGGTAAGATTGAGAGGAGGAGAATTATGAAAGTTGCCTTGTGAACGGGGGGGGGGGGGCAGGACAGGCTATAAATATAATAAATCAAATCCTGCCATCTCCAGTCATGGCTCAGAAAAACTCACCTGAAACCTAGGAATGTTTCTGATCTGTTTTTTAAACAGCTTTGGGACACATTTGTGTCTAGTTGGAAGGTGTACAACTCCCAGTATTTACTTATTATTTAACATTCTTGTATACTGTTGCACTAACCTCATGGATCTCTGGATGGTTTGCATAATAATAAAAACCATTGACAAAGCATAAATTACATAGACAATCAAAGTACCAGTACCGATAAAACCTTAATGCATCCTCATCACAGCAGGAACACCAATCAGTTAAAAACGCACGTTAACATAGTAGACTGGATACATCTTGAAAGATGGTAAGTGCACTTCCGAAGTTCATTAATTAAAATAACAGTTAAAATTTGAACCTAGAACAGTCAACAATGAAAATATTCTGAGAATAAAAACGTCTTAATGTATACAAAGAAAGAACGTATACGAAGAAGGCGCTTGGCACAATTTGTCTGGGGAGTCGGTGCCATACATGAGGGGCCATGCCTGAGAAGGCCCTACCCCACCCCTTAGAAAAAAGGCCTACAACTCCCAGCATGCCTCAGCCGACATGAGTGTTTGACAATGCCAGAGAGGCCTGGGTTACTGAGGCAAAAGGTTTCACTGGGCGACTTTCTTGCCTACCTCACAGGGTTGTTGTGGAGATCAGAAGAACTGGCAAGGTGGCAGCGACTGACTGACTGAATGAATGGCTATAAGGACAGAGCCAGAAGGAAGAGTCCCCCATGGCACCCACTCACCCCCTTCTAAGGCCTGATCATGGAACAGTCCTCCCTCCCGCCACAAGTTGGAGCAAGTTGAGCTCCCCATTGTGAGCCCTGATGGAACAGCCCGGTCGATCCCATTCCTCCCCCGCCTATGCTGTCACTCCGAGTCACTCCTTCCCGCCGCCTATAATTGGTCGACCTGATTAGTCCCGCCTCTCGTGCACAGAAGCCATATGGAGCAGCCCATTGCCCTGCCGAAAGGGGTATGACTGCAGTGTTTGGTCGCGCCACCTCTTCCCTCTTCCCCATTTATTTCCCCTTCCCCTGTGAAGTGGGTTAGGGACAGGCGCAGGATTCCCCAGGGGGCTCCCGGCCGAACTGCGGGCCGAACGCAGGCCTCCCGCGTCCCGCTTAGACCACTAGGCAGCACTGCCTCTGTCTAGGACGACGACGACGACGAACTTACGTGGGCGGGGAAAAGAAGAAAGGCCTGGGCGTGGCCGCCTCTTGTCCCATGAATGCGGGGAGAGCCAATCGGCGGGCTCCTCGGGCCGGAGCGAGGCCCGCCCCCTGGTCACACGCGCCGGCGCCTCGCGGGGCCAATCGGGACGCGGCGCAGCGGCGCAGGCGCGAGCCGCGCGAGGCGCTTTTCCGTTGTGCCCGCCGCCATTTTGTGGTGTGGCGGTGGTCGTGCTGCTGCTGGTGCTGCTGCTGCTGCTGCTGCTGCGGAGGTGCGTGGCGGGCCGGGCCGGGCCGGGCCGGGCCGGGGGGCGGTGAGCGCGCCCGCGGGGCGGAGAGGGGCGAGCGGGGCGGAGGGAGCGGGGCTGTTCGGCGGAGGCGGCCGCCGCTGATGGACGGCGCCTCATTCCCCTCTAACCAAGAGGCTCGGGAGGCGGCCTGAGGCGACGCTGAGGGCGTGATCCTAGGCGGGCTTGGGCAGAAAAGAAAGGAAAGGCCAGGCCTACAACTCCCAGCGTGCTCCAGCCCGCTGCAAGGAAAGAAAGGCCTACGAATCCCAGCGTGTCGCACGCTAGCTATGTGGGGCATTCTGGGAGCTATAGGCCTTTTTTCTTCCGTCTGAATCCACATGGAATTAAGTCTTCTTTCGGGATGGTGTCAGTGAATGCGGGGAGGGGGTCTGTCTTAGGGTTGCTCCTTTTTTTCTGTTTGCTTGTTACTGGCCCGGGTTCTTTTAAATGTATGTTTACATTTGCATCCTTTTTTAAAAGTATTTCAGGTCAGTTAAGAATATTAATTAGTATCGTAGATTCTCATATTGTAGGGTTTGAAATAGAGCTGAAAATCAAATTAAACCCTAATGATGTCTGAGGGGAATAAACTGAAAATGCAGTAGAGAAAAAGCAAGCTACTTAACAGCAGAGGAATAGCGTGCCCATTGAGGTATCCTCTAGATATTGTGGACCACAGCTCACATCATCCCTGACTGCTTGGCATGTTGACTGGGCAGGTGGTGGTTTCAGACCAAAATATCTGGAAGAAACTGGGGTGGGGAAGCGCTTTGTGACATAGAAAATGGTGCGGAAAGAGGTATTTGTGGAAATTCCCTGTGCCGCACTGCTCTCAGGCCCAGATGCAGGGCCTTAAAGTGAGAGGTGGAGGGCCTTTTATAGTTGGTTCCTTGTGGGTGTGGCTGCATTGCACAATGGGAGGCAATGCAGCCCTGCAAAAGACTCGGTCGGTCATTTCCTGCCATCTGTGTCCTTTGACACTGCCTGGATTCTTTGTAGGATTCTTTGGTGTGGTGGCTTACTTTGCTCTCTCTGCCTGCCCTGTCTTCTGTTCTCAGAGCTGCCGCTAGCTTAGAAAGAACTATACCATCCGTGAGGGCAGAGGAAGGGCCCTCCAAAGGCCGAGTCTTTGCTGTCAAAGGGCTCTGAATTTTTTTTGGCGGCATGTCCTAGGACCGCCCCTATGTTACTTGCCTTGGAAAGCTAGCCATGTGACCAGGTCTGAATGTGGAGAATCCGGGATTTCTCTTCGTGAAGCTTTAGCCTGAAACTTTCTTCTGATGTGGCCCCTGACACAGCTATAGTGCCAGTCCCCCCACCCCCCATCCATGTCTGCTGCAAACATAATGCAGGAAGCGCATGGCTGGATCAGACCAGAGTTCTGCAGCCATCCAGAAACCTATGGGAGACCTTCAGGCAAGGCAGTAACACCTGGGTTCCCCAGTATTCCCTGCCTCTGTAAACGGGCTCCCCTCTAGGCTTGTATCCCCCTCCCCTTGGCCAGGGAGGCCTCAGTGACAGGGGCCTGCTCCGCATGATTACAGTTCCTTTCAAGATAGCAGCTGACCAGATCTTGTGAAATTCAGTGGGTGTTCTGAAGAAGAGAGTTCTTTGATCAGTGAATCCTGGGTGGTTTATTCTCCCCAGCCCCAGAAGTCTCCAATGCTGGTCCCGTATCCTTGTTTGAACGTAGTCTAATGTGTCTCTCATTCCCCCATGCTCAGCTCTAGCCACCATGGTGAAACTGTTTATCGGCAACCTTCCCCGAGAAGCCACTGAGCAGGAGATCCGCTCCCTCTTTGAGCAGTATGGGCGGGTTTTGGAATGTGACATCATCAAGAACTATGGCTTCGTGCACATAGAGGACAAGACAGCGGCTGAGGACGCCATCCGCAACCTCCATCACTACAAGCTCCATGGAGTTTGCATCAACGTGGAGGCCAGTAAGAACAAGAGCAAGGCCTCCACCAAGCTGCATGTGGGCAACATCAGCCCGAGTTGTACCAACCTCGAGCTGCGGTCCAAGTTTGAGGAGTACGGCCCTGTCCTTGAGTGCGACATCGTGAAGGATTACGCTTTCGTTCACATGGAACGAGCGGAGGATGCTGTGGAGGCCATCAGGGGCCTCGACAACACCGAATTCCAAGGTGGGAAAGGGGTGATGGCAGGGCAGGCTCTGAGCAGGAGGCAGAGAGGGGTCCCTTGGTTGGATTTGCCTCTTCAGGAGCCAGACCTCATCCGGTAGTTGTGCTGTCTGCTGACTAGACAGTACCTTCCATTAGTCTGGCTTTCAACCCATGATTTAGATGTGTTATCTTAATCATATAACTAATGTCAGTCAGTATTTCAGCAAAGATGCCTCTTTGAGGATCTTGACGGAGGTAGTTTCTGTGTTGGGAACCTTAACGCTCCCCACAGTTTGAAAAGGAAGGCCATCACTGGCCATTCTTGTCATAATTGGGAAGTATAGGCTGTTCCCTGTTGAAACAGCAGAGTCAGAATAACTCCAAATACAAGTTTAAGGACTGAATTTTATGAAAGATCCAGGCTTCAAAGGCACCCTCAGAATGGATTTCATTTGAGCACTGCCAATGTTTAGAAGTAAAGCTTTTGAAGGCCCAGAATACTGTTTTCCAGCCTGGTTAGGCTTATGCTGCACCAAGTTTTGTGCAGCAAGGAAGAAGAAAGTATCTCGATGCCCTTCCGTGGCTCCTAGGTCTTTGACTTGTTTTTCGCCTACCAGTCAGCTTCTGTGTTTAGGTGTTCAGCGTGCATTTAAAATTCAGGCTGGTTGATTGCTGATTAGATTGACAAGAGCATGCGGCACTGGCAGCCGAAGTGCGGTAAGCAAGATGGTCCCAAACCAGTGTAATACTGAGCCGATCTGGTCAGCCTCTTTGGCCTCGGTATTTCGGTAACAGTCCACCCTCGTTCCCTTGCCTGTCTGTCCTTTTCTTGAAAGGCTGCCTCCTCCCACACTGCAAAGCTTTCCTGTCTGTATTCCTTTCCTAATAACAAGAAGCTCCTTTAAAACGAAGTAAAGCTTTTCCCCATTTACCCCCTCTCGTTCCTCTGTTTCTGCCACCCAGCCTTCATGAAATTCCATGTCTCTCAGCCCAGTACCTTCTCTGTCTCCATTGCTCACCAACTTAGCTTCTGTTCTTCCTGTGTCTTTCATCTCTTCCAACCTGGTTTCCAAGCTTTCTTACTCTGATTCTCTTTTCTTCTTCCCTTGCCAGTAGCACATATCTTAACACACTGCATGAGGTTTTAGCTCAACTGACATTTTCCTTACTTGTGGCTTGAACTGCAGTATTTATCAACATTCGGCTACTAACAATTTCTTTTTGAGCAGTTAGAATGTCCTTGTAGTTCTGCGATATTGCAGAGAAGCACCGGGGCAGCTGTAAGCAGCCCAAATTCACTTTTTGCCTTTCGTGTGTGCTAGTGAACTCTTCCTTTGATTGTTTTTACACTCTGGGGTTTGCATCCAGGGTTGCGAAAGCTGAGCCCCTTAGCATGTTTGTGACTAGTTATTAAAAATCTGCAATACTCATGTTGAAGAAAACACATTTAAACAAGCTTTGAGGAAAATCCAGACTGTTCCTCCCAAACAATTTTCACAGAACTCGGCATCTTCCCAGTGAAAAACACAGTGGCAGTTTGTTGAAGTTCCCACTTTTTAAGACAAAGTAGCTGTAGTATAATTATGCAAAGTTTTTCTTCTTCTTTCCCTTTTAGCTTTTCTGGAAAAAAATGGTTAGAATTTTGAATCATGACTGTAGGTAAGAAGTAGCACTGTATGTAAAGTGGTCAAGAGAAGGGACCGCAGCATAACCTGAATTGGTCATTGCCTGGATTGTGAGTCAAGTGAGCCTGAGGGGGGACAAAGAGCTGCTTCCTTTGAAATGGTTTCCCACAGTTGTGTTTGTGGTGGGGAGGCACTGAGTAGAACTGAAATGGGGAGAAGTATATGCAGAGGTGGAACATAACATGTGGCAAACTCTCCACTTGTCTTTTTCAGTTTTAGCATCTTAGAGTAGCATCCCATGCTTTTTTAGATGGGGAAAAGATCCCGCAGCTCCTGGCAGTCCCAACCCTAAGCGGGCATTGACTGGGGAGTGCTGGGAGACGTAGGACTGCTCAGTCGAAGTATTCCTAGGACGGCCTCCTTGGAGCGCAGGCCTGTTTTCCCCTCCCAGGAACCTTTGGTCGTTCAAGCGCCACTCCGGGCGGGAATGTGCCACTGGCCTTTCCTTGTGGACTCAGGTTGTCCATAGGCTCCTGGGTTCTGTGCTGAAGCAGCTCATGAGCAGACCCAGCTGCTCCAGCTCTGGCGCCGTGTGTGCCTCTGTGTCAGTCATGCGTCACTCGGGCTTACAGAAGAGGGCCGGCCAGCCATGGATGAGCTCCTGGAGAACAGCTCTGTGGCAGTAAAGAAAGGTGGGTGGGAAAGAGACATCGCCTGGCTGTGCTCCCTGGGTGAGGTTTTGTAGGAAAGAACCTGCTTCCTTAGATGCACAAAGTAGACAGCAGGTGACCCCTAATAATTTTTACCGGCAAGCCATCTCATTGTCCCCCATCCACTGCCGGTCAAGGGTACATGTGTATTGTGGGGACCGGATATACAGATGCACATGGCCCTTGTGTAGAATTTGGGGTGCTGAGAATGAACATGCAGGGCTGAGAGGAGCTGCTCCTGTGGCAGGGGGAATTGGGAACCCATCCTCTGCGCAGGGGCAACGCACAGGCCTCAAAGAACTGCTCTTCTCTCCGCTGGCGGACCTGAACGGCGGGTTGACAGGCCCTTCCCCTGCCCCCAGAGTGATCCTGAAACCAAAGTGGGGCGACAGGCCCCGGTGTCTCAGAGCAAGAACAAAGCAGGATTCCTGTCTCTTGCTGAAGTTGGCTGGGGTTGAACACTCAGCTTGATGCCACAGATGCTGAAAAGAGTTTGCTGGTTAAACAGTGGGGCAGGCCAGCGTTGTGAGTAGCATCTGGGTCAGATGCCACCAGCCCCTACGAACAACAGGACAGAGCAAAGCCAGAGGCAACGAGAAACAAAAAGCCTCAGGTTGTCTCAAGCTATAGGCCAAACGCTTCATATTCTTGGTTAGGCGCGGGAAACTGAGCAGTCTTCCTCTCAAATTCTGTAAGGGTCTGTATCTGTCCCTCCCTCCTGCCCTCCATCCCGGAAACACTCAGGCCCAGATGGGCTCTTGCATTTAGATGCTGGAATGAAGGTGTTGCTAGCTGTGAGAGGCGCTACCTGTCCGCGATAAGCCAGGAGTATTCCTTGGGCCAGAGCTAGGGGTCTGGGTGAACTGCATGCCAGACACTTCTATTTCACGAGCCCAGGGGTGCTCGGGAAGGAAAAGCAAAGGGAGGGAGGGTGTTACGGTTGAGGGACCAGATCTGGAGCTGTGCCCCTCCGAGCTTTTTGCATATGTTGCTAAGCGTCTAAGTCTTCTCTTGTTATCTCCAGAAACCATAAACATTCTTTCAATAATGGCAGCTGTGACTTACCTGGAGTATTCTGGAAGCCACATGCAGCCGTAGCTTCTAGTAATCCTGGGATTTGAGATGTTATGCCTTTTCTATCTTAGCATTATGCAGGCCTACCAAAAGATTTCCTGTTTTTAGCAGCCAGTATCGCATTTACGGGCTGATGGAAACATTTCACATTCCTATGTAGGCTGGGATGAAAGCATTGCTTTCTTAGGAACTTCCCGGGCGTTCAAACCAGGAGAGGCAGGATCTCATCCTTTCCGCTACAGGGAATCAGTGGGCCCAAGAACAAGTTTTTGCTTGCTTTTTGTGCAGCTAGTTGTGGCGGGTTGGGCCAGGCGGCATTGATTCAGTGTGTGTTTAAACAATTCTGACCTGCTGTGCTTGTGCTTTGAACTGTTCTTAACCGACCTTTATAGCTGCCCTTCTTGCGTCTGTTTCTTCAAGGCAAACGAATGCGCGTGCAGTTGTCCACCAGCCGTCTCAGGACCGCGCCCGGGATGGGAGACAAGAGTGGCTGCTACCGGTGTGGGAAGGAGGGTCACTGGTCTAAAGAGTGCCCGGTAGATCGCACGGGGCAAGTGCCAGAGTTGACCGAAACTTATAGCGAGCAGTACGGAATGGTGCGCCCCCCCTACCCTACGGGCTATGGGGACGCCGTGTATTACGATGACCCCTATGGAATGGTGGACTACTATAAACGGTACCGCGCGAGGTCTGCCGCAGCGGCGGCGTATGGGGCTTCTGCATATGACGCTTATGCGGAGCACACCATGGCCCAGTATTCCCAGTACGCCCAGTACTCACAAGCCACAGCCATGGCCAGTCGCATCACTACTGCCTTAGACCCCTACGAGAGGGCCTTGCTGCCAACCTCGGGAACTGTAGCAGCGGTGGCCGCCGCTGCTGCGGCCGCCACCTCCACATTTTACACCCGGGATAGAAGCCCTCTGCGTCGCTCGGCAGCCGCGGCTTCCACCACTGGAGACGTGTACGGATACGAGCGTGTGCAGCTGTCTCCCGTCCCGCGATCCTCCCTCTACGATGTCCAGCGGTTCGGGCGGGATGCAGGCGCGGACAGGTTGCGATACTCCGCGTATTGAGCCTGGAGGTGAGAGCGTTTTTTCATGCGTCGCTTGGAGGAGGAGGAGGAGGGGGAGGCGCCTCCGGTGTGGCTGCTGGCGAGGCCTGGGGGTGGCTGGCCCGCTGCGGCGTGTGCCCCTCTCGAGGGGATACCATCTGGTATCTGCCAGGCTCTGGGCCGCATTCTAGGCAGTGCGCGGGGCATGGGGAGCAAGCTTTGCTGCTGGCATGGGTGGCACAGCTTGGACCGTTGGCCAGGCAGCGGGGAGAGAGGCACCACTGCCCCTTGGCCTCCAGAGAGATCTTCCCATGGGGGGCAAGGCTGGGCCAGGCCTGTTGGGTTCCCTGCCTCCCCAGTCGGCCTCTGCTCCTCCTCGTTGCATTGGCTTTGCACCCTTTGGCTTACCGGCCACAGGGCTGCCAGTGCCCCATCCCGCCCCCCCATGACACCACACAGAGACTCCCTTCGAGCCATAGCCCCACTGGTGGGATGGGGCAGGCCTTTGGTCAGGTGCGGCAAGCCGACGGCAAGCTCTTGAGCGGGCCTACACCCGGAGCCGCCGGGATTCCTCCCCACCACTCTTAAGGCCGGAGACTTGTTTTCATCTGCACCGGTGTCCTGGGTGGATCATTCACCAAGTGCCTCTCTGTTTCTCTGAGACTTTGCTTCATGATAGAAGCGTAGGGATGCTAGGTCAGGTGGAGCTCTTAGGCCTGTCCTTCCAGCATTGGACAAACGGACCCCTGTCTGCCCCACCCCGCATTCAGAGATAGCCTGGCCACATGCTGCTGATAGACCCATCCCCATCCTCTCAGTCTAACCCTTTTCCAAAGCCATCACCACCTCTTCTGTCATCGATGTCCCTCCATTAATTAATTCCTTACATGAAGGACAGCTTTGCTTGGGTCTCTTCTGAGTCCACCCACTATTATTTTCAGTGTCTCCCGAGAGTCGTAGTGTGATGTGAGAAGGCGAAGCATGTTTCTTCCCCTTTGTCTCACCAGGCACATAATTTTATAAACTTTTTATGACATGTTCTCACTCTGCTTCTTCTTTCTTTAAAAAATAAGAACAAGAAGATCTGAAAGCTTTTTGTTATGAAGGGCTGCAACTCCTTGCTTTCTCGGTTGTCCTTTTCTGCACTTCTTCCAGCTGTTTGACATTCTTTGAGACACCGGGCAGCCAGGATGATTCACGGTGTTCACAAAATGACCGTGCCACAGATGCCTGTTACGGCGCTTGCCATCTTATTGTCAGTCCCTCTCTCACAGTTCTGGAGATTAAGGCTCTGCCTCCCTTCTCTCATTGCAACGTATTCCTGGAGCTTTCTGGCAGCCCCACCACCCAGAGGCTCCCTTCCCAGAAAGCCACTGCTCGGCCCATCAGCATATACCAGTAATGAGCCTGGTATCCCATCTGCTTGTTAGCAAGCCACGGTGTGTCTCGTTTGGGGTGGGGAGAGTCTCACAGGCCTGCCCCATAAAGGCCTCTCTGCCCCCATCCTGTCTCTTTCACCTGAGTCTTCACAAATTACAAATGCCACCGTTCCTTGGCTATCAGGTATGTGGTGCCCAGCGCAAAGGACTGCCCGACTCCCCTCCGTTTGCCCGAGTGGAGCCGGCCTGGCAGTCCTTCCTGATCCTGGGGGCGGGGGCTGGTGCTGCTGGCAGGAAGGACAGGCCGGGCAGGACGCTTCCTTGGCACAGTGGTGGCCCCAAGTTTAACACTCAGCCGTCCTAGTTAAAAAGTCCAGGGCGGCAGTGATGGAGCAGCTCGTTCTCTTTCTGGGCCGCTGGAGAGCCGCTGCCAGTCCGAGTGGACTGGCGAGTGGAAGGGGCTGAGGGTCTGCCTCTCCAGGGGAGCTTGCGGTATTCCAAGAAAGGGCGAGGCACTCTCTGGGTGTAGACGGTTCCACCGAAGTCCCTCTTGACAGAATGCTGGCTCATGGGGCTGCGAAAGGATTTCTGCCCGTGGGACCAGGGAGGCGGTTCCAGTCACGGGTCTGAGCTAGAAGGCAGCCGTTCTGTTTCTTCAGGGACAGAATTGCGGGTGTCCCCAAGTCGTGAACGGATGTCGCATGACCAAAGATGGGGCGCCGCACAGGGTGCTCTTCCGCCTCATTTGCCTGCCTTTCAGGAGATCTGGAAATCATCTGATGCCGCGCAGGATATCAGCACCCTGACATGCTTCTGTCAATGCTTCTGGCCTCAGATACTTCCTTTGTTTTTGTTTTGTTTTTTAAAGTATAACGCTTCATATTAATTCTTAATTCTTCTCCCTCTTAAGCTGATCTCCTTCTGTTACAGCACAAAGCCAGGGCGAGAATCTCTGTAAGCCACTGAGGGGACATGTTGGCATCTGTTCAGTTATTTCTGAAGCAGCGGGTTATAATCATGACCACTTTCCCTACCCTTCCTACCTCCTGCCAGCAACACACGCACCTCTGTAGATGCTCAGGAGCTTGGGTGGGCACGTGCGCACCCGATCCAGCAGCAAGAACCTTTGTGCTGGAATCCTATGCAGCAGCAGTTCTGAGGTTTCCGTAGGCGCAAAGACCCATCCGTGAGCCTTCAAATGAACTGTGTCTTTTATTTTTCAGGTAGGCTATTTGAGGGCTGGACGTCGGGTTCCTGTGGTACATCCGCGGCAAAACTGTACCAGGCTTCACGATGTGTCGATTTGTGTTTAGCATGGTCTCACTAACGGACATCTTGTGTCTCTTCGAAACTTAGTGACAGCTAAATTTCTTTTTTTATATATATATATATTAAAACAACACCAGAAACCTCCCCAGGAATTGCTGGGTTGGGGGAGAGTTGGTGTTCGTGGGGAGGGTTGCTGTTTTGCACCTCCTCTCTGGAGAGGGGAATTGTCTTTGCTTTGTTGATCTCTGTTTAGATCTATATTTTAAGCTTAGACAGGATGCCACTAGGACAGCAAGAAACAAATTCTTTTCCTTTTGGAGCCTTTTTGGAACTGCTGCCTTCTCCCCCAGCTTAGTTTGTGGCTAATAGACTTAATTTTGGGATTTGAATAATCAGACCATTTTTTCCCCCCCTATGAGAAGTCATTGTCGTACTTGGTATTTTCTTGAGGTTTGGCCCCTCCTGTAGAGTCCTTTCCTCCTCAAATTTTTATCAGCCTGTGACTTTTGTTCTCTGGAGTTGTTTGACAAATTTCTTCCCCCTTCCTCCATAAAATAAAATATTTGTAACAGACGCCTGGTTTCTTTGTCTTGTATATCCTGGGCTTAAGAAGGAGGCCTTAGATGGGTTGTGAAGCCTCTGAAATCATGAGTGTCACCCCCTCTCTCAGCTTTAAAAATCTCCCCTGCATAACTGAGGGGTGAAAGTTGTCTCCTTTTCACTCGAAAAGTTCTATGGGTTAATCTCTTCAGAGATGCAGGCAGTCCCCAAATTAATTAACATCTGCATTAAGAACAACCTGTACTTACAAACTGCCATAAACCCTGTTAATTTTTTAAAATTCCTGCAGGAAATCATCACCATAGAGAAAGGAAGCGGAAAGAGGGAAGGCCTCCGAAGCATCGTTTTGGAGAGAGAGTGAAGGGGTAGAGAGGGAAGCCTCTGCAGCAGGCCTTCCTGCCCTGCCAACCCAGAGGGGGAATCTCTGGCATTTCCTTGCTGCAAAGAGGAGACACTTGGGTGGGCAGAGGGCCAACTATACATGATCCAGCTTGCATGAAAATGTGACCGAAAGACACATTTCTGTTTTCTCAGTAACGGAATTTGTTCGTAACCAACTTGGACCTAGGTTCAGTTGATAGCCAGCGTGTGTTTTAGTTCACAAAGTTAGGCTCACAGTTCAGAAATTCTACAACTCTCATTAGTTGCTGAGTTGCAAAGCTGTGAACAGCCATCAGAACTAGTGGACACGGATAAGCGCCTCTGTGAAATACCTAGTTTCTCTGTACTGCTATCGCCACCTCTTGCGGCTGTGAACCCTGTATGTTAACTTCACAAAGCAGTCCTTTTCTGTCAATCTCTTACCATTTTGTTTGGGTGACTCTGGGCTCATGAGAAGGAATCCCTCTCCCATCCATTTTCTCTGGGTCTCCCTTTGCAAGTCTTCTAAAAGTCTCTGCCCCTCCCCATCGAGTTACCAATGTCTAAACCTTTTCTAGTTCTACAGTATCCTTTTTCAGCATAAGTAAGTGTTTTTAGTATCGTTGCACCAGAGATGCGTATGTACAGGCCAACTTAACTCGGAGAATTTGTTTTTTAAATTGCTTTCCTGATCACCTCTAGCAAGGATTCTGCCTTTTTCTTTTTTTACAGGTGCTGTATGCGGGCCATCCACACACTTTCAGTTCAGGCCTCTTCCACTGCAGAGGTGACATTAAAGAGCACTGACATGCTTGACCAGCCCTAGGATCTGAGAATGCAGAGAGTACCAGGCCTCTTCCATGCCAAACCTGAGCGCTCATTTTTGAATTTGCTCAACCTTTGAGAAGCTGCAGTCTCCCCAGAGAAAGATGAGGCTGGGCTTGACTCTGCAGCGGATGAGCCTCAGCTGTACCTGAGACCCTTGTGTAAGGGGCTTTGTACAGCAACGTGTTGCTTATCCCTGCAGGACCAAACAGCTGCCTGCCTGGGTATGTGTGCTTGACCTCAAGGAAAGTTCCTTTCTGGCTTCAAATATTTGAGGTTCTTGAGTCAGGCCTACATCTGTATATTGCAGTGTCCCACCATAAGCTTAGACAAGATGACGGAGATGAGAAGTGAAGAGCAAAGGAAATAGATCGGTAGACCTGATAACAATCCGAAATCCCGATCTGCCATAGATACTAGAGGTACCGATACTTTAAACCAAGAGGGCTACAATTTTTTGTTACTTTTAATTAAAGGATAGCGGAAGCCCCACATTCTTTAGCAGAAGCAATATATTTGTGAGTAAGGCAAATCTCAAGATCCTTTGCAACACGGAATGGCCCAGGCAACTGACAACTGCAGTCTTGCCGGTTGTCTGCGTATGCTACAGCCTCCGGACCCTTGGCCAGAGGCCTGCTGCTACACAGGAAGCCCGTGCTCTTCAAACCTCAGCAAAAGCACCTTGAATCCCTCATGTTACGAGAAATGCCATCGAAATGAACTGGTGCTGATGCCATGCCCCTCTGCCTTTAGGTTGGGTGAGGAGGAGCGCAGATTCCGGATCCGAGGGGTGAGATCATGACTGCCATCCTGAAGAGCTGTTGAAGGGCAGTAGATTGGAGGGAGTTTCTTCCTCTGGCCCCCTGTGCAGATGTCTTTCCTTAAGGCGCTCGCCCGGCGCTCCTGTTGCAGCCAGTACAGCATCTCCACTGTATCCCAATCCATCTTCTCCAAGTAGGGGCGTCCACGGAACCGGACCGTGTCATTGAACGTCTCTTTGATGTAGTTCAGGATCACAGAAAGCTCAGAGTTGTACTGGGCCAGCTCGGAGTGCAGGCGGCTTCTGGTTTTGGCTTCCTGCTTTCTCAACATGAAAAACTCGGGGTCCCTGTCGAACAAGCGGTTTGGATCTGAAGCCGTTTGCTCAAACTGTTCCAGCTCAGCCAGCAGGAGCTCCCGGTCCTGGATAAATCGGGCTGCCTCCTCCCAAGCCTCAAGGATATCTGGGAGCAGCAAATAGTATTGATTGGAGCTGTACTTGATTGCCATATCCAGCCTTTCTCCTTCCGAATAGTGGAGAACAGTCCACAGCCTCTCCAGCCTCCTCTGCATGACACCGAGATCCTCGGCCTTGTGGTCAAACAAAAGGAAGGTTCCCAGGCCTCCCTTCATGACACTGTCGGTATTCCACTTCCCGGTGTGGAACTCTTCCTTGGTGGCTTGAACCTCCGTGGCCTGCTTGATGGCTTCCTTCTTCTCCTCTTCCTGCTTCTTGAATTCTTGCTCGTCTAAGACAGGCTGCCCCTCTTCCTCCTCTTCCCCAAAGTCATACAAATGAAATATTACTGGTAAATAATCGGATTCCTTGGTGCCCAGGTATTTCAGATAATTATCAGTATTGAATGATGCTTTCCACCACCTAAGCCAAGAGGCAAATTCCTTTTTAGCTCTCTTCTTCTTGAAGGGTAGGTTGGGGGTCTGTGGTGTATCTATCACTTCCTCGGGGCTGTAGGGTCCAGTGGGTAGGATTTTATTCAGCTCTTCATTAATCACCCGCTCGCTTTTTTTTCTGGTCAGCGTTGAAGAAGCAAAGCATGCAGACAGGTCTAGGTTAGTTGCGAAGGGTTCTGTTAAGGGTCCCAGGTCGAACTTCAGGTGGTCTTTCGGGATGGTATTCATCAGTTCCTTGTACATCTCCCTGACCTCTTCCCCTGTGGAAAGATTGGCATCTAGGGATTTCATGGTGGCAGTGCTTATCTCCCCCAAGAGATGGTTGTAAATCGGTGGGTATGTCTCCATGGCAACCTCTTCAATGTAGATTCTTTCCGACACCTGCAAATCCCCTACCTTCACAACCATCTTATCATGGACTGTGACATTCACTGTTGCAGCCTGAGGGTGGGAAGCGGGGGCAGCAATAATGGTGTTTCTCCGCTGCCTCTCGCATAATTCCTCCCTTTGCAGGGAGCTAAGCATTCTCTGGAGCTGCTCTTGGCGGACCTCGTTAGCCTTGCGCCAGGTCAAGGCTTTAATGAGGGGAGGGAGCTCCAAACTGTCGTCCTGCTCGGCTTCCCACTGGCTGCTCTTCACAACAGAGCCCTGCACCAGCCTTCGAAGGTCCTCAGCCAGGCTGACTAGCCCTTTCAGTTCCCCATCTTCAGTGGAGTCCTTGTAGTGACACGGCAGATCAGGGCTGAGTCGGTGGGGTGGCAAATGGATTCCCAGTTCGTCAGCTAGGAGCTGCCCGACTCTCATATTGGGCAGTGACTGGCTCCTCTTGAAAAAGGTGGAAGGAGCCTGCTTTGCCTGCTGTGGTTTAGTCTTCTCTTTTGAGCCAGCAGTAAGCGGACAAGGTGTTGTGACTGCGGCACAGGACATCTGTCCCAAGAAAGTACTCTTCCTCACTGTGGGTAGATTTAACTGTTTAATTTTCTTCATGTCTAACAAGGGGAGCTCCTCGAGCTCTTTGATGTCCCTGGCTATCTTCTGTTTCAGCGTTGGCACGTGAGGTCTGCTAAGACGGATAAAGTAGTTGATGCTGAAACCCAGGCGGCACCCGAGGTTGTGCGCGGACCTCTGCCCCGGTGGGCTCAGCGGTTTTGTGGGTGACTCGGGCTGGCGGTTCTGCAACGTCTTCATCTCCATGATGAGGCGGTGTCGGACAGCTGCCACATTGAGGAAGCTGGAGCACTCCAGGGAGAGCTGGGCAGAAAAGCGGGTGAGGTTGGCACAGTCCGTGTAGACGGACAGCGTGCGGCGGTGCTCGATGAGGCGCAAGTAGTGGAGGAAGAGATGCTGGCACACCAGGCCGATGTAGACGATCAGGCGCTGGTAGAGCTCCCGGTTGATCTGGGCGCCGAAGGCCGGGTCGTGCAGCGAGTGCTGGACGTCCTTGAAGACGCGCCTGACCTCGGTCAGGATGATCTCGCGGAAGAGGCGCTGCTGCTGGGTGGGCCGAGGGCCCAGCTGCATGCGCGCCTTCGCCATCTGCAGCAGGGCGGCGAGGGAGATGGGCACGGGCACCGGCTTCTGGGCCGAGGCGACGGCGGAGCAGGCCCGCTCGGGGAGCGAGGCCCGCACCCTGCTGTGAGAGGCGGGGAAGAGGGACAGCGGCGCCAGGACGCGCTGGTACAGCTCGTGCAGCTGCTGGGCGGGCCCGTCCATCTCCGCCAGGGCGTACAGCTCGCTCCGGGACGGCGAGGCCATGGCGGCGGCGGGCCGGGCCGTCCTGCGCGACCGCCCGCCGGCCCCGCGACCGACCCGGCCGTCGCCCTGCAGGCGGCCCGGGAGCCCCGCGGCGTTGCTAGGCACCGGGCGGCGGCCTCCTGCGCCTGCGCCTGCGCTCCCGCGGCGGGGCGGGGCGGCCCTCCGCTCCCGGCGTGCTGCGCGCGGCCGCCTGTGTCTCCGCCGAGCGGCCCGGGCGAGCGGCGGCGGCGGCGATGGCGACGGCGGCGGCGCCCGGCGGGGAGGGCGGCGTCAGCTGCAGGGTGAGCGGCGGGCGGCACTGCCCCGGCCTCGCCTCGCCGCGCCTGCGTTGGAGTCCCGGTGTCAATGCGAGGCGCGTCGGGCTGGGGCTCGGGAGAGGCCGGTTCCCGTCCTCGGGCGCCCGCCAGGTGCACTGGGGGCCGTGGCCCGGCGAGGACTCGGGCCAGCCCGCCCCCCGGGGGCGCCGTGAGCCGGGGAGGGGCTTGGCTGGCTCCCTGCGGAGGAGGAAGAGCTGGGTGTTAACGGAACGTCATATGAATACTTGCTTGGGATCCGCTTAGGGCTTTTGGAAATCCTGATCGCCAGCAAAATATTTCATGCAAACCCACAGATCAGGAATTGCAGCTGGGCGGTAGGACGGCTCGACGTGTGTGGGCAGGTTCCCAGTGAAAGTATTGGGGAGTATAGATACCTATAAAGCAGAATCAGTGGAGCGCAAGTGTGCATCTGCCCCGCGTACAGAGCGTTTTCTTTCCCCCCACCCCAGTCTCTAGCTGTGGTCACCTTGCTGTGCTCAGGGGGAGGATAGAAAGGTGATGGCACCCCAGTAATGCTTGTCCCCAACTACTGGTGACCAGAGCTCCATTCTAAGTTGCATTACTGGTGGGCATTGATAGGCCTGTCTTTCTTGAATGGGGAGCTGAAATGGTCTTCCAGCCTCATGTCATCAAGATAATGTAGCATTCTGGGTAAAGTAACTTACTTCCCCGCCCCACACACACACACAATTTTGGCTTCATATAGTATTTTGCTCTCTCTCTCTCTCAGTTGGAGTTTGCTGTCCAGATGACTTGCCAGAATTGTGTGGATGCCGTTCGGACAGCTCTGGACGGAGTACCAGGTAACGGGAGCAGCAGGGGCTGTGGCAGACTTGTTTTGTCCCTGTCTCCCTGGGTAGCAAGATAGTATTTCCCGCTTCTCAGAAATGGCTGACCTACGTAAAAAGCACGTTACGATTCTGGATCAGTCGTACACCTACATCTTCTCTCCAGGTGTCTCTACTAACTGAGATCCCTGAGGCAGCTTACAATACGTTGAGGATGCCGTCCTGTGTCTTGTGCCCTTGCAGGTTGTAAGCCTGTGAGTTTGGACGCTTGTGAGCATCCAGGGCTGAGCAGGAGAAGTGGCAAACCTTCCTTTCTGTATTTCAGTGCAGTTTAACTGCAGTGCTTTGGAAGGGCGAGGAAAGAGGCAGGAGTGCTGTCAGGATGCATCCTCTCCAGGCAGGCCCGCTCTCCCTCCCCGCTTGCTCCCTTTACGCCCCCTCTTAAGGTCAAATTTCCAACCTCTTTCTGCACCAGCTGCTGCGATGGCAGACTGGGGATTGAAGCATGGATCCCCAATGCTATCTTGAAGCTCAGGTATGAGAATCCAAATTATCCTGTGCCCCCTCTAGATGCTGTCTGGGGCTATGAGATTGCTCTCCTAGAATATAACACAGAGGGAAGAGGCGATGGTGTATATGAGGTTTTCCACAGCCATGAGGTGTTCCAGCTTGGCAAACTTCAGAATCTCAGCCACGGCCAGTCCAGTGATGTGGCGAAGCCAGGGCTTGTAAGGCTCTTTTAATTAGCAAGGACACCAACAGCTGCAACTTCTCCAGCATCCCCCTCTCCTCTGAGCTTTGCAATCCCCACAGCATCTGGAGAGAAACACGTTTTTCCAGAAACCCTGCATTGCTCCCTCTTTCCACACAATGCATTTCAGGGTGACTCGCTCTTGAATGCACTTTGCAGAAGGTTTGTTTCTAGTGGAGAGGAGAACCACTGGAACTTGTTTGTTGATATGGATCAACATGGCTACTTGCAATTTTGAGCTCTCCTCTGGGCCATGGGTGGAACTGGCCTGCCATTTGCCACTGGACAGATCTCGGAGCAAGTAGCTGCTGTACAGCAGGGTGTTAAGGTTAAGGTAAAGGGTTCGCCTTGACGTTAAGTCCAGCCATGCCTGACTCTTGGGGGCGGTGCTCATCTCCGTTTCTTGGCCGAGGGAGCCAGCGTTTGTCTGCAGACAGTCTCCGTGGTCATGGGGCCGGCATGACTAAGCATCGAGGTGCACGGAATGCTGTTACCTGCCCACCGAAGTGGCACCTTTTCATCTACTCGCATTTGCATGCTTTCGAACTGCAAGGCTAGCAGGAGCTAGGACGGCGCACAGGAGCTCACCCCGTGCGCAGATTCAAACCGGCGACCTTTCGATCAACCAGCCCAGCGGTTTAAACCACTGTGCCACCTGCAGTCCCACAGCAGGGTGTTAGTCACTCACAATTTTCACCCTGAGTGGTGGAGGTGAGAAGCACAAGTGGGAACAAAAATGCTTCTAACCCGCCCCCCCAGGCCTCAACCTCCAACTTCTCTGCTTCTAAATCTTTGGGTCACACCAGGTCTCAGGAGAGAGTAATCCCACCAGGAAGTGACTGTCAGGGAATCAAAATGGTAGTGCTTTGAAGTGTGGTGCTTATTTCCTAGGTTGTTGCTACTTATAAGGACTTCTTCGGCATCTACCCACAGAGTTATCCTGCATAAATTTACCTAATATTTAAAAAAATGGTTTATGGTCATTGCAGTACTCTGTGGAAGGGAGTTATGGGTGCTGAGAAGGACATTTCTCCTGTCCCCTTCGAAACTGCCTTCCGTGGGTGGCAAAAGAACTCTCTCTGCTCCCAATTGTTTACATTTTAGAATTTGGGGGGGGGGGGAATCGCTAAATGGCTGGTGTGAGGAAGGGGGCTTGGCCTTGTGGAGCCAGTGTGGTGTGGTGCTTAAGGGCACAGAACTGAGACTCGGAAGATCTGGAAGTTCTGGGTTCGACTCTCCACTGGGCCATGGCACCAACTGGGTGACTTTGGGCCAGTCCCAGACGCTCAGCCCAGCCTACCTCACAGGGGTGTTCTTGTGAGGATAAGATGGAGGGGAGAAGAATTCTGTAAGCAGCCCTGAATTCCTTGAAAGGAAAAGGTGCAGCATATAAATATAAATGAACAAAATAACAAATATTTGCCCCAAAGGCCTGTGGTTTCGCACCTCAGGTTAGAGGAACATTAAAACACGGAATCCAGGAATCGTTTCACAGGTGATCCTTAAAGTTCTTTGCTGATCAGTTCATCAGTTGGAGTTGAAACACGTCGTTTACCGAGCGGGTCGCCACATTTTGAAACCCGTCCTGCCCATCTCCTTCCTTCCAGGCCTCCAGGTGCTTGATATCCAGTTGGATAACCAGAGTGTGCTGGTAGATACTACCCTCACCACCGAGAAGGTCCAAAGCCTTTTGGAAAGCACAGGACGAGCAACTGTGCTGAAAGGGATGGGAAGTGCCGAGCCAGGTAAGTCCCGGCCGGATTCCCTCTGGCTCAGCCTTCCCCGCAATTCATCTCCTTCCTGCAACGGGGGCCAATCGGAAAGTTCTTGTAACTGAAATCCTGTAACTGGCGGTTTTCTCGCAGGGCCTCTCGGCAGTGCGGCCGTGGCCATGGTCTCCGGCCGTGGATTGGTGCAGGGGGTGGTGCGGTTCTTGCAGGTTTCCCCGCAGAGATGCCTCGTTGACGGCACCCTCGATGGCCTGGCGCCAGGGCTTCACGGCCTGCATGTCCACGAGTTCGGGGACATCAGCAGGGGCTGTGACAGGTGAGAAGCGGCAGGCGTCTTCCGGGGGCTTCTCCAGCTTTGGAGGAGATGGGTTACTGCCGTTGAGCTTTGTGTTGCTGCCTGTCCAAGTCCCTGCCTTTGTGTCTGTCCTGGATAGCTGCGGGGAGCACTTCAATCCGGACGGGGAACGCCACGGAGGCCCAGGGGACGCTCAGAGGGTGAGTCCAGGCAAGCTCATTATTGCACTGTTCTGGTTAAGGCGCGGTGGGGAATCTCGCTCAGCCTTAAGGACCAGATTCAGTTTTGGGAAAGTACGCAGGGACCCCATCCCAGGGGTGGGTGGAGCCAACGTCGAGGGGTGGAGTCAAGCACAAGGTGTGGGGCTAAATGTCACATATTGTAGCTGAAAGCTCCTGCTGCCAGGAGGCAAGCCGCAGAATAGCGGCATTCCAGCGTCTGCTTTTTGGGGATGTGGCCAACTTAGGGCTCTGGGCAGGCCAGATTGGGACCTCGGAGCAGGAGTTCCCCATCCCTGCTGTCGAGCATCTTGTAGCCGTCACCGGAGGCCTCTCCGCACTCAAATCGTGCAGTCTCTCGTCCTGTCTCTCTAGCATGCTGGGGACCTAGGAAATATCTTGGCCTCTGCGGATGGAAGAGCCTCTTTCCGGATGGAAGACAGCCGGCTGAAGGTGAGGCTTCCCGGAGCTAGAAGCTGCCTGACGAATGGCTTGATCAAAGAACCCAGGCAGAAAACGGGAAATGGAGTGTGAGCCAACACCAAGAGGTCACCCCTTCCTTTGCCCCGTGATCTGTTCAGCGAGTGTCGTAATACTTGCTCAGTCTACACCCCGTCCCATGCCTCTCAGTCACGCTGTCAGGATTTGGTCTTCCTGCCCTGTTGGCCCCCGACCCATGGCTTCCGGAGCGCCCCTGCCCACAAAGCCCCCTTCCCAACGTTGGCACGCCGCCTCCTCTGTCCCACATCTCTGTGTGAGGTTATCCCTGGGCCAAGACGCCTCCTGATGTTGCTCTCAGAAGCCACCCTGGTTAGCAATATTCCTGCTTTTCCGCTGTGATACATGGATGGGTCAGTTTGCCTCTGAAGACGAGCAACGGCTGCCCTTCCCCAGGGGGCAGTCCCAGTCCATAGAGAAATCAAGACGGTGGTGTCCCTGTTGCCGTCCTCCCCTGCAGGTCCACGAGATCATTGGGCGCTCCTTGGTGATAGACGCGGGAGAGGACGACCTGGGCCACGGAAGCCACCCGCTCTCCAAGATCACTGGGAACTCGGGCGAGAGGTGAGAAACCAAACGCTGGGGGAGGCAGAGGCACCTTCTGGTCCTGCCCTGAGCAGCGGATTGGACTCGGTGGTCTTAGAGGCCCCTTCCCACTCGACCGTTCGTGCGGGCTGTCCCGGGACACAACACACACGCTTCTGCTTGTGCAAACTTGCTGCCCTCCCCTGAGGCCCTCGCATCCGCCCTTCTGATGCTGTCGGACTCCATTCCCCAGCAACCAAAGGCAGGACTGCTAATATGGCAAGGGGTGTTGGGAGTTGCCATCCGATACACCTTTCAGGAACACATGCTGCTTATCCCTGGAAGGTGCAAAACTTTGCTGCCAAAAGGACTTTAGGTAGCACTGCCGCCAGGCTCCGTTCTAGGTGCCGATGCATAAAACCTTTTGTGGCCTGGGTCCCCCAAGAATCAGAGGCCGCCTGTTCTTCTAACAGCCTCCCTCTCAGCTTCACCCACCCCATTCGGCCTTGTTTTATGGCCCTTCCCCGAATGAAGTGAGAACGGTCAAGGCAAGAAGCGGGGTTTCCTCTAATTGTCCTCAAACTGTGGAATGGCCTCGTCTGTCCAGATGTGCCAGGAAGCTAGTTTTGCGGAGCTTCAGCTGTTGGATGGTAGAGAAATTCACTAATAAATAGGACACATCTTTTCCTTTCGGGTTTTGGGTCGATCGGATAGCCTGTTGGATGCTGTTTCTCTGCTCGCGTCTGAGCTTTGATCTCGGTGCTGCTGGGCAGCAAACAATTGACAGTTGTGGCTTTTCCTCCCCTCCCCTTGCTTTCCCAGAGTGGCGTGTGGCATCATCGCCCGATCTGCTGGCCTCTTCCAAAACCCCAAGAAAATCTGTACCTGTGACGGAGTGACGCTGTGGGAAGAACGGGAGTGCCCTTTGGCTGCCCGGCGAGGCCAGAGGGCCACCAGCCTACCCACCCCACACCTCTAGGATCTGTGGTTCGGCCGGCACTCTTGTTAGGCCACGGCTGCTAAGGATTCTCCCTGCAGCAAGGAGGGAGACGGCAACGAGACGCATCATGCCAGGAGAACATAACAGGAGCCTCCTGAAATTGCACGGATAAGGCAAGGGACAGAAGGAACGGGCTCGGGGGCCGTGGGCGGGTGGGCCTTGCTTTGTTTAGAAACATTCCAAGACCAAATCAAAATAAGCTTTCCTTTGGGTGGTGGTAAAACCCAATTCCCACTTCTACATCCCTTTTATAGCTCATCTTAGGCTTTTTGAGCTCCATTTCCTGCCTGTTTTCCCAGACTGAGGCTCTGTGCTTCCAAAAGTTGCCTAGCAGGCAGAAGTTCAACAGATGCAACTCTATAACCACCCAGTGATGGAAGCTCAACCCGTTGAGTGTCTGCATATCATGCAGTTCTTGAACATACGTCCTCTTATCCAGATTTTTGAAAATCCCCCGTGTGGGTGAAAAATCTGTTTTTGTGATAATCATAATTTCTTGGTGGGTTTTTACATAAAAAAGTGGAGTCCCACCCTAGGATGTCTTTTAAGTGTGTATTTACCAAGTGCCTTAAGTCTGAGGAGTTCCGTCTTGGTTTTTCCATTTCGGGCAGTTTGGCTTGGAAGAGCCTTCCAAGTCTTGCTCCCTGCACTGACAGAATCTTTCCCTGTGACTGCATATTTCATAAAAACAAGCTAACTGGACATTAGCAACCGCACATTAACAAGGAAAATAAGGGACTGCTCTTTACAATGCATGGAAGGTGGGGTACCGAGTCCACTTGATAGTTAGGAGTATAGAAGCAAAGAAGTACTTTATTCTGAATCAGTGGATCATGTTGCTTATGTGACCGGCTTTTCAAGGCAGCGGCTTTCTCTGCCTTAACGTGTGTGCATTTTGGATACTCTAAATGGAATTCTCTGTGTTCTTGAAACAAGCATTAAATTGTACGTCTTACCGGCTACCCAGTCTTGCTTCCTTTGCTTTGGCCCTTACTTGAGTGTCTGGGCTGGGAGGAATCTTTTGTGGATTTGTGAAACTCTCATGATGGTTCCTGATAGCCCGGGTTGGCGCAAAGGTTTTGTTTGGCACTTTGAGCCAAAAGTCACCAGGACTGCATGCAAATCAAATTAGAATGCAGCATCTGTAATTGAGTGCAAGATTTGGACTGAAATGGGAAGCATCTAAGAAAATAATATAGTATGGGTGAGAACAATGCTTCTGACAACAAGAGGTTGGTATCAAAATGATTTAGAGAACTCAGATCGGCTGATTTTTAAAATCTTTTAGGAGCCATGCGGATGACCCATCTTCATAAAATACCCTGAAGAAAGTCTGTTTGCTGCTAGGTTTCTGAGGGGCTTTTGGAGACGCAGTAGGAACACTTACTGCCCAGTGCCAGGTGAATCCTACTTTCCCCCCATCTCCATGACAGTCTGCTGGCAACTTTCACTTCTGTACCAGGAGGAAAACAGAGGCAGTGAGGTGTAGTGGTTAAGAGAATGGGACTGGGACTCAGGTGATCCGGGTTCTAGTCCCCGCTCAGCCATGGAGCCAACTGGGTGACTGGACCAGGCACAGACACTCAGCCCAGCCTACCTCACAGGGTTGTTGTTGGGATAAGATTGAGAGCAGGTGGAGGAGAACGTGTAAGCTGCTCTGGAAGGCAGGAGCCCATGTTGTGACTATTTTAGATTACATTCTGCCTTTTTTCCTCTTCCAAGGAACCCAGGGTAATGTGCATTGTTCTCCTCTCCATTTTAGTCCCCCAACAACCTTGTGAGGCAGGGTAGGAACGAAGTCAGTGACTGGCCCGAGGTAAGCTGCTGAGCTTCGTGGCCGACAGCCCAGAGCCAGGCCCCGCTCCCGTCCTCTAACCATTGCACTGTACCGCCGCTCTGGGGCCGCGTTCGGTCGCGGCGAGCGAGCCCTGCGTCACTCTAGCCCTTTTCGAAGCTCTGTCGCGCGCAGCCCTCCTGCGGGAGAGGGGCGGGGCCCGCGCCGCGCGCAGTGGGGCGAGCGCGCGCGCGTGCGCAGAGGGCGGCGGGGCCGCGCGGCCGGCGTGACCTCATTTCCGCCGAGCGAGCGCCAGCGCTGCCGCCGCCATTTTGCGCGCCAGCTCGCCCCTTTCTTCCCGCTTCGCCGTCGCGGCCCCGCTCGTGCGTGAGGGCGAGCCGATGCACCCGGGGGTGAAGGTGTTCGTGGGCAACGTGCCCGAGGAGACGTCGCAGGTGGAGCTGCGCGACCTGTTCGAGGCGGCCGAGCCGGGCGCGGTGCTGAAAGTGGCCCTCATGAAGCAGTTCGCCTTCGTCCACATGCGCGACGAAGCGGCGGCCGACCGCGCCATCGGCAAGCTCAACGGGCACCTGCTGCACGGGCACCGCGTCGTCGTCGAGCACTCGCGCCCCAGGCCGACCCACACCGTCAAGATCTTCGTGGGCAACGTCTCGGCCGCCTGCACCAGCGGCGAGCTCCGCGTCCTCTTCCAGGAGTTCGGCTCCGTCGTCGAGTGCGACATTGTGAAAGGTACCGGCGGCGTCGGCGGAGGGGAGGGCGGAGCCCCGCCTTTGGGCATGTGCAGAGCGCCCCGGGGATGGGCGCGCCCCGCGGAGGTCTAGCGAAGGCGGTGGCGAAAGCCTCCGCTGCCCCGGGAAGGCCCGCGTGCCAGGGCTCCCCTTCCCGCTCCTGTTGCCCTCAGTACTCTTACGTGGCCCGTCCGCCTCCGAGCGCGGAGACTCCGCTCCCGTTTAATGTTCCGAGTTTAGCGCCTTTAGTGGATGTCGAGCCCTACTCGCCAGCCGATAACGGTTGCCAGAGAGGTTTTACCAAGATCAGTTGTGCTGAAAGAGCCTCTGTTCTTAGGCTAACATACGCGTCTTCTAGAGAAGCCGGAGGAGGAGGGGAAGAACTGTGTTTGGGCACAAAGTTCAGCGGGTCGCAGAGGTGGATCTAAACAGCTTAACGGCTGTGGTCTCTCTTGTCAGGACTAGTTTGCAGGTGGAGGGAGGGGAGCGCTTTCGAGCATGAGGAATGCCTAACTCAACTGTTTTTTGTTTAAAGCATTTTTATCCTGTTCGTCAGCCGAAAAGGCTTCCAGACCAGCTTGTGTGCAGTCAATAAAAACAAGGATGTTCCTGCTTCTAGGCTTACAAGACATGGCGTGGCACGGCACAAAATGAAATAAGTTTGGGGAGGGAAGAGGGGGGGACGTAAGTGGACTTCCAAGTAGTTGCTAGGTCTGGTCTTTGTGAGTCGTCCTGTTTTTGTAAGAGCACAAACATGCTTTCCATGAGGAGAGAAAAGGCCCTTTAGGCATGTGCAGAGTGCACCTTCCATTTTGAGGAACTGCAAGAACTACCCTGCAGGGGCAGAAGGAGGCTTTCCCTCGAGCAGAGGGTGACCGGGCTGCTCTGCCCCACCCCAGGAACTTGGCACCAGAGCATTGAAAGGAATAGCTGCTGGGCGTTTCATGTACATAGAGGAGGAATTCCTGCTCCAAGACAGGCCCACCTCCCGCAGCACAGCAACTGCAGTGGCCCAGCTCTGCACTCTTTTTCTGGTGGCTCCAGAGACTGGTTGAATCGGTAGCGATCAAAAGTGTTGGGTCCTGTCTCTGATATACCCGTTGTTGGCGCAAAGGTTTGCAGGGGTAGAGAACTTGCCATCTTCCTGCTTGGGTCCACCTTCAGGGAATACTATCCTCCTCCTCTATGCCAGGGTCAGTGATGCAGGGCTGAAAGTTGCTGTAACTTCTGTCAAGGGGCAGGTCTGTGTCTGCAGGAACCTTCTGCCAAATGCGAAGGTGAGGATTCCTCCCTTAGCGCTGTTGTCTGTTCTCTTGGCCAAGCAGTGGAATCACATAATGCTCTGATGCACTCCCACCACCACTGCAGTGAAGACCTGCCTTTCCCAAACATGGCCTGCCAGAGGCTCATCTCTGTTAGTCGGTTCTGTAGCAGAAGGCTGTAACTGAATGAGACTTGCAAAGTCATAGGACCCTCTAAATGATCCTTAATTTATAGATACTTACTCCAGTTTCCTGGTTAAGAGAACATTTCCGCTTTGATCCTAAAGTCATCGGTGCACTGCATGGGCACAGCACTCTCCATCACCCTTCTCTCATTGCACTGGGTGATTTTTATGAAACAGATGGTCTGGTCTCTGACACCCCCTAGTCTTAGTTAGTTGTGCGGTAGTATATAATGGAATCAGCTGCCTAGAGCGGTGGTGGGCTCTCTCACACTAAAGGCATTCAAAAAGAAACTGGACAGCCATCTGGCCTTCATCCAGCTACCCAGTGAGTCAACTGCGTTCCCATGTAAGAATATAGATTGCTTTGGTTGGTCAGACCAGCAGTCCGTTGTCATACAGACATAATCATAAGCCAGGAGTCTTCATTTTGCTTGGCTTTTTGCAGAGAAGCAACATGTTGGTAAATGTATTCTGTTCGCTTCTTTGTCACATGAGCAGGTAAAAGGAGCCAGGAAAGAATGTCTGAACCCACATTTATGGGTTACTTCTCCTAAGCAAATCAGGACAGTATGTCCATTTTTAGCTAGGGTTTACCAAGAAAGGAGCAAAGTGTAAACAAACAGACTGTGTGGATGGTCACATGGTGGTTTAACAGGGTAGAATTTCTGGCTTTGGTTAAGTGCAAGCTTGATGATGGCGTCCTCTCTGCACAGGCAGACAAAAGTCTACCCTTCATTTTCCTTATTTTATAAGGTAGGTATATATCTACATCTTTGCCACAGTTGTATATGATAAGTTGTTCCCCTTCACCTGGGATGTTTGGGGCAGCACGTCCATATGTTCAGCTCCTCTCTTTTCCTCCCGAAGAGTTTGTTAGGCCCAGACTGTAATGGGCAGGGAATGACTTGCAGCCATCTTCTAAACTAAGTCAATTGCTTAATCACCAGAGCTGTAAGAAAGCTGACCAGTCCGCTGTCACGGGCCCAACCCGTTCTCAAGCATGTGCGTAAGCGTCCTTTAAGTGATACAGAGTTGGAACTCTCCAGTCCGTCACTGAACCCAGAGGCCATGGGGTTCTCTCACAGCTACCCGGCAACATGTGTGTTGTGCAGCTCTCCTCCGCATTAAGCACAGACTGTCTGAATGTCCCTCTTTCAGTCATTTGTTGTCTGACACACAGACTTTGCTTCCTTTCTGCCTGTCAGGAGAAAATTACACTTGAACGGAATGGAGAATGCGAGTTGCTAGAACACATTCCCACATTGGTGCAGGACAGCTTTGTCATACAGCTCCTAGTCTCTTCACCAGACTTCCCTGGTGCAAAATGTGACTCCCCTTTTGAAAAGCAATTGCTAAAAACGACAGGGATGAAATGAAGCCCAGTGGAATTCAATGTTGTCCACACAGCCAGCCAGCCAGCCAAAGGGGGATGACTTGTGGGCTCTTTGCTGTTGGCTTAAGGAAGGATATTTAATGTGGGCAAAGCAGTTTAAATTTTGCAGGTACCAGTGGGAAGGAGGCGTTAGTAGCAGGGGAATCTAGAGATGAATACGGCATAGTATTCGCAGCCTGATCTTCTCTGAAGACGTTCTGGCCAAAACATTCCTTCTTTCCTTGAAAGAATTGGCAGAATCATCACCTCGTGCTGTTTGCAAGGAAAGCCAGTTGAATAGTCTTTCCACCAAGTCAGTTTATCCCTGAGGCTGGTAAGCAGCTTCTGAAAGAGGCTGGAATTCTGTGGCCCTGAAGTGGACGCCCAGCCCTCTCCCTGGCTCTCCCCTGTCCCGTAGGCTCGGATGTTAACCGCCTCATCTTGGAGCAGTTGAAAAATGCTCTTGCGCCTTCTTCTGCATGTGTTTTATAGCCACTGGCTTGAAAGGCTTGCGTGCTCTTCGGTCACTGGAGGAAATTGCAGTTGCTCGAGCACTCGAGGCTGAGGTGGGCAGGCATCCCCCGCAGAGCTGTCCCGAGTCTGCCGTGACACTCCAGGACCCGGCGTGGCACCGTGCTGTACAGAGCCGTGGACTGTGCAGGCAGCCGCCTCTGTGCCTCCAGTCCTATCATGAAGTGGGAGGGGAGGGGGGCTTTGTGAGGCTTGCACGGCTGCCTTTCCAGAGAACGGCGTAACCAAGCCTTGGAGCTTTTTTATATGCACCTTCTGACTGCCTCTTTGCGGTGTATAAGCCAAAGCAACGGTCTGACTTGTCCCAAGGCAGCCGAATCCATCCTGAACCATAACGTTTGTCCACTCGTGCCTTGTGTAGGCGGGGACGCTGAGAAGTAAAGTAAACTTCGGAAGCTTCAGTCGAGCCCTTAGGCCCCTGTGGCCTACAATTCCCTGATCATTGGGGGACTTGGGGGAGTGGATCCCAACAGCATCACCAGTTCCCTTCTCCAGTTCTACAGGGTAGTAAAAGCCTGGTCATATAGGTCATGATGCTGTGCTTGGACTCTGGACAGAAACATGAGCTTCAACACCTCAGGAGTCCCAGCTGCTGCTGCTGCTGCGCTCTCTCCTGCCCCCGCCTTCATCATTAGATCATGCTGGTTTGTTAACAGTCCATCTGACTGTCATCCCTTGTTTTCTTTTTTGAGTTAAGCTACCCAGTGCCTCTGAAAACTCCCTGAGCTCTTAACCTGTTAATTGTTGCCTCTTTTTGTTTACACTTAACAGTCCATGTTTGACCCAATTTAAACATAATAAATAAACTGAGAACAGTGGGAAATCACAGTGGAAAAACTCTGGCTGGTGTTTCAGTGGGCACACCATTGTGTGCAAGAAGAGGCCCTGTTTTATACTGCAGAAAGAATGGGTAGTTATTCATTCAGCAGTTAACCCTTTTATTCCGTTGAAAATATGCAACCGCATAATACTTTTTGAAATTGCACTGAAGCGGCCATTGAAGATCAGAGAATATGCCCCTGGTTTGGCAGCTGCGTGTCTAAAAATGGGGGGTGGGCGGGGGTTTACAAGCAGCATTGTGACCACTAGGTGCTTTGCTTTTGGTCTTGTTGGGCTGGAATCCGAGCGAACCTTGAATGTGTCAGAAGTTGTGACCACATGTGCCAGTGGTTCCAGTAAACTTTTATCCTGTTAGGCCTCTTAATTTGAATCCAGTAGGTGAATAGTCTTAGCACCCAAAGGTACTTGCCCTATATCTGCTCTGACATGCAAGTCTGGTGTTCTGCTATATGGCATAGAGTCTGAAAAGTTGCTGGCATGTACTTCATGCTGGTGGGCTTACAGAATAAAAAGCTACCCTCAGCCCTTTTCTACTTCTTGTGGTAACTTGAAATTCACCTTGGCTAAAGTAGTGATAAACTTGAGCCACAGAAGAGACTAAAGTGTTTCTAAAACAATGCCACAAGTATGTTTGCAAAAATGTGTACAGGCTTGCAGTGTGGGAGGCCTTTTCCATATGCTTGGGTGAAGCATTAATATCCCCACGTGGAAGAGCTGTGTTAGCAGCATTCTCATCTCGAGACAAGCTTTCTTAGGAGGGATCTGTTGAAGTAGAGAGATGAAGAGGTGCAGAGCCGGTGTGGAACATCTGGGTTCTCCCTGGGATTCATTCTGAGAGGACTGGGGAGCAGGGTAGGAAGCCCGGCACTCAGCCCTCCAACGAAGTAGGGCCGGCGGGCACCTTGTGCTGCGTGGAATGCCCACGACTGTTCCTTTGTGGTGGCTGCTACAGTTGTAGAACTGAGTAACAGGCGGAATAGAGATTACTAAAATAAAATGAAGGAAGAACCCTGCTCCGTAGCAGATAGTTCACGTGTTGCAGGTCGGGCCTTCCTGGGTATCCTGGCCGGATCCACGTAGGCAAGCGTTCCAGTAATGAAATGTCATGTGTGTTCGCTATTGATAACCTTCTGTCTGCTGCTTTATCAGACTATGCGTTCGTTCACATGGAGAAGGACGAGGATGCTAGAGCCGCCATTGAACATCTTAATGGAAGGGAAGTCAAAGGCAAAAGAATTAATGTCGAACTCTCGAATAAAGCTCATAAGAGGGGGCCCGCTGGGCTCGGGGGCCCGCTGGCTGGTGGCGCCGAAAAGAACAAAATCCCAACTGTAGAAAACCTCCAGGCCAGGAGCGATGGCTTGCGATCTGGTAATCTTGCTTTCCCGATGGCGGCTTCGGCGTATTCTTCACTCGAATATGACTATCAGCAGCGCTTGGGCAACAACAATCTAAACAAATTCGACACGCAGGACAGTCAGGCCAGGCAAATATCCCCCTCTTATTTCGGAAGGGATAGGAGCCCCCTTAGACGCTCGCCCTCCAGAGCAGGCTACATGCTTCCCGCGACAACCCAGCAAGCCGCCTACAGAGACCAGCCTTCAGCCTCCCTGGGAACAGCATACAGAGACCAGCCTTCAGCCTCCCTGGGAATGGCCTATAGGCCCCAGCCCACAACCGGTCAGGCAGCAATGTACAGGGCCCAGCCCTCCACCCTGCTCGGAAACGCATACAGGGCCCAGTCGTCCGTGTCCATGGGGACCTCGGGTACCCAGCCGGCAGCCGCCGCGCTGACCACCTACACTGCCCAGGCGGCGGCCTACGAGGCTCAGGCAGCCGCTTCCCAGGTCCCCACTTACGAGGCCCAGCCCACCACCACATACGCTGCCACTTACGGGGCGCAGGCCGCTGCGACGTACGCAGCTTCTTACGGGGCGCAGGCCGCTGCGCTCTCGGCATCGTATGGGGCCCAGCCTGCAGCCAGCCAGTCGGCCATGTACAGCACACACGCGCTCTCCACACAGTCCGCCTCGTACGGAGTCCAGCCGGCGGTCGGCCACGCGGCTGCCTACGGGGCACAGGCCTCCTCTGCTCTGTCAGCCGCCTACGGGGCGCAGTCTGCAGCAAACCTGGCAGCTGCTTACGGCATGCAGGATGCGGCCACAGCCGCGTCCTATAAAACGCAGCTCTCCACTCCCATGACAAGCGCCTACAGAGCCCCAGCCGAGGCCGCCTATGCAGCACAGCAGTCCGCCTCGGCCCCCCTAGCTGCAGGTTACCGGGCTCAGCCGGCGTACAACGGGCTGACTCAGTCCACCCAGCAGGCAGCCTCCTACTCGGGAATGGCGCAGTCGGACGCTGCCGCGCTCCACCCACCGTACGAACGCACTCGTCTCTCCCCACCACGTGGCAGCCGTGAGGATCTCTACCGAAAAGCAGCTGTGATGAATAAGAGGTATGCAGCTAACCCAGCGGTAATGCTTTTCAGCTGAAGCGTGACTTCCGCCCGTGGATTTCTGTGCGCTTCCAGAGGGACCTGATGGAGCGTTCGCTGTGGGTCCTGGGAGGTGACAGGCTTCGAGCGAATGCTCTGGATGGCATTTGACCGGAAGCAAGTGTGGGTTGGGAATGGGGCTTGCTCATGTTTTGTTCCACTGGCTGTGCCGTTAGTTTTTCTTTTCCTAAGTCCAGCTGGTCCTTCAGCCTTTTTCTGTGCTTTTTTCTTTGTGAGATGGGGAGCAAATACAGACTGCACTTCACCATTTATCCTGTCTGCTTATTTCTCTGGATAATCGCGAGTACAGATCTGTTTAATGTGTGTTAGGCAGGACTCCCTGGTAGAGCCTTATGCAAGAGGATGTGTGGAAGGATTCCTGTATACTGGCCAGGTGTATGAGTGTTCCCGAAAAAATTGAATAGGAAATTTTTCCAGGGTTACTTAGGTTAATTTGCACAGTCGATTTACATAGGAAAATTCTTAATCCAACTCACATTAATTTCCCTAAGATCATTTTATGTGTAAAAAGAAAAATACTCCTCTTTGTTTGTACCACAAATGCTTGGCCTGAAATATTTCAGGAGGAAAATTAAAGCACATAATATGATTTAAATGGTATATTATGTAGAGTTTTTCACTGGAATGCTTGCAGACATTTAAAGACAATTCAGCATACTTCCATTATTTCAATTTAAGGAAAAAACAGAAGAGGCCAAAAACTGCTGATGCACTGGTCATTTTGAACAGCCCACGTAGCTCTGCATGGGGCACCTTCGGTTTCACTGTTGCTATATATTAATTCCATTTCACTCTGTTACATATACATATGCTACAGATAAACATCTGAAAAAACATCAGTTACAGATTTGAAACTGGCCGGCTTGCCTCATACTGCATTTGAAATTTGCATTAACTCAGTTAATAATGAATGCAACGAAACTGAGTTAAGCACTGATCTTTTCCCCCAGTCTTCTGCATCACTCATATTGGCCTTACTACCTGGTTAGATTCTGCCACACAGCCTAGAAGTAGATTTTCTGTAGCCTCTTTGGGTGACATTAGAAGCGAGAAGCACCAGCCCTTGCTCCAAGTAAGGATTGTGCAATATTGTGCTGAAACAGTTCCTCCAGTTCCAAGGGACCAGTCAGTGTGGCGTTTTACAATCGACTCGAATTACGGGAAGCCTGCCCTACACTTTGTATCCCAGCCCCCACCTCTATGATCAAGACGGCTGCACTGAATCTGAGCCCATTGTTTGGCTCGAGAAGTGGAGAAGTCGTGCATGAGCTCCTGAGCAAATTCTCCAGTGCATTCGGCTCGCCAGGCGACGGCAGGGCGCTGCTTGGGCTTGCAGTTGAGGGATTCGGCGCGCACACCTGTGCATTTGCCTGCCGGGCTCCCAGCCACTCAGAGGGTGACCTCTGAGGCCCGGTCCTCATTTCACAGAGCTGTTCTTCACAAACTCTTTGAAGCAAGGCTCGAGGTTCTGCTTAAAGGTTCAGCAAGTACTGGGGGTGGGGGCAGATTTTACCTGCTAGGACAGGTAAAATCGCCACAGTTCTTGCAAACAGGGTGATGGAAATGGACCCTTGGACTCCTCTGGTCGCCCCCGTTCTCTGCTCAGGTTGCAGCGCCCCCTTCGGTGCAGGGGTGGGGGAGGCCGTCTCCATCTTAGAGTATGTATGATATGGGGCATCACCGTACGCTTTTTTATTTATCAAATGTCTCTTCTTTCAACCAGGTACAATTCTGACCTCTCAGATGACCGCCGTTTATCTGACCTCTCAGATTTACGCCGTTTAGCAGACTCCCCCCATGCGTACCGCCATTCGCCAACAAAGGGTCAACTGGATTATCGCCGACTCCCTGAAATGCAATCCGATTATGCCCGTTACGCGGGTGCCTATGGCGATTATTTCCGTAGCACCCAGCTGCAGATGCATGCTAATTACCAGCGCCGTTTATAGAGGATTTTCCCCCGTCTGTCCTGGGGTGGGGCTGCGTCATCGTCCCGGCGCCCGCCGTTCAAATGCATTTAGCGAAACCACGAGCTGCCGCGCCCTTAACGAGCAGTCGTTGCCTTTTAATTTCAGAACATCCTTTTAGTTGCTCCATTACTTTCCAGCCTTTGTCACAGGTGCCTCAGCAGCACCTCTGTCTCGCTTTAGTTGGCCTTCCGTACTCTAAGTCAAGCGTGTGTTATTCCTTTAGTGAGCCATACTTGGCCATCCAAGACAAACCGTTTTCCAGGAAAGTCAGCTGGGTTGCCAGAGTAGGGCTCTGCTTGGCCTCAGGAGTGCTGCAAATCTCAGCACACTCAACCATGTAAAACCAAAGTCCCAGGGTGAGGGTGGCCACACGGTGAACGGCGTTGCGTCTGGTTCCTTGGTCTTGCCTTTCTCCAGGTCCTGCCAGTGCGAAATAAAACTTGTGTTGCATTGAAATCCTCATTTCAAAGTCCTGATTGAAAGGATCTTTTGGTATCTTTTCTAAGTCAGTTCACTTGCTTTTATGTAACAGCATCTTTTGCTGACTTCTTTGTGACTTGCCGGTATAGCGTGTGCAAGTAAACCTGATGCTAGAAGTGAGTTGGGGTTGTTTTCTGTTTTTGTTCGGGGCTTTCCTTCTCTTTTTGTATCAACTGTAAATAAAATGCGGGGACTGACATTTTAGAAAATCAAGCTGTCCGGTGGTTTTGGGTGGGGGGGTGCGCGCGTGTTACATCTCCGGTTTCGCACATACGCAAGTGCGCCCTTTCCAACCTGGGTCCTTCCAGATGTTTCAGCTTACAGCTGCCATCATTACTGACCATTGGCCATGCAAGCTATGGCTGATGGGGGCTGAAGTCCAAAATACTTGGTGGGACCTGGGAGTCACACTCCGAACCATCAGGAGCATCTCTGCTGACATGGACTCGAGGTGGGTGACTGCAGTGGAGAATTCAGGTCAAAATCTTGGGGATTCTGAAGACCTAGTCTCCCACTACTGCATGCAAGATTCACAGGCCCTGGACCACCCTCCAGCCCAAGGGAACTGGAGGGGTCTTTCCCCAGCGCTCTTCCATTCCTGCAGTGTTGAAGACTGGATCCTTCCATTGTAAATTGCAACTGCCTTTGCAGACAAGTCGGGCCCCGTTGGGAATCCCTCACGGCGTCAGAGTCTCCAGAAAGGGAGGGGTGGCAGAACCTCTCATGGGGCTCACATGGCAGAATGCCATACGAAGGGTGACGATTCCTCACTGGAGACCAGAGGGGTGAAAAGGAAGAGAGGGAAGGGCGGAGGAAGCCGAGGCCCGTCTTGACGGGAGCAGTCGCTGCTCCTGTTCATTCCGTGCAGCAGCAATTGAAATGGGTTCATAGAGCTGAAAAGCCACGTGCAAACCCAGAAAGCCCGGTCAGCTGGAAAGGATGGCGGCACACTAGCTTGATGCAGGATAGACATTTACCTGTTTTTCCTAGTAGTTAGATAATTGGTTGTTATGTCACTTTTCATAGGATTATGTTTCTGGGAAACTGATTAAAATGTGGAAACGTGTACTCCTCTCCTTGATCTGTCCCTTGTTTCCAAGGAAGCGACTTCTTGGGCAAATCCATCTTCGACTTAGATGGTCCGCTGCCTTGGTTTCCACTTAACCAAGCAGAATTGCCCAAGAACACCAGCATGCGGTCTGAATATAGTACTCCACTTGGTTTTTGTTTCCTCACAGCCACATCGCCAAGTTAAATCTGACGAATTTCTCCCCAAAACCAAAGTATGCAGTCCCAGAGCCTACCGCGACCTCTCTAAATAGATGGCAGCTGTAAAACAACCACTAACTGCTCGCCCATCTGTTGCTTGTATCTCCTGGAGAATTTTCAACAGGGTTGTTAGACTTGGAGGCATGGTAATCGGGCACCTTGAACGATGGTAGGGGGCGGGGAGAGGTGTGCGTGGCTAGGAAGAGGTCTTTGCGTCTACTGGTGTGGTGGAAAGGTGGCTGCAGTATTTCTGCTGCTAAGCGGTCGGCTTCTGTCCTGCTAGGATTTAGTCCCGATCAGTGAGCTGTCTTCTCACCATTTATTACAGACAGGTCAGTAAGGTTTTTAAACCCATGGCTCTATGGCCAGAAAATTGGATGCGAGTTGTGTGTCAGTCGCGGTGCACCCTTCCTATGGTTAGATAAACGTCTGGATGTCAAGAGTTTTCGTGGGCAGAAGCGGCTGGCAATAAAGCAGGGGCCAGAAGTACAGTTTGATGGGTGTTGACACAAAGCATAGTCAAGCTTTGACTAGAGGAGCCACTTAGAAGTCGGCCAAATTCTTGACTGCAGCTCTAGGCAGGTATTTGCTTAATTCGGTATTTGACTTGAGTTGGATGATGTCCATGGACTTCATTTAGTTCAGCCTTGGCAGGAACCATCGCAGGGTTCCAGCCATGCCGAGGAATCACGCAAGCCAGACACCTGCCCAAGCAGCAGTTCTCGTACTGCTGGTGTAAGTTTGGTTCCTTCTCTTGTCCCGAATGGAAGGACTCTTGACTTCTGATCTCACGGTACCACCCCTGCCCATCAACTTGAGAGGACTCCAGTTTTAAGAAAAAACTTTTATTTTCTCCAATTCAAGAAAGTTCCTCTAACATGAGACAGTGGGTGTCTCGTGGCAAGCAACTGGACCAAGCATCCAATCTGCATTTTGACATTTGAACCAAAACACCGCAGTTTGTTACGGCCCAATGTAATCCTTGCATTCATTCATTCATTCATTCATTCATTCATTCATTCATTCATTCGATTTATTCAATTCGTTTAATGCAACTCAAGATTTCTTAATAGGAGTGTCCATCAATATAAGGAAGGTTTTTCTGGTTCTTTGATTTTAGTGGGTATTGAATGCTGACTGCATTTACTGCCTACTGAGCAGCAAAATGCGATGCAAGAAGTAGCTGCTTTGCAGAATGTACACTCTGCCTTGACTTTCCCACGTCCAGGGATTGTACAGGGCTACCGTGAACAAGGTGCGCTGCATCCATTTGCCACAGATGCTGCCCGTTCACCCATCTGATGCCCATTGAATTCCGCCTGTTCCAAGTTGGACGGATGCCCCTCTGATCTGTTCTCGGCGCTACGCAAAATCAAAGTGCATGCAAGCGTGTTCTATTTTGCTCATTGCAACTCTAGCAGGACAGACTCCTGAAGCGAAGCCGCTTCCTTCCTGGGCCCAGCTGGCCGTTTGAAGGACAGTGCTTTCCGCAAAACCGTGTAACTGCAGCAAGGAGTGCCCATGGAAGGGCTCCGCTTTTGCTCTGCCACTTCAGCTCCCGTGTTGCCCAGTCACGGAATCGTGTTCACTCCCTCCCACCTAATCGTGCGAGAGGGATTCTTGGCCTGTCAGATCCATCAAAGGTGAGGAGTGTGGCAGCTGACCACACTCTGGTTGCGGTACGAGCAGTGCGGTGCTTTGTCGGTGTCTGCCGGTCAACCAAGAGCTCTCTAGCTTAAACGTCTCTAGGTACATGAGGCGCGTCGGATGTGGCCGTTGCTTCCGGCTCTGTCATGCTTCCAGCACGTTGAATCCGGTCCACTGATTCATCATGGCTTTTGACATCCAAGCTACCAAAGCCCACGGGCTTCCGCTGTGCCAAGATGGTGCCGTCAGTTCATGCACTGCTCAGTCACAACAGCTTGTGTGCAAGTCACCACTAACCTCTAGAAGAGGAAGGAGCAGAACCTGTGCTGTGCTAACAGGCTTACTTAATAAAAGCCACGCGGATTGTTTTGTGACTGGCTTTCACATTCAGACAGAGGTTACAAAATTCACCTTTTGGCAGCACTAGAATCCATGGAAATATTCTGGATGTTACTGGACCTGTAAAATCCAGTTTCCACACGAGCAGCTTATTCTGTGTGGTCAGATTTTGCCAGCCATCCTCCTCACAGGGAGCTCAAAGATGTGAGCCTCTCCCTGAATCGCTGGACAATCTGTGCCCAAGCAGCTTCAGCTTCCTGGGAGAGCTGAACAATGTCAGGCTGCATGGGAAACTCAAGTTCAGCTTCTGCTTCTCCTTTTCCTGGTTGTAACGGAATCTTGCCCAGAGGCACTAGACTGGACTGGGCATTGGACGCCTCAAGAGGGTGTAGGTCTACTGGAAAACAGCTTCCTATCACCAGCTATATTTTTCTTCAGCGGGGCTACAGGGAAACAGAATTGGGCTCATAACCTGAATTTTCAAGGGGTCACTCCAGTCCCCGTGAACGAGAGAGGTCATTTGTATGAATGAGTGAGAGGTGCATTAAAAGGAGACACACACACCTGGGTGGGAGTTAAGCCTTGTTCTGCGAAGCATTTCTACTCCAGCCTCCTTACCATAATTGCAAACACTTCACCCTGTTCTATATTCTGGAGCTTTTAGTTACAAACAATATAATGCCCAAGCTAAACATGTGAAATACTCCTGTTTTTGGAGCTTTGTTCCTACACTTTGTCCATTTTACTTCATCTTAGTTTCAGATCATCTTGTCTCGGATGCACGTGTCTTGTTAGCTGGTTTCTGTAACGTTTTGGACCAAGACTTCATTCGATCACAAAATGTTTCTCACCAGCTCCCCAAACTCAGACACTCATTACAATGTCATACTATGCATTGCGTTGTCCTTATCTCAGACACTCCTTCCTCCTCCCTTTGACCCTCATGCTATTTACCAAACCCCCTTGCAAGCGCATGAACCCGGTGTTGGGAAGAGAAGTTCCCGTCTCCCAGTTCCCCTGGCTGCCATGGCCACAGGCCAGTTCAATGGATAGAAAATGAACGTTCTCTGTGTCTCTCCATGGATTTTGCCCTGACCTCCAGCCTAGCCTGGGTTGACTGTCAACATTCTCAGGAACGGAGAATTAACCGTTGCAAGAGGGTGTGGTGGCGGCCTTTCCCAGCACTTCGCAAAATGCCAGTTTTGGAGCACAATCCTCTGGTGAACAATTACGAAGCTGGATATCGAAAGGCCTCAGTTGATGTGCACCACTTACAATGTATGTAATGGTCCGTTTTATCGATTCCATCTATTGTGAATGAATGAGCTCTGGGCACAATGTTAAGGTGTGTTCGGAGATGCCTCTTCAGCGCTATCCGTACGAATCCTATTGCTACAAGCTGCTGCCTTCAGCCAGGGGCCTCACTGCGGCGTACAACGGCATTCGCCCCACATTTCCTCGGGTTCGGTTGGATGCGACCTAGTTACGTGTCCCGGGCGAGTGCGTGAGAATTGGAACAAGGGTCTCCTCCCGGCCGAAGCTGTTCGGGCTTCCCAGCCCAGCTGCAGACGCGCCCTGAGCTTCGTCTGCGGTGCGCGCGCGCGGCTTTGGCACGAGGCGTCTGTCCCGGGCGGGCGGCCATCGCTCCTTCGGCCGGGCCCCGTCGGGCGGGCCAAGACCCGGGGTCCTTGATCACCGCGCCGCCGCCGCCGCCGCCGAGGTTGCGCCGCGGCTGCCTCTTCGTGGAGGGGAGCGGCGGGCGTCGCGGAGGGCGGGTGCCCCCTCCGCACCGCGGGGTCCCGCGGTCTGGCCCGGGCGGTGGGCCGCGGAAGGCCGGCGCCGGCGCGACTCCGACGGCCCCGGGCGGCGTGGGGCCGCGTCCGGGAGGGGCGGCGGCGCCCCGGCGGGCGCCCGTTGCCAGGCAACCGCCCCGTGGGGGGCGGGCATAACTTCCGCGTCCCGGCCGGAAGCCGCGTCTCTTTCCGCGCCTGGCGCGCGGCGATTGGCGGGCAGGAGCGCCCGTCCCGCCTCCCCGCCGTCCTCTCGCCTCCGCTGATTGGCAAGCGGCGCCGCCCGTCGCGCCGAGGGAGCCTTCCCGGCCGGGCGGGGAGCCGCCTGGCGGGGCTCGTGGGCGCTCTCGCAAAATGTCTGCGCGGGGTGCGCCGCTCCCGCTCGCCCCTCCGCCCGGTGGCCAGGCGGGTCGGAGGGACGCGGCTCGGGCCCAAGGCCGGCGGTCGCAGCCCAGCCTCTTGGGCTCCCGGTGCTGCGACGGGGGCGGTGGCGAGCCTGTTGCTGAAGAAACCGGGCGGGGCTGTTTGCTGCCGCCGGTATTACAGTGCAATTTCCATCTCCCTGTTTGTTTTCAAGTGATCTGAATATAGACCCAAGCAGTTCTCTTGAAATGCGTACACTATCCTCCTCTTTCCTCTTTTCCGCGTTTAGATGGCATGAAAAGTGTAATATCTCACAGGAGTCCTTGAACTGTAATCCTACATTTCACCAATAAAGAGCGTAATTTTTTAAATTCTTTATTAAAGAATGAATTTAAATCACTATCTGTCAGACACAACTTACTCCTTCTCGGTATACATTCTGATACAGGGTGGTCATGATCCCAACCTGTAGAATGGGCATTACAACACACATGAGCACAACTTGCATTAGAAATACAGTAACTACAGACTATATTTGCATTTTCAATTCCTTTTCAGTTGAGAAAAAATGTCCCAAGCACATTTTTTTGTATGTAAGAAAACAGCTTTGAAAAAGTTTTGCTGTATCTTTGGGGAGATGGGAGAAGATACCTGTGCCACATCAACATTTCTGGAACATTACATTGTCTTTTATAAGCAATTCACAACCTTCTGACCAGAACAAAGTTAAATGACCTAAATGAACTTGCAGCCAATTCAATTATTAGTCCTGGACTACATGACACTGAACTGCTGCTCAGAGTCCTTCACTACAGGCACAGCCTTTTCAGGCCGAAGAGCTAAATCCAGTATTGGTAGGAGACCTGGGACCACAACTACACATTAACTGAGAAGTATGATTATTATATTTTTCACACACACCAGTTCTACCGCTTTATTTTTTTCTTTACTTTTAAAAGCCACACTTCTCTATCCCTCTTGGCAACAGATGCGATTCTCTGTTAAGAATCACAAAGCCCTCTGGAGTTTTCCCACTTTTAGCCAGTCCCTTACAGGCCGCAGTCAATGTGAATGTGAGCATGACTTTTCATTGTCTTCACGTGCTGATTTCATATATATAACTGTACATGGAAGATGTTTGGACATTGAGGTCTAAAACTTTATGAAGTAGAAATGGGGGAAGAGAACCAGGAAGATGTGGGATTTGGGGAAGATTGACTTAGAGTCATACAGAAGTAACCATGGTTTAAATAATGGTATTTATTTTATTATTATTTATTTTTCGATTTATATCCTGCCTTTTTCCTACAAAGGGCTCAAGGCAGTCTACATCATTCTCCTCCTCCATCTTATCCCCACAACAACAACCCTGTGAGGTAGGTTGGGCTGAGAGTCTGACTGGCCCAAAGTCACTCAGTTGGCTCCATGGCTGAGCAGGGACTAGAACCCGAATCGTCTGAGTCCCATGTGCTTAACCACTACACCACACTGGCTGTTACCTTATGTTATTGTTAATTATTATTATGTTGATTATAATTAACATTATTAATATTAATCATTATTAACATGATAATTATGTTATTATGTTAATGTTACATTAACACCAGTAGCAGGGCAAGACTACTTGCCCATCTAACCTATCCTTGTCTATCCTGACTGATTTCTAGAATCTTAGAGAAGGGTTTTCTCCACCACTTGACACCAGAAAATTTTAGAAACTGGAGATGGCAGGAACTGAACCTGGAAGCACTGGAATCTGCAGCATGCTCGCTGTGCTTTCTCCTCACCATATGAAACCCTGTAGTGAGCCAGGCCCTGGGTGCACCAGTTTTAGGTATTTGCAGAAGTACATCTCTTAGCACTTGGCTAATCTCTTGCCAGCCACTGAGACCTTCTTTATGGACAGGCAGAGTGCATTTTCATCCGTAGAGCATTGCAGTTCCCGTAATTTCTTGCCTTGGTAGCCCAAACCAGCTGGAGAGTCCCAAGGTGCTCCTGGCAAATTGCTTCTTCCTCCGATATCATGCATGCGGTCGATATGAAATAGTGGCTGAGGTGCTGGACTGTGACTCGAGAGATCAGTCCCCGACTATGCCGTGAAAATCATGCCTTGCCCAATCACTGCTGCAATAATTGTATTTTATTGTGTCACCGCCCTGAGACACAGTGAAGGGCGGGATATAAAGGTTTTAAATAAATAAAATAAAATAAAAGGGAGTAAGATAATGTACGCTACCTTAGTTTCCTTGCAGAAGGATAAACTTGGGATATAAATATGATGCGTACATTAATCGATCAAACCTAGGGCTTCGAGGCAGACTTAGAACTACACCCGAGACCAGCTGCCGCAAACACGCCCGCCCAGCGGGGGAACACAGCGGCTCGGAACCTTCCTGCCAGCGCCGCGGGTTCCGGCGGAGGGGAAACGAGGGGGCGCTGCTGTCGTCGAAGGCGCGTGTGCGGCGCTCCGGGGGCGTGGCTAAAGCCGGAAGCGGCCGCCGGGGGAATCATGGCGCTCAACGCTACAGGTAAGTGGGGCCGGAGAGCGCGGGTTACCATGACGACCGGGCCGGCTGGGTCTGCTCGGAGCCGGGGCCCCTTCGCGGGGCCGGGGCCGGGGCCGGGGCCCGCCGCCTCACCCTCCGCGCCGCCTCCTTCCCTCCCGGCGCAGGCTCCGACGACGCGGAATGGGAGCCGCCTTCGGAGGCGGAGCTGAAGGTGATCCAGGCCCGGCGGGAGCGACAGGATAAGATCAGCAAGCTGATGAGCGACTACCTGCTGAAGGGCTACCGCATGCTGGGCGACTGCTGCGAGGACTGCGGGGTAAGAGGCGAGGCGAGGCGAGGGTGCCCCTGGGCATGTGCTGAGCGCCAGCTGGGAAAGCGGGGAACAAAGCGTGGTGGCCTCGCTGAGAGCAATCCCGCTGGTGGGGGGCAATGGGAGTTGCAGGCCCGGAGATGACCTAGATGGGAGCTTTGCACCAATTCGGTAAGGAGCGTTTCCTCCCTGCTCTCCCACCCGCCGCATGCACACCCGGCAAGGAGGAGCTTTGAGCCTTGGCGCCCTGGAGGCGTAGGAATGATTAATGAGACTGGGGAGTGTGGGACAGCCTGACATGAATGCAGGCGCCCCTGTCTCACCTTCCCAATTGTAGCCAAATAAAGCCCCGCAATCTTCAGAAAACACCCCATGTAATTTGAGCATGGCTTCGCAGGCGCAGTCCCTGCATTGGTGGAGGATAGAGCTGCAAACAGGGCTGAAGTGGCCTCTAGGGCAAAGCAGCATGGCAGCAAGATGTAAGGGGCATGGTATCTCTGGAGAAGTCCTGGGGGTCCAGTGCTGGCTGTCTGCCCCCCAAAACCACCATTATGGACCACAGCTGTGGCCTGAGAAGAGCTTTCTCTGATCAGTGCCAGTTACAACATAAAACCTGTTGCCATGATATGGCCTCCAGATGTCACGCATGTCCCCAATCCACCCACTCTGTGTGGTGCTGCTGCTGCTCCTTTGCTGCGGACGCTGAGCGGTGGCTTTTGCAGGAGGAGGGGGTGTTGGTGCCGCCGATTGCAAAATAATGGAGCAGAATGTGCCCAGCTATGCACTGAATGATTTTGTGTGCGCTTCAGATTGGAGTCTCCTCCTTAACTGATAACTTGTGGCAACTTTCCTTTCCCCATTTACCTTGCCTCTGGGTGCTGTTGGATCAAGTTTTAGTGACTGTAGCTTGGGGGTTTGTTTCTTGCACCTCGGCATCAGTTCCTTTCCTCTCTGCAACCTTGGGTTTTTTTTAGACCATTTTGCTGCAAGACAAGCAGAAGAAATTGTACTGCGTTGCCTGCCAAGAACTTAATTCTGATGTCGACAAGGATAATCCTGGTACGTTTGTTGGGGGGAGGCGTGGAAGGAACTTTTTGCTGTCGCACCTAAGGTCTATCGCCATAGCCAACTTTAGAATGAGGCCTCGATGCAGGGAAAGGGGCCTGGCGCTTTCCTTCCCACTGGGGAAAGGGCTTTATTTGCTAATTAGCTGCCAGCTGTAGCGCTGGAGCTCATCCACATTGTTCCTAGCAGCTGAGGTGACACTGCTCCTATAAAATGTAACTGGCAAGCAGCCATCGCTCAGTAGTTACGCGACGATGGTTCTGGCAATTGAGTTGATTTCTGTACTCGTGGCTGCCCTGCTAACCCAGGATGTGCCAGGATCTTCTGTGCTTGAGAAGAGGCACGTCTTTCGCTGGGGTGCCTGTGGGAAGATGGCTGGGCTGGCTTGCTGCACCTCGGGAGGCCCAGGGTCCTGTGGTCACGTCCGTGTGCCCCTCTCTCTCCAGCCCTGAATGCCCAGGCTGCCCTGTCGCAGGTGCGCGAACGCCAGCTGGCTGCCAACTGTGAAGACGGCCCTTCCTCTGGGTATCTCTCCTCCCTGCCGACTCCACGCCACGTGCCCCGGCCAGAACACTGTGAGGGTGCCGCGTCAGGACTCAGGGCTTCTGCCCCCGCCCCGGTCCCCCCAGTGCCCGTGGCGACCCTGGCCTCTCCGCTGCCCAGCAGTGCCTTGACAGAGGCAGAGGAGGCGATACTGCGGAAGATCAGCTGGGCCAGCCACGAGCTCCAGCACAGCGCGTCCATCGAGACGAGCATCCAGCTCTGCTCGCTGATCCGTTCCTGCACTGAGTCCCTCAGGGGCATTAAGGAGCTGCTGCCCTGAGGGAGGCAGCGGCTGGCGCCCTGCTCCACCGGGGCGTTGCCAGCCGTGGATGAGGGGTGGGGACGTGCCCTCGCGGGCCAGAGTCCGAGCCACTCAAGCCAGACTGTGTTCTCCCTCCCCATTAAAGCGTCTGCCCATCCTCTCGTTCTGCTTCTCATGGCGTTTGCAGACCTTCGTTGCGGTGGAGCCGACAGGCCCTTAACAGCATGGAAGGGGGTGGATAATTGCTTGGCTTTGTGGGTGGCCAGCCCAACATTCCTTAGCCTCGAAGGCTCCGGCCCCACGCCTGGATCATCAGCATCGCTGTCTTCCTCGCACATTTCCTCACTGCTCCGGGGAGGCGGGGCCCCCAAACCGTTGCTGACAGTCTCCCACCCATGGCCTCCTCGAAGCCCTCTGGGGCTGCTCTCCCACTCCGGCTCGCATGTGGGCTGCAGGAAGAAACAAACGGGGGTTATCCTGAAAAGCAGCACAGTTAGTAGTCCACCTGCATAGTTTACTCTTTCCCATAGCTCTTGATGCGTGGAGGTTTGAATGAACATCTGATCCATGGCATTACAGGGTTAGACGGTATCCAAATACTGTGCTGCTGAGCTTCCTCATCTCGCCTCCGCCACCCACCGTAGGCCAAAGGGCTCTTCCCCAGCTGTTTGGGGCAACTTTCCACCTCCTGGTGGAGCCAGATGCTGCCTTCCCCAGGTCACTGGGCTGAGAATCCAGGCCGGAAACGGACAGGCATCTACCTTTCCACCTGCTTCTCCACGTGCCTTTTGGGGAGTAACGAGCAGTGGTAACGAGAAGGAAGAGAAGCTGCAGGTGCCAGTGCGGACTTGCTGTCTGCCTGCCAAGCGAGCGAGTGGGAGCCAACCTGCAAAGGAGGTCAAGAGTGTGGCACCGAGGTCAACCCACCAGCGGAGGGGAATCGAATTCGGGGCCCTCCAAACTCCAGAACTGGCACCACGAAATGGCCTTGGCAGATCAGGCTTCCTGTTCATCCAGGCCAGAATTTCTGCTGCTAGTTGGTATTCTGGGCCATATTTGCGCTCTCCCTTTCTCTCTCTCATATTTATAGCCTTGAGCCCAGGTCTGATGCATCCCCAGCCTGCAGATCCACACTGGTGCTTGCTTTGGGGAGAGGCCCTGCAGCCGGTTGGCGTCAAGAGGGCTAGGATGGGCCCACAACTGCTCGTGCTTCCTGCCAGGAAGTGGGTATAGACGCCCTTCCTGAAGACACAGGATGCAAAGGGATTACTCAGATCAGCTGTTCTTTCAGAGCTGCCTTGAAACCTCCCCAGGCTTCTCGGGGAGCTGGGACAGAATTCATCTTCGGAGGAGCTGAGTGCATTCCAGCAGGGGCAAAGGGCCTAGATGACCTCTGGGCAACACATGAGGTGTAGATTTAGCTCTCGAGCCGGAGTTATCCTAAGCAGAACTGGGTGTGCCTTAAGCCCTGGATTAAATGGGGAGGCAGGAGAGAGTTGGTGTTTTACAATTAAACCATCTGTTTGTTAGCTCAGTCACTATCAGTCCCAGATAGCAGATGCAAGGGACTGAACCTGGGTCCTTGCAACCCCTAAAAGCAAATCAAGATTCCAGTCCTCCTGGTTCTGAATAAAAGGTGTGATTGCAACCTGTTCTGTCACTGAAGGGTTTTTGTTGTTGCATTGGATCCTTTTGTCTTTTGAGGCTTTAATGTTTGCAAACTGTGACATCTAGAAAAGAGAGGTTTCTTCAGAATATGTGAAAAGATCAAGGAAGCAGCAGGTGTATTTTAAGAAATGAAAGTATCCTATACTGGTTGGCAGGAATGGGTTCTCCACTTCTTGCTGTTGAAGGTAAAACTGTAGCCTGGAGCGGTTCCCTTGCGCAGGTGTTTGGAGCTGTTCTGGGGGGCGAGCAGCGCAGAGAACCGCAGTGGAAAGGCAAGGCTCCCGGGTAGGATGGAGCCTGGCGGTGCGTAAGAGGGCGAGTTTCACGTTTCACCCCAAATCTCTGGGGCCTGCGAAGAGTTTGTTTTAAACGTCTGTTGAGGCCCTTGCCAGAGCAAGTTCCGCAGCACCCCAAGGGGGGAAGGCAGCGGCCAGTGCGGAGCAGGAAGCGGGCGAGCCGCTCGCTCCCGCTTGTCTGGGGGCAGCGCCCGGGCATCTCCAAGCAGCAGCCTCCGCAGGAGGAGGAGGAGGAGGAGGAGGAAGGAGGGAAGGGGCGGGACCTGCCCGCGGGCGCCGGGCCGGAGGAGCCGAGCCGCGCCAGCGCCTCCCGCGGCCGCCTCGCCCTCCGCGCGGCGGCAAGGCGCGTCCTCGCCGGGCCGGGCCGGGCCGGGCGCAGCGGGTGTGGCCGCCGCCGCAGAGCGAACAAAGGCCCGGGCCGCGCCCGCCGCAAGAGCGCCTCTGAGCGCGGGCGGAGCGCCCCGCGCGGGGGGGGGGGAGGAGGAGCGGCGGCGGCAGCAGCAGCAGCGAGCGGCGCGCCGGGGAAGGCAGATGCCTCCCGCCGCGGCGCCCGGGCATCGCGGCCGCCTGCGGGGCCCCCCGGGATGCGGGCGCGCGTAGGGGGCCGCGCCTGGCCGCCGCACACGGCCGGCGCGCCCCCGCGATCCCGGCGCCGCTGAGCGCCCGCCATGCACTGCCCGCAGTGGCCCCCGGACAGCCCGGCGGGCGGCGGCTGCGCCATCGAGGGGCTCCCGCCGCTGCCCAAGGGCCTCAGCGGCATCCTCAACTCCAGCGGCGGCTCGTGGCGCGAGATCGAGCGCGTGCACAGCACCAAGGCGCGCATCCAGGACGACCTGAGCAGGGCGCAGGCCGCCGCGCAGAAGCAGCGGGCGCCGCCGCCGCCGCCGGCGCGGGGCAGGCCGGCCAACCTGGACGCGGCGCTGGCCACGCTGCGCAAGGAGATGGTGAGCCCCCCCGCCGCCCCCCCCGGCGCCCCCCGCCGCCCCTTGCGGGGCAGGAGCGCGATGCGCATCCGGCCCCTTCGCCGGGGTCCTCCGCTGGCGCCGCCGGCCGCCCGGCGTGACCCGTGGCCCAGCGGCCTCGACGCAGGCCGGCAGCAGCCGTTTCCCGGGTTTTAGGCACGGTCTTTCCTGGCCGGGCCGGGCCGGGGAATTCCGTGGGCAGCCGGGGAGCGGCGGCTCTGCCCTTGGATGACGCCAAGCCCTCCCCGCGTCCCTCCGCGTCCCTCCCCCTGTAAGTCTCACAACGATCCTGTGAGGCAGGTCCCCCGAGAGAGAGCGCGATCGTGGGCCAGGAGCGACCGCTACGCCTCCTGTCTTGAGCAGTGGATTTGAACCCGGTCCCCTTCGGAGGCGTTGATTCCCTTTTGTTGTGTTTATATGCTTAAGAAGGGTGTGCTCTCTTCCCTGAGCAGCTTGCAGTTGGACTCGGGCGAGTCAGCAGATGCAAGACCCTCCAAGGATCTTAACTAAAGACTCCAGGGTAGTGGCAAATCCTTCCTCCGAAGGACAGCACAACTCTGCACCTTGGGTTACAGCTATCCACAGTCCCAACCCTCATGAACTTGTTCTCGGGGCAGGATTTAGCATCCTCCTAATTTTGTTTAACAGCTTCACAAGTTTCTAGTCCTCAGGGGTGAAGAGTGGCTTTGACATGTGTGGCAGTGGCTGGTTTCTCAGATTCAGGAAGCAGTGCTTCACCGTTCTGTGTGTCTCTTCGTTCCTCTTGGTATGTAACGGAATTGTGCATAAGAACAAACAGGTGTATCCATATAGGGGAGACCTGAGAACACATGGTACTTCCATTAGTGTACAGGTCACTACCTTTTAACACTTCTTGTTGTAAGTGCAGCATATCGTGCTATCCCTCCAGTGCGAAATAACAAAAGTTGTAAGCAAGGAGACTTTTTTTTTTTTAAGAGTTGTGCCCCGGTGTGTGTGATTTTGGAGGGATCACACACAGAGTTGGAGAGGACTTGATCATAGGCAACGGAGGCAGAACTTGAAGCCCAGTGACCAAAGCGGCTCCTCCAGGCTTCCCCAAAGGACCAGGGCCCCTTTCTCTGGCTCTGCCCCTTCTCCCTGGATCCTGTGCCACTGGTATTTTCTAGTGTTTTTGAAGGCCCCCCCCCCCCATTTTAAAAAGTTGGATAGTTTTGCTCTCGGCAACCAGCTAAAAGTGGCCCTATTCCTTCCACCGGAGGATCGTGTGTCTCAAAGCGGGCCTGAACTGGACTCTGGCCCTCGGGCCAAAAGCAGTCCTCTGTCCGTGTTGTAACCCCCCCCCCCGGCCCCGATCCACCTCCTAGTTACAGTTCCGTGTTCCAGTGCAGGGATAAGGAGCCGCTTTCACTCTGAGGGCCGAATTCAACCTTGGAGGGACTCCAGGGGCTGCAGATTTGGTGGGTGGAGCCCAGAGCAGAAGGGGTGGAGCTAAAAGACCCTCCTCTTGTAGCCACGGGGGGGGGCATTTCGGCTTTTTGGATGCTGAAAAGCCAAGCAACCCCCAAAACATCGGCGGATGGGGGGAAGGGGCTGGATTTGGTCCCCTGAAGGGTCAGATTCGTGCTTTAAAGCATTTGTCTGGGGCGGCTCAGATCTGCGGCCTGCCCAGGCTGTGATGCCGTGCAGGGCAGGAAAATGCACAACCCCGAATTCTGTACATTTTTAGCTTTTGCGGGCTGCAGCGGGGAACCTGAGCGCATGTGTTTGCAGGAACAGACAGATGTCAGGTTGAATACGTTTTCCCGTGGTTGTGAGGTCCTTTGTGTAGTTGCTCAACAAACCCAGTGTCAGCGCGCAACAAGCAATCGCCCGCTTCCCTTCGAAGTTTACTGCCAGGACCTTCAAAAAGACACACTTATTCTGAAATAAATTTGCCTTGCTTCTTTCCCTTAGAAGCAAGAGCTGCCCCCTGAACCACTCAGCAAGCTGTGACCCATTCATAAGAATTGAGCTTTGCATGGGGGCCGGGGGGGGGGGCTGCTAACAAGAGCTTTCTCAGCTTCCAAACATGTGCAGAGTGTTTCTCCAGCAGGGGGCAGCAGCGACACACGCAGGCCTTGCCAAGCAGGACACCACTCTAGCAAACCCATTTCAAGTTTACCCTTTTATTTCACAGCCTCTTTTTGTGAGGACTAGTAACTTTGTTTGGTGGTTTGAGCTTGTGTGAGGCGGGGCCTCTTATCAGATGTATTCACCACCCTCAATCAGACTCGATTCCAGGGTGGTCCACAGCAGTACGAAAAACTCAGCACAGGGCAAGACGGGGACCCACTCAAACCAAAGTTTCTGGGAAGCCATGTTAATGCTGAGGTAGAGCCTTCTTGTTTACTCCGCAACAACCTACTCTGCCAAAGCTCAGCACAGACCTTCTCTTGCCCCGGCCCTACAACGGACAGGTCCCTCAGCTGCACATTTGAAATTCCAGTGCGCACAGAACAATGTGGAAAGAGCTAGAAACCTCGGAAGAGGCTCCACGCTGAAATTTCCAAGAGAGTTCAGACAGGCATCCCACGGCCCTCCCTGGGCCACTGGCATGCAAAGTAAGGCCCTTCCTCTAAGCTTCCAGTCCTCATGATGCTGAATAAAGGGCTGACTTGAATTAGCACATAGGGAGTGGCCTTTCTGCCCCTGAGATGCAGGCCCTCCCTAAATGCACAACCTGGGAACATTGCCCCCCCCCCCCCGCAGCTGCATTTGGGGCTCCGTCAAGGTCTCGGCACAGTTTGCTTCGGGGGGGGTAGTTTTGCATGGGGGCCGCCCCAGGGGCCAGGCCCTGCCCGCGGCTGAGGCTCCGCTCTTCTCGTTCCAGGTGGGGCTGCGTCAGCTGGACATGTTGCTCTTGTGCCAGCTCTGGTCCCTGTACGAGTCCATCCAAGAGTACAAAGGCCTCTTTCAGGACATGTCGTCCTCACTGCACTCGGAAGGCAGCCCGGCTGCCGAGAACGGCTTCTCGGACGAGGAGGAGGACTTCGAGGTGGACCAGGCGAGCCCCGAGGGGCGCAAGGAGCCCCCCCTGGGCCAGCAGCTCGGCCTGCTGCAGCCGCAGAACTCCCGGGACCAGTGGCTGCAGGATTCCTTCCACATCACCATCTGAGCGGCCCCGGCCGCGCCGCTGCCTTCCTCTTCCCCGTGGTGTCGGGGGAACGCCGCCTGCACCTTTGCGAGGGTCGCACTGGCTTTCGGGGAGCGCGTTTGCGGGGGAAATTGAGGTGCCTTCCCAGCAGAGTCGACAGCTCATTTCACGATGCCGGAATGACCCCGAGGATGCCTGGTCACTGCAGCCTCAGACAACCCTGGTCGTCCTTCCTGGGGGCAGGCAAACTCTGGGGGCTGTTTGCAATCAGAGACTCTCTTCTGGGCCCCCCCACAATATGGCTGCTTAGGTTGGAAAAGGAAAAGCTGTGCGGTGAGAGACTTGCGTGAAAAACTCAGAGGGCAGCGTGCATGCCCGCATTTCATGCTGCAGAACTCCAGCCGTCTTTAGGGAAACGAAACCTATGCTAAAACATGGCAGGAAGGCAGCTCGGGGGGGCCTGGGTCCCCCCTTGCCTGCCCTTCGTGTAGGATTCATATCTGGGCATTTCGGGAGGAAGGCGATCCTGGATTCCCTCCAGAAAACACGGAATTTCGCAGGAGGTGCGCATGATGCACCTAGAACCCGCCTCTTCTGCTCCCTCCCGCCTTTTAAACTACAAAATAGCTGCTCCACAGCACAGGCAGAGGGGGGTGCGGAATAGCTGCCCAGCGCAACGGCTCGCTCTAGGAGACATCCGCCCCGTGGATGCTGCCGAAAAGGCAGGCTTAAAACTCTCTTGCAGGTGGGCCAGGGGAACAGTGCGGGGGGAAAGGGGGTCGCGGCAGAGCTGCTTCGTAATCGAGGGCAAGCTGGCCACTCGACCTCCGGTTCTTCTGCCACCTCCCTGCTTTAGTTGCCTCCATTGTCGCTCCGACTTGCCCCCGCTTCTCGGAAGAAGAAGGGGGTCTGATTTTCTCTGGAGTTGTACTAGCGGGTGAAGCAGGCAGGCAGTTGCAGGTTCACGTGTCTCCATTTCCGGTCGAGAGAGACGCCTGCTGAGACTCGGGGAGGCTGATGCCGGTCTCTGCGGACTGGGGGTGCACACCCTTTCGGGCTCTGAGGGTGTCTGCCAGGGGCTCATGGTGCCCTCCTCTCCCGGTAGAAACAGCCCCTGTCCCTTGTCACGGCATCAAAGCGCTGAAGCCCCCATGCCGGACACCCCCACCCCGGGTGCCCCTTCCCAGAAGGAAACCAGCCTCAGAATGTGGGTCTTGGTTCTTGCTGTCGATACCTCATTCCTAGAGTAGCCCCTGGGAGCCTTCAAGCAAGCCAAGAACTAGAGACTCTGTTTCTTGAGGGTACAAGGTGGATCTGCAGAGGGCTTGGGCTTCGACTGCCAGGGTTCCTGTCCTTTGGCATGCTGGCAGAGGCTTCTGGGAAATGAAGTCCAGACCATCTGGAGCGCTACCCCCTCCCCACCCTTGTAGTTCTCCATCTGAGTATTAGACAGATTCCCAGAGGTTGCTTTAGGCTGATGGGGGTCGGAGCTGCCAGGCGCTTCATTTGGCACCCCCACTTTCTGGGGGTTCCCCCTGTCCTGCCCTTCAGGGGGCACAAGGGCCAAGAAGAACTCTGCACCCCCCAGATGAGCCAGCATCTTGAACATTTCTGCCCGAGTCAAACACTGCCTTCTGTCCATGAATCTGCTTTTACAAGTAGGGAGACGTGATCCTTAAAAATAGGCAGACGTGCACGGAGAGTTTAGAGCGTATCCACTTTAACGTTTGGCAAATAAGTGAGTTTCCTTTTGGCCTGTGTGCTGGAGCCCGGCACCTTTTCCGTCGCTCGCGCAACCCCTGCAGCATCCTTCCCCTCCATCTCACACTGGAAGCCTCCAGGAATGGTGTAGCCGGAAGAGCCTTCCCACGCACGCAAAGCCGCTTCCTCGCTCGACTGTTCTAGGCAGAGGTGCATTGGCTGGATTTCTTAGCAGTGCCTCAGCCATACAACCCACAAAGAGCCTCTTTAACATAGTTAATCGCGTATGATCTTCTCATTTTGGAAGGCGCTGAAATGCAGGGTTTTGTTTTCCTGGGGTGGGTACGTGTGGAAATTCCTGCTTTCCGTTCTCTCCTTTTGGTAACTAGACAGCTAATTAATATATTGGTTGGCAGGCGTGGGGCATTTTGCAACTGGGTCCTTTGTAACAGCTGCACAAATTCTGAGAATAAACGTCTCAGCCTAATAAAAGGGGAGTCTGGACCGTGCCTCATTCGGAGCGGCGGCAAAAATGATGTTTTGAAAGAGAAGGAAAGGCCTACCAGAAGTTGGACCACAGCTGGTGTAGGGACAGGCAGAACGCTGGATATTTATAAAGCAGGAGTTACTGGGGTTGGTATGGCATCTGGAAACATCTCTTGCTTTTTACTGGCTTCCTAGATGTTTTTCCTCCTTCCTTCCTTCCTTCTTCCTTTTTAACCAGGATGTGTGATGCCTCCAGCTAAGGGGCGGAGGTGACGCTTGGATTTGGGAGGGGTTGGAAAGACCTCCTTTGCTGACTCAGTCCCGTCTTCCTTGACATGGTTATCAACACGTCCTTGGGCCCAATTACTCCAGAAGAGTACAGCTTTTTTCCACCTCTTTTTGCTACCAGGAAAGTACATGCGAAGCCGAAGTGGAGGATCACAGGTGGAGGCCTGCCTTCCAGCTGTTTTGCCCCACAAGGACTTGCATGCTCTTTTTGGGATATTCCACAGACACTGAGAGACTAAGAGGGCAGCAAACTCCCATCCGTGAAATCCTGTTGCAACAGTAGCTTCAGAGGGTGCCGCACCCTCGAAGTCTTGAGCAGTCACTTGCTACAAAACCGCAAACATCTGGGAATGTTTTCTTGATATGTTGATCTTTTTTTGGCGGAAGTTGGAGAAGTGAGTCATACTTGAAAAACAAGAAGAAACCGGGACGGGGGTGGGGGGTGGGGGGGTACTTAGCTAGAAAGGAAGAGCTGCACTCTGCAGAGGAGCAGAAACACGGCTTTCATCTTTAACTCGATCGCCTGTAATATCTTCCCAAGGGATACCCGTGCACTCACAAATGCATTCTTGCAGCAACAGCCAAAGCACCCTGCACACGAACGGCAAAACGGAGGCTACAAAAAGTGAGACCAGTGAACCTCGGGGCTCCTTCACTGGCCAAAAGGGGTTTAGGGAACAACCTTTAACCCCTAGACAGCAGCTGAAGGACCCTAAGATATTTCGGATTCCCAGATCCGAGACTGGAGAGCACACTTTGATCTTGGAGGGGGAACCTGCTGTCTGTCCCCTGTGCAATTTGGTGCCGAAGGAGCAGCGCAGGCCCTCTCCGATTGGGAGCGTTGAAAGAGGAGGGAAAGGGCTTTTTGGGAGACGAGGGATGGGGACCAGAGCAGCCAGGTTGTGACCCTTCTGGGCCTCCAGCTGCCTTCCCTCCTCATGTAACACGCCCTCACGAGAGGGGGCATAAGATCACTTCTCGCCTTGCCTTGCGGTGGATTTGGGGGGTTAACGCCATTGCTCGAGCTACCAAAGGCTGTTTTAGCCCCTGGTCCTTTCCCCTTTTGTCTCGCCCGGAGAACCTCTCCCCGCGGAATCTGGCGCCTGGGCTGAGGTTCAGCACCAAGCAGTTAGTAAGCAAGCACATGGGTGTCCATGGATCTCCCGGTTGCTCTGTTCCTAACGGGCTGGAAGGTAGGCATTAGAGCACTCCATGGTTATGCAGTCGCCAGGTGGAAAGACACTTTGTGCGGGCACAGAGGTACCATTGCTCCTGTGACGAAGCATCAGCGACTGAAACGGACTTCAGAGCTGAGCCCCGAGGAGTCCCGGATTCCCTGAAGCTCGGGTCTCTTGTCCGCCACCGTTTCCGCGTCCTTCCACCTCCTCGCTGAGCGTCTGCATGTTTCTTTTTGCAGTCCAGGCCGCCATTGTCTCCCTTTTCCTGTGTTGTGGGGCCATCTGGACTTCAGTTCGCCACCACAATGGGGCTTTCCCAGTCTCCTGCTTCCGTCAATTCTTGAGGCTACCAAAATGCCTGCAGAAGTTTCCCACCTCCATGCCTATCGTTCCTACACACACCTCCCCAGCGGAATCGGAACAGCTCCGTCTTGCAACACGGATCCCAGCTGGATGGATGCGGGGCAGAAAGACGCTTTTCCAAGGCCAGGAAGAGAGACTCCGCAGGAGGCGATAGCGAGACCGGCGCTGGCTTCCGTCGGAGCGATGCAGAACACTTTCTCAGGTTGCCTCCAAAGCTGGCAGGCGATCTGTATTTCGGACACGAATGGCACAATGCGTGGCTTGGATACCTTGGGTTACCTTCCGCTCGGGACTAGTAAACTTCCGCTAGCAGACATCTTGTAGAGGCATCAAGGACACTTTCTCAAATTCCCAGGTGTGCCCAAGGCCCCAAAGTTTGCCTACTTCTGGCGTAGACGTTGGATGAACAGCGAAAAAGATGGTGGGAAAGGCAAACAGGAACTGGGGGATGGCCAGGCTTAATCTGGACAAATGAGAGGCGTAGGGACCAACTCGACCTGACTGCAAGGGACAAGATTTAGGTGGCTCCGGTGAGGAGCAAAAGACATTTTAAGCCGCTTAAGCCTTGTCTCTTCCACGTGCTCTGCATTTGTGGCCCGAGACTGGAAGGGGGTTCAGGGACTGCTTCATACCAGTGATTGGCTGATGTTTTCTAGGTTTTTGGAAGGTGTGCAGCTCGCTTTCTTGGCAAAGCTGAAAGGCAGGCTTCCAGCTGGCCACTCGACCAGGCTTGTGGCCCACGGGATAAGTGAGCAATCTTGTACGGGGTTCTGCCGCGGTGCATCTAGCGCTGCAATGCAGACCCCGTTCAGTCTGAGCTGAAGCGACACACCCAGGCAGGACCCCTCTTCACGCCGGTTTCTCCCTGCTCGGGGCCACGCGGTCCGGCCGCTTTCCCCAAAGATGGGAGTGCTTTTGGCGGCTGCGTGATCGCCCGGGGCACCTCTGACTTGGGCGAGGCCTCACCGGTTCTGTTCTGCTGCTTCAGCGGTAGGCAAACGCCACGGCCCCGGGTGCAGCCGAGCCGTCGCGCTGAGTCAGACCTGGAGGGAGCTTGGCTGTGGCCGGGCTGAGTCACGGGGAGCTGGGCTTGTCCTGGGCAGGGTGACTCCCTGCCTCCAGCGCCGGGGCAGGCCGTGAGAAGGCACCGGGGCGTGTTCCTGGCTGCCGGGGCACTGCTACGTGCTGGGAAGATCCCAGGCTCAGGTGGAGAAAAAATCAGTGTAGCGATGCTAAGCTGCATGTGCTAATTTACAGAGAGAGAGAGTTTAAAGGAGTTCAGCTTTCATGGCAAAAAGGGATTCACTGATGGGTAGAAGGGGCTCTGGATTTCAGGGAGAAAACCCCAGACAGGCAGATGCGGGGCAGCAAGGGGGTGAAGCGCTTGTGGGCCCAAAGCTGCCCCTTCCAGGGGATCTCACGCAGCAGAAATCCTCAGGAGCCCCGTGCCTTGGCTTTGCCAAGGGCCTCCGGACCTCAGGATGGTGGGGCAGACGAAGGGCGATTTTCTGCCATCCTGAATGGAGCCCTCCACCCCGGAGCTCAGCCTTTGCGTTCCCGAAAGCTCGTAGGGTGTGCTAAGACAGAGCATTATTTTGGTTCGACGTGTCAGTGAGAATTTGAGCTGTGTTTTGGGCTGGGGACGTCTCTCTCAGCCCGGTTTGCTGCATGGGCTTGGGGAAGCCACGGTTTCGGCCTGGCCTGCCTTCCACGGCCCTTGTGCCAAAAACCATGGGATGAGAGAGAGACGTTTGGAAGAGCATCTTCCCTCTTGCATGCCAGCCTGAGGTCATTAGATGAGGGGCTTCCGGCATAAACTCCCAGTCCATCTGGAGTCCAGCCGGAGCAGCTCCTTTTCCGTTTTGGCTCCCTCCAAAGCAGAGGCCATCTTGCTCTGCTTTGAGTGCCTGCTGGAGGCACCTCAGCCTGACCGGTCCTGGTTTTATGGTTGCGTTTTTATAACCTGATTTTGAATACTTGAATTCTGCATTTGGATGGGAATTAAAACCGGCCCGGCCCGGCAGGTTGGGATGCTGTTGCGCCCGCTCGTGCGGGTGGCCCTTGGCCGGATGCATGTGCAGGGGGCAATCCTCGCATCCCGGAGTATGGAGAACCTATTGCAAACTCGTGTTTTGCTTGTAGGGGAGAGATGGCTGTGTTGTGCCAGGAGCCAGAAATACCACTGCTGAAATCATTCGTTATTCTGAGGGAAACGTCCTGTTAAAATAATTGTGTGCGTTGGCTTTTCGGAGCTGAAAACTGCTTTTGGAGTAGCCTCTGGGGAGGCTAAACGTGGGGTGGTGAATTTCCATGATTAATATGTCCTCCTGAATAACTCTGGAATTTGTTTGGGATCAGTTTACTGGCTGCTTTATTTATACCCTCTGAGCCAGAAGGCAACTATGTGAAAGGAGAGGGAGGGGAGAATAGACGGGAATTTTCCCAGGCAAGGCAAGCTGAAGGGCTGTGTCGCCTACTGGGTGGAGTCTTTTGGGCCTGAGGACACATTTGTAGAGCTGTGGGCACTCTCACAAAATGGCTGGCCATTTACAAACGGCCAGCGCGAGACCCCAGCTCCAAAACTTACAGCGCTTTTTCGAAGCCGTATTTCTGTGCCCATTTCATGGAAGGCAAACTGTGGCGCCTGGAGATGTGTTCCCAGAGCCATCCTTAGACATCAAAATGGCGCTGGGGGAACATGGGTCACCCAGTCAATTTTTTTTAAATCTTGGGACTTCCCCTGAACATTGTCAGGCTGACAGGTTCTGAAGAAAGCAATACGATATTAATCCTATTGATATCCTAAGGAGCTGGAGTCATTATGTACTTTCTTCCCCTCCTTATCTTTTGCTGACAACAACCCTGTGAGGTAGGCTGGGCTGAGCAAGTGAACCTGGACCAGTATAATATAGAGGGTATAAAGGAGCATCCCGGATGTTGGGGTAGTGAGAGGCCAGTTCAAAAGTAGGCCTGGCCCTCAGAATAAAGTGGGTGGGTTTGGCACTCCCCAACTCCACTCTGCATATGCTCAGAGGCACTGCTCTCGTCCATAGTTACTCCTTCACGTTTTCCTGGGGCTGAATCCTTCGGCCCTGAGCAAAAGGCAGCATTGCGAAGCACCAAGGCCCCGCTGGGCCCCGAGTAAGGCTGCCAGCTGGCTGGAGTTTCCTCTTCCTGGCCAGCAGCCGGAGAAGAGTGTCTGTCCAGCAGAAAACAGGCCAAGGAACGAACCACAAAACCAGAAGGACCAGCAAAAAGTGTGTTCGCTATTTTTCGGTTTTCCTTTTGAGAGGAAGGCTTTAGGGCTCCACTCGCGGGCGGAATGTCCTCCTTTCTCCCCCCGTTTTCTTGGGCGAGATGGAAAACGGGCTGACAAACGCCCTTTCGCCCGCCGCCGCTTTGTGCTCGGAATCTCTGCTCGGGTGGGGATCCTCTGTGCATGCTCAGAGACACACCTCGAGACGCGGGAGTGCCGGGATGGCGCGCGGCCAGCAGGGGGCGTCCTTCAAGAGCGCCCCCCCTCCCCGGCCGCGTCCTGCGGAGCCCCGCGCAGAGCAGGGGGGGAGAGGCGCGCTCTGTGCGTGCTCAGGAACGCTGGGGCGGGCGCCGGCCCCGCGGAGGCGGGCGGCCAGCTGCCCCGGAGCCCGCCCTGCCCTCCTCCTCCTCCTCTTCCTCCTCCTCCTCCCCCCCCGCCGCGCCCCGCCCCTCGCAGGCGCAGCCTCCGCCTCGGCCCGCCGAACTTCTCGCCTTGCGCCGGGCGCAGCCGCAGGCTCCGTGCGCGCCCGTCGGGGCGGCAGCGCCGGGATGCGCGCCGGGACGCGGGCGGCGCGCTGAGCCGAGCGAGCCGAGCGAGCCGAGCCGAGCCGGGCCGCGGGCACCGACGGCGCGGCCATGAGCTCCGTGTGGAAGCGGCTGCAGCGCGTCGGCAAGCGCGCCGCCAAGTTCCACTTCGTGGCCTGCTACCAGGAGCTGGTGGTGGAGTGCACCAAGAGATGGTACCCGGCCGGGGCCGCGCGGGGCGCGCGCACGTGTGGAGGCGAGGGGCGCGGGCGGTGCTCCTCGCGGCCGTCGCGACGGCCCCACGGGGTCGGCCAGTGCGGCCGGGCGCGTTCCCGCCTGCCCTGCAAGGCAGGCCGGAGGCGCAGCCAGAGCCCCTCCTTCGGCTTTGCCGGTCTGCGGGACGGGGCTGGGCTGGGCTGGGCTGGGGGGGGGGCGCGGCGGCTCCCGGTCCCCTTCTCCCCGCCGCGATCCCGGGCTGCGAGGTTGCAGCTGCGGTCCTGATGCGTTGCAACAGCCACGGGACTGTTCGCCAGACCGGCCCGAGCAGGGGCGTTTTCGCGCTGGAAATTCTAGCAGGCTCCGCTTGACAGGCGTGTGGTGGAGTTTCTGCCGCCCCCAGGTGGTCCTCCAGGGCCGGGGGTGGGGGGGGGCTTGCACGTTGGCCCCCAATCCCCCCCACCCCCGTGTCCCCAGGGATGGCTAATAAGCTGCAGCTCAGAGCAGAAAACCCCCTCTCAGAAACCCCAAGAGCGGCTTCCTGTCAGTTTAGGGCAGGTAAGAGAGAGCCGGACACACCCGCAGTCCGATTTCTTATCAGGAAGTTTCCTCTGCCCCCGTTTGCATCGGCCATATGGACTGGCGTCTTTATTGTCTGAGTGGCTGAGCGCCTGCTTTTCTGCACAAGAGGTGCAAGGTTCAACCCTGCAGCACCGCCGAGCGGGACTGGGCCATGCCTGCTTCCCGGGACCGGGTGTCAGTCGGAGCAGCCGGTCCTGCGCGAGACTATAAGCCCCTGGCTTGGACTTGGTGCTAACTTTTCTGCGTTCACGTTTGGGCTGAGCCTGGCTGCTGCTCGCCGGGCCCTTAGCCAGTCCTGGCGGCAGAATGAGAGGCAGAGGCTGCGCTGTTACATCTTCAGGAAAAGATGGTTTGTGGGCCAGGCCGGAGTACCAGGAAGTACAGAAAGGCGTGGAGAAGGAAGTACATGTGCATGAATTCCGTGTAGTTACACAAAACCTTTCAGCTCTGGAGGCTGTGCTTCAGCTTGGCTCAAAGGACGTGGAGGGAGCCGTGGCGTTGATGGGGTGGGTTCGAAATCCAGCGAATAAATACCACATTTTTCGCTCTATAAGACGCGCCTGACCATAAGACGCACCTAGTTTTTATAGGAGGAGAACAAGCAGAAAAATATTCTGACTTAAATGGGCACAGAATCACAGGCACATTCCCCATCGCTTCCCCAGGGGCTGCACATTCGACAGACTTACTGCACACACACATTCGCTCTATAAGACGCACAGACATTTCGCCTTCCCTTTGAGGGGGGGGAAGTGCGTCTTATAGAGCAAAAAATACAGTAATAATAAATAGATGCTACATACACTCTTGCTCTGCATCTCAGCACCCTGAGATGGGCCAAAAAGATGACCTTCCCTCTGTGTCTCTGGCAATTATCTTCATTGCTGCCTGTGTATGATCAGGAATGTGCCAATCAAGTACCTGGAGCCCACCTGGGCAGTGGGTTGCACACCTCTGAACACATGCGAAGAAATCTCATAGCCCATATTCCAAGTTCAGAACAGTTTGCATTAAAAAAAGAAAAGATAATCAGGTAGGAAAAAGCAGTAGGTGGGGAGAAATTACAGCCAAATTCTTTTGGAAAACAAAACAAGAAAATCGCAGATTAAAATGGCTGTAACGAAAGGGATCTGTTATGAGAGAGGCTTCAAACCTTTAAAAAGATCTAATGAAGATGTAGATTTTCTAAGCTCTGCAGGAAATTTGATCGTAATTTTAGCGAGACTGTGAAACGCTGGCTGTTGGCTGCTGTAGAAATAGGACAGGAAGTGAATGGTTTACTTCCTTGATTTCTTACTTCTGCTTACTGTTGCTGCCTTGCGTATATTTCAGTGGAAAAGCGAGATATAAATCTAATAAAGAAGGCAGAAACTGTGTGTTATAATATGCTTGCTAGTTGGACTTCTGTTGGCGAGTCGGCTTGGAAGGCGTGGTTTGTGTTAAAGGAAGCATATGAGGAGGAGAAGTGAATGCACATGGCCCAGAGACCTATGAAGGGCTGTGGGAGTGGTATATAAATTTAATAAATAATCGAGCACCTGCTGGGAAGATATCCAGCAGTGCTGGGCACAATTCAGGGGCACCCCACAAAGAGCCAGGTGCAGCAATGAGAGTCCGAAATGACAGAGGTTTGGGTCAGTGGAGTGAGGTTTGGTATATATTTACACGTCAGGAAACGAGGTGGTGGAGGATGGATATGGTTGGAATAGCAAATTGGGAAAACAACTACGGAGAGGGGACTATAGGAACTAGGGAGAGCCTGGTCCTGGTCCAAGGGTAAGTAGACTTCTCTCCACCCCCAGCTTGGGAGGATGGAAAATATTTGCAGATCTAGGAGTGACCCGATGTGGTCTTGTAACTGGCCAGTTCGTATGTCATCCGTGGTGTGAAGGAAGAAGGAAGTGAAAGCCAGCCCCATTTCTCTGCTTAGTCGCCTAGCTTTTTTCTCTCTCGCTGCAGGCGAGTAAGCCACCAGCCTGTCTTCCTTTTCCCTCACCAGGAAGGGCTGTCCGGAGATTCCCGTCTGAAGCTCTAAAACGATAGGGCAGCCAGAAGGTCCCCGAGAGCCTTGCTTAAGTTTGCTCAGTTCTCATTAGCCAGCGACATGGCTCTCTGTACATGCTCGGCAAACCTCTGCACTCTTTGGGTCTGAGTCCCGACACTGGGCAGCTCAGTTTAGAGGAAGCCTGCGGGCCGAAATCCATTCTAGAGAATCTCTTTGGGGCCACGATCCAGTGGCCCCAAAACTACAGAAATGAAGTAGATTTCTGCTAAGCTGCAGAGAAGCTTGCTTAGCCTTTTAGGGCGCCAACAAGACCCCAAAGGAGAGCGGCGGATGCCTGGCTTTTAAGGGAAAGGAGGTGAGACCTGGGACCCAGGCCCTGCAGGTGGGGAGCGGAACAGGTTTAGGTAGGGGCTGCCTGGGAGCTTTGGGGAGGGGCAGTTGAGCTCGCCCTCCCCTCACAAGCCAGCCAAACGTTTTCTTGGGGTGCCAGTGTTGTTACTGCAGGGCAAAGGGGGTGCCAGCGCCCGCCCCTTGCAGACTTCCAGCGGCCCTCGCTCTCAGAGCTGGTAGCCTGCTTGGGGCTGTTTGTGGGGAAACGCTGCCTTCCCTGGGAACAGATCCCACTGCGAGACGCTTGCGAGCCTGATAAAGCATTTCAGTGGGACAGACAAATGAGGCCCTGCCTGGCCGTCCTTCCTGCCTCTCTCGTGCTTTTATTCTGACCCGGCAAATCCCTTACAAGGCCTGAAGAAATGATAAATATTTAGTCACTGTGGAGCTAAAGAAGGAAAGTGAAGGGTGGAAGCTGCCGGGGGAGTGGAGGGCGGCCGGGGGGCTGTGGGAGCGGAAAGCAGGGCTGTCCGGGGCTTTCGGATGGGGAAGGGGACGCAGGCACCTGCGAGCGGCTCGGCCGGCTGCCTCGCGGGGCGAGCGGGTGCCGTGTCTGCAGATCTGTCTTGCTTCCGTGTAGCTCGAGGTCTTCCCAGCATCTGGTTCTCAGCCCCACCCTCGTTCCCGTGACGGGGCAAGGTCTGGCCCCGACTTGGCAGGGCCGAGCCAGGGCGGGGATGCACTGCAGGTTCAAATGTGTATTTCTTGTAAGAGGTGCAGGGGCTTAAGCCAGCCTGAGAAAGCTTCTCTTTAATTCCCCCCAGCGAGGGAGTGTCTTTGAGTCACAGAGCAAGGGGTTACGCACTCTGTGTATGTTTGGAGGCAGCTTTTATTGTGCCGAGTCTGAGCTGCGGCATTCGAATACATCCAGGGGCTAAAGCAAAATGCCCTTCCCCCCGGCCCACACAATTCTGCTGGCAGCTTTTTGTCAGCATGAATAAGATGGGTATGGCCAGATGGTTTAGCTCAGGGATCCTTCCCTGAGATTTGGGGCAAATATCAGGACGATGCTAGTGAGTCCGAGCGAGCGAGCGAGCGAGCGCTGAATTGGGTCTCCTTTACAGTAAGAGACACTTGTCCTTATTATTGCATCCCCTGCCTTGGATATGAGCCCTGGGTTCACAAATAAGAACCAGAGTGCCTCTGAACATGTGCAGAGTTTCCAGTATATTGGGTGCTCTCCCTTGGGTCCGTGTCTGTTTGGGAAAAAGCTTTCTGGTGTGGATTGCGGGGGAAAGGGAAGGTAGGCACTGGCAGGACTCCGTGACGAAGCGAGAGACATTTGGTGCTGTATTGGGTTTCTTTTTGGAGCCCAGAAATAACCAGCACCTGCAGTGGATTTGTGCCTCTTGGCCCCTGGGGGCTAAAATTAGCTTTTGGCCACTAGCCTGGAAGAATGAAAGATGCTGTCAGAAGATGAAGCCGGACATCAGAGCCTCTCTGATCGACTCAACGGGTTGTTTAAAAAAGAAATCCAGGCAGTGAGTTGGAATTTGGGAGTTGACAACACAACCGGGAACTTAAAGTAGGTTTTAAGCCCACACCGCAATCTGAACTGGAAACTCTTCTCCAGAAAAAAATGTTTGGTCACCTAATTTTCTGGAGAAAACTTCCCACTTGCGTGAGATTTTTTGTATTACCTTACATTTTTATCCCACGGTTCTGCGCCTCTCTAGTTCATCCTCACAACAACCCTGCGAGGTAGGTGAGACTGAGAGGCTGTGACTGCCCACAATCTCCCAGTGAGCTTAGCGGTGGCTGAATGGGAAGTAGAATCTAAAGCTAACAAGTCCCAGCTCAGGACTCTAACCACTAGGACCCACCCTAACACTAATGCTGAGAGACGCGTCGTTTAAAACCAGTGGATTCATCGCAAATGAGCACTTCAGATTGGGGTACGGAAATGGCAGGATGCTAGTCAGATCAGAAGTCGAAATGGTCGTTTGATTCTTTTGGACTCGGCCTAGAAACGCACGTGCTTATTTTGATCTATTCTGGCTTGCTAAAATCGGCATCCGGACCATTTCAAGCGATTTCACTGGAAATCTAACTTGCATAAAGAGCAATGGTTGCAGTTGCGACATCATAAATGGAATCTATTTCAGCAAAATTGCTTTCTAAGTAAAGTCGGGATGTGTTTGCATGTAGCATTTGAACCACACTGTCGGTGCAATCCGGCAATGCTCTCTAGGCTAGGCTGCTCTCCCTCTTTTCCACTAATTTTCATTTTCTTAAATTAAAAAACCCCTCTCTGCCCTCCAGTGCCCTTTTTGTTTGTGTTCAAAGTAAGAGTGGGCGTGTGTTTTGGAGCTCAGATTGTCCTTGGGTTCTTAGGAAACTTGCTTTTCTTTTCATTTTGCTAGTTCTGGGAGACAAGGGTCCCACTGTTCATGTTATGAATGAGCATGTCCTTTGACAACCATCTTGTGAGTGTGCCCACGAGTCGCCTTCAGGATGCCTGCGGATTCCAAAAGATCGGGGCCCCATAAGCTCTTGCTTCAGAGCTGCATATTTCCCGAAGGTGGAAAGAAAAGTTTGCTTTTGGGGTGGTGAGAGTCCAGATCAGGAAAGGAGGAGAGCTGTGTGGCACACCAGGGACTAGCCTCTTTCCACACATGTGTGCTGGGGGTTGGGTGCGGCTCAGGATCAGCACCGCACCCTGTGAGCCTGGAAAGGGGAAGATTACAAAATCAAGCGAGACAAAATCCCCAGCCCTGTTCAGCTCAGTCCTCAAGGGAACACGCGCCGGTGTGTGACCCTTGAACTTCTGTTTTCCTCGCCTCGCCCGGAAAGAAACCGAGAAAATCTTCCACCCATGTGCCGCCCTGTGGGTCAGGAGTTGCCCTCAGAAAGGAACTGAAAATCAGGGATGTAAATGGAGTTATTTAAAAAGTAGTTGAGCATCTATAATTGGCGTAAAGCAATTGGAAAATTCATTAGCATGCAGAATACTAACTTCTTTTCTGAACTCCGGTAGAGCAGAGGGATAGATAAATTTGTGGGCCTGGATGCACTGGTCGCCCTTGTTTAAAATCCCTTGGCAACTTTATTTTGTTTCACTCTCTTTTACACATCCTTTTCTTTTTGTATTCAGTTTATGTTAAGAAAACGATAAACAAACACAAAAAGGAAGGAATCGAAAGTCAAGACTGTTGGGATTGTAACACCTGTAGCCACATGGTTGGTGTGAGCGCACCAAAGCCAGCCAAATCTTTCCTCATCTCAGGCAGTGCTCTTCAAATAAAATCCCCAATTTTTTTGCAGCCTGGCCCAGAGCATTGCAAGCCAGTGGGGGGGGAAAGCTGGCTTTTCCCACTACTAACCTTCAGCTCCAGATGGGGAGAGAATAATGTTTGTGGGATGGGGCGGGGGGATATCGCAGCTTCCCCACCTACAGTCCCGCTGGAGAGTTGCCCACCTGCGTGGCAATGAAGCAGAGAAGAAAAAAATCTTCCTTTGACATGCGTGGATGTAGAAAAGTTTAGGGAATTGATCTGGCCTTATGGCCATTGATCAGGTTGGAGAGGGAGGGATTAAGCTTGGCAGCTCCACTGGCAACTCACCTGTGGCCAGGTTACAGTTGATCTCCACCTGGCCGGTGGAGCAAAATGGAAGAGAAATTGCTCTTTTCTTTTGATCCTTTGATGTACACCTGAAGGGCAAACGCAGGTATGTGTAGGCAGGTGAGCCGGAAAGCCATACCGCTGGCTTCAGGTTTGCTTCTTTTGGTTCTGTTCTGCTTCTGAATCTCTCTCCCTCCATTGCCAGGCAGCCGGACAAGCTGACTGTGGTGTGGACCCGAAGGAACCGCCGGAACTGCTCCAAGGTAGGCGAGCGCCTCACTTTGGGTGGAGGTTGCTGGGAACAGTTCCCCGTGCGATTCATTGCGTGTTAAGAGAGGCAAGGCCAAGCTCTTCACTGGTGTCCCAATTTCCTCCCTTCCCCTCAAAGCCCCCCCACTTTTTTACAATTTTTATATTTATTTTCTCACAACAAATTTCTGCAACTATTTCCCCAGGGCTTCGACATTTGCAAAAATGTTAAACTAAAAGTCTCACATAAATGTCTTATGACATAAGGCCGTGGAGCAAAAGTTTCACCATCCAGATGTTTTGTCCTTGGCTTCCATCAGCTGTGGATGCTTAGGATACAGGCGGAAGCATCTGGAGCACTATGGTTTGTGTACCCCTGAAAGCCCTGCTCTGTGGTTTTACTCCCCAAGAATAGTTTCAACAAACCACAGAAAGGTGTTTGCATAAGACTAGAGATTTAAAATTTCTGCAATGTGGAAGCTATGTGACCTGGGGGATTTTTAAAATCTTCTCTGTGTAATTTCCTGCCTAGCAACTTTTTCCATTCCTCCTTGTAATTATTTTTCTAATGTATATTTACTGATAGACTTTTTGGGGTGCTTTAAAGTCTGGCTCAGTTTCTCAACAGGTGCTTAGAGAGTTACCTTTCCTAATCTTTGGGGAACATGTACCTTTTTGACAGTCTGGGCTTTGTCCCTTAGAGAAGTCCTGCATTTCTAGCTCTGGTTCTGGTTTCTGGTCGGGCTTGTTCTGGTTAGATCTGCAGCTGAGCATTGAAAGTCCTTCCAAAACTCCCATGTGAGAGAAATATTCTAGATAATCCTGCAGCTGCTTCCACACATGACAGAACATGGAGGCAACCCCACCTACGTTGCTTCTTACAAAAACAACAATTTTAGACTGGCATCTGTTGAACTTGCTGTTACTATTCTTACTAGAATAGCGCTTCGGCGGTTGGGTGGTAGAGAAATGAAAAGAAAATGAGAATAGTGATGATGATAGAATTTCTGGTTAGGCTGGTGCTTCGGTTATGAATCCGACTAGGAAGCAGTCCTGGATGCGGTTCTGGATGCTCTTGCTGCGGGGTGGGGGGTGTCATCGGATATTGTGGTTTCTCAGATCTGTCGACTTCGGAGCTGGGGAACAGTGCTGCAGCCCCTTGCAGCCATCCGCAAAAGAACAGAAAGCAAGCTCAGAGGGCATATTTCGGTATGTGGAAAGACTCGAGAGCCCACGGCCAGCTATTTTGAGGCCTTCCCAGGCCCCTTCCCCACTCCCTGAAAAGGCTTTACTAGATGGACACAGAAAAATCCCTAATGAAATTCAGGGCACCAAGATGGGGATAGAAGGATGGTCTCCCCTGCCTCTCCCACCCTGTCTAGGAGCAGCACAAGCCTCCGCATTTTGGAGCTCAGGGTTGTTACAAGAAGATTCTGCCTGTCGTTAGTACCGTCAAAATACACCCCTTACACCTAAAAGAGGCTCCAGCAGCCGGGCAGAGAACAGCAGAGTGAAATTCAGTCGGGACAGAAGCCCACGCCCTGCACTAAGAGCAAGAAACCAAATGCATTGCTACAACACAGGGAACGTTTGGCTCAGTGATCTTGCGAAGGAGAAGGGCTTGTTGTAGATCACAGGCTAAATAGGAGCCAAGAACGGCTCATACGTGATGCCTCTGCAAAAGGAACCAGCAATATTTTGGGCTGCATTAACAGAAGCAGCTCTTCCAAAACATGTTCTCTGCACCTGTCCGACTTTACTAGTACTGAGTCCAGTTCTGGGCTCTTACTTTAAAAGGATGCAGAAAAGCTGGAGGGGGTTCCTGGCTTGGGAACAAGGATGAACCAGGGACTGGAAGCGACATCCTGTGAGGAGAGATTGAGAAAACTGGGCATTTTCTATGTTTCCTGTGATGTAGGCACGGAATTAACACCACCAGTAGGAACAACCTGTAGGAATGAGCAAAAATTGATTGATGAAAGGTCATTCTTCGTGCTAGAGGTTGCCATTGCAGAAAAGCATCCGACATTTGAATATGCCTGGGTACCACTTTTGATAGGCAAGAGAGTCTTCCCGGGCAGAGAAGCTCTCAATAGCTTTTCCTTCAGACCAGATTTAAATTCCTTAAATTCCGCCACAAACGATTCCTCACAAACAGGAACAGTTTCTGCATGCCGGACTTCCTCTGTTGCCGGCTCTTCCTGCTCCTTCGAGCTGGTAAATAATTCAGATGTTTCCGGGAACACGTGCGGCAAGCCTCTTCTGGTCAGATGAAAAACGCGAACCTACATTATATTATGAATAAGTTGATTTGCTTACAAAAGTATAAAGAGCGGTGTATTGAATGAAGAAGGGGTGTGCATGGGAATTGGCTGCGACCAAGATATAGCTCTCTTGCAGTGGCCTCCTTCCGTCTCTCTCTGATGCCATTAGACAATTCAATCCCTCTTTCTACCTGCTTTACCACGTGGAAGGATCCTTCCCGCTGCACCGGATGCCTGTAACCCTCCAACTTCAGGGTTTTTACAGGCAGCTTGATTGGGTGGCACGTTGACCTTTAAACATTTCCTTTTAAACGCTTTTGATTTTATGAGCAAACTAAGTTACACATAAAACCATTCACACTCCTAAAGTCACAAAATGACCTTCTCTCTCGCAAGAGTTCCAAAACACCCAACCGTGTGGTATGTGGCCCAGTTCCCCAAACATTGCTGTTAGTTTTCTGGAAAACAAAAGCCTGGCTTTGGGGGTTTTTTCCCCCATGGTGTCAACGTTTCTGGAAGTTTGACTTGGTCGTTGCTGTGTGTTTGATGGTGCCTTAAGGACTGTGTCTGGTTTTCTGCAGCCCCATAGCTGGCAGCCAGGAATAAAGAACCCGTACCGGGGCACGGTGGTATGGATGGTGCCCGAGAATGTGGACGTCATGGTGACTCTCTATCGGGTAGGTCTGACCGGGATGGTCTTGCGTGGGCTTGGATCCCCCCTTCTGTACCCACAGAGCCGCCCAAGCGCTCCAAAGCTGCTCCCCGTTTTGTCTGGTGGTCTGTAGCTCTGCATCAGGAGGCGCAGGATCCTCTGAGGGCCAAGCTGCCTTACGCAGAATGTCTCGGGGTGATTTTTGGGGTGCCGGGGTGGAAGGCCAACGTTTTAGTCATTTCGGCCATAGATTGATAGATAGATAGATAGATAGATAGATAGATAGATAGATAGATTTTGTATGCCATCCATTACTTCCATCTCTGGAAAGCTTACAACATTAATTAGAATAAAATAAATTAACTATTCCATGCTGGCTGAAAATCCAGTAAAATACAAACAAACAATAAAATCCAGTTTGTTGTTGTTGTTAGTCGCGAAGTCGAGTCCGACCCATCGCGACCCCATGGACAACATTCCTCCAGGCCCTCCTGTCCTCCACCATCCCCCGGAGTCCACTCAAGCTCACACCAACCACCTCAGTGACTCCATCCAGCCACCTCATCCTCTGCCGTCCCCTTCTTCTTTTGCCATCTATTGTTCCCAGCATTAGACTCTTCTCCAGGGAGTCCTTCCTTCTCATTAGGTGGCCAAAGTATTTGAGTTTCATCTTCACTATCTGGCCTTCTAAAGAGCAGTCAGGGTTGATCTCCCCTAGGACTGACTGGTTTGATCGCCTTGCGGTCCAAGGGACTCGCAGGCGTCTCCTCCAGCACCACAACTCAAAGGCCTCAATCCTTTTGCGCTCAGCCTTCCTTATTGTCCAGCTTTCACAGCCATACATTGCAACTGGGAAAACCATAGCCTTGACTATACGCACTTTTGTTGGCAGGGTGATGTCTCTGCTTTTTAGTATGCTGTCTAGATTTGCCATAGCTCTCCTCCCCAGAAGCAAGCGTCTTTTAATTTCTTGGCTGCAGTCCCCGTCTGCAGTGATCTTGGAGCCCAGGAAAATAAAATCTGTCACTACCTCCATTTCTTCCCCATCTATTTGCCAGGAAGTGAGAGGACCAGATGACATGATCTTAGTTTTCTTAATGTTGAGTTTCAAGCCAACTTTTGCACTCTCCCCCTTTACCCGCATCAAGAGGCTCTTTAGTTCCTCTTCACTTTCTGCCATGAGAGTGGTATCATCTGCATATCTGAGGTTGTTGATATTTCTCCCAGCAATCTTGATTCCAACTGGTGATTCATCTAGCCCTGCCTTTCTCATGATGTGCTCTGCATATAAGTTAAATAGGCAGGGTGACAGTATACAGCCCTGCCGAATCCAGTTAATACATATTAAAATATTGATCGAATAAAAAGGTCTTGACCTGGTGCCGAAAAACATATAATGTTGTGACCTCCTATGCACATCATCTGAAGAGCAACGCACCCGCAAGCGGGTTGCGATTCTTCTGTGCAAGCTCGGAACTGTCCCTCTCCATTGGGGTGGGCGCGTAGCTCGGTGCTAGCAAGCCAAGTTGCATTTGTCGCGTGCAGAAGTCTCCAGTCTCACACCCTTCTCTGCCCGTCGGAGGAAGCAGTTCTGCAGAAATAGGACACCTTGATATAAGGTGGGCTTCTGCTGAACTTAAGCCAAAAGCGCCACCCTCCCAAACTGGAAGGTGCGCCGGTGATCCCCACGCTCATTCCCACCGGATGGCCTTCCTCTTTTCCAGGACCCTCACATAGAAGAGTACGAAGACAAGGAGTGGACCTTCGTGATCGAAAATGTATGTTGGATTTACTCCTGTGGGTGGGAGTTGGGCTGGGCGGGCTCAGGAACAGAGCGGGGGGGTTGGGTGTCCAGGGCAAGAAAGCCTCGCCATTGGTCTTTAAAGCAAGGGTGGGGAACCGCTTTTCTTTTGGGGGGGCAGTGCTGTGGAAGCAGTCTGTCATGGCCTGCTTGCTGACAGTTCGGGGGGCACAGCCCAAAATGTGTGAGCCTCTCCACTCCGCTCTTTGCTCGTCTCCCCACCTTCACACCCTCTTTCTCTTCTTTCTCTCTGCTACCCCCTTCCCTGTTTGTCTATATTTCTCTATTTTTGCTGTATTTCTCTATTTTTCTCCCATTTTCTGCCACCCCTTTCTCCTCCGTTCCTCCCTCTCCCTCTCTCTGCCTCCCCTTCTCCTTTCCTCCCTTCTCAGTGCACTGTCAGGGGAGGGAAACGTTGCTCTTTCCAGGGGTCTCGATCGCTTTCGGGCAGTGGGCTTAGAAATTATGTTAAGGGACACGCACGCGTTCCTTAAAGATTCAAGCCAGCAGCCAAACTGGGGTCCGGGGAGTCGCTTGCGCCTTTGCGTCGGAGCCCCTTGCGATGGCACGTGGCGCAGGGCCGTGGGGTTCCTCCGTGGGGCGCCAGCGTCGAGGGCGGCGCATGACGCAACGCGGAACGGCCGAGGGGAAGGAACGCGGGGCACGTGCGAAGGCCGCAGGGGCCCGATGGCCAGAAGAAACTGACCGCTCGCTCGCTCGCCTGCCAGGAATCGAAGGGGCAGCGCAAAGTCCTGGCCTCGGTGGACATCAACCTCAAGCGCTTCGCCAGCCCCACGCCCACCCAGACGGACCTCAAGCTGAAGCTGAAGCCGCGCTCGGTGAAGGTGGTGGCAGCCACACTGCAGCTCACGCTCTCCTGCGTGTTCCTGCGCGAGGGGAAGGCCACGTGAGTGCCGCCCTGTGGGCGAGACGCCGGCCGGTCGAGGGGTCGGGGCCGCTTTCTCGGCAAGAGACGGGCCGGAAACCAGAGGTTTCGGACTCGTGGCCGCGGCTTCCCATGGCCAAGGTCGCCGATTTCGTCCTGGGCACTCTGGTTAAAAGGATGGGGTAGGAGGTCACGGGGACACCCCTCTTTGCCTGAGGCTCTGGGGCGTCTTGGCTGTGGGGCAGCCCCCCGTGACTCTCGTTCGTGGCTCGGGGACCTTTTTCAGTCCGAGGGTTGAATTCACTCCTGAGAAGGGTCTTGGGGGCTTTCTCCTCTCTGGGGGCAAAGTGGCAGTGGCCAAAGCAAAGCCAGAATGAGTTCCCAAGTTTCCTGCTCCGCTCTCTTTCCCCTGAGGAATGTCCTGCCTCGGATCAGCAGCTGATCGGAGATGAGAGCTTTTCCCCAGCTGAACTGCAAATGGACACCCTTTTCTGGGTGCAGCAGGGACTGATCTTGCTGCAAAGATCAGAGTTATGTGCAAAGAAAGCGGGGGGGGGGGGAGTCCCCATGACCCCTGTTCGATTCATGCCTGATTTAATAGGATTTCCAATAAATGAATTGGATTTTCCTATTCATTAATCTGATAGGATTTTCAACAAATCTTTCAATAAATACACTCCTTTCTAAGAGAGAATGAGAAGGGAAGGGAGCTGCTGTTCTGGCCAGGGACAGGTGTAAGGGACCTTGTGCATACACCGTGTATCGATTAAAAGACGGCTGCTCGTTTTGACTCCCCTCCGCCTTTCCGGCCTCCCAGGGATGAGGACATGCAAAGCTTGGCCAGTCTGATGAGTGTCAAACCCTCGGACATCGGCAACCTGGATGACTTTGCTGACAGCGAGGACGAAGCTTCAGCCGAAGAAGCCCTGAAGCCGAGCCGCCAGGAGAACGGGGCAGGCCCGGGTGGTCCTCCTGCAGGTGGGGCTGCTCTTCCTTCCCGGAAACTTGGCATTTGATGGGTTTGGCCCTACAGATCTCTTGGCAGAATGGGGATCTTAGAGCCGGAAGCTGCCATTCCTGCGCTTTGACTTTCATTTCCACTGCTTTGCCCCACGGCAAAAGCGAAGCCGCTCCCGTGCTCGCAAGCGCAGGAAACCAGAGCACTCTGGTTCATGTCAGTTCACTTGCCAGAATTGGCTACGCTTTGCCAGCGCTCCTTTTCGCCAAAGTGCAGGTGCGACGAGATCTTGTAGGTTCTCAGTTGTCTGCTTGCTTCAGGTTTGCAGTGGTGACCGGCAAAATCGTTCGCCTGCAGCGCCTCTGAGGTCTTGCTGTGTGTTTTGGCAGTTTTTAGTTTTCCGAAATGGAGGGTTTTCTCTAACTGGGCAAAAATATTACTTAGAGTTAACAAGGGTTGGCATGAGATTATTCTGGCTTTTGGGTTGGCTGGGGAAGTTCTAACGTCTACGTTCCAGAACATCTTCCCCAGTTATTCTGGCTGGGGAAGTCCACCAGGCTACCTGTTGGACCTTCTTGCTGTTTTTGTATAATAGTCTGGTTGATAACAAGAGATATTCAAGACATAACACTAAGCTGTAGTTTAGCGTTAATTCCAAACTGGGTTAGTTTGGAACCCAGACTTTTTAGGCAGTAAAAAGCAGACGATCCCTCCTCGAGGGAACTTCAGACTTGGGTTGTTCTCCATCAGATCCATCAGATCCTGATGTGCCTTTCCAGAGAAGCTTCTTAAATCTACCCACCTTCTGCCAGCAGGGCGTTCCAGGGCGCCCCCCCCCCCCCACCATGTAGTCCTGAAAGCCCGGTCCTAAAACAGGGCTGTTTCCGCTTGGTGCTCTCCCTCCATTTTTCCTCTCCGAGACCATCAGAATTCTGCCCCAACTCTCGTTAATGCTGCATCTTCACCACCTGTACCACTGCACAGTCAGTGCTTCGTTTACTGCTTGAGTTGGGACAGTCAAAGAGGAGGTGTAAAGAGGGTGGCTGAAGATCTGTCCCCACCCCTTATTCGGTCTTCCTTCTTGCTGTTGGGGTTTCAGCAAGCCCTGATCACAGGCTGAAGGCATAAGGACTAGAAACTTGCTTCCGTGGTTTTGCTTCCGTGCTTTAAATGAAACTGACATCATAGAGAGGAACAAGCAGGCCGTGCCAGGGTGGATGAGCAAATAGTCCAGCCTGGAGTAAGACATCTCCTTTTGTTCTGTACCTCAGTGATAGCACTCCGGCGCTGCTGCCAGTCAGAGCAGGTTATACTAGGTTGGAGGGGCAGAGACAGGAACAGAGCAGCTTTTCTGGCCCTGTGATGTTTCCGAGGAAAGGGCACGGACGGCATAGCGCTCTGCTCTATGCAGATTCCCAGGTTTGCATGGCGCATCCGCACGGCTTCTGAAAATCCCGCCCGAGCATGTGCCCCCATCGGACCCCCTTGGGCTCTTCCCCCTCCCGCCCGACACGAGGGTAACCCAGCATGTGCTTTTCGGACGCTGAAGCGATGGGTTGCTTTCCTCGCAGAGGAATATTAACTCTTGTCTCTACCTTTTAACCAGCGCTCCCTGCTCCAGCGGCCTCACATTTGCTTCGACTCCTAGTCACTCTCTCCGTTTCTCTCTCTCTTCCTGTCTGTCTCAGGATTCCTCAAAAGCGTGTTGACGGACTATTTTTCAGGTAGGCGCCTCCCCGGTGGTGCTGTGTGTGTGTTCGGGGTTCCCTGGCATCCCCTTCAACCTCCGTTTCTCCCCTGGGGTGCCGGGCACCTTGTTTCTCTGGCCTTCCAGGCTTCCGGTTGAATCGCGGCTGCTTTTCCGGGGCTGCTCCTCATTCCGGACGGAGGAGAGGGGCTCTTCTGCCCCAGGAGCGCGCAAGCCGAGCCTGCATTTGGGCAGCGGGGAGATAGCGGAGGGAGGGGATGTCACGAAGCGGTGATGGAGAGAACACGGCGGGTCCTTGCCCGGTGGAGAGATGGCAAGTAGCGGTGGCCATCTTCATGCCATCGGAGAGAGGCCAAAACGCCATCGGCCAATCAGAATCCGCAAGCCACTTTTCATCTGCTGGGAACGGGTGTTTTGTGAGGCTAAGAGGTCTTCATTGGACTCGGCCCTGACCTTAGATAGCCAGGAGGGGCTTGTCCCGCCAACGCTGGTGCACCAACCCCGCCTGTTCCGAGAGACTTCTGATGTGGCCGCCGAGGGCGCTTCCCTTCGTTACATCTGTTCGGATGACGCGCTCTTCAAAAGCTCCTCGGAAGCTTCCGCTCGTCCAAAAAGCGGTGGTCAGACTTGACCAGGGCTGGTTGTGAGGAGCCTGCGGCTGTTTTGCTACAGCTTCACTGGTTTCGGCCCATTTCTAGGCAGAATTCAAGGCGTCGATTGAGATCTTAGGGGATCTAACTCCCCAAAGACCCCCTGCTCCCGTGTGGGCTTGCCCTGTTCCGAGGATCTCTGGGGATAGCCCCTTTGAGGACTGCTGCCTTTAGAGGGCTTTTTGCTGACTTTCTGAAGCACGGCCTTTTTCGGGGTAGCTCCCGGGCTGTGGAGCTCCCTCCCAAGGGAGGCTCAGTTTTCTCCCTCTTTTGCTATCCTCCTGCCAGCAGGCAAACTCTGCTTTCTTTTAGAAGGCCTCAAACCTGTTAGTGGGTTCGGTACCACTTTCATTTTTATTTTTCTGTAACTTAAATGTTTATCGTATTTGAATGCATTTTCATCCGTTTTCATTGGCTCTGTAAACTGTCTTAAATGCCACTTTTTGGTCAAAAGGCAAGTTACAAACGAAAGCAAAGCAAATGGCTTCCCAGATCAGGCCACTGCAGATAATTCTCACACACCTTGGTTTCCGTTGGGGAAGGGCGGGCACTCAAGAGTTAAGCCACAGGCTCCATGGGAAGGAGGCTTGGAAAAAACAGGGGCAGCCAGATGGGGAGCAAGCGATGTCCTTCTGGGGGGCGTTCCAGGTCGGAGGAGCAGCAAGGAATGAGGGTGTCCAAGTCCCAGCGAGAGGGCTGCTCTGCTTTTCGGGCCCCTGTATCCAGTGGTGCCTGGACATCCCGTGAAATCCCTCCCAACTCCGCTTTGACAGAGAGCGAGGAAGGTCCAGGAGCAGCTGGAGCAGGGCTGGCATTCTGCGTTACGACACGGCCCCCGTGGCCTCCTCTCCCCGAGCCTCGTGGTCTCTCCTTCCCCTCGCGATTGTCCTTTTCTTGCGGGACTCACCGCCCGCTTCTTTCCTCCTCCCACGCAGACACTTCTCGGGACTTGAACACCCTGACTGAGGAAGAGGAGGAGGCGTCGGGCCAGGGCGCAAGTCAGACGGGGCCAGCTGCCCCTGGCCCATCCAGGACCGCCAGGAAGGAAGGTAAACCGAGGCAGCGGTGAATGTGTCCGCTCATCGGGGCCCCAGGCCAGCAGGCTGGGCGGAGGGGAGTTGGTTCACTCACTGGCACCTTTTGATGTTCATTTCTTATTGTATGCCTTTATTTCTTATTTTTAATTTCATTTAATTAACTGGGTGGCTGGCACTCTGCCAGGCAAAGGGCGGCCTTTCAGGGCCATGGAGAGGATGGATAGACTCCCCTCTCTTTGTCTGGCACGGAGGTTCTGGGGCGAGCTTTGTTTTCTGTTCGCGTTACTGGTGTTTCTTCTGGGAAACCCTTCCTAAGCAGCCCTTTGACGGACAGGCGAACCTTCCCCAGGGATCCCCACCTTCCCCGTGGTTTTTAAAAATTTCTATACCACCCAAGAGCCGACATTGTCTGGGCAGCTCACAATGATCCGTCAGCAGACCAAAATGATGGCTTTTCCTTGGGGACGCGGAGGGGCCCACAAAAGTTGCCGGACCCATTTAGCACCAACGCTGGGATACCGTTCCCTGGAAGGCCGTGAAGTGAGATAAAAGGGCGGCGGAGGAAAGCAAAGCTGTTCGGTGCAGAGGATGGAAGGGAGGGCCGGTCTGTGTTTGAAGCCTCCTCGCCCCCTGCCAGTGCACAGTTGGCCCATGTAGAGCCACAACATCATTTTACACCCTGGCTGTCGGTCGCTGCCTGAGGGCCCAGTGCGAGGGATCTGGACGGAGGGAACCATTACGGAACTGGTCCTGGGCTCCTTCTCCAGTTCACTTCACCCGTTTCGACCACAGTCCCCAGTCCGACGACAACGCTTGGGTGCCGCAGCCTCACTCCTTGGCTCTCTCCTCCTCGCAGCCTCTCCGGGGGTCCCTGGCCAAGCGGCCGGTGCCGTCGACGGAAGCGCCCTTGGGGACGCGGCCCGTCCCGCTGCCGCGACGCCTGCGACAGTAAGTGGCGCGGAGTGTGCAGGGCTTGTGGGGCACGAAGGCGCGAGCGGAGTGAGGCCGGGAGGAGCGGCTGGCGTCTCAGGAGGGCCGGGCACCGGGGACCGTCTGAAGGGCACGTCTGCGGAGCTGGCAGGAATGGGGGCCGAAGAGGCGGCGGTGGAGGAGGAAGAGAGATCCGAGGTGCCGCGGGGGCAGAGGCTGTCGCTGCCGGAGGATGCTGAGGACAGGTGAGTGCGGCTCTGTTGGTGGGGGGGGGACCGGGACACCTGGGTCCCCTTCCAGGTCCTGTGGTGGGGGGCAGTGGAAAAGGGGTGAGCGGGGTGTAACAGGGAGCCTTTAAATGGCAGGGCTAGTGGAGTGGAATTGAAATTCAGCGCGTTGTTTTCCCAATATCCCATGGCATTTGTGGCCTGCCTGTGCAAGGAACCCTTGCCCAGCCCTTCCGCTCTCCGCTGTATCCTCAAAACAACAACCCTGCGAGGGAGGGTCAGGCTGCACCCCAGACTCACCCGCTGGGCTCCAGGACCGAGTCGGGGCTGCAGACCCGATTTCCCGAGTCCTGCCACAGGACTTGAAGCGCCACTGCTCCCGGTCTTCCACTGCATTTAAGGTGTCTGTCTAGTGCTTCCTTTGACTGCTTAGTGCCAGGGGAGCTTCCCTCTCAGCAGCTCATCGCAGCTTTTGGCGTCTGTGGGAAGGAGTTTTGCCAAACTCCAGAGCTTTGCTTTCTGCACAATCCTTCCAGAAAAGCCTCTCTATTCTAGGCGGCTGCAAACACACCAGCAGCCCCGGAGCAGAACGAAATCCAGAAGTGGCTAGTTTGGTTTCTGCTTTCTCCGGAGGGACCGGGGCGGGTTGAGAGAGAGAGCAGGTGCCTTCCAGTTAGAGGCACTTTCAGTCCCCCCCCACCCCCAGTGTGTAGAAGAAGCAACCCCCCCCCCGAAAGGGAGGAAAGGGAAGATTGCTTGGGGAGTGAGACGCTGGCTTTTGCAGTGGGGTCGTGGCGATGGGGATTCCCAGAACGGTGGTCACGGTGCACCATCTGCCACATGGATCCCCACAGCCGCAAACGCGCACCCTACAAGGATGCCCAGCTCCGTTTCTTGCCCCCGGTGGCCCCGAACATTTGCACGCCTGTGCCCTGTGGGAATGTCGGATCGGCCACGGAGGCGGCTCGTGGATCCCCCTCTGCCTGCCGGGGCAGGTCCTGCTTGCACGCACGAGCCGAGCTGCCTCAGCCTCGTCATCCTTGGGGGTTTTACGTGGCCCGGGGTGGAGGTCTGAATCATGCATCAGGCCCTGAGGGGGTTTGCCAGGCGAGCGGCTAGCCACGTGCGGCAGGAGCCACTGGCAGCAGCGAGAGGAACCGCTTCTCCTTTCGCCTCCTTCCGTTTCCCTGCTTGGAGGGCAGGCCGTGGCCGCTTTTTCAGCCCGAAGGCCAAATCCCATTTTGGTGGAGAGAGCACTGGGGTGTTTTCGCATAAGGCTGCGTTTGCTACCCGGAATTATGGCTTAGAAAAGCATTTCTACCTCTTAGGAGCAAGGCGAACACAGTGCAAGGCCAGCGAAGGGGGCGGGGCCAGCGAAGGGGGCGGGGCTCCCCGGGAAACCCGCAGGACTCAATTCAGCTGCTGCGGGTGAATTTTGCATCCCCCTCTTAAGGAGTCTTACCCAGACTCTTCCGAGCTGTGGGCCTTTCAGATGTGTGGGATCACCCCCCATCATTCCCAGCCCTGGCTGGGGGTGATGGGAGGGGTAGTCCAATTGATCTGGAGGGTGCCTGGCTGGAGCAGGCTGCATTAAACTTGAAGGCCACCTTCCCCCGAGTTTCCTTTTTCCGCTTTTTTTAAAGAGAAGTGAAATCTTGAATTGCAAAGAACTGTGATTGAGCAAGAAAAACCAGATGGGAAACACCCTGCCAGTTCAGCGTCCGGGCCACTCGGCTTCTGGGAAGCTTGGAAGCAGGTCATGGGGGACATGGGAACTTCGGAGCTGCCTTTTAAGGGCTCGGAGCCTGGCTGGCTCCTCCTAGCCAGTATTGCCAACACTGACCGGCAGCTACAGCTTCCTGCTTTTCCAGTCCTGCCTGGAAATTCTGGGGCTGCAACCAGAGACTTCCCATGGGCCGCCTCCAATTTTGGAGGTGCCATGCCCCCATCCCGAAATGGCAGGCCAACATTTCCCCTCCAGAAATTTGTCGAAACCTCTGATAACGCTCCTCTGAGTTAGCAAGCGGAGGAAATCGAGCTGGTTTTTACATGATCTCAGCGAGGAAAACAGGCCTTCCTGGTTTATTTGGGCCCGCTTTGCATCTCGGGGGTTCCCAAACTACGCAGGTCCAGCAGGGTGGCCGGTTGCTGAGCTTCGCAAGCCAGCCGTGCCCAGAATCTTGCAACGGCCCTTGGGTCCTGGGTGGTCTCTTAGCCACACCGCATGGCGATCCAGAAAACAGCCCGTCTTGGCGTTGCGAGATCCCCGGTGGGCTGGAGAATGCTTTGTGTCTTCCACCCGCTGATCCTCCCCTGGCAGGCCGATTCTGCCTCCTCCCATCGGCTTCTCGGGACAAGACCGGGGATGATGGCTTTATGCCAGTCCCCTGTGTATTTTACCCAGGGCCAGACATCCTCGACGTGATGCTTGCCACATCACGGACACCGCGGTCGTAAGTGGCTCTCCAAATGTTTGGGACTTCATCTCCCAGAATCCCCTGCTAGCAGAGCCCATGGATGTGAACACGGGCCATAGCAGTCCGAAGCACTGATCCACGCGACACGGACGTTCGGAAACGAGGCCGATTCTCGGACTTCCTCTTTCTCTCCTCTCCTGGATGTCTGCCGCCGCCTTCACGCTTCGCTCTTTCGCTTTCGCTTAGCAGCTCCAGCTTTGTCCACCCGCAAATACTCCACGGGGGCTGCTCCCCCACCCCTAAAAGTGGGATTCTGTGCCAGCCAGGGAGGGATGGGAACAGAACTGGAGAATCCGCAGAAGGATTTTCTGCCGCGTTGCTTCTTGACGGGGCCGTTGGCCTGTAAGGGTCACGCCTTCTGCAGCAGGATGCTTTGCCCCCGAATGTTTTCATGATGATCCAGGCGGGCGCAGGGGTGGGGGGACACGGTCTAGTGCGGAGAGCGCAATTCCATGGCCCTCCGACCGTGTTCTTCTCATGAGCCCCCTTCCGAGAACGAGGACCCCAGGGCATAACGGCGGCAGAGAAACACGTTAGCAGAGGCTGAGTCTTGGGAACACAAACGTTTAACCTCCCGGAAGCCCTGCCGTTTCGTAGGCCCAGGATGGCAGCTGGTCTCCAGCCTCAGGAAGTCTCTTTCTTTCCTGCCTCCAGGCCGGCGGATATCTGGAAACCCAGAGAGCAAATGCCCGTGTCTGCCCCACGGCGGAAAAAGAGTCCCTGCAAAGGACCCATCCAGCCCCCAGATGCGTCTCTACTGCCGTCTTTTGCACCCGGGCCCATCCCCGTGCGAAGACACAGGCTGGAGAAGACGCCGGTGTCCCCGGAGCGCTCGAGCCCTGTGGCAGAGGTGGCCGGGCCCGCGGAGGACAGCCGGCACAGGGCCCCCGTGCCCGTTGCTCCGAGCAGCCCGGAGCGGGAAAGACCCGGCAGCGGGAACCGGTCGGAGGCGCCCCGTCCTCCCCTGCCTCCCCAGAACCCGCTGGTGGTGTGTTTTGTGGAGGATGCGGCCCTCGCCGAGCACAGCCCGGTCCTGGTCAGCAGCAGACCAAGCCCCACGGTGGCCTCTCTGGACGCGGCGTTCCTGGCCTTGTCCCCCACATTGGGACTGCCCCCCATGGCGCAGGGGTTTCCCGAGCCGGCTTCCGGCAGCGACTGGAGAGGGCGAGGGGTGCTCGAAGCGGCTCCTGATCTGGCGAGCAGCGGTGCCTGGGCGGATCCTGCCCCAGGGCCGGCTGGGGGCGCCTGTGGAGGGTCGGCACGGCCACCTGGGGAGGACCAGCCGGCTGTGGGGCCCTCGGCTGACCCGGCGAGCGGTGAATCGGAGGAGCCGTGGCTGGCAGCCCCGGGAGGGCATGAGGAGGGGCCCGTGGCAGGGGGAGCTCCCCCTCTGGAGTGCCCGGCTGAAGCGCAGAGGGAGCACGCAGAAGAGGAAGAGGAGGCGGCTGGGCCCGATGCTGCCGGGGGTGGCCCCGCCGAGGGGGCCTGCCCAGGACCCCTTTCCCAGCGGGAGGAAGGTTGGCGAGAGGGTGCGGCCGAAGCGGGGTCTGCAGGTCCCAGAGGTGCTGCGTCGGGGGCTGATGCTTGCACGGAAGAGCCGCTCGAGCAGGAGCTTCACAATGGTGCCCCCCTCCCAGCGTGGGCAGAGCCAGCCCCGGCGGGGAAGGGCGCGGACGAGGGGGCAGAGGGGGGCCTGGAGGGGACGCCCACCCCGGCTCTTTTGGAGCCTGGATCGGCCGGAAGAGAGGCCCGCCCTGCCGGGGATGCGGAGGAGAGAAGCGGGCAGGCCATGCCCGGGAAGGCCGAAGAGGGACCGCTTGGCGAGGGGCCTGTGGGGCTGCAGGAAGAGAGTGGCCAGGCACGGCCGGAAGACGCTGCAGAAGCTGGGGGAACGGAGGCCTGTGAGCCGGACTCGGAGCGGAGCGCTGAGGCGTGGGACGCACGGCTGCCGGGGAGCGCGGCCCTCGGCCAAGAAGGGCCGGGGGCTGGCGAGGAGCTGCCAACCGGCCCCAGTTTCGCTTGCCGCGGAGATGCCGGAGCTGAAACGGTTCCCGGTGCTGCCGAGTTCGCGTGGAGGAACCGCGAGCCGCAAGGACTGCCCGCCACGAGCCCCGGCGCCCCGAGCCCCCCGTCTCCTCGGGATGGTGCCCAGCCCCTCCCAGCTCCCGGTGCCTCTGAGGAGAGGCCGGCCAGTCCGTGCCAGGAGACTCCGGTGCTGAGCCCCGTCCCCTGTGGCCCGGCACTGGGTTCTGGAGCACAGGGGGAGACCCAGGTAGAGACGGTGGCTCCAAGTCCGTCCTCGTGTTGGCAAACTGGCTGCTTCCGCCCCTCTCCCCTCTCTAAATGTGCCTCTAATCCAGCCGGGTGCTTCCCGCTTGTGCATGGGGGAATGTGGGGTTTTTGGTGGGGGGGATGAAGTGAGAGCAAAGGGGAGTGTGCAAAATGGTGTGTCCCCCCACCACCCCCAATTAATTCCTTTTAAACGACTTGGTTTTGGAATAGCCAGCTTTGGACCCTTTTCAGGTGATCTGGGCATCGAATCCAGAGGTTGGAGAGGGGATGTGCAAGCGAATCTTCTAGGAGAGAAATAGGGAAGCCGCAGTGGCCCAGCTTCATGCTTCCGTGTGCTGCACAGCCGGCCTTAGGACGTGACCCTAGTTATCTGAGGCCATTGGTGGACCCTTGCACACAGTGGGGTACCAGTAAGTCTAAGGGGTGCATAGCACCCTGGTTTCTTAGGGACTTGGCTCAAGGATTTAGCACATAGGCATGTACAAACAGTGCTCCTACTTTGCCAAATCCATTCTAAAAAAAATGGTTCTCTCTTTGGAAAGCAAGTTCCTAGACCTCATGATCCTGGTGGATAGTATCTCCACCTTTTGCATCCTGCCTTGTCAGAAAATGTTCAGAAGCTTATCTGAGGAACTTTAAGGGAAAAATAGATCCCCAAACATATATGACAGAAACTGTATTCCCGACTGGAGAATTTGCAGGGGGCTCTTGCGTTCGTTCCCACGTGCACAAGGCAGCAGAGTATCCCCCCCTTCACAGGGCTGAGGTTTCATTTAGGTTGGGTGCAGCGCAAGGGTCCGATCCAGCCCTTCGGGTGTCCCAGCCCGACCCTCCACCCCTCGCACCCATATGTGCGATGTCTTCCCAATTCCCCCCATCCCAAAATCCCCCCCCATACTGCCTCTCCTAAGGTTGAATTGCTGGAAATAAGAGCGTTGAACTAAGATATCTTGGAATATTTTCCCCCACCCGTCTGGCCTCCAGCTCCATCCAAAACTGGAATGTGGCCCCTGAGAGTTTCTCTACGGTGGGATTTGGCCCTGAAAGGTTCAGGGAGCCTTCCAGCTGCGTGGCAGGTCAGGAGCAGCGTCGGAAGTACTTCATCTCCTTGCACCCTGGGCCATGACCAGTTTCTCCCCTCTCCTTTAGGTCGACTCCCCCAGCGGCCAAACACCCACGAGTTCCAGCCAGTCCTTGCTGGAATGGTGCCAGGAAGTGACCGCTGGCTATCGGGGCGTCCGCATCACCAACTTCACGACGGCTTGGCGCAACGGCTTGGCTTTCTGTGCCACTCTGCACCACTTCCACCCGGACAAGATGTGAGTCCGGGCGTGGAGCAAGCTCAGGGGGTGGGGTGGGGGGGGGGATTCCTCTTGCAGAGTGGCTGGCGGCCGTCGAAGGAAAGAACGCCGGTTCCGTCCGCAGCTCTTGCAACCAGCCCAGGGTGTCCCCAAAGCCTCCAGGCCTGGTGCCCGCTTTAAAACATCGAGTGTCACGGACTGGGTGCCGTGTCACTTTTCAGAAAGCAGCCTGTGGAGGCCCAGAGAGTTTGGTCCCCGAAGCATTTGGGGCAGGGCCGGCATTCGGCTTTGCGACACAAAACCCTCTCAGTTCGTTTTTTAAATTAGAAACTCTCTTACAATAATACCAGAACGAGGAGGGGGCCAGGTCAGCCCCAAGAGAGAGCGCCGTGGGCCTATCGGAGTCTTGAACTCGGGTTCAGACGCGCATTCAAGTCTCCGGGACAAACCGTGCGATGACCATGGAGGGTTGCTGCCATCCGGTGCAAAGCAAGGGAGCAGCAAAGGAGAATTTTGCCTCTCCGGTATTGGAGGCCAGGTTCCTAATACATATAGAAGAAGTTTGACTTGGTACCTTGCTCAAAAGCATACAGGGCTTTTGATGTCCTAAATTACATCTACATTACATTTGGCCTGGAATGTAATTTTATGTGAGTGTTGTGCTGCATGAGAGCAAGAGGGAAACTCATGACTAAGTTGCAAGCACCGTGGCAGCTGCCCTGATCCGGGAATTAACTCAGGACTGGGAGCCAGTGGGAATGTCTGCCACTGTCTTTAATCCTCCCGTGAAGTTCTCCCCACATTTCGAAAGGTCAGTTCCTCCCACACAGCGATCGCACCAGTAATCCATTGGCAGCCCCCATATAAAAACTGAGATCCTATATAGATCAAGGGCAGTATATAAATATACACATCCCACCAATTTATCGTTGTGAGGTTTCTTTGCGTAAAGAATGAATTGGACAGTAGGTGCTCATGGTAGGTCCCCGGAGTGGGAGGGCTTTGGGGGATTGGGGGAAGAAATCCAGCTAAAGGGTAGAGCCCGAGGACAGATAAACCTTTGCTGGGAACGACACTCAGGTTTGGGATCTGGGATAGATGCTGTCCAAACCCCATTGAAAGAGCTCATCTTTCCGCTCCCTTCTGTCTTCAGCAATTACGAAGCCCTGGATCCGCTCAATATCAAAGAAAACAATAAGCTGGTGAGTTGCTTGTTCGGCATCGGCATCGCTGGGCCACAGGCTGCCTGTTTGCCGGGAACGTTCTGGCTTGAGACGGCCCGGCACCTTTCGGGGTGGGAAGATTGCATGTACCCTTTGCCTGGTGGCCTTTGTTTGGTCGCTCTGGCTGAACGGCTTTCCCGGGCTGCTCTGGGGATAAATAATTTCAGTAAATGCAGAGATGGGATGGTGTTGGAGAGATTCCTGTCCAAGGATGGGCAATAGAAAGCTTTGGGGGGGGGGCATGCAGCCTTCATTGGGGGGGGTATCAAGCCCCCTATATTTTTTTAAAATTTCCTTTACAGAGGTTCATTAAGGACAAACAGCTTTGTCCTGAATTTCAGGAGTAAACATCAAATGCTTTTATTTTTTCACCCTCTCCCTGGGGCTTGTGACCCTGGGGAGGAAATCGGCCCCTGGGGAGCCCAGAATTCAGCTGTGGGTGTAACTTTCTGAGCCTCTGTATTTTCGTCTGCGAATTTATTTATTTATTTATTTGGAAATTTATAGGCCGCCCCTTGCCACAAGCCTCGGGGCGGCTCACAACAATAAAAACAACAAATTCTAATACATTAAAATTTCCAAACATTAAAATTCACAAACATTAAAAACTGGCCCATCTCCAGGTCCAAATTAAAACCGCCACAATATAATACCATAAATAAATTAACATTTAAAATATTGTTTAAATAAAAAGGTCTTCGCCTGGCGCCGAAAAGCAAACAAAGACGGTGCCAGGCAAGCCTCTCTGGGGAGCTCATTCCATAAATGGGGCGCCACCGCAGAATTGGGCAGACTTGGGCCAAAGTGGCTGCTTGCTGAAGGTGAAAAGAGGTGTTGTGTAATTGCCAGAAATTGTGCTTGGGCCTTTGAAAAGCGGCACAGAGAAGGGAGTCACAGGGTGTGCCAGGAAATATTTTGGTTGTGCGAAGGGGGTCGCAGGTTTGTGTTGCTCTCCCATGCTTTCTCTCTCTCTCTCCTCCTGCAATTAGGCTTTCGATGGCTTTGCCTCGCTGGGCATCTCCCGGCTGATGGATCCCAGCGACATGGTCTTCCTGGCCGTGCCCGATCGACTGATCGTCATGACGTACCTGTGCCAAATCCGGGCCTTTTTCACGGGGCAGGAGCTGAACGTGGTCCAGCTTGCCGGCCACACGAGCGAGACAACCTACAAAGTGGGCAAATTTGAAACGGATGCCTCCAGTCCCATCGATCCGGCTGTCTTTTACTCCCAGCATCTGCAGAAGGCTGTTGGGCAGGTGGAGGCACCTGGGGAGTTGGACCTTGAAGGTGCTGGGACGCCACAGGCCTCGGCCGTTGCGATGGAGGGACGCCAGGCGCTGAAGGTGGAGGACGCGGCCCAGAAGCATTCTGGGGGTGAGCAGAGGGCAGACGTGGCAAAGGATTCTGGGAACAAAGCCGTAACGGAGGGCCGGAGGGCCAAAGCCAGCCCTACGGATGCGCTGCAGCCTATGGAACTGGAGGTGACCCTGGAGGCTGCGGGAGATGCAGAAAATGCCCAGGAGGAGATGGTCAACGGTGCCCCGGGCCTGCCAGTTCCAGCGCCGAAGTTTGAGCCCGCCTCTGTGGGCTCAGACACGGGAGAGGCGGCGGCGATGCCCGGAAGCCCCCCAGGTGTGCCGTCTTGCCCCAAGGATGCTGCGGTGGAGGCCCCAAGGCCTGATGGGAAGGCTTTGTTGAATGGCGACATGGCCACTTCCCCCACGAAACATGGGGCCCAGGTGGATTCTGGGGCTGCGGCCCCAAGGACTGATGGGAAGGCAGTAACGAACGGTGCCGGGACGGATCAGGGCGCGGAACCGGAGGAAGGGCTCTGTGCCCCGGGGGGCTCTGGGGTGGACACCCCGAAGCCCGATGAGAAAGGCTTAGCCAATGGTGCCACGGCCTCGCGGAGCCCAGAACCAGAGGCCGCAGGGCATCTTGGGCCGGAAGCGGCAGAGCCTGATGGGAAGCCGTTGGCCAGTGCCGCCGAGCAGGTGGTCGCCCCTCCGCGGCTGAAGCGGCTGGCCTCCCGGAGCAGCGTGGAGCGCCCCCTGCAGCGGGTGCCGTCCACGGGGAGCCAAGCCCCCGTGGCCCCGCCACGCAGCCACGCCACCAAGTCCTCCTTCGCCCACGTGCGGGACGCGGACCTGGTGAAGAAGCGGCGCTCCCGGCTGAAGAGCGAGTCCCTCTCCGTGGACGAGGCCGACGCGGAAGACTCTGCCAAGAGGCTCGCCGCGGTGAGTGGCCCTCCGTCCTGCTCTGCTGCATGCGGCACATACGGCCATGCTCTGTCGCAGTGCGCCGCGGCCTTGCGTGGGTTTGCTGGCGACCTCCCCCACTGCGGCCGGTTGGGTCGGCGGCGTGGCGCTTTCCGAGCGCACCCAGGTCCGGTCCCTTTGCCGTGGGTCTTTCCGTGGCCACAGCTCGCTCCTGCCCCCTTTCCCAGTTGCCAGCCAGGTGCATCCTCAGGTGCATTCCTGAGGTTCAGTGGCGGTTTCCCCACACTGGGAATTTGAAATGCCTGCCACTGGGGCCCTGGCTCCTTCTGCCCTGCCCGCTTCTGGAACGTGGTGCCCGAAAGCTCCCCTGAAGCCCAACGGCCCTCGGAGCGGCATCCCTGCTTGAGAAACAAGCTGTCGCGTTTGACGTACACATTCGAGAGTTGCGCCTCTGTTGCAGGGTACCTGGCCAGGCTTCTCTCGTGCCTTGGGGCTTGGATTCCCTCCAGCCCCTTCCCGGCTTGTCTCCTTCATTTCACCTTCCGGGGCCAGACAGTGGTGCCGATCTTCTGTGTGTCTCGGCCAGGAAGTTTTGGGGTTGGAGCCTTTTGCCTCAAGCGCAGATTAACTAGGCTGGCGTCGTGTAAGCGCTTGGCTTTGCAGGTTTCTATTTTCGGCGGTCCGGATCAACTAAGCCCTGCCCACGCTCCCAGTTTATATATCCAGTGGGGAGCTTGCCCAGAGCTGAGTGACGGCTCAGAAGAGACCAGTGGGAGGGTGAACTGGATAATCTGGGGAGGGACACCTTCCCTGCCGTGGGTTCTAAACACCTGGGGAAAGTTTTTCTGCCGTCCCCATTTCTCCCCAGGGTGGCATCTTGTCTCTGCCCTCGCTAAAAGTGCTCCTGTGGGCCGTGGCGGACTTCTCTGGCCAGCGCCCGGAGCAGCACAGGAGGTCTGGGTCTAGGCGCCATTTCAGTTTCCCACAATGCCGTGCGGTGATGCATTGTGGGAATTACATTGAGCTCTAGGCAGGTGGGCAGAAAGGGGACCTGGCTAGGCTGGATTTCTCCCGGTTGGGGTGGCCTAGCCAAGTCCAGTCCTCAGCATCTCCACTCAGGACCTTTAGTCACACATATTTCTCTGCCTCTGATGCTGAGGGGCTGCTGACACAGTATTGTGTTGGTCTGCGGCTCCTGTCAGCAGCATGGGCCTTCCAGGTGGGGAAGATGGGCACTGTAGTCCACTCCGGCAAGGACGTCTCCCGTGCCCACAGCTGCATGACATCTTCTGGCCACAACCCTGGCTTGGAGCATGCAATCCATGGAACGCTTTCGTGACCCCAGCCTCAATGTATGGAGGGGGTTTTTCCCCCCTAAAGTCAGTGCTTTATACGGTTGGGCTTTCTTTACCGAGACCCATTTTCTTGTCGGCTTCCTCTCTCGTTCAGGATGATGGGTGTGATGAAGCCTCAAGACCCCGACAAATGACAGCAAAAGCACAACAGGGATCAGGTGAGTTTAGGCTCCTGCATAATTGCTCATGGGTGGCAGTTTTTCCCGTATCCTAGTCCAGAAAGGCCCGGGGGCAACAAGGGGGAGGGTCTTTTCAGTGCTGCCCCGTTGTAGAACCGTCTCCGGGCTACAATGCATCTTCTTTCCAGCATTCGTTTAAAACTACCCTCTATTTCCACGCATTTGATGCTTGACATCGGCGGGTTTTAATTCTGTCTAGTTTTTAATGAAAACCCTTTAGATGTTCGACTGTTTTATGTTTTTGTAAATTGGAACGTTTGGCTGTTTGCATTTGCCTACTGGAATTCAGCATTTGTATCTTTTATTGTATCTTTTGGATCTGATGGATTGTTGTGAATGGCTGAGAGAGCCCCGGATATTGGACAGTATAGAAATTGAAATAAATAAGTAAATATATAAACAGTCCTTTTGTGGGGGGGGGGGGGCATCTTTCTGGGCTAGGTTCCCATCCCTTTTGCCTCCCCAAAACGATCCCTGCAGTTCTGGATTCTCTTGCATGTGGTACCTCTAGACGCATCTCTCGGTGCGCAACAGTCTCTCTGTCCATCCTGATCTTTATTTTATATCTTCGGATTTTTCTAATTTCAAAAAATGTTTTTGCTGCCTTCTGATGCAATCAGTATTTGGGTTCAAAAAGAAGGCTTTGGGTCCTGTTGCTCAGGTGTCACCTCCGCCTTGGACTTAAGTTCCAGGGCAGGTTCCTTTTCCCAGCCGAAAGGAGTGCTCTGTGGCTGGCCACGCCCCCTCTGGCAGCCATCTTGTGAGAGTGCCCACGAGACCCCAAAGTCCAAATATGCTCCCGGACCCCAAAACAGGTCTGCTTGACTTGAGCCCGATTTTCTCTGGCTTTTTTTCCCATCACAGCCTCTCCAGCCGCGACCTCCCAGGACCTGGCTCAGGCTGTGACCTTCAAGAGCACCTCAAGTGAAGAGGAGGTTCCGGTACGATGTAGAAAGGGCTGGGATGCGGCTTGGGAGTCCCTTGGGGTCCTCGCCACGGCCCTTGAAGGCAGAACTTGCACATCCAGGGATGAGTGGCCGCGTTGAAGTCTCTCCTCTTTGCTTCCCCTCCCCGTCAAACTGGTCTCTTTCTTCTGGTCGGGGCTCACACCTTTCTGACACAGCAGAAAGAATTCGTGTCCCAATTGTTCCACTTGTTCAAAATAATTGTATTAATTTCCAGTCTAACATACAAGCAAAATAACACGCCATTTAAAATACAAATGTCAAAATTGACACACAGTTGAAATTATTATTACACCACTGTTCTTCCCATCTTCAGGACCAAGGATACGTGTCACAATTTAAAAAGCCTTCAAACATTCCAAGAAGTTCCTCCCCTTCTGAAACTGAAATGATTCTTTCGACCGCTCAAATCCTTTCCCTTTTTTAAAAGGGATATGCTGGGAAACTCCCCTTTCTTTAATTTTTATTACGAATTTCACCAAACTGAAAATAACAAAACAAAGAGCAAGAAGAGAAACGGCCCCTAATTAGGGGACCCCTAATTGTTAATTATATGCAAATCTCCAAGTAACAGCCTCAGTCCACCCAAAATCTCTCTCGGAGGGCCCAAAGATACACCAGAGAGTCCCTAGGCTATCTGAGATTAGTGGGATGGCAGATTCTAGTAATTTGGGAGGTTTCTGGGCAGCACTCGAAGTTTTCCCCTTGCTTCTTGCTCCTCCTGCCTCCGCACACGGGAAAAGGTTGTAAGCGTAGGGGCAGGACACCTGCTTTCCTTGCGGAACATCCCGAATTTATTCCTTGACCTTTCCAGATGAAGCGTCTCACATAACAGAGCTGAGAAAGCAGCCAACAGTCACGTGTCACTAATACCGGACCACCATCGGTTTAACTGGGAGTCCCACACTGAGCAGGGGGTTGGATCCAAAGCCTTCTCTGATGCCGTCATTCCAAATTAAGCTCCCTTTAAAACTGATAGGGACTCCCTTGTTAGCGTCCTACCCTGCCTTGATTTTGTTTTGCAAGAAGCCCAAGGCTTCTTGGGCTTCCATGGCCCTCCTCTTCATGGGCTCCTCTCAACAGCCCTGCGAGGTGGTCTGGCTGAGAGTCGCCGTTTGGCTGAAGTTGCCCAGTGCGCTTCAAGACCATGTCAGGACTCAAGGCTGTCTCCCCCAAGTCCCAGCCCAGCACTCTGACCACTGCACCATACTGCCCATCTAACTCATTGAGCCTACGATCAAATATTCAGGCCTCCTGGGGAATCTTTGGGAGGGCAGCTGTTCTTCCACACTCCCCTCCAGCCCAGAGCATCAGCTCCGAATGGCTTTTGTGCTTTCACCGTTAGAGGTTTCAAGACACCAGCCAGTACGTCGTGGCCGAGCTCCGGGCTCTGGAGAACGAGCAGAGGCAGATCGACGGCCGGGCAGCCGTGGTGGAGAAGGATCTGCGGAGTCTCATGGAAGCTGGTGAGAACTTGCGCGTGGGGTGGAGAATCTCGGTGTGGGAAGAAGCCTGCGGGATCAGACCGAGTCGGACTGCCAACCGATAGCCTGCTCCATCCATTTGTCCCGTCCCCTTTTAAAGGCACCACACTGGTGTCCATCACGATGTCTTGAAGAAGTGAATTCCATCGTTTGACTCTCCCGTTTGAAGGAGCCTTTCCGCTCCTCTCTGAATTTCCCATCCATCTGCTTCAGGGGGCACCCTGTTGGGTTTTGATAGTTATTTTTTAATTTAACTTAATTTTATTATTTTATTTTATTTTTTATTTTATTTTAAACCTTTCTAGACCGTCCCTTACGAAAGTCTCAGGATGGTTTAACGATACAACAATGTAAAATAAAACACATCATCCAAAAAATCCAACTGACAATAAAACCCCAGTTCATACCATCGGGTCTTAAAACATTGGGCAAATCAAAAGGTTTTAGCCTGGCGCCAGAAAGAATAAAGTGACAGCACCAGGAGAACCTCTCTGGGGAGAAGAAGGAAAATGTGTCCCTCTCCGTTTTCTCCACCCATTTTGTGCAGCTCTAATAGGTGTCCCGTTTCTTGCCTTTTTGAAAGAGCTTCCTTGTTCTGTGTGAATGCCCCCCCTCATTAAGTCCCCTCACCCCCGGCTACAAACAGATCAGAGATCGTAAAAAGCTTTCTCTGCCTGAGAGCCTTGGAACCGAGTGGCGCTTAAGTGGCTAGTTCTGCCTGAGGAGGATGCCAGAGGCCCGAATCGGGGGACTTCCCGTGTTCCTGGGGGACTGGCCTGATTCCCGGACAGCTCTGGGCAGGAGAAACGATTCCCTGATCCGTTCTGAGGCAGGTTTCTTAGGACAGAGCAGGATCAAAACATGAGAAGTAAATCAAGACGGAAAGCGGCTCCGTTCGCACTCAGTCGTTCCCCCCGTTTCGTTTCAGGCACAGACAAGCAGAAGGAGGAGGAACTGATCCAAGAATGGTTCACCTTGGTGAATAAGAAGAACGCCTTGATCCGGCGGCAGGACCAGCTGCAGCTGCTGTGAGTCCAGAGGGCAGGTGGGAGGTGCGGGGGACAGACTCCCCTGGAGGCGATTAAGATGTCGAATGTAGGAACTTTCCCGGTGCCCGAAAGCCACGTCCTTCCGCATGTTAGGAAGAGCACAGAGAGAATCCCCTTGAAGCTGCTCTCCCCTCGTCTGTTTCTTAGACAAGAGCTGCTTTTGCTGCGAGAACCAACACTCTTCCCTTCACCGACGTGGCTGTCCATACAAACGGGAAGCGAGGGACTTTAAGACATCCCTGGCAAGAGGCACTGCTGTTTGTTCTTTGTTTTGAAAGACATTCAAGTGTCTCTCCTGGGAGAAAACCTCCCCTGGCCTATTCAAGGAGCCAAAATGGGCGCAGAAAGGGAGACGTGAGCTTCCTTTCACCTGCCTATGCCCCGCGCTCATTTTGTTTTCGATTGATTGTACATCCTCTTGCACACAGGGACCGGTTTTTAGGGATTCAGACAAAGCGAATGGCAGAATCGAACCACCCCGTTACTGCAGCCCCTTTCTGAGGGAATCCCTATTTATATTTTTATTTATGAAACGTATATTCCGCTAAATCGGCCCAGTCTGCCACGGCTGCAGCGTTTTGTTTTCAGATCAGGGCCAGCGAACGCTGCTGTCTTTGCTGTTCCAGCAGCTTGCGCGGGAGAAAGGGAAAGCTGGGTGTGTGTTTCACGGCGGAAGAAATCCATGCAGTTAAGATACCCAGGGGCTAAGATTCCCGAGCTGCACCCTGGCTCCACAAGCCAGCAAAGCCTAGCAGCCGTCCCTCCTAGATGTCCTTCTCATGCCGGCCTGGGAAAATTCTCCTCCTCGGGGCAAATGCCGAGGCGGCCGCGGCTGCTCCGGGCAGCTGCTGGTGCTCGTCTTGTCCCTGTGGCCGAATGCAGCGCTCTCGCTTTCTCCTTCAGGGTGGAAGAGCAAGACCTGGAGCGGCGCTTTGAGCTCCTGAGCCGCGAGCTGAGGGCCATGATGGCGATCGAAGGTGAGGGCCGACTCCCCCCCCCCCGGGCCCTGATGGCTGGCGGTTCCCATGGCGTGACTGTGGCAGGGCCAGCTTGCCGGGCTGGTGTGCCTCTTCAGCACCGTCGCTGGAGCCTGTGCTGCAAGGGGAGGGTGCAGGGAGGCCTGGGAAGGTGGGGAGATGGGCGGGAGGCAAAGCCGCAGCCGAGCAAGGTCTGCGGGTCCACTCACAGCAACTCCGTCACCTGAGATCGCGTCAGCTGCAACTGCTTCAGGGCATTTTCAGTAGTGGCACCTAAGGCTGAGACCCTGCCACCTGCCGTGGAGACCTGGCAGGTTTGTTTCTTCTCTGGTAAAATTGAGCACAGTGCCTGGGAACCGTCCCATGTGCCTTTCGGTTAGGCTTCTTTGGCCACCAGGCCTCCTCTTGGCTTTTTACCCGTCCCTGGAGGTCGGTGTTGCTTTTTCTCTGCCGCCGTTTCAACTGCCTTGCTCCGTGTGAGGGTGGCGTGCTTTATTTTTAATGCTTTCGCTGTCTTTTTAAAATCCCACAAGTTAGCACTGTGTTTTCAGATGGAGGGCGTTAATTGATCCAGAATCCAAGCAAAGAACCGTGGGAATGGGTAAACCGAGCCACGAAATGCCTGGCTTTGGACTACATAACCCACGTGGGTCCGGGATAAAGCAGGAAACATGCTTTATGCTGTCCTTTAGCCAACTCATGCGTGCCTCGTTCACTAGGAAGTACCGTCAAGAGAACCCACGGCTCGTTGCCGGGTTGTAAACCAGGGGTTGCTCATCGTGGTCTGTTGCCTGGATCGGACGCGGGAACCCACGGTTCAGCCACAAGCCACCCTCAACCCCGGTGTCTATTTTGCTGTCCTCCCCCCCCCCCCCCCCGCAGACTGGTTGAAGACAGAAGCTCAGCAGCAGCGGGAGCAGATGCTTCTCAAAGAGCTCGTGTCCCTGGTGAACCAGCGCGATGAGCTGGTGAGAGACCTGGACATCAAGGAGAGGATGTGAGTCCCCTTTCCTGCTCTTGAGCATAAAGCGGAGGGACACTTGGGCATAAAAGCTTGGGGGTGCTTCTCATCCCCCCCTCCAAGAGGCAGGAGGTGCTGCCAGGTGGGTGGCTTCAAGCATAGTTCTGGAAGGGACCTCCAAAACCTTCTAGTCCACCCCGCTGCTCAGAAGACAGTGCAGGCATCAAAAGACACAGCGCAACAATTCTGTATCTTCTTCCTTAATGGGTTCTCACGTATTTACAGCATTTTATCTTGCTCTTGGGCCAATAATCTTGCAGGGTTGAGGGAATGCCTGTTCCCCCACTCATATCCCTCTGCAGAACAGACAGCATGTGTGCCGGAGGTGATGAAGGGAGCTTTGGGGCAGCACATACGGGAGACCTAGGCATTGTCTGGTATAAAAATGGGGACACTGATGGAAGAGGAGAGATACAACTGGGGCAATGGGTGAGAAGTTTTTGACCATCAGGACTAGAACATTGACATCAATGTATTCTGCCCTTTCCTGTAAGATTGTTTCATGAATTATTTCTCTTTCCTACAAATGCTGTGAGGAAAGAGAAACTGGAGAATCAAGAACGAATGTGGTTTTTCCTCTTCCCCCTTTCCATATCCCGCTCCAAATTGAGTGTCTTCCTCCCCAAAGTTCTGGCCTCCACCAGGAAACCAGACAATTCATTTAGGGTGACAGAAAGCCTGTGTGCGAAGAAGGGCAAATGTTCAAAAAGCTGAGAGTTTACTGGGAAATAAAACCGCTGCTAGCAGCAACTCGGGGGCAAGCCACGTGGAGCATTGGTGCAGCAAAGGGTACTTCTGTTCCCCCAGAGGCAAAGCTCAGCCTCCTGCAACGTTTCTGTGACATCAAACAAGAGAATTGAATCAAGACCCGGGCAAGCTTTGCTTTTTGTAAATCGTTGAGAAGGGAAAAAGCTACACTGGGCAGCACTGTTTTCCTGGAGATGACGCACTGGGGCATCGCTTGTTCCAGTCCATATTTTAGAAGCGGTCAATGCACCTTCGTTCTGGCATTACGCCTTCCCTTTTGTGATTGCTGGGAACGGCCCAAATACGGAGAGTCCCGGATTCAGTCCCCGCATCTCGAGACAGAACCTTGCCTGAAAGCCCAGGAGAGTCACTGCCTGTCTGTGTGGGCACAGCAAGATTGACGGCCGACGGGTTCGCTCCTTGAGCATCCCGCTGCCGATCAGAACGAACAGCACAAAGGATCGTCCGGGTGTTTTCTTTGCAACAGTGCGATTTCTGCTGAAAGAACTGCCTCTCATCACAGAAAAGGGGTTAACCTTGTTTTTTCTCGCCCCCTGTTCCTTCCTCCCCCGCTTCCCTGAATCTCCCCCCTCCTCTTCTCCCCCCACTCCACCCCCAAAAAAGAGCCCTGGAAGAGGACGCCAGACTGGAGCGCGGGTTGCAACAGAGGCGCCACAAGCTCAGCCGCAAAGAGAAGTGCCGCGTCAGCTGAGACGGGCCGGAGCAGCCTTCCTCTTCCCCTTTTGCTCCCCGAGGCCACCCCAGGCCCTTTGGAAGGGCGCTCCCTGCCGCCCCCCTTAGCCGTCCTCTGCTGGGACCCACGGCTGCTTGTCCCTTCGTGCCAAAGAAGCTTCGCGGGGCTTTCTTTTCAGCACGTATGTTGGTGTCCAAACCTGCCGCCTTCCTCTTGCTGCAGAGAGGGGAGAGCATTTTAAAAAAGCAGTGCTTTTGAACTGCCACGAAGCTCGGGCAAGCCGGGGGGCACGCCAGTCCCCGCACCCCTGCAGTAGCCCCCTCCGAAAATTGGCACTTGGCTTCCAAAATCTGGTAGCAAGCCACTACGAAGACTCAGGCCAAACCGAGCTCAGCCTTGCCTGGTTTTCATAGCAGGATCCTGTTCCCCCTTTTCCCCGATGTTTTGGGCAATGGTAGAAGCCTAGCCTGGCCCACCTTTGCCACGTACCCAGCTTACCCAGAGGAGGGGCAGCACCTTTTATCATTGCTCTCGCAACTATTTATTGTGTGTGTGTGTGTGTTCGTGTGTGCTTGAATGCTTGCTCCTTTGGCTCTGGAAACGGGTGCCCCCCTTTCCAGATCTGCACCCGTCAGAACGCTGGCTTGAAAAACTTCCGTGAGTTCTGCCTTTTATCATATTTTATTTTTTAACGATCATTGTTGACAATGATGGTACAGTCGCCACCACGTGCCTTCTAGGCTCCTGCAACCAGATGCAAAAAACCCCGGGAAGGTTTGCTCTCAGTTTGCAACACCTCCTGGTCCCCCAAGCCCAGTCCCTTCGAGGTTACTTGCACTAAATTTGTACCAGAGTTTGCAATAAATATAGCGAAAAAACACTGTGTGGGAAATGGATTTGTGGAGCAGACAAGCGCAGGGAAAATGCTAACTTGGGAAGCCAAAAGGAGACGCTGCTCCATCACTTCCGCTGTGGAGTGAAAGGTGTCAGTCACGGAATGATAATGAACTGCAGCTGCTGAGGAACTGAGAGTCTCTCTTGAGAGGGAGAGAACGCCAGGAAATGCAGGGTGATCTTCGAAATTTGTGTGGGGGATGAAAGAGCAAGGCCTAAAGCCAGAGAGCTGATCTCCCAACTTGGACCTCTCTTGAACTCCCCGCAAAGCTTGCCTGCAGTGCTGCTTGGACTGGGAGATGGGCCTTTCTGGAGATTTAAAACCTGGCATGTCTTAAGCCAGGCGGCCGTCTGTCCGTTAGCCTCGTCCAGAGACTCCAGTGTTGGATAGGCCATAATCAGCGCTTTGGAAGAGTTGCTGTTGGAAGCGGGATTGTGTGGCGTGGAACAGGGCCCGGTCAGCCGCCTTGAGCTGGACAGGCTGAAGTGCCGAGCAGTTCATGCGAGGACCCCGACGGCATGCAGCTTGAGCGGGTCCCACCGTAAGACGTCTCTAGAAATGGAGATAGGCCACCCAGTTCAGGGCTGAGTCCCGGCCGAGCTGCAAAGCTGCGTTCTCGAGGGCGGTGTAACCCCCATCCGAACTTGGATGGATAAAGTGAGAAAGGCAGAGAGAAAGTAGCAGAGTTGGGAGGGAGCAGCAAGGGTGATCGGGGACCGGAAGCAGAGCCCTGTGAGGAGAGACGGAAGGAACTGGGCAAGTTTAGCCTTGAGAAGAGGACACTGAGGGGAGAGGGGACGGCACTCTGCAAGGATTTGAAAGGCTGTCCCAAAGAGGAAGGACAGGCTGTCTTCCCGATCATCCCAGAGTGCAGGATGTGGCATAACGGATGCAAGTTGCAGGAAAGCAAATTCCGGCTAGATAGCGGGAAGCATTTCCTGGCTGGGAGAGCAGCATGACAATGGGGGACCTGACTGAAGGAGGCTGCGGGTTCCCCCACACTGGAGCCCTTCAAGGTGCACCTGGAAAGCTGCTGGAGAGACGGTTTGACTGGGGAGTCCTGCCCTGGGCAGGCGGCTGGACCTGATGGCCCTCTGGCCTCCTCCAGCTCTGCTGCGCTATGATTCCAGTACTTGCCCTCATCCCCAACCAGGAGTCCTCCGCAGGCTAAGACAAGCCATCTCCCCAGCCCAGCACTGCCAACACTGGTTGGCAGCAGTGAATGGTCGGGGTTTCAAGCCGGGATCTGCAGCCCTCCCATGAAATGCCGCGGCTGGAATCGGACAGTCTGCATGGAAGGCAGTGAGGCCTCTCCGTCTCCAGCCCACGATCCTTTCTGTTGAGGAGAGGCCACTTGGGTGGGGAGCCCAAGGGGGTGTCTGCTGGGGGGTGGGCATCTCCCCTCCGGCACTGTCAAGGGGACCCCGACACCGTGGCCAAGGCAAACTCGTCCTGGGCCAAAATGTCCTGCCGATCGTCGTCCTGGGCCAGGTTGCGGCTGGGAGCGAACAGGGCGAACAGAGCACGGACCTCTCGTAGCTGGTATACCGTCTCAAGCGTCAGCAGCATCGCCAGCAAACCCACAAGCAGGTAGCCTAGAGGGGAAGCGGGGGACAAACAGAAGGCCGGTCAGGAAAAACCATGTTACTTCCCTGTGTTTTTCATTCTCATTTCCTCTATTCGGTCACAAAATGGTACAATTCGAAAGCTGCGCTTGTCGCTCACTCAGTGCAGGGCAGAGAAAGCCAAGTCCAGGGACCAAATGCAACCCTCCAGGGTCTCAATCTAGCCCCTCCCTGCAGGGTTTCCCCACAAGGGCACCCCCTTCCCCAGCCACCAAATGTTCCTGAGGTTTTCCCCCGTCCTGAAAGAGGGAAATGCCTCTACAGCTGCTAAGAGCTTTAAGATCCATGAATCAAGGCAAGCTGGATGTGGTCAAACAAGAGATGACAAGACTGAACATCGACATCTTAGGAATCAGTGAACTAAAATGGACAGGCATGGGTGAATTTAGTTCAGATGACCATCAGGTATACTACTGCGGGCAAGAATCCCTCAGAAGAAATGGAGTAGCCTTCATAGTCAATAAAAGAGTAGGAAAAGCAGTACTGGGATACAATCTCCAAAATGACAGAATGATCTCAGTTCGAATCCAAGGCAAACCATTCAACATCACAATAGTCCAAGTCTATGCCCCAACCACTGGTGCTGAAGAGGCTGAAGTTGACCAGTTCTATGAAGGCCTACAACACCTGCTAGAATTAACTCCAAAAAATGATGTCCTTATCATCATGGGGGATTGGAATGCTAAAGTAGGAAACCAAAAGATAACTGGAATAACAGGCAAGTTTGGCCTTGGAATACAAAATGAAGCAGGGCATAGGCTGGTAGAATTTTGTCAGGAGAATACGATGGTCATAACAAACACTCTTTTCCAACAACCCAAGAGACGTCTCTACACATGGACATCACCAGACGGTCAACACAGAAATCAGATTGACTATGTGCTCTGCAGCCAAAGATGGAGAAGTTCTATACAGTCAGTAAAAACTAGACCAGGAGCTGACTGTGGCTCAGATCATGAGCTTCTGGTGGCAAAATTTAGGCTTAAGTTGAAGAAAGTAGGGAAAAGCACTAGGCCACTCAGGTATGACCTAAATCATATCCCTGATGAATATAGAGTAGAGGTGACAAATAGATTTAAGGAATTAGATCTGATAGACAGAGTGCCTGAAGAACTATGGACGGAGGTTCGCAACATTGTACAAGAGGCAGCAACTAAAACCATCCCAAAGAAAAAGAAATGCAAGAAAGCAAAATGGCTGTCTGAGGAAGCTTTACAAATAGCTGAGGAAAGAAGGGAAGCGAAAGGCAAGGGAGAAAGAGAAAGATACAAACAATTGAATGCAGAATTCCAGAGAACAGCTAGAAGAGATAAGAATGCCTTCCTAAATGAACAGTGCAAAGAAATAGAAGAAAACAATAGAATAGGGAGGACCAGAGATCTCTTCAAGAAAATTAGAGATATGAAGGGAACATTTCATGCGAAAATGGGCATAATAAAGGACCAAAATGGCAGGGACCTTACAGAGGCAGAAGAGATTAAGAAGAGGTGGCAAGATTACACAGAAGAACTATACAAGAAAGAGCTTAACATCCCTGATAACCACGATGGGGTGGTCCCTGACCTCGAGCCAGACATCCTGGAATGTGAAGTGAAATGGGCCTTAGGAAGTCTGAGCAACAACAAAGCTAGTGGAGGTGACAGCATTCCAGCTGAGCTATTCAAAATCCTGAAAGATGATGCAGTTAAAGTGCTACACTCAATATGCCAGCAAATTTGGAAAACTCAACAGTGGCCACAGGATTGGAAAAGGTCAGTTTACATTCCGATCCCCAAGAAGGGCAATGCCAAAGAATGTTCAAACTACCGCACCATTGCACTCATTTCACATGCTAGCAAAGTGATGCTCAAAATCCTACAAGCTAGGCTCCAGCAGTATGTGGACCGAGAACTACCAGAAGTACAGGCAGGATTTCGAAGAGGGAGAGGAACTAGAGATCAAATTGCCAACATACGCTGGATCATGGAGAAAGCCAGGGAGTTCCAGAAAAAGATCTACTTCTGCTTCATTGACTACGCTAAAGCCTTTGATTGTGTGGATCACAACAAATTGTGGCAAGTTCTTAAAGAGATGGGAGTACCAGACCATCTTATTTGTCTCTTGAGAAACCTATATGCAGGTCAAGAAGCAACAGTGAGAACTGGACATGGAACCACTGATTGGTTCAAAATTGAGAAAGGAGTTCGGCAAGGCTGTATACTGTCACCCTGCCTATTTAACTTATATGCAGAGCACATCATGAGAAAGGCAGGGCTAGATGAATCACCAGTTGGAATCAAGATTGCTGGGAGAAATATCAACAACCTCAGATATGCAGATGATACCACTCTCATGGCAGAAAGTGAAGAGGAACTAAAGAGCCTCTTGATGCGGGTGAAGGGGGAGAGCGCAAAAGTTGGCTTGAAACTCAACATTAAGAAAACTAAGATCATGGCATCTGGTCCTCTCACTTCCTGGCAAATAGATGGGGAAGAAATGGAGGTAGTGACAGATTTTATTTTCCTGGGCTCCAAGATCACCGCAGACGGGGACTGCAGCCAAGAAATTAAAAGACGCTTGCTTCTGGGGAGGAAAGCTATGGCAAATCTAGATAGCATACTAAAAAGCAGAGACATCACCCTGCCAACAAAAGTGCGTATAGTCAAGGCTATGGTTTTCCCAGTTGCAATGTATGGCTGTGAAAGCTGGACAATAAGGAAGGCTGAGCGCAAAAGGATTGAGGCCTTTGAGTTGTGGTGCTGGAGAAGACTCCTGCGAGTCCCTTGGACTGCAAGGCGATCAAACCGGTCAGTCCTAGAGGAGATCAACCCTGACTGCTCTTTAGAAGGCCAGATAGTGAAGATGAAACTCAAATACTTTGGCCACCTAATGAGAAGGAAGGACTCCCTAGAGAAGAGTCTAATGCTGGGAACAATAGATGGCAAAAGAAGAAGGGGACGGCAGAGGATGAGGTGGCTGGATGGAGTCACAGAGGCGGTTGGTGTGAGCTTGAGTGGACTCCGGGGGATGGTGGAGGACAGGAGGGCCTGGAGGAATGTTGTCCATGGGGTCGCGATGGGTCGGACTCGACTTCGCGACTAACAACAACAACAACAACAAAGTTGGTATTTTTCTGGCTCCACCCCTTTTGCCTGTCAGGGGAATGCAAAGCAGGATTTGGTCCTCGGGGTTAAAGGCGCTTCTCAGCACTGCGCAGAGTGCTCCAGCAGGGGGCAGCAGTGCTCCGTCTATGGGAATTTTGCTTTCCTGCATTTCGTCTCCAGTATCATCGCCCCTTAAAGGGATCACTCCGAGCTGGGGCAAGCGGGGGGGGGGGGAGAGCGCTTTGCAAAGGCCGAGCGAAGCACCGGGATCTGGGCGCTCTGGGGTCAGGGTGCAGCTGGCCAGGTTTCGACTGCAGACCGAATGGGGACGGACTCCTCTTTGTGGGGTGTCTCCCTTGCGTGCCGAAATGCACCGTTCATATTCTGCGGACGCCCTTCTCTGGCACTTCATCCAGCCGTTGGAATGTTTACCTACCCCGATTCTTTAAAAAGCCCTCTAAGCATGCTCAGTGGCACATTTCCCCAGGAAATCCATTTCCCCGGGAATATGCAGCCAAGCTTGCTTCCGTAAGCACACCCCTTGGCATGCAGCCTGCTCAACCGTGGGCCCCAGGTGCCAGGCCTGACTTCCCTTCTGGCGGCCATGGCGGGTTCATTTCCAAGCCCGATGCGGCAGACTTGGAAAGGAGCCCGTCCCTCCCCCAAAATTCGCAACGCGCCACTGAACGCCCGCCCCAGTGGCCCAAATGTGTCCACCCCGCAGGTGGCTTACAGGTGATGCTGAGTTCGTACAGCTCGTGCAAAAGCGGCCGCGAACGGCCTTTGGGCACGTAGTCGCCCAGGCCGATGGTGCTGAGAGAGATGAAGCAGAAGTACACCGACTCCAGGAAGCTCCACTGGTCCTCCAGCGCCCAGAAGCAGATGGCCGGGACGAGGATGAAGAGCGCCAGGGTGGCCAGCCCCAGGGCCAGCGCGTGGGCCAGCGCCACGTGGGCCAGGGGCAAGCCCCAGCGGCGCTGGACGTACTGGACAGGCCGGGAGCTCAGGACCGGCATCAGCGCCTGCAGGAGGCAGGCCAAGAGCACCAGCGTCATGGGTATGCCCACGGCCGAGTACAGGATGCAGAAGATTTTGCCCCCGTCCGAGACTGGCACCGTGTGCCCGTACCCTGCGGGGGAGAGGAAAGGGACACTGCGTCAGCCGCTGCCGTAACATGACATCCCGAGGTGCAACCCCAAGCGAGCTGAGACAAGAAGAAAGGCATGCTGGGAATTGATTGGCGGCCTTTTGTCTCGATGGTCTTCACCCTCGTTGGATGCACGGACACAAGCGCGCCGACCAGAGCGCGGAGGAGCACAGGGAAGTCGCTCCGTCGAAATATAATGCAATCTGCGTGCTTGCCATTTTGTGCCATGCAAAATCCGATTTGCCACGGCGTGGAATGAGGCAGGTAGCAGCCTCATGTGATCGCTCGGCCGTGGCAACCCGTCTACCAATTCTGACCTTGGGGATTAAATAAGACAATGTGCCTTGATCTGCATGATTAGGTCAGATCAGGAGACGTAGCCGTTAACCGCCTGGTTCTGGGCTGGGCTGTGTGTGTTTTGAGGTCCGTGTCCGCTTCTGGCTGCCACGTGTTCAGTGGAACAGATGTTATCAAGCTTGAACCTAAGATGAATCCAGAGGCAAGCAGCTGGAAGTGTTAGGAGAAATGGGCACGTTTAGCCCAAACAGAAGAAGGTATCTCCTTTTTAATTGATTGCTTATTGTGCAATAAAAATTCCCCTCTTAAAAAAAAAATCATTATTAAAGAAGGAAAAAAAAGTCTGTCCTGAACCTGCAATCCAACTCTCAGCTGGGAAAAAAAAGGAATATAATTTTTTTTAAGGGTCAAATAATTGATTAAAAGGTCTGTAACACTCAATATATAACAGAACAACAGGGAATATTTCTTTATTATGTTCCCATCCACCTTTTTCCTGCAAGGGATCTCCAGCAGCTTACAGAATCTCTCTCACCACCAACAGCCCTGCAAGGTAGGCCAGACTAAGAAGTAGTGGCTGGCTTCAATTACCCAGAGGTCTAGAACAGGTTGTACCAGGTCTGTAGTCCAACCATCAGCTGGGAGCTGTAAGCTTTTTTTTCTGTCCCAACTTTGGGATTGTGTCTTTAGCATTATTTGGTGTGTTAATATACATAGACACAAGAGACTGAAATAAAATGAATGAGAAGCAATGCAAGGGCTTTCTGTGGGTTAATTCTGAGTACGGAGGGTAACGTGTACCGTAATTGAGAAATACATTCTTCAAATTTGCTGCAGTGAAAACACCAGCATATCCGTGTGAAGCATAGCAGAAAACACCACTTCTTTCCAGGGTAGTAGTGCTTAACTGGGCATTTTTGTGCACGGATAGCTCGAAATGACACTTGGCTTTTGTTATGGCGAGACTTTGCAGGAATGTGTAGGTTTTCCTCCCCTTCGTGTCATATTTGGCAGAAAAGTAGCATTACCAGTTCACAGGCCTCTTGCTTTGCCAGCCTCCAAAACTGATCCGTTTATCACGGAGCGCATTAGCTGTGTTAACACCCAGGGCAGTTAACTTCTGGATCCGGGTCCGTGTTTACTCACTCGGATTGAGTAGGTGAAAGACAAGCAGCCTAGAATTATTTGAAAATTGCTCTCCACGTGGTCAGATCACTAGCTTGGCAGGAAGGCCTCGGGAGTCCGCCTTTCGTGGCAGCTGCTATTTTATGACAACGGAGATCTGTGTAAGGCTGCGCGTGTGTATGTGCACAAGCAGACGCGACGCTTGCGCCTTCCAAAAACGCACGCAGGGGAGGAGCACGTCCTCGTGGGCACCCTGTATTTTTAAGGGCGGCCATAGAAAGAAAGCTGCCTCCGGGTAAGCGGGCCTTGGAGCCCCGGAAAGGCCTAGCAGGAGCGCGGGAGGCCATCTTGGCCGGGAACCTGCGTGTGCTGGGAGCCCATGTTCCTGGGCAAGGCCTGCGGGGCACGGGAAGATGGGCCCGAGGGGCAGAGGCTTCGTTTGCGCGCCCGGAGACCCGCAACGCACAAACGTGCCCGGCTCCTGCGCCGCCGGGCCAGGGCGGCCGCCAGCATCGCGCCAGGCCCCGGGAGCGCCGGCTGCGCAGGATGCGCCCTGCCCAGGTACCCGCGCTGCCCCCGATCCTGGGCTTGGCGGCCCCGGGGCGCCGCGCGCGCCCTCGCAGCCCGGCCGGGCGCTCCGCAGGCGGGCGGGCAGGGACCCGGCGGCCTGCGCCGAGGCTGCAGCGCCGGGCCTGGGCTGGGGGCCGCTGCCCGGCCGGGCCAGCAGTGCGGGCGGAGGGGCGCTTCCTGGGCTGCTGGCGCCTCGGCGGGGAGCGCCTGGCCCGCTTTGGGCGGCCCGCACGTGTGACCGCGAGCGGGGGGTCCCCGGCAGGCAGGGCCCGCTTTGCGCGCCGCGCTGTGGTCCGGGCGCCGTGCGCCTGCCGTGCCGGGCCGTGCCGGGCCGTGCGGGGCCGGGGCGCGCCGGGGCGGCTTATCTGGCCCGGGTGGGGCGGCGGGCGCGCCTCGGTGTGCGCTGGGCGGCGGGCGGAGGCGCGGGGCGAGTCACGCTCGGGTCACGCAGCCGGGCTGTCTGGCCCGGGCTGCGTGCACGTGGCTGTGTCTGCTGCTGAATCAGGGCCTTCCCTCCCGGCGGCGAGGCGCGCAGGGCTGCCTGTGTGGCTGCGCGCTTTCTGCGCCGGGGCCGCGTGTGTGGAAGTGGCTGCTGCCACAGCAACTGGGAGGAGGAGGCTTCCCAGATATTTAATCAGCATGAGATACTTAATCCGCATCCGAATTGAATCGGAATGCAGCAGAAGCAGATGCTGGCATGTCTAAGCTCTTTTTGCCCTCTGTGCAATTTTAGCATTTCTCAACATGTTTATCATTTCCTCCCAACACACAGTGTAATGAACAATGCCTATTATTTTCATATTCCCTGCATGCTTTTAAATGTCACCCTGAGAATATTCATGCCTTGCAGAGAGGAGTGACTTCTGGATTTTCTTGGAATTGCCTGGTCGTCCTTACTCCTGAGTCAGTCGGTGCTCCTTACTTCTGAGGAGGCCTCTAGATTTTTATACGGTGTTGCTGTTAGATGCGTGTTTCTGAGTAAACACACGTAGTGAGTCAGCTAAGGGTGTGGATTGTGGCTGCATTTCGAACTTGGTGTTGATGCAAAGAACCTTTCCGTGGCTTTGATTTTGCAAATTGAATTTTTTGCGTGCACGCTAAGCAGGGACCTGAAGTCTTGCAAATCCACCACTGAAGAAACCCATCCCGTCAAAATGCCCTAAATGAAACTCTGTGTCTCCAATTGCAAGGGTTGTGACTGGGTGGTGACGTCTGTTGTCTCTCTCCCTAACTGTTGTATATTGTTACAAAGTTGGTTCAATTTCTGTTGACTTACTCTTTGTTTAGCTATGCTTTATACATTATTTTATCATGATAAACTGACGTTCGTGGGTAAAATTTTAATCTATGCCTCTGTGGATAGCATGACAGTTTTCCGCAGCTATGTAGATCCCCCCTAAATTTCCTTCTTTAGTATCACATTTCTATCCAATCCTTTTTTCGTTTTGCAAGCAACCCAAAGCAGTTCACATGGCCCTTCGCCTCCTCAGTCTGTCATCCTCACAACAACAACCCTGTGAAGTAGGTTAACCTAAGAGTCAGCAAATAACCCAGAGTTACCCAGGCGGCTTCATGCCTGAGAGTAGCCTGGAATCCAGGTCTCCTGAGCCCAAATCAAACATGCATTTTGGATTCACGATCTCAAAGCGCCTAACTGAGCTACGGGGCTCGTGGTGGTGTTGGTTTTTATTGGTATGCGTGTTTGCATTGTGTTTAAATGTTTGCATGTATAATGTTCCTGCCCTACGCACTGATTTAGAAGTCTTGATAAGCGGGCTTTGGGAGACGTGGGGCTATCCAGATGTCGGACAACTGTTCCCATCAGCCCTGGCCAGCACAGCCAGCGGTGATGGATTGTAGGGCCTCCAAGGAACATATAAAGGACTGCACATCTGTTCTCCCTGCTCTGAACAAATCTGGAAACCCGTTGCAATGAAACGGGCCGCGGGAGTCGTGCGTCCGTTGACGGAGGCAGAGTCCTGGGCATGGCAAGGCGCAAGTCCTCAGCGTGCCCCCAGCTGTCTCTTCCCACCGCTCGGCTTTTCACCAGCTGCTGCCCATCCCGCCGCGCAAGCTTCAAGCCAGCTACCTTTGTCCTCGGGACGTATCCAGCGTAACCCCCCCCCCGCCCATTTACGGAGGAGATTCCTGGCGCTTGCCAGCCTTCTCAAGGCAGTCCAGACTTTCCCTTGCTGTTAATAAGCACGCCGCCGCATTTTCAGCCCTCGCCTTGCTGCTGGGATGCCCTCCGGGCGGTTTTAACTGCAGGAGCTGGACGCGTGGATCGCGCGCCCCCCGTGGCATGTGGCTGCTTTCGAGAGGGTGGCAGCCCGGCTTCCCCCGGCGAGCAGCCGCCGTGGGGCCAAGCGACCCTCCGCGGCGCGGGCAGGGGCGCGGGGCGCGGGGCGCGGTACCTGTGGTGGTGAGCACGCTGGCGGCGAAGAAGAGCGCCGAGGTGAACTCCCAGTTCTCGTCGCCGGACGCGTTGCCCAGGCCGGACACGCCGTGGGCGCCGGCGCGGAGGAGGCCCCGCAGCAGCCCGGCCAGGCGCCGCTCGCTCAGGCAGGCGCCGTGCTCGGCCAGCAGGCGGGCGCGGGCGGCGCGCAGGGCGGCGAGCAGGGCGCGCTCGGGCGGGCGCTCCAGCGCGGCGAAGACGGCGGCGCCCAGCAGCAGGAAGAGCCCGTAGGCGCCCAGCAGCAGCGGGAAGCGCCACGGCCGCGGCACCGGCGGCAGCGCCATCGCCAGCGCCAGCGCCGCGCGCGCTCACCTGGCGCACCTGGCGCAGGTGAGCGGGCGGGCGGGCGCGCCCGGGGCGCCTCCTCGCCGTGACGCGCGGGCGGCGCCGCCGGGCCGGGCCGCCCTCCCCTTCTTCGCCGGCCAGAGGGCGGGACTGCGGCTCCCAGCATCCCCGGCCCGGGGGCTGCCCCCGCCGGAGCCCCCCTCCCCCCGGGCATCGGGCGAGTGCGGAGCGCGAAGGCAGGCGCCCCCTGGGATCCTGCCTCGCATCCGGCCTTTCCCTGCTCTGGGTCGTGCCAGCGGGCTCATCCCTCCTCTGCTCCGTGTTGTCCTCGAAACGGCCCTGCGAGGTAGGTCAGCGTGAGCGAGGCAGTGGCCAGCCCGCACCGCCACCGGGGCACTGAGCAGCAGACTGGGTCCGGATCTCCCCCCGCCCCCCGGCCTGGCACCCGGTTTTCCCTCTCCCCACATGGCTTCGAGGAGCCCACAAATGCTGTTGGCACTTTACTGATGGGAGCTAGACTGCCCTGGTGCCTGGAGGCTCAGTTTTGTAATCCTGCCTTCCCGTTGTGGATAGACAGACCCTCCTTATAAGAAAAGCCCTATGAGGTCCAGCAAAATTCAATCGGGGAACCCGCAAGGTAATGCGCCCCCCTTTCGTTTCCCATCCACTGCAGCAGTCAGTATCTGCCCTGAATATTGGGGTTCCATTGGAGTTCATGAGGACTAATGGTATGGTTTGCGCTCCAGCTATCTCCAAATTGGCATATTCCAGATGTGAGGGACTACAATTACCATCACCTCGGCTTGGCCATGTTGGCTGGGGATTATGGGGCACGTAGACTTATTTTTCCTCTGCCTTCCCTGTTCCTCTTTCCTCGTGTGTCGTGTGTCTTTGGATTGCAAGCCTTAAGGCAAGCTTCTATTTGACTGTCCATATAACAGCTGTTCTGGAGGGATTTTTGGCTGAGGAACGGCATAAAGTACGAGCCCATCTAGTCTAGCACCCTTAGCAACTGGTGAGGCCCCTGGTAGAGGAGGTGGCCCATGACCAGCAAGACTAGTAGCCACAGAGAGCCTCCTCCTCCTCCGTACCTTTAATAAAATAAAGTAAAATAAATATTTTTCCATGAAATGCCCTACTCCCTTTTAAAGCTGGCTAAACTGGTGCTTCTCAGTCAAGCATGAAATTCAACCTTTCTCTTCTCTTCCTGATTCTATAGCTCCTGTGTTCCAGCGTTAAGAGAGAGAGGAATACTGATTTTTATTTTTAATCCCACCACGCATAATTTTAGAAACTCCCACCACAACATCTGTTATCTAAACTAAGAAGTCCCAAATTCTGCAGGTTTTCCTTTTCTGAGCCTCCCATCTTGCATTTGGGAGGGCTTTTTTAAACTTTGCATTTTAAAAATTTGCATTTTAGTTCTGTTGTGCTTTTATCATAAGCCACTGCGGGAAACTGGTTTAAAAAGCAGGGCATAAACCAACAGGTTTGGCTAGTTTTCATATTGCCCCATATAACCTACCTAGCTAGAAGTCATAAGGATGGAGGTGTGATATTTAGCATCCATACATTATGGAGGTATATTTCTTGTGTTACTTACAAAGGTGGGCCCATATGCCCATTAGCACCAGCTGGCATATCCCAGGATTGTGGGAATTGTAGTCCAACATCTGAAGGGCCACAGCTTCCCCATCTTGTTAAACAACAACCCTGTAAGGTAGAGCTGGGCAACTTGCAATCTTCCAGGAGGTTTCATCTACTCTGCCCATCGTCCCTCACCATTGGTTGTGCTGCCTAAGGCTGATGGGAGTTGCAGGCCAAAGGATCTGAAGCCCCCAATTTGCCTCCACCTGTTGCAAGGAATAATTATCCCTAGACTGCAGGTAGGTGGCTGAAAAGGTTACTTTCCAAGATGACCTCCCTGCTGGCTTTATGGCAGAAGGGAGACCTGAGCTGTGGAATAGCCACGGTTCGGCCTTTGCTGCTCTGCTCTTAAGAGTTGGGATCCACCCCGGAGGCTCGCTTGGGCAGTGGTGCAATTCAGTAATTCTAGGCTCCTGCAGGAAGCAGGATGTCTTTCGAGGTTAAGCTGCCATTGCAGAATGTGGTCTGCCAGCCCTGGCCTGGCTGGCGTGTTTTGTCCATATGCTTCAGGGGCCAAACGGTAGGGTAGGAATTTGCAGGGCAAACCGAGTTCCCTGCTTTCCGCTCTTTCGCAAGCTTGTTCTCTCTCTAGCCTGGCTTTTCCCTGCTCAGCTGCCAGCTAGATTTCACGTCGCCTCCCTCTCTTTCGCCTGCCTCGTTTGCTTTCTTCCACAGCTTCTGGGTTGACGCTTTAATGTTGGTGCGCCGCAGTTATATATTCCAGGCCTGGCCAGCGACACTTTCATGAGTCGCTCGAAGGGAACTGGCAGGAAGCAGCAAGGCTGCGTGGGAACCTTCCGTGGATTATTTACGTGGCCTTGCTCGTCCCGATAATTCTGGGGCCAGAATTCCCGGCAGCTTTTCCAGCCTCCGGTTTGTTCACACCCTCCGTGGCGACAACTGCAGGATGAGCAAAAACCAGCAAGCACGTTTGGGTTTGCCAGAGCGCTTTGGCTCGCGAGTGCTAACCAGGCGCACTTGCATACGCAGGGCGAACTTGGGGCAAGTTCTTAAAGAGGGGGCGTCCCGTGCCCACCTCCCCTTCCCAGTCTATTTCTGTTGCTTGTATATTGCTTTATATTTGTAGCGATTGTCATTCGCTTTTTTAATGTTAGTCAGCTGTCCTGAGATGCCACGCGTAGCGGACGGCACACAAAAGCTTTAAATACATAAATAAAGTGCAGCGATGGGAGAATTGCGCTCGAAACACAATTGCAGTCGGGATATCCAGCTGGCCCTGCCAGATAAAGCATTGTGTTGTTGTTGTTGTTAATTGCGAAGTCGTGTCCGACCCATCGCGACCCCAGGGACGACGTTCCTCCAGGCCTTCCTGTCCTCCACCTTCCCCCAGAGCCCACCCAAGCTCACGCTGACTGCCCCAGTGACCCCATCCAGCCACCTCATCCTCTGCCGTCTCCTCCTTCCATTGCCATCTACTGTTCCCAGCATCAGGCTCTTCTCCAGGGAGTCCCTCCTTCTCATTAGGTGGCCAAAGTATTTGAGTTTCATCTTCAATATCTGGCCTTCTAAAGAGCAGTCAGGGTTGATCTCCTCTGGGACTGACCGGTTTGATCGCCTTGCGGTCCAAGGGACTCGCAGGCGTCTCCGCCAGCACCACAACTCAAAGGCCTCAATCCTTTGGCGCTTTGTTCTCAGCAGAGTAACTCCGGGGGCAGCAGCTGTGGTCCAGCGTGGCCTGGGCAAGTGGCATCGTTCGTCACCCCCACCCCACCTGGTCCAGCGCCCCGTACCGTGTTGTAGGGCTCCGGAGAGCCTGCGGCCTAGAATTTTTGGAGCCTAGACGCCAGAGCCCCTGAGGAGATCCTAATCGGCTTCTTTCCTCCAGTACCACCCTTTTATATCACCTCTGTGAGCCTGGGGAGAGGGCAGCCGACTCCCTTCCCACCCCAGACATTTACCGTACGGTCCCAGAGCAAGGGCAGGGGGTTCACTCCCACGACTCCCAACACTGATTTTGGTCTGTGTTTGGTACTCTTCGGCTTCGTTTCCTCCCCTCCGAGAGCCCAGCCAGTCATCCATTCAAGGGAGACTGAAGCCAAGACTTCTGAAGAAAACTGGGGCTTGGGAGGGAGGAAGGAGCTAGAAAAGATCATCAGATGAAAGGATGTTTCACCAGGCCGAGATCGGTCATATTCCCGAGATCAGTCATATTCCCAGCCGGTGTGTGGATGCCAAAGCTGGAGCGAATGGATGTTCTGGAGCGAGAGAGACGAAGGAGGGGATCGCAGATCAAGTCAGCTTCCTCCAGAAGCGAAAAGGACGAAGCTGAGGCTGTCCTGTTTCAGGCACCTCACGGGAAGGCTGCCTGGAGAAGACGGCTGTGCCAGCGAAAGCCAAAGGCGGAAGAAGAAAAGGAAGGCCAGCCGAGGGATGGGGGGACTCCGCCAAGGCGCCCGGAGTTTGCAGGAGCTGAGCGGGGCTGCCCTGGAGGGGCCATCCGTTCGAAGGGTCGCCAGGACGTGAGACGCCGCAGTGGCACAGCACAACCCGGGTGCGACCCCATGCCTGTTTAGGCAGGAAAGCCCTCTATCTGCCGGGACCCCCGCCCGCCCCGGCCCGAGCGCTTTTCAGACGGCTGCACGTGGCTGGGAACGCCGGACGGAGGGGACACGGACACGGACGCAGCAACTGGAGGTTTATTTGGTCTCGTTTCACAGGCTTGGCCCTGCCCCTGCGGGGCTGGGCTGGACACGGGTGGCTCCCTTGCGTGCGCGGAGGGGCAGCGGGCCTCACGCACAGCCGGACTTCAAGTAGGGGGCCGGGGCACAGTAGAATCGCACATCCAAAGTGCTCGCAGGTTCCCGGGAGGCTGCAGCCACGGAGCGGCCCGGGTTTGGGGCAAGCAGCACCCTGTGGAGATCTTAGCTGCTTTTCTCTTCTCTGTTAAAAAAAAAAATTACCCCCCCCCCCACAAACCAGCATGCAGGATGACCTGCCTGTTCCCCACACCTCTCTCATCTCTCTTCTGCAATGCGGTTTGCTCATGAACACAGGTGGGAAGCTTCCGTCGGCTCTGCTCACGCCTTCCCTACTCTGGTGTCCTCCAGGTGTATCGGACAGCTCCCAGCATCCCTGCCACTGTGGGAGTTGTAGTTCAGAACATCTCGTCGTCTGCTCTGTTGTAAGCCCAGCAAAGCTGGCCTTGGCAGTTTTTCCTTCTGGTCAAAGGGCTGCAACTTTTGCTGTGGCCGAACTTGATCCTGGGATGTGAGGAGACGGGAGGCGGTGTGAAGGGAGGGGGCATGTGGTCCTGGCTGGCTGGCCCACCAACCCCGCATGCAAGGGGGAATAGCTAAGGCACAGTCAAGATGAGAAGAGTTGGCAGAGGGAGCCCGGACACAAAAGAAACCTGGATGCAAGTGGAACCAGGAGGTGAGGGAAGCCAGGAGGCGAATGGAGCCAGGAAGCAAATGCGGCCTGGGTATGAATAAAGATAGCTGCCACTTCAGATCTCTCCCCCCCGCCCCCACAGCCTGCCTCTACAAAGATGGGGGGACATACAGAGAAAGGAGACTTGCCCCAGGTCTGACCAGTTAGTGTTTGTGAGAACGCTAGCATGAGCTGCGACTCTCCACTTCTCCACCCTGCCTGAGGCGGAGCCCCTTCACCGCTTCCCCAGGACAAAGCACGTTGTAGAATCGCTTCACATCCCTGCAGGAACCGGAGGGACTGCAGAAACGCGTTGCAGCGCTGCTGGGGAAGGGGAGAAATGCCTCGGAACCCCTCAGACCAACTCGGGCCTCGGCCCAGTCCTGTCAGCACCGAATCACAGCGGCGGCGCTCCGGGGATTTGAGCACGGAGACCCAGGGATGGGACCCGGGGCCTGCACTCCAGGACTTGGAATCTAGAAACTCCCGCACTTCCCCTTTTGCAACCGTCCGCGTTTCCCGTCTTCACCCTCGCTGCAGCCGTGGGCTTCGCACGAGGTTCGAGTTCCAGGGCTCCTGAACAAAGCCGTCCCCATCACTTGGGGGCTGCCCTTCCTTGCGGGGACGCAGGCGCCGACCACCAGGGCTGGGCGGGCGGCTCCTCTTTGGGGGGGAACGCTCTGGCGGTCCAACACGGCGAGGGCGAGCGGCTGAGTGGATTTGGAGCAGCCGGCCGGGAGGCCGTGGCGACCGGGTCCGGCGTGGCAGGAGTCGGCAGTTCCTTCAGGGCCGAGAAGTCCCCGCAGGCAAACGGGTCGGGGTCAGGCCCCGCAAAAGGCCGGGAGCCCTCGGGGGCCGGCGGCTTGAGCTGGCGTGGCCCCAGGCGGGGGGACTGCACGGGTGAGGGGTGAGCCCGGGAGGACACGAAGCTCCAGGGGTCGATGCGGGAGCGCACGGGCGACGGCCGTGGGCGGGAGATGAGGCTGCAGGGCCGAGGCGACCGGGGGCTGCGCGGGGAGGAGGGGGACGGCAGCGCCCCATCTGTGGGGAGAGACAGCAGAAGCAAACATGAGCAGCAGCCTCGGCGCCGAAACCCCGAAGAAGACGCATCCCCGCCAGCCAAGCTCAACTGGACTCCAGATGCCGAAGTTGAAGGAGTCAATTTCGGCAGCACCGCCGGATTTTAACGCCGGCTGAAAGGACGGAGCTGCGAGAAACGAGGCTTGGGAGCTGCCCTCTCCACCCGGCGCCAATCTTTGGCAAAGCGAATGGGTCTTGTCTTCCCACTGAGGATCAGGCCACCACAAAAGAGCTTAGACTACAAGAAATGTTCTCCTTTTGTGGGGAAATTCATCCTTCTCCTCAAAGATTTGGGGATCACAGAGCAAACCGGGAGGAAAGAATCCACGAAACCGCTGTGTCTGTCCGTCCGTCTGTCTGTCCACGCCCACTCTGGCTTGCCCCCCCGCAAACCTCGAAGGACGAAGCCGCCAACTCACCCCACTTCTGGGCCTTGTGGCCACGTCCCTCCGCGAGCCTTGGGATCTTGGGGGACATCTGGACCCACAAAGGAGGCAGGGTGTCCCGGTCAGCCCCAACAGCCAGATCCACCAGCAGGTCTGTGGGGGGGTCCTCCTTGCAGAGCTCCACCTGCAGGGCCGGGGGGGCCTCCGGCGGAGGGGAACTTGGTGGGGGCGCCTGCGAGGGGGACGGCAGCTCCCGGCCCAGGCCGAGGGAGGCGAGCAGAGCTGTGCCCCGGAGCAGGGCCCGCTGGATGAGCCGGGGGGCGCTGGGGCGTTCTGGGGCCGGGTCCGCCGTTTCGGGGACGTCGACGGGGACGCTGCCTGCACGGGCAAGAAAGTCATGAGCAAGGGGAACGTGGAGCCGGACCCTGACAAAGCTTCGGAGAAGGGGGCTAACGAACCACACATCTACGCTGGCCTCGTTTCCCTCGGGCACCAACCTTGCCCACCAACCTCCAAAGTTTTTGGCAACTGAGGACACAAAGACCTGGATATGAAAACAGTCCCCAGTGCTGCTTTCTATAGACCGAAAACCTTTCTTGGAGCCCAGGAAAGCAGCAGGGGATGAAATTGGAAAAAGCTGGGAATCGGCCTCTTCCAGGCTACGGGAAATAGGATTTGGAAGGAATAAAAGGATGTTTGTAAGAGGGAGACAGGCCTCTGCCGGGCCACGTGGACTTGGGGTTGTGCACACTCGCTTAGGGTGGCCGATATTTTGTGTGCAAATTTCAGCCCCCCTCCCCACCCCAAATCTGTGCAGATGGTGGAGTGCCTGCTTTGGAGAGGCAGTTCTCTTCTGGAACTGGAAAAATAATCCACAGTCCACTGCTGCTAAGCAGATGAGAAAAGTCCGGAATAGTCCGGCGTCAGCAGAACTAAGCACCCTCTGTTACATCCCTGCCCAGCCACCAAAACAGCTGGATAATGAAAGTACTCACCGTTTGGGCTGGGCTGAGGCTGCGGGGAGGTGGGCAGCCCCTCCGGCTCCATGTACCACGTTGTCTCTTCCAGCCGCGAGCGTCTCCTGTGGGGCAGGCAGGAAAGGGGTCAGAACCTGGACAGAAGTGCCTGCCCCGCTTCCAGGAAGGGAGGGTAAGGAATGGTCTCACACCAGTCGGGTTCTGTCCATCTGGCCCCGTAGTTAGGCCAAGATGGCAGTTGGCCGAAGGGACACAGTAAGGTTCGGGACTTCAAGGGAGGGAAATGTGATGGGGAAATGGAGCCGTTCCACCAGCCCTGCTGAAATGTTTATTTTTCCTCTTCCCTCCGTATTCTTTTTCCTTGTGTGTCATGTCTTTTCAGAGTGAAAACCTACAGGTAGGGACTGGTGTGTTGCTTTAACCTACAAAAAAGCCATCTCTGCTTTTCCCTGATGGAGCAATAAGCTAAGCACTCCTCTTGCACCCCAAACGAAACACCAACCAGTTCTTACTGGAGGGCTGCAGAGACCCACAGCTTCATTTCAAGAGGGCACACTTTACAATGATTGAGACAAGCAAGAAATGGGGCTGACAGCAGACAGGGAAAGGCTGCCCCCTACCGGCCATTCTGCATACTGCTCTCCCACAGTTTGGGGGACCCGGGGCTCTTCGTTCGGCCATTCCAGGCCTCGTCGCCTCGCCGTGGTGACTGGCGACCCCGAATCTGGTCGGTCTCGCTTGGCTCTACTGTGGGAGCGTGAAAAAAGGGGTGCATGATTACAAGGGGAAAATCGCACACATGCACACACACAAACGCCTTGCACACTCCTTCAAAGGAATCCTAGAATAGTAGAGCCAGAAGGGGCCATGAAGGCCATCAAGTCCACCCCCTGCTGTTGCAGGACACCACGTTACACCATCCCACTCAGAGGGCTGCCCAGTTTCGCCTTGAATGTCTCCCGTGTGGGGGAGCCCCCCACCTCTCCGGGCAGCTGGTCCCACTGTCCTATCGCTCTGATAGAGAGGAAGCTCTTCCTGATGTCCAGCCAGAATCTGGGTTGTTGCAGCTTGACTTGATTCTTCCCTGTCCTGCACTCTGGTACCAGCAAGAAAAGATCTTGGACCTTCCTCTTTGTGGCAGCCTTAGAGGGGCTTATAGAGGGAGATCATGCCCCCCTCAGCCTTCTCTTCTCAAGGCCAAACATGCCCAGTTCTCCCAGTCTCTCCTCACAGGGCAGAGTTTCCAAACTCCGGATCGTTTTTGTCGCCCTCCGCTGGACCCTTTCTCATTTTCCTGCATCTTTCTTGAATCTTGGTGCCCAGACCTGGACACAGTCTTCCAGCTGAGGTCTGCCTGGGGAGGAGCGTTGGGGAACTACCTCTTCTCGCGATTTGGAAGTCATACTTCCGTTAATGCCTCCCGAAGTATCATCTGCCCTTTTGGCGGCCGCATCCCAGTTCACCTCCCAAAGAAAGAGCTGGAATTCAGACCCTTCTGGGTGAGATTATAAAAGAAAAATATCTTACGACTTCCAGAATTCCGATTCACGGGGCACCTTTAAAGACTCGCACATTCAGGATGACATGCTCTTATGGACTGCGGCCCATTGCGTTGGATTAATCCAAAGCCACCCACAAAAAATTCTTCCACAATGCACCTGTTTGTCATTATGTTGCCGGAAAATCATTTGTTGCTTTTGTAGTATTTATTTACAGTCTCTTGGTTAAATTTTCCTTGTTTACCTGATTGTTGGATCGTTACATTTTTATACCATCCCATCCCTGACACTCTCTGGGCAGTTTGCAACAATTTAAAGCATAAAATACAGTTTAAAATACAGTATAAAGTTTTAAATAGTTAAGACCATAGTGTAAAATGCAGGGAGAATTAGAGCAAAACTGAGCTGTGGCACTAAAATTTAAAACACGGGAGCGAATTTAAAATACATTGAAATTAAAATTCCTGGGAAAATAAGGCCTCCACCTGGCGCTGGAAAGCTGCCAGGTATGTTTTCAAGGGAAGTTCATTTTATAGCTGAGGTGCCACCATTGGAAAGACCCTGCCATTCTGTGATTGCCTTGCTCTCAATATATGATAGAAAACAATGGAGTTAGACTATTAAAGAACTAATATCGAATGTAATAACAGCCGCAAGATAGCAAAGAATTGGAAAGAAAAACATGATTGTCAATTGGGCAACTGCTATAGAGAGGTTTGGAATACAGCTTTCAATGGTAAATGAAGTTGTGACATTGAATTGGAAAGGGATATATAAAAGGATAATCTGGATGATATTTGGGGTTTGTTTATTATGCATTAAAAAGGGGGGAAAGATCTGAACCTTCCCAGGAGTCATTGCAATTTTGGAAGGGGCATGAAGCTTTTTGAAAGAATGTTTGAAAGCGCTTTTAACGTGTGTCCAACGGTCCTCTCTCAAAAGGACCACTTGGCCCAAAATTGGGCTGGGAGCCAGCGCCTGACCCAAAGTCCCCCCATGAGCCTCATGGCCGAGTGGGACTTGAACCCAGGTTCAGACAACAACCCGGTAACTGACCTTTGAGCAACAACCCACATCTCAACAACTCAACCCACACTTGAGAACAGTTCTTCTGTTGTCCGAACCAGCTTTTCGCTCTCGGCTCAACCCGCACCCTGCCGGCGCACGTCACTCACGTTGGATAGCTCGGAGTCGGGTGAAGGTGGGCGAGCCGCCTCCGCCCACCTCATAGAAGTCCTTCCTCTTGTCCAGCCCGGGAGACGCCTGCACTGTGATACGGTGCTTAAAATCTGGAAGAGAAGGAGAGGGAGCCGACTCGCACTCAGCGGGAACGCGCCGGGAGCAAGATTCCAGGCTCACGGAGTCGGGGAGAAAGCCCAGCTGTGGAACGGTGTTTCCGGCTCTGGGGCGCTTTGGAAGGACACCGATGGCAGCTCCCCTGCCCCCAGAAGAGGTGACTGGATTGTCCCCTCGTGCTGGGGATTCAGGCCTTGGGGAGCAAAGGACGGAGCTCAACTCCAGGCCGTGCAGCGCTGCCAGAGCCCCTGGCTTCCCCTCTGCGGTTTTCCAATCCAACAAGGGCCGCCGCCATGTTGAATTCCCCCCAGCGAGGGCGATCGCCCCGGCCGCCTGGATTTCCCACAATCCCCGCGGGCACGGGGCGGGCCCTACCGAGGGGCATGCTGATGTGCTCGCTGTCCCTGCCCTTGAGCTTGTTCCGCTTGAAGGTCCCCTTGCGTTTCTTCACGAGGGGCCGCTCCCGGTTCATCTGCTGGATGAGAAGGCTCAGCTCCCGCTCGAAGACCTCCAGCTCCCACTGCGCCAGCTCGTGCTCCCGCTGGCGAAGGAATTCCTCCTGGGACTTCTGCTTCAGGGCGGCCTGCTTGAGCTCTTCCTCGCGGCTCAGCAGCTCCTGCAGAGGACACGGGAAGGGGCGCGTGAGGGCGCGGGGACTCAGGAGCGACTCGGGAGAATGGACTCGGTTTGTCCATTTATGTATTTAAAGCTTTTATAGATTGCTAACGTCTCGGGACGATTACAACAGGCACTGATAAAACAGGCACAGCATCCAGCAATTCACAATGAAATTGCCGTTCTAACCAATCGGACATTAAAATAACGGGGGAACGAAAAGGGTTTTGCCTGGCGCCAAAAAGAAAAAAGCGGTGGCGCCAGGGGACTTCTTTGGGGGCGTATTCCACAATCGGGGTGCCACCGCAGAGAAGACCCTCCTCCGGGTATTCCCCCTCCTAATCTCTTTCAAGGAGGGCTCCTGAAATAAATCGGAGATGACTGGACAGCACGGGACAACTGCCGCCGCCACACCGGCCGACTTGCACCGAAGCTTGTCAGCGCTCCATGGCTGTGCTTTTCTCCAGGAGCTGCAGGTTTTGCTAATGTTCCCTGACATCGGCACAATTCTGCCAGTGGTGCGGAGTGATGGAAGATGGCAAACAAGGTCAAGAGATGGCAAGCCTGTCCGGATACTGCCAAGGGCATTACGGGTCGGATCCTGCCCAGACATGCAAGGGGCCTGGACTGCTGCTCACCTTCTCCTTGGCACGAAGCTCGTCAAACATGTCCTGAATCTCGGCTTTCCAATCGTCCTGCATGGAGTGGAAGGACTCCTGTGGCATGTCGTGGAGAACCTGGGCCTCCAGCACCGTCAGCTGGGACAGGATGGATGCGAAGCTGGGGCGCCGGTGGGGGTCTTGTTCCCAGCACTCTGGTGAAGGTCATTGGGAGAAACCAGGAAAGGGAAGAAACAGAATTTACACAGGTATCAGACCTGCAGGAGAAGCGTGTGGTTGCCCGGCTGACTGCCGATCGGCACAGAGAGGATTACGACGGGAATCAAGTTTAAAATTAAAATTAAATGTTTACAATTAAGGGGGGACAAGTTTAAGGTCTGAGATTGCCACCCGCCTCTTGGGCTACGTGTAGTGGCCTTGCGAGAGATGAATAGCACACATCAATGTAAAAATGGAGGCTCGGTTCCCCCCAGAAATTTTATTCATGTGGTTCCTCAAATGTGCTTGAAGTTATAATTTCAACATTAACCAAAAGGCTGAAATGTTTTAAAGTACAGTCTGAAAAACGAGAACAAAGATACCTCTAAATTACAAGCCAAGTTTCTGCTCAGGCTGCATTAACTGTGTACCAACTGTTGGCCTGGTACTGTTAAAAGCATTATTTTGTCTGTCTGTTCTTTCTATTTTTAATTAAATATAAGTGGTCTATGAGCTAATTTCCATTAAATTACCTGTCTTAAACATATCTTTAATATTTCAAACATATGTTTAATTTAACATTTTTAATTAAAGCATATGTTTAATTTAAACACATTTAATTAAAGCATACACATGTTTAAATCAAACATATTTATATGCTTTAATTAAATGTTTAAATTAAACATTTAAATAAAACTTACAAATGTTTCATTCTAACATAATTAAGACATAAGTATGTTTAAGTTTAACACATTTAACTAAAATGTATAAATATAGATATATAATAGACTATAAAATATAAATATGTTTAATTTGAACATTTAATTTTAAAAACCTTAATGGAAAGGGGTCCAAGAAATACATAGAAAAAGTGTAAATATATAACATCCAATCCTTATACTACAGGATCATTTAACATTCTAATACAGCCTTCCCCAAGCTGGTGCCTTCGGATGTCTCTGCTGTACTGAGTGGGGATGATAGGAATTGTAGTCCAACTCCTCTGGAGGGAATCAACTTCTACTATCGTTCCCCGCATGTCAAAAAGCGCCTGTTCTGGGCCAGCAGCTGCCCTCCAGCCCCCGAGGGCTCCCTGCTTCCCAGAAATGGCCAGTCGGTCGAGAAAAGTTCCCGGAAGCCAAGTCACCCCGCAAAACTCTCCTCTCGCTTACCTGCCATGAGGTGTGCAAAGGGTTCTGGGCAGGTCGATGGGATCGGAAGGGTCAGCTTGTTCACGGCGACGCCGTAGGCCACTGCGAGGCCGTCAATCCCTCGGTACGGGACTTCGCCGGTGAGAAGTTCCCAGAGCAGGACCCCGTAACTGGAGAGGAGGAGACACGGGTGAGAATCCGGCCAGAGGCACCCGAGGCCTCACTGATTTGGAGCTCGCTGTGTTCGTCTTGCTCCGAAACACGGAGACTGGGGAGTTGAAGGAAGCTCCTGCTGTACAGAACCCTAATCTTTGGGGAATCGTAAAAGTCCCCCTTTGAAGAAGCAAAGAAAAAGGACAGATGGCAAGCAACCCCTCTCTTTTGTCTAGCCTGCTAAGAGGAGAGTGAGGACACGGAGCTTGTTACTGTCCCTCTTGCTTGCTAAGGTTTTGCAAAACCTTGAGAGAGCCGGGAAAGCGGGTTGGTTAGAGTACCGGGACTGCAGCTTATGAGACCCGGGTTCCAGTCCGTGCCCAGCCTGAAGCTCACTCGGATGCTTCGGGGCCAGTAACTCAGTGTTAGCCTATTCTGCAGGGTGGTTGTGAGGATAAAGTAGAGCCATGTAAGCCACAGCTTGGGTTCCTTGGAGGAATGGGTGGATGTAAATAGAACAGGTACATAAAGGTACAATCCTATGCAGGTTTAGGCAGGAAAAGTCCACAACTCGTTTTCCGCTCTCTTTCCACCTCTGTTTTGGCCCTCTCTCTGCCTAACCATGGTAAAGGGCTCCAAGGCAGGACCATTTCCAAACTGGCGGGGTTGTTTTGGCAAGGGATGTCCCGGGGCACAAAGCCCTGGTCTTCCCTTCCATGTCCGGTGCAGCCCCAAAACCATAGGTCACGTTCCCTCTCACCTCCAGACGTCGCTGCCCCGGGAAAAAGTGGAGCTTTTGATGACCTCGGGGGCCATCCAGGCGTAGGTGCCGGCTGTGCTCATTTTGGTCGTCTTGTGCCACTCGCGGGCCAGCCCGAAATCGGTGATCTTCAGCGTCTTCCCACTCACGTCCCCGTCCACATATTCGGCGAGCAGGACTGGGGAAAAGAGCAGGAGAATGCAGGATTTGGGCAGAGCCGGGAGCTGCCTCGACCCGGGCAAAAGCAAGCACTGATGGTTGAAGGAGGGAGGGGAGGGGAGGGGAAGGGGAAGGGGAAGGGGAAGGGGAAGGGGAAGGGAAGGGAAGGGAAGCTGGCCTTCCAGACTGCCTAGCTTGGGTAGCCTTCTCCGTTGGTAAGGACAAGCATCGGGCTGATGAGAAAGCACTCTGCATGCAAAAGCCAGGGAACAACCAAATGATTAGAGTTTAGGGGAAAGGGGCATCAAAGCGTTAGGGGAGGATGGGACTGGGAGTCCCACAATCCGCCCTCTGGTAGCAACAACGCCTGCTGTTTTTGCTCTAGGCAAATGCTGCCCCCTTTTTCTCCAGCTCTGCAGGATGTACTCTCAGCTATGGGGGCGGGATGGCCGCCGGATGGATCTTTGGGGTGTTGGAGGGACGGTGGCTCTGCCTCGCTGCCAGACGCCCGTGCTCTTGCAAAGATATCTGTTCAGCCCCAGCGTCTTGCAGTGCCCTGTCTTATCTTCCGCGCTGTTAAACATCTACATGCCGGAAGAAGGCCTTGGAGGGCCGGGGTGTCCTGTGGGTGGTGAGCTGATAACACGCAGCTCTATCTTTAGAGCCAGGCAGGCCGTGGTGTGCTGGAGCGGGGTGGGGGTGAAGGCTATCAAACGGTAGCGCCATCCAATGGTCGGACAATGGCTCTGGAAGTCGGGCAAGTGCTTTCATACGCTCGGACAGAGTCGTGCCTGCCTGAGATCTAACCTCGTGTGAAGGCCAGCGTGGGACAGTGTGGGATCCGGGTCGCTCCCACTCCCACTTGCTCTTGGCCCGGCCTACCTTACAGGGTTGTTGTGTAGGGTTGAGGCAAGGACAGCACTGAGAGGAGCCTATGACTTCCTTGCAGCAAAAAGCGGGGTGTAAATATAAATAAATAAATCTGGAGGAGTGTTGCGCTTGCTATGCAACCTTGAAAACCGTTCCGGGATCCCAGCTGTGCCAAAATGTGGGCCTGTTATGACTGCCTTGTTTCAGCCACTTTGCTGGTTACCAGTCTGTTTCTGGGAACAGTTCAAAGTGCCGGTTATGCCCTTGAAAACCCTCTGTGAAAACCCCAAGACTTCTTTCTCTCCTTCAAGCCTCTCAGGAATTTGCAATCCTTTCCCTCTGTCCAAGCACCATCAAAGGAAAACGAAAGCAGGCCATCTAATGCCAGTTTTAACCTAGAAAGCCCTTGGGACCCGAATCCCTGAAGGACCACCTCACCCCACATGAACATCCGCGCAGCCAACTTCAGACCCTTCGCTGTGTGCGGCCGACTGAGAGACTTTTTGGTTTCTGGGGTTCTCTTCCCAAGTTAGCAAAGTTTTGCCTCACTGCGCAAGGGAAGGACCAGATGACCTCAAGGATCCCCCGGACTCTGGCTTTCCGTGGGGATGGTGCTGTTGGCACGGCCATTTCAGGGAAACAAGAAATGTGGGACTCAGGCCCGTCGCTTCGCCATGGACAGCCGTTGAGGTCCAGGGTGAGCGTTGAAGCTGGAACGACGCAGCTCAAGGGTGCTAAGGGAACTCGCAGGAGGTTTAAATGACTTTCCGTTTCTCCAGGTCGGATTCCTCAGCAGAATATCTTTCCCCAGGGAAGGTGGACTTGTGGGCCGAGCTTTCACTTCGGAGGGGGCTTTTTGCAAATACTTAAATGCCCACTCGTCCACATCAGCGACATTTTATTTTTACTTATTGACAGCTTTTATAGGCCGTCCCATTACTGGCGTCTCAACATTTAAGCTAATCCACACCGATTGGGGCCAATTGGTACCTTTGCAAGTACCCATTAGCAGGAAGGCAAATTAGCACAATTAAGGCAAAATCCTCCTGAGCAAGGGCTGGATTTTAAAAATGTGAACATCCGAAGATGCGATGCAAAATGTTACACTGACCCAGGGACTTGGCATACTTTATAGCTTGACATTAACCTTATTGTTTTGCGATATTTTATGTTGATATCTCTATGGCAATGCATTCTTTTGCAGCAGCACGACTCTGGCGTCCTTTATTCTCTCCGTGGAATATTGCCAAGGACCACAACTGTAGCCAGACCTGTGGCCATGCGCTGGACGCTTCATCCGAATTCCAAATGGGAACACCAGCCCACAGAGCTTGGCCACCCCGGACTAAAAAAAGCATTTCCTCGCATTTTGGAGCTGGGGAGAACATGGAAAATCCGTAACAAAACACGTCAAACCGAGAGCGGTTTTTTGTTTGCCTGTTTGGTGATTGGACGAAATTATATGAAGGGAAATCCTGGACGGTTTACACAAGATGCACGAACAAAACACTGGAGGGTTCACACCTTCTGCCTGAGAGAGAAATACAAGGTTTTTCGGCTCTCGTGCCGCCGTCCTGTGTAGGAAATTGTCCCGAAAACCCAGGTGTGGGGAAAAGGACAGCGCTGTGTCCGGAAGCCCGGAGGGAGGGTTGTGTACGCACGAGGGATAAGACACACCCGTACCTGGAAGTCAGCCCTGCGTGCCATAAACTCTGCCCAGCCCTGGCCCTCCGGAGAGCTTCCATCGCATCCTGTTTAGAGGCAGGGAAGGAACAGAATTGCCCGCAGTTCCACTAATACGTACAGAACAGAAACGAAAAAGGCACTTAGTGCAACGAGGAAGGTGAAACAAGGGAACTAGCAGGCCTGAAATGATTAACTGACACAGAACTGCAAACCGCTGGCCCTATATGGGCCCAGAGAGCAGAGGGGCAAAACCTTGAGCCCCAAAGCCTGCCTGTTTGCCTTCGCCTAACCAAACCACGGGTAGTTCGAGGTTCTCCCGGTTTTGTACCGTTTTCCCCGCACCCTCCTGCCCTTCATAGAGTAAAAATGCATCTCCTGAAGTGAAGTGACTGATGGTAGAAGCTTGATGCTAGCCGATCTTGGTAGCTTTGGGCCCAGAAGCCCCAAGAGCTTCTCTGACGTTAAATTGGGCTCGTGGGTTGGAAGAGTTTTGGCACCCTGGCCAGTCACCCTGGGAGGCGGTCAGTGGACTGCAGAACTAGGTCCCTGGCCCTGAAGGATTTGTGTCCAGCTCCTTGAAGAGCAGAGATGGGAGAATCTAGTTTGGAACACTTGAAGGCACGATCCCGTGTCCGTGTAGACAGAAGGAAAAGGTGCGTAGCTCCCGGCATGCCGGGAGTTACATGCCTTTCTGTCTAAACCTGCACTAGGAATCTCCCAAATTTCAAGCCTGCCTCCCTGTTAATTTTGCACATCTCCTTGCTTCCCAGTCATTCCTTAACTCAATTCCCGTTAACTTCAAGTAGCTAGTCCTCATGTTCCAGGCTCTCGACCCGTGCTTTAACCTGAGCTCCAAGATTCAGCCTTAACGTCCTCTGAGACAAGTCTCTGGGGGCCAACACCAGACCCTGGGAACACAATCTTGAAAAAGCGCCCATAATCTCAAAGTTAGTGCCGAGCAAACTCTCGTCTCCTGACCAAGACACCCTCCATGGATCTCAGCTGCGCTCAGTGGGCCCTGCTCTCAGGGCCCGACCATGCCTGCCCCGGCACTCATCCTGCCACACTCGGCTCCCCACAGAGCCCCTGAAAACGGCTGGCGGGCTCAGCAGACGGCTTGGCTCGCGCGCCGTAGCGCAATCAAAGCCCTTCCAGAAGCCACCTTTAGATAAGTGCAGCTTGCCCTTCTAACTCAGCGCCAGCTCTCTCCTGCCAGTGATGTTTACTGACAATGGCATGTCATTAAAACGGCAGCCTATTTAAAGAGGTGGCAACGGTGACGGGTTGCTTCTTTGTCCTCTCCCGCTCACGGGGCACCTGGCTTTGGTGCCCCCCGTTTCAGAGCAGTGCCCCTCAGCCCAGCCTGATGGGTGCTCTGGCTGACTGGTTTCTGGTTCTGTGAGGCTTCAAAATTAGGAGACTGCCCTGGCTCGGCATTAGGAGAATCGAAGGCCCCCAAAAGCCACCCGTTTCTGCTATCAGAATAATACACTTCGGGCCAAGCGCAGAATTCTTGATTGCTCCAAAGCCTTTCCACAGATCACCTGAATGGAGCTTGTGGGCCACAGCCTGAGAATCTGTGCTCGACATGAACTTCGGATCCGGGTACCACAGCGAGGGGGCCAACACGCCGAAGGCCCTGCTCCAGAGGGACTTCAAACAGAGCACAGGCCCATGTGGAGGTGGAACGACCAGGTGCATCTCATCTGACGGCTCCACCTGAGCACGGGTAAGGGAGAAGCGACTTGCTCGGATCTCCTTCCCCAGGTTGTTTGAGGTCTTGGGAACCTGTAACAGAACCTTCATTCTGGCCCTGCTGCGGTGCTGCCCCTCCAGCAGAGGTCTTACGAAATGAAAAGGGGCAGCTCCCAGCCACAGCCAAGCCACTGCTTCCTACACTGGGTCAGGCTTCTAGTCCCACCGTGGGGGCCAGAGGGAAGTCGCGCTCCCCCAGACCACGCGATCACCCCAACTCTCCCTGGCTTGGGATCGAGTCTCCCAATTCTTCCAGAATGGCAACAGACCCATGAACCAGAATGCAGTCATAAATTGATAGTATGTATTTCCTATTTTCCCTCATTTGCCATCCTGATTAAGGCAGAAGGCATGCTTTGAAAAGGGCAAATCAGGTAATGAGTCTTTAAGAACCGAATAAAGGCTTCCCAGAATAAAGACAGTATCAGATCCCACAAGTCCTGCTGCGCGTCTGTGTATTGGTGCCTGCCTGACCCCCAGAGGCAGAGAGTCCCATAGAAATGGGCCCCCCACAGAAAAGACTCTCTTCTCCTGGTGGACTCCGGTCGGGCCATGCAGAACAACCCATCTGCACACTGCTGGGATTCGGGAACAGAGCGTCTGCTTCAGCAGGTTGGATTCACACTGAGTCTGGTCCTGCTTAGAGGCGAATGCAAAGCAATTGCGTCTTCAGAAAACTCACATTTAACTGATTCGGCATGGAGAACAGGCGGACGAAAACTGCGGTGCCTGGGAAAGCTGGAAAGAACCGCTGATTGATGCTGGGACAATAGCGTCGTATTTCATGGGACAGTATAGAATAGTGGCGTTGGAAGGGGCCGTGAAAGCCACCGGGTCCACCCCCTTCATTCACTCGTTCATTCGTTTAGCATGTTTCAATCCCACCGGCTGTCCAGTCACATCCTGAATGCCTCTAGTGCAGGAGAGCCCACCTCCTCCCTAGGTCGTGGGTTTTATCCTTGTCCTGCTCTAACAGTTAGGAAGTTTCTCCTGATGTCCAGCCGGAATCTGGCTTCCTGTAACTTGAGCCCATTATTCCGCGTCCTGCCCTCTGATTAGGTCCCAGTTCCTTTCCCTTGTTTTCATTTTAAGCCCTCGCGTCCAAGGCAGTTGTGCGTTTCTTGGCAGGCCTCGTGGTGGCAGCTCGGTCTTCGGTGGCAACAAGATCAGAGGGGAAGAAAAGATCCAGAGCAGGTGAAGAAGCAGCCACCTTGAGACCACGTTAGTAGGTGGCATATAAATGGAAATATAAATAGATAAGAAATACGAGGCAGGCTGCAATGGGGAGAAAGAGGAGCAAATGTGGGGTGATCTTAACTGTGGGACCCTAGAGGGATGCGAGTTTTGCCACCTTCGCCACCGACCGTCTCACACACAGCAATCTAAATTCTCTGGAGGGGGAACCAACAAGGTTGCAAATCTACCCAAAAGCAGAAACAGACCTTCTGGGAAAAAAACAGGAAGCAAATCCCACAAGTCCTGATGGAGGACAGGGTACTTGTACAGTTTTGCTAATCGGCACCAGCAGACACGCGCAACCGCCACAACAAAATTCTGTGTGTCCCCAAAGCCCCTCCGATTCAGTCAGTTTTGAGCGGTAACAAAATGGAGGGCGCTTGAGATCTGTGAGAAAGGTTGCCCGGAATGAACAATATCCATACAGCTCTAGGGTCGTGTTTATCACTTCATGAATGATGGTTGCTTCTCTGTTGTTTGGTTTATCCATCTTATCATGGTTGGAACTGAAGCAGATTTGCAAAACAACCCCCCCCCCCCGCCGGGAAAGAAAAAGGAGGGGGGGAAGGCCCGGCCCCTACAAACAGAAGTACTAATGTAGGAAGAGATGATTCAGGGTTGGAAATGAAGGCTCTCTGCACGTAGTCAGGGACACTGCTGACTTAATGCTCGGCCGTAATATGGCGAGCCGGTCCTGGGGTCCCCCGAGATGTCCCTGCACACGGACCCCAGGGGAAACTGCCCCTCTGTTCTGGCCACCCCCTTGAGAAGCACTCGCCCCAACGCAGCCCTGGCCGAGGCTCAGTCCCCACCCGCCACTCCGGCTGCGCCTCGGCCCCGTGACCCGTAGGCGACTCAAACATTTTCCCGGGACGTTGCGTCACTGAGCGTCTCATTGTGTGCGGGGCTTGTGGAGAATCGGGCCATTGTTCCCTCGGGTGGCCGGGACGGTGGCCCACGCGGGAAGCGGGCTCTCCCTGCAGCAGAACCCCATCTGTCCTCCCCCTACAGCTGCTGCGCCAGGCTGGGCCTTCCCCTCCCCGCCGGCCTGGCGAGGCAGAACCCAGCGGCAGCAAGCAGGAAGGGCCTCTGGAGGAAGTGAGCCCCCCCACTGGGTCATTGTTTCAGAAAGTCTGACAAACAGTTCCTTCTCCCCCCATCGCAAAAAAGCCCCACAGAGGGGAAAGCCTCTTAGAATAACACCGCACCCTCCATCCAACACCCGGCACCTCCAGGAGGACGCTGCGCAGCCAGCCCTTCCCCACCACGATGTACCAACTCCCTTCCTGGGCACGGCCTCGGAGTTTCTCATCCCCATGGCCATTTTAGGGTGCTCTAGTGCAGGATGTTTAGCTATCGGCTCCTAGGAACCTGTCCACGTGGCCAACAGTCAGGGGTGCTGGAGGCTGAAGGCAAGAAGTCCTTTCCACGCTACTCTAGAGCACGTGCAGGGTGCCAGCCTTCCCATACGTCCAAGCAAATCGGGCCTGGAGCCATAGAGGGATGCTGCCAGTCTGTGCTGGGAATTCTGGGGTCGATGGAACAAGGGTCTGAATCCCTTTATGAGGCACCTTTCCTGCTGCCTGCGCAACACCTGTGCAGCCACCCAGACAGGGCTCGCCTCCCGGCAGTGACATCGGGGGACGACATCCAGGCGGCCGAAATCGCAGCTGGGACCGGCTCCCCTGCACCTCCCAGAACCAATCTGCAACCCTGGAGCGACGCAAAGCCGTAACGAAATCTGAAATGCAGCCCCCACGCCGTCCCAGTGTAGCGGTTCGCATTTTCTTGGCATCTGTGTTTTGGCGTTTCCCACTGTGCCGAGCTTTGGCGGTACCCAAATCGCCGGGTGCCGCCTGGGTGGCTTTTTAGTGCACAAGGTGACAGCTAAGTCACAGTAGGAAAAGGCGCTCAGGCATCTGCTGGGGACGGTTTGAGCCCCTCAAGGATCTATTGAAAAGCGGAACAGCAACGCGATGTTGACCGCCGTTTCCGGTATCCTTCGGCCTGTCTGTGGCTGACAAGCAGCAGGGAAGTTTGCTGAAGGGCAGACGGGGTGGTGGAGACAAGAAGAACCGGTGCCGGAACTGCCACGGCCGCAGGCGGCCCACGACGAGGAAGGCCCTGCAGGACCCAAGTCTCACGGCCGGAGGACGGATGGGAGGAAAAAGAGGACAGACGAGAGAGACGCGTGAGGAGGGAGAGGAAGGGAGGGCGGCCAGCCTCCGTGATAAGTGATGACTTCCTGTACTGGGCAGAAAACTGAGGGATGAGGCGTCCAGACCTCCGGCAGCACTGAATCCGCCTCCTCCCGCCCAGCATCCAGCTGCGCCCGACCGCAACACCCATGATTCCCCTACTCCTGTCCCCAGAAGGCATGGCACAAAGCCCTTCCACATTTTGCCAGGCAAAAACAACACCGAGCTTCTTCCTGCGTGATAAACGTGCAACAGAAATGCAAGGAAGCGGCTTACAGCATTCTCATCTTGCTGCTCTCGGTCTGATCCTCGCAACGACAGCCCTGCAAGGTAGGCTGGGCTGAGAGCTTGCGACTGGCCCCAAGCCACTCAGTGGGCTCCATCGCTGAGCGGGGACTCGAACCCGGATCGCCTGAGTCCCAGTCCTGGGTGCTTAACCACTACTCTGCATAGCTGCAGCTGTGCATTTTCTTCCTCAAGAAGCAAAGATTTCCTGAAAGATAAAGTGGGCTGGACAGACTTGTGAAGTCCCGTGCGTGTAAAAAAACTGGAATCTACGATTCTGAGCTCAGGAATTTGTTTTGATTCCCAGAGGTGAAAATTCACCACACACAAGTCCTTCCCAGCAGTATAATTTACAGTGTACACCACGTGTGGGTGTGTTTTTGTGGCAGCCGCAACCCCAGAATTTAGGGGCGTGGAACTCCTGCTGATGTACGGAAGCTCCCCCAGAAATCTACCGGGGGTCCCAATCTATGTTATGCCCACCCTGCAATGCAGCACTGGTAGCCAAATTTCAGCGGCCGCGACACACAAAATTACTTTCCCTTGGTGCGTACATAAACCGAAGTTCATGTCAGCCCCGTAAGATGCAAAGTCTTGGAACAGGAGAGGGTCTGCACAAGGAAGCACGTGCTTGTCCTCTCACGCTCGCTCTCTAACCCACACGCAAACGCACACACGGCCCCAGGGCCCTGGTGCGTGATTGCGCTGGCCTGCCCTGCCACTGTGTGTACGCACCACAAAGTTCCCATGGTGACGATTGCTCAACCGACACACTGCGTGGCTCGGCTTGTGATTTCCCAATCCAGCGACCTTCCTGAAATACCTCGGAGTTCCGGTATGTGATACCAGGAAAAGGAGAGCCAGCACACTGCCAAAGTTCCCTCCGGCACACCCGGTGCCGTCCCGGAAGCCCACGAGGAGTCTTTTCGGTGGTGGCACCGTGTTAGCACAAAGCTCCCTGCCGGCAGGCTTTGCCGGCTCCTCCATCACAGCCCTTCAACAAGCTGCAGCTATTCTTCAGTACATGGTTTCGCTGCTCACTTTACTATGTTCTTCTGTGCTGAAGTTTTATTCTTTGCTCCCAGTATTACTCTGCACAGTTTTCCGGTTTGGATGGCACGGACTTTTGTGTCGTGCACATTGTCCAGGTTACGGGGCCGTTCAGAAGTACAACAAACCGACAAACAGGTGCACAAATATTGAAGAGAGAGCGCGAGAGAAAAGGTTTCGGGAAACCTTTGTGCACGATACTTTACGCTAGTACCGGAGATGGCAAACGGCCTGATTTATTAATTAACACATTTGTCCCATGGTCCTTTGCACCACAAAGGCCTTTCTGTGTCATGCAACTTACCCTAACTAGCGTGTGCAGAGACTACGGCTGTAAGACAATATTTATATTGTCGTTGTTGCTGTTATTACATCTATGTAGTTACTACATTGCCAGGAACTGTCAAACCAACTTCCACCAAGCCTGCCTTCCGACTAGTATCATTACAGTGCATTTATATCCCCTCCGTCCGTCTTGCAGAGAAACCAAGCAAGCTAATGTGGTGGTCTTCCACTCCACTTTAACCTCAGCACAACAACCCTGTGGGGTAGGTTAGGCTGAGAGTGAGATGTGGAACCTGGACCTCCGATGTTGATTCTAACCACACCGCCACCCCGGCCTTCGCTTTTCTCCCTCTCGCAACCTTCATGAGCTTCTGCCTCTCTGTTTTCTCGTCACAACAACCCTGTGAGTGGGTTAGGCTGAGAGTCTGTGATTCCTGGTGAGTGGGGACTGGAACGCGGGTCCCTGTCGAGCGACGAGACCACCCTGGCTCTCAGATGGAAGTTCGATCGCTTCCAAGAGCTCCTGGCCTTCTGAACGTTTGTCGTTACGCATTTCTGCGGCAGAAGGACGCTGCCAAAACAGGGATCGGGGCTCTGTACATATCTCGAGATCTCTCTGTCGTGCTGAGTGGGAGAATGGGCGTTTCTGCTTTGTGTGCAGCGCTCGGAGACCGTCAGATGTAGGCGTTTTATCCAGAAGTAAATAACCAAATCCTTCCTTCCTGTTTGGGAATGTTTATCTGCGACTCCCAATTGCATTTGTCCCAAAAGTTGGCACATTAAGACCAAAAGAACTGGACCAGGCCAGGGTGCATCGAGTCCGGCTGAGCCCCCCGATGGTGGCCGAACGGCTGCGCATGGAAAACACACAAGCAAGGCAAGGCACCAACGGCGGCCGTCTGCCCACGTTCGCCAGCCATGAGGACTAGCAGCTATGGATAGCTGCCTCCTCCAGGAATTTGTCCAACTCTCTTTCAAAGCCATCACAACCCCGGTGGAAGTGAATTCGAGAGCTTAACCAGGGGCTGTGTGAAGATTTTCCTTGACTGTTCCCTGAATTTCACACCCATCAGCCTTTTGGGATGATCCCATCTCGGGTCTAGAATTATGGGAGAAAAACGTCACCCTCTCTTTCGATTCTGCACTTCTCTTTCATCTCCCGCCGAATCGGAGGAGCTTTTGCTTCAAGAGCTAACAGCCCTGGTTCACACGCAACAGCAGGAAAGCAAGCCACTTCTGGTTCCTGGTCACAGGCTGTGTGTGTGACGTGTGGATCCAGATCATCGGTTATTTAGGGTCAAGACAACCCAGCATCGATGTTCACATGTGCTCAGATCCCCACATCAGCGATCTGTTTTCACACATCGTTGTGAATCAATCGGCCTCAAATTGCCTCTGGGGTGTGGAAACCGTTCTGAGTGCTACACCAAGAAGGAGCTGCCGAGTTCACCCCTTCCTACTCCAGATCTCGCAAAACCTGTTTGATCGGTGAGACAAAATTTGTGTGTGCACATACCACGGGAAGAGAAATATTTGTGCAAGCCACCTCCAACCTGCTTCAAAAACATCTCAGCTGCCTTCGAACATACTGGTTCTCTTTCTGCCTGAATCCCCGATGTTCACCCTGGGGTGGCTAAAGCCACTTAGCACAAAAGAAAACCCACTCTGTGCGCGCTCAGAAACATCTCTTGTGATTATTCCATCGCTTCCACCCTTGCTGAGCATGGGCAGGGAAAAAGCCATTGGGGGCTAAACCCTCAAACAAGTGGAGGGAAATTCGAAATAAGAACTTATCCATCCCATCTCATTTCTGGATCCCAGTTTAGGTCTGATCCAGTGATGTATTGACTAGTTAAACCAGGAGCAAGGAAATTCCTTCCATGCAAGGACCAAATTCGATTTCATAAAAGCTTTCAGAGACAGCAAGGGAAGGAGATAAGGGTTCGGAAACACTCCCCGAATAAGTGTTGCTCTTACGGCAAACTCAACGCTCAGATCCCCGTTCGATGATGAAGCACGCTTGGTGACCTTGAAACAGTTTTCCATCACTTCTCTTAACCTATCCCACCTCACAGGGTTGGCGTGACGTGTGTGTGTGTGTGTCTGCTAAAGCCCTTTCGAAAGCGCTTGTGGCCACTGTCGCTACCCAAAAGCTTTCTTTTGTTCCTAAATCTTCTCCCAGTCAGCTCACTGGGATGACCCCACTGGGCTCTGGCATTGTGAGAAAGAGGGACCGAAGGACCTCTGCGCATGTGCAGAAGGCCTTTCTGTTACCACAGGAGGGACTCTGCCCGTTGACCTCTCTGGGACAGGGGGCCGACTGCAAAGAGTTTGCAACAGCAGGGGTGGGGCGTATGGGCATCCCAGGTTTGCTCCAAAATACCCCCTGGCCTGTATTTGGCCCGCTCCCCTCCCGGCATCGAGAACTGGAACAGCCTGGCAAGAGGAAGAACTCCGATCCCCAAGCTCTGGTCTGCATGGAAAGAAAAACAGCTCTCTCGCCCTCGCAAGAGGAAATCGCACGTAGACTCAGTTCCAGAGCGAGCCAGCGAGCGGCCGGAGCGTCACTTCCTCCCGGCTTCGGGTCACCGAGGTCACGTCGGCTCGCAAGCGGGTGGCAAGCTCCGGGAGCGGAAGAGGCAGAGGGCACGTAACTCTTCACGCTGGCACTTGTGCCCGGCCCCACCTTGGAAGCTGCCCCCTCCCGCGAACGAGACAGAAACTGCATTCACCCAGGGCAAAGAAACGGCACTTCGCATATGCACAGAGACACCCTCTCTTTGTGGAGTCCAGTGCCCCAGCTTCTCCGGTCTTAAAGGAAGGCTCTGCTTCCGCTCCTTGGAATCTCTGGGCAAAATTTCGGTCCCGGGACTCCTCGGGGCGTTTGAGAATGGGCCCGAATGATCGTGCCTCTGGTAGAATGTATACATTCATATATGTATCTCCCAGAGGCAGATCCCCTCGGAGAGGTTTGCTGTCATTAAAAAAATAAACAGAACAAAACAGCGCCTTCGGCTAAGGGGCAGGATAACAGTGTATTCAATCAATAAAAATAAATTAACCGTGCCACAAAGAAAATATCCAAATATTAGAAACAGAGAAACAAAGCGAGTCAGAAGGGGCCTCACGGGCCATCTAGTCTGACCTCCGGCACCAGCCGGCTCCGCTCACGACATGCCCACCATGCGCACGTCCAGCCTATCCTTGAACACCCGCATTGATGGGGCCTCAACGACCTCCCGTGGAAGCCCATTCCACGCCCTCGGGGTCCTGATTGTCAGGAAGTGACAGTAATATCCAATATAATAGTGAAGAAATATCCAAATATTAAATGTATCTATGAAACAATTCACGATTGGAGAGACAGATTAGAGATTAAATGCCCTGTCCTAAAATGAAGGTCTTGACTTGCTTAAATCTATATGGTGAAAGCAGCAGGTGGATTTCCTGGGGGGAAGATTTGGCCACCACCAAAAAGACCCTGCCTTTCGTAGCCTCCCATTGCACCACTGTGGGGAGTTTAGGAACAGCCTCCCGAGCTGCTGCTAGCACAGTTTTGGCCTGGGTCCCTTGGTGGAAGAAGAAACGGCCTTCTGGGGGCCACCATCTCTTAGGGGTTACTAGCCAGCCACTGGATAGAAGAAAGCCCCTCTTGCAGGATTCCTTCTCCCGAACCTGAAATAAATTTGGAAGGCAGTGCAAAGCATTTCTGGGGAGTCCTGGTTGCTTTGAGTCACCTTTTAAAGGTATTTCCATTTTGCGTCAAGCTGGCAAATGAACCCTTAACATGGTCGGTTTACCCATTTTTCAGCTGAAGGCCACCTTTCCCAATGGCCCGCCGGAGGGGATTTTGGGGCAACCCGTGACGGAGTTGCAGTAGAATGTGTCTGCAGGGCTCAAGATCAGAGAATGCAGTGTACACTATCAGTATTTCCTTCATTGTCCTGCAAAAAGTCGGGACCTTGAGATCCCTGCCCCACAGACAAGCCCTCTTCAGCCTCCTGTTCAGCAGGAGCTCGGCTCTGGCTCCCAGGCGGGGAACTATTCTCATGAGGACTCCTCACTGCTTGCCATGCTGCGAGACTTTAACGCTATTTTATGGTGGCCTGAATTTTTTAAACTAGTATTTCCTCGGGGTTTGTGTTGAGGCTTTTCTGCTGTGTTCATGACCGCCGGCTCGGCATCTGCTTCAAATTCTCTCTTGCTTTGTGCATCATTTTAAGACAGGGGTGCAGAACCGCTCGCCACCCGTGGGCCCCATCGCATTTCCCAGAAGCTCTTGGGGGCTGCATTCCAGTGGTGGGTGGAGCCAAAGGCAAAAGGGGCGGGGCCCAAGAGGCAAGGGCAAGAAAGGGAGTGCTCACGACCGGCTTTCCAACCCTTCAGAAGGGAGAATAATTGCACAAAAGCCGGACACCCCCGAATGGTGGGTAGTTGCGGGGTTCCAGGGCTCGGCACAGCATAAAGTTGTTTCTGGAGCCGAGCCTTTCGCATGGATGGCTTTAAAACTGGGCTATTTTGAACCTTTGCAGCCTGTATATTAGAGTGTTTAGAGAATTTGACTATTGGACAGTATAGGAATTTATGAAATGAAGTGGAAGGGGAAGGGGATATGGCCATGGTGGATTCCTGGAGGCTGGTGTGGGGTTATGGGGTGGCCCGTTCGAGCTGGAACCCTGACATTTTGCACCTCAAATCCTTGGGAGGCATTCTGTGATGTCCGCTGGCGGAAAGGAAGATGCAGAGCCCGGCTGGTCTCTGGTGCACCTGACTTCCCTGGATCAGTTGACTTTTTGGATTCCTCCTTGAATCTTTCTGCCTGACGTTTTGCCAGAAATCAAACTAATTCCTCTCCCCCGTCGTGCTCCCCTTTTTACAAATAAGGGCGTCCTCAGGAGTCAGGTCCCTTTAGCAGAAAAAAGTTCAAATTTGTATCGGCTGATTTAGAACACAGGAAGTCAGCACATTCAAATCTGAACTTTTTTCCCTGGACTTGTGGCCTTGAGCCTTCGATCCGGCTCTGCCTGGAGGGGCAAACCGGCCACCTTTGGTTTCTGTGTCCCGCGCTGGACACCTGTGCGTGCTGGAAACCAGCCTCCACCAGGTCCAGACAGCGGCACGGAAAATGCTGCTCTCCATCCGTGAGCAGTCGCTAGCATGATCTCTCCCGAAACTGTCTTAACTCAGCCACGGTACTCACTGTTGTTGGATTTCAGGTCGCGGTGGATCACCGGCACGATCGCGCCGCAGTGCAGGTACTGCATCCCCTGAGCGATCTGCACGGCCCAGTTGATCAGGACGTGAGGCGGGATCCGGTGCCCGGCCAGCATCCGGCTGAGCGGCCCTCCGGCCGCGTACTCCATCACCAGGCAGAGGTTGGGCTCCCGGAGGCAGACGGCCTTGAGGGCGATGATGTTGGGGTGCCGCAGCATGGCGAAGAGCCGGGCCTCCTGCCGCACCCGCTCGGCCGTGGTGCTGATGTCTTCATCGGGGTCCTGCCGTGCGGCCTTGACCGCCACCAGCTGCCCCCGCCAGCTGCCCCGGTACACCTTGCCGAAGCCCCCCACCCCAATCACTTCCTCCAGCGTCAGGTCGCGGAAGTCGGCCTCGGGCGGGTCCCCGGGCCCCGGGAAGGCCGCTGTCTTGGGCGAGACGTAGTTGGAGGGGAAGATGCCCACCTGGTCGTTCACCTTGCCGGCCCACCAGCCCTCGTCCCCAGAGATGGCCGCGTCCCAGGACAGCACCTCCACCAGGTCGCCCTTGTGCAGCGTCAGCTCATCGCTGCTGGCCGCCTCGTAGTCGAAGAGCACCGTCCAGACGGGGTTGGCATAGGCTGGGGGACGGCCGCCCCGTGAGCCGGGCCCCCAGGGCCCCAGCGGGGCCTTCCGGAACATGCTTTTCAGCGGCTCCATGTTGTCCTCCGGGCCTCATGGGTCTTGGACCCGCCACGTCCAGCTCACCAACATGGCCTTCCGGGCAACCTGGACTTCCTTCCGACGGGATGGGGACCATCCACGGGCCCAGAGGGGGTTAGGGGCGCCTATCTGCCCAGGCCCCCTCCCATGGCGGAAGCGGACCCTCCTTTCGCGGTCAGCCCCCTCTCCAGGGCGTCGGGGGCTCCATCACCCTCGCCTCCCCGTCTGGCCTCGGCCAGGCAAAACCAGGCTGGGCGCGCCTTATCTCCCCGTATGCGGGCGGCGGGGCCGGGCTGCCCCTCCACCCGCGCGGCCCGTGCGCGGGGATCGTGTCCTGCCCGAGCGCGGCCGCTGCGCCGCCCGGCGCCCCCCGCAGCTCCTCCTGGCCCGCCTCCAGCGGATCCTGCGCCTTTACGCGCGGCTTCCTCGTCCAGCCGCGTCCCTCCCCTCGAAGTTTTCCGGCCGGGGCGAGCCGGCTCCCGCCGAGGGGCGCCCTGGCCGCGCTCGGGCCGCCGTCGCCGGCTGGATCGCGCGCGGGCGGAGCGCCCAGAAGCGCGCGGCGAGCGCCCACCCGGCGCCGTCGAGGAGGGCGCAGCGGCGGCGGCGCGTCCCGGGCGGCGCTGCACCTTTGCTCGAGTCGCAGGCAGAAGTGCCGGACGGGCAGAGGCGGGGAAGGCAGGGCAGGGGAGGGCCTGGAGAGCCTCGGCCGGCCCCGGGGGAGGCGGGCCCCGCGCCCTGCCCGCCCGCGCCAGCGCATCTCGTGCCTGGGTGGGACAAAGGGGAGGCTCGCCGCGCCGCCGCGCCGCGCCGCGCCGGGACGGGACGGGACGGGACGGGGCCGGACGGGCTCTCCGCGCGGGGCCCGGGGGCCGCCAGCCCCGCACCGCCCCGATCACTCGCCGCGCGTGGGCGCCGTGGGCACGGGCGCCCGGAAGACCCGGTCCATCTGTGCCCCGCGCCCGCCCGCCCCAGCGCGATCCTTCCTCCTCCTCCTCCTCGGACCTGCACGACAACCCTGTGAGGTGGGTGCAGCGGGGCTCTGCCGGAGCCCGAGGGGAGCCACGCACCCAGGCCCAGAGGGGACAAGAAGCTCCCCAGATCTGACCTGACCAGGCAGGATAAAAATGCGGGGTCCATCGCAGATCCTAATAATAATAATAATAATATCCATTTTCATACCGTTAGATTGGTTTCCAAATAATTTTGAAATACTGTTAATTTTTGTCGACTGCAGATCTTGGCTAATTTCACAAAAGGTTCTGCCAGCCATCCGTTCGCAAGCCTAGAAATATCCTAAATAAATAAAACACCTAGCAAGCTCTGGCCAGCGATGGATTCCTGTCTCCCTCAGCTGCTTGGGAGGATGAGAAAAAAAGACAGCTAAAACAAGCCGGTGCGGGAGAAGAAGAGACGGAAAAGGAGTCGGCCTGTGGGCTCCGGATGCGTCCAGCACCTGCATCAGTTCCCTTGTGCATCCGTGTAGCTCAGCACGTGGCAACTGCTTGTTTTGGGGGGAATTATGGGGAGCTGCAGTGTGGGACTTGAACCTGTGACCTTGGGTCGAGGTGCGTAATTCTAGTCATTCTGATGGGATTGCTGCCCTTGCAGAAATTCTGGGGAGAGGACCGATCTGTAGGTTAACTGTGTTTTTAAACAAACACACAATTCACACCATGGAAAAATGGTCACAGAAAAATTATGTATTTTTGAGAATCGTATGATTTTTTTTTCTTTTTTGAAGAACTCATCATTCTCCTCCTGCTCTCACTCTTACCCCCCCCAACAACAACCCTGTGAGGTAGGTCGGGCTGGCAGTCTGGAACTGGCCCAAAGTCACCCAGTTGGCCCCATGGCTGAGTGGGGACTAGAACCAGGATCACCTGAGTCCCAGCTCCGAGTCTTAACCGCTACACCACCCTGGTTCTGAAAATCATATTCAGAACGGTGGTGGTGTGTCTGACATGTGCTGTGGAAATTAATTAACCTATAATTTGCTACCCATTGCATATGCATGAGCCTTTCCCTTTATTGCAGGAGAAAGAGATAATAATGCCAGTCTATTTAACAGGGTTGTTATAAAGACACATTGTTATAAGTTCTTTTGAAGAGGTAACTTCAACTATATTTAATGGGACTTACTCCCAGGTAAGTGTGGCAAATGATTAACATTGAACCTAAAGGTGATGGATAAAGAGGAAGCAATGAGAGCTGGTCTTTGGGATGCCCTTAGAAGTTCCTTGACCCTCTGTTCAGCAAAGGCCTCCGTCTGATTCCCGAAATCTCACTGTCATCTGATACTACCATGAAAGCCAGTGTGATATTGTGAGTAGAGTATTGGAGTGGGACTTGGGAGGTCCAAGGTTATAGTCCTCTTGAAGCCTTGAAGCTTGCTGGGTGAATTTGGGCCAATCACTGACTCTCAGCCTTAGGCTACCTCACAGGGTTGTTATGAGGATAAAGCGGAGAGGCAGAAGGCTATGGACACCTGGAAAAAAATCACATGGGTATAATTAAGCAGATACATATTAATTATAATATCAGAATGACAATGTTCAGATATTGCTAATAATGATGAAATTGAAAGATGCTTGCTTCTTGGGAGGAAAGCTTTGGCAAATCTAGACAACATACTAAAAAGCAGAGACAGCACCCTGCCGACAAAACTGCATATAGTCAAGGCTGTGGTTTTCCCAGTTGCAATGTATGGCTGTGAAAGCTGGACCAGAAGGAAGGCTGAGCGCCGAAGAATTGAGGCCTTTGGATTGTGGTGCTGGAGGAGACGCCTGCGAGTCCCTTGGACCGCAAGGCGATCAAACCGGTCAGTTCTAGAGGAGATCAGCCCCGACTGCTCTCTAGAAGGTCAGATACTGAAGGTGAAGCTCAAATATTTTGGCCATATAATGAGAGGGGAAGACTCACTGGAAAAGCTCCTGATGCTGGGAACGATTGAAGGCAAAAGGCGAGGGGACGGCAGAGGATGAGGTGGTTGGATAGTGTCACCCATGCGATGGGCATGAATTTGGGTGGGGGACAGGAGGCCTTGGCGTGCGGTGGCCCATGGGGCCACAAAGAGTCGGGCACAACAGCAACAGCAGCAAGTACTAACGGTCCAACTCAGACAAGCCCCAATCTGTAATAGTAACTGTGATATTAATAAGAATATTAGCGAAAGCCTGTGCATATGTCCAGTTTTCTGTCTCTGTTCCCGCCCACTTGGGAGCAGGAGTTGAAATGCATTCCTCAGTGGGAGACGGGCCTGCTTCTCAATGAGCCGACCAATAAGAAAGAAGATTGGGCCGCCTCTCGACACGAGAGGACCAATGGAAAGGAAGATCCGAGGCTACAAAAACCCGGAAATGCGCACATGCGCCTTGGAGCACTGAGTTCCCCCATCGGGGGAATGTCCGCCCTTTCTTTGCCCAACGCTTCGGGCAAGCATTAAGGAGCATGCGCAAAGCGACGAGTTCCGACTGCGTGCTCCGGAGGTGCGCATGCGCAGAGAAGCCGATACATGCGTCAGCTGCGCTAGTGCAGAGGGGAGCTTCTGCCGGCCTTCCCCGAGAGATATAACAGGAGGGAAGCTGATGTTCGGTCATATATAGGGCCCTTCTAGGTTCGCATTGGAAAAAAGCCATGGGTGGGCATGCACATGCTAGTGCAAGCGGAGTCTGCTGTTTCCGAGTGGCGGGCTGCAGGGCGATAGCTCACAACAACCCTGCAGAGTATCGCTTGACAGAAGCAGCTGAACAGAGACGACTGAAATTGCAAACTGAGTACCAGGGAAGCAGAAAATACAATGAGCTTTCCTAGGAATAGTCGAAGAGAGATGAAGCATGTTTCGATTTTATGTGAGGTCCAGATGGTGCCATCTTGCACTTGTAACTTTTCCCACTGTTTCTTCCATCTTTCGCTCCATAATGTAGAAAAGTAAATTGCTGTAAACCAGCCAGAGAGCTATTGTTGCAGTCTATAAAAGCTTGAAATGACTAATAAATAAGTACAGCCTGTGAGGAACAAAAAGCTGGAATATGTTACAATGGCCTTTGGTTTAGTAGCAAGAAGAACCTTCAAACTAAAAGGACCACATGAACCCACCTAACACTTGTAGGTTCAAACTCATCTGAACAAACGGAATGCAGAGAATGAATGGAAAAACCACCAACTGCCTTTTGAGAGCAAGAAAAAAAATGATCAGAATAGATATTCCTTGCCTTTGAAAATATAAACAAACACATTCAGACAAAACACATTCAAATATTCAAAGATTGGTGTAGGTGGGGAGCAAGGAAAGTTTATCCTGTGCTTGGTATTCAACTAATACTTTTATCCCTGAGTGTTGAGGAGCGCAGGGTGAGCTGGCTAAGAGAGCGGTTGGCAACCTTGTAATGTACATTTTGCAAATGGTGCTGGTGTCGCAGGTTGGAGACTGAGGGGCGGCTGAGTGTGGATCACACCAGCCTGGTGGTGTTGGCCACTGCCGCGACCCATGCGGTGAGGATCAGGCAGGAAAAGTCACATGCGAGCTGCCATGTAAGTCCAGTGTTACTTCTCATGGAACTGAGGCTGCAGGGGGAACAAGTCTCCCTGAACTGAATGGGATTTACGTCGACGCGGTCCAGTGTTGCCTGCAATGTGGATTTTCTTAGAAGTGCCGTTCTTGAGCTGTGTCGAGAGAGAGTTTTGCAGCCTATTGCAGCCAGAGGTGGAAGGGAGGCTCGTGATAGCCTTGGGGGTCATGCCAAGTCAGAGCCTGAGTGCATCCAGCCCAGGACTGTGGACACAGGCTGGCGGCGGCGGCAGCGAAACGAGTGCGATGGGCTTCGCTCCCCGTGGAGCCAATTTCAGCACCGAGTGCGAGGCAGAAGGTTATGCTGCATTGGCTTGTGCAGGGAAGGCGCCTCTTCTAACGAGACCAGAAAGCTCTCCGGGCGCCTCTTCATTCGGGATCTTGCATTTGGAAAACGACTTTAAATGAGGCCGGAAGTTGGAGCCTGATGTCTCTCTCTAACCCTTTCGTATCTCTGCGTTCTCACTCAGAGCGGCTGCCTCCGCTGACCTTCGACCCCGGCTTCCGGTCTGGCAGGGGAACGGGAGAGGGCGGCGCATGCGCCGTGCGGGAGTTGCTCCTGCTGCTTCTCGGGCTCTTCTTCCGGCCTCTCCAGACCCTGGTGAGGTTGAGCTGCCCGGCGCTCGTCGCTGCTCCCGGGCCAGGCCGGGGCGAACCTTGAACCCGGAAGTGAACCGGACTTGGCCCCCGGGCCTCGGAGGGGGCTGCTCGCTCCCGCGTTTGTGCGCCCCCGACTGCCCGAGGGCACCCCAGCGGTGCGGTGCGGGGCGCCGGCCCCGCCTGAGCCTGCACCCCCGAGCGCCTCCCTGGGCTGCCCCGGCGCAGGCCCCCCCGGGCTTGTTCTCCCCCCGGGGAGAGCCTTCAGGCGCTGCTGCCCCCCTTGCGGGCGCCCCCTGCCCCTTTGCGAGGGCCCTGCCGTAGTCCTAGTCCCCGCAGCTGGGTGCCCAGGACCCCCGCCCCTTATTTTTGGAAGTCGATATGGCGTGAGCGGCGGGGGGGGGGAGGGAGGGAGACCGTGGAGAACGAGCAAGGAGCCTGGCCTCACACGCCTGCCCCGAATGGGGAGCAAGGCCCCGTGGTGAATCAGCCCCCCATTGCCCCCTCTCGGTGAAAAAAGGGCGTGTGGGGAGTGACAGCTGAAGGAAGAAGAGGGCCCTGCAGTTCCCCCCTCCCCAGTGGATCATGGGCCTCAAGCTGCCTTGATGAAGGAATCTGTGAGTGCCAGCTGGGCTGTGGTGTTCCCTGAGGCGGAGGAGGAGGAGGAGGACGAGGAGGAGGAAGCCCCACCGTGGAGATGGGGTCTCAAGTCCTGCAGATCCTGCGCCAGGGCGTCTGGGCATCTCTGACCGGCGGCTGGTTCTTCGACCCTCACCAGAGCACCTTCTCCAACTGCTTCCATCTGTATACCTGGATCTTCCTGCTCATCTTTCCTTTCCTGCTGTACATGGTGAGTCTGGGCACAGCGCCTGGTGGGGCTGGTGGACTTTGGGCAGGAAAATAGGTGTGTGTTTGTGTACTGATGGCGTGAACGTTTATAGCAGTTTTCCACGTCCAAAGAGCTGTACTGTGTGTGCCTTCTTCCCTAATCCTTATTGCATAAGGAGCAGCTTCCCTCTCTCTGGTTATTTGACCATCTTTTGCCCTGCTTCAGTTGCACAAAAGCAACAGTTGAAATTAGTCGTGCAGGTGGAAGAGGAACTCTGGGGTGTGATGGAGACAGTAAGAATACTGGAGGTTTTTAAAATTTCAGTTGGGTCCTTCATCTTTTGCCTTCTTAGTTGGAATCTCTCCAATAACATTGCGTTGCCTTTGCAAAACGAGAAGTTGGAAGTGAGAAGCTGAAACAAGGACACAATCTTCTCTGGTTGAATTTCAAGGCGGACAAGCAAGCGGCTTGAAACACCTCCCATTTCAGTTTCAAGCGGAGAAGATCTAATGCTTGACTGGAATGTCTAATGTGCATTGATTGGTCATCTCTCCCTGCCACCACAACTGCCTTTTTTGCTTGTTTTTGAACTGAAAGCTCAGCATTTAACTCTCGTGATGTTCAAGTGACGCCTCACAATCCTTGCTTAAGGAAAGTTGAGACTGTGTCTCCTAGTAATTGTCTAGGAAAGAATCCAGAAATTGTTGTGGTTTCAGCAAATAGAAATATCGCTGAGGAAGCAGGGGGAGGGTCAAAACTAGATATGCTGCATGTGCAAATTTGGTTTTTAGCTGTGAGAACAACCACAGGGTCCTCTGATTGGTGTCATGGAAAATGGGTCCCCTGTGCCCCCTCTCTGCTGTCTTTCCCCCGTGGGAAAACACCTTTTTATTCAAGTAGGCCTTTGACTCGTAAGCAGCTTTCTTGGGTGCTGTTTGTATACTGTTGTGTGTTGAGTTGTGTTTCAAAGCAATCCTTTTATTACTGCTTTAGTTCTTATTTATGATCATAAGCTGCCTGGAGTGTTGTTTTTCTTGGAAGAAAGGCAGGTTATGATTCAATCAATACCTATGGTGATATTTCTTTTAAAACCTCTTCTTTGTGCATTGCAGTTCTGGCAAAAGCTGCCTCCCTCCCTGGCCCCTGAAAGCTGGGTTGGTGGACAGGAGAGGCTGGGGCTGTGTCAAAGCAAAGGGTTAACAGAAGAAGAGTTCTGCTGGATTGAAGCCTGCGCTTACTCAACGTAGTGTCCTAGTTTTTTCATGGTGGCTACCCTGCCTCTTCGAAACCTACGAGAGGGAAACCATAGTAATAACTTTTCCATACTCTTTCTCATCACTAATACTGGACCACAGAGCCCTCTGCCCATGTGCCATGATCTTGGAAGTCCTCTTACTTTTGAAGTTAATACAAAAGAGGCCCTGGCTGCATTCTCATCTTCAATGCACTGGCTGGCATGGCCATGGGAAGAGGAGGGGAAGGCTGTGTACACAGAAGGAGGTGCGATGCTCCCGCCTCTTTTTATGAAGGGAGACGTCAAAACAAAACGAAGCAGCCCGAATCCCTTCATGTGTTGGTTGGCCTATGCTATATACGGTCCTTGCATTGCGTTGCTCCTTCCTGGCAGAGGTCTGGGGACGATTGTGGATGGCCATCGTGGATCACGCTTTAGGAAAGCAGGAATCATAACCACGGTCAACGGACTGGTGGAACTCATGACTGGTTGGGCATTTGTAGCTGCGGTGCTGGCTGAGAGCCAACAGTTCTGGATCTCTCTCTCCGGCCTCCCCCTTGCATCTCGGCCCACTGTTGAATCCAGAAGTCTTGACAGTCATGCTGAAGAATTTCAGAAATGTTTTTCTGGCAACATTTGGACATAATTCAGAGAGTTGATGTAGATGTAGAACCTGCTTTTTCAACAAGGGTCTTGCAATATTATGGTATACAGAAAATGTGGTATCCTCAGTTGGCTAGTTAAAGGATGTGGCGTCTGTGCAGGGATGTGTGTGTGTGGGGGGGGACTGCAGCCAGGTGAACTGGAATAGGTGGACTCTGTTTGCAGCTATTTTGTATATTTAGCTCTTGTCTTGCCACATCCTTTTGCTTCTCAGCTTTGCTATGGAAGGCACGGTTCCAAAGACCCGTGCCCAGTTCTCGTAATTGGTAGTGCAGGGATTCTAGGATCTGCTTGTGAGACTTAATCATGCTTGATTTCTCTGAGTCATTACTGCAACATGTGATTGAAGATGAGGTGCGATGGAGGGTCTGAGCGGCCTGGTCCAGGGAGTGGCGGGTGATGCGCTTCTCTGTTAGCCTTTCCCCCTCCGCGCCCAAAATAGGCTCGTGAGTGAGGTGTCAGTGCAAAAGCAAGCGATTCATGGCCGCCCTGCTCGGAGGTTGTGACACGGCAAGTCTGAAGTCTGCCAAGCCAAACCTTCAGGTGGATGGAGAGAATTCAGGTGAATCTCTGTCCTAAAACTGGATTTAGGAAGGACGAATGGAGCCTGCATCTGGAATCAGATGGGTCCAAACAGCATGGGAATCATCTCTTAAGGGCTGAGTTTGCACTGAATGTGGGTCGCCATTGCAGTACAGGTTATCGGGTTGCCTGCATCAGAGAGAACAGAAATGGTATACAACCCACAGTTCCCAACCCAGCAGCAAACCACGGCTCTCTCCACGGCTTGTTCGCACAATTGCCCACATCTCTGCGAACACCCATGCGTCAGTGGCAATTGTTGAGTGAGAGTTTTGTGTTGTGTGAAACCAGACGTTGCTTCTTTCGGCTGGCCGGGCCTGCAGGCCGTCTCTCGGTTGTGGCCTTTCGTGAGGGAGGACAGGGGGTGTCCTTGGGCTTCTGTAGGCACAGCAGGTGCTGCATCCTTATATCGTGCTCTCCGGGCCGTACCTCTCTTCCGGATCCCTGCTTCGTTAGTCAATTAGGTCAGTATCAGGTGGGGGATTTGGCGCCTGGGACTTTCCTTTTCAAAAGACAGCAGCAGGAACTTGGCCACAGCTGTGGCAGTGTCTCGAAAGCAAACTCAACGGCTCCTTCAGCAAGTGTGCAAGCTGAAAGGAAACACCAGAGCGCCGGCGTGCTTAAAAAGAAAGTTGGCTTTGAACCTGGCACCTGGAGAAGAGTTCTGTGTAGCCCCGAAGGCTGCTCATGCCATTCCGAGCATGCGAGGGTTCCAGAGAAGTGCTCCCTCATGTAACGTGTGTTAACAAAGGTGCAAATGGTCAAATATGTCCCGAATTATGTGCATTAGAGAGCGGCTGCTGAATCCTGGGCTTACTGCTCGGAACTTAGCATGTGCCCTTCCTCTGTGGCAGGTGATGCCGGCCACCTACGCCGTGGCAGGCGTGTACTGCGTGGGGGTGGCCACGTTCTTCACCACCGTCAAAGTCGTCAACTATCGCCTGCACACGATGTTCGACCAGGGAGAGATCGTGGAGAAGAACTCGGCTCTGGCGGAAGCGGCCAAGACCGAAGATGAAGCTGCAGCTGACGAGGGAAACCTGGCCAGGTGGGGCACTGGAGGGGGGTGGCAGCGGGGGCAGCAATCCAGGTGGGAGTCAGGGCCAGCTGAAAGGGTCTGGGGGGTTTGCGTGCACCCCTCTTTGTGAAACGCAGCAGCGGTCAGCTTTGAGTCCTCATTTAATAGTTTGAGGACTGTTCCGTGGCCGGGCAGCTTCAGGCATTGTGTGGACTCATTTCTCATTGTCCACCTGGGTGTACAATTGAGCCCAAACGTCCACCTGTCGGTGGGCCTGGTGCCATTCCTGCTCTCTCTCTCCTGGCAGAGACGCCGGCGGGGTGGAGATGACTGTATTCCGCAAGGTCAGTTCCACGCCTCCCGTGCGGTGCAGCTCCCAGCATTCCGTGTTTGGCTTCAACCAAGTCATGGTAAGACTGAGGGGGCTGCTTGGGCTGTCCTGTCAGGATGGAGGCGGTTGTGCAGTGTGGCGGGGGGGTCTTGGGGCTTTGGTCACCCCCTTTCAGAGTAGATGCAAATACTTTGGAGCAACAGAGGCACCAGGAGGAACTGTCGCGGGGGGGGGGGCATTTTGGGGAGGAAACGAACCGGCTGGGGAAGAAAGGCACCTAAATGCTCTTTTCAGTCTGCGGTTCAACAGCTCATTCCCCGTGTGGGTCATGCCAGAGCAGCAGCGCTCTCAAGGGGGTGCTCTGGTCCCCTGGAAAGGGCCGCGCCGGTCCATCTGGTGCCACGTTGCACCTCCCACTGGCCCGCAAAATGTCTCTGGAGAGGCCAGAAGCAGGGCCAGGTGCAAAACTGCCTTGCTCCTTCGCCTTGAACGCACCATGCAAAGCAGGGCCAGCGCAGCCCACTCCCCACATGGACAAGCCCAGCAGGACCGACATTGGTGGCGAGGTCTTGCTTTTCAGCGAGACACGGTTGGGATCGTTCCATCACGCTTCCTAGTCGGCCGGGCCCTTGGCCTGTCCAGTCCGATTTTGCCCACGCTGACTGGCAGCTGCTCAGCAGGGCTTTGTGGGGGCCGTTTCTTATCCCCGCCTGGGGGTGCTGCAGAGCAGACCTGCGCCTCCGGCTGAGCGGTGGCCTTTCCCCTTAAGCATGGAGGTCCTGCCTGCGCCCCAGTCTTCCTTCCTGCCCCTTTAGACCCTTTGCAAAAGGGCAGCGTTACTCGCCCCCTTCTTTTTGCCTTCCAGGATTTGCTGCCCCACTTGGAGGATGGGGGCCCCGTGAGAGGTGAGCCGTTCTGTGAGACGGGCACACGATCCCCCTTGGCCGTTTCGGTGCACCTGTGTGCCTGTGTTTCCCAGCGGGGATGGGGAGCAGCAGTGCCAGGAGGGGCCCCGAGAGGGCTTCCCTGCGCATGCCATGGGGAGCAGGCCCCCTGCGTCTCAGGGGATGGTCCAGCGAGGCCTTCTGCTGCTCTCTTCGCAGACATCAAGGAGCTGGTGCGCGAGCGGGGCAGCAACAATGTCATCGTCACAGCGGCCGATCGCGAGATGCTGCAGCACTCTTCCCCGGAGAACTGCGGTAGGGCTCGGCCCAGCCCGGCAGCAGGAGGCGGAGGCCACCCAGAGAACGGCCGGGCTCGCCCTGAGGGGCTGGGGAGGGTGCGAGCCGGTGGGGAGGGAGCGCCAGGCCTTGGGGCTGCCACCAGAACGGTCCCAGGCACCAACCCCGGTTCTCCCCTCCGTCTGTCCCTCTTTCTGCAGCTGGGGCTGACACGTCAGCCCCCGCCGAGCTGGAAGCGGGGAGCAGTGGCTCGCTGCCCACCCCCGGCGTGGAGCCCCCGTCCAGCGGCCGGAAGCAGCCGACCTCCCTCCCCATCCAGACGTCCCTCCAGAGCACGGACTCCTCGGAGCAGTCCCCCCCAGCAGGGCCGGCCTCGCGGGCGCCCCCCCACTGGCCGGCCAGCGAGTCCGAGAGCGTGGGGGACACGCCGCTCAGCCCGCTGATCAAGAGCAGCCTGAGCGAGGAGCTGGGCCAGAGCTTCCTGAGCCTGGCGCTGCCCGAGGCGGGCAGCCACGCCTTACGGGAGTCACGGCACTCCGGCACGGACTACCAGCCCCTGGAGCCCCGGCCAGAGGGCCCCCTGCAGGCCGGCTCCTCGGACAGCTGCTTCAGCGGCACCGACAAGGAGACTCCCAGCACCCTGAGCAGCTACCGCAGCGAGAAGACCAACTCCACCCACCTGGACAGCCCCCTGCTGGGCCTGGGCCCGGGCCCCGGTGGGGCCGGCCTGGGGGAGCCAGTGCCCCCCGGCCCATCCCCGCCCCCGGAGGGCGGCAGCGACACCGACGCGCTCTCGGATAGCGAGCTGCTGCGCTCGCCCGAGCTGGGCCTCCTCGGGGAGCTGAGCTTCGACACGCAGAACACGCTGGACTCCCTGGACACCGTCAAGGGCGACGGGGAGCTCTGGGGGGCCCCCGAGCTGGAGCAGGTGGTGCGGCCCAAGGAGCCAGCCCTCAAGGGCCGCCGGCGCCTCTCACGCAAGCACGGCGGGGCCTACCTGCCCATGCGCACCCTCCTGGACAGCAAGGCCTACACGGAGGGCTTCTTCGCCGACGAGGACTCCAGCGACTGCAGCGACCTCAGCCGAGCCTCCAGCCTGCACTCGCAGCGCAACTACAGCACGGACAGCTCCTCCAGCACCTCCTGCTACTCCCCGGAGCGCCTGCCCCCCGTCCCCCGTGGCAAGCCGGGCCTCCCCGCCGCCGAGGCCAAGCTGCCCCCGGCCCCCGAGGGCGCCCCCCTGCCTGCCCGGCCCTCCCGCTATGCCCAGCGGGCTGGGAGCACGGCCAGCGCCAAGACCCACGCCCGGGTGCTCAGCATGGACGGGGGCCGTGGGGCCGAGGGCGGCAAGCCCCCCACCACCCTCACCCTCTCCAAGTCGGACCTGGAGTCCCACGCCGGGAAGCTGGCGGCTGAGCCCGACCTGGGCAGCGCGGCACACGGCCAGGCGGCCAACCAGCCCGGCTGGCGCGGGGAGCTGCCAGCCGAAGGGGCCGTCGGAGGCGGTGAGTCCCTGCGGGGCGGGCACGGCTCGCCCTGCTCTGATGCACCTGGCCCACACGGGCCAGGGGCCTTCCTTCCTCGCGCAGCGCTGCCCAGCCCAGCGGGGGGCCAGGTGTGGAGAGCCCCAGCCGGCCTGTGCCCAGGGCCCCGTCGGCACTGACCAGCCCCCCAGTTGCTTGAGGTTGACGGAAAACCCCGCAGTAAATAAAATCTGAAGTAAGGGGGGGTGCCAGGCCGAAGACCCCCGGTCTGATGTTGCTGCATGTGTTTCAGAACAGGTGCATGCTGTCAGAAGAGCTTTGCAGAGATGTCTGGGGTGGTTCAGTGCTTGCGCAGAGGCTTCTTGTTAGAGATGTGGTTGGGAGCACAGGATCACCGCATCCCACATGGTGCTTCGGGGGAATATATGAAGAAAGTTTCTTGCCTGCACACAGTGAAATGCCAGAGGAGGGGGAGAAGGGGAGGCCGGGGGCGTTGGCAGGGGAGCGAGAGTGCAGTTCTTCCCACCGCTGGTCGCTGCGTTTGCCGCCGCAGGAGTTCAGCTGAGCCAGCGTGGCGTCTGCATCTCCAGACCCAGCGTGGGCACTGCTGCGCTTTGGCCCCACGATTCGTGCCTTGCCCAAAGCTGGGAGCTTGTAAATGGACTGCGGAAGCGGCGGAAGAGGCCTGCAGCTTCACGGCAAAGGCAGACTTCGAGCCTTCAGGGGTGGGAAGGGAGGAGAGGGGGGCAGAGGGAAAGGAAGAGGGGAGTGGTTTTGGGGAGCAGGTGCCCCCTGGGTGGAGCTGCCGGAGCGACGGCTGCAAGCGGGGGCAAGATCAGGATGGGGGCGCAGAGAGACGGGCAAGGCACGAGGCCAGGTGCTTCTGCTGCCTCCAGAGCGGACTGGAAATGGGGGTGAGGATTTTTGGAGAGGCTTCAAGTGCTCCAAGCAGTTGCGTGTGTGTGTGTGTGCGTGTGTTTTGGGGCGGGGGTGCTGCACCCTTGATCCTTGCATCTCTGCGCCCACACAACCGTTGTGTTCCCTTGGCTTGGATCCTCCTGAAGAACGGAAGCGGCACCGTCTCCGTCCGCTCCAGTTCCGCCCTCTGTCACGCCCTTGTTAGTTTGGCTATGGGTCACCCCCATTTCTTTGGCTCAGCGCCCGGCCTGCCCCCCGCAGGAGCCTCGCGTGGCTCCATCAGAGACGCCTGGGAGGCGGCCTCTCACCCCTGCCCTTTCCCCGCAGCCCCCACAGCGGAGGAGGGCCCCAAGTCGGACCGCTCGAGCAGCGTGAAGCGCATGCAGGCCATGAGGCGCCGGCACAACGCAGGCAGCAACCCCACCCCTCCGTCTTCGGTGATGGGATCCCCGCCCAGGTACGCCCCCCCTCGTGCCCCCCCATCTTTGTCATGGTGCGGCTGCTCGGGTGGGCGAGGATGTCGCGTCAAGTTTGCAATGCTGAACGCGCACGCGGGCGGGAACGCGTGTTCCCCGAAGCGGCACTTGCAAATTCCCGACCTCGTATTCATGGCTGAAAAACGCGCCACTTCGGGGCTAGGAACTTGTAAAACGCTCATTATAACACTTGACCGGCAGCAAGGCAAGTCGGCATTTGCGCGCGCTTCTTTAGCAGTGCGTTGGAAATGTGCCCGTCACGCCCAAACGGAGCGAAGTGCGCAGCCGGGCACAGGATGCGGGGTGAGTGGAGCCTCGGAGCCTGCGGGCATCCCCCTCGCCCGCCTCGAGCAGTCGCTGACCCACCGCCCTCTGCAGCTTACAGGACCTGCAGCGAGGCCGGGCCTCGTCGCACTCCCGCACCCTCACGCTCCCCTCGGCCCTGCAGTTCGCCAGCTCCCTCCTGCTGCCGCGCGGCGTCATCCACGAGGCCTGCAACTTCGACGACACCTCGGAAGGGGCCGTGCACTACTTTTACGACGAGAGCGGTGAGTGGGCAGGCGAGGCGTGGACAGCAGGACCTCCTCCAGCTCCGGAGAGGCCTGGTCTTCCTCCTCCTTTTTAAGCACTTGTTGATAGAAGCCCTGGCAAATAAAAAAGGTGTTTACTTGGCACTGAAAAGACGGTGAATGAGCTTCTCCGGAGGAAGGCTGCTGGTCCCTGAGCTGGCTTAGACCTTCACTTGGCAGCAGCCCATCGGGAAGAGTTTCTAAATCAGGTCTTAAGTTTCAGAGAGCCATATATGGAAGCCTGCTCTTTCGGGACGAGGTTTTGCCAAGCAGGATCGTAGACGGTTATGTCAAAAGAGCAGGTCCCCTCGTATTTCTCTGCTTCTGCTTCTGGGAAGGACATAACCTTCCTTTCTGTAGTAAGTGGAGGCACCATGGCCTAGTCCCTCTAATGCCCCATTTAGGAGTGCTCGTTCTTCGATTTATTTCTAGGCCTTTGGTAGCCAAGCCCTGTCTGTAGCAGAAGCGCCATAGCGATGTTGAATTTTATGTGCACAGAGTCAGCTGTGATGCTGAGCAGAATGTTTCGAGTCCAAGAGTCTCGAGCTGGTCTCTTCTGGCAAGGGGCAGCCCATGTTTAGTAGAAGCAATCTCCATATTCCCTATACATATGTGGAGATTTATGTGTGAAGGCCGTCTCCCCAGCAGGAGGGATCCAGAATTGGTGTGGCCTCTCCTCTCCTCTCCTCTCCTCTCCTCTCCTCTCCTCTCCTCTCCTCTCCTCTCCTCTCCTCTCCTCTCCTCTCCATTTTCTGCCCCTTCTTTCCCAGGAGTCCGGCGCTCGTACACCTTTGGGCTAGCTGGCGGTGGCTACGAGAACCCAGTGGGACAGCAAGTCAGCATGGACCACCCAACAACCAACAGTGGCTGGTGAGACCCCCTTTGGCCACATCTCGAACCTCGTTCGGGACAATCCGGCGGAGATGCCGGTTCCTTGAAAAACGTGGCGTTGGCAAACTTCCCAAGAGCTGCTCAGGAAATTTTTCACTGCCTAAAAATGATGGGGAGATGACTTCTCCTTGTTAAATGTGGCTTTTGGAAAATATGGATGAATTGGGAGGGGAAGGAGGAACCACCAGGCTGCCCTGGATGGAAATTAAGAGGGTGCTGGCGTGGCTGCAGGTGGTTAGTGGTTGGGGAAAGGAAGTGGAGTCCGGAGAGGAGTGTGTGGCCCCGGGGGACGTCCAGAGGGATGGAATTAGTCCCCAAGGCTGAGGTTTCCCAGTCCGGTGCATGCAAAGTCCAGAGTTACAGGGGCTGCCGGTGGTGGGGAAGACCGTTCCGCCAGCCTGCGCTTCAGCCAGCGTGGCCACGGTGATCCACGCTCCCCTCCGCTTGCCTCCGCAGGGACAGGCATTCCCATTCTTCCAGCTTCAACTCGGCGGAGGTGCCGGAAGGGACCCCCGCCCTCACGCTGCTGCAGCCGCGGCCTGTGGTCCTCCAGGGCATGCAAGTTCGCAGAGTGCCTTTGGAGATCCCCGAGGTAAGGCCCCGGGGCCAGAGGGCCACGGTGTCCTCCTGGCGTCTAAAGCTGTGCTGTCACTGCTCCCTCCTTTCGGAGTGCTCCCTGCCTGCCTGGTGCAGAGGCCCCGGGTGCATAACGTTTCCAGAGCCGATTGGAACCAGCCTGCCTTTTACTGCTGGAGTAGACCCCTCAAGCTGTGAAGTTGGCCCTTTGTCTTTTGAATCTTTTGTTACTTCCTGCATTTCTGTTTAGCCCAAGAGCTAAACTTCTCTGAACAATTCACAGGAATTAAAACTGCAAAGTGCGAGACAGCTAAGTGAAACCTAAAACCTTTTCGCACTTTGGAACCAGAGTAAAATGCTAGCCGTGGTGGTAGCTAGGATCTAAGAGCACAGGAATGCACGTGGGGCTCATTCCCATGAATGTTAAGACAGGAAAAAACAAGCAACGGTTCCTAGCATTTGCCAGCCAGCGCAGCTAGGAATCGGTGGCCTCCTTTTCTGTCAGAAGTGTCAGCTGGACTGCGCCTTCAGTGTTTCAAGCTGGATTCTTCCTCCAGAAACGTTACTTTGCCGGAAAAGTTGCAAATGAGGTTTACTAGGTTAGAGAAGGAAAACATTTCTACTTCCGCCTCATTTTAGCACTGAATCCCATGCTACTGTGTGCCAAGTGTGCAGAGGAAACACAGCTTTGGCCTGCGCCAAAGCGGCCCCACATGAGAACTTTCTTCTGCACTTTCGGCTCTCAGACTTGTGGGAATCTTTGCTGGAGAAGGAACCCAGGAGTCCGGCCTCTTGGTGAGCCTATTCCCCACTTCCCAAATTGCAGAGACAGAATATCATTTGGAGCACGGAATGGGCAACACTCAAGCCAAAGAGGTTTTTCTTCCCATCATCTTTATCCACCATGGCAAATACCTCTGACTCTGCCGGTGATGCTGAAGCGCTTTTGCTCTTACTTCTTTCTCCCTCTGAAAACAACCCAAAACGGGGGCTTAGCAGAATTTCCCCCCTCTGTTTTGCAGAAATAAAAGGGGGCAGAGAGAGGATGGAACAAGAGTTAGCAGCTTAAAGGCAGGGGTTCTCCGTTGTGTCTGCCCACCCGTAGCTTTGAGGGGCGATCAAAGGTGATAAACAAGCTGGTACCTGCCTGATCGGCTTGCTCTTCCTCCAGTTCGACCTCCTAGATCAGGAATCGCTACATGAGTCCCAGGAGAACACGCTGATGATCGAGGACAAGTGTCACCCACGGCAGTACTACAAGTTCTGGGTGCTGCCCGGGCGCTGGATGCGCGTCCGGTATGACCGGCTGGCCCTGCTGGCCTTGCTGGACCGGTGAGTCCCGGAGCCTGTTGCCGCTTCGGTGATGGATTTGTGGGCCCAAGCTTCTCGGCTTGCTCGCCCCGATCCAGCTGTCCTGTCATTTCCTTTCATTTAGTAGAATAAGTGGGGAAACCCCCAAAGCGTCTTTGGTTAATCTTCTGCTTTCAGGATACAATAAGTATTTGACCCGAGATATCTGCGCGGGGAGACAATTTGAGTGTTACTGGATGCAGAATTCTTAACTGGAATATCAAAGCCTTTGAAAATCGCGTGTTACAGCATCTCGTACTTACCCGATACTGTATTTGGAATTGGTAGATATTTCTTGTGACAAATGAAGTCACAAAGTAGAAGAAATTTCTTCCCTGTATCCCTGAAAGTAGTTTGGTGCCCTAGGAAGGTACCAGCTTGTGGAGAGGCTGATCTCAGGCAGCCGCTTTCAGGGAAAAAGCCAGACGATTTTCGGCGTACTGCTCCTCGCTGCCATTCTCCAATGTGGGTGCGAACAGATCCGAGCCTTCTTATTTTAATGAATCAAATGCCTCTAGAAATTTGACCTCTAAGAAGAAAGGCAAACACTTTTTGAGCACAACAGAACGTTTTGCCCTGGTCTGGCTTTCTGCACGTGCTCAGAAGCACCAGCTTCTGTTGCCCCATCCTAGCAATGTCCTGCTTCCAGGACGTGGGCAAGGAAGTTGGGTGAGCCAGACTCTGGGGCTGCCCATGCAAGCCACGACCTGTGGGTCATTCCTCTGCCCCCAGGAACCGGCGAGTGGCGGAGAACGTCTTCGTGGTGCTACTGGTGAGCCTGGTCGCCTTCCTGGGCTACCTGCTGCTCATGCGTGGCTTCTTCAAGGACATCTGGGTGTTCCAGTTCTGCGTGGTGATCGCCAGCTGCCAGTACTCCCTGCTGAAGGTGCGCCACTCCCCGTCCGCCCCTCGTGCTTCCCGGGACGCCCCGCCACGTCCGCAGCCCGAGATGCCTTCCCTGCCCCGCTGTTCTGCACGTCCGCAGCAAGCGACGGCCTGGATCTGCGTGCCTGGGGCAGGCGGGACGGCTTGGCTGAAGCCACCACCCCGCTCTGGTGGGACCAGGGGGTGCCCTCTCCCTCTGCCAGGGGACGTGCGGCCTGACGCCCCCCCCCGGCCCCCTTCTCTTTTCCAGAGCGTCCAGCCCGATGCTGCTTCACCCATGCATGTGAGTACCCAGCCGCGAGGAACCGGCAGGACTGCGGAGGGTCCCCGGGAGGGCCGGGGCAGGGGACGCGCTTCTTCCTAGCACTGCCTGCCCCCGACGTTCAGCGAGGCTTCGAGCCGCGGAACCCCTTTTCTGCCCCGTTGCGGGCGAGGACCAAGAAGCACCTGGCATTTTGGGGTTGGGGGCGGGAGAGCCACAAAGCAGGAAGGGCAGCGGCGATCCCGAAGCGGCTTGGCCAGCGCGTGCTCTGGGGCCGTGCGGAAAGGCCCAGAGGCCTCGGGGTCCGGTGGTCCTGCCGAGGTGCAGCGCCTCAGGCCTGGCGCCCCCCTCTGGCCCTCGGGCTCCCCCGGGCCGCTTCCCGCTCCCGTGCCGGGCTGCCCTTTCCCAGCTCCCTCGGCCTCCGTGCGGTCCGTCCCCATCTGGAAAGGGGCAGCAGCTCTCCGAAGGCTCGGTTCCCGGCAGGAAGGGGGCTGCAGCAGCAGCGTGGGGGCCCGCCCTCTCCCTCTGGCCCCGCCCCGCAGGCATGCAGCCCCCGAGGACTTCCCCCGCAGGGCTGCTCCAGGCGCTCCGTCTCTCGGCAGGGGCACAACTGGATCATCGCCTACAGCCGGCCCGTGTACTTCTGCGCGGCCTGCCTGTCCGTCTGGCTGCTGGACCTGTGCGCTCGCGCCGCGCCCTTCCCGCCTGTCGCCTTCTACGAGCTGCTGCTCTTCTCCTCGGACTTCTTCTACTGTGCCCGCAACGTGGCCATTGGTGAGCGGGGAGGCGGGATCGGGGCTGCCGGGGGCTCGTGTGGGGGGCTCGTCCCCAGCTTAACCCCTTTTCTCCTTCCCCCTCCCGCTTTCTGCCCAGTTTTCACGCTCTGCTTCCCGGCCATCTTCCTCTTCGGACTCCTTCCTCAGGTCAACACCTGCTTCATGTACCTTCTGGAACAGGTGGACATGAACATCTTTGGCGGAACAGGTGCAGAGGAGTGGCTGGAGGGGAGGGGGCGAGGAGCCCGGACACCGGGGTCCCTCTGGCAGGGAGGGGCGGGCGCCTGGCGGAAGAGCACCCGCTTTGCACGCAGCCGGTGCCGCATTCAGTCCCCTGCCTGGTAGCTGAAGTCTAAGATCTGAGGATCTGCTTTCTGCTCACCCTTGCCTAGAGCATGCGCAGAGTGCCACTCCTATCCCTCCCAAGCTGGGGAAAGGCCATGGGTTGGCTGTTGACTGCATGCTTTGCATGGAAGGGGTCCCCAGGGGCAACTTCCCCACATCTCCAAGTAGGGCTGGGACTACGCCTGCCAGTCACCCTGGAGCGCTGCCGGTGCTGCTGCCAGCCCGTGTTGGCAATACTGGGCTAGATAGATCCGGGGTGTGAGACTGCAGGAGGCAGCCTTTGTGTGCAGACGAGTCTGCTTTCCTGAAACCCCAGTGAGCGGCTGCTGCCAGGCCGTGTCAGCATCCTGGGCTGGAATGGCCGGGGCTCTGACAATATGAGAGCTGGCGATGCTCCGTGCTTGGGGACACCCATGCTGCTGGCTCTGCATGATTTGCAACACACACGGTCCTCCTCTGCGGACCTCCTGAGTGGCGCAGTGCCAGGTTAAAGGCAGAGCTGCCGGCCTGCGTGGCGGCATCTTTGTGTGCCGCACGCGGTGCCGGCCGCACAAGCCCTTGCGATGACGGCCCTGGGAGCTCCCCACCGCCCCCCACGTCCTGCCTCGGTGGCCATATCTTGCTCTTCCTTCCCAGCCGCCACCAGCCCCTACACCGCCGCCTTCGCCCTGCTGCGCAGCGTCCTCGTGGCCGCCCTCTTGTACGGCTTCTGCCTCGGAGCCCTCAAGGTATCTCGCTTCCACTGGGGGTGCCCGGGGCGGATTGAACAACCTCAGTGGCTCCCGGGGTGCACGTGTTGTGGGGGGCGGCCGCCTTGACCCTTTTTGTACCCCCAAGACCATCCCGTTGCATTAACTCTGCTTCAAGAGCAGTGTCGCGTTTTTTCCACTTCCTCCAAAACTTCTGGTTGTCCCCCAGGCCTGGAAAGCCCCCCTTTTCATGCCTTAGGAGTATCCAGGGGCTTCCTGTCTGTTGATGGGACCGATCTTCCAATGGTGTGTGGAGGTGCCGGTCACCCTCCTTGAGAGAGGTGCTTTGCGTTGGGGGACACGGAGCCCCCGGGCGGAAAGATGGGGAGCAAAGGCCCTCGATCGCCTTTGCAGCCACTAAACTTGCCGCTCGGCCTGAGAGCGACTGATCCTCCTGCTTCTCTCCCTGCCTTCCAGGCGCCGTGGGGCGACCAGCACGTGCCCGTTCTGTTCTCCGTCTTCTGCGGCCTCCTCGTGGCGCTCTCCTACCACCTCAGCCGCCAGAGCAGCGACCCAACCGTCCTCTGGTGCGTGGCCCAGCCCGACACGGCAGTCGGAAGCTTGGAGGGTGTCCAGAGTGGTCAGTCGGCAGCATTCGGTGTCCTCCAGACGTGCGAGGTCGGCCTGGCTTTGCACAGCGCTGGCTTCAGCCACGCCTGAATCTGGACTCCCAAGAGCAGCTTTGTGTTTGGGGCTTAGATTCCATCGTGGGGTCATTTCAGTTTGTGCTGGCTCCAGCCACGGTAGATGTTGTCATTCACCACCCTCCCACCCAGGACCCTTGCAGGGTTCAAAGCGAGCCGGCTGGCTTCAGGCAGCCGGGGACCACGTGCCTCAAGGGCTGGAGGGGGGAGGTGAGCTTACCTGTCAGGCAAGGGAAACAGATCGCCGGAGTTTCAGTGCCCGGGGCCCCCCTCCTCTCCTCTAGGTCCTTGATACGCAGCAAGCTTTTTCCTGAGTTTGAGAACCGCAATGTGGAAAGCCCCGTGGTCGGGATCAAGGATCCGTTGCCGGAGAAGCTGCGCAGTTCCCTGGTGAGGGGGCAGGAAGGTGGCATTGGGAGGAAGGGGGCTGCCCTGGGGCAGAGCTGCCTGTCAGGGCTGCAGGCCGAAAGTTGGTGGGGTCAAAGCTACAATGTTAGGGGAAAGTTGTGGGGGGTGTCTTTTACGGGAGGGGAGCTGTGGGTCTTTAGTGCAAAGGGGCAGGCCGTGTTTGGGGTGAGGGAGCTGTGCGCAAGATCTTGCCCCTCACCACCTCCCCCTCCCCCGACGCAGCGGGATATCCTCCACTCAGACCTCGTCATGTGCCTGGTCATCGCCGTCCTGACCTTCGCGATCAGCGCCAGCACGGTTTTCATCGCTCTGGAGGTATCCGTGGGGAAGGGGGGAGTGACCCCTGTGGGGGAGGCAGGTCAGCTTTCAGGGATGGGGGCCCAGTTGCTCGTGACCCGCCTGGCGTGGGGATTTTGGGGCTCTGACCTGCTGAATCCAGGGACTTGAGGCCCTCAGCTCGGTGGGGGCACACGATTTCCAGCCGGGAAGGAGCCGGGTGCTTGGACTGGGCTTAGGTGCACAGCTCCGTGGCTAAGGCAGAGCCGGCGACTCGAGGCAGCCCTGACCTTCGGGCCCGCGACTCCGCGTTCTGCCAAGCGGTCGCAGCACAAGGCATCCGGGCAGCCACACGTCACCCGTGCCCGAGTGAGGGGGCCATGCTAGAGACCGTGGGCCCAGGAAAAAATGAGCGGGGAGGACTGGGAGAAGGACAGCCCTCTTGGCGAAATTTGGGGGTCTCTGAGGATGAGCGAGGTGCTTCCTGAAGCGCTTTCCCCAGCCCCGCGTGCTCCTCTGCCCAACACAGCTGCACTGCTGCGCTCGCTCGGCCGGCGCAGGGCTTATTTCTGGGGCTGTCGGCAAAGGGGCCCGCTGGTCCGCTCCGGCCACAAGCACCCGCTGAGCCCACCACCGGAGGGGGCTGGCCCCCCGCGCTCCGGCTCCGAGGCCCTCCTCGCTTACTCTGCCTCTCTCAGTCGGTTCTAGGCTACGTGCTCTACGCCCTGGCGGGCTTGGTGGGGTTCGTCACCCACTACCTGCTGCCCCAGCTCCGCAAGCAGCTGCCCTGGTTCTGCCTCTCCCAGCCCGTGCTGAAGCCCCAGGAGTACAGCCAGTTCGAAGTGCGCAGTAAGTGTGACCTCGTGGGGGGAGGGGGGGCGGCGCCAAGCCCGCCGAGGCTCCCTGGGTGGAAGGCACACTCCAGGTCTTTGGATTCCGACTCCCAGCTTTCCCGACTCGCCGGCAGGGCTCCTGGGAGCTGAAGGAGCAAACCTCCGGGGAGCAGGTCTTCTAGCACCAGAGCCCTGCTGTGCGAGCACAGGACCATCTGCCACGGCGTGCCTTGAGGGGCTGCTCCAAGCCTCTCGGGACACGGCCCTGCCCCCTCGGATGGGGCTGCAGAAGCCGGCCGGGAGGGCTCCTTTCCCCATCGGAGCGTGTGGGTCGGGAGCAGGGTGGGCTGGCGGCCTTCTCTGCTCTCGTGCGGGGAAGGCAGCTCTGCACCCCCTCTTCGCATCGCCGCTTCAGGCAGGAGGGTGCCGTTGGAGAGCCCGTGACTCGGCAGCGGAGTGCCGGCTGCACGTGCGAAAGGCCCTGTCCCCCATCCCATGCCGATCTCCAGCTCAGGGCTAGGAAAGTCTAACCTGAGAGACCGTGGGAAGCAGCATGCCGTGCAGGGCTGGCTGGATCGCCCTTCTTGTTGGCTTAATGAAAACTACCTTTGTTCGATGTTTTCCGGCATGCACTGCAAATGGCAGAGGCAGGGGGTCGGGGGCGAACTGGCCCAGGTTCCTCTCCCAGCCCTCTCTGCCAGGCATCTTGTGAAGGCCAACTCGAGTCTTTGATATGCTAGTGAAGGAATCGGCCGTGGCGATTTGGACGTCCGCTTCCCTGGCCCCCAACGAGCTGCGCCGCCGGCCCCGAGTCAGCCATCGGGCACGGCCTGGCACGTGTGGCCTGGTGAGCGGGTGCCCCAGCCAGGCCTCTTCTCTTTCCCGCGACGTGCCCAGGTGCAGCCCAGCTGATGTGGTTCGAGAAGCTGTACGCCTGGCTGCAGTGCGTGGAGAAGTACTTCATCTACCCGGCCGTGGTGCTCAACGCCCTCAGCATCGACGCCCACCTGGTCAGCACCCCGCGGCAGGACAAGCTCTGCATCTAGTAGGTGTCTGGCCCCGGCCTGCCCCCCACAGGAGGTACTCTGAGGCAGGCAAGCTGCTTCTCCCGGAGAGGAACGCAGCAGGGCAGCCTGGAGCCGAGCACTGACAGGCTCGTCCCTGAGCCTACCTGTCAGGGTTGTGGCGAGGATAAAATAGAGAGCAGGAGGAGGTACATGTGACCCGCCCTGGATTGCTTACAAAAGGAAACATGGGATGTAAATCGAATGAATCCAAAAGCACCCCCCGCTCATGCAGGAAAGCTGCTGTTGCGACAGCCCTGAAAGGCGGGCCACCTGGCCTCTGCCAGGGGCGAAGCTGAGTGACATCCGGCGCCGCCATCCCTTCCAGCTGAGCGGGTCCCGGATGTCTGTGCTAAAGCGGCGTTGGGCAGCGCTGTTGGCTTCTGCTTAGAACTCTCTGAAGAAGTCAGGCCTGTGTGTGGGAAGAGGAGGCGGCACTGAGCTTTGCCTGCAGGAATGGTTCAGGAAATGTGGATCCCCTCCTGCGAAGGTGGGGCTGGAGGACGGTGCATTGATCGCACGTCTCCCTCCCTGTCCCCCCCCCCCCCCGCTGTCTCCCTGCCATCGCAGCTGCCGGGCTCTCCTCATCACGGTGGCGGGCATGAAGCTGCTGCGCTGCTCCTTCTGCTGCCCCCCGCAGCAGTACGTCACGCTGGGCTTCACCGTCCTCTTCTTCCAGTTCGACTACAAGCAGTACTCGGAGGGCTTTCTCACGGACTACTTCGTCATGTCGATCCTCTTCAACAAGGTGCGTGCCTGCCTGGCCCCCGTCCCCTGGCAGGTTTCGCGGCTTCGCTCGGGATGCGGGAAGCAGGCACGGCATCGCGGGGCGTCCACCTGGCTTGGCGGGTCGTGAATGGGCCCCGTGTCCAGCGCGGGAGGGCAGCCAAGCATCCTCCAGAGACAGAGCGCTGATGATGCTAGTGGGGCGATCCCACAGGTGTGGTGGGCACCAGGTTGGGAGTGGTGGGCACAGCCCACTCCTGCACATCTTCCAACAGCCCGTCACTCTCTGATTCATGGTCTGGGCCCTCTTCCTGAGCCGCGGGGCCCGGACTTCGGTCCCAAGGCCCGGCCCAGGGGCTCCCGTCCCCCGACGTGGGCTCCCTGCCCTGTTCCGTTCTGTGCACACTGGGTAAGCCGCCTCTCTCTCTTCCCCTGAACCCCACGCCCCTTCCCAGCTCTGGGACCTCTTGTACAAGCTGCGGTTCGTGCTCACCTACATCGCCCCCTGGCAGATCACGTGGGGCTCGGCCTTCCACGCCTTCGCTCAGCCGTTTGCCGTGCCTCGTATCCTTTTACCATCTGATGGCCCAAGTGGCCGACCCAGGCACCCTTTTCCTAGATTCGGGCAGAACGCTGGCAGCTCGTAGCTTACAGAAAGAGCGTGCAGCTCAGCTCAGACAACCCACCTGGATCCTGGGGGACTGAATGGGGAAAATGCTTTGGGACGTGGGAAGGATCCGTTACGGAGGCAAAGCTCCTTTGGATTCCTCACACATCCCCACTCAGAGCAGTTCCCACCGGAACTTTCCGAAAGGCAAGCAACGCCGCATTCGGAAAGGAGCAGTTCCCAGGAAAAGGGCTGGATCGAGAGGGGCGGAATGAAATGCCAAGCCAAGCCGGGTCACAAGTCTGGCCGGAAGAGGTTCGTGCTTGAGTTCGCTGCTACTTCTGGAGCGTTTGGTCCTGCCTGCTTTCGCAGCGGCACCAGGAAAGCGGACTTGGGAAGGGACCCAGCCGTTGGGCTGGAAGGGGTGGCCTCCTCGCCCCACTGCCCCCCAGCAGGGGTCTTTGGGGTGGGGCCTTTCCTGGCTACGTGGCTGAGCGGCCGGTTCCTCTCATGCAGGCGGGCAGAGGCGCGAGGGAGAGGTGAGGGTTCGGGGTTTTGCTGCGGTGCCGAATTGGTTTGGGGGTTTCCTTGACCAGCCCTGCCCAGACTCGGCCATGCTGTTCGTCCAGGCCGTGCTCTCCGCCCTGCTCTCCACCCCCCTGAACCCACTTCTGGGCAGCGCCGTCTTCATCATGTCCTACGCCCGCCCGGTCAAGTTTTGGGAGCGCGACTACAAGTAAGCAAGCGAGAAGGCCGTTCGAGGAAGGCCCCTGGCTGAGCTGCTCCCGCCCCGGAGTCGGGCGTTCGGGGCGCTCATTGGCAGGGGCTGACCCGGTTTGGCGCTTTCCTTTCCCCCAGCACCAAGAGAGTGGACCATTCCAACACCCGGCTGGCCACGCAGCTTGACCGCAACCCAGGTGTGTCTCCAGGCGGCCCCACAATCAGAGGGGCCGTGGAGTCCGGCTCGCCGCCCCCGGAGCCAGACTCTTCCTCTTCCTCTTCCTCTGCACATTGTGTAGCGAAGCGGAGAGCCGGTGCGGTGTGTCTGAGGAGCCTCGGGCCCTCTGGCGTGCCGGGGGCGCCCAGCACTGGGCCCAAGCCCCTCGGCCCGGGTCCCTGCCCCGCAAGCCGGGAAGCTCGGGCGGCCCCGTCTGGCCTGCCCCCCCCCCCCGGCCACCGGCTCCCTCTCCACCGCCGCCTCTGCTCTTCCTCCCGCCTCCCTGTGGGGCCCGGCCTGCAGGCGCCGACGACAACAACCTGAACTCCATCTTCTACGAGCACCTGACGCGCTCGCTGCAGCACACGCTCTGCGGGGACCTGCTGCTGGGCCGCTGGGGCACCTGCAGCACAGGCGACTGCTTCATCCTGGCCTCCGACTACCTGAACGCCCTGGTGCACCTCATCGAGCTGGGCAACGGCCTGGTCACCTTCCAGCTGCGCGGCCTCGAGTTCCGCGGTGAGCGGGCGGCAGGCGTGGCGGGGGCTGCTCTGCGGCCGGGGGCGCGGAGGCGGGGCAGCGGCACGAGCCGGCGGGGGGCGGAGGCGGGGGCCCCCCCCGCACGTGGGCGAGCCGAGCCGAGCCGAGCCGGTGCCTCTGCCCCCCCCCCCCCCCGCAGGCACCTACTGCCAGCAGCGCGAGGTGGAGGCCATCACGGAGGGCGTGGAGGAGGACGAGGGCTGCTGCTGCTGCGAGCCGGGCCACCTGCCCCGCGTGCTGAGCTTCAACGCCGCCTTCGGGCAGCGCTGGCTGGCCTGGGAGGTGGCCGCCACCAAGTACGTGCTGGAGGGCTACAGCATCACCGACAACAACGCCGCCTCCATGCTGCAGGTCTTCGACCTGCGCAAGATCCTCATCACCTACTACGTCAAGGTAGGCCGGGCCGGGCCGGGCCGGGGGGCCTCTGCGCCCCCCCCCCAGGGAGGCCCCGGAGGGGAGCCTGGCCCCGCGGCCCCGGGCTGCCTGGCGCTGCAGCAGGCGCGCCCTGGGGCCGGTCCCACTCCCACTCCCACTCGCAGAGCCGCAGGGGCGGCAGCCTTCGTCCCACTGGCTCACTTGCCTCCCGTGGTGCTTAGATTCTAGCTGAACTCCGTGGCTTTATTGGCATTTTATATCCCGCACGTGAAGTTCTGTGCCGTCCATGACAGAAACGGTCTCTGGCTGGCTGTCCGGAAAGGGAACCGAGAGCAGGGAGGGTTGTGCAATGTGCTGCCCAGGCAACCTCTGGCCATGCGATGGCCCCCAAATGCGGCTGTGGAGAACTTGGGGCAGTTGGATCAGCTTAATCTGGGCACCAGTCCCCCCCCCCCCATGGCTTTGGGCCAGTCCGTTTCACCTCCCTCACAGGGCTATTGGGGGGATAAAATGGAGGGGGCAGGCTATGCAAATTACCTCCAGTACCTTGCAGGAAAAAAAGATGACACATATTTTATATATAGATAGATGGATAATTATTGGTTTGTGTAGAGAATAGTAGAGTAACTGCCCTCACAGGGTTGCTGTGAGGATAAAGGATGACAATGAGGCTTGAAAGGTAGTCTTTTTGGTCAGGCTTTTCCTGAAGTCTTCTGTCTGGTCCAGCAGTCGCTCAGTCTTCAGCCCTTGCTGCCAGTTGTCATTCAAGTTCCAGCCCCTCCTCCTTCCAGAAGCTGGTCCAGCAGCCCCCTCTCTTCTTGCACTTCCATCTCAGCTCAGCTTCCCCATCTTGCGGCTCATTCCTCCAGCTCCTCCATGGTCCGCAGGAGCCCTTCTGAAGTCTTCTGTCTGGTCCGGCGGTTGCTCAGGCTGCAGCTCTTGCCGCTGGCCGGCGTTTCAGCGCCAGCGCCGCCTTCTAGGAGCCGCTCCAGGGGCCTTTCTCCTGTCTGGATCCCGGCGCTGCCTCCCTGGGCTCCGGGCTCCTCAGCCCCCCCCCCACCTGCTCCAGCAGCCCTCCAACCCAACTCGCCCGGCGGCCTCGCCGCAGCTCCTTATATACCCCCCGCCCGAGCCCTCCAGCCAATCAGGCTGCAGGAGCCCGCGGTCCGTCCCCCTGTCGCTGGGCCAGCTCCCGGCCAATGGGCGCCCCGCGAACGCTGGCTCTGGGCCAATCGCGCGGCGCCAGTTTCAATCCGGCCCGCCCGCCCGCCCTCGGCCGAGGAGCCCAGCGGCCTCCGCGGAGCCGCCATGTGCGCGGCGCCGCTTCCCGCCGCCTCCGAGAGCGGCTGTGGCCGAAACAGGGCAGAGCTGCGAGGCTCGCCCTCCGCTTCTTCCCGGCAACGGGAGGGGAGCCTCGCCTTCCCCACCCGCAGCCGCAGCTTTGCCCTGCTTTTGTGGCTGCTATTTCTGCCCGCCTCATCATTACGTTGTGTTTATATGCTGCCCTTTCTCCCTGGTCTGAGGAACCCCATGGCTGCATTTTATCTGACAGCAGCACAGCCCTGTGAGGGAGGCCGGGCTGAGAGTCTGAGACTGGCCCAAAGTCACCCGGTGTGCTGCTTGGCTGAGTGGGGACTGGAGCCCGGATCTCCCTGGTGTCCAGGCCCTGTTGCTGTTTGCTCTTGCTCATAGTCTTGGAGGGCAGCACTGGAAGGGTTTTCAGCCCCCGCACCTATCGCCAGCAAGATGCACCAGCAGTCTTTGCAATGTGCCCCTTATCGGTGGTAGGGAGGGGGTGCCCCATCCATGTTCTCTGGGAGGGAGGGGGTGAGTGAGGGGGGAATTATGTGTGTGCACCCCCCCACTGGCCTGTCTTGTGGCCATCACGGCCCCGAGGGCTCCCACCCCCGTGCGAGGGCAACCTTTTCCACACGAAGCCTTGCACAGGCCCGACTTGGCCAACTTGGCAGATTTGTCAGGCAACAGATCCCAGCATCCCCAGCCAGGGTGGCCCCTGCTGGCCAGGGGTGGTGGGGGTTTATGCAAGACACCTGCAGAGGGCCTGGTGGAGGGAGGCTGCTTTTCAGGCCTGTCTTTGGCTCGGCTTCCCTGCCTGCGGGGCCTCAGCCTCGAGCTCTTTCTGCAGCCTGGGGCGCTTCGTTGGGCCATCTTAGTTTGTGCAGAGCAGCCTCTGCTCCTCCCTCGTGCCCCCTCCCCACTTCCTCCCTCACCCTTCTTTTCCTCCCCTCCACCACAGAAGTGACGCGTGCACACTTGGGAAGTGGAAGGCAGCACCGTGGCCTTGCGCGTTTCCGCTTGGAAGGAAGCCCCGCTGAGCTCTGCTAACACCTCTCGCCCTTCTCTCCCCTCCTTCCTCCTTCCTGCCGGCAGAGCATTATCTACTATGTGACCTGCTCCCCGAAGCTGGAGGAGTGGATGGGCCACGAGGGGATCCAGGAGGCCCTGTGGCCCTGCACCTCGCTCAGCTACGCCGACAGCGACCCCACGTTCAACCTCAACATAGACGAGGACTACGATCACCGGATGGCCGGGATCACGCTGGCTTCCTTCTGCAACATCTACCTCGAATGGATCCAGTACTGTGCCGGGCGCAGGGAGAAGGTGGGACCGGGGTAGATGGGTTCCTCTTCTTTAACAAGAGCTGCTTTGGCTTCTACCTGCCTGTCTTGGAAGCAGGGAAGGCTGTTTCTGCCAGTTTGCGGTCTGCACCAGCGACTCCTGCTCATTCAGAAGCCCTATTTTTTCAGTAATCTACAGTACTTAAAAAAGAAGGAAAAATCCTCTACTTAAGGATTATTTAAGCATTTTTAAGCTGTGCGGAGGAGTAACTGTGTTGATCTATCGCAGCAAAACCAAGAAAGAGCCCCATGAAACCATAAAACCCAGCAAATTTAGGGCACAATCCGACGTGTTGTAGAAGCAGCACACAGTCTCCCAGGTCGCAGCCTATCTGGCAGGGAGTTGCAGGTCCGATACGATAGCGCCTTTCATCTGCTGCTCCTTTTCCCTCCTCATCCCCTTTTCCTTGCATGTGGCGCTTTTTTAGACTGTCAGCATGGGGGCGGGTGCTGCATTCAGTACAACAAGTAAATATGGAGGGGGCAGAAAAAAGGCCCATGGAAGAGTCCACAGCTGGGCAGTTCGACCTGCAAACTGACATTTTCCTCCTTAGGGTTGCGTGGGAAGAACGACTTTGGAAGCCCAAGTGCACACCTGGTACTTTTTCCCTACGAGGCTTTATGCTTCAACACCTTTGCTAGCTGGGAAAAGGCCACGCGACGTGCTTGAACTCTGCACAGCGTTCTTCTCTCATGCACTCTCCAGTTTGGACTGTAGCCCCTCTGAGTTGTCGCCTGTCCTCTCCCAGCCTGCTTGTTATCTCGCTTCTGGAATTTCAAAGGAGTAGGAACCTTGAGAATGGCTGGAGCGGTGCCTCCATCGGCCAAAGAGTCTCTTTATTTGAGAAGGGGGCGCGATTAGAGAATGACGTGTGCCAAATTCTGCTTGCTGTAAAGAAAGGAGATAGAGAAACGGTTTCCTTTCCCTCTGATTATGCAAGAGCCCACTGGGATCGTCTCGTGGTGCTGACGGGTGGCAGATTCAGGGCAGAAAAAAGGAAGTAATTTTTCACGCACTGCATCCTTAAACTTAGAAATCCGCTACGGCACGAAGTAGTGAATTCGATAGCTGCTGCTGCTGCTGCTGCTGCTGGGGAACATAGGCTTGGTGCTTGTGTGTTTCACAGGGGCGGCTGGACAGACAGCTGCTCCGTGCACAGAATCCCGGAAAGGGGAACCCTTGTTCCAACCCAGCCGGGCTGGTCACCTTTCCCTGGAGGGCTGGCTGAGAAGCCGGGGAGGCAGTCTTAGTCGACAGCCCCTTGCTCTTGCCGAGTGGGGCTTGCAAGCTGCCCAAAGTCGCCTGGGCAACCTGCCGATCTTTTGGGCAAGCGTCGTGCAGGGCCGGCCTTGAGTCTTGCTTCTTGTGCCATGCTGGGTATGGAGGGTTTCATGAGACCCCACAAAGGCCTCTTGAACACGTGCGACCTGGACACACATGCTCACACCTCGTCTGTTTCTCTCTCTCTCTCCCCCTGCAGCCGGTGGACCGGGAGTGGAACTCCCCTCTGGTCACCTTGTGCTTTGGGCTTTGCATCCTGGGCCGCCGGGCCCTGGGCACGGCCTCCCACAGTATGTCTGCCAGGTGAGATCAGCCCCAGGTACGCCTCTGTCCTTTGGTTGTCCATCTGTTCAGGGCCCTCCGTTGGATGTGGTGCTAGCACTGATCTGTCTTTAAAGAAGGGGCAGGCTAGGAATGTTCAAATGCGTGCAAGTTAAAGGTAAAACAGAGGCCGGCCGGCTCACCATGACTTCTGTTGTAATTACTGCAATGTCTTCCAACATTAATTGGGGCAGGGGGTGGTTTAGTGTGGGACTGGGAAAGTAGCATCGAAACAGAAGTTATCTGTGATTCGTAAGATTGTCAGTGGCTGTTTCGGGTCTGTTTTGTTTTGAATCAGCCTTCTCCAGATGAGGACACTCCAGTGGGAGGAATGGGAGTTGTAGTCCAGCTGAGCCTGTATGAAAAATCATCCTAGATCCTCCAACTTGCTGTACATCCTTTCTGAAAAGCGTGCATAACCTCCTGCGTACCTTTGGCTGTATTTACAATTACGCAGCCAAGCGCTTTGTAAATTGCATGTAAAAAGGAGAGAGAAGCTCACATTCTGATACTGCATTTTATTTAGATCACTCCTTTCTAATGCGAGGAGGCCAAGCAGCTTCCATAATCTTCCTCCTCTCGATCCAGCTGCAAATCGGCCCAAGGTTTGAGGTGGAACTTGGAGAACCTCCACCCTGAAATCCAGCACATCTGGAGGGCACCCAGATGTTTGGATGCCACCCATCTCTTTAACAACTTCTGTTCAAGTCCCACCCACCCCAGCCTTCCTCCCCCCGGCGCCAGGGGCACCTGCGAAATAACGTGTCTCCGTGAGTGGAACAGTCTCGCTCTCTCTCTCTCTCTGCAGCCTCGAACCCTTCCTTTACGGCCTGCACGCCCTTTTCAAGGGGGACTTCCGGATCACTTCGCCCCGCGACGAGTGGGTCTTTGCAGACATGGACCTGCTCCATCAGGTGGTGGCCCCCGGAGTGCGCATGTCCCTCAAGCTGCATCAGGTGCGTCTTCCTCCCCCTGCTGGGATGCAGTGCGGCCTGGGCAGGGAGGAGAGACTTCAGGGCTCTGTCTAGCCAAGGCACTGCGCTTCCGGCTCAAGGATATGTGGGAAACAACAAAAAGCTGACATCCACTTCATGGAATACAGTGAGGAGCTGAGGATGTGGAACATTGGCAAGCTCAGAAAAGCTTCAGCTCCTCTTTTCCATGGCCGTTTTCGCTCCCTGGATAGGTGGGGGGATTCTCCATGGGCTTCCAAATTTGCCTGGGAGAACAATTCATCAGTTCCTCCCCACAGGCTGAGAACAAAAGGGAATGCCTCTTTCCAGCAATTTAATAAAATTCCCATCAGCCACTTTTGCAGTTTTTCAGGGTGCGCGTGGACGTCAGTCAAGAGAGGGAGAAGTTGAGGTGGTGATGCTTCCGAAAGTGAACGGTTTTGTTCTCCCAGCAAAAGCAGCCCTTATCTACAGAGCGCAGCTTTGAGGCGATTCATTCTCAAACGATACTGCAAGGGCGGCCAATTTGGGTGGCTTTCCAAGCAGGTTGGACCAGTTTGGAGCCGGAGGTTGTGGGTGGCTCTCCGGCAGGGAGGACCATCCACCGTGCCTCCACCAACAGAGGCCCACATGCCACAGATGAGCAGATGGGCGCGTCGCACTCAGGGTCGTTCGGGAAAACAGTATATTTCTAAAATTCCTGAAACCTAACCTCCTCTAGGCGCATTACAAAGAGTTAAAAAAACTGGAAGGCCCTGTAGCAGTTCAGAATATACAAGGCACTTTGTTATGGGCTGTCAAGTCGTCTCTGACTTGTGGCAACTGTGAATGGGCATGGTTTAGCTGGGAGTCCTGCACTGAGCAGGAGGGCGACCCGATCGCCTTCTGGCCCCGTCCAGCTCCATGTTTCTGTGCCTGCCCTTGATGGCCCCGCTCAGCTCTTGTAAATTCACGGCTGTGGCTTCCTTTGTAGAATCGATCCATCCGATCGATACGTTACAGGTAGGTAAGGGAACAGCATGCAGGGCACTGTAAAAGAAGAAAGAGTATTTAAAATACTGAAACAGCAGCTGTGGGGCCGATGTGGGGCACTGTGTGGAACGAGGGGGGCCGGCGGTTGGCTCCGTAGCAGCTGTCCTCGGGAGTCCCTGTGCTGCCTTGCAGGGGAAATGCCCAAGAAGGGAGGGGTGGGGGGGGAGAGAGCTGTTCCTTGGGCCTCCCCGCCTTCCCAAAGAGGGGGGACGGGTCCTTCTGTCCTGCCCCTCCCCCTCGCGGCATCCTCCTCCTCTTCCCCTTTCAAGGACCACTTCACCTCTCCGGATGAGTACGACGACCCGGCTGTGCTGTACGATGCGATCCGGTCGAACGAGGAGAAGATGGTGATCTCCCACGAGGGGGACCCCGCATGGCGCAGCGCCATCCTCAGCAACACCCCTGCCCTGCTGGCCCTGCGCCACGTGATGGACGACGCCAGCGACGAGTACAAAGTCATCATGCTCAACAAGCGCTACCTTGGGTTTCGGGTGATCAAGGTGGGCAAATTGTGTGTGTGAGAGAGAGAGAGAGAGAGAGAGAGAAAGAATGTCTTTTGGGGTCAATGAGCAGAGTCCAATTTCCACTTTCGGCTTGGCTCATGGGCCTGACTTGGCAGCTTTGGATGTCGCTCACTTATCCCCGAGGCTTTTGACCTCAGTGGCTACTCTTAAGCAGCCACTCTCCATCCAGAAGGGGAAGCAGGATCGTGAATCGACTTTTAGGCTTCGGTTCCCTGCAGATCCCCCTCCCCTTCGCATCTTTGCTCCCTGCAGAGCGAAGCTCACTCTCGCCCTCTCTGTCCCAGGTGAACCGGGAATGCGTGCGAGGCCTCTGGGCCGGGCAGCAGCAGGAGCTGGTGTTCCTCCGGAACCGGAACCCCGAGCGGGGCAGCATCCAGAACGCCAAGCAGGCCCTGCGCAACATGATCAACTCCTCGTGTGACCAGCCCATCGGCTACCCCATCTACGTCTCGCCCCTGACCACGTCCTACGCCGGCAGCCACCCCCAGCTCCGATCACTGTGGGGAGGGCCAGTCAGCCTGCACAACATCTCCGCTTGGTTCATCCGGAGCTGGGAGAGGTGAGCGGCGCAGCTGCGGCCCGGGGCTTCCCTGCAGCCGTCGGGGAAGCGGCGTCGCTAGGAAAAGGCCTTCGAGCATTGTGGATTTTGGCTCCCAGAAGCCTTTGCCTGCCCTGGCCAGCAGCCGGGAATCCTGGAAGCCGAGCTCTAAAACACGGAGAGTGGCTTCCGGCGATCCCTTTGGGAGCCCAGGAGCAGAGAGCCCGCGTGGTGTGATGGGCCTGCACATGGGCTGGAGCGCGCTGGGTGCTTTTGGGCGGCCGCGGGCCTCGACCTGCCCTGAGCCTTTCTTTCTTTCTTTCTTTCTTTCTTTCTTTCTTTCTTTCTTTCTTTCTTTCTTTCTTTCTTTCTTTCTTTCAAAACAAAACAAAACAAAACAAAAAACAAAACATTTCTAGGCCGCCCCATCGCAACAAAGCCTCAGGGCGGCTCACAACATGATTAAAATACAAAAGTAGTACAAACATTAAAATAATTTATCCCACCCCCTGCTCAGTGCATCTCGGCAACTAAATATAAATAAAATTAAATACCCCATAACAAATAAGTAAACAAAACCACCTAAAATACAACCCCTAACCAACACAAACGTTAAACATACATAATATCGAAACACTAACAAAAATAAACTCAAACAAAACCAACACTAACAATTAAAATAAGACTGAAATAAAAAGGTCTTCGATGGCGCCAGGCGAACCTTTCCAGGGGTTTCTTGCCCTTTCTTGCCCTCGGCTCCAGAACGCCATGTGTGTGGGCAGTGCCGACCTTCCACGGCCCTCCACCTCCCCTGGCCCACGGCCGCGCTGCCACGGCCCGCCCGGCTGCTTCACTCTCTCCCTTTCCCGGCAGGTTGCAGAAGGGCTGCGGGGCAGGGTGCAACAGCGGAGGGAACATCGAGGACTCGGACTGCGGCGGCGGCTCTTCCTCCCTCAGCAATAACCCCGCGGCACATGGGCCTCAGGTCCCCGGGAGCACCGCTCACAGCATCGGACCGGCAGCTGCAAACCCCGCTGAGCCGGCGGTCACCACTGCCCAGCCTCAGGCAGGTGAGGCGGCCCCCCGACCCTGTCCGGCGCCGCTCGGGCCTGCCCCTCCCACGTGCCGGGTTGTTGAGGGCTCCGATCCGTGGAAGGGAAGGGCCCGAGCCCTCCAGGCTGGGAGCACAGTGTCGGCCTGCCTGGCCCAGGAGTGTCCACACAGGCGGGCAGCAGCCGCCGCGGCTGAGGGTTTTCCCGCTCTGACGGGCAGCTGGGCCCTTCTGCAAAGCAAAACCTTCCCATTTTCACAAGTGCAAGGCTGTGTCGGGGAAGGGGGCTAATCCCCCATATCCTGCTGCCAGGACCAGGTTGCACAGGGCGAGGGAAACGATCCCTTGCCCTCCTCCCAGTTCCGCCAGCTGCAGCATCGGCGGGGACGTGCACTCTGCACGTGCTCCGTTCCCAGGCAGGCGGGGTGTGACCGGCCGCGCGGTGTGCTTGCCTCTGCAGAACTCGACTCCGGGCTTCCTGCTCCTAACCAGAGCTGGCCGGTCCAGCCCCAGCCAGTGCCCTTGCCGAACCAGAGCGAAGGACGGCCCCCGCCCGCCCCAGCGGCCTCCTGGCCCCCCGGCCCGCACTTCCTGGGAAGCCAGCTCTCCTGCGCCAGCTCCCTGGCCTCCGTCGCCGAGGGGGTTGGGCGGGCACCGCTCCCGCTCCGCCCCGGGCTGGGAACGCCGGCCGCCTTCGCCTACGAGGGCCTCTGTGGGAAGTGGAGCCTGCCCGGCCGGAAGGGACTGAACGGGCTCGGCGGGAGCGAGAGCGACGTCCACCCCAGCACGCCGCCCCCCAGCACGAAGGACGGCTCCGTGTCGTGCTCCGCGGTCGCTGCCCTGGGCACACAGGGCATCGCCGGCAGCCCCAAGCCTGAGGTATGTGTCCCTGCCCTCCAGCGCGGTCTCTTCCCAGGGCCCGGTGGCGAGTAGCTCCCAGCACGTCTTCTCGCTCTGCACCCTGACCCATCTCCGGGGGGCAGGTCTTTTTCTTTGCATGTTGCAGTATCGTGGGCACCTGCCCCAAGTTCCCTTCGTGTACAAAGCTGATGCGAGCATTTACGAAAGAGAACAATTAAGAAACAGTGGGAAATGGCTGCTATTTAGGACAGGCAGTGCTTCTAAAATAATTCTTAGTAATCCTCCTGTTTTGCTTATCTTCTTGTTACCGATTACTTAACCCGATAATCTGGCCATAGGTTTTTAATTCAAGACCGCTTGCAAGAGTTCAGTTCTGAACAAAAAAAAAGCAGCAATTTACTGCCACCAGGCCTTCTCTGCAGTGGCCCCCTTTCCCCAATTTGCCCTCCAGAATTGGGTGAGGCCTTTGTCACAGCCCTCCTCACCTCCTTCAAGGGGGGCTGCCGGAGAAGGACCTCTGTAGAGAATCTTAAGGACTGGGCAGGTGTATATATGGAAGGAGGCCTCCTTTCGGGATCCAGCCCGTGAGCCCTTTAGGGCTCCGTACGCTGTCCACACCCCACACCGGGCCTGGACGTCCCGCGGTGGCCGGTGGACAGAGCAGCACGGGATGGTTGCGCCTGCCGGTTCACCCTGTTCAATAGCCCGGCTGCTCCGTTTTGCATGAACTGAAGCCTCGCCTTTCAGCGTAGCCCCACGGAAAGCACATCGCAGGAGGTTACCAATGTGTGGGCCACTGTGGCAAGGCCCTGCCCAGCCAGGTGAGGACACAGGTGCTGGGCCAGCTTCCCCAACCTGGTGCCCTTGCAGAGGGGGATTTTGGGAGTTGTAATTCAGCATGTCTTCGGCGGGGGGGGGGGTGGAGCGTTGCTTTAAGTGTACTGGTTTTCAGAGAGAAAACACAGAGATCAAAGTCTCAGCTGGCTCTTTTTCCCTCTCCCCCAACAGGCTCCCGCACCAGGCCCGGCCCCCGAGACTCGCGGCGACCTTGTCCCGTTGCCTCTGGAACTGTCACCGCCCCCCCGAGGGAGCTGCCCCCTTCCTGAACTGACCCCCGTTGCGGCCGAGTGGGGACGGCAGCGGGAGGACGAGGAGAGTCCTGCTGCGGGGCAGCCCCTTCTGGAGCACCAGTACTGAGTGGGAGGGACTCCCTGCCCCATCATCCACGGGCTGGCCCCGTGAGACTCGTTTTGTGCCCCTTTTTGAGGGGATACCCGCCCTCCGGTTCATTTCCCCCTTTCTTCAGGACCATGGACAGCAATAAGGGACCGGTGGGGGGGCTGCTCCTTCTTGCCTGCTGCAGCCTTTTGTCCCCCCGACCCCCGCCTGCCGGAGCAGGCTCAATCGTCTGGGATGTGGCGCGTGGGGGGGAGATCTCCCTGTACGCCCCCTCCCCCCCTCCCCAGGGACCCTCTTGGACACCGTGTTTGTATCGGTGGCACGCAAGGGCAATTTTCTGCTGTCGCTGTTTCCTTGGGATTAATAATAATAACAATTTTGGTTTGCTTATTTTCCCCTTCGTTCTGCCCCATTCTCTGGATCCTGGAGTTTTGGTTGCTCTAAAAATTAAATCGGGGGAGAAAGAAGCAGCGCGAGACGCTTGAAAGCCATGGGTTGTGACCGTGTGGGTGGACATGGTACTTAGGGCGAAGCGGTGCGTCGAGGGTGAGGAGAATTGGGGGGTGGATACAGTTGGCCGGTTGGCTTGCGTGCGCCATTTCTGCTCCTAAGTCCTTCCAATAATGTATCAGATCCCTGTACCCCTTAATTCTGGGGCTGAGCTCCAAGAACCTCTGTCTCAGACTGAATCAGTTACCCCCTCTCTTCGCAAATTCTAGCCTGAAACCCTACTAATAGGCTTCCGTCTTCCGCACGAGGCGTTCCTAGCTGCTATTACTTGAATTCTCCATCACCCATCTTTTAAACCGACCCAAAGTGACTTACTGCTCTATAGAAAACGTGTTATGTGCCGTCCATTTCTTTCCAGCTCACGGAATAAGCTTTTCCTATGAATGAAAAGCCCTGCGAAATGTCGTACCTGAGACAGGTGGGCTCAGCTCTCCTACATCCAAGGCTTGTGGTTTCCTGGATGGAGTCCCCCATCTCTCGCTGACCCTTCCTTTTCATCTTCTGCCTTCACCTTTGCCTGCCAAGACGGGCTTCTCCAGGGAGCCTGTGCCCAGACTGGGACAGCCTTCAGCTCTCTTGGTGCGCCTCTAGGAAACCTCCTCTTGATTTCACCCAGGACCTGCTCGTTAGTCTTTCTGGCAGCCCAGGGCAGACGCAAATATAAAACACCTGGAAGCAATTTCCATTCGGAAGTCAAACGACATGAAACATCCCTGCAGAAAAGAAGGGGCTGCAGCGGAGGAGCCAAACGGACCGGCTGCTTGGAACCAGTGGACCTGGCCCTGAACAGAGCCATGTTGATGCCAGGTGGGGTCTCCCTCCCTCGCTGGTCTCCAGACCTTCCCTGGAGGGGCTACATCACAAGTGCAGTGCAGTGTACAGGTAGTTTTCAGAGGGACAGGTGAAGAAAGACAGACGTATCTGAGGAAGGAGGTCTCTCTCGTCCCAGGTGGAGATTTAGGTCTCCTCTGTTGCTGGGATGGAAGGTCTTTTCTTTGGGGCCAGGTGGAAATACCACCTTGGATATGGGGCCGGACGGGGCGGATTCCTGAGGAAATCCTGTCCTGTCTTTTCCCATGAAAGTTTCCGCGCTCGTGGGAAATTGGGTTGCGAAGCCACCAAACCTGGCGCGAGGCAGGCACCCGAGGAAAGCCGAGCTTGGCAATTGCTGCAGTGTGAGAACAAGGCGGCGCTCACGATCCTTCCAAAAATCCGCTCCCAGCTACTCCGAGCTCCCTCGGGCACGACTGCCGTGCAGGCACACGGGTGTTGGATTGCCACGATTGGGAGCGCAGGGTGTGTGGGGATTTACTGGTGGTCACCTGGCATCCCAGCAGTAGAACGAGACCTGTGTGTGGTCACCGCCTGGGTTTGTACATGCGACGCTCTTTGTAGCTTTCCAGGGTTGGTTTCTTTGTTCCATTTCTGTGCTGTCCTATAACCTAAAGGTGAGGTGGTTGCGCTGCTGTTTGGATCTTGATCACGCATGCTGACTTTCAAGGGGTTTTGACGTCTCCACGTGACTCTGCTTTTTCTGGGTAACACGGGAGGGAATTAGGATAAAGGATGGGGAGGAGGGAAGAGCGGGGAGATAGAGAGTCAACCTTTTCCCGGGGAATTTTGCGATACAATCGAGTGGTTTTAAAAATTATTTTCCCGGAAGAACGTGCTTGGGTCAGCGCACGCGCGGCCGGGCGCCCGCGGGCCTCTTTTACGCGCGGCACTCTGCACATGGCCAGGCGCGGGCCGCGAGGGGGAGCCTCCCCCGCGCCCGCGCCCGCGCCGTGCGCCTTCCGCGGTGCGTGACGCCGGCGAATGTGCTCCTTCCTCCCCAATTTGGGTCTCCCCGCCCCCGATCGCGCGGAGGGCGGCGCCAGCGCGGCCAGGCGGCGGCGGCGGGCGAGCGGGCGGGCGGGACACGCGGAGTCGCGGGGCCGGGCGGGCCGGAGCGCGGACGGCGCGGAGAGGTAGGCGAGGCCCGCGCCCTGCGCCGCGCGTGGATCGGGCGCGCCTCCCCGGGGGGCGCGGCGGGAGGGGGCGGCAGCGGGGCCCCGCGGCCCCTCTCCGGCCGGCCGGCCTCCATCGGCGGGGGGCGCCTCCACGGGGGGCTGCCGCGGACGTCCTCCTTTCTCTCGCCCGCCGGGCCGGGCCGGGCCGGGCCGGGCCGGGCGGGCGGGCAGGCGACGCGCGCCGGCGCCTTCGCACAATGTGGTGCACGCCGCACCGTGCCAACGCGCCCCTCCCCTCCCCTCCCCTCCATCGCCGCCCCGCCCCGGTGCCGCTGCCGGTCCGGTCCGGTCCGCTCCCCGGACGCGGCGAGAGGGCGCCGCAGCGCGCGTGCCCGCGCTCGCCCCCTCCCCTCCCGCGCCCCCCCTCCGCGCGCGCCCTGCGGCGGGCGCTCCTCCGCCTTCCCGGGGGAGGCGGCTCGCCCGCCCGCCCCGCCGCTGCCGCGCGACAAAGCCCCCGCCCTCGCCCTCGCCCTCGCCCTCGCCCGGGCTGGGCTCCCGGCTCGGCTGCGCCTGGCGCGTGTCGGCGAGCATGTGCAGAGTGCTTTCCCCTCGGTGCTCGGCCGCCGTGATTCTGTGGCCCGGCTTTCCGATCTCGCAAAGCAGGAACAAGCCGCGTTTTGCCGCACGGTTTGTGTCCCGGCCCCTCAGGTCCGGCTTCCCCCACCGATGTGTATTGGACAACACCTCCCATTGTCCCCATCCAGCATAGTTACCCCATCTGCTGGGCACCTGGTTGGGGAAACCACCCGGTTTTTTCCTCCGACAAAGCAGGCTTAGCTAGTCCAGTGGCGCAGGGTCAGCTAGAGATGCCTCCCCAGCCCGGTACCCTCCCAATGGGGTGGACTCGAGCCCCATTATCCACAGCCTTGAGCACATCTGAAGAGCCCTGCTGGAGCAGAAGCCCAGTGTCCTGGCAGGAGGGCAACAGCACCTTCCCACCCATGTTCCCCAGCATGTGCTGTACCTAGGTGTGCTTCCTCTGGTACTGGAAATGGCACACAACCATCAGGACTCGCAACCCTTGTGCGCCTTCTCCTCCAGGAATTTAAATTCCCTTTTAAAGCCATTTAGATTGGTGGCCCTTCCCCGGCAGTGGTACATGGGGGTCTGATAGACACGGGGAGTGCTTTGGGGCAGCCTTAATCCGGAGGCCTTCCAGCCCAGCGAGTGGGGAGAAGCTTGAGCCCTCCGGATTTGAGAGTCCGGCATTCCCACGGGGCAGGGACTCAGGAAAGCCCGGAACACCTGGAGCTCTGCCTTCTGCCCTTCCCTGGTCCAGAGGAATTTCTCAGGAAGGGGATCCAGGTTTGACTCGGCAGCATCCTTTTTAAAGGCAGCGATGCACCGCTCGCTCGGTTGAAGTTCCCATAATTGCGCAACCTGGATTAATTAGCACCCTTGAGCATTTGGAGAAAACCTAAGACAGAGTCAGTCTCTTCTGCCTTGCATTGGGGGGGGGGGCGCTCTACCGTGCTGCCTGTGGTCCGGGGGCCCCTGTGATCTTTGTTGCATGAGCGGCCTTGGATTTGTGCTTCACAGGCCCTGAGCAGCAGATGGAGATGCATTGATATTTCACACCAAATCGAGATTCACAAATTGGGAGACCAGATCCTTTAAAGGCACTGAGAGAGAGAGAGAGACAGACAGACAGACAGACAGACCCGGTGCCGGTCTGGTCCGCTCCCCGGACGCGGCGAGACAGACAGACAGACAGACAGACAGACTTCAGAGCATTTGGCCATAGGTTTTGGAGCCCCAATTCTTTTTGGTCCTTAGCACCAAGCAGAGCAAGCCACTTCCCACCAGTCCAGACTTTCCCCACCTGGCTCAGGATCGCGTATTCCCAACAGACAATGTCTCTCTGGTTCTCTAGCAGAAGAGGCCTTGCGATTTAGCCCCCGAGCTTATTCTGTCCTCCTTTTAGTCCTGGCTCGCAGCACCCCGCTAACAGCATGCCCTCGATGTGTCGAGCGACCTTGTGAACGTGTAAAGAGGTGTTCTGAGTTTAAAGGTTTTTCGTGCATGCCCCTTTGCCCTCTCCAGAAGTCCGTCAGAGGGCGAGCGTTAGGGTGGCACTTCTCGTTGGCTACAATCAATCAAAGCTCTCTGTTGTTCTTATGTGCCATCAAGTCATCTCCGACTTATGGTGACCCTAGGCCTGAAAGCTGTCCAAAATGTCGCATCCAGGACAGCCGGCTTGGCTCGTTTAAATCCAAGGTCGTCGTGGCTTCTGCGATGGAGTCCACCCATCTCTCGTTTGGCCGCTTTTTCTGCCTTCAGCTTTCCGTAGTGTGGCTGTCTTCTCCAGGGTCTCCTCCCTTCTTGTGATGTGCCCAAAGTACGACTGCCATCAGTTTTGTCATTTTTGCTTCCAGGGAAAACTCTGGCTTGATTGGATCCGAGAGCCCCTTGTTCGTCTTTCTGTATTTCTAAAGCTCTTCTCCAGCGCCGTGTTTCAAATGCTGCGAATTCCCTGGGCTACCTATTAAAATAAAAACAATAATCCAGTATTGTATATCATATAAAAACTGTGTGCATTTAAGATGGAAGCAAACAACACACACTTAGACATACAAACAGTTCCAGACGGCAGCTATAAGAAATCCCACAAGCTGCTTAAAAACCTTATGTTGTGCCGTTGAATCCCGGGGAGTAGAGAAAGGTTTAACCTGGCGCTGCAGAGCTGCTTGTGCCAGGTGGGGAGATGGGGAGACATGTTCCCATAATCAGCAGGCCCTCTGGCTTCCTGCCCTTGGGGGAGGGCCTTGCCCCATATCAGTGGGTCTTTTTGCGCGATCACCAACGCTTTTCCTGGCTTTGCGCCTTTTCTCTGCCCTTCTGAAGGGTTGAAACACCTACTCTAGAGTTTAGCTACCCGTGGTAAACGCCGTGAGCCGAACAGGGTCGGTATTTTTGTGTTTGCACCTGCTGCTTTTTGCCCTGGGTCCCATTCAGCGCTCCCTGAAAGACTTGGCACCCGTGTGTTGCCCACAGCCTTGGCAATGTGTGAGGATCTTTTCCAAGGATGCTTCAGAGGTCTGCGTGAGGCTTCAGAATCCCTGAGCGCATGCCATTAAAAGCTCCTCGCTTCAGGGTTTGTGCATCTGGGTGAGATGCCCAGACATGCTGAAACGAAGAAGGGAGATCTCTCCTCCTGCAAAGTTAGTTTTGTAAGAGTTGCAGGGGAGCGCTTGGGTATCAGCTGTCACCTTTTGCTCTGCAGGAAATTCAGAGCGAGCAAGCGAGCGCATCCCCACCAGCGCTCTGTCGAGTCCCCGCTAAGTCGTGAGCTCCACCACCACATTTCTATTGCGGCCAGCGCTTCGTTCTTGTTCAGGGTTTTCTCTTTTAAGGTCGTGACAACCCGTCCTGTCCTTTGGGGGAGGACGACAGCATCCCCTAGGCCTGCCTAAATACACTGTTGGATCCCATTTTTGAAAAATGGGCTTTGGATAAATCAGAAGCCCTTTTAGAGAAACGGCTGTTCATTTTGCAGTTATGGGGCGTGCCAGGACTTCTGGGTTGTCTTTCGCAGTCCTTGGGAAAGAAGTGTTATGAAAAATAGCCCACCTCCCCAAGGGCTAGTGCCATGGGGAGGGGGCAGTCATAGGGGAAGATGGGGTTTGTAGGCCACGGAGGCCAAAACAAACTCCATTTCCAAGGATGGGGGAAAGAAAACCAGTTCCATTAATGCTATCATTTTTATTATGTTACATTTCTATCCCATTTGTCTTCCTTGTGAGGGGGCCATGGTGTCCTACAAGGCTTCCCCACTCTCCATTTTATCCTCACAACAACCCTGTGAGGTAGGCTAGGCTGGTCTTCTGCTCAGGAGCAGCAGCAGGTGAATTTCCCCTTCAATGCGGCAGCTCTTCGGGATTTGATTTTCACACCTCCCCTGTCCTTCAGTCTTCTCCAGGTTAAGCATAACCAGGTCCTTCCATCTTTGCTTTCTGGACCTTCTGGTCATCTTCTCAGCCTTCCCTTGGGGAAGAGCAAGGCAGTAGGCCGGGGTGTTTGAACCCTGGATGTGCCCTGGATCCTTTTTGAGGTGCAGCAACTCTGAATGCTTCCCAGGACGGCTGAAAGCATCCTTTTAAGTCTGCAGCGGCTCTGCAAGCGTTTGAGAAAGGCACCTGGGGACCAAACCGTTTTCACCCAGCCAGTGGTCTGGCATGCATCAGTGTCTTTAATTCAAAGTTAATTCATGTTTTGCAAGAGGAAGTGGCTTTAGCCAAATTGCTCTCTTCTCCATCTTTTCTGCACATGGGTCCCTCTTCATGGGTTGTTTGTGGAAGGCCGTGGCTTTGTTAGACGATCTGGGCTCAGGCAACATGAAAATTACCTTTCAGACAATGCCCATCGATTGTTGGTTATTATCTGAAGCCAGTGGGTGCTTCTCTCTCCCCCACCCCATGTTTCTGGGATTCGGGTGCAGCCTTACTTGTGGGCAAGTCACGTCAAACAGGGCAGCGGTGGATGCTTGTGCTCCGGAAGTTCGGATGCAGAGATGCAGCCGAGTGATGGACGCGAACCCTTCCGCCACCTGCTTTTTCTTCCCGTGGTTCCGCCACTTCCCCAGGCCCCGCACTTCGGTCTCAGGAGCATGACGTTTGCCGGGGTTCCCCATCTTTCCCCGCTTCCTCATTCCGAAGGACACGGTTTTCCACTGATGCGCCTTTCAGAAGGGAGAAGCTGAATCAGGTGTTGGCCACCGTGGGAAAAACGGGTATTGCGAACAAGATAAATTTAACCTTTGCAGCTTGGCCGAGTGCTGTGGCTCCCCTCGCTGACGCCAACTTGCAGCCTTTTTCTGATGTGAAAGTAGAAGAGGACTGGGTTGGAGTGTCTTCCCATTCCTGAGTTGCAGCTGTTTGCTCTCTCCAGCAAAAGCGCTTGCTCTGCATGGCATGTAGACCAGCGGCATTGCCCCATGGTACCCAGAACTGCTCGCTCTGGCCGGCAGCAGCAGTTGTGTGACCTGAAAGGCCTTTCAGGTCACCCACAAGCTGAACCTTCCCTTAACCAGGATCCAAAACCTGAGCTTCGCCTGCCGCTCGCTGCCTTGCTCCATCTAGTCCAGTTCTGTCGACACAGACAGGCAACCCCTCCCTTGAAACTCTTCTGCAGCTGCGGCTACTTGCGCATCAAGCTCTATTGTGTCTGCTCTGACTGGCAGCAGCATTCCAGGGACTTTCTCTGTCCAAGATCCTTTAAAGCGGAGATGAGCAAAGAATGAACTGGGAACCTGCCTGCATGCAAAGTTTCGGGACGTCAGAAGCTGCCTTACACAGCATCAGAACCTGCGTCCATTGATTGTGGACACGGATTGGCAGCAGCCCTTTCCCAACATTTCTGGCTGGGTATTTTCCTTGCCTACCTGGAGAATTCTGGGGGTTGAATTGGGCACCTTCTGTGAGCCACACAGGGATGCTACCACTGAGCCACGTGGCCCACCAGTTCCGGAAGAGGCGCGAGTCCACGTAAGAAGCCCGCCTTTCTTCGGGACAATCGTGTGAGAATATGGAATTCTCTTGGGGCGGAAGTGACCTGGCGTATGAGCAGCCAGAACCTGTGGTGCGGAGGGCAGAAAAGCATGGTCGGAGCCCAGCTCGCTTGAGCCGCGAGATCAAGACAGCTGCTGACGGAGAATCCGGAGCTCTTTTCCCACGCCAGGACGCGGAACGACTTCCTGGCCAAAATTCCCTTTCGGGAAGCCCCCAGGGCCACATTGCAGCGGTCGGTTCGGGCTCTGGAGCTTTCGGGACGGGGCTGCGTGTCTCCTGCATGGAACAAGCTGTGCCAAAGCGGGCACTGAGCAAACGGCCGGCCCGTTTCTCAATGCCGCCCTGTCAGCACAGCGAGGCCTGCCGGGGTCTGACGCAGCCCAAAAGGCACTCGGTGCCCTTTCCCTGCCCCTCCGCCCCCACCCTGGCAGAAGGAGAAAGCCCCCATTCATCTGGAAATCCAGCTGCTGGGGTGGGGTGATTGCGTTGCTGGAGCAGGCCAGAGCGGCAGTGGGAATTCGGATGCGGAGCAGAGGAAGCGGGCACTGCAGGATGTGGCCCTGGCCGTCCCCTTCCACCACCCTTTGGCCCCTTCCCACTCGGCTTGGGCTGCAAGGGGGAAGTGGGCTGCGGGCGTCCAGAAATCCGCACATCGGGAGGCGTGGGAGCCAGCCACCCAGTGCGCAGGCGGCGTGGTCCGGCGGGCCGGCCTCTGTGGACCAGGGCCCACGTGGGCCGTCTCCTCGCAGGACGTTGCACGGCAGGCTCTTTCTGTGTGGTGCTGGAGGGAGCAGGGAAGCGGAAGAGCGGCTTGCATGCGCGCTTGTGGGGGCAGGTTCTCCTTCCGCTTGCGCCACGCTTCCTGCGCAAGAGGAAGCGGCTTGCTGCGTCCGACCACCTAAGAGGCTGGCTCTCTGGCCGGGTAGGGGCATGATGAGGGTCCTGAGCGGGGCGATTTCGGGGCTGGGGGGCGGCCGGGCATTTTCTGGCGTTCGGGACTTTGGGAGGGCCGCGGAAACTCGCCCACCTTGCCGGAGAATCACGGCCAGGACGCTTGTCCGCTGGGCGCTTGGATGCCCTCCCCACAAATCCCCTTTATCGTGCCCTCTGGCGTTCGCTCCCTTCCTGTTTCCTCCCCCCCCCCCCCGCCCCCGGCAGTTCAGCGCCACGGTTTGTTTTCTGTTGTCATCAACATCTTTGTCTTTCTATCCATGGAGCTCTTTTCCTGCCCCTGAATGGGCAACGTCGTGTCTAATGACAACTTCCTTCCTCGGGGAACGAAACCTTCCGTTCCCTCTGCACGTAATGGCAGGCTCAAGGCAGCTGCTTCTCCTCCCGGGGCTGGTCTGCAGGGCTGCCCCAAGGAGCTCCGTCCATGCGGGAGCCGCAGAAAACCTTCCCGCCCCCCGCGTTTCCCCTGGGATAATTCCCTGCAGTTGCGGCATGCAGCTTGGCTCGCTGACTGAACCCGCCTGGGGCTCTTCGCCGGTTCTACGAGGCATCTCTTGTCGGAGTCCGGGATGGAGCAGGGAGGACGTGGGCTGGTGGGGCAGCCATGTTGCTGTGCTGGGGTTCCCCCCAGGCTTGTCCATGCGGAGGTCTTCTGCCTGAGCTGGCGACCAATGGGGACCTGAGCCCTCGCTGGCCTGTGACGGAGGCGCAGAACCTCTTCCGCTCCGAGGGCCAGATTCCATTTCTGCTGGGCGGCCTCTGTCACGAGATGTAAGGGAGGTATTCGAGTCATTCCCACGGGGGAATGAATGGGACCAAACCGGGGCAAGCGTGAAGAGGGGGCCCGGGCTGGCCCGGGCTCTCGGGTGGCTGGATTTTCCCCGGGGCTGGTGGGGGGGTGCGGCTCTTGCTTCCATCAGCCTGGAATTCTTCATGCGTTAGGATGGGGAGGGCTCAGGAGACGCAAGCAGAGCAGGCCGAGGACGAGAAATGGACTTTGCCCCAGATCCTGCCCGGCTGATGTCCTGCTAAGAGTTAGGGTTTGGGGAGCGAGCCCCGACCATGGCTTTTCCCACCCTCTGGGTGTTGTGGTGGGAGAGAAGGACGCTGCTCAGAGGGCAGGAGCTGCATCTCGACAGGAACAGCGGATCAAGGCCCCGCAACAGAAAGAGGAAAACACAGAAAAAGGGAGAAGGGCTTTGGACCAGCGTGTGGGAGCCTCAGCCTGGGTCTTTTCTGTCCGGGGTGGGGCTTGCGGCCCCAGAATGCTCTGGCCTGCAACTCCCATCAGCCCTGGCTAGCATGGCCAATGGGGGAAGATTCGTGGGACTTGTAGTCCGATGCATCTGGAGAGCCACGCATTGGGTCCTAGCAGCGGGACAGGGCGTCTCGTCCTTTCCCGCTCTGCAGAAGCGGCACCGCATCCTGTGGGGCATTTCGGTGACTTTCTCAAAACCGGCATCCTTTAGATATGCTTGATGACAACTCCCTATCATTCCTATCGAGCATGTCCCTGCTGGGGATAATGGGAGCTGCAGTCCAGCCTCTCTGGAAGGAGGGAAGTTGGCAGGAAGCTGCTAGATGTCTCTATCAGGTGGGAAGGGGAGATTTTTCCACTAATCTTACGGCCGCCGTGTTCTCCCTGCAGCTCTAATCCCCTGCACAAGCACGTTTTGCTTAATGTAAAACCGGAAAGGATTTGAGGATGCCGTTCTTGCTTCTCTCCTTGCCCTCTCGAGGATGCTTTTTAGTTTCTCCACGTCGCAGAAGCTCCCTGTTTAGGCAGCTGGGCAGTCCTCCTTTTTGTAAAATTCTTCTTTTTAATGGATTTTGGGATTCTCAAGGAGTCCGCCCTGCTCTCCTTGTAGAGGCTATCAGATGAGATGGCGAGGATGAAACTTCATGAACGTTGCCCAAGTGAGATAAAAAGCTGAAGAAGCGAATGTGCGCTCGATTTCTCACTTGGCTTACCGATGTGGAAAAAGCGAAAACCGATCTCTCTTGTGAAACTCGCGTATTGGCACGACATTCTCTCTTTGCACCCACGCGGAGGTGCGATGCTCACCCCGCCTTCGCCCCATCCTTTGCCTTCAGTGCCTCGAGTTGTTTCTGGGTTTTTTCCCCGTGCATAACGAATTTCCTCTTTTAGAGTAGCATTAAGCCAAAAACCTTTTCCATGCAAAAATGCATCTTGGGTCCCCGATTAAGAATGTAGCAGCAAGCCAAAACTATGCCCCCAGCCAGCGATGCAGCCTACCTCCTCGTTTTTGTAGTAAAACTGCCCACCTAAAATAATCTTTTCTGCCTTTGCTTAGAGGAACCTACAGTGGCTATTCACGTCCCTCGTTTTATTGTTTTATCCTCTGAACCCTGCAAGGTCAGTCAGTTCTAAGTCTTGTTCTAAGTTCAGGTGAGATCACGGATTCCTTAGTAAGCTGGATCTTTCTTGAATTTGTCTTAATGTGCAGCTCTAACCCCTATGCCATGGTGCCCCCCAAATTTATCAATTCTGATTTCGAAAACTAGCATAGCTGGTCTTGGAGGATGCTGGCAGTGCCGTCCCACACCTCTGGGGGGGATTCTGGTTTGGAAAGCTGACCTTTATGACCTGTGTCCCGCCCTCCCACACTGTATCCTCACAACAACCCTGCGAGGTAGGTTTAACCTAGAGCGGCTGACCCAAGATCACCTGATGGTGTTGAAGGATTGTCTGGACATGTGGCAGGTGTCTTGCCAAAGCAGCGTCCAGTTTGTGAACACCTGGGAATTACTTGCAGCTGCTTTGATTTCAGCGATAGAAGAACGGAGGGGCGATAAACCAGATGGATAGATTTAGTTTCATGTCTGGCTTCCTATCCAGTATTTCACATTTGAAAGCGAGTCACCATCTGGCACGGCGTGTGTATTCGCAACGACTGCAAATGTGTCGGAACGGAGGCCATCAGAATAGCAGTCTGGGGGACCCAACCTCCAGGACTCGAGGCTAAGCCAGGAACCGTGGGAAGCGGTCACTGTTCCCGGTGCGTTGATTCTGAAAAAGAGATTTGGCGATTTCGTGCTCTCCAGGGATCCATCCCTGGACCCCCGGGGCAGGGAGGGTGCCCGCAGAAGGCCCTGTGGGGCTTGCGCCCGGGATCTTTCCACTGGAAGGCTGTTTGCTGCCCTCCTGTGCCGCGTGGGGCCCTTGCTGAAATGAATGACAGGCGCCCGATATTCTCTGTTGCCTCGGATCGGCCCGAATGAATCAGCTTTTGGCCCACCGGGGCTTCCCCTCCTGCTGCCTCCTGTGAATCTTTCCTCCTGAGGTTTTCTCCGGGAATCAGACCTACTTCTCTGCCCTGTGCGTGTTTTTCTTTTTACAAACAGCGTGTCTTTAGGAGATGAGTTGCTATACAGCCAGACACACGCACACACTGAATTCAGAGCAAATTCAGCTTAGTATGTGGAAATGGGTGTGTTTCTGTTGCGTCCAAACCTTGGATCTCTCTGCTTCCTGGTGCTGCCCGGATCGGGCCGGGGACACCCCTCATCTGCTGGCCCTCGCTTCCCTCGACCACCGATCCTTTGATTCTGTCTCATCTTCTGTGTGGTGCCTCCCCACTTTTCGAGGGCCCCCCTAAACCTTTGCATCTTGAAGGGGGCTCAGGCCTTTTGGGGGATTGTGACCCGATCCCTTTTGCCTCCGGCTCTGCCCACGCTGAAACACGGCCCCGAAAGTTGACGTGGCCCCAGGCCGACAGGTTCCCCACCCACCCCCGCTGCTGGGGTGCTGCTGGCCGTTCCGGTTTCCTTGGGGCGGCTAAGAGGCAGGTGCGCATCTCGCTAGAAAGCAGGGAGGGAATCGCCGGCTTGTCTCCTGGACGCTAATTGGGGCTGACGGCCTTGGGTAAGTGGGTGGGTCGCGCACAACGCTAATCGGCTCTCGCTGTGGGCAGGGATTTCCTCCTAAGAGGGCTGTGGGGCAGATGCGGCCCTGCTGGGCCAGCACGGAATTGCTCCATTTGTGCAAAGCAACCGGCATCCTTCGAGGGTAACTCGGGGCCTTTCTTTTAGGTGCTCAGCAGAAAATAGTCCTTCCTGCTTGAACAGGCTGCCTCTGTGATTTTGTCTCTCCGCTGCCCGAGAAGCCTGGATGACGTCCTTCGTTGAGCCCGTGCTGAGAGAAGTGCGTCTCGGACAAGCTGGGCTCGCGCCCGCCTTTTCTTCCCCATGTCCATGCAGGGGGAAAACATGATGAAAACAAAGCGGCAGAATTTTGTGCACAGATTTGGAGGCAGGAATGAACACACGCAGAGTCCCTGCCGGTGCTTCCTGACATCCAGATCTTTGCTAATCTTATTTTTCAGTCCGCCGCAAAAAGAGATAGGAAAGAAGGTTCTTATGGGCTTTCCCGTTTCCTGCTTGTGTTGGGGAGAAACCTGTTTTCCCTGCCGCATTTTTCTGGCTGTCGCACCGTGTCTTGGGGTGCATCAGCCGCGGATGGACACTCGCAATCCCCTCCCCTTCCAGGGACTCGCGCTTGGTAGAGACGAACATGGCTGAAACTGGTTTGTGGAGGGTTCGGTATTCCCACAGCTGCCTGGTGGGTGTGGGGATGGACAGCAACATTCAAAGGGAACTCTGCACCACTGCAGAACAGTGGCCATAAGGCTCGATGGATGAGCAGCTCCTGTGATGCAGAATGGGCCTGGCGTACTTCCCAGGCAGTTCCAGCAAAAGGGGTGGTGGGCAGCAGGGGACGGAGAAGCGCCTTCCCTGCTCAAGACCCCGGCTGACCTGGCTGGCGTCAGCTTCCCAGATTCCAATCCGCGACGGAGAAGTCGTGTTTTAAGGGGATTGACGTTCTTGTCCGCTTGCGATCCGGTGACACTTGTGCCTGAAAGGGGGAAGTCGGCTCACCCGTGTCCCTTTTCCTTTGCAGAAATCCACGCTGACGATGGCCAAGCGGGCTCGTGGCTTCCCAGCGATTCTGGGTGGTCCTGTGTGCGTGGGGTCCAGGGGCTGATCTCCCACCTCTGCATGGAGTCTGCCCGCCGTTGGTGCTGGAAGCCAGCTGGGACCCCGCCAGGACTAGCAGCTTGTTCCCTGGATTTGGAAGCCGCTCCCTCATGGGCGGGGCACTGACCTCTCCTCCCAGAGAGAGGGCTCTGCGGTCTTCGCCGAGGACTTGATCTGCCGGGGAGCCTGGGGGACGGAGCTCCTTGCCGCCCAGTTGGAAGCCCAGGGAGGAATTCCGCGTGGTCCCCCAAGTCTCCGGGCAGCATCCGAGGGGAGGGGTCCACAGGCGCCTGGGGGCGATGCAGTCGGACGACCTCTTCATCCGCAAGATCCGACGGCACTCGAACCGCCCCCCACTCACCTCGCTCTCCTTCGACACCTTCCGGGCCCCCAAGCCCCCCACAGCCGAGGGCCCCTGCGGCCCTCCGCTGCGCTCCCCGAGGCGCACCTATCTCATGCATCGCAGCAACAGCGACGTCACACTGAGCGAGGGGGAGCTGGGCCTCATCCCCGCCACCGCCGCCGCCCCCAGCCTCCCCGCGCCCCCCGCGCCCCCCGCCCCGGGAGCTGGGCTCCACCGCAGCAGCGGCAGCACGCATGTGTCCGTGAAGGGGGCCGCGCCCCCCCGCGCCCGGGCACACAGCCATGAGGAGCAGCGGGCCAGCAGCCCCACCGCCCGGCGCTTCCGGGACCCCCTGCTGCTCCTGGGCCTGGCGCCCACCGAAGTCTGGGAGACAGAGGCGGACGGCGCTGTGCCTGGGGAGGGGGCTGGGGCCGAGGGGGCCGCCCCGGTGTGGGGCCGCCACCTGGCCCACTACGACGTCCAGAGCATCCTCTTCGAGCCGGGCGAGGTGGCCAAGGAGGCCGAGAGGCCCGGCAACGTCACGACGGGCGCCTCGGCCGCTTCACAGTCCCAGCAGGCCGATGGGGCGCCCCCTGCCGAAGGCGCGGCGGGGAAGGGGCAGGACGGGTGCCTGGTGCTCAGCTGCCCCCGCTTCCGCGTGGAGGCCGGCGGCGAGGTGGAGCGCGGGCTCGGCCAGCACCGGGGGCCGCTGGCCGGATTCCACTGCCCGAACATGGCCGTCTCCGTGCTGGAGGAGCCCCGGGAAAGCTACGGGCAGCGCACCAGCCGGACCAGCTACGCCATCGAATACGCCGACCTGGGAGCCTGCTATTACCGGAAGCATTTTTACGGCAAGGGTGAGTAGCCGGCAGCCTGTAAAACGGGCCCAGGGGTGGCGAGCGAACCTGTCCGAACAGGTGCGGGTTCAACCTGGGGTGTCCAGGCAAAGACCAGAAGTGGAACCAAGCTCTGAGCCGGAGACCTTCCGCCAGATGGCTTGGCCTGCTCTTACTTTTCAAGCAGGGGTGTCTGGTGGAGCGCTCCGGAGCAGGCTCCCCCGGCCGTTGGAGTTAAATGACAAGCCCGCACGTACTCCGAGGTCCAGTTATGTGTCCGCTTTTAACACCACCAATAGATGATCCAACTTCCCTATTTCACTTGGGAGGTTTGGCGAGGGTAGGAAGGCCTGATGTTTCGGTTCGCAAATCACAGAAAAATGCCCCCCCCCCCCCCCCCCCCCAAAGCGAAAGGGAATTCGTCTGCCACGGAACTGTTTGCAGAAACGTTTGCGTTCAGAGACCGGTGTCCAGATCACGAGCGCTGTTCTCCAAACGCATGTGCATTGTGGAAGTGGCTTTTTCAAAATGCAGTTTTTAAAGCGCCCACATGTCTCCTATGGAGAGATGCACCTGCTTGGGACTTTTCGCACATTCGGGTTCGGTCGCTTTTCCTTTCGCCCAGTTTTCCTGTTGGTGCGAAAGAAAATGGTACTTCTAAGCGCAGCCTGCGGCGAAGGAAGATCGCTGGAGAATTTTGATGACTCCACACAGTTGCTTACTCATCCCTGGAAGGGAATTGCCATGCTGACGAAGGCACTGGGAAGCAAAGACGTTTGGGAACTGGGAACCTAGCTGCACAGTGGTGGTCCGTGGGGGACGGGTTCACCCTCAATTTACTGCGCGGTCTTCTTGGTTGTGGCACCCGCAACTTGGGATGTTCTCAGAAACCAGGCCGGCTCCGAGTGTTGCAGGCTTCTGAGAATAACTTGAAGCACATCTGTTTGCCCTGGTGTTTCCCTGACTGCCCGCATTTTCCGCTACCCGTGTTCATTTTAAGGAGACGTTACTGTTTTCCCACCGCTTGTTGTTTTCATGATTAGCCTCATTGTCGGTTTAGGATGTTATCACAGAAGCAGTGCTGTAAATTGGTTAAACGGAAAACATCATCGAAGTCTTCTGAAATAAATAACATCAGTATGATCACCGTGAGGAATAATAAAGGGTCGTAGGCAAAGCAGGGCATCTTTCAGGCTGTCTCCCTGCTTCTTCCACCCACACAGAGCACCAGAACTATTTTGGGATAGACGATCAGCTGGGCGCTGTCGCCGTCTCCCTGCGCCGGGAGGAGAAGGAAGGCACTGCCGGGCCGCAGTACAATTACCGCCTCATCATACGCACAAGTCAGGTGGGCTGCTACAACCTTCTGCTGTGCTCGTGTCCCACCAGGACACTTGTCTGAAGGGATCGTCCTCGTCCTGTTGTGTGGTTGCCTGAGATTCAGAGTTAAAGCAAGAAGCATCAGTCACGGGTCTGTCTGAGTCAGCAGACTGAGTTTATATCAGGGCCAGGTGGGCATGGCTAGGTCAGGTAGGTAGAGTCTGGTCAAGGTATGTGCCTCAGTCTCAACAGGCTCAGTAAAGGCGGAAGCCCACTGGAGCTCCTTCTGGGCACATAGGAGATTCAGCAGCGAGCCAAGGCCTGCTGAAGTCTCAGCAGCGAGCCAAGGCCTGCCGAAGTCTGCTGGAGGCAGCAAGGATCCGTTGTGCGTTTAGGTCCCCCTCTTGGGGGAGCAGGCTTGGCTCACCTCCACTGTGGGCTCGGACTTCTCGGAGGGCAGCAGGGCCGCCTCGTGGTATCTGGGCAGTTTTGTTGCCCACACACGTGCGGCTAGTTCCTGGGCGAGATGAAATGTTTCATGACGGTGCGACATGGTGGACAGCCCTTATCGCTCGTGCACCCTGCAAAGCTGGTGAGCAGCTTGCTTCATAGCAAAGTCCCTCCTCTGGCTGCTCCCCGGGACCAAAACTGGAGTGGAAGGGGGAAACGGTGCCTGATGGCACAGCAGGACTTCTTAGAAGAACAGTCCTGGCTTTGCTCCTTCTCATCGGTGGCCAGTGCCGAAGGTTTGCTCGCCCAAACCCGGGCCCACTGGAAAACAAGGCAAGAGGGATCGATATGTTTGGGGAGCATTGGGATTTGGGGCAGGACGCTGCTAGGAAGCAAAACGCAGGGGGCACTTCCCCACCGTTCAGTCGAATGGAACCTGGTTGGTGGCCCACCATGCCAAGCATCTGCTGGGGACCTGGGAGCGGAAAGGGGATGCCATGAGTGGGCAGGACGGCTGCCTGGGACCTGAGCCTGGGGCTCTCTTGCTGCAAGGGATGCTGTGCTGTGGCCTTTTGCTGCCGTTTGCACCGTCCCGTCACAGCGCTGTGGTCGCAGTCCGGGTTGTCCTTCGCGTCTCAGCCGCCTGCGTCGCCATAGACGGGCGTTTCTCCGCCGTCCTCTGGTCTAGAGCGTCCTTCTGGTCAGCAGGTGGAGTTTAATAGCTGTGCTTGTTTCCTGCGAGGGAACTCATTCAGCCTCTGATTGGGGGCAGGACGTTTCTAGAAGAGCCTGTCGAAGGAGGAAGTAAATGAAAGACGTGCTGTTCCCCCTCCGTGCCCGTCCTGTCTCCCTTTTTAGCTTTCCTTTTGCCTTCCTGCAAAAGGCGGGAAAAGGGAATCGGTTCTTGGCGGGATCCGCTGCAAAGGGCCAATCGGCCCTCCCTGCTCGGGCCCTTTGGGATCTCGGTCTGCCAAAGGTTTTATTGGACTCATAACCTGGATTGGGAACTATGGCCACATGTCCTGATTCCCCAGCCTCTTCTCCGTGGCCCGCTCCACATTCTCAGGGTCAAAGCAGCTTGGCAAGCTCTTGTCTCCCATGCGTTTGGAGATCGAGGACAAAAAGCAGGTTCTGCCAAGGCCTTTGAAATCTTGGCAGGCGTTTCGTTTTGGCTGTGATTTCACCTGAACGCTGGCTGACCACCCCAAAGCACACAGCCCCTTAGGGTGTGGATTCTGGGGACAGGTGACTAGAAAGCCGCAATTGGCCGTGGAGCAGGTGGGTCTTCTCTGCCAGGCCCCACGATCCATCCCAGATGGTGCCGAAGGCCAGGAAAGCACCCGGTAGGCACTGGGAGCACCGAGCCAGCGTGGTCCCGAGTCAGAGGCTCCCGGGGCATGGTGTGGCTGTTCCCAACACCAGAGGAAGATGGAGAATAGAGAGATGCCGCATTGGGGGTCCCACCACAGGTCCATCCGGGTGTACGGGTTGGGCATGGGCTTCTGTGGAACTCTGGGTTGGGACGTGGTAACAAACGGGATCTGCCCCCTTGATGGTGGCTTCGGCCTCCTCCTTCCAGCTCCGGACTCTGCGGGGATCCATCCTGGAGGATGCTGTCCCCCTCGCCGCCCGTCACACCAGCCCTCGCGGCATCTCTCCCAAGAAGCTGCTGGAGCACGTCATGCCGGAGCTGAATCTGCAGTGCTTCCGCCTGGCTTCCAACTCCCCGAAGGTCCCGGAGACGTTACTCAAGCTGGATGAGCAAGGAGTACGGCCCTTTGTTTGACCGGTCGGGTTTGGGGAGGATTGCTCAGCCCACCTTTCCGTGGGACGATCTGGTATCTCCATGCATGCTGTCGCCACTGCGCAGGGACGCAGGCTTAAAATAAATCGCGTGCTTCATCGCCGCCGCGCAGGTGCAGAATGAAAAACACCCAAGCGAGAAAGGGAGGGAAATAGAATTTGTCCTACAATCCAGCTCCGGGTGGAGGAGCGTGTTCCTAGCAGCCTGAGCCCCCAGGCCTCTTCTTGAAGACCGACTCCTTGCGGGCACGATGCTCCCGGGTTGAGGGGGTCCTGCCTCCTCGCTTCCCTCGTGCCTTCCTGTTTCATTGCGCTCGAAGGAACGGACGCGGCCCTGGGTCGTGGCTGGAAGGCTGGCCGAGGGCTCATCCGGACAGCCATCCAAGCAGCTCGGGAGCGGAAGAGGGCAGAGCAAGGAAGGGGAAGAGGAGGCGGGGGGGAAAGGCGGGGAGACACGTGTCGCAAGCCAGGTTCTTGGACTGGGGAATTGTGGGCCACTTCTAGCCCTAGATGGCTAGCAAAAGAGGAGCCAGGCTGGAGGGGACCCAGCACCTGCCTCATAGGGCTTCCCGTTCTCACAGAGGCCAGCCAGGGAGCCAGGGAACTCTGGGAGTTATTGGGCTTTTTCTATTCAAAGATGCTTAGGATTATTCTATGTATTTATGGTTTTAATAATTTGCAATTTCTTGGTTCAGATAGACTTTGCGCACTAGTTGCCTATCTGATCATCCCCACCAATAGAGCCATCTGCCATGCTGGCCGGGGATGATGGGAGCCTGCTGTCCGAAGCCTCTGGGAGGCACCTGGCTCTGGAAGGGTAGGTCTGGATCTTGCCCCCTCCTGATTTTCTTTCCCCCCACCCCTCACAGCTCAGTTTCCAGAGAAAGGTTGGCGTGCTTTATTGCCTGGCTGGACAGAGCTCCGAAGAGGACATGTACAACAACGAAAACGCCGGGCCAACTTTCCAGGAGTTCCTGAACCTGCTGGGCGACCACGTGTGCCTTCGCGGCTTCGACAAGTACCGCGCACAACTTGACACCAAGAGTAAGTGTGGGGCGCAGCCAATTGCTGCACGGGGCAAGTCAGCCCCCTTTTTATGAAACAGGTTTATTTCAGCAGCTGCAGGACCAGCGTTGGGAGGGATAAATCAGATTATCACAGCCTTCTTTAGTCTTTTCCTGCCCCTGCCCACCGGAATGTTCCCTTCTTCAAGGTTGTGTTGACAGCCTTGGAGAGACGGCATGTGTGGGTGCGGAGGCCAGGCCTGCGGTTTGCCTTCTGTGTCTCAGAGATATGCTTTCACGTGACACGGGAGGGCTGAGTAGAGAGACAGTGTGGAGTAGTGGTTAGAGCACCGGATCAGAAGCCGGGGGGTCTGCGTTCTCATCCCCGCTCAGCCCTGAAGCTCACCGGGTGCATTTGGGCCACGCACGGGATTTCCGTCCATCCTCCCTCACTGAGCCGTCGTGATGATAAAACAGGGAGAATGTTGGGATGGCAAAGCAGTGTAAACATGCCAGTTTAAAAAGAAAACTCGCTCTCTTGCTGAACTTTCCTGTCAGCAGGGAATTTTTAAAAAGAGACTTCCTTGGTCCAAATCTGGGGCAGGGGTCTGGAGTGGCTGAGATGGGACCGGCCCTATTTGTTTATTTATTAAATTTATATCCCACTTCCCCGCTTTTTTTAAAAGCACTCAAAGCAGCTTACGTGATTCCCTTCCTCTCAATCTTAGCCTCACAACAACGACCTTGCGGGGTAGGTTGGGCCGGGAGAGGGACTGCGCCAGGGTCACCCAGTGAGCTTTATGGCTGAACGGGGACTCGTACCCGGATCTCCCGGCTGCCCAGTCCTGCGCACGTCACCACACTCGGCATAGTGAACGCAGACCCCTAAAGACACGTGTTCGGCCTTTCTCCCTCCTCCTCTTGCTCTTCGCAGATGATTCCACCGGGACCCACTCGCTCTACACCATGTATCAGGACTATGAGATCATGTTCCACGTTTCCACCATGCTGCCGTATACCCCGAATAACCAGCAACAGGTGAGCTGGGCCTTTTGCTCCAGGAGAACTTGGCCGAGGGTGTATAATAAAGAGCGGGGCAGAAAACAGCCTCCTGGGCTTTCCCAAAATGCAAAAATGCAGCACCCCGTTTGCCCGGACGGCGAGATGAGCCTGGTTCATGAGCTTCGCCACGCCAGCATTTCCTGCTGGGCTGGATTTGACATGTTGGAATTAGCATGTTGCAAACCCATCGGAAGAGATTTGGCTGTTCGGCAAAACAGAAATGAAATTAATAGGGAAAGGCCTGCAAAGCCATACATGGTTCTGAAGCCTTCCCCAATATCTTGGTGGTAGTACCCCAACAGTAGAGAATCAGCCGTTATTCAATTCTTGAGATACTTCTTTCTTTTTTTAAAAAATAAGTTTTATTGTTATTTTTCTAACTAACAAAAAGAAACTAAAAACCATCAAAAGCGGCAGAACTACTGGGTCAGCTCCCCATTCTTTTTCTTTTTATAGTAATCCATAAACACATTTAAGTCTGTGCATAGTCCCGTTTCTCTAGCCAATAATAAAAGGAGTTCCAAGTTGGACAGAAGTCTGTATCCTCTTTCTCCTTCAGAGACAAAATTCTTGAGAGACTTCTATTTACAGCCAGTTCAGGTAGCGGCCGATGTTTTACCCATTCCCTGCTCTTATAGTGATGGTTTTATCGCATGTCATTGTTAGAATTTTAATGCTCTTCTTGTGTTGTATTTGGGGGGGGGTGTTCTTAGCCCTCTGGTCTCCCCACAAAGGAGGCCAGGATATAACTATAAAGCAGCCGGGCCGTCGCCAGGCTGCGTCGAAACCTGAGCGTGTTTCGTTTGTTCATTTTTAATATTTTGATTGAAAATTGCCTGCCAGGCTCCCGCTTCGTCTTTCCGGTCACCTCTTCCCGCTGCCCCCTTTTTTCAGCTCCTCCGGAAACGTCACATCGGGAACGACATTGTGACCATCATCTTCCAGGAGCCTGGCGCCCTCCCCTTCACGCCGTGCATGATCCGCTCGCAGTTCCAGCACGTCTTCATTGTGGTCAGGGTGCATGAGTCCTGTACGGAGCAAACCACGTACAGGTGAGCAGGGCGGGTGGGGAAACCCTACAGAAAGCTGCCCCGATTTTGCAAAGGAAAAGACTCAAATCCATGCGAGCGTGGGACTTGTGTTAGGCCAGCTTGGAAGGCAGGACATGCAGGTTCTCCAGAATGTTTTGTTAGATGGGATGGTAAATAAAACAAAAAGTGCCGTGGGAAAAGGAAGAAAATTGCAGGAGAGACGGACAACTGAGTGCGTTTGGGATCCGCTTCCTACCCGCTGTGGCAGGCTGTACCTCTTGTGCTTTGCCAGCAGAATTCAGCGGAATATAGCTATAGAACCTTTAAAAGGACTGCCGTGGCCTCTCTCCAAGCTACATTTGCCCTTTCGAAGGCTCTGTGGGAGTTTGTTGCTGAAATGGGGGAGGAAAACGCAGATTTTGGGAGACGCTGCCAGATTTCGGCAGTAGAGGAAGAAGGGGGCTGCGTGCAGCCGACCAGCCGTGCGTCGCTTGCTCTCGCACTCTGCTTGCTCTGCGTTTTGTGACTTCTGGGGGCAGCCTAAGCAAAGGACGGTGCGAGGGGGGCTTCTGGCATTTTCTTCTGCCCAACACCGCTGCCTTTGCCTTTGGCTTGACTCTGAAGCTGTCTCTGAAGCTAGCACCAAGCAGACCTTGCCTTTCTGGGTTTGTCGGCCCATCAGAAGATTTTAAGGCAATTAATAATTGCCTTAATAATCGCCTAAGATTTCAAGGCAATTATTTCCTCTTGTTGAAAAATGCAAGTTTCCCACAAACCTAGGTAGCTTTCATGCACGCATGGACCCTCTGTCGTGCTATCCCCTCCTTCTACGGCTTTGCCATCCTTCCTGACACTGTGGACTTCACCTCCCATCGTCCCTGACCATTGGGCGTGCTGGATGTGGCTGATGGGAGTTGGAGTCTTGCAACATGCGGCGTGCCACAGCTTCCCTCACTCCAGGACTCGCAAAGCCATTTTGAAACCTGGTTGGGGGCTCTTGATTCGCATTCACTCTGGTTAGCGAAGGGCTTTGCATGAGGAAGCCAGAGAAGGGAGGGGCGTATTCCTGAGATCGGCTCCCAAGTTGCACATGTTAGTTTGCAGCGAAACACGATCACGTCTGCACCAGGTAGGTAAAATATTATCACAACTGACAAATTATATCTAAGTAGGTGGTAAACAAGTCTGGGTCAAGGAAGGGTAACTGAATTTTCAGATAATCCCAGCATCTTCTGCAGCTGTGCGGAGATGTCTGCTGTACTCCTGATTTTTATTTGAGTTTATTACATTTTTCTTTCATTAAAAAAATAACTGAGATCCTAGCAAGGTCCCACACCAAAGAGCTGCCTTCTAGCACTACCTTTATTTGGGTTCCCGTTTCTGTGTTCCAGAGCTCCGATCCCACCTTGGTTATGTATTTAGCTGCTTGGGCAAATGATTGTCCTTTAGTCCACCGTGCGAGATCTGAGAAACAAGGGTTTTGCGACAAGCCCTGCCCTGCACAGCAGCCCTTTGTATCCACAAGCGAGGCGCCCAGGGTATCTTCTTCCTGATGATGCCAAGGGCACCCCACAAGAATCCACCTGTGCCCCAGACACTTGGGGACTCCCTGTTACCTGAGGTGCCTGTTTCTCCCTCTTTCTGTTTTTTCTTGGATGTCAAGGAGATGACACAATGAGACTTGAACTCGTTTTTATTCTTGCGCCCTTATTCGATCCATAAAGCAGGTTCTGGGGAAGGTTGTTCCTTTTGTGTACGGCACGGTTGCAGCCTGGCCCTGCGAAAAACTAAGCAAGCAACTAAACTAAACAGAGCAACTAAACTGCGAAAAACTAACAGAGCAAGAGAGAGGCCGTGATTCATCGGTCTGAGCCTTCCTCCCTCCACACTTTCCGCAAGAATCGCTTGCGTCTTGATGATTCAGCTACACATGGAATGCGAAAGGAGCCAGGCCTGGCCGGGGTGGGGGGGTGACACCTTCACTTCCGCCCCCACCGTACTTCCTTGTCTTCATAGTGTGCCTCCGTGTGGTAAATACAAGGCCGGTCATATTTTTACGTGGCTGCCTTACACCACCCTTTTCTCTGGAATTTCCACTTCTGTCTGCGGTAACTTCTGACGGAGCGTCGAGACAAACGCATCACCCAAACCTCACCGTTGGGGGTTTCCTTTATTATCCTCCCAACTTGTCTCACTGTGCAAAATTTTGCACACCTTTATCATTTCTCTCCTTGCTCACCCTTTTCCCACACTAAACAGTCCCAGACATTGCAATTCTCCCTAATGGAAGAGTTTCTGTATTTTACTAATGCCACGACCAGCACTGTACACAATTCCAAGTCTGGTCCCAGCATCCATTTCTATAAGGGCGGGGTAATATTATTAGCAGTTTAATTAGCAGTTTTGTTTCTATTTATTGCTGAGATGGAATCTGCCTCTTTGCACAGCAGCCACGCACTGGAACAACAATTTCACGGAGCCCCAAGGTCTCTCTTTGATCAGTCACTGCTAGTTCAGATCTCAGTTAGAACGGTTTGCCCTACATGCATCACTTCATCCTTGCTTACAACCGGCCTCCTCTGCCCATCCGAGATCCTTTTAGAGCTCTTTGCGATCCCTTTCTGGTTTAACCCCCCCAAATAACGAGGTGTCTGCAAACTGGCTACCCCACTGCTCACTCCCAATTCCAGGTCATTTATGAATCAATGGAAAAGTGCCGGTTCCAACCCAGAACCTTGCTGGGACTCCGCTGTTTACTGTCCTCCATTGGCAGAATTTCCTGGTTCCAGGAACGTTCTCGGAGGGGAAAGGCAGGGAGCACTTACAGTCTGCCATGGCTTGCTAAGCTAGGCTAATTCTTTGGGGGACGATATTCCCACTTTTGCGGGGCTCCGGAAGACTCCCCAGTCTTCGCTTGCACTTCAGTGATCCCGCGGTGTGGCCTATTTCTCCATAATCCGCAGACAAGGTTTCACTTCCAGCTCCATGAAGCACCGTTTCGTGCGAATTCACGCTTCCTCTGCCCGGTGCAAAAGCGCGATCCCGTCCTTGTCTGTCTGGGCACCACTGGCCGTGCTTGCATGGGTGGGAGCTGTGTGTGTGCGGAGCGGCCTGTGGTTGTCTGAGCCCAGGTTGTCAGCAACACACGACAGGGCTTGCTCTGGGTCCGCCATGGCCTCTGGAGCGAACCCTGCGGTTGCGACCGTGCGCCAGCAGGGGGAGCCACAGGGCCTGCCATGGCGCGGCTGGCGCGGGGCAACGCACCGACCCTCTGGTTTGGGGCCTGGGAAGGCACCATTGCTTTTGCCCGCTCTGCTGCTCCGACAACCCCGACGAATTTTGCACTCCGCTTCCTTGCACGGCCACCGCCGGCTGTCGCTTCCACCCTGTGTGCTCGCACACGCCGCCTTCCGTCGCACACGCTTGTGAAAAGTTTCCGCGGCCGTCGCTGCAGAGGCTTCCTCCTCGTGTGCTTCTGGCCCATCCAGGGATGAGAAGGTGCAGAGATTCCTGCGCGGTGTTGTGCAGGGAGGCCCTGCGCCTGCTTCAGCCTACAACTCCCACGATCCCGCTGGGGCTGATGGGAGTTGTAGGCCAAAGCATCCGGAAGACCACACAGCTCTCCTGCCCCACAGGCAGTTGGGTTTAAATGGAAGGACAGAAATTGGCATTCCCTGCCTGTTTCTCTTGTTCTTTTCTAGTGCCTCAGTTCAGTCCTGTAGCATGTGAAAGAGCCATATAGATCTTAGCCCCTGAGCATCTGCAGAGTGCAGCCCTGCATGTGGTTGTGGACTTGGGATTATGAGGCAGGACTCTGAGGTCTCCATATTCGTACCCTGGTGTTTCCATGCACAGAATAATTGTTATTACAAATCATAATATTAATTCCCTGGGTGGAACATCACCGCAGTGGCTGCTCCTATTTTATTTGAAACCTTTGCCGTATCTAACGAAGGACGAATCCAAAGCCAGGTCTGTTCTCAGTATCTGACCCTAGAAACCAGACGCGTTTGCTCAAATGAGAATAAATTAGAGCCTCGTGCCAGGATTGCTTGGAGGAGCAAGGCAAGGATTGCGAAAAGGCCGCCGCGCCAGGTCCGGACCGCGTGCCCAAAGCTAACCTGCCCCCTTCCTGTCTCTCCCCACGGCTGCCCCGTCCAGCGTCGCCGTGAGCTGCACGGAAGACATCCCGCCCTTCGGCCCCTTCATCCCGGCGAAGAACTGCTTCGTTAAGGGCCCGGCCTTCCGGGACCTTGTGCTCGCCAAGGCGATCAACGCCGAGAACGCAGCCGAGCGCTCAGGGAAGTTCCACGCCATGGCCACGCGCACCCGCCAGGAGTACCTGCGCGACCTCGCCCTCAACCACGTCACCACCAGCACCCTGGAGGCCTCCTCGACGCGGCTCGCGCTCATGGCGCTGGCGGCGAAGAAGCGCGAGAAGTCCAAAGCGCCCAAGGGGGTGGAGGCGCACAGCGCGGGGGCCTTGGTGTGGGGCGTGTGGGCGCGGGACGGCTGCAAGGGCCCCGACAGCAAGACTCCGGAGCTCCGGTGCTTGTTGGGCATCTCGGCGGAGTTTCTAGTCCTCATTGACACCCGCGAGAAGAGGGTGGTCTTTAACTGCTCCTGCCGGGACATCCTGGCCTGGACCTTCTCAGAGAGCTGCACTTTGGACCTCTACTACGAAACCGGGGACTACATCTGCATGCGTGTTGAGGAGGCGCAAGCGTCCGACATCCGGGACATCGTCCACCGATTGCAGGTAGGAATTCTGGGTGCGATGCTGGGGGTGTTGGGCGCCTGGGGCTCTCCCCTTCTCGAATTTCAGATATGCGTGGCTTCTGCTGCGGATTGACAGAAGGGAAGCAGCCCGCTTGCTCCCCATTTAAAAGAACCCCTTGCATTAAGACTCCCAGAGCAGGCCCTAAACAGGCTCCAGGATTCAGCCCCAAATATGAGGTGGAGGGAATCCATCAAGGGAGCCGCAGGCTTGGGCTTACAAGAGCTGAGGGGGGCAGTCTGGAATGGACATTTTGGGGGTCTTCCATTCATGAGATCACCATGAGTCGGAGATGCTTGGAAGGCACGTCACAACAGCAACAACAACAACAACAAGGGTTCTTCCAGAGCTTAAAACAACGTGCTGAATGATCTGGGAATGCCATTTCCACCCATCCTAGAGGGGTGCTTTGGACCCTCATTTACGCTGTGTTCGGGGAGCAGCTTGGTGTGGAGAGAAACCAAAAGCATAACGATTTCTTCGGGACCCCACGCGGGCTGAGAAATGCACGTTAGGACCTCTCATTCTGACACAGATGCTGGCTGCCCCTTGGGGGATTGCAAACGTTTTGACAGACCCCAAAACGTTGCGCGCATCTCCTGGGCTCGCACAGTTCTGCTCCCTCTGTGTCCAAAACGGAAAAAAAGCAGAAAAGAGTCCTTGAGGCTTGCGGGTCGTTCGGGAGTTTGGGGACAGAAGTGTGAAAAAAATCATGGCACGACTGAGGTCATTTAATTGTGCAGGGTGTGGAGACACTTGCGGGAAATGTTCTCCCATCGCAGATTAGGGGAAGCTGGAGCAAGGAGAGGGCGGCTGGGCACTTCCCTGCCATGGCGAGCAGTGCTGGCCATGCGTCCGGATGGGTTCAGAAGGGGACCAGGCCATCGGTGGCTTTATGGCTACCTCCGGGATCAGAGCTTCTTAAGGCTGCGTTTCCCCCTTTGAATCTCCCACGTGCTCTTTGGCGAAGGTTTGGCTTCAGACGGTGCCTTTTTGGTGGTGGCAGCTAAACTGCGGAACGCTGCCCAGTCACTCAAGCCACGGGCCGTGCTGTCTGAAAAGAGTTTTATTTCCTCAAGCCTTCGCTTTGGTGTTTCCCTGGCTGTCTTCCCTAGTCAGAAGTCGTCCTCTTGCTACTTATGTCTGTATTTGCTACTTCTTGCTACTTGTGTCTTTATTTACACTGTTTGTGGTTGTTGATTAAATACAGTGTTTTCTTTCTTGGTTTGCTTCTTGAAAAAACTTTCTGCTGTCTCCTCAGTCAGAAAAGCTCCTGGAGTGGCTTATGTCTTGTCCAGGCCAACAAGACAGCTGCTCTCCATGGGTTTATTACCTAAGCAGACGCAACACATGAGGAAAAGGGGAGGAGGAGGGCAGAGGAAAAAGCTGCCCTTCAGTAGTGCCAGTGGAATGGCCCTCCTTTCCTACCCCGTGTGCCCCAGAACAGTCTGCTGGAATGGCTGCTGATGGGGGCAGTTGAGGCAACAGGATTCTTCATGGGGGGGTTCTTCAACAGGTCTGGCGGCTTGCCCCCACTTCTTTCCCTCATCTCCTCAGATTTAACAGCGGCCTTAAGTCTTGTCTTTTTCTTTTCTTCATGTTTATGATTTTTCAGTCATGCCTTTTTCCCCACAAGGAACCCAAGATGGCTTACATAGCCCTCCTCTGTATTTTGTCTTCACAACAACCCTGCGAGGTAGGCTTAGGCTGAGAGGCCACCGCTGGCCTACGGTCGCCCAGTGAGCATGGGGGCCGAGCAGGGGCCTGCCATCCAGATCTCCCGAGCTCCAGTCCCGCACTCTTGCCACAAGGCACTGGGCTTGGGGGCCCATGAGAGGGGTCTTTGCAAGCCCGCCTCCCTGCACGCAGCTCTGCAGCCCCAATTCACTCCCCATGTGTGTGTGTGTGTGTGTCTCTCTCTCTCTCTCTCTCTCTCTTCCTCCCGGCCCGCCCTGGCAGCTGGTCACCCGGGGATGCGAGACGCGGGAGCTGACGCTGCTGCGCAACGGGGTCGGGCAGCTGGGCTTCCAGATGGACCACGAGGGCTTCGTGACCGAGGTGGAGCGCTTCACCTTTGCCGAGAAGGCCGGGCTGCAGCCGGGGGCCCGGCTGGTGCGCGTCTGCGAGAGGGCCCTGCCCAGCCTCAGCCACCCCCAGACCTCGGAGCTCCTGCGCACGGCCAAGAAGGTCACCATCACCGTAGTGCCCCCGGACGAGAACGGGAAGCCCCGGAGGTGAGGCGTCTCATGGGCATGGCGAGGGGCGATCGACTCGATTCCTGTTTATAATGGCGCTTTGAATCACCCGGCTATGGGGGGGAGGTGTGAGTTGATTCCTGGTTGTTCTGGGTCCTCCCACTGGAGAAATCCCTGAGGCAGGTCCGGCTGTTCTTTTTCCTTGGGCAGAAGCTTCTCGGAGCTGTACCAAAAGTCCCTCCAGGAGAAGAGAAGGAGCGAACCGCCAGCCGGAGAAGCGGAACTGACCAGGCCCGGGAGCGAGGCGGGGTTCAAGCCAGCCACCCTGCAGCTGCTCCACTCGCTGTCCCTGCAGGACGGGCCCCCGCACAGCCTGGCGGAGGAGAGGACTGAGTTTCTCCGGAGCCCCAGCAAGAGGATGCTCGGGCCCCCGAACCCGTGAGTGGCTGTGGGCCCCCCTCTGCTTTGGCCGCTATTCGGGGACCTCTCCTGCGGTGATGTCTTGCACCGATCCTGCAAGGCACAAAGGGGATGGGAAGAGGGCCAGGGCAGAGCAAGCAGGCCTGAGCACCAGCCCGGGGGCAGGAGGCGTCTGGATCAGCTGAGGCGAAATCAGAGGGGAAGCGAAGCGCCAGCTCCCGTCTCCGTGCCTCGAGCGTGCCGCTGTGTCTTCCACAGGACGCCGTCGCAGGACGTCCCGGTTGTATCGAGTCCTCCGCCGGATCTCATCTTGGCCGCCACCCCCAAGGCGCCCCCAGGCCTGGGCACGGTCAGTACGTCCACGTATGCTGGGCTTGGGACGGGGGGGGCTCAAGTGTCACTGCCCTGAGGCCTGCGGGTACCAGAAACTCACCGTTGCAGGATCCAGCGGTGGCCGTCCGGCCTGGCCTTGTGAACGACCATCACCTCCTTCCTTCTGCTTCAAGGGCTGAAATTATTTGGAAGGGTTTGTTATCAAAGTTGTTTCATGCCTCTCCTCCTAACTGGAGTTTCTGGGGACCCAACCCCCAGGTCATTCTGCCTGCAGAATATTCGGTGAAAGTCTAACTGGCTTCAGTTTCCCTTGGAAAGCGGCTACCAGTGGCTTAGAAGCACTTGCTCTTCTTCTATTTATTCACAAATGCAGAATAATTGTAGATGCTCAACCCTCTCAACACAGCACGCCCCAAATCTTTGGAGTTCCTCTAAGCTAAGCTGCAGCTTGTCTGTGTGACCCGTAACTCCAGAAGTACTATCTTTGTTCTAAACTGCTCATTTCTGTCTTTCTAACTATGCCCGACTCGGTAGATAAGAGCTTTGTGTTGTTTCTCTGCGCTGCTTACCTGACCGTGTGTTGCCTACTAGAACTTTCTTCAGGACTAGAACCTTATTTTAAAGCTCAGCTTCTCAGCGAGCTGAGTTTCACACTGGGTACCCAATTCTGTCGATCTGGCAGAATACGCCAAGCCTCGCTCTTCTCTTGCAGGACCATCCTGGGGATCCTCTGGCAAGCAGAAAAAGCCCCACCACAGAGCAAGAGCCTAAAGATCCGCAGCCTGGAGAAAAGGCATGTCCACACTCGGAATCCAGCGAAACCGACAAGTTCCTGCCACGGACGCTTTCCCTGCGCAACTCCATCACCAAAAGTAAGCCTCTTCCTTGAATCCCTCGCTCCGGAGCGCAAAAATACCGGAGTGGCCGGAGCTGGGTCAGTTGGCTTAGCTCAGAGGCATTAAACCTCTTTCAGGCAAGGGTCCGAGTCATTTTCGGGGAATCGGGGGCTGCAGCTCCCCCGTGGTGGGTGGAACGAAAGGCAGAGGCCTGGAGCCCAAAGCACCAACCTATTATGCTGTAAAGCTTTCTGCTAGGTAATAAACTTTGGGGGAAGCGTTTCAGCCTTTGAGAATGGGGTGAAACGGATCCAAGTTGGGGGATGGATAAAATGAGCAGCCACGCCGGGGGCTGAGCCAGGCAGGGGACCCTGCAGGTCTGGCTTGGGGGCCCAGGTCTGAGCACCCCCACCCCTGGCTTGGCCCCTGTTGGAGGACTGACGAGACCCCCCCCCCCATCTGTCCTGCAGTCCTCTCGGAAGCTAGCGAGTCCCTGGAGGATGAGTGGGAGTCCATTGCTGGCCTGGCGTCCGCCTGCAACAGCCTCTTGGAAGCGCTCTCCAGGGAAGGTGGGTGCCGGGGAGGCACCGCTCGCCGGAGGCTGGGCTTCTGGCGGCCGGGTGGGCGCGGTTTGGGGCTTCTCGCACAGCCAGCCTGAGCTCGGCACCCGGCGTTAGACTGGGGTGGGCTGTTGGTCCGTCTAGGCCAGCGCTGGGATCGGGACCTTCCGCATCCCCCCAAATGCCCGGCCAGCCTTTGGAATGCAGAGCCCCTGCCCGGCGGCCAGCAGGATTGTGTGAACCCAGCAGACTTGGGTCCTGCGATGGTGAAGCCATTCTCGCCCAGCCCGTGGTCTGTCGGAGGGTCGCTCTAGCCCTGCCCTTCAGCTTGCACAACAGGGCAACCCGTAAGCGGGGGCTGAGTAGTCAGAGCTGATGAGCTGCAACGTGTTGTCTGAACCCAGTCCCTGTCTAACAGTTTGAAGCGGCCTTTAGATCAGACAGTCTGTTTGGCCAAGCCGGAGCCTCATTGTTTCTGGCTAGCAGCCACCTGTCTGCATTGCCGGCTTTCTGATAGTTTCTAACCAGAAATGAAACTGATCCTTCCTGCATCAAAGCGTGTGCTCTGCTTCCCAGCCGTGGCCCCTTAAAAAGAAAACAAGATCCCAGTCCTCATGGTTCCGAATGAAAGGCTGGTCCACTGAGTTGCACAGGAATTATCGGCTGGCAGTTGCAGCTTCCCAAGGACTGAACGAGGGACCGTGTGGGCAGGGCAGGGCAGGGCAGGGCAGGGCAGGGCAGGGCAGGGCAGGGCAGGTATTCTCACACTGGGCTGTGACCCGTTCCCGCTTGGGGGGCGATTTTCTTGCTCTTATCGGTGCCTCTTTTCCCACCCCCAGGGCAACAGGATCTGGAGTTCAGGGAGTCTTTCTGCATTCAACAGCAACCCAGTGAGGAACAGTAAGGAACAGCTGCCTGCCTGCCTTTTTGTCTCTGTCTGTCTGCCTGGGCACACGGCCGAGGAGCAGTGGGGCTCCTCTGGCGCTTCTGCCTGCCCCATTTGCTTCCACGAGGTGCACCCCATCCTCCCAGCCCCAAATCGCCGCCTTGCAAGGAGCTTTTGGGGGGGGGGTAATAGCCGTATCTTGCCCTAGAGCTTCACAGGGGAACCTCATGGGGGCCCCAGTCCTCCAGACCCACACTTGCCCCAGCCACTGAACGCTTGGGTCTTTCCCAGCTCTTGTTCACTTTTCCCCCTTCTAAGAGGTCGAAGCTCCTCTTCTGTGGTGTTAAAAGATGCTGAGTTTTTGTAGCTGACCACGCACCTTTTGCCCTGTAGAAGAACCACCTTCCCCACGTCCTTTGGCTTTTTGCTGAGCTGTCTGTTAATGCAATAGCTTTTCCTCGGCAATTACCATATTTTTCGCTCTATAAGACGCACCTGACCATAAGATGCACCTAGTTTTTAGAGGAGGAAAACAAGAAAAAAAATATTCTGACTCAAATGGGCACATCATCACAGGCACATTCCCCATCGCTTCCCCATGGGCTGCACATCCGACAGACTTACTGCACACACATATTCTCTCTATAAGACACACAGACATTTCCCCTGACTTTTGAGGGGGAAAAAGTGAGTCTTATAGAGCAAAAAATACGGTATTTTAGTATTTTCCAGGCTGTGCATTGGGTTATCATTTACTGTTTGTTCCTTTTCTTCGTTGTTTGGGTTTTAATCCTTGAATTTGCCTGGAGCTGTATTCTGAAAGATGGCCTGAACATATTCTTAAGCCCCCCAAAAAAATTTAAAAAAAAAGAGTAGATGGAGGAAAGGCATTTCAAAATGGTGTCCGAAGTATTGCAGAAAGGGCTGGATCTGGAGGAAAGATTTGTTTCCCCCAATACAGTTGGATATTTCATTATTTTATTTATTTATTAAAAGGTTTTGTATGCCGTCCTATTATACAAAAATCTCAGGATGGCTTACGATATTTAAAAGGACAGTTAAAACAACAATTGCTAATAAATAAATTGAAACAGAACAAAGCAATAAATCACAAAGAGCAACTAAGGTTAAAAATGGTTAATTTTAAAATACCATTTAAATAAAAAGGTTTTGGCCTGGCGCCGAAAAGAGTATAAGCTCGGCTCCAGGCGTACCTCTCTGGGAAGTACATTCCAGAGTCTGGGTGCCACGGCGGAGAAGGCCCTGCTCCGATGACCTTTTCAGCTCTCCTAGAGAGGGTCCCTGGAGCAGGGCTTCTCCCGCAGATCTTAAGGGGCGCGAGGGCGTACAAGGAAGGAGACTTCCTTCAGGTATCCTGAAGATATGCCTGGTTAATTAGCTTATCTCCCACTCCGCCAACCTTTGAAGGTCCCAGGAGACGCTCAGTTTGGCTGACAAGGTCTTGCAGTTGGAATCAAAGCTGAAGTCACTTCAGGAAGACCTGCAGAGGGTGAGTGGGGAAAAGTCCACGGAGGCAGGGAACTGGGGCCGCCTCAACCCTTCCTATTTTCCCGGCGTTTTAAGGTCTAATTGTTTTCACTGGGGTTTAATTGTCCGTTGAATTTTTTAGGACTCCGTGTCTTATTTTACATGTATTGTTAAACCATCCCGAGACTTCAGTAATGGGACAGTCTAGAAAAGTGTGTTTATTTTTAAAAATAAATAAATAAATAAACTTCTCGGGTAGAGCAAAGACGGACGAATAAAGGAAGATAAGGAAAAGTGCTGGGTCTTAGAGTCGTGAACGAATTAGAGCAACGCTGGTTTTCCAGACAAAAATTACGGAGCTGAAGGGGGCAGGACGGACCTCCTGCTGCGACCACTGTGCATTTCTCCCGTTTCTCTCTCCAGGAGAAGGCGGAAAAGGCGGCGCTGCAGGCCGAGCTGCAGAGCCTGCAGGAGAAGCGCAGCGCCTGAAAGAGGCATCGGAGACGGCAGTGGCCCAGTTTCACCGGCTCATGACGGGGCTGAGCAGCCCCCCGCGCCCCCCGTGGCTGCTGGGGCTCCAAGACCCTCCCCTCTGCCTTGGTGGCCGGAGAACAGCCGCCCGGCACGGCCACTCGCTAGATTTTCTCCGGGCACGGCAGAGGCTTGGGACGAGCCGTGCCCTGCCGTTCACACACGCGCTGCGGCTGGAGGCGTCGCTCCCCCACTGGCCAGGGGGGGCACGGCCGGCTTCCTGCCCAGGCAAACTCCTGGGTCAAATCAGGCACGGGGCCATCTTGTCTTCCGTCGCGAGGGGAGCTCTTTGGACCCTTTTGTGGGCATTTACCTGCCGAGACCTGCCGCCCACTTCCTTCGGGGGGCTATGGCCCCCTCCTCAGTTTGTGCACCAGCCTGTCCCCCGCGCCAGTATTCTAGAGTCGTATTGCCCCCCGCGCCATGGCGGGGGTCTTTTTGACGGTTGATGTTGTGTTGTTGGCAGGGAAGGTCCCTCTTTTTCACTGGATTACCATTTTGAGCCCAGGACTTTTCTGGCCTGCCGGCACCAGCCAGAGAAACAGCGCCGCAATGAATCCTCTAGCCGATAATTGCAGGTCACCTCCGAGGCAGGGGAGACCGATCCCTGCCCCGTGTTGTTTAGTCCTAGCATGGGCAGAGGGGAGGTGGGCAGGGAAAAGCTGGGCAAGCCGCGAGAATCTCTCGGCGTTTTCTCTCTCTCCTCCTCGCCCGAACTTCAGCACTGATTTGGGCTGCGTGGGGTGCCCCCAGCGAGACGGGGGTCCCAGCCAGCACGCCCAATTAACTGTGAAATGTTTAAAAGCTGTAACACCCCCGTCCTCGTTCCTTCTTGCCCCGTCTGGTCCTCCTTTCTGTCTGCACTTGTAACTTATGAGTTCTTCCTAGACAGGGACAGACACTCCGTCCTGCTATTTATCTCACCCTCCCTGGTGCTATCCATTTTATTGTTTTCCACTTCCTGTCTGAGCCTGCCCCACTTCTGAAAGATAAGGGCTTGGGCTGACTTTCTCCCTCGTTCAATTGTATCCCTGTGTTCCCTTCCCTCCTTCCTTCCGTCCTTCCTTCCTTCCGTTCTTCCTTCCCTCCCTCCCTCCTTCCCTCCCTCCGTCCATCCTTCCTTCCTCCCTTCCTTCCAAGACCAAGGTTAAGGACAAGATGGGGAGAGGGGAAAGCCATCTCTTCATCTCGTCTTGCCCTCCTGTCTGTATCGGAACTGGATTTACGGGCTCGCACTGTCCTTCTTTGTGCAATAAACTTCTGTTCTGCAGCTCTGGTGTGAACTCGTCTTTCCTCTGTCCTGCCCCCAGGTCAACTGAGGCCCGGGGGACAAGCGTGGACCAGGGTGGAGAAGCGATGGAAGGGGACAGGGGAGGAAGGCCGTCTTGGTTTCGTCTGGAAAAGCCGCACCCTCCGCATGTGCGGGGAAGGCGGAACGGAAGCCACTTGCTTGCTTTGTCCGGACTCGCTCTTGGGAGAGCTGCAATTAGTGGTTTTGTTTCTTCCTTTGGGGACGTATAATTAGAAGGGGCTAAAGCTTAGCTTTGGCGGACTCCCGCTCCCCCAGCCGATCTTTCTCGTTGATGCTTTCTTTTTCCCTCTGCCTCCACCATCTCCCCTGCTTCTTCACCCACACCTACGCGGCTTTTTCGTACCTGGGCATCGCTTCCCTGTGTCTGCCTCCAGCCCACGCTCTGCTCCGCTTCTCAGAGAACCTCGTCCGCTCAGCACCGGCGCCTCTTTGCCAAGGTCGCATGACCCGGAGGCCTAAACTTTTGGGAAATACTGATACCCAAATGTCCTTTTTTTAAGGGGATGGTGGAAATATTTTGCAATAATTAAAAATAGCAAGCAGTTCTTTTAAAGTGCTCTTTACATTTCTAAAGGACTTTCTAACCTTGAAAATAACTTGTTTTGTTCATAAATTATCCTTAACATTCAAATCACTTAAAAGAAAACTCGGTACGTTTGTAATTATTCGCCGATTGAGCTATGTGTTTAAATGTAATTTACCAGACATGATTTTTTATGACCAAACCAAGTTTCATATATTCATATTTTAGATTACTATTTTATGGCTGAGGAGAGAGAACTCCAGCCAGGAGTCTCTGAAACATCCAAATTGTGTGAAAGCTTTTCTCTTTTCCTTGCAAAATGATTACTTTTGCCTCTCTGATTTGCCGATTCAGAATATTTCAGAATATCTGTTGGCTAAGGTTTGTTTGTTTGCTATCCCAGCAGCTAAGCCGAGGAGGGTGGGACACGCATACCTGTGCACGCACATGGAAACATGGGTGGCAGCTGTTTCTTAAAAATCGGAGGTGCTACTGTTGTTGAGTTTAGGGGTACAGGGAACCCTTTTTAAAAAGAGCCCCTTTGTAGTCACGCAGGTCTCTGAGCTGGGCCACGGTTTTTGTTCTGTCAGCTGGAAGGGATCAACTTAGCGGAAACTGGACTGACTTCAGCTGTGGTTTGTGTGCGTTGCCTCAGAGTTCCTATGAAGGAAAGGATTAGCTTGTGCGAAGGATTTGGGAGGTGGCAGCTACGTTTGAGGTTTAGGATCTGTGTGATGCGCAGAAACAAGGTTTTGTCCCAGCCCACAAAGGGCTGCTCCTGAGAATGTGTGTGTTTATTTTTCGATTTATATCCTGCCTTTTTCCTGCAAATGGCTCAAGGCAGCTGACATCATTCTCCTCCTCCATCTTATCCCCACAATGACAACCCTGTGAGGTAGGTTGGGCTGAGCGTCTGTGCCTGGCCCAGAGTCACCCAGTCGGCTCCATGGCCGAGCGGGGACTCGAACCCGGATCGCCTGAGTCCCAGTCCCGGGCTCTTAACCACGACACCACGCCGGAATGGGACGCTTTGCATGCTGCTGCGTTCCAATTCTTCTCTATGGGATGCTGTCACTGGTTAAGAACGTCTGTGGGACAGGAAGTCCTTTTCAGAAGAGTTGTGTTGGTGGGCGAATGAAGGATGGGTAGATTTCGGACTTGCAAAATCCGTGCCTTGTTTTCTGGAGCCCTGAAACCTGCCCAGCTGTGGTGCAAAAGGCACGTCCTTCCCACAGATTATTTTCTTTGTCAGAAGGGGTCTCCTGGGCCATCTAGTCTGACCCCCGGCTACCGCCAGCTTAAGTAATGCTGAGCTCAGGAATTTGTTCAGGGAGTTGGGACTGAGCTTACGAGCCATCCACCCGCTTTCGTCATTTCATCAGGATCATCCTGTGTTGAGATGGGGGAAGTTGCCTTGTTTTTCCTGTGGTTTGAGAACCAGGAGTCCGAGCACCTTGGCTCACCAAGGGTCCATTTCCCAGGGTTCTCCAGGTAGATCCTGATCTTTTCCTGTGTCCCCCAAACCTACCCCAACCCTCTGCTGAAAGGACCCACGTTGGCGGAATCCATTCTTCACCCAATGGAATGGAAACTTCGTCTACACGAGATAATCCCATAAGAAAATTGAACCCAGAGCTGTGCAAGGAGAGCGTCTCAGACCCACGGGGTCCACTTCTCCCAAAGGAAGCTCTTCAAGGTGTGCTTCTTTTAGAGAAAGGGGCTAAAACAAAGCCTTGGAATGTAAGCAAGGAGCTTTTCCCACAAAGACCAAAAGCATATCTGAGTTTTGGAAACAAACCTTTTAGATTAGGGGCGTAATTCGTGGTGTTTATTCCCCTTTTTGCTGCTGTTCTTAGAATGCAGTCCAGTGTTGAGATGTGAGAAGAGGGCGGTTGGAAAGTGTTTATGGCAGGAAAGAAATGTAACCAAAGCAAAATATTCAAGAGCAACAGGGAAATTCTTACATGTGTATTTGAGCTGCTGTCAGTAGGCCTTTTAAGTGGGTGTAATTTCTACTGAAATCCACGTGTGAGGTTGGCTACGGAGAATGATGGATTTCCCAGATCTGTCCAGGTGATCTCTACAGGTGTGCATGTTTAGAAAGAAAATAGACCGACTGCTCAAAGCCTTCCCCTGCTAGTCTGCCTAAGAATTGAATTGTAGCTAGAAACCGATCGAAAGGTTTGTAATTTTCTTCACTGTATGTTCCTTAGCTCAAATCCAGTTGAAAATCTCGAGAGAAAGACGTATTAAAGACCCGAGGTTGGAAAGTCCCTGTTGGGGGGTGGGGGGGGGTGATTTTGAATGATCTCTCCCATCTAGAAGAGACTATACATTGAAAATTTGGAGCATCTCAGACCGAGTGGAGCTAGCCCCCCCCCTTGCAAAAAAATCCTTTATTTCGTGAATGGGGGAGCAAAGAACTAACCCCACACCCCCTGCAGCCTGAAGACAGATGGCCCAGGCTGGCCTCGCATGAATTTTGATCTCTGGCATCGATTTGCAAGAGTACGGGTGGATGTCTCTGAAATCAGTAGATAGATAAATCCAACATACTGCATTTCAAGTCAGAATTGATTTGGAAGGAAAATGGGGTTTTGTGAAGCACCTGCAGTGTGAGCCACACGTGCGCCAACGGAACTTTCCACAAATGCACAGAAACAAGACTGAAGGCAGATTTAAGGAGTTCTTTTGTAAAAACACTCCCTTTATTACCACAGATTAGCACAACTTGGTTAAGACCCCCTTCTGATGATCACCCACCCCCAAAGTCAAACCGTGGGGCTGGGAGGCACACGCTTCCAGGAGCCGTGGGGGTCCCGGTCGAGTTGGCCGGGGAACGAGGCACATGCGTCGAGAGAAGTGGTTCCAAGCACACCCCGTTTCTGGTGGAACGACGGAGCAAACGGTCCTTTTGGCCTTCCGGGTCTCAGTCCAGCTTGGCAGGGTATCTGGGCCGTTCGCGATTCAGTGGTGCGATGCAGAATCGAGGAGTGCAAATCGGCCCGGCTTGGAATGCCGATCGGGTTGTTCCAGGGCGTGGAGATGCGTGCAGCGGAGCGAGGCCCACGAGGCCGGTGGGGATCGCGGAGTGGGGACCCATGTTTGGGGGCCGATGATGCCTCCCTGCTCAGCTCTCCCTGGCACCCCGCCGGCCGCGCCCGCCCCAGTGCTGCCCAGTGCGCGGGGTCCCCCTCAGAAGGGCTTCTTCGGCCAGGAGCCGCTCTGTGGGCCCCGGTTGCGGTGCAGCTGCTGGCTCTCGGACAGCACCGGCCCGGTGGCCGTGTGCAGCGCCAGGTGCTTGCCCAGGTATGCGCGGCGCCGGAAGCGCCTGGGGCAGTGGGAGCAGCGGTAGCTGCCCTCGGGGGCCCCGGGGCGTGGCGGGGTGGGGCCGGCCCCAGCCGGCGGGGGGCGCTCGTTCTCCTTGGTGCCCCCGGCGTGGCCGCCTGCGCGGGGCTTGTGCCAGCGGCGGTGCGAGGCCAGGTTGGCTGGGCAGCTGAAGGCCTTGCCGCACTCCTGGCAGCGGTACTCGACGCGGGCGATGCGGGCACAGCAGTGCTGGGCCAGGGCGAGCGGCCCTGGGAAGGCCTCCTGGCACAGCTGGCACACCAGAGCGCCCGGTGGGCCCCCCGCCTCGGGGGCCGGCTCCACGGGGGCCCCGCCGGCTCTCCTGGCCGCCGTTGCACAGGCCGAGCCGGAGCCGGGCGACAGCGGGGCGCACGAGGGGGCGGACGCCCCCGGCACGGGCGACCCGGAGCCGGGCCCCCGGCCGAGGCAGCCGGGCAGCAGGGCGGCGCTTACCAGGCGTGGCGGGTTCTGCGCCCAGTCCTGGGGGCCCAGCGGCCCCCCGGCCTTGGGCCCCTTCCTGGGGGCCGCGTCCGTGGGCAGTGGCGCCAGCAGCACGTGGTCCTCCTGGGGCGGCCTGATCCGGTAGGAGATGGGGCTCTCGCGGCGCATCCTCTTCACCAGGAACCCACGGGGCATCCTGAGGGTGGCTGGGCTGCGGGGCTCGGTGCAGGTCTGGGGATGCTTGGCTGGGAGCGCCGTCGGCCGGTCCTGCCGGGCTGCGGCCGCCCAGGCTCTTCCCCCACGAGGCTTGCAGCGGAGGGCTGTCTCTGGCTGCACGCTCCCTCCGAGTCCTGCTCCCGGGGCTTTGCGCGCCCCCTCTCCCCGCCGCACGCCGCCTGCCGGGCCTCTGCGAGCGCAGCCTGCCGCCCCCATATAAAGGCCGGGCCGCTATTGTGCGCCCAGAGGCTGCAGATGGCTGGTGTGGGGCAGCCAATGGGCGTGGGGCTGGCTGCGTGGCGGAGGGTCCCGTGGGGGTCGACGGCAGATGGCAGCTCCGGGCTGGCGCGTGGGGCCTGCCATTATGCAGGTAGGGGCAAAGGGGTGGCACACGCCGGGGCTTCCACAATAGGGGTCGGCTGCGAGCCAATACCCCAGGGAGGCTGACAGCATCAATGGGGCTGGGCGGGGGGGGGGGGGTCCTGGTGGAGCTTAACCCTTTGCTGGGCCTTCTGCCAGGAGCAGGAGGAACAGCAGCCGAGCCCAGGCCTGATCGACCCGGCCGTTTTGATCCGCTGCTACAAGGAAACCCAGTTTGGTTGCATCTATGCAAATGTCTATCTTTTAAAGCCAGTATTTATTTCCTGGTCCCTTTTGGGTTTCCTGTTTTATTGAATCGTTTTTATCAAATGCTTAAATGAGCCCTAACTGGTTTATCCACCACCACGCCAGTCTTGAATTTGGACCTGTGTTCGAGTCCCCATGAAGCTGGCCAGGTGAGGCATGGACCCTCGGCCGGACTACCTCACAGGGTTGTTGTAGTGGGAAAAATTGGAGAGGACGAGAACTTAAGTTCCTTACAAGAAGAAGCGGGAGAAAAATATAGTAACAAGGACTTCATGAAGTGGAAAAAGGCTTGCTTTATCAGACGCGTCCATCACTCTGAACACTTCTGAGTGATGGAAAATGTTCTACGATTGACGTGGTGGTGTGTTTGAAGCAACATCAAATTTATGGGCAGTTCCAGGAATCCACATCCAAGTCTCATAGGCTGAGTACACTGGAATGGCTTTTCTTTCATGCACGTGGGAGGCATGTCATGAGGAGCCGGCTGCAGCCGGGGGTCAGACAAGATGGCCCAGGAGGCCCCTTCTGGCTCGCTCTGTGTCTGTTTCTGTGTTTCACCTGCTTCTCGGGCTTCTTGTGCCTAATCACCTTGTGTTTGGCCACTAAAACGGCTCTTGTTACCCATGTGTTACTTCTAGCACACACCTGAGGACTGGATCCCTTCGCATTCCACATTCAGTTCATGAGTTCCATTTTCAACCGGTCATTTCCCAGTTCGGAAGGGTGGCTTCTTTCCGGTCCTCGATTATGGGACAGTGGGATTGGACTCTTCCAGCTAACGGGGGGTTTGCGTTTCCTGAGCCAACAGAGTTGCTCTTAGCAGCAACTTTGGCTCGCGCTCGAGTCCAGCTCTTAAGCAGTCCTTCGGGTGTGCGTCACGCCACTCGGATGCCCGGGCGCGTCAAGTCTTCTTTGAGTATCCGGGAGAGTTTAACATGAGCCTTGGGTGTGGTAAGCGGATTATGCAGAAGTATTTTCCTTGGGTCCGACTCAACCGCCTTATCGGTCAGTCGCTGATTGTGATAGGTGCCGTTCTCCGTGGCTTATTGCACACGATGAGCCACATTTGAGGTGCTTGGGCAGACCTGTCTGGGGATGCTCTTTGTGGGAACGTATCGTGTTTTGGAAAGGGGGTGCTTTACCCGTGAGCACTGGGGCACTGGGCTTAAGGGCCCTCCCAGCTTTCCTAGCGTGAGCTTGCCCACCTCTGCCCCAATCTGCTCCAACAGAGGCCAAAATAGCCCCTTTCTCTCCCCTACGTTCCCAAAGAAGACTGTTGTCAGTAGCAATCCCAGCTTGCCGCAAGCCGGCCGTGCTCGCGTCCCTTTTGTCCCACAGTAAGAAGCCCATCCATTTTTGCAGGAACAAGTGGATAATGTTAGCAATGGCTGTTCTCACAAGGCACAGTTAAAGGAAGCACGCGGTCCAGTTTGAAAGTCTTGGTGCAGCCCTGTAAACAGAAAACGAGTTTCTGTCCACAGGTTGATTCAGACAATAGAGGATCCTACTGGATCTTGCGACGTCCGTCATTGGTTTAGGGACAATCAAGGCTAAAACATGCTGGGGGAGATCTGTGAAGTCCTGCGGTCTGGTGCTGCAAGGGTAAGGCAACGCAGGTCTTGAGTTCAGGGACAGCACCAACGGGTAGCATGACTGGGCAGTTGCCCAGGGCCCCCCTTCAAATCTGTCCCAAAGTGGAGGATGCGGAGACCCACAGGCAGGCCCTGACCGGGGCTGCATCTCCTGCTCTCCCAAGTTCAGCCAAGATGCTCCAAAGCGAACTCTCACGGCCACAAAACTGCTTTCCCCAGCAGACGGTTGCCGGCAGCTTCCTTCGCGACAGAGAAACCGGTGAAAACGATGGAAGGTGTGGTGGTTGGTTTGTGAGTTCCCCCAGCCATGCCCCCAGGAGAGTCCGGAGAAGCTGCACAGCCTGAGCAGCTTTCTTCTCCACCGGGTCTTTTCTGAAGCTTAATCCCATCTTCAGCAAAGAGCTAGAAATTCGGAATGACTTTGGGGACCTTGGAGAAGGGGTTTGGGGCCAAGGTGGGGAAGGGACTGGCTCAGTGATGACCCAGCCTGACCCCTTCCCTTCTGCTATGGGGTGATGCTTGGTTTGCTACATTTGAGGGAAAGCCCACTTGGAAACCAGTGCATGTTTTCATATCTTACTCTCTGGGATTAAAAGGTGCAGGTGGGGTTGCTCTTTTAAAAAGGCAGATATTTCTCTTTAATGAACATTGCGAACCACAGCGAGTGTCAGCCAACCAGGCCAAGCCGACACGTGCTTGGTGGTGGTTCTTTTTTTTAGATACCCCCAACAGCTGAGCTTTTGTGCTCACATTCTTACAACCTCGTCTCATCTTTCGTTGGCTTAAACAAAACACTGCCAGGATTACACGTCTCCTATTCCATCGCTAGAAGTGCATCAGAATACAGGACGGCCAGACCACATCACCCTGAGAAATTTCTCCTTTCTGTGCAGCGATGTGACTTTGTGTGTCGAAACAGCCCATCGCTGATAGGTTTTGTGTGTTTTATAATGCCTATAGCAACTATCCCCAGGTCTTTTTTGCACATGGGGGGAAGAAACTGCGCCCCCGACCCACACACACACAGGTAGGGGGCCGAGCGGCCAGCGGGCCAGCCCGCCAGCCTGCCCCCATTCCCCCCGCTCCGACTTTTCCCAGTGTGCCGCCGCCTCTCATTGTGTGCGAGCAGCGCAGTTGGTCTCGGATCTTTGCACAGACACGGGGCCCCCCCGACCTTCCCCCCTCGGTCCCTTGGGCTGGGAGGCAGGGCGGACCCGCAGACCCTCCTGGCACATGGAGGCTTCCCTGCTCCCCCAGGAAAGCGAGGGAGTGTCTGAAAAGGACAGCCACGCGCCAGTCCGACCCCCGACCTCTATCTCCATAAAGCTGCAAGGTCTCCTGGCAATGGCAGACAATGGGCCCCTCGCACACGCTCGCACCCCCCCGCACACCCCCACACACCCTCTGTGCTGTCTGTGATTAACTCCTGAGAGCCCGGATCTGAAATACGGGAGCACAGCCGTTGTCTGGCCGCGGACGCAGAATTGTCGGGAATTCGTGTCGAGTTAAGGAAGACCCACACTGGAAAGACTGCTGGGAGGGCACCCGGTGGGAAGGGCTGGGGCTTCGGCCCCAGAGCCAACCCCTGACTTGTAGGGCTGGAAGGGGCCTTGCCTGAAACCGTGCTGAGCTGTCAGTGCCGTCCCTGCTGGGCTAGATGGGCCCAGAGCATGGGCCCTGTGAAGACATTTAGGGCTGGAGACGCTCCTGTGGTGGATGTGGCCAGATACAGAACCGCAGCTGCATAATAAAAACCTTTTGGACCGGTGGTACGAAGAGCCATCCCCCTGAAAAGCTGGCCATCTCGGCCTTTCTGGAGGGTCAGTCCCTATTGCAAGATTCTCCACCATGCTTCACTTCAATCGTAGGAGCTTCTTGCAATGTTTCCAGCACTGTGTCTCCCCCCCTTTTGCCTTCAGCCCCCTCCATCACTGGAATTCGCGCCCCCAAGACGTGCCAGGTTTGTCTTCTGCATCAGATACACCTTTACGGAGTTGTTTTGACTGCCTTCCTGCAATTAATTTGCAACTAACATTGCCTCGCACCAAACACTCAGCCGAGGGGCACCTATCGCACTGCCAGTTTTACACCAGAAAAACACTTCTTCCGAGAATCCACTCTCATCTTTCCTATCTTCATTTTTCATTCCTTTGGCAGGTGGCTCACCAGAAGCAAAACAGCCTCAAACAAATAAAGCCAACCTGTGATTTGGGAGGGGTTTTCCCCTCCTAAAACTAAAGGGGAGATTGAAAAATGGCGACACATGGAGTTCTCTCGGTTTCTAATCTCAGGTTTAATTTGTCCTGAATGTTGAGATTTGTTGAAGTTTGTGCAAACATTTGAACATGATGTTGCACACATCTTTCCAAATGCACATGACTTTCAAACCATGTTTGCTTCTATGTCCATATTTTCCCTGTTGTCTGAACAGAGTGCTTTTGGGAACAGTAATTTCATTAATGTGACCACATCATTCAATTTCTGTATCTCAATTTTTAGGCGTGTACTTTCTCTTTGGAGACCCGCACTGCAAAACTCGGAGCTGAGCTCATTGTCAAGGTTAACCAAGCTTTGACTTGCATATTAGTTCAACATTCCAAGGCTAAAAATGAATATAACCTGTATATGTAAGCAAGTGTTTATTCTGAACTTACTGCTCAGGTATCTTTATAATGTTTTCAGGACCTCAGCAGGTGTTTCTTACCAGGTTCCTTGAATTTTAAGAGACTGTAAGCAACCCAAAGACCTGTGCTTCATTCTGGGCATGATCAACATTAACTGCCGTTTGATGCCAGCTCTGGATTTTGAAGTGTCTTTGGTCGCTTCCCCAAAGATTGGACTTCTTAGGAAATTTGCTGTGATGTTTTATCTTTGCCAGGCTCATTTGCATAAGGTGTCCGTCAATTGTGGTTTATTAAGCACACTGCCCCAGTATGTCACAGCAGAGAAGTGGACAAGTCCCTGCCCCAAGGAGCATACAATTTGAAGTTCACAAGAGGGGACGTGGCGGAAGAACGGCGAGGGAACTGGGGGCATGGGACAATAGGGAAGCGATACGGGGTTGCTTCATCTGGGCGACAGTGGGTTGGGGAACCTGGTGGATGAACCCAAGCGTTCACTGGAGAGGTGGTCTTGAGGGGAAGGATTGAAGGAAGTGATCGAGGGGGCGTCGCACAGGTATTCTGGGGGGCCATTCCAGGCACAGGTGTGTGCATGCAAGGAAGGCCACTGGTGAGGTTGAGAAGGTCACAAATATTGGGAGGAGGGGTTGTGCAAGGGCTTGCACACCGAGCTGGCTTGCACGACGGGCGCCAGACCTGGGCTGCTCGGGGGTCCTGTGTGAGCAACTCTCACTATTTGCAGGACTGGTCCCAAGCCTGCGGGAGCGCACAGCCGCTTGATGAGCACCAGGCGGGAGCCCTGGGAGGGCTGCATGAGAGCGGCTTTGGGGAAACCGCTCTCTGCCTGCCCCTTTCCGTGTTTCACGCTCCTTTGTCCTGCCTGCAGCTCTGTTTGTCCTCCAGGTTCAAGGCCCTGCACATGGCCAGGACTCCATGGGTCTCGCCCCGATGCCTCTGGTTCCGGAGCTTGGCCGGCTCCGTTGCTACGACTTGGACTCGCCACGGGACCTGCGACTGGCCTTGGACTGTCCGGCTTCGGGTCCCGGCGCCTCGATCTGCTCCCCGCTGTCCCCAGCCCAGCCCCGACAACGGCGCTTCCTAGAGATGGCAGCGAGCTGCAAGCAGTGCTGGCGTCCAAGGTAGGTGGCCCTCCAGGGTGATGTTTCTTTGCATGTCTTGGCTTGAAATATTCGGGCACTGCCCCCCAGTCAAGCGCTCTGGGGGGCAAGAGCCACCCCCTCATTTGCCCCGTGCTGTGGCCCAAACAGTGGTGGGGCAAAGGCAGAGGGAGAGGCGCTGCAGCCACTGGCCATGACAGGGAGAAGGGGAGCGGAGGGGCCCCGGGGGAGCCTTGCCCGTCTCCCCCACAAGCTGGCTTGGCACTGCCCTGGGCTGGCCCCCTGGATCCACGTGTCCTTGGAGGCCATGGGCAGGTGCTGCCGACTCTGGGCCTGGATGGGCGGCGCCAGAACGAAGCTGAGTGTGTCGGGAGAGCGGGGCTGGTGGAGAACCTGGCCCATGCTCCCCAGCCAGCGGTCAGGCACGCTGGAAGCCCTGCAGGACCCGCGTCCCGGCCGGCCGCGGCGAGGAGGCTCTGCCGCGGCTGCTTCCGCACCGGCCCGGCGGGGGGCTCAGCCCTCGGGCTGGGACGCCCGCGCCCGAGTCGCAGCCCCGGCAGCCCGGCGGGCGCCTGCTTGGGGAAGGCGGCTGGCTGGGGCACGCCGGGAGTTGTAGTCCGGCACATCTGGAGGGGGGCGGCTGGCACGGGCGCAGCGCGGGGGCGCGGAGGAAGGACCGACCGGCGCGCGGCTGCGGCTCGTCCGCCCCGTCTCCGGCCCTTCCTCCTCCTCCTCCTCCTCCCCCCCCCCCCGCGATCGGTCCCGGCCGCGCCCCTCCCTCCCTCCCTCGGCCCGGGCCGCCCTCGCTCGCTCGCTCGCTCGCTCCCTTCCGCCGCCGCCGCCGCCGCCGCCGCGCGTCCCTTGGAGGCGCTCCCGGATTCCTGCCGGCGGGCGGAGATTGGCTGCGCGCTCGGCGGGCTGCAGCCTGGCAGGGGCGCGCGTCCCGCGCTCGCTCCTCCCCCGCCGCCTTGCGCGCGACCCTCCCGCCGTGCGCCCCGTCGGGGCGGAGAGGAGCGCGGCGCGGCGGCTGCTCGGGCCTCGCGCGCGGGATGCCAAGATGCCCCCGGGGGCACCGGCCGGGCCGCGGCGGCGGCTGCTGCTGCTGCTGCTGCTGCTGGCGGCGCTGGGCTGGCCCGGTTCCTCCTCTCCGGCGGCCTCGTCCGCCGCTGCCGCTGCTGCCGCCGCCGCCGCCGCCTCCTCCTCCTCCTCCGCGGCCGCGGGCCCGTCGGAGCGCACGGCGCTGGCGCGGGAGCGCTTCAAGGTGGTCTTCGCGCCCCTCATTTGCAAGCGGACGTGCCAGAAGGGGCAGTGCCGCGACAGCTGCAAGCCGGGCAGCAACATGACGCTCATCGGCGAGAACGGGCACTCCATGGACACGCTCACGGGCTCCGGCTTCCGCGTGGGTGAGCAGGCGCGGCGGCGGCGGCGGGGGGCTCCTCTGGGGGTGGCCCCGCTCTTCGCGCCCCTCTCCAAGCCCGGCGGTTGCGGGGTGGCCAGCAGCGAGAGGGTTAAAGCAGCTAACTGCGCTTTGGATGCAGGAGGGCTGGGAAGCCGGGCCTGGCCCGCCGGGAGGCCCCTCCGGAGGCGGGAGGTCCACCGCAGTGGGGCCACCAGGCCGGAGGCTCTGCGTGGGGCCACGAGGAGCAGGTCCTGTGCCGAGCTCCGTGCTCGGGCAAGTTGGCAGCAGGGAGGGGCCTGGGGGAGCTGCCCCTGAGCCGCGGGGGTCCCGCGTGCCAGAGACACCACTGACCGGGATGGATCTGGGAGTCCCCCCTGGCCAGCCGCTTCTCCTGTGCTCCGAGCCGGCCTTCCCTAACATGATGTGCTGCGGTGTGACTCTGGCTCTCCCCGTGGGGTGAACAGAGCCAGAGATAGGGAGTGATGGGAACTGTGTCCAGGAGGCGGTAGTCCTGGAGGACAACAGATCAGAGCAGGTGTGTTGTAATTTTGGCAGGATGGGGCAGTGTTTCAGCTTTGCGAAGGGTCAGTGGAACTTAGCTTGGCTTGCAGCGTGATTTTGGGGGTTACCTCTGCTCAGTGCTGCTCATGGTGCTTGGAGTTGTCACCCAACCCATCCAGAAGGCCCCAAGGTGGGGGCAGGCGGAGGCTGGCACCTCAGTTTCCCCAAATGCTGCCTGGCTTCCATCTAGAAGTTCGCGTGCCCTGAGGTCTTGACCCTAACCCTAAACCTGTGTGTATGGAGGGCATCCGAGTGTGAGAACCTGAGTCTTGAGCGCTGAATTGCTCAAAGTGAATCCTCAGCTGGAGGAACTCTGGGGAGAGTGAATCGTGCTTCATTTTCAGACGGAGGACTGTACCACTTGTGTGTTTGTTGGGGGAAGTGGAAGCCTCGGGCCTTTCCCTCCCAAGGACACAATTTTGGATGCTGTTTTCACATAACACGTGCATTTGTAGGTGCAGACTCACTGCCAGTGTTCCTCCCCCCCCGCTCTCTCTCCCCCCCCTCCCCCCTCCCCCACTCCCCTTCTCTCCATTCGCTCCCAACCCCTTTCCATTCTTCCCTCAACTGCTTTTGGCTGCTGGAAAACCTTACCTCATGCCCTGGTCCGTCTCTTGGGGGCCCGACGGCCTCCGACTTGTGGCAGCTGAGCTCAGATCCGTTTGCCAAGCACACACACACGGAGATCGGCGTGGCCTCACCGAGACAAACACGCAGAGGCTGCAAGGGCGTTTGCTGGGATAGACCGGAGCCAAAAGGGACTGGAAAGTTGCTCTGTGGAAGCAGGAGATCGCCGAAGCCCCCACGCCTCTTCTGGGGCCGGGGAGCGGCCTGCAATGACATCGAGGGCTGCGGTGCTCCTCTTTCCAGTTCTGAGTTGTGAGGTGCGGTGCCCTTTTTTTGGAGTTGAGCCGAGGGGCTCAGATGACCCCTTTTGCTGGGCCACAGAGGTAGGACTGTAAGCCGCAAAGCTACACAGAGTTCTGTCGCTTTGTCCAGGACCGAAAAGGAACGGGAAGGTGGGCCAGTGAGCGAGGGAGGCTGAAGTGGGAGACTTTCAGCCAGGAGCTCTGCGACAGGTCCCCAGTTCCGTTCCAATTCGTCCTCTGAAAAGAGAAGCGTACTCTTGCGGTGTTTGCATTAAAGGCGGATCCCTCAGACCTAGTGGCCGCAGCCGGCCCTCCTGGCATCCCCAGCTGGCCCTCAGGGCTTCCGAAGAAGCCACCTTCTCTTCCCCTGGTCGTCCTGCCCCAAACCAGCAATCATTTCGTGGTTTCTTTGCTTTTGGGCAGGTTGAAAGCCTTTTCCTGAAGCGTAATCCCTGGCAGAAGGTCCTTGCCAGCTCCAGCATCTTTGGGTGTCTCTGGCCCCGCCCCGTTTGCCTGAGACTCCGCCCACCGCTGGGAGGTGGGCCCGGGAGTTTCTCCAAAACTGAATTTGGCCGCCTGGCAGAATTGGTTCCACACCCCCGTCATAAACAAGCAACTTGGCTCTCTTAAAGACTGTTAGACGAGCCGACCAGACTATGCGTATTCAGTTTCGTTGCAATGGCCACCCGATCACCAAATAGAAAATGAGATTAAAGGGGGGGGGTGGCGCATGGGTCTCAGTCCTGGAAGACACTCCGTCTCTTTCCGCTTTCAAGGAAAACTCCACTGGAAAATATTGAAATGTCCCGTTTGGCCGTACGGAATCCAGCAGCCGCAGTCGTGTCTGGAGGGGCTGGTTGTGTGGGGAGAGTCGCTCGGCTTTCTGTGGCCTTTCCAGTCATCCAGTGCCCCAGTTTGACTCGCCTGGTGGCTCAGGGTGAAAAGAGGGGGCGCCATGGAAACTCTTCCTTGGCTGGTCTGCATACAGGAATGCGGGGCAGCGCTTAATGTCCTTCCAGCTAATGGAATCCAGAGGTGGAACCTTGGCTTGGAAACTCGTCCTGCCGGCCAAGAGCAGGAGAGAGGTGGAGGTGGAGCCTCTGGGAACGTGCAGAGAGCCAAGAGCCCGAATCCTTCCAGTCCCTTTTTGGATCCAGGCCGGAAAGGGGGATACAGGCTCCCCTTCCGCACTCTCCCTCCAGCCCGTGGTAGATCTGGTGTTTTCGTTCTGCATCGCCTGCCTGTCCAGTGTTTTGTTTTCCTCGCACAAAAGTTCAAGATACCCGCCGCTCCCAAACCCACAATGTTTGTTGAATCTGCAGCCGAGGAAGGAGGCTGGAGGCTGACATGATGTGGCGGCATGAGAAAAAACCCACGCCTCTCCCCGCTTGGCGGCTTTCTGTCCTGGGTGCCCTCGTCTCCCTCTGGCCCCAGCCTTCCCCATCCCCTGAGCATCTAAATTCCGAGGTGGGGCTGCCTTATCTCGGACCACCTCCTTCTAAGATAACCCCCTCTCGACATTTTAAAAAATGTTATGGGGCTTTTGTGATCTTAATGGAGCATTGCTGACAGTTCTGGGTTCCATCCATGTGTGTCTCAGTAAGGCTGGGAAATATTTATTTATTTATGTTGATGGATATCCTGCCTTTCCCCCTCAAATATCTTACCTGACACTCAGGTGAGACACTGCCACTCAGTTTAGAAACCCAGCGAAATGGGCCAGTATGAAGCACTTTCTGTTCTAGTTAACACCAACCCTCTCTCAATCTTCGATGCAGCTTTTAGTTGCCATAAACCCATCCCTGCTGCTTAGGACTCCAGTGTCGCACAACAACGTTGTGGTGTTTGTCACACCGAGGTTGGGGGGGGGGGCTTGGTTTGGATGGCAATACAGTCCCCCATTTATTTAGGGACTATCATGTCGTGTCAAACTAGGTGCCCACGTTATATCAACCTTGTGTTGCAGGTTGCCTGAGATTAGACCTATGAATTTTGCCTCCAAATGTGATGCCACGTTTCATCAGCTGAAAAATTAAGTGTTACAGCCCCGAAAGGGCAAAGTTTGCCTAATATTGTGTTTGCAGCCGGCATCCATTTGAACTGCTGAAATGGAAAGGGGGAAAAAAGATTTCAGGAAAACAAAGCGCTTGAAAAATTGACTCCTTACATAACTGCCTATACATCAAAAGACTTGTAACAGCAACCTGGATCTATTCAGAAACATGAGGGTGAATCTACATTTTTCTTGTTATAATTCCCTACCCATGGCTTATCATAAATATTCTCTTTTATTTGTGAAGGTTTTGTGGTTTTAAGAGCACAATTCTATCTGTGTTTAGACAGGAAATTTTTTTTGGGGGGGGGACCATGAGTTCATGAGTTGTAGGACTTTCTCTGTACTTGGATAGTTCTCTGTATGTTTGTTTAGCCCTTTGGTGGCATTTTGGGGAAATATGTTGAATATGGATGTTACTCATCTATCTTGGTTGTTTTTCTGTTTCGGCTCTTCTGCTTTGGCGGTGCAGCCAGCTGATGTGTTTCCTTTCCCCTTCAGCCGCAAAGCGGAGTTTGGGCGGGGAAGAGCCGGGATCGCTTGGCTGTCTGGCCAGGCTTGGACTTGCGTTTCTCAGGGGAATCTCGTCTTGTTTTCTCCTGTAGCCAGTGCACTTAGCCTTGCTGTGGAGAACAGAGAGACTGGAGAATCTGGGGCTTCCTGTGATCTTGGCCTCCTTCCCCACTTCTGGATCTCTTGCTCCTGAGCACGTGCAGAGTGCTTTTCAAGGTGCATGCTTCTGGGAGGGCAGAATTGCCAGGCCTGAGGGGGTGGGCTGGAGGCTCCCTCGATCACCAGCCCTGCTCTTTCTAGAAAACACTGACAAAACTTGAGGGAAAGCCCCTTCACTGTCCCCAAATGCCCCCCCAGGTTCAGTACCTGGGAACGGCGTCTGTCAGAACCTTGCCAAGTCTGCCAGTCCGGGAGATCAAGGGGACGCAGCCTCTTTCAGTCCGGGGGCCACATTCCTGGACCAGAGGGTCATGCCCAGGGTACCCTCATACTGACATTCAAGGCCCCCCCCATGCATGTTTAGACGGACCCCACCCCTCCCACCCACCACACAACTTCCAGCGTTCCCCGTGAGGCTCTCAGGTCCTGCAAAGAGAACAGCAGAGGGGGAAATCTCCCACTCCCCCCCCATATTTAGGGCCACATCCTGCCCATCGGAGCAGTATAATCCCCTCCTCTCTTCGCTTAAGAAGACTCCCACTCCGGCGTCTCCTTCGCAAGCCCCCCTTGCATTTCAGACTCCCCGCTTTCCGGGAGACGCAGGTATGCACCTGCCGGCCTCTCCCGGATTGTGGCACGTCCGTCCGTCTTGGATCGGCAGATGATTCAGCTTCTGAGTCATGTCTGAGTGCCTTCCCTCCGGAGGCGCTGGGCGCAGGGCTTGAGCGGGGCGTGTTTGCCCTCTCGCTTGGCCGCTGTGCAAGCAGGACGCTGGATGAGGGCCACCCTGCGCACTGATGTTCTTGGGGTCATTTTAATTGATTTCTTTAATTCCTGTGCTCCAGACGGTCCTGCGGAAACAGAGATGCTGTCGGGTTTTCTGTCCCGGGACCTGATCTCTTGGGATGGCCTGCTTAGTGGACTAACCGAAGATGCCAGTGAGGGAAGAATGGAAAACCAAGCATTTTTGCTTGTTCGATTTCTGCCTTGCCTTTCTTCTGCAACGACCCCAATGGGGGTTAGTTAATCCTCCATATTATCCTCACAACAACAGCCCTGCGAGGTTGGATAGGCTGAGAGTCAGTGAGTAGGCGGACGTTACCCAGGGAGCTTCGTAGCTGAACGGGGTGCAGAATTCTCATTGTGTGTCTGAATCCAACCCTCAAACCCCCACGCTGGCTTTCCGTTACTGCAGCTTAAAGCTCTTAGGAGAGACATTTTGGGCTGTGCACACGGGAGAAAACACTGAAAATGCTCTACATGGTGCCTGGAAGGAAGGGCCACGTACGGCGGTCGTGGCCACCTGGCGAATCCGGAAAAGGCCAGACCTGACCCCAGGGTCGGTGAGGTTCCCCACAGCTACCCAGACGGCTGGGATCTTTCTTGCTCCAGCCTGCAGAACACACAAGTATGCGAGGGGGTTTCTGTCCTGGGCTAAGGCAGCAAAGGAATTTCTGCACATCCCTCCTGAGGGAACTCAGACAAAACAAAACCGAAAAGCTCCAACTAGCTTTTCCTCGCCGGATCGCTCCTTGCATAGCTGGGCTCCGTGCCCTGTTTGTATTTGGGTTTCTTTGTTTGTGTGTTTTGTGAATGAAGGCATCTGAGCTAGAAGAGCCCGCGGGACTGTGGCTGATGGATGTGGCGGCGGCTGCAGGGGCATGTGTGTCCCGGGGGGCACGGGGGGGGCGTTGCCAGCCTCCTGGATGCTGACTCAGGGCTCCGGTTTTCAAAGCAGTGCGTGTTGTGTTGCTCTAAGTGAGGCCTCTCTTCTCGCACTTGGACAGAAAGTTGCTTTTTTTCTGAGCGGCTCTGTTTATCCAGAAGCTTTTCCTCCGCGTTTGGGCGTGTTTCTGAAATGAACGCCCCCACAGGCACTTGTGCAGCTGGAACAAAAGAAAATTCTTCGAAGTTGTGCGATTTCACAGCCTCTGCAAGCTTGTTTTTCCACACTCGGTGGATCTAATGCTTGGAGTCTCCAGGTTGGAACATAAAAACATGCCAGGAAGATGTTCCCTTCACCTAGAAAGTGATCTAATTCAACTTGATCCTTTCACTTGTTCCTAGTAAACAACAAAACTTTTTCTTAAGTAGGTCCCCTGTTTAATTTTTTTTGTTGTTGTCCTAATACACCACCAGCATTTGAATTTTTTTTGTGGGTCGGGAAATTCGAGCATGCGATTTGTTTCACTTTCTCTAGACATTTTTACTGGAATACTTGTAAAAGGTAACCATAACAACATATATTTCCTTTATAGTGTTTCAACTTAAGGCGAAAATATACACAAAGTTGTTAAAAGTGTTGACAGTGATACATTTTGTGCAGGAAGGGCTGACCAACACACAGAGTTAATTCCATCCTCTAAACTTGTTCAGGCAATTTCAGTTTTTCTGTCACTGCCTATTAATGTTATTCTGCACAGGGACATAAATGTATTTAGTATTAACAGATATTAATACATTTAATACTAAACACATGAATGTGTTAAGTGTTACATGTATATCCTCTTTCCTTTTCTAAGCAACTGGATGGGTGTTATTAATCCTCCTTTCTGCCATATCCTCACAACAACCCTGCGAGGTATGTTAGCATAAGAGTTAGTGGGTGGCTCAAAGTAATCTGATCTGTTCCCAGGCCAATGAGGACTAGAACCTTGTCCAAAAGCTTCGTGCCTGTTCTATAGGTGTTTTCCCACTCCGTTGTTGGGGAGAACAGCTTGAAAAATACAAAGGACAGCTTCCCATTGATGGTTCCTGATGAACTGAGGAAATGGAAAATGTTTTTGGCAAAAATACAGTGCAGCTGAATTTTCCAGAAAATGTTCCGCCCTGTATCACTGGCCTTATCCCAGATCGAAGCCTTTCGGGGTCTTGGGCAAAGGAGGACCTTTCCTGTCACCTGCTACCCAGTCCCTTTTAGGCAGTCCGACTGGTGCCCCGTGCAGGCAAAGGGAAGTTCTGCTTGTCCAGGATCTGGCTTCCCCATTCGCTCCTCTTTTGGTGAAATGCCAGAAAGCTGGACTGTGAGTTAAGCATCGTCCCCAGAAACCCGCAGGGATAGGGCATGAAGTCGTGGGGAGCCCTGAGCATGTGCTAAGTGCCTTACCGCCACTGCTGTGAAGGAGCACAACCAGCTCACGCAGAGCCGAGACGTGCGTCTGGTGAGCAGCGCAGCCAGCGGGGCAGGAGCAGGGGAGCTGGAGGCCAGAACCGCGGATGGAAGCCTCTAGCTGGTCTTAGCAACTGAGCCGTGCTTGGGATATGGAGGCTGAGTACAGGACGCCCCCCAGCCCCCCTGAAGTTGACATGTCTCGGTCTCTTTTTCTCCGTCTCTGCTGCCCTCCGCTCCAGTGGTTTGCCCCCTGCCCTGCATGAACGGCGGGCAGTGCACGTCTGGGAACCATTGCTTGTGTCCGCCGGAGTTCACCGGGCGCTTCTGCCAGATGCCAGCCGGGCGCCACGGCCTCTCCCAGCAGGCCCGGGGCCCGGGCGAGGACCTGCCCAAGGAGACGGGCTCCACCAAGCACGCGATCTACGCGGTCCAGCTCATCTCGGACGGCCACGGCGACGCGCCCTCCGGGCCCGGCTCCAAAGGCACCGTCAGCCACTCCACCTTCGTGGTGCCCCTCGGGCCGGGGCAGCACTCCTCCGAAGGTACCGGAGGGATCCGTGGGGGGCCGGGGTGGGCGCTGGGCGCCGGCGGCCCGTGTGGATGCAAGGCCCCATCTCGCCTCTCCCGCCCTCCAGTTCAGGTGCACCAGCCGCTGGTCAACGTGCGGGTGCATCACCCGCCAGACGCCTCCGTGCAGGTGCACCGGATCGACAGCCTCAGCTCCGAGGGGGGCGGGCCGGGCAGCCAGCAGCACCTGATTCCGCACCCGGCCCCCAAGCCGGCCTTCACCCGGCCCCCCACCCAGAAGCCCCTGGGGCGCTGCTTCCAGGAGACGATGCCCAAGCAGTCGGTGAGTGAGCGAGCGAGTGGGCGGCCTCGGGGCGGACGTGGTCCCTGCGGTTGAGGGCGGAACGGGAAGAAGGGCAGCTGAAAAATCCAGGGATCGGACAAAAAGCCGGGCTTTTTTCTGATGCTGAAGAAAGCAGAGCCGTGCAGGTCAGGCTTGGGGATCTGCGGTCTCCCAGTTCTTGCCAACCGCAATTCTGGGCAGCCCCAGCTTGCATTGGCTGGTGGTTGGGGATGATGGGAACGGCAGTCCAACAGCAGGAAGCTGCTGGCTCCCTGCGGTGAAACATCCCTTTTTTAGTTTTGCCGTGCTGTCTTTCTGGAGTTAACATCCGCCTAGCCAAATGAGGATGATTTGAAAAACGTGTGTTAGCAAAAAGATCATTAAATTCAGATAAGGGAAAAAAGCGGCTAGAAACTCACAATGCATCCAAGATTACAGTGAAATAGTCTAAACTTGATGCATAATAAACACAGAGCAAGGTCAAAATTAGCAGGCCGAAAGATGCAGAAAAAGCATCCTATGCATGTTTGCGGAGGAAAAACAGCTCTGCAGCTCCCGGCTGGCTGGAGAATTTTGAGAGCTGTACGACTTTTTTCCTGCTGGTCTGTGCAGCATGGGGACCATGGGTAACGGAGTCCGTGCAACCCCCTTACATGGCACTGCCAGGATGCTGGCCTGCCCAATTTCGATTTAGTTTCTTAATCTATGTTGTGCTGTTCTTACTTTTTGCTGCAAAAGTCAAAAAAGCCGTGCTGCAAAGTCGAGTCTTGCCTTCCAGGGCTCTCCTTATTTGGATTCCTTCTGCCCCATATTTCATTTCTTCGGTGCAATTCTGTGCAAGTTTAGGCAGAAGCAGAGTCTACGTGCCAGGAGTGGCTGGCCAGTTTTTTTTTCTGAAATGCGCAAGACGGAGTCTGAACTCCTTTTTATTCAGCCTCGTTGGTTCGCCTTCTGGGAAATGACTTGCTGTGTCTGGTGGCTGTTTGGAAAATGGGTCGGGACCACCTCTGGCAGTCCTTTGGTGCCCACCGATCCAAAAAGGCTGGGTGTCCCTGTAGCCATGTGAATTAAATGGAGCCTCCACTTTCAGGATCAGTCTACCTGATTCATGGATGTTGAAGAGAGAGAAAGGGGCGGATATTGCCCTCTGGCTGGCTGGCAAGAGAGCAAGGGGCTAAATGCACCTTCAGTCCAACCCTGCATTGGCGATGGATGGATTTTTTAAAGTATTGCAGGAGAGCTAGCTGCATTTTTGGATAGGTGGGGGTTGGATGTGGGCAAATGATAAGATGCCCAGCTCAGTTTCTTCACTCACTAAAAGTGGCAGTATGTATTTTAAACGATGACGATTTGCACACTCCCATTCCATCAATGAGAACTAGCAACTTGAAAGACAAAATTTAAACCAGCCTCTCTTCGGGGTGTTGTGTTTTTTTCCCCCCCATGCTTGGTGTGGAGATGGGCAGATGTAAGGCTCAGCTGTAACAGGAAGAGAAATGGGTGGAGAGGGGAATGTGTGAAATACTGCCTGTTTTCTCTGTCTTTCCCGCTTCTCCCGGGGATGCAGTGCGGAAGCAACCCCCTTCCGGGCCTCACCAAGCAGGAAGATTGCTGCGGCAGCATCGGCACCTCCTGGGGGCAGAACAAGTGCCATAAATGCCCCCACCTGCAGTGTAAGTCGCTCCTTTGCCCCCCCCAGAGCAGCCTTCCCAGCTGCTGCCTGGGAGAGGTGCTGGATTTCAAAGCCCATCATTTCCAGCCAGCACAGCTAAGGGCCAGCGATTCTGGGAATGGTTGTCCAAAAACCTGGAGGGCACCCGATTGGAGAAACATCCTACTCCGAGCTGAGAGCCCCCAGATGTGCTGGACTACATGGCCCACCTTCCTCAGCTTAGCGGGGCACTGGCTGGGGATGGTGGATGTAGTAGTCTGGCACAACCTGGGGGCATTTGGCTGCGACTGTAATGGGGAAGCTCTTTCGGCTCGGGGGCCGCATCCCAGGGCCGCATCCCAGTGGTGGGCGGAGCCAAAGGGGAAGGGGCGGGGCCGGGATGCAAAACCGCGCAGGCATCTTGCAGCTTCGAGAACTGCCTGCCGCTAATTCGGCCTCGGAGAGGAATGTTTGTCTCGGAGAATCGGGAAACCTGCTCAGAAGTGGGGGAACGCTGGTGGCTGGGAGAAAGGGGGCGGGTCCAAGGGAAAGGGGGCGTGGCCACTTGGGGAGCGCTGGGGGCCAGGAGTGCCCCCCCAGAGGCTGTACCGGGCCCTCTGGTCTGGGATTATGCCCCTTCTAGAGAGGTTGCTCTGTGCCGCTCCCATCACGCCCCACCAGCATGGGGTAGGGATCATGGGAGCTGTAGTCCAACCTATCAGGAGGGTGCAGGAGCTCAGTTAGAAAAGCTCGGTGGAGCAGCCGGGGTGTAGCTTCAGCACAAGAGCATCCCCATCTTCCAAGCCAGGAAAAAAGCTGCACCTGTTGAATTCCTGCCGCGGCCCAGTGCATGGGCGTCCTGCCAGGCAGGCGGGAGTGTGGGGAGCGGCAGCAGAGGGAACCCTGGCTAGGAAGGAGAGCCTGTCCGAGAAAGGACCATCTGCATCAGCCTGGCCGTGCCGGCCTCGCAGAGCTGCTGTGGGGCAGGGACCGGCGCTCCCTCCCCGCCCCGCCTCCCCGCAGGCCCCGGCCTGAGAGTTTTTCCACGCTGCAGGACTGCCGGGCGGGGGGCCGGGAATGTTCTTGGCCTCCTTGCTTCCCCTTCCGGCCCGAGGCGGGCGGCTGGCCGGCCTTCGCCACTTCGCTGGCCTGCGGGGGGCTGCCTGGCTGGGCCGTCGCCCCCGGCCGCCCCCTGACCCCCGCCTTCTGCAGGCATGTGGTGCGTGATCCCCACAACGGCGGCGAGGGGGGAGGCGGGCGACGGTTTCCTCTTGTCGTCGCTGGCCCTCCCGAACATGTTGCCGCCTCGCGCTGGAGCAGCCGAGCCCGGAAACCCGGCGTGGGGCCCCTCCGGCCGAGTCCGCCCGCCTCAGGCCCCACGGCAACGTGAAGGGGGGCTTTGCAGCCCCCACAGGCCATTGTGACCCACAGAATCACATTTCCAGGGGGCTCTTCCCGTGTGTGTCTCAGGGGATCCTCCAGATGTACGTGTGTTCGGGAAGCAGATGTGTGTGTGTCTTGCTCTTGGCTTAGTGGAGCAAAATGCACACTCCAAACCGTGAGCCCCTTTAGTTCACGCTGTAGGATTCTGCAAGTTCCATGTAAAGCCTTTTCCCATCCCGACCTGAAGATGCTGCTGAATCCGGGGACCTTCATCTGGGCAAAGGGTTTATTCAAACAGTGAGCTGGGAGCTTGCCCCTAAAACAAATCATGATTCTGGTCCTCATGGTTCTGAAGCAACACTAGATTTTAGCAGAAACATAGGAAGCTTCTGCTTGCCAGGTCACAAGCCCTCATTTCTTCAGCAGCTCCAGTAAGTGAGCCAAGTTGCAAGCACACAGCGAGCACATTAGCTCAGGTCATCTTGGGAGAGGGTGGCTGAAGATTGCCTTTTCCTCCTCCTAAAATGACATTCCTCTCCCACTCCATAAATAATATTTGACCTACTGCTCTCCAGCCCTAATTGTCATGGAAATTACATTGTACATCTGATGCAGAAGTCCTTCTCTTCTCTGCATAGGTACACCCAGATTGCTGCTGTTGTTGTTAGTCGCGAAGTTGTGTCTGACCCATCGCGACCGCATGGGCAACACTCCGCCAGGCCCTCCTGTCCTCCACCATCCCCCGGAGTCCACTTAAGCTCGCACCAACTGCCCCAGTGACCCCATCCAGCCCCCTCATCCTCTGCCGTCCCCTTCTTCTTTTGCCCTCTATTGTTCCCAGCATTAGGCTCTTCTCCAGCGAGTCCTTCCTTCTCATTAGGTGGCCAAAGTATTTGAGTTTCATCTTCAGCATCTGGCCTTCTAAAGAGCAGTCAGGGTCGATCTCCTCTAGGACTGACCGGTTTGATCACCTTGCGGTCCAAGGGACTCGCAGAGTCTCCTCCAGCACCACAACTCAAAGGCCTCAATCCTTCGGCGCTCAGCCTTCCTTCTGGTCCAACTTTCACAGCCATACATTGCAAACGCCCAGATTACCAGCATATATTTCCAGTTTCTTTATCATTTGTTCCCGAGTGTGACACGCTTTTTCTGGAGCCATTGGAAGATCCCTGAAATAGGGGCTTGTCCACAGAGTTCTTCCTTCTGTGGGTGCGGGAAGAAATGTGGGTTTTGCAGCAGTGTGGGAGATGGAACTAAAGGGCCCATAAAATACTCTGCTTTCCTTTTGGGGGACGGTCCCTGCTCTGTTTTTCAGTCTCGCCCATCGGGGTGGCTCTCTGGTCCCGCCGTGCGGACATGGCGCCTGTGCGATGCCTCCCCTTACGGCCCTCCATCATGTGGGGGCTTCTGGCCGGACCGAAGGCAGGTTGCAGATGCGTGTGGGGTTCTCTGAAGCCTGCATTTTCCTTTTTCAGACCTGGGGGTGCAGAAAACGCACGGGATCGACTGTCCACAGGGCTACAAGCGACTGAACAGCAGCCATTGCCAGGGTAACACAAAACCCCTCTGCGCCCTTCGGGTCGGGGGGCTGAGGCATGCCGTGGAACGGGCAGGGAGGCAGTGGTGTCTCGAAATCCGTTCCTGGATCGCCAGCTCTAATTCCTTGTCTCACCTTGGACGGCGTCGGATTTCCTGCAAATCCATTTGGACTCGTTCACGGGTTCCTGAAAATGCACAGATCTCCCCAGCCTGCACACGTATTTTTCATGCTTTAGCTTATGGGGAAAAGAGGCATTTTGAGCGAGTGTCTTCTTGTTTTCGCACAACTGGAGTGGCACCGTGGAAAGTTTAAAAACTCGCTTGCACTCTGCAGCTTGGGGAAAGCAGGGCTGTTGGAGCGTCTGCAGGCCGGATTCCTCGAAGCGCATCTGAGTCCGTTGCTCAGTCCTCCGTCAGCCCTGGCGCTTGGATCCTCCCCTTTGAAGTCCTGCCCTGAGCAGGAACGTGGGCTCCCCTGTCCCTCCGACTCGGCCACTCCGTGAGTCTAGTGCCGAGTTCCCGTGCCGCGAAATCGAGCACTGCACCGAAGGGGCACCGGCGACAGCCGCCCCCTGCCCATGTGCCCCAGCCACGGGCGCATGCAGGCTGCTGGGCACCGATCCGTAGCCTCTTTCCCCCCACAGATATCAACGAGTGCACCATGCAGGGCGTGTGCCAGGGAGGCGAGTGCCTGAACACACAGGGAAGCTTCCGCTGCGCATGCAAACCGGGACACGTTTTGGGACCAGGACGCAGCCACTGCATGCGTAGGTATCGCGCCGAGCGGGAATCTCCTCCTCTTCCTCCTCCTCCTCCTCCCTCTTGCTCTTCCCCTTGTTTCGGCCCTTGGCTTGTCAGTTCTCTGGGCAGGTTGAACATCTGACGCTGGGGAGCTGGGCTGGGGCTTGGCCAGTGTTCGGTGCCGCGGAACACCAAACACCTCCCCGGCGCCAGCACAAAATGGCCGCAGCAGGAGGCGTGGCTAAGCCCCAGAGGCAACGTCCCAGAAGGCTGAGGGCAGGCACAGCGGGGTCTGATCCCCACCCCATCCTGCAGTTCCTCTGAATCCGGTTCTTAGCCCCAGAGAAACCTCCTGGCTTGCGCTCCCAGGTGTCAGGAATAAGTTTCGCTTGTGTCAGAGCCGGTCGCTTCAGCATCTTGCAGCGATTCCATGCTGGCCTTCCCCAGTCTTGTGGTGCTGTTGAACTCACTGCACATGGGCAGAGGCCCTCTTGCCTGCAACGGTGTTGTTGTTTCTTCATCGTGAGCTATTAGATTTATCTGTCACCTCTCTCATGTGCCTGCGTTTTCCCCCTTGCCCCACAGGCGCAGGGTATTTTCACAACAGCCCTGTGAGGTAGGTTAGGCCAAGAAGGTGCGCATTTGAATAGTAAGTGAGAGCAGAAGAGAAAAGCAGCGACGCCACCAAAAATTCTTGGATCTTCTGGCTTGCAGCCCTTAAAGGCAGCTAAGCCTTAGAAAATTCCGGCCTTTTAGGATCGCGTGAGAAACGGCCCACCTGGGAAGGCACCCCGGGGTCGGTGCTTGGGGACGAAGGGCTGACTCCCGGTGGGAACCCAGGGGCCGGTTTAGGAGCCCCGAGGGCCAAACTTGGCCTCCAGTCCTGAGGTTTAGCCCCCTTGTTCTCATGGGACTGGCAACCTGATTTCCTGGAATGGAGCTGTATTTTATTCTGTTCCGTATAACTGCCTCTTTTGCTTCCGGCCCTTCGGGTGCAGGAGCTCAGGGTGCCGTGTGAATTCACAACTGCTATTGTATCTGCACAACACACCTGCAAGGTAGTTCAGGCCGAGCGAGCGAGCCATTAACTCGGCGCTTCTTGGCTCGTGGGTTTCGGAAGCCCCTCACACTCCTGTTGCTGCATAAAGCACAGCTGCGCTCTAACTGCTCTGCCTCTCTTCCCCTTTTTCCCCGGTGGAGGACAGCGGAGAAGGCTGGGGAGAAGAGCTTGTGTTTCCGGCTGGTGAGCCCCGAACACCAATGCCAGCACCCTCTGCCCACCAAACTCACCCGCCAGACCTGCTGTTGCAGCGTGGGAAAGGCCTGGGGGGCCCGTTGCGAGCGCTGCCCCGCCGACGGAACCTGTAAGTGGCGAATGGGCGTAGGACGCGGCCTCGTCCCGGTGGCCCTTTTGTGCCTTCGGCTCTGTGTCAGAGAGCGTGTCTTTCCCAGCCCTGTGCGTGTGCTGAACTGCGCTCTTTCCCCTAAAAATGAAGCAAGGTGCTAGTCCTCATGATTCCTCAGAAAGGGCTAATTGGATTCGGAACCGAGGAAGTTGGCTCAGCTGTTACGTGGGGCAAGTGGTCCGTCCAGCTCACTGTTGCCTCCGCATTACCTAAATATCTGTCCACGGACATGCGCTCCCCCTGCAGGTGTTTCGTGGCACTCGCTCCTCTCTCTGGGAACGCTGGACCCATGTGCTGGCTCAGAGGGCAAGCGAGCCGGAAGTGTTGTGTGCTTACTTTGTGCCTCTACCGCCCCGGCAGCTTCTTTCCGCGAGATCTGCCCTGCGGGAAAAGGCTATCACATCCTGACCTCCCACCAGACTCTGACTATCCAGGGAGAGAGCGAATTCACGCTCCAGATCCACCCGGACGGAACGACCGACTTCCAGCAGCAGCAGCAGCAGCAGCAGCCAAAAGTGGAGTCACCCACCCGTCTGCCTCCGGGCAGCGATTCCCAGGAGACGGACGGTGAGTCCTGGGCAAATGGAAGGAAATTCCTGGGACTCCCGGGCAGTCTTCACCAGCCTGGGCTCCTCCTTGCTGGCAGGGGATGATGGGCACTGCGGTACAGCCAGCTCCGAAAGCTAAGCTACCCCAGCGTCCTCCTGACTTCTTTCTTTCTTGGAACATTTTTCAAAACTCCTCTCCGGGTGGATGTAATAATCACACGGTAACGATAATACAGTGAGTGAAAGGCAAAGCGGAACCCAGGCAATCTCCGCTGGTGCTTCGTAAGATACGAAATGCCAGTCGAATGTCTGAAAAGGGCGCCGAACCCCTGGCTTGCGGCACCAGTGACGGCCAGACGAGATTTCCTCTCCCGCCGTCCCCTCTTTCCTCCAATCCCCCTTCTCCCTCTTTTGGTGGGATCTTGTGAGCGGCGGATCGGCCACTGTGTCTTCAAGATGCTGGACTAGGTAAACACACGGTCCGATCCAGCTGGCCAAAACTGCTCTTATTTGCCGTGAACGATTGCACTTGTCAAATGCTCTGACCTTCCCGTTTCCGTTTGTGTTTTGCAGCCATCACGCCGCCTGCGGTAAGTACGGAAGCGCCACAGGATGCGGGGAAAGGAAATCTTTCGCAGGATGAAGCGGAACGACTGGCTTTAAGCCCCCCCACACACACACACCCCAGGTGTTGCTTGTTCAGCTGGGAGCCCAGTGCGGGTAGAAACCGACCCATTTCGGCAACCAACTGCCCAGAAAGTTCTGGAGATCGATTTTTTGGGGAGGGGGAGAGTGAAAAAGGCGAATCTGCCTCTTGCAGTTGTGAGTTGTGGATGCGCTTAAATTTTCTCTAAGACAGGAATGGAGAGGGACGTAATACAATGGAAAAGTTGTGAGCCACCCCGAGGCTTTGTTTGCGATGGGGGCGGCATAAAAATGTTTTAGATAGATAGATGGATGGATGGATAGATAGCACTGCAGGGGGCCTCAGATTCAATGCTTCTAAGGCCAGAATGAGAAAGATTCCTATCAGAGCGTTATTCCCAAGGTTGCATTTATATTTTGTCTGTTTCCCCTCTTGCGAGGAGCTCAAGGTGGCTCAGATACTCTCCACCCATTCCCTTTTATCCTCACAACAGCCCTGTGAGGTAGGCTAGGTTTAGAGCTGCTGCCAGTCCGAGTAAGTCGTACTGGAGTATTTGGACAAGGAGGCTTTTGCGTCCTAGAAGACTGCGAGCCGGCAGGTTACAACCCTGCCTGGCTTTAGCTTGCTTTCTGTCGTCTCTCCCGCAATATTTTCAGCACCCCAGCCATGTGACGAATTCAGAAGAGCAGCAGGTCCTCGTCGTCAACACGCCCACCTTCCGGCCCCGATACCCTGGTGAGTACGAGGGGCCAGCGATGTGGGGGCCCGAGGCAGGCGCGGTCTCGTCCGGGGCGTAGGGATGCTCGCAAGATCTCCTGCTCCGTTTGTGGTGCTGTAGGGAGCTCAGGGCTCACCGGATGCAGTAGCGAGAGCTTTTCATCAGCATCTGCCGTTCCCCTTGGATTTCCCTCCCCAGTAACGCTAGGAGAAAAACGAAGCTTTCCAGCAACGTCTTCTAGCCCTCTGTTTCAAGGCCGCCTATTTTGCATGGCCTGGTCCGGAACGGGCGTCTTGGACTGGTCCGTTGCACAAAAGGGCCGTTCCAAGAGCGGAAACGAAAATCCCAGGAACTGGCTTGCGAAACGCCTGCAAGTTTTGGGACTCTCCTGGGGGGCGTCCCACAAGGGGGCGGGGGGGGGCTGAACTTCCAGATGTCCTGCTGCAGCACTGCCTGTTTCCGTGCTTCTTGTGTCGACCCACAGCGGTGGTCCCCAAGCCCACGACTGCCATCCTGGTTAAATATCCTCCGGAGGACAAGGGCGTCAACGAATTCTTTATATCCCCTACACAGGTAACAGGTAAGCTCACGTGGTCACCATTCCGTCTCTGCTTCTCTCCCTTCTTTTCCTGAGGGCCCCAACCCTGCCCGCTGTTTGGTGGACCCCCAGATATGTCGGAAATTGGGGAGCGGGGGCGGTCGGTGAAGGTGGCCTGTTTTGGAAGCACTTCCTGGAAATGCAGGCAGCAGAAAATTATTGCGACGGACAGAGAAGACTCTTCTCTGAACCGTGCTCAGTGTTCCTGTCGAAGGGAACACGTTTTCCTCCGGGGCCGGAGATGGAGCAGTGTTCTCCTTTCTTTCCGTTCTCCTTCCCACGCTGCTTTTCCTTCCGTCATCTTCTCTCGGTCCTTCGCGTCAGAGCCATGGGCTAGAAAATGAAGCCATCGCCTTCATCCACCGGGTTTCATGTCTTGGTGTGTTTGCTTCCCTGAGTGTTCCTCCCTCCCTCCCTCCCTCCCATCCTTCCTTCCTTCCCACAGTAGATACGGACACCTGCAGGGTAAACCGCAACTTTTGTGGGCACGGGGAGTGCATCCCGGCCACCACAGGGTTCACCTGCCACTGTAACCAAGGATACCGGAGGCACCCGCAGCTCGAATATTGTGTAGGTAAGGAGCATCTTCTCTGGAGTTCTCTTCCCGCTGCACTTGCTCCCGGCTTGCCCACGTGAGATTTGGGCTCAGGAAGGCCCATTGAAACGCCCCACAGGCCCAGTCCTGGGGCCGCGAGACTGGCCAGGTGGCCAGGGCACGATCCGGAACCCCAGCCCCAAGCTTGGGGAGTTGCTCTGAGGCTGCGACTTCGGGGCGCCCGCTTCCCACTTTTGCAGATCTGCCCGTGCTGCTTGCAGCTCTGAAGTTGCAAGTGCCGCTTCGGAGCCGGCAGGGGGGTTGTTCCAGGGGTGGGAAGTGGGGAAAGGAGGCCTCGCCGTCCCCCCAGAAACCCCGCAGTGCCTCAGCCGCTTCCCGTGAAGAGGGATGAACACGCAGCTGCAATCGGCCATGTCTGTGTTTTACGGGGCACGGAAACGCGGAGACAAGCCTCTCCTTTGTGCTTCTCCTGCTCACAGCGGAGATCCGAGGGCGTGCAAGAAACCCTTGCCTGAAATAGCCAAACTCCTCGGTCCTCTTAGTTTGACGCTTCTTTGCCCTGCCTTTGCAGACCGACTGGGCCTCCTAGGCCCTCTGAACATGCTCAGAGTTACAGTTACGTTCTGCCATCCCTGGGAGGTTGTCCATTCATACATAAAGCGGCGGGCGTCTTGGCAGGCCCTGCTATCCCAGAAGGCAAATGGTTGAGGCCAAAGGAAAAGCTCCTTTCTCAAGCGCCTCACCAGCAAAGCAAAAACCGCTTGTTCCAAACCCAAAGCAGCGCAGCCCTGAAAATCGCGCCCTTTGCTTTTTGGCATGCCGCTGCCCCGTTTAAAAAGAAACTTGAACCTTAATTGCCCTTTTAAATAATGTGCAAGTCAGGAAGGCCAGGAAGCATAACCAGAACCGGGGGAAGCCACACGCCATGGAGCAAGTGCCTGCTCTGTATGTTTGGCCCAGCAGGGCACCACACGGCGGGGTGCCCCGCATCACGCGTCTCCGGGTTCCCCGCATCACGCGTCTCCCTTCTCCCCGCTTTGACCAGATGTGGACGAGTGCGATTTGGACCCCTGTGGCAGCGGGAAAGGCGTGTGCATGAACACCGGAGGCTCCTACAACTGCCATTGCAACCGTGGCTACCAGCTCAAAGTCCACAAGGGAGTGCGGTCCTGCGTGGGTGAGACATGCGTGGGGCCCGGGGGGCAAGGCGAACGCCGCGGGGGTCTCCGTCCATGGTGCCACCCGGTATGTCTTCCTCCCTCTTCCCCTGCATCCCCAGATGTGGACGAGTGTGCCAAGCCCAACATCTGTGGGGACGGCGGATCTTGCATCAATTTCCCGGGACACTACAAGTGCGAGTGCCGTCCAGGCTACCGGCTCAAGACGCCTTCCCGGCAGCCCCTCTGTGAAGGTGACAATGCCGGGGGGTCTTGGGTGCGGGGAGAGGCTGTGCCGGCAGGCGAGGGGGAAGCAGGACTTAAATTTGAGGCATGGGTCGGTCCTGGGGGACGGAAGCACGGCCCAGCACGGAGAGGAACAGTAGCCTGAACCGGCGAAATGTCCCCAGCATCTTGTAGCAGGAGTGGGAAACATTCATTTCTGGCAGTCCTGAAGGGCCGTTCAGGCAGAGCTGGGAATGGTGCAAACGATTTGCATTTGTACACCGCTTTACCTGCTAAAGAGCCACCAAAGTGGCATACAACAGATGAGAGCGATGCAAACGCGGACGTTAAAAACCGCTGTGGGCGGAGGTAGCTACGCTTCCGCACACATGACCTGTCCCCTAAGGCTGCGACTGGTCACTGCCTCGAGCCTTGGAGCAACTCAGGAACACGGGTGGCTCCTTTGTGTGAGGGGTGTCGCCTGCACAATTCTTGCGCAAAGCTCACAAGTCTCTCAGGTCAGCTGTGCGGAAGTCGAACTTGCTTCCGGCTGGAGGGCCGTGTGAATGCTCCATGTGGGGGATGACGGAAGAGAGAAGCGGGCCAAGGTCTGCGCATCTGACGGGGGGGACGGGACCTGCAGGCTTCTGCCCCAAGCCGGCTTCCTCGCGCATTCCAGAAGCAGCCCCTTCCAGCCTCTGCACACCAGCCAGTCCTGACCGGCCTCTTCTGGGCCTGTGTTTCCTCCCCACCTTTCCAGATATCGATGAATGTCTTGACCCCGGGACTTGCCCAGATGGGCGGTGTGAGAACAGACCCGGCAGCTACAAGTGCTCCCCCTGCCAGCCGGGCTTCCGGGGCCAGAGCGGCTTGTGTTACGGTAAGAGGCCACACGCCGTGTCCCGGGGCTCGGACCACGATCCTTTTCCAAAGCCAGAATCCCTCCCTTCTTTGAAATAATAACCAAGAAAGGGTACCCCTGGGCATGTGTGGAGTGCCTTTTCGCAGCTGGGGAGGGGGCAGAAGAAGCCACTAATGGCAAGCCCTACGGTGAGCTTTCGGACAAGGCATTTCTTGTGAACGCACCGTTCTGTGCTCACGGTTTAGAGTCCCTTTGCACCATCTTGCGACTCTCCCATTTCACCTCCGTGTCTAACCTGCATGTCTGGAGACTTTTTTTTACAGCTGGAACAAAATGTCAGGTACGTGTAAAAGCGAAAGGAAGCGCCAGGTCGCTTTTACAGGTCCCCAGGCGCTGCAGTCCCTTTGTCTGTTGTTGCGCTCTTTTTAAGCAGAGCATTCCCACGTAGGGCTGCTTCAAAAAGATCTCCTGTTGGGCATCTGCCAAATCTGTTCTTGGAGTTTTGCATACAAAGCATAACTAAGATTCTAGCCCTCATGGCCAGAAAGAGGGAAACCTCGGCACACCTTCTCTCTCCTTTGCCACTTCTCCTTTTGCTACAAGTAAAGAAAAAAAGCCTGTTTTGAAAACTCGGCTAGCGGAATCAGGTTTTGCTTTGCTTTGCAAAACTGAAGCATTGGTGTATTGTAAACTTGTGCAGATTAATGTCCGACGTGCAAAACTTCCACAGGGGTTTTCTTGCTGCAGTTTGGCTGACTAGGACCAACCACACCAGACGTGCGCCTTGTTCTTGGCTTTGGGGGGAGGGGATTGGGTGGTCCTGGGGGGACAGCTTTGCCGGGCGACTGGGTGGGATGGGTGCTGGGTGCCGGCCCAGAAAGCTGCCCCCCAGGGACCCCTTCCTCCCGCCGATCGGGGGCGGGGCGGGGGATTCACCGGATTGCTCTCCCCGCAGATGTGGACGAGTGTGCCGAGGACGTCGCCTGCAGGCACGGCTGGTGCGAGAACACGGCCGGCTCGTTCCGCTGCTCTTGCGGGGACGGCTTTGCCCCCGCGTCCGATGCCCGCAGCTGCCTTGGTAATCCGCCCCCAAACAGGCCCACGCGTGTGCTGGCAAGCGGAGCTGTGCCACGTGGGACACCGTGCGGCTCAGTGCCTAGAGCGTCGGCCCAGGGCTCGGGCGATCCGGGTTCTAGTCCCCACTTGGCCTTTGTCATCATCGTCACCATCACCACGTTTTTATACTGCCCATAAGCAAAGCTCCCTGGGCCGTTTATAGCAATAATCATAGAATCGTGGGGACTTTGGGCCAGTCACGGCCCTTCCCCGTAGCCTACCTCACAGGGTTGTTGTTGGGAGGATAAGGGGTGGAGAAGCTTTTAAGCCCCCTGGGCTCCTTGCACGAACCCCAAAAGCAGGATATGCATGTAATAGTCATGAAAAATAATACCTCTCCATCCCCACATGGCTGCCAAGCTGCCTCGGATCAGTCACTGCTTTGTGGCCTTCGGGAGAGGGCGGTCCAACACAAATACGGCTCTGAGCTTCTATTGGGGGAAGGCCAAAAATCAAAGGAACAGAGGCGCACTTCTTCTATTAGCCAGACGGGACAGGAGACCAGTCCGTTTGCTTCTCTCCCGGCAGATGTAAATGAGTGTGAAGACGGGCCCCTGTGTGCCCACGGGGTGTGTGTGAACACGCTGGGGTCCTTTAAGTGCCAGTGCCCCGCAGGTTTCCAGGCAGTGAAGGACGGCCCACGCTGCGAAGGTGAGAGCTGGCGTCAATTATCTGCCGGGCCCCCTAATCAGGCTTCGTTGGTGTTGGCGCCAAACTTCTGTCGCCTGCTTTTTTCCTCCTCCCTCCCAATCGCTTTCCTTTTGTGTCATGTCTTTTAAACCGCAAGCCAGAGGAAGGTGGGGATGCTGGGCTGATTTGTCTTCAGAGGCTGCTTTGGGAGCGTTTTTAGGTTGAAGAGCGGGGTAACAATGCTATCCATCAAGAGAAATAACAACAACCCAGTTTTGAATTCCACTGTTTCTTGAGAAGGGGAAACGTGCTGGTGCAAGCGGCCCCCTTTCTGCCTGTGAATGGTTTGTCCGAGTTGCGCAAGCAGCAATTCTCTTGGGAAACAACCACCCCCCACCCAAACCCCTGGAGCTGAACATAAGGGAAATGACGTTGGGCCATGTTTTTGTGAGTGCAGGAGCAATGGGTGTGTGTGTGTGTGTGTGTAATTCCCCCTCACAGGCAGGGCCTTGAGAAGGTCCAGGACGTGTGTTCAGTCCTGTGGGGCAGCCCTGTGATGCAAGAAATTAGAGAGACAGGAAAGCCACTGAGCATGTGCAGAGCTGCATTTCTTTCCCTGCTGAGAAACGGTTGCCAGCCCCAGCCCTGCCACTTCTGGGCGACTTTCTCAGGCCCGGAGTGAAACGTTGGGGCAGGCTGTGCTCGAGCGTGGCGGTTGGAACGGGGCTGCTCCTTTCCTCCTTTCCGTGCCCTTCCAGACGTGAACGAGTGTGACTTCCCAGCCGCCTGCGTGGGAGGCAAGTGCTCCAACACCGTGGGCTCCTACCAGTGCCTTTGCCGGCCGGGCTACCAGTTGGAGGGGGGCCGGAAGTGCCGCGGTGCGTGAGCCCCCCCTCCCCCTCCCCAGCGGGGTCGGGACCGGGACCGGGATGGGGGTTCGGGGAGGGGAGGGAGCGGCTCGCTTGCCCCTCGGCCCTTCGGGGTCCGTCACTGCAGTGGGGGAGCTCGGCCCCACAACCAGCCGCTTGCCTCGCTGTGCCGAGCCTACACCGGACAGTGTCGGAAGGCGTGTGGGGCTGGACTGGCGGCGGGAAGGGAGGGAGGGCAGGTGCCGGCTTGGACGTCCGCCAGCTCCTCTCTCGCCCCCCACCTGGTTCTGCGCCCCTGCCGATCTCGGGAGCATTCCTTCCGAAATCATAAAAAGAAATCCTTTTCTACCCCTTTTTATTTTCAGGGTTTACGACTTGACCGTTTTAATTGGGGGTTTTAGTGTTAGTTGGGTTTTTCGGGTGCTCGGCTTTATTTTTTACATTTTGTGTTAGTAAACCATCCCGAGACTCCAGTAACGGGGCAGTCTAGAAAAGTTTGAAATGAATACAATAAAAATCAAGCCCTGTTTTTGGTGGCTGGGAGCCTGGCCGATTGAGGAGCTGCGCTGCGGCCCCATTTTTATCTGGGCGCGAGAGTCTGGCCCCCCCTGTCCTGGAGCTGGGGCTTCAGCCACACGCTTTGCATTTGGGTCTTCTCTGTAGGCTCCCCTTTTGCCCTCTGGAAAAACGAGGGGGGAAATGCCCAGGCAGTCATTTTATGCCAGGGACCCCCCCCCCACATCCCAGCTGGGCAGCCCTTTCTTGAGAGCACCCCAAGTGCCCACTGCCCCCCCAAGCTGGGCGGCCCCGTGGGGCCTGGAGGCGCCGTTGCGCCCGAGAGACGCCCGAGCCTTTGCGTCGTCTCCGCAGACATCAACGAGTGTGCGAAAGACCCTGACCTCTGCCAGCCGCACGGGACGTGCGAGAACACGGACGGCTCCTTCGTGTGCTTGTGCAAGGAGGGCTATGGGCCTTCGGAGGACCGGAAGAGCTGTGAGGGTGAGCATGAATTCCCATGGCGGGGGGCGGATCAGGAAGGAGGCTGCGTCTTGGTTGCAGCCCCCCGGCAGCTTTGGCTGTGGGGCTGCGTGGAAACGTGCTCAGCAGCATTATTTCCCGAGAGGGCCGGTCCTGGCGGAGCCGGAGCTGGGGCTGGCGTGCCCCGGGCGCAGAGAGTGACTCTTCCGCCCGCACCCAGAGCTGCCGCACAACAAGAAGGAGTGCTACCTGAACTTCGACGACACCGTCTTCTGCGACAGCATCCTCGCCACCAACATCACCCACCAGGAGTGCTGCTGCTCGCTCGGCGCCGGCTGGGGCGACCACTGCGAGATCTACCCGTGCCCCATCCTCAACTCCAGTAAGCTTCTGGGGCCGAGCTGGCCCCCCGTGCATGTGTGAGCGGGGGAGACGCAGTGCCGGGGGGTTCCCTCGCCCGCCAGGGCGAACTCTCCGTGTCGCAGTCCCATGGATTGTGGCATGGGGTCCATTTGCGCGCAAAAAGGACCCGGTTTTCACTCTGGAGAAAAAGGGCAGGCGGCAGCTGATGGGACAAATCCTACTTGAGATATTTCAGGGCTGCTGCTGGCCAAAAGAGGCAGGACCCGCTTAGATCAGGGGTGCAGGATCCCAGGTCCAGGGTCCCAAACTGGCCCCCTGTAGTTCACTGAAGGACCGCCCCCTTCCCTGGCTGAGCCCCTTCCACCAATTTTTGCAAGTTTTCCCCATCATCCACAGCAGCAAAGCCTTTCCTGAGGATCATCACTGGCGATCGGTGCTTTCAGTTACAACACGCTGAGATTTTTGGTTCCAGCCTTCCCCAGAACGTGGTCCCCAGGGACTTCTCCAAAATGAATTTTGGTCCTTGGGTTGAAAGCAGTTCAGCACTCCGGCCTATGCAGAGAAATAGCCTCAGGATGTTTGCTGTGAGGGAGGGGAATAGCAAAAGCGCATCCGCTGTCCTTGCATGGCAAATACACCCTCAAGAAGGCCGCGTGTGGGCTGGCTGTTCCACGGGGTCTGCAGCTTGCACCTTATCCATAATGGCAGCCCCCTGATGCCTGCGTTTCTCCCGCTTTGCCCCCTAGTCGAGTTCCACACTCTCTGCCCGGACGGCAAGGGATTCATTCTGGACGAAACTTTCCTGAACTACGGGGTCCCGTCTCACCGGGGTGAGTCTCTCGGAACTTGTCAGGCGGAGAGGTGCCGGCGTGGGCATCCTTCGTGCGAAGCCAGCCATTGGGGGTCATTCAAGGGTCAAACAACCCTTGCATAACCCTCATCATTCAGCCCTTAAGTGTAACCCTGGATAGCTGGGTTCACACGACCTGGATGAATGCAACATGCCGTCGCATAGTCAAAATAACTCACGATGTTCTAGGAAAGTTTTTATTGGCCACCGTGCGGCTGAGCGAATGGAGCTTTCTTATAACCTCCAGATAACCTGTTTTCTGGCTTTGCAGACATAGATGAATGCGCCTTATTTGGGGCCGAGATTTGCAAGGAAGGGAAGTGTGTGAACACGCAGCCGGGCTACGAATGTTACTGCAAGCAAGGTTTCTACTACGACGGGAACCTCTTGGAGTGTGTTGGTAAGGACTGCGGGGCACCCATCAGCTACAGCCCAAAGTGTATGGAGGGTATCAGGGTGGAGCAGGCTGGCCTGGGGAGAAGCTTCCTGAAACCAGTCGGATGGGGTCCGTGTAGCGCGGAGCAGACCTCCAGAAGTGTGGGACATCAACTCCCAGCATTCCTGACGCTGGGGCTTCTGGGAGTCGACATCCAGAACAGCTGGGGATCTTCTCCTGGCCTGTAGGATCCGGACTCGCAGCAACGTTCCAGTTTTTCAGCCAGGGGAGCTTTCCCAGGAATGAATCCCAAACCCTGACTTCATGTGTGCTGTGATTTCATCCCAGCTAGTACAGACCGAGAAGAAAGATTTCGGAGCTGTGGAGCGAGCCTGGTGGCTTTGTGGCCCAGGGTGCAGCTGCGATGAACAAGACAAGCTGTTGGGCATCATTAAGAAAGACTCCAGCTGCTCATCTAGGGCCAGTTAACACACAGTTCGTTCCCAGTGTGTGCAGTCTGACTGGGGCAGCTGGGGCTTGCAGCAAGCCATCATGGCTTAATTGAGGGTTAAACACGCCATACAAGCCCTGATGGTTAGTGCAGGTTGTTTATCCTGCAAATAATCCATGATGGCCACGTTCGCACAACACCTTGCAACTCCCCATCGTTTTGATTATGTATGTATGTATTTATTCAAAGCTTTTCTATCCGGTCCTTTCACTAAAAGCCTCAGGACGATAATACAATAACACTGGCAGTCACGTGTTCAGAACATCCACTGCACCTCATTGTGGCCTGATAAACCCGTCATAATTGCGGCATCGTGCAGAGCGGGTCACTTCCATCCAGTCTCACGAACTCCCAACCTAAATGGAGAGGAAGGGGACCTTGAACGCAGGGGGAAAGACAGGAATGTGGGGGAACATGGATGCTTCCGGGCTCTGAGCTCCAGGGCCGTCTCTCTTCTAGACGTGGACGAGTGTTTGGACGAGTCGAACTGTGTGAACGGGCGCTGCGAGAACACCCGCGGCAGCTTCCGCTGCTCCTGTCCGGCTTCCACCATGTACGACCCAGCTCAGAAGACGTGTGTGGTGGTTGCAAAGATCGGTGAGTCGGCCAGCCCTCGCTCTTCCTGCCGGAGAGGCGAGGCGTGAGCTCCCTCTTGGACTTTAGACATCTGCTTTCGGGCCAAGACAATCTCGGGCGCTCCGAGGTGTTTGTGGGAAAGATGCTGGTATTGTTAGGATGTCGGTGCTGTGAGACTGAAGCTGCTTTTGCTTCTGGGGATGAGGGAATGTGGGGGGAAACTAACTCAGGAGACGTCTGTGGGTTGCAGAAGAATATATGTGCCAGCAGCGAGAAGAGAAGGGCTGGAAAGCGACTCGTGGCACAGTGGAAGTGGGGCTTGGGGCAGGGATCTGGGAGATGCAGGTCCGAGTCCCCACTCCACCGTGACCTGTGCGAGGCACCCCCCTTCAGCCTGGCCTACCTCGCAGGGGTGTTGTGACTAGACAGATGGGACCACGTAAGCTGCTCCTGGCTCCCTACAGGTGGAAAAAAGCAGGAGAGAAAGACAGTGTGAGAACAAGAACGACAACTTCGGCAGAAGGGCAGAGCTGGTTCAGTGGGGGTCCCGATCCAGCCCTATAGCGTAGATGGCAGCACTGCGTTCCGTGGCTTCTCCCACTGACTGATCGTTTGGTGGATTCCTGGCTGTTGGGCAGTCCCTGGCCCATTCTTGCTGCTCTTAGCACTCTGACCTGTCGGGTATTTTGCCCGCTTTGCTGGAATGCGGCTCCCACAGAGTTCCCAAGATGGAATTTGGCTGCCCGGCCCTGGACCGCGGGGTGCGGGTGCCAGCGCAGTGGCATGGTCTAGGGCCCGCGTCCATTTGATCCGATCTTTTCCATGCGGTGGGAGACTCTTCCGCCCGCTCGGCGCAACCCGGGCCGCTCTGTGCGTGTGGGGAGACGGTGGGGGCAAACGCGAGCAAAGGGCCCTGCCTTTGGCCTGCAGATGTGGACGAGTGCCAGGACCCCGGGGTGTGCAGACTCGGCCGGTGCACGAACACCGTCGGCTCCTTCACCTGCGAGTGCCACCCGCCCCTGACGCTGGGCCCCGGCGGCAAGGAGTGCCAGCTGCCAGAGGCGCAGGCAGGTGAGCCCCGGGCCGGGCGGCCCCCAGGGGCCCCGCGTGGGCGGCCCCTGCTCCGGCCTGGGCCCCAGCGCTGGGGGGAGGGGTGCCGGGGCCGACCGGGGCAAGGGCAGGAGGCGCGGGGGCGGGGGGGCGAGGACCGACCGCGGGCTGCCCCTCACCCTCCTCCGCCCACAGACCGGGTGAGCGACCCCCGCGACGTCTGCTGGCAGCTGCGAGGGGAGGACGGGATGTGCTCGTCTCCGTTCGGCGGCCAGCAGCTCAGCTACGAGGAGTGCTGCTGCCACCACGGCCAGGGCTGGGGGTACCTGTGCGCCGCCTGCCCTCCGCGTGGCCCAGGTAGTCCTCTGTGGCGGGAACGCCGGGCGGGGGGGGGGAGAGGGTGGTTGGGGTGGAGCGGCGCGGAGCATGTGCAGAGTGCCGTTTCTTCCCCGGCAAGCAAGCTCACACCTGGGAGGGTTTCTTGGGGGAAGTGCTTTGAGGCCCCCATGAGTGCCAGAGCCAAAACAGATGCATTTTCTACATCTGGGCCCTGTTCTAGAGTAAGCAAAGCAACCGGGATGCAGCGTGCCTCAGGGCACGGGCAGAGGGGTTTCATTTATATGCAGGAATCAGCTCAGTTGTGGGGCATACAGACCCATGATGAAGACGAGGGCACTGCTGGGCACGTGCAGAGCGCCTTTCACCCCGCTTCTCTCCCGCGCGCTTGGGATCGGGGCTTCCCAAAGCGCTGCCTTTGTGTCGTCCGCAGGCCTGAACTGCCAGTCCACGCCCAGCGAGAGCAACTCCTTCTGGGACTTCAGCGCCTTGTTCGGCAAGATGCCCCGCGGTGAGACAGGGGGGGGGCAGCCACGGGGGGGCGGCTGTGGGGGGCCGGGCAGCGCTGCGTCTGTGGGCGGCCTTGCGGGAGCAGAACGCGCGGCACACGGGGCTCCTGCATCTGCCGCCGGGCCGCCTGCCCTTTAGCCTGGACGTTCCGGCTTCGCTCCCGCAGCGAAATCCCCCTCGGCCTCGTGCAGAGCCGGGGGCAGGACCAGGCGGCTGCTCGCCTGGTAGAACGGCGGTGGCAGCCTCGCCCGGCCTCCCAGCAAGGCTGTGTGTGCAGCTCCCAGGAAGGGGGGCGCTGCAAGAGGAGGCAGCCCTGCCGACAGCCCGCGGGAGCATCTCTGCCCCGCCTGGAGGTAGCCCATGCCGCTCCCGGTGTCCTGGCCCCCCACTCAGGCCGCCCTTCTCGCTCGCCAGAGGCAGACAGCTCCGAGGAGGATTCCGACGAGTGCCGCTGCCTGAACGGCCGCTGCGTCCGCACCCAGCAAGGCTCCGTCTGCGAATGCCCCCTGGGCTTCCACCTGGATGCCACCCACACCCGCTGCTTAGGTAAGCCTAAAAGCCTTGTGCCCCACCTAAGCCCTTTGCCCCAGCATGTCCCACGATTCAGCCAGGCCGGATGAGCAGCCACATTTGCATGTGTAACTAATGCACTCCATTTCAAAGGGTTTTATCGCTGTCTGCAAAAATATCAAAGTGGAGGGCAGAATACAAAGGCCTCAGAGCAAACCTGAATACTGGAATGCAAATGAATCTGCAACACAGCAATGCTTTCTGTATGTGCTCAGGAGATATGGGTTCACATGAAGCCAGGAAGCTCACTGGTGACCTGGGGCTGGACGGCTTCAGCCTCACCTCCCCCACAGGGATAAAAAGGCACTATTACCACAGGTTCCTTGCAGGAAAAAAAGGACATTTATAGAGAGTTATATATGTAAAATTATTAGTGTGTGTTGTATATAAATAGTAAAGTAACTGCCCTCACAGGGTTGCTGTGAGGATAAAGGATGACAATGAGGCTTGAAAGGTAGTCTTTTTGGTCAGGCTTTTCCTGAAGTCTTCTGTCTGGTCCAGCAGTCGCTCAGTCTTCAGCCCTTGCTGCCAGTTGTCATTCAAGTTCCAGCCCCTCCTCCTCCCAGAAGCTGGTCCAGCAGCCCCCTCTCTTCTTGCACTTCCATCTCAGCTCAGCTTCCCCATCTTGCGGCTCATTCCTCCATGGTCCGCAGGGGCCCTTCTGAAGTCTTCTGTCTGGTCCGGCGGTTGCTCAGGCTGCAGCTCTTGCCGCTGGCCGGCGTTTCAGCGCCAGCGCCGCCTTCTGGGAGCCGCTCCAGGGGCCTTTCTCCTGTCTGGATCCCGGCGCGGGCTCCCCGTCTTGTGGCCGCGCTGCCTCCCTGGGCTCCGGGCTCCTCAGCCCCCCCCCACCTGCTCCAGCAGCCCTCCCGCCCAACTCGCTCGGCGGCCTCGCCGCAGCTCCTTATATACCCCCCGCCCGAGCCCTCCAGCCAATCAGGCTGCAGGAGCCCGCGGTCCGTCGCCCTGTCGCTGGGCCAGCTCCCGGCCAATGGGCGCCCCGCGAACGCTGGCTCTGGGCCAATCGCGCGGCGCCAGTTTCAATCCGGCCCGCCCGCCCGCTCGGCCGAGGAGCCCGGCGGCCTCCGCGGAGCCGCCATGTGCGCGGCGCCGCTTCCCGCCGCCTCCGAGAGCGGCTGTGGCCGAAACAGGGCAGAACTGTTGTCACTGTATCCTCAGGCTGTTCAATTAATCGGATTTCTATCCTGTCTTTCAAACCACTTCCTTTGTTAGTCTCCTGCTGCTCTCTCTCTTATCCCCACAACAACAGCCCTGTGAGGTAGGCTGGGCTGAGAGTGGGTGACTGTCCCAAAGTCACCCAGCGGGCTCCATGGCTGAGCGGGGTCTAGGCCCCCATCCCTGCTCTTCCCCACTACCCCAACCAAGGGCCCATTTTTCTGTCTGAACTTGCACAAGAATTGCAGGTCAAAAGTCAGAACTGCCAGGATTCTGTTGCCTGAGATAACTGGCTGGGCTGGGAGCCGTGGGCCGTCGTCTTCTGCCTAGGCCTGCATGGGATGGGCCCTGGAACAGCCCCAATGAGCCTGCCAAACGGTGGGGGGGGGGGCATGGCTGTGGGTTGCGTGGCTGCCCGGGGGGCGCTTGCAAGCGCTCGGCTGCAACCCACATCTGCCCTCCCGCCTCCCTGCCTCTCTTCCAGACATCGACGAATGCCGGGAGCTGAACCAGCGAGGCCTGCTGTGCAAGACGGAGCGCTGTGTGAACACCAGCGGCTCTTACCGCTGCACCTGCAAGTCGGGCTACGTGCGCTCCCGGCCCCACGGGATCTGCATCCCCCAGCGTCAGCAGTAGGCCAGCCGGGCACAGATGCAGGGGGGCAGGTGGCCGCAGCCTGATTCCCTTCCCCCTGCGCTAGCCCTAGTGTGCCCCCCGGGCTGATCGCTGTTGGCAACTGGGTTCTAAGAGGAACTTCTTGTCTGCATCCAGCAAAGCAGTTCTTACGTTCTTTAAGGACTTCTTAATATGTTTTTGTACCAGCTATGATGAAGGGGCATTGATACTTGTTATAGGTTCCCTACCAATCCTTGTTTATTGCTCCCTAACGCACCAGATGTTTATCGTTAGGGTTAAAAAAAAAAACCCCTGCATTTGGTTTGCACTTGTTTCTGTAGGATTCAGAAATAAAACTCATTTTTGTACATAATAGATGTTGGTGAAAACTCCAAAGTGAATCAGCTAATTAAAAAAGAAGGAAAATCTTTTTAAAGTGTTTGGTGCTTGATTCTGTCAAATGCCCCTCACAGCAACCGGATGAGGTGGGATAGGCTTGAAATCTGACTGACCCAGAGTGAGTGAGGACTAGAACTGGATTTCCTAGATCCCAGTCCAGCACTTGAACCACAGCGCTAAACTGTCTCTCACTGGCTAATATGGGGGGAATCTTAAATTGTCTTGCAGATCCGTTCCCAGGGAACTGGGTGGACAATGCAAGCATTCCAGAGAGACTTCCCACCATCTCTGCATGTGAATGAACTAAACAGTTGTTAGAACAAGGAGCGGTTTGTGGCACCTTGAAACACAGGTGGGAGCTTTAGGATTTTTCCCCTGTCTAAACATGCATAGGATCGCATTCTTATTCTGGCATAATGGGATGCATTGAAGGATTAACCGCATATTGGAAGCTCTGCCTACACAAAGGTGGGGGATTTATAAACTCTTGTCCAAGGGAACTGAGATGCCAATTCAGCCTCTCATCACACTTGGCAATGTTAAGATGGCCAGTTTTGCACAAAGAAATGTCAAAGATAGATACTGGTGGGGAATCTCTGAAGTACTCAACTCTATTCAGTGTGATTCATAGAAGGACAAAGACTGTTTTTTAAAAAAATCACACTAGGTAATTAGCTTATTAATGGATTTGCTATTGCAATGAAGTCTTGTTGCTCAGGTCCGAGATTGGGAACTATTACAATGATTGTTGTCATTACTTGGGGCATTTCAGTTCAGTTTGACAAGAAATATGGTCTTTCTCCCACCCACCCACAGCGGGTCTATACAGAATTGCCAGTTTGAGACTAATGCAGAAATTAGGAAGAAACTGGAAAAGATCCTCAAGTTGTAAGGGTGTTTTACTGGAGACCAAGGTCAAAATTATCCACAAGATTGTACTCCTGATGTGGGTGTGAACACTGATTAGTAAGGAAAATGGACAGGAAGGAGATGTGTTAGAAACAGGCTAGTGGAAGAGAGCTTTGGGAATTCCCTGGATTGACAGAAAGACCAACAGGGGGGTCCTGGATCAAATCAAGCCAGAGCTTTTCCAAGAAGCAAACATTAGACAACTGAGGCTACCCTGCTCTGGGCACATCCTGAGAAGGCAAAACTCCCCGGAGGAGCCAGCCATGCTAGGGAAAGCTGAAGGCAGAAGAGGAAAAGGGAGACCAAAGGAGAGATGGGTGGACTTCTTCCTGGAAACCACAGCTGAATTTACAAAAGCTGAGCAGGGCTAAAATGAACAGGACATTTTGGGGTCTTTCATACACCTGAGACGACAGCATAGCACAACCAAACTTTTGGGAGTATGACTCATTTTTAAGTGAGGGCTATCTTTTATACAACATGGATTGTGTAGGTTTACAGAGAGAACAAACTGTGACCAAATGGCAGAATTGAAAAACATATTTCAAGGGAAAGAAATAACTCTTCCTCACAGGAAAAATACAGTTGTCCGGCTTTGCAATGTTAATGAACAACTGCAGAGGGTCAAAAATTCAGTGTCACTTTCTGCTGAAATCAGCTAAAGGGTCATTGTGGGTATAAACACAATTTAACATAGCAATGGCAGGCTAATTATCGCCCCTTAAGTTCTATCATGGCTTATTTTGCATACATATAAGTGCATATCTCTATTTTTCTAGCATTCCTAGGGGTCTGACCACAAGTTTTACCTTGTTTCTCTCTTTTCCCTGTAGCAAGTACGCTAGTTTTTAAGCTTTTTTTAAATTAAGAGCTGGCCAGATATCCCACGTTGCAGGACTCTGCTGGTCTTGCCCAATTTTGGTTTAAGAAACCACAAGAACCGCTGCTTGGCATCTCTTCACAGCACCTGAATGGATTGGTGCACAGCTCAGTTGGCCAGTTTTCCCAATGTGATGAGATGGACTGTGTAGCTATTGAAATAAAAGCAATTATTTCGCGTTTGCATATGAATAATAGACATATGAATAAGCATGTGCAGATTTTAAGCACAATCGTGCCTTTCCTCGCTCTTTTTCAAATGGTGATGTTCGCCTGCCCCTTGAGGCTTTGGGATATTTGCTTGTACTAGGCGAATGGGAGATGACACTGACTGCAGAGTTGTAAACCAAGCACAAAGTTTTCCCTCCAGAAGCCTGATGTTTCCAGCCTCAGCTCTCCCGCTTAAGCGTGATCTACTTTGCAGGGCTGTTGTGTAAAAGCAGGATCAAGCAGCTGAACAGCTCTTCTTAGAAAGCCTTTTGCTTCAGCTGCAGCAGTGAGCGCCTGCCATTGCTCAAGAACAGTGGAAGAGTCGAAAATGGAGCATACATACAAGCCATAACCTTTTGGACAGGGGAGGCTGGTCAGTGGGGCCCTACATCCATCACGACTTTGATGATGAACTTGTAGGTCTCCCGAGAGGCTCATCAGCCTGGAGCTCCATGGATCGTTCCTATAACGCTCAGCATAAAGGCTGCAAGGGATAAGGAGCCCGCTCACATAGAGAGCCCCTTGCCCTGATTAGATGCACATCTAGATGGGGAGCCGGGAAGGAATTAAAAGGCTGCGATGCTGGCAGAATTTATAAGCTACATCTTTGTAAGAGACGGCCAAGCAAAGAGCAGTTGCACGCAAGAAACTCCCGACCTGAAAATTTGAATTTTTCGATTGCCAAAGGCGCAGCGGCAAAAGACTACAAGTCCCAGAACGCCCAGGGATGTTACGCAACCTATGCCTCCCAGGATGCACTGCGGTTTTCCAAGACTGCGGTTTTTTTCCCTCTAAAGACAAGAAAAAAACATAGAGATAGGAAGTTTAGAATGCCTCCAATGTATGGTAATCAAACTTTTAGTGCCTATAGGTAGCTACCCTTTTTTAAAAACTGCGGATGGGACGTGAGTTGTCTATTAAAAATACGACAAGGGGGAATGCCAGGATTTGCCATAGCAGTGTTTCGGCAGTGCCCGCGCACAAAAAGAGTTGAAGACTCCAGGCGGTTAGGGTGTTGGACTAGAAGATCCGGGTTCTCCTTCCCATTCAGCCGTGAAACTCACTGGATGAATCTAGGCCAGCCCGCGGAATCTCAGCCAAACCTACCTCACAGGGCTGTTGTGAGGATAAAATGAAGACGCAGCTCAGGCAAGCCGACCTGTGCCGCGTACAAAGGAGCCGCAAAAACACACGTTGCAGACCGTATGGCGGACGCTCGCTTCTGCGTACCACGGTTTGCTTTTTTTGCCTAAGCCCGGCGCCTGCTTTGCGCGCCGCAGCGTCCGGGAGCTGCGGAGCCGGCCTCTTGCGACTCTGCACGGAATGCGTCTATGGGCAGGCCGCGCCGGGGACAGCCTCTCCTTCCCAGCAGCCCCCGCGGCGCCGGGACTCCAAGTCCCACGCTGCCTCGCGCGCGGGGCAGGGCTGCCAGCCTCGCTGCTCCGCGTTCGAATCGGCGCCGGAGAGGTGAGTCCGAGGGGGTGTGTCGGGGGCGCGCGCCTCGGGGCCCCCCGGGCGCGGGGCGGCGCGGGCGCGCGGGGAGGGGGACGGGGGCGCGCCGCGGGCTCGCGGCTGCAGCCGCCGCGTCTGGTGCGTCCGGCGGCGCGGGGGGCGCGCGGGGGCGCGCGGGCGAGCCCCCCGCCGGCCCCGGCCCCGGCCCCCGTGCAGCCGGGGCTGTGCAAGCCGGAGGGGGCGGCCTCGCTCCCCGCCCACCCCAGCGGCGCTGCTCGGGCCGGCAGCCGCGCGGCGGAGGCGGCGGCGCTCGCATCGCGCGCCCTCCCGCGGAGCCCGGCTGGTTCGGGTCGGGGCTCGCGCAGGGGCTCGAGCCTGGCGCCCCCCGCGCAGCGGGGCCCCCTGCCGTGCGGGTTCCTGGGCTGGAGGGGTACGGAATGGGGGGGGGTCGCGCGGGAGGGAGCCTGGTCCCGGGCGCATCCACCCCGGCATTGCCCACGCGGACTGGCAGCAGCGACCTTCCGGGGTTCCAGCAGTTTCCCGCCCGGCTGGGAGAGGGAACACGCGTTCCGAGTCGTCCCCGCTAAGGTTGGTGGGCTGCCCCCGATTGTGGTTCTGGAACACTGTCTAGAGGTTGCAGGATTGCTCCTTCGACCAGTTTTTGGATTGCATTAAACAAGGGGAGACCGGCGTTGAGGGTTTTCAGCAAGGTAATGCTGCACTTCCTAAACCAATAATCTTGATTGTTTTGTGTCTCGGGTGCATTTAAAATGCACTTGGAATTAGCGATTTTCGAATGTTTAAAAGCCCCTTTGGTGGGGGCGGGACAACTATGGCAGGAGCTGACTGGTTTGTTTATTTATTTATTTAAGACTTTTTTATACCGTCCCTTCACAGACGTCTCGGGATGGTTTACAACAGGTTTTTCTTTGTTTGCTCTGTTTTCTTAATGCACTGTTTGTCTTGTAACTCAGGGCTTGTTTGTTGTTCAGTCCCAAAGTCATGCCCGACCCCTCACGACCCCATGGGAAACATGCCTCCAGTCTCTCCTGTCTGAACCCTCAGGGCTATGGGGTGCTATCAGTGTCACCCATGGATAAATAAAAATATATGGGGATTTGATGGGGGGGTGCGCCTAATCTTTTCTTCCGACCTCCCTTGTTTCTCCTCCTCCCAGCACTGTGCTCGGCCATGGGACTGAAAAGCACGCAGAAGGCCCTCTTCCCGCTGCGCTCGGTCTCGGACGTGGTGCACCTCTTCGAACTGGAGCTGCAGCGGGAGCAGCCGGACCTGGTGTTGCTCTCGCTGGTGCTCGGCTTTGTGGAGCACTTCCTGGCCGTCAACCGCGTGCTGCCCACCAACGTGCCCGGCATCAGTTTCGAGCCAGCGCAGGGTCCTGACAGCCTGACGTACTTCCCGGTGGCCGACCTGAGCATCATTGGGGCGCTACATGCCCGCTTCACTGCTCAGATTCGCGGGGCCGTGGATCTCTCACTGTACCCCCGGCCGGATGGCTACTCCTCCCGGGAGCTGGTCAAGAAAGTCTCGGACGTCATCTGGAATAGCTTGAGCCGCTCGTACTTCAAGGATCGGGCCCACATCCAGTCTCTTTTCAGCTTTATCACAGGTGGGACCTTGAAGGGGCTGCGATCTCCACCTTAGCTTGCAAGAGACGGACGTGTAGCGTTCAAGCCCATCTGTGTTAAAGTCTCCAGCTCACACTTTGGGTGTAACCCTAGACTCTGCCCTAAACTTAGGCTTGGCTGTGGTGGGGGGGGGGGCAAATGCACAGCTGGCCCCCCTGGATTAGTTTGCCCCTGTTCTGACCCCAGGGGCCTAGTCCAACCCAGGCACCTCGCTTTCGATCGGATGATGCTTAGGAGGAAACAAAAGTACATGTCGAAGGTGATGTATGGCGTGCTGAATGCAGGGCATGAACGAGCAAAAGGAAGCGTTCACGTCCCTTTTCCGTGGCTGCTGAAGTCCCCCGAATGGGCCAGGGGAGGCTTTGTGGGTCTCCCAGCTGCAGGCGACACATCAAATCCTCTTCCCGGGCTGAGAGGCGTCTTGCCATATATTTTATCAAGTGCTTTTTCCTACTTTGGTGGAGCCTGTCAGGATACACACAGGTTTCAAACCCTCTTCCTGGGCAACCACCCTCGAAGTTGTGTAGGATTGTGAGGGCCTTCTCCGTGTTGGCACCCAGGCCATGAAACTAAGTTTAAGGAAGGCCTGGTTCTACCCTCCCTGCTATGCCTCCACCAGCACAGAAAAACGTTTTTATTCAGGCAAGCCTTTTGCGTATAACCTGGCCTGTTGGGTCGGCTATTTTTAATCTATTACTGCCGCGTGTGTGTTTCAAGTAAGCTTTCGTGCGCATGTTTTACTGTTGTCTCAAGTAAATTTATATTTTCATTTCTCTTTGGCTCCTGCGATGGCTTTGCCCCTTCAGTGTTGTTTTCAGGGTGGAAGGAAAAAATAATTCTGTGTTGTGTCAAGGCTGGAGAGGTGGGGGTTCGGGAAGCGAAGTGGCCGCAAGGGCTGGGTTTGGCACACCCATTGCAGGCTGGGGGAGACGGGGGCTCTTCCCCGCTCAGGGTTGCGATCTGCTCTGTCTCTCCCTCTTCAGGCACCAAGCTGGACAGCTCCGGCGTGGCCTTCGCTGTCGTGGGCGCCTGCCAGGCACTGGGGTTGCTGGACGTGCACCTGGCGCTCTCCGAGGACCATGCGTGGGTCGTGTTCGGCAAGGATGGCGAGCAGACAGCAGAGGTGACGTGGCACGGCAAGGGGAATGAGGACCGGCGTGGACAGACCATCAACTCCGGCGTGGCGGAGCGGGTAAAATTTTTAAAAAAAACCTGAACCTGTCTTGTCTTGGTTGAATTCTCAGGGCGAATTTGGATAAACATTTCGCTTCTTGCCCTTCCATATTTGCACACGGCAGCTTGAAACTGTCCTTCCCTGGTGGCTGTGGATGATAGAGGTTGTAGTCCAGCACATTCAGAGGCACTGGATTGGGAAAAGCTACCTTGGACCGTTTCTTTCAGGAGCATCTGTGTGCCTTCGTTGTGCAGCCGAAAGCGATTCTTGGGCACACAACTGTTTTCATGTTGTCTGCTTCTTTTGGCATGAGGCGCTTGGTCCTTTATGTCTAGCATTGTAGCTTCAGGTTCTCCACGTGAGCAGCACAGTTCTTGGGAGAAGCATGTCGTTTGTTTAGAATAGGAATAAAACTGCATAGAAGCCTGGCCTTCGTGGGCCTGAAGTTATACACCTGTGATAAAAGTCTTACCTGTTTGGTTAATTCATATAATTCAGGACTGTGCTCCGGTTTCTGCAGGAATTGATTGCGGTGCTGCAAATCTTGCGTCTGCTTTCAACATGCTTAGATTAAATCAATGTTCTCCCAGCCAGTTTCCCCCCTTCTCAACATGGAGATAACCAAGAAGGCCGATTCTGTTGGTCTCTGCCCTGCCCCGTTCCATTTGGTAGTCCAGGGCCGAGAAGTCCAATTACCTGAGTTGTTCACTGTTCAAGTTGGGCTCAGGTGATGGGAAAGACCCACCTTCCCCCAAGATCCTGGAGAAACTCAGGAAGTTAAAAGACAAGAGTCTTGTTTGGGTTACAAAGATAAATATTCTGGCCTGGTCAAGGAAAGCTTCGGGCCTTCGGCTGTGCGTGAAAAACCCCTCTTTTGGTGCAGCATGCACCTCGCACCCCAGCGGAGTTCTCACCTGCAAAATTCCTTTCAGAGCTGGCTGTACCTGAAGGGCTCCTACCTGGGCTGCACCCGCCAGATGGAGGTCGCTTTTATGGTGTGTGCGATCAACCCCTCCATAGACCTGCACTCGGACAGCCTGGAGCTGCTGCAGGTGCAGCAGGTGAGCCGTTGTGACTGGGCCTGGCAGGCGCCGCTCCTTCCTTGCACAGGCCCCACTGCTCAAGGCCCCCTGCCTCTGGGGTGGGGGGTGCCTTCTCCATCCGAGAGGGTTCATGCCCCCAATGTGCCCCCGCTCGCTTGGCCTGGTTCTGCACGCCCAGCTCTGCTGCGTTGCCCATATCCTTCTTGGTCACCTCTCTCTCCTTCCTTTGCAGAGACTTTTGTGGATTCTGTATGATTTGGGGCACCTGGAGAGGTGAGTCTCTGCAGTAAGGCTGCTTTTGCTTTGCTAGTCTCAGGCAGGGATTCCCAACCTGGAAACATCGGGAGTTCCGCCTCAAACGGAATCAGGCCCTCTTATTACTGACACAGGCCGGCAGCTGCAGCAGCACTGTTTCGAGGAGGGGTTTTCCAGCCGGAGCTGGAGGAGCTGGTGATCAAACCGATGCTCTGCCCCACAGCTATGCTCCTTTCTGGCCCCGAGAGCTGCTCTGGGGGTCAGCTGGGGTGATGGAAGAATTCTTGGGCATGTTCCTGCAGCTGCTGTGCACCCCAGTCGGGGCTGAGCCTTTGTACCCAGTCACTTCTCCCTGCATTTGCTGCTGTACAGTCACATTCCCACATGCCCCTCCCTCCCTGCAGCCGGCGGCAGAAAAAGAAGAAAGCCATCTAAGCACCGCTGCTGTCGTTCACAGCATACAAGGAAAAAGGCAAAGGGAGGGCAGAGGAAAGAGACAGGCTGCTGCGCCTGTTCTGTCTCCATCTTCTTTCCAAGGGCCTCGTATGGCCTTATTCTCACTTCCCCAGGGTCTGCTGCCCCCCGTTGCAACTCATTTTAAACCCGTGGTGTCCTCTGTAGGTACCCCATGGCGTTGGGCAACCTTGCTGACCTCGAGGAGCTGGAACCCACCCCTGGCCGCCCCGACCCCCTCTTCATCTACAACCAGGTAATTTTCCCCCCGTTTCTTGGGATGTGGGAGTGGTTTTATGGGGGGGGGGGGATGAAGCAGAAGCCCTGATTGGGGCAAACATTGCATTTTCCTCCCGGCCCCATGGACATGCCCCCCTGCCCCCGCAGAATTTAATTCGCACGTAGGGGAAGACTTTGGAGGGTGGCAGGAAAGTGTCGCAACTTGTGAGAAGAGGAGGTTTAACCCTCCCCTCTGCAGCCCCCTTGAAAAATCACCCTTTCACGAGAGGCTGTGGAATGACCCCTCGGGGCTCGGTGGAGCCAATCCGGAGCAAGGACTCCGCAACCCCATGGGAACACGTGGGCCTCCGAAATGACCCGCAGCTTCCCCAAAACAACCTGGTTGTGTCTTCCCAAATCGGCATGCCTCAGCATCCTCGTCTGCCTCCCCCTTGTGCCTGGCCTGAATGGGATCCCCCCCCCCCGCCCCAGTGGCTTCTTAGCTCCCCTAACCCTGTTTTCCCCATAGGCCATCAACTCAGCTAAGCAGTATTACCGCAACGAACACATCTACCCGTACATGTACCTGGCTGGCTACCACTGCCGTAACAAAAACGTCAAGGAAGCGCTGCAGGCCTGGGCGGACTCGGCCACGGTGATCCAAGAGTGAGTTCCCTGCTCCCTGAACCCGGCAAAAGGGTGGTAGCGGAAGCGTCCTGGAGCGTCGGAGCCAGGCAGCGCCGGTGGTCTTTTGCTGCCACGCGACCCGATTCCGGTGGCGAGCTGTTTCTCACTGCCACCAATGAGTGCCCCTGCCGAGGTTCTGCTGCGAGGGGACCTGGCACGCATCTGTGGTGGCTTTAATTAAATTTGTTAATTTAATTTGGAAAACTGCAGTGTGGAACCAAATTATTAAAAGACAGCTGCAGTCTAGAGAGAGATGCTTACAGTCAAGTTTACGGAACAAACCCGGAAGGTCGAAGGTGCTTGGGCTTTCACCCGGCCTTGGAAACTCCTGCTTCAATCTTGCCTGCTCTCTCTCTACGTCAATAGCTACAACTACTGCCGAGAGGACGAGGAGATCTACAAGGAATTCTTTGACGTGGCCAACGACGTGATCCCCAATTTGCTCAAAGAGGTGGCCAGCCTGGCTGACTCGGCGGAGGAGAAGGGGGCCGGCGAGCGAGGCGAGGTACGGAGCCGCAAGGCCGGGGGAGGACGGTGGCCGTCACGAACGGGGTGGGTTAGTCATCGCTGTGCCAGGTGCCTCTCTCTAGTGGCTAGTGCACGCCACACGTGGAACTTTTCCCTCCACGCCTCGCACAGCCCACGTGGGGCTCCGGCCTCCGGGACGAGACGCGGTTCGGCAAAGCTCCCCGGTGCGCCTGCACAGCCTCCCTCTCTCCTCCAGCCTTCCCCATCCCAAGTCGGAGGCTCGGCCCTGCAGGACCCGGAGTGCTTCGCCCACCTGCTGCGCTTCTACGACGGGATCTGCAAGTGGGAAGAAGGGAGCCCCACGCCGGTCCTCCACGTGGGCTGGGCCACGTTCCTCGTCCAGTCGCTGAGCCGGTTTGACGGCACGGTGAGGCTTCCCCCTTGCTGTGGAGCGATTTGGGGGAGCGCCCGCCCCGCCGCTCCTCTTCCTCCTCCATCACATTTCTAAAGCTCTGAAGCTGACATGGGGGCTGGTGTGGGCTGGGCCCACTCTGAGCATCCTCTGCCCCCCCCCCCCAGGTGCGGCAGAAGGTGACGCTGGTGAGCCGGGAGGTGGATGCCAATGACGACGATGACCAGGGCAGCGAAGACCCGCGGGAGGGGCGCCGCCGGGGCCCCCGCCGGGAGTCCAAGCCGGAGGAGCCGCCCCTGCCCAAAAAGGTGACGGAGCGCCGGCGGCCCAGCTCCGGCCAGCGGGTGGACAGGCCCCCTCTAGAGAAGGAGGAGGGCCCTGGCAGTGGCCCCAGCCCACCGCCGGAGGGGCCCGTCCTCACCTTCCAGAGCGAGAAGATGAAAGGCATGAAGGAACTGCTGGTGGCCGCCAAGATCAACTCGAGCGCCATCAAGCTGCAGCTCACGGCCCAGTCCCAGGTGCAGCTGAAGAAGCAGAAGGGCTCCGCGCCCCGAGACTATTCCCTATCCTTCCTCAAGCGGCCCCGCAAGTCCCTCTGAGCATCCTGGTGTTGACGGCACTCCAGGAATCCGGGAAGGCGGCTTGTGGCAGTGAGAACTCCCAGCTGCGCTGGGCCGGGCTGGCTGGACGTCCTGGGCTTCGGCCTGCGCCAGCCCCACTCGCGAGAAAGCAGGACAAGAATCCCCTGCTTGGACACGGGGCGGGGGACGGCGCTCCCCGGGGGTCCTGTGCTGCCGATGCAGCAGCCCCTTTCTGGAAGCAAGATCTCGGGCACACGCTCATGGCCCACCAAAGCCATGGGACTTGGGGTTTCATGGTGTCAGAAGAGAAGGGAGGTGGGGAGCAGAGGTGGACGGGTGAAAAAGGAAAAGAGGGATTTGGTGTGGGGGGTCCTTGGCTTTTGATTTCTCACCCCCGGAACAAAAGGAAAGCAGGTCAGCATTTGTACCCATCACGTTACATGGATTTTTTTAACTTCTGAAAGAGGGTTAGATGAATAAATTTTGCAAGGCTTTTTCTAAAAATGAAGAATCGGCTTCTTCTGGTTGTCGGTTTTCCAAGGCAGATCCTGCTATTGTGTCTTTCGGAGGCTGACAGATCTGGGAGCTTTGCCGAGGGGCACCGGGAACGCATTTTTCGAGACGGGCAGATTGGATTGTGGGTAGGAAAGTTGATTTGTCAGCTCTGATTATGGATGTGGTTATAATTGTTCTGGACAGGGCAGTACATGGCTTGGCAAAGAGTTTTCCTTTTCGTGTTGCTGCTTCAGTGATCCAGTGGACAAAAGGGTCCTCCTTTCCCTAAACTGGTTTTTCTCCATGGGGTTTTCGCCTAAGGGAGTACACGCTTAAGATCAAAATTTGGTGGAATATTGCCTGTGTTTCAGGAATCCCACTCGGCTATTTCTGTCTCGTCTTTCTGATGCAAATGGACAGTGTCCCTTGATTTTCTTTTCCCTGGCTGACAACTTGGCCACATCTGTTGTCCTAGATCAGCGTCAAGGGCTAGACTGGAAACCCCCCAAACCAGGTCAGAGGATCCCAGATGTTGGACGATTCCCTGCAAAGAAACCAGGAGGCATTTTTACAGTGCAATTCCATTACCAATAGCACAATGCAAATTTACCTTCCCTTAAACAACTGGACTCATATCTGAGGAAACTTATCTTACTTTATTTTTTTATTGTTTCTGCTAGCCAGAGCTCTCCGAGTAGTTTACAACAGTTCATAAAAACAGTTCATAAAATCTTAGGGCCAGCGTTTCTACAGACCTTTCAAAATGCAAGCATTTCAGGTAGAAAAATTATGAACAGCTAAGAAGCATTCCATGATGGGTATCTCCTCAAGTTGTTCTGGTATGTCTTTAAAGCTTCGGCATAAAGGGATTGCCTACATCTGGGCATGCTTTGTGCATGTTTAAATAGAAAAAGCGCCAGCTGGCAGTGCTGGGCCTCTGCTCTGCCTACATTCACCCAGGACTGCAGCCTGAGGCTCCAGTGTGCAGGACAAACAAGCCTTCCAGGGAAATGTTTGTTTTAAAACAGGTTGGAAGAAATGCTGTGGGTCGAAGCAGAGGCTAAGCCGTTTTCTGTGAGGTTCCCACAAGCAGGAGCATGTGGACAAGACCCTCATGTGTGAGGCCCAAGTGCAGCCTTCCTGAAGTCCCAAAATCTCTTCAGATTTTCAGTAGTTCACCTCCTTTTCTGCCAATCATTTGCTGCTTTGTCTCCTTTTGTACATTAATTCTCCCCCATTTGGATAGGTCAGAACTTTTCTCCTACGGCTTAATTCCTGCCATAGAGACTTTTAAACAAAAACTTTAAACTTCAGGAGATTTAAATGAGAACACACTAGTATTTGGTTTGCTTGTTTGCTTTCAGATCACCAGAATGTCGGCTTCCAAGAGTTTCTCCGACTTGGGCTGAAAGATTTCTGCAACCCGGCTAGAGACTTGGCTCCCATCCTGGCAGGATGAGCAAAAAGTAGATTGGAATAGTCTGGCAGGCTCATGATCACTTAGGATTTGGGGTTCCCAGTTCTTAACGATTTCATTTATCTCATGCCTTTTCTTCCTCCTTCACAGAACACAAGGCAGCTTCCACAGATCTCCATTTTAGCCGTACAACAGCCCTGTGAGGTAGGTCAGCCTGAGTACATAACTGGCCCAGAGTCACCCAGCGAGCTCCATGGCTGAGTCGGAATTTGAACCCAAGTCCCACTCCACCACACTGGCAGCACCCAAGGGAATCTCCCCACCAATATTAAATCCGGAAAGCTTGGGACAATCTGGATCGGTCCTTTATTACATTTCTATATCACCCACAGCCAAAGCTCTCTGGGCAGTTTATAACAACAGTCATAGAATCAGAGACTCAAGTCCCCCATCCGGATTCTAATCCAACCAGGCCTGGTGCTGCTTAGCTTCCGAGACTGAGCAGAGTGAGGGACTGCAGATTCTCGGGAACTTACGTATTAAAACGTGTCGCTGGGGAAGACAAATGAGCATTGTGCTTCAGGCTCGGGTGGATAGTCCAAAAACTCAGATCCGTCCATCCTTAAGGTCTGCTCAGGCTGGTACATATTCCTGGTGTGCCTTGGAGAATCACACGGCAATCTTCAAACGGTTGTGTAGTATTGCGTCGTATTTGAAGGAGACTCCGGAGCAGGGCTGCAGAATCCCCGCCCTGCGTGGCACAGGCTGGTAGGCAAGGTTAGGCCCCTGGAATTTTCTAGGTTTCCTCCAGGGCTTGGCTAGCACACCCACAGGCAAATGCTGTTGGAGTTGTGGAAACTCCAGGCGAGACTCCGCTTTCTCTGCATCGCACCTCTGCAGCCCACTCGGGCCACTGCGGTCTTACACTGATGGGCACCACGTGGGCTGTTTTCCCTTGCACCTTTCCAGAAGCGGTTCCCAGCACAGGTTCCTCCGTCCTGCCCTGAGGAGCCGAATTTAGCTCACCTTGCCACAGGGCGCGACTGGTCCTGAGCTGCCTGGGTTGGGCCAAGATGCCTTTTGTGGATGCTCGGCTGCATCCCACGTTTCCCGTGCAGAGATGGTGCACAGAGCGGAGAGCGCGCACAAAGTTTTTTGGGGATGTAACGATGCCTTTGCTGAGCTCCAGTGCTGGCATCTGGTGGAGAGATGTAGCGATGCATCTGCGTGGTCACCGGTTACTGTGCTGCTTGGTCAGCATTTCAGATGCGGCTCGGAGTTGTGCTGATACTGCATGAACAGACAGGGCCCAGGAAGAGGCCCTGCTCAAGTTTGCTGTGCTTGGCAGGGATGGCTGTTTCTAGTCCTCATGAGGGTTCTGCTCAGTCAAAATGGGTAGGTGGGCCATAATTCTTGGGGAAGTCGAAGGAAGAGTAACCGCACTCTAGTGCTTCGTGCCTTTCAGAAAATGTGTTTTTTCTCAGGGCTGGTTGTCCTCTGATCTGTTACGAGAAACCGCCATGCCCCATTTCCTCTGCGCACTGCCATCTGCTTCCTTTGAGCTCCCCGCACCCCTCCCCGTCTACCCGTGTTCCGTGGTTTTCACTTGCCCTCTGTTTTGGCCTGCATGCCTGTCTGCCCTTTGGCAGTCTCAGCCAGGAGGAGAACTTCCCTGGATCATTCTTGCTGTGTTAGGTGTTCCCACCACGCTGCCCGCTCGGCACATGCCCAGAGGCCGCCCTGGCTCTAGGCATTTGCCCCCGAGTCGCCCCCGTCCCACCCGGACTTGGAGTCGCAGGCAAACTTGGGCGTTCGAGCATGGCTACTCTTGGGCAGAGGCCGCTCGGTGTCACTTTGCAGCCGCGCCCCTCTGCACATGCCCAGAGGCCTGCTCGGGCCTTGCCGCTTAGCGTGGCGCCACCCCAGGGCGGGGCACTCTGCACGCGCCCAGAGGCCTGCCCCGGCCCTGGCGCGCAGCTCCTCCCTCGCGCCGCGGCCCGGCGAGGCGAGGGAAGCTGGCAGGCGGCGCTTAGCGCCTCGCCGCCGCCTCCTTCCTTCCGGCCGCCGCCGCCGCCGCCTTCCCAGCGGCCGGCGCTGCTCTCCGCCCCAGGGGCGGCGCGCACTGCCCGCCCGCCCGCCCGGCTCTGCGTCGCTCGTCCGCGGCGGCGGAGGCACCATGAGCGCCCTGCGGGACGTCTCCCTGCAGGACCCGCGGCTGCGCTACGAGCTGGTGCAGCGCATCGGCTCCGGCACCTACGGCGACGTCTACAAGGTGCGCGGGGCGCACGGCGGGCTGGGCGAGGGCGAGGGCGAGCGGGGCGCCGCGCTTCCCCGGGCGGGCGGCGGGCGGCGGGGCTCTTGGCGCGCGGGGCGGTTTTGGAGACCATGGGCGCACCGGGGAGTTTGGAGGAGGAGGAGGAGAGGCGCGCTCCGGAGCGTGTTGCGTGGTCTTAGGATGGGCTCCCCCGAGCCGGGCTGCCCAGCGGCAGGAGCTTTTGTGGGGGGCGCCATCGGTTGGGCCGGGGGTGGGTGGAGGGGCGCCGGTCCAGCAGGACAGGCTGGGCGAACTTCCTCCTTTGGTTTTGTGGGGGGTGGGTTCCTCCGCTTCTTAGACCGGGGTCAGTTTTGAGCCGTGCTCAGGGTTTGATGCATTTTCGCTGCGCGGTTCGGCACCAAATATGCCAGGTGTGGGGCGACTAACTTCCCCGGTAGAGACAGGTGGTCCGGTTCTTGTCCCTCTGCCCTGCTTTTCCTGGCGCTGCTTGGCCGCTTTGCACGGAGCCCTTTGGAGTCGCCACAGTAGCCCTGCGCTTTCTCTCTCCATGCAGGCCAAAAAGTTTGGCCTGGGTGGCTGCTTGGCACAGTCCGTAAAAAATAGGAATGATAAAAATCCCCGAAACCGATTGGTCTTTGCTGCTGCTGGAAGAGCGTCGTGTCTCTGCAGTCACTTCGGAAAGATTGCCAGATTGGAGTAGAAGCAGCGATGAGAGAGTCGTAGAAACTCATGGGCCTTCCTGGAGGGTGGGAGTTGTGGAGCAAGGCCGCTTGGGAAAAGATGATGAAGGGGCATAATGGGCTGGCAGATTCTTGGCACAGGCTGTCTCCCCCCCCCATCTGGAATTAGGGGGCTTTCAGTCTCCGACTGGCACTTAATTGGTGTTTCAGGGGACTAAGAACCTGGCAATGCTCTTGTTCGGGAGATGGCACTCAAAATAGTGCCAGCCAGTGTCCGCCTTGCTGTTGTGTGTGCGGTTGCGTCAGCCCCCTTTGGGGTGTCTGCCCTGCTCAGGCCCACCAGAGATGGGGTGGCGGGAGGGCTCACCCACAGCAGGGTCCCGCTTGCCCCTCTGTGGCTGAGAGGCTGCCCTGCCCACTAGGCCTTTAAAATGTTAGTGCCAAGACATGGAATATATTTGGCACGGATTGGCCACAGCAGTTCTCCAGCTGTTTTCCCAGTTCTTGCAGGGGGGGGGGGCATGCAGGCAAAGAGGTGCCCACCTCCGCTGGTGCTCCATCAGCTGTGGTGACTCTAGCCAGGATCACGTGCTGCAAAGCAGATGAGCTTCCTGCTGAACAATGTGGTGTTTGCTGACTGTAGGCTAAGCTCACTCCTAGCCTAACCTACCTCACAGGGGTGTTGTTGGCCCTCCCTCTCTGTTTTCCTTGGACGTCTTTGCAGCCTTCCTCTGAAGGCTCTGAGCTCATACGTATTATAAGTCTTGCTTTCTACACGGTTTGGAGTTATTCATGTCTTGTGCACCAATTTTTAGGTTTTGAATTGGATTGTTTATTATTTCAATCATTTAGAATATTTTGTTTACAGGTAACCCCAATGCTGCAAATACGCTACATATTTGGCCAAGAGGCATGGTTTATCTTGTTCATCTGCGTCCGTGAGAATTTGTAGTTTAATGTTGTACTTTTGAAGAGAAAACCAGTCCTTAGTCAAGGTGTGATTAGTAGGAGTGGTACATTTGTATCTGTTGTATCTTTGTCTCTCTGTTAGGTATTAAAAGACTTGAAGCATGTTTACCCTGTTCCACAGCCAAAAAAACAAAAAAAAAGTTCCAGGAGTAGCTTATGACCAAGCAGTAAAAATAGCAGTCTTAGTCCACAGGCTTCATTCAACAAAGACACAGCATGCAAGGAAGAAGGAATGGGGAGGGAAGAGGAAATGATTTGGCAGATGGTCAGCAGGGCTTGGCAAGGTAGCTGGTACCTCCCCTCTCAGATATGGAGGTGAGGACCAGTCCAACTGGAACAGCGTCTCAGGATCCTGGCAAACTGGCAAACGCTTCTGGCAGCCTTGCCCTTCTTTTTCCCTGTAGGTCAGTTAATCCTGCTTGGGGTGGTCGGAAAGGTGACTCAGCTGCGCCACGAGCAGACTTTTGATGGGTCATGGTGCTTATTTTACAATGCTTGTGATTTTAGAATCTGATTGCGTGTTAGGAGTGGCCAGGTGTGGGTCCGTCCGGCTTTGAAGCTCCCTGGGTGCTGACAAAAGCAGCCGCTTCCGCTCAGCCTCCTCCCCAGCTTCTCCTGACACACAACCACCTGCCTCCTCTTGCGCTGAGATGCTGGGAGGGATTGTTTTGGACCCAGTGTGGCATTTCCTGAGATTCTTAGAACAGGAATGGGTTAGCTCTGGCCGGCCGACGGGGAGTCAGGACTCCTGGGTTCTATTTATGGCACTGGGGCGGGTTGAGGGGGAGGAAATGCGGCACAGCGTTCCTGGGTCCTTCCATCGGCAGCCTTTGCGCACGAGACGGAAAGCAGCGCTGGATTTTGCTTGTCTTTTTGGAAGGCTCCAACTAGTGAAGCCCTCTGTGCATGCACAGTAGATCCTTTGGCTACGACAGCCAGTGCAGGAGTAGCTTCATGGCAAGCCGCAGCCTAGTCCTTGCGCTCCGGTCGCGTTCAAGGTAGAAAGCATCCGACTGACCTTTTGGGAGAACAGCAGTGCTCTGACTCCGACCTCCTCTGCATCAAGCACTCCCCAAGGGTGTTCAGCAACAATTCCCATCATCCTGTTGAAAAGAATTTGACTATTGGGTGGTATAAACATGCAATGAATAAAATAGCAGTTGCCACTCAGGTGGCCTCCTCCAATCAGTTGCAGGCAGCAGCTGCGCATGATCTGAGGGTTGCGCCAGACCTGTGCTACTGCCGCCTGTCTCTCCTGCTCCGATGTTCTCCTGGAGAATACCTTTATGCCCATCGTCTACATGGAGGGTCGTTATTTGAAAGCAGACCAGAAGCGAAGCAGGGATGCAGCGTGGAAATAGAAAAGAGTCTATTTCTTAAGACTCTAAAGATAGAAGTTTTCGTTTTGCATGTGAGCTTTCGCCTCTTCCCGCCTCGGAGCGAGGCAGGATAGCCGGAGCAGCCTGACGCAGCCTTTTCCAGCCCCGGGCCCTCTGGCACGTGGGCAGTTTCGAGCCCCATCGCCCTGGAGCGAGCACCATGTGGGAAAAAGGCGTGAGGAGCAAGCCAGCTGGCCTTGTTTTGCTCTCTCCTCCGGCTCGTGAATGTGCTTTTCAGAGATGCAGACAGATGTATGAGCTTGCACGCCCCACGCCTTTTCGGCTAGCGCAGCCGGCTCAGCAAGGAGTGCAGGAAGTTGCCTCACTACCCGGCAGGACGGGAGCCCAGGGATGCGGCTTGCCTGCCCCCCCAGTGGCCGCGATGAAACGCGGCAGGATGCAGTCCTCTCGCCGGCGCACCGCAGTCGGCCAGTTCCGGCGCAAGCAGGGAGCCCCGGGGGCCGTCGCCACGCACCCTGCGGTTTGACCTGTGCCTCCTGGACTCCAAAGCCCAGAAGGGAGGCTGCCAGCGGGGCATGCGCCGCGGGGCGCAGCGGCTTCTAGGCGCGCTCGACAGAAGCGGGGCAGAATTGTACACTGTCTGCATCTTGAAGAAGGACAAGAAAAAGTGAAGAAATCAAAGTTGGTTTTCCTGCGGAAGGACCAGCTCAAACGACGCGCATCACCGCCTGGGCTTTCTACAGAAGACACTCTGTGAGAAGTCCTGTGTGGATTTTTAAGTTTTTCTTCTATTTTCTTAACACATACAAATACATGAAAGAGAGTATCAAACAGAACAAACGGAAATAAACAAAGCAAACTAAAGCGAGCAAAGTTGCTAAGAGAACTTTAAACAAACACAGCCTATACATTCAATCCCCCAAGACTATCTGTCTTCCATCTTTCAACGCTCTGTGAGAGTTTTGCAGAAAATAAATCGTTAATCTGTGCAGCAACAGATCTTCCGATCACATTAAGTCCTCTACTGCTTTCCTTTTTCTTTTCCAAGTTCAACTCCCATTAATCATGCTGAACGTAATACAATTTCTATTTATTATTAAATTCCTCTAACGGTCTTCTAACTTTGCCACCACCGCATATTCTGCTAGTCTATTTCTCCAGTCTTCAATTGTTGGGGTTTCACTGATATCCATTTAGAAGCAACTGTGATTCCTGAATAACTCTGACATGTTATTTGAAAGGATCTCTGGCACTAAACTCAAAAGTTTTGGATTTCTGACCCGGAAAACCTGGCTTTTTGACCGGGATCTACTTGGGATCTATTCCCCATCTGTCTGCACATTTAACTTTGGTGACTTTAGTCTAACCTACCCGGTAAGGTTGTTATGAGGATAAGAATGACAGGAGAAGAATTGTGGGCAAAGGCTTGGGAGCTTTGGAAGAAGAAATTGCATGCTGTTGAGGAGGAGGAGGAGGAGGAGGGGGCAGGAGTGGAACTGGCAAAATTGCGACATGTTTGCAAACCCTGCTTGAGAGTAAAGCTAAGGTTGGGTGTTTTATATGTGCCCCAAACTCCTTGGAGAAGGGAGGAGTTAACCCACTCAAACCCTGGATCTTTTTATCACAATGCCCATGGCTTGAGGACAAGCTCTTACTAATCACATTGTGAGTGCCAGAAGGTATTTCTGGCCCTCCAAACAGGCCCGATGTGCAGAGCTGCCTTGAGCTGAGGATGTAGTTCCACTTTGGAGGAGCTCTTGATGGATGCAGGAATGGGAGGAACGAAAGCAAAAGGACTTGGGCCAAGAGATCTAAATACTTGCCTATTTTTAGCTGAAAATTAGCTGTTATCCCAGCTAAATTTTAAGAGAGGCATTTCCACCTTTTTGTGTGGAGAAGGAAGAAGTGCTGGCAAACCACCAGACACTTGATGGTTGACGGGGGGAAAGCTGTGGCTTCGGAGGACCAGTTTCAGCCCCTGGGGCACAGATCCATACCTCTGCTGCGGACGGTGGGCTGCCTGGAATTGAACCCAAAGAGCACGTATCCAAATTTTGTTGTATCCCCCTTTTCCTTTTGACGCGTGCCTAACCTTTCATGGGCCGTGCTGATTTCCCTAGGAAGAAAGCTGATGTTTTTGAAAAAGGAAGTTTTCGCACTTCTTCTTCTTCTTGAAAAAACGGTGTGTTTAAACTGTATTTGCGTCTGAAGGTACCCATTCGTAAATGCAGTTCTATCTATGCATCTGACAGTGTGTGGGTGGGTTTTCTAACTTGAAAGGTTGCTGTTTCCCAGCCAGAACACATTTTAGCCTCCTGAACACAAAAGGGAACAAGAGGTCCTTGGAAAATTGGGTGGGAATTTCCTGTGAATTTTGCATTCGGGCTCCTATGTTCAGTGGGAAGCTTGCTGGTGATGCGCTTGTGAAAAAAAGAACACCAGAACACCCTGCTGGATCAGGCCCAGGGCTCATCAAGTCGAATTCACACAGGAGCTCCCCACGGAAAACCCACACGTAGGGCTGACAGCCCTGCCCATGTTCCCCAGTGACTAGAGAGCACTGCTGTCTCTGATGCTGGAGGGAGCACATGACCATGAGGACTGGCAGCTATGGATAGCTGCCTCCCTTTCATGAATGAGACCAATCCCCTTTTGAAGCCCTCCGGATGGATGACCCTCGCTCCATCCTCTGGGAGTGAAATCCACAGTTCGGCTGGGGACTGCGTGAAGAAGTGCAAACTCCGTTGATCCGTTGTGAATCCACAGTTCTTCATGCCGTGGTTGGTGTGGAGCTCGGAAGCGGGGCTTTTAATTCTCGGAAAGGATGGGATGGAGAGGGGTGTTAAGTACAGCTTCTCAACTTTATTATTCCTTCCACAGGCCCGTGACACCGAGACGGGGGAATTGGCGGCCATTAAGATTGTGAAAATTGATCCAGGTGAGAGAGGGAGGGTCTCTTGATACCTTAATGTATTTGGTTGGCCGAGGCATCCAAGTCACCGGAATTGCTAATGAATTCTGTCCAGTATAAACTGCAGTTCATTCATTCATTAATTCATTCATTCATATATACATACGTGTATTTATAGGCTGCCTATAACTGCCATCCTGCAAATTGCTGTGAATCTGCCTTCTAATATAGGAGCAGCGTATTGTCAATACTAAGCCAGAATTCACGGCCATTCTGGCTTCTCATTGAGCCGATTCTCATGTAACAGCAACCCAGAATATGGATTAAATATGAGTTGTTGCTGTAACTTGGGTTGTTGTTACATGTGAGCCTTCCTTTATGGCTTGTTAAGCCTGACAACCCAGAGTTCACAGTCTGACCACAAAACATTTGTTTTCTTTCTGGTAAACTGCACACAACCCATATTTAAACCATTGTACAAAGTCTGCATGGAACAACAACCCAGAATTCAACCACAGCCATGTTCTGGATTGTTGTTACATGTGAATTGGGCTTTGATGTAGGGATTGGGCCGTTGTTCTTGGTGGAATTGCTGCTTGTTTCCATTTTTAGACATTATTAGACTCCGTACTGTATTTAGATTATATCCTAAACCAAGATTTTTTTTAGAAAAAAGAGCCTATAGTGCAATCCTATGCATGGGTAGGCTGGAAAAAATCCTGCAACTCTCATCTGGGTCTATTCATGCTCCAAAATTCCAACAAATGTTGAATTTGACATTTTGCACTAGAATTTTGGTTTGCATCAGATCATTTTCTGGGGCCTCCAGAACTGCTGTAGTCCAGATGTTCCACTCGTACTTAGTAAAAACAAAGCTTTAAAAACTGCTATTTTTGTTCCAATCTCAGTATTTCATCTGAAATATATGAGAAATAATGCTAAAACTTACCTGGGGAACAATCCAATGCACATTGAGATAGAAAAGAGTTCTGCATTTTTCAGCATGTCTCATCCAGGACTGCTTTGTAGGACTTTTTTTCTGTGCAAAAATACATAGAATTGCACATTTAAATGTTGTATTATATAGAACTTTTCCTGGAATTCTGAATCATCTGGAGGAAGCACTGGTTACAATTTTGAAACGGGTAAGATTTCCTAATAATTGAATTTGGAATTGGCACCCACTCATTGTTACTAACAAACTTCTGACATGGAAAAAGGAATTTTGCCTTGCAAATCACAGCTCTTAGCCGTGTGCCTAGGATTCCAGCCTTTATATACCTGCCGTCTTTAAAAATACAGAAGCAAACAAAATCTGTGTTGATTTTGCTTAAAAATCATCCAGAATTATTGATTTGCAATTCAACTGAGCAGGAAGCAACCAGCTTCCCCAGGTGTGATTGGAATTCAGGTTTATCAAATCGCTTCGAAATTTGAAAAAGCTGGTGAGAAAATGGTGCTTGAATAGAAAAAGGCATTAAAGGTGGGGCGTGATTCACTTCCTCAGGGGACGACATCGGATCCGTTCAGCAAGAGATCACAACTCTCAGGGACTGTCGCCATCCCAACGTCGTGGCTTACTTTGGCAGCTATCTCAGGTGAGGGATTTACCTGTTCGGAGGAGGGCTTTCGTGTTGGCAGGTGCTTCACAATTGTGGGTGGAACGGCAAAATTGTGATGCGCCACTTGGTGAGAGCACAAGCAACGTCTTGCTGAAATTCCCGATGGCCCACCAACCTGAACAGATGGGGGATCGTTTGTTTTACGAGTTTCTTTAATGTCAGAAAGCAAAACTCTTCTGGAAGGAGGAAGCTCCTTCCTCTACATGCAGAGATGCTCTTAAATTGCGTCGCAAGATGAAAACGGTACTGTATGAGTACAATATTGTTAAGTAGATCTGTGTGGACTTTTGATAATGCTTCATTATTCCGTGTCCTAGGAATGACCGCCTCTGGATTTGCATGGAATACTGTGGTGGGGGTTCCCTCCAAGAGATTTACCACAGTGAGTATTTTCCTACTCTCTCCATGGGATCTGAGCCTTTTTGAGCAGGATGGCATCTTTCTCCCTTTCTCTGGGTCGTCCCGCGTCGCTCTCGGCAGTGGGGGCCTTCCCATGGGATGGCGAGCAGTGGGCATTCTCAGACAATGCACAGAGAAACTGTAGCGTCGGGGCGGGGGGCACCCTGTGAGAAGCGCATCCCTGCTTACTCTTGAGTAGACGTACAGGGATATTTGGAAGCTGCTTGAAAATGGCCTGTTCCAGCTGACCTGTGAGGAGAGACTTGTCCCCGACCATGCTAGCGGTGCTGGAAAACCTCATTCCTTGTTAGCAGGGGCATCTGTGCACCCGCCTACTCGTGTGTAGGCAGAGAATGGATGTGGCGGTTGCCACACGGCCACCGCATCTCACCGTGACAAAAAGGAAGCTTTCCTGGCTCACATGTTGTAGCAAAAGTCTGTCTGCTGCACTTCTGAAGAGTTTTACTTCTGCTTTTGGCATCCGGAGAGCGTGTGCTTGGGTCAGGGAGGGGAGGAAAGCTGGACGAGGCGATCTGGTTACTCTTACGGAGGCTCCCGCCTCAGTTTAACCCCCACTTGCTGGGGAGAATTTGGGGGATGCTGCTGCTGAGGAGCAGAGGTCCACCTGTGGGACACCTGTGCCCAGTCCGATTCATCCCTCAGTGCTGTTTGGAGTGAGAGTGGAAGAAACTTCGGGGCAGATTCTGTGAGGAGGAAGAAAGGCCAAGGAGTGAAAGCGGCCCTTCCGAGGAGACAGGGACGGGGTTCAGACAGCACTCAAGGGTTGAGCTTGGGTTGAGTGTGGCTTGCTATTGAACCGTGGATGGTGGATGAGGTCTGGGTTATCTGAAGCCAGCCAGGCTAACAACCCATGGAACAACCCATGAGAAAAGCCTGGTTTGTGGTTAGGCTAGGTCTGACAACAGGATAATCCATGGTTCAGTGACAACGGTTGAGTGTGGGTTATCCTCTTGTCTGGGCCCAGCCAGCCAGTGAGAGAGCAAGGAGACCATCCCGGAGTAGCAGGTACATCACTTTAGACTGACCGAGATGGAAATCTAGGCTACATTGCAGTCCAGAGTTATTTAGGCCCGACTGTCAGCCTTTCCTTGCAATTCCTGCCAGCGTTTAGCTGGGTGGGAAGATGAGGCCGCTTCTTGCTTTGGAAGGAACCCGGGTTCAAGCAGAGCAGGAAACTATTCCCCAAAGCTGCCACCCTGTTCCAACCAGCCTGCAAAGATCCAGCTGAGAATCCGCAGCTGGCCCAAAGCTGCCCAAAGGAGCTTCATGGTGGAATGGAGCCTAGAACCCAAGTCTCCAGGCAGAACTTGCTTTTCCGTCACGTCTCTTTGGGGTTGGAGTGGTCTGGACCACGAGACAGTTATTTTTATTGCGCTTAGATGTTGTGATACATTTAAGGTCTTTTTTCCTGAAGAAGCCGATCAGTTCATCCCTTGCCCGCAGCTTTGCCATCTCAAGAGAGGCCACACACAAGGAAAAAGGAATGGGGAGGGAAGAGGGATGAAGTCAAGGTGGTCTCTCATCCCTTCTCATCTTCCTCAGTCTGGCCTGGTGGATGACTGTTGGGATGAAAATGTACTCCATTGCCAAATAAAGATTTCTGCTTTCTTTTTTCCTCCAGGCACCGGACCGCTGTCAGAAAAGCAAATTGCTTACGTCTGCCGGGAGACTCTTCAGGTGAGTCATGATGCATCCCCGGTCAGACCCGGCTCCAGGTGGTGTCGGCAGCAGCTTTCTTTCGACAGGTGCTGGTAAAACCTGAAGCTAGTGGATGTGCGAGGCACCTTGGTTGTGCCCAGGGCAAATTCAACCCTGCTCCCCCCCGATTGGTTTGGGAATGGCTGCAAAAATAGAGGATCTGGATTCTTTTCCGGACTGTCATCCAAACCCTCGTTCCGTGGTGTGGGTTGGCTCTGGAGAAGGGCTGTGTGAGAAATCCATGCACGCAAGTGGCCCGGCTCAGTCCTGGCATTTTGTACCATCGAGCCAATATCTGGTCGTCTACTTTTAAAGCTTGCCGCGAGTCAGGTGTTTATTTCAAGGCAGGGAAATGTGCGTAAAATACAGCCGTCTTACATGCAATGTCTGAAAGGCACGGCTGCAAACTGCAGTCATATTTTATGCAAATTTCCTTGCCTTCAGAAAAGAGACCCAACGCACAGCCCGCTTTAAAAGTGGAAGCCACAAAGAAGGCCGTGACTCGGTTCGTTTTTCAGCTCTCGCGTTTGCAAGGGGTGCCAGCGTGGGCTGAGCGCAAGCCGCCCGAATTCTTCGGGGTCGCCTGTCCCTGCTCCGGAGTTTGAGTCGCTTTCCTGATGCAACGTCGCCTCCCAGAGTCTCCTTGGGGCGACTTTTGTCTCATTTCCTCATGGAATAACTGCAAGGGGAGCTTTTGGAAAGCTGCGATTGGGAGGTGGCTTTCTGCATGGATTCCCACAAACTTGCTCTCGCTTCACCCGAGCGAAACCCTCGCTCCCGGCCTTCACCTCCTGTAGCGCTGTGGTTTGACCCTGACTGTCCACACCTTTGAAAGGAAATTCCATTTTTTCCGCCGTTTTCTCTGTTCTTTTCCTGTGTTCCTGAAGCAGATGCCTGGTTGGGGCGGGGGGCGGAATAGGCTGAGCTGCCCGTCTACTCTATGAGGAAAGGGTGTAGCTCAAGGTGCTCTTCATTTAGAAGAAAGGTGCCCAAGGTGGGTCAGAGGAGGCACAATTGAGGCCTCTAAATTTAGGTGTGATTTCCATATGTGGTGTGAATGTGAAAACATTTTTTAAAAATCTGGGTAAGGATTTTAAGCCGATGAGTAAGGTACTGAATTTGAAAATCCAGTCGGATCCTGAACTAGCAATGTTGCTATTTTTCGTGAAAAGAAATGGAAATGGAACAGCAAGGAATTAATAGTAAATTGGTAACCACAGCAGAATAGAAAGAGGGTTCGACGCCAACCCAGACACATCCGCACAACCTTTTCTGCATACTAAAATAGGGCCTCATCTGGCTCTCTGGCCATTCATAACATCGGTACAGGCCTTCGAAACAAGACACCTGAAACAGCATGCGTACTACGAGAACACTAAGGCTGTGCACCTTGCCGTGACTTTCTCTTTTCAAAATATATTCGCCCTCTTGCCCTACAGCCTTCATGGATTTTTATCTGTGGTCCAGACAACAGCATCTTCTGCTTGCAACCCTTCTCTGGCTTCCTCTTCTTCCATCCTGTTTCTTCTCCCCCAGAAGGGGAGACGGAGTGGATGGCCCGTGCCTCTTGAGCGGTAGAGCTGGGAGAATCAATGATGAGAAGGATAATGTGTTTTTGTCTCCTCTTACCAGGGACTTCACCATCTGCACACCAAAGGGAAAATGCACCGGGACATTAAGGTGAGGTCGTCCCACAGAATCTTGGCCTCAAGTTCTCCTGCCTTCATCCTGCCATGTCGGGATAACTCGGCTTCCTCAATGTACTTTCTGTTGTGTAAATGCTACATAAGAAGACATTCCATCTTCTGCCTTCTACTAGACTTCAAAAATTGGCCTGTTAAAAAAAAAAAGGCATTCCGCCTTTTATACCCCCCCCCCCCAATCCTTTCTCATGATTTCCGCCTCTTTTTCAGGGGGCCAACATCCTGCTCACGACCAACGGTGACGTCAAACTCGGTCAGTTCCTTCCCTCTACATCCTCTCTTGTTTGTTCTTCCCCGACAAGCCATTTCTACACAAGCCATTTTCTACAAAACATCTCCATTTCTGCCATCTTTAGGGTGCGAGCGTGTTCATTTTTGGATACCAAACATCCAACGACTTCCGGCTTTCTCTGGCCAGTCTACTGGGAGGTGGAGGCCTGAACGCACCTTAAATATATGGATGTTTGTGCTCCTGTCACCCTTCTCCGCTCATTTGTGGCACCCGTGCCTTTACTGGATGGGCCTTGAGGTGCTTTCTGCGCCACCCAAGACAGGACCTTAGAAAAAGTGGTGGCCAATTGAAGGACAATTCTTGACCCCTTCTCTTTGGCCATGCAAGGCTGACGAGGGAAACATAGAAACAGAGCGAGTCAGAAGGGGTCTCCCAGGCCATCTAATCTGACCCCCGGCTCTGGTTCTTTGGAAAGACCTGCCCCAAAGCCAGGAAGCCACCAAAAGGAGAGATGACCTCTGGGAAAGCTCTGAAAGCCACATTCGGCCCTTGGGCCCAGGGTTCTGCGCCTCTGATGTCCGGCCTCGGTCGGCTCCTTAGCGGAGAGAGAGAAACGGTGTTGGGTCACCCCCCCCCCCCACGCACAAGAGGTCCTGGGAGCTTTGGGGAGCGGAAGGCAGCAGTTTGTGGGATGTAGGGAGGAAGGAAACATTTACCCACCTGATACTCCAGGTGAGCTGAGAGGGTGACAAAAACCCAACGGGCCCAGGGCTCGTGCCAGCCGTGCAGGGCTTGGCATCTTTGGGCCGATCCCTCCCACCTAGCCCAAACCCAGAGCTCTGCCACCCTTAGTTTTCTACAAAAAGAACAGGCACGCCCCTTCCCTAATCATGCCTTCCCGTCTTTCTTTGCTTTCTGCAGCGGATTTCGGGGTCTCTGCGGAACTGACGGTGTCCGTGGCCAAGCGGAAATCCTTCATCGGGACTCCGTATTGGTAATACAGCTGGGCGGCGGCTGCTTTTCCTCCCCGTCTTCCCATGCCGCTTCTGGGGCTTCATTTGCCGGCCCGGGGTTTCCCATCCGGATCGTTCGCTGCCGTCTCTCCACCCACACAGCGTCTCTTCCACCAACACACCGATGCCACGTCCTCCCCTGCTCTTTCGGGCCGGGTTCTTCTCCCCTCACCTGGCGGTGCGGTGGGGGGTTGTGGGTCGTCCGTTCCCCCCCCGCCCCCGGCAAGGTCTCACTCTCGCCTTCTCGCAGGATGGCCCCAGAGGTGGCCGCGGTGGAGAAGAAAGGCGGCTACAACCATCTTTGCGACATCTGGGCGCTCGGCATCACCGCGATCGAGCTAGCGGAGCTTCAGCCTCCGCTTTTCGACCTGCATCCCATGAGGTGAGGGCGATGCAGGCTGCGCCGACGTGGAATCCTGGGGGACATTGTGGGAGATTCCAGAAGGGAGGAAAAGAGTTGTCCTCATCCTCCACCCCCCAACAATATCTCTTTCCAGCTTCTCCATGGGAAAAGTGATCCACTTCAGTTAGTAATCAAGACAATAGGGTGCTTAAATTCCCCCAAACTCCCCACAGGCTGAAAGCATGTCCCATCTTTCCTGTAGAGCCAAATTCAAGATGTATTTCTGTTTCGAGAGTTCCTGGTTTCCAGCGTTGTTCGGAAACATCAGCCGATTTTCCAAATATGCTGGGGGTCATGGACTCCCACGGGGCAGAGTACCCCAAAGCGCCTTCTTGAGGCTGGAAGGTTGAACAGCAGAAAAGGCCACCTCATTAGCTTCATAGCCGGACTGGCTTTTCCGGCTTTCAGAGTGGACTTAGGGCAACGTTGTGCTTGTCACCGTTCACAGTACACCTGGCACTGGCCTGGCCTCCTCTGCAGGGTTGTTGGTATACATGGGATAAGCCTTGCTGATTAATTATTTTTCTGTTTTCCACTGCAAGCAGGAACTCTGGAACAATGACAGAGAGAAAAAAAGACATTTGTATTAATTCGATTTTTTAAAATGAGTCTGTTCCTTTGCAGTATGAAAATGCCAAAACGGTCGGTTCACTTTAAGAGTAACACCAATTCCACACTTATTTCTGAGAGATGCACATTAGTATCTGTAGTGCTTGTGTTTTGTGGGTCAGCTGTGATGTTGCTGAATATCTTGTACGCACCTTTTTTTCCTGACCCGTGTGTACAGGTCCAAGGAGAAAACTTCTACCCTAAATTCTTCTGTACAAGTGAGCTAAAACTCTGCAGGATATAATGGTGCATTTTTGGGTTCATAATCAACCTTTCATCACCCGCAGGGAGTCATATTTTCTGCGGCTGCCAAAAATGTTTTTCATATTCATGGTTTTAGGGTTCAGTCATGCACATGTCTAGATTCGAAAAAGGCCTACAACTCCCAGCATCCCCCCGTCAGACAGGCTGGGGGATGCTGGGAGTCTTTTCTGTCCAGACAGCTATGGGATTGAGCTTTTAATGCTTCTGTAAGGGTTTGTCGATAGATCTGTCATTTGGAGAGTTCCTTGCACTCAGAAAGGGTATTGTTTTGGTTGTTATCCTGACCAAGAGCTTGTAATGGCTCCTGGGAAAAAGCAAGAAAGTTACTTAGGAATGAGCTGGTAATAACCCTTATTTAAAGTGTCTCTGGGCGTCAACACAGAAAAAAGGGGAAGAGGTGTAAGGCGATGCTTTGTGTGTTGGATTGGGAACTCAGGTCTGGGATCCAGTCCCCACACAGATGTGAAGCACCCAATCAGCCAGCTCCAGCTGGAAGGTAAATGGACCATAAATGTGATAATAGACCAAAAATAAAAATAATTGGGTTTCTTTCTCCGTGCAGAGCCTTGATGTTGATGTCAAAAAGCAGTTTTCAGCCTCCTAAGCTAAAAGACAAGGCATGTTGGTGAGTGACTTTGGGCCAGTCATAGCCTCTAGGCCAGCCTACCTCATGGGGTTGTTGTGAAGATACGATTGGGAGGAGGAGGAGGATATAATGAGTTCTTTGGAAGGAAAAACGGTGGGCTATCAATATGAATGAATGAACTTTATGGCCAGTAGAGAGAAAATCTAATAACAAAATAGGGGAAATCTAATAAATAATAAAATCGTAATTAACGAGCTACGTAGATGCAGCATGCCACAGGTGGGCGTCTCTCCAGAGATGGATGGTCCCCTTGGAAATGTTGATTTGGGGCAACCTTCTCCACCCCGAATGCGTCCAGTGCCCCTTTAAAGCCGCCCGCATGGTGGCCATCGCCGCTTTCTGTGGTGGAGAGTTCTGTGAGAAGAGCTGGGGTCTACCCCTCCACGCTCTGTCCACGCAGCAGCCCATGGGATGCCCTCAAATGGGACATGCGTGCAGAAGCGCCCTCTTACCCATGTTCCCCAGCAACGGGTGTCCCTTGGCCCTGGGCTGTGACAAGCAACAGGGTGTCTTTCCTCATGCACACGCGGGATCTTTCCTTTTCCTTCCAGGTCCGTGGACTTCCACCACTTCCTCAAACTCTCCCTGACGAAGAGCCCCAAGAAGCGGCCAGTGGCCGAAAAGCTCCTGCAGGTGTCTGGGTTTGGGGGACCCCATCCCGCCAAGGGGGAGGCGGGGAGTGGGGAGCGAGAGTGATGGGGCCCCCTCGAATTTAACCTCCTTTCCGGCAGAGCAAGGTTAACTATTAGTTAACTTCTAGAAACCTAACTATTAGTAGTAGCCAGTAATATGCTATTAAAAATATTCGGCTAGAGTGCTATCATTCAATCGACTTGTGTTTAAAATATCTCGACATGGAAATATTTACAATTACAAGTGCAAAGAAAGGAGCTATTCCAAATGTTTACCGTATTTATTTGCACTTGAAAGCGCACAAAAGAACATACTTACGTTCAGGCAGAAAATATCCCGCACGGACACATGTGTTGGATTGTGCCCCATAACAATTGGGGGGATGGGGGGATATGGCACTGGGGGGCCTTGGGATGAAATGGGGAACATTTCGACGGGAGGCAGGCTGCAAAGAGGCCCAGATTCAGGCTGGATCGAGCTCCGTGTCCTTCCAAGTTAGTGGAGTCTCGGGGGGATGGAAGCTCCGTTTAGGGCTTGGAGCCCTTCGTGGGGCAGGGCAGGGTGTCTGGAGCCACCGGTTCCATTTTCCCCAGCGCAGTGGCATGACACCTGTCTGGATCTCCCGCCCCCACCGCTGGGGTGGTTTCCAGGATGCGGGCCTGGCGTTTCTTCCCAAGCGGTCAATGCCGGGACGTTGCGCGAAGTCCATGGGGCCTCTTCCCCGGCCTCCGGGTGCCCAAGTGGCAGCTGGGGTGGGGGCAGCCCGCGTTGCCTCCGAGGGCGCGGAAAACGTGGCAGGGCTTCCGGCTCATCCCTCTCCTTGGTCCACCAGCACCCGTTCGTTTGCCAGCCGCTGGCCCGGATCTTGGTCATTGAGCTGCTGGACAAAGCCACCAATGCGGATGTGTCGGCCGCGTCTTTGGACGATGGGGAGTTTGAGGTACGGCCCTCAGCGGCGACTGCAACTGATCTTACCACTCTGCATTTGCTTCCCGGCTTCCCTCTTGTGCAAACAGCCCAAAGCGGTTTACAGGTTCCCTTCCTCTCCATGTTATGTGCACAACGGCCCTGTGAGGTAGGCTAGGCTGAGTGGGTGACTGGCCAGAGCCCCCCAGTGAGCTTCTGGGCGAGAGGGGACTAGAACCCGGATCTCCCGGCCCCCGAGTCCAGCTCTGTAACCTCCACATGATGCTAGCTCTCAGTGAGGCAGCGTGGTAGGATTAAAGTGATGGCGAGTCCAACGAAAGGGGAACCCCCCAACGATGCCAATGGAGTGAGAAGCTGGCTGAGAGTTATGGGTATTGTAGTCCAGTACAACTGGTGGCCATCCGCTTGAGGAAGTCTGATCTTGCTGGTTTTTAGCTCGAACGGAACAGCTCTTCTGCGGAGAAAGTGGATGGATGGATTCGCTTTCTTCTTTTCTTCCAGGCTTATGAAGTTTTTCCCGACAAAATCCATTCCCACAGGCAACACGGGCAACTGGAGAGCACGCTTTCCGAGATCCAGTGTAAGTTTCCCGCCTTCCTCTACTCAGGAACCCTCCCCGCTTTAATCCACAGGTCCCATTCCTCCAAGACCCCGGAGTCCATCTAGAGGGAGCCGGCCGTTCTCCTGCGAGGGGAGGCCGTTCCCACAGGTCACACTGGGGGAGCGAGGGGGGACACCGCAGCTACCCCTTTGCCCTCAAATGGCACATGACGGGGGGATTTAGGGTAGGGGTGCTTCTGCATCCTCCCTGGATGGTCCATTGGCCAAGTGTCCGTATTTCAGGCTCCGGCTGCTTTTCAGAGAGTTTGTACAGAGAAATTGGGCCGAGTGGCACAAGATAATAGGACCGCTGAGCGTTCGTGGTCCTTTGTAGCGTGAAGCACAGTTGAAGTTGTTGAGAGAAATGGGGGGAATCCATTTCTGAGACGCTGTCTATGTTTTGTCCCTTTTTAGTTAATCAGGTTAAATTTGGGCCCCCGCTCCGGAAAGAAACAGAACCGTGGTGCAGTTTGGTAAGTCGGATGTGAGTGTGATGTGGAAAAGGATAACTTAAAAAGCGTCTCATCCTGCGGCTAGGAATGTCAGAGAATCCTCGATGTACTTGGACAAGCTTGGATTTTTATTTATGTGTCAAACTAACTCGGCAGATTTTGCTGGGGTGAGTTTTTCCAGGGCTGTGTGAATCCTGCAGGCGTGTGGACTTTTTATTCCTTTCTGCAACTTTTCATGAATTTAGCCATGGGAAAATGTGGTGGGAATACCCCACTCGCTGAGTTGCACATGCACGCTTCCCCCAAGAGCCTAAAATATGAAAATGGGCATTTTGAAGAGGATTTGCAAAGGACTGGAAGAATGAATGTTTAAAAGTGCGAATTTGCACAAATGCACTTGTGCAAAATCCAGTCCCTTCAACAAGCAGACGACAGAATGAACGATGCGTGAAAATTGACAGAATGCGGATTTTATGGATTTAATGAAGTCTGTGTCCGCCTCTTTGCAACACCTCCTGAGACAGCGGTTGGCAGCTGTGGCCCTCCAGAACTGTTGGCCTACAACTCCCATGCTCCCTGAGGATCAGCGATCCTGGCTGGGGCTGATGGGAGAGGTAGGCCAAACAGCAGCAGGGCTCAAGTTGCTCCCTCTTGTCTTAAGACATGTTGGTTTTGGGACATTTGGGGAAGTCGGGGCACTGCCGTGCTGGGTTGTGGGGTGGGAAATGGGGCAGGGCTGGGTGCTTGTTCCTGTAACCCAAACTGTGGTCGCCCTTTTCCAGAGCCCCTGGCAGGGAAAGTCTCTGCCCATCACCCCCTTCCCGATCCCTCTAGCTGGAATTCCTGGGGCTCACACTGCATGCAGGGTGTTGCAGGCGGAAGGAATTCCCATATTCTAGCCTGAGATGAGACCAAGCCTCTTCTCTTGTTCCACAGAAGGAGGAGGAAGAAGAGAGCTGGATGCTGTTGGGAGACGGAGAGTAAGGAGTCGCTGGGGGTGGAAAGAAGGGCAGAGGGGGAACGGGTGGCAGCCCTTTTCCCCTCCCGGGCGCGATGAAGTTGCCACCTCGTCCTTTCGCCTCTGGGCTCTTTTTGCCCCCCGACGGGACGATTCCGTGGTGGCAGCTTCTTTCTGACCGCACTGACTGGGAGAGCGGTTTTGCCTGTTTTGCCGCTGTTGGAGGCACGGGAGCGCTTCCAGGGAAAGATGGCAGCTCTAAAAAGGAAAGGATGGGGTTTAGTTATCAAAGGGGAGGGGGATGTGGAAGCTTGGGTGGTTTTCAGCCTGTGTGGGTGGCTGCGTCATGGACCAGAAGTCAGGTTAGTTGGGTATGTGAGTTGATGGAACTGTTTTTCTCCCTGCTGTTTGTGTCCCATGCCAGGAGCCTCCTTCAGTCAGTAGAAGAAGCACTGGAGGAGAGGTAAGGATTGGGGGAACCGAGAAAGCTGCATTGTATCAGGTCAGATTATTCCTCCATTGAGCCCAGTTCAGCCTACTCTGGCTGGCAGCAGCTCCCAAATTTTGAAGCCAGATTGCATTTCTTTCCTAACCACTGGGACCTTCTGCACACAAGACGGTTGCCGCATTTGCTCTACCGCTGAATTTTGAATCCCTGCTGTAAATGTAAAGCTAAGATTCTAGACCTCATGGTTCTGATGTGAATCAGAACTTATACTGAATTAGACTGTTGGTTAATTGAGCGCCGTAGCATCCAGCCTGATAGGCAAGAGCTTTTTAAGGGTTTGGTTTTCCCAGTCTTTCCTGGAAATGCAGGGGGCGGAGTGTTGTGCTTGCCAAATCAGACCATTATTTAGATTTCAGTTGCTGCAGTTTTCCTTTGTTAAAACTCCCTTAAATTGTAGCATCGTCAAGGCATAAAATGAAGCTTGCTTGCTTCCTTCTGCCCCACTTTGTATCTGCTGCTGCCCATCTTAAAAGTCTGTGCCTGTCTGCATTTTTCCCTGTTTGTGTTGTGGCAAAATGCAGATACTTGGCAGCACTGAAAGTTTCTCCAAAGGAAGGGCACTCTGCACATGCTTGGGGAACCCCATTACCTGCCTACTACAGGGCTGAATTGACATGAGAACATAGGTCTTCCTGGCGTGCGTGGCTCCGGTGGAGCCCAAGCGCAGTGCCTTTTTCTGCTTCCATCGTATTTATTTTTAAAAACTCTTTCTTTTGCAGAAGCCTAACCATCGGCCCTGCGCACCCCACGGAGCAGGTTTGTCCCACTCTCCCCGCCCCCCACAGTTGCATCCTGTCCTCAAATCGGCCCCCTCTAAAGGGGCCTGTCTTTTTGGGGGGCAGGCTCACGGTGAACAGCATCCCGGCAGCACCCCCGAGGGAGACGCAGACCTCACGAAAGGACCCCTGTGGGATTTCCTCAACCTGGAGCTGACGTATAAAGCTCCCTGGGAGCAGGACGACGGCCCCGAATATTCAGAAGTGGGGTGCCAAACCATGCCAGGTAAATGTGGGGCGGCGCTGGAAGATGCAACCCAAGAGGATGTGGGCCCAAAAAAGAAAAAGCATCAATAGAACTGATCACAATGTCAGAATGAAAACAGATGTTATGAAAACTTGGGTGGATTCAGGATCCACCAGTAAAATTTTGGTTGATCGAAGTGGATCACCAAGGAGTCCTGACTCCTCTTTTAAGCACAGAAACCACAGGAGTCCTTCACGCACCCTCATTACGTAGCTGGGAAGTTGAGAGCCAGGATTGGGTTGGATTCTGTGGACGGGCCGTGAGCCTTGACCTGTTTGGACGCTCCAAATAAATCCCTGGAGTCAGGAATCTTTCATTTTAAGCGCAAACCGTTTGTCCTCGGCTCCTGAACTCTGGTTTCTAGAAAACAAAGACACACCAAGTCGATCTTGCGAGCGCTTCGTCTCCACACTTCCAGTTTTCAAAATGCTTAACAGGGTAGCCCTTGTTTGATTGCCTGGTATCTCCAGGTTTGGATGTGAAAATTCCCCCCTGAAGCTGCGACAGCTGCGGCTGCCAGTCAGTGTCAGGAAGTACTGGACTAGACGGACAGGGGCTCTGGCTTGGTATATATAAAGGGAGCTTCCGACATTCCTACGCCCCGCTTTCTGACTGTCACTTTTTTGCAGAATGGCCAATTTGATCAGATCCTACACCTTCTCCCCACAGGCAGCACAGACGTGGGTCGTACCCCACACAGCTCAGGGACTGGCTCCCCAAAGCCAGCCGATTCGCTGCTTTCCACGGAGTGGGCCACGATGAAGAAGAAGGAAGAGGCGACCGTAAGTGTGGGGGAACCCCACATTTCAGAGCAAAGGGGCCTGGAATGAGAAGCGGGTGGGCACTGGGACTTTGCAGAAGGAGACTTGAGTCTAGTCCGCTGAAAGCCCGTGTGTATTTGGGGTGGGATTCCTGGGTTCTGCCCCAATTCTGGGGGTTTCGAGGGGTGGTGTAGGCCATTAAGAGGAAAGGCAGAGGGGCAACCATCTGGGTTTATGCTTTTGCTGCATGAGTGAGGAAGGGGCTCCGGTGAAGCCCCCGGTTTTCCTTACCAGTGGGAGTGAGTCCCCCTGGATAAGGGGGGTTACTGGGGTGGGGTGAGGGAAGCGTTCAGTGTCAGCTTTTGGAAGCTGTGCAAACTCCTTTGCTGTTTCTGGTGACTGTCCCTCTCTCCTCCCTTTTCACTTCCTCCCATGCCCCCACCCCCACAGAGACTGCTTTGCCATGGGTTGCCCCCCACTCCAAAAGTCCACGTAAGTACCGCTCAGCCCTCCACTAGCAAGGTTTCCGTGTGGGTCTCTGTGACGCATCATTTCATTTCTCTGCTGCCCCACAGCCCAATCGCTCTGGGAGGTTTGCAGGAATACCGGATGGGGCCCTTTGGGGTGGGGTGGGGGGTTGGGGGCAGATCACAGCAGAAGGAGGTGCCACTCGGGGTGGGGAGCTGCAGGTTCTGGGGTGTGTTTCCCTGTCCCCCAACAAGCGGTCATTGGGTCTCCCGAGCCGTTGTGTTGCCTTTCCCGATTCTAAAAAGGTCGGCCGGCCGGCCTTCCCAACATTCCTAGCAGGGAATTCGGCCCTTGAGCCGGATGCGCCTCCCAGACCCGGAGGCGGGTTGTGTTGAGGAGCACCAGTGACGCGGGACAGTCTGCGTCTCCCCAGCCCCGCCGACGCCTCTCTTGCCCCTTCCACAGATGGGGGCCTGTTTCTCCAAAGTCTTCAACGGCTGCCCGCTCAAAATCAATTCGGCCACGACGTGGATTCACCCGGAAACCCGAGGTGGGAACCGCGCCTTCTTTCCTCCGGGCTCTGGTGCCTCGCGTGGGCCTCTCGGTTCAAGGTGTAACGTTCCCTGACTCCTTGCAGATCTGTTCCTGGTGGTCGGGGCCGAAGAGGGCATTTATACCCTCAACCTGCACGAACTCCACGAGGACACGATGGAGAAGGTGAGGCCGCGCAGGGGGAGGCGGTGGAGAGGCGCGAGGTTGGAGGGAGTGGTGCTTTTGATGGGGGCACCAACTGAGCATAATCCATCCTGCCCCTCCCCAAGAGTTTTTGCCCAGAGGGGGGCATCCGGCTGATGTGGAGAAGGCCTGCGGTCGCTCCTGTGTATCCACTCTGTGTTTCAGCCTGTCTGTCAAAGAAGTAATCCATGATGTTGATCCTACCCTGGGGGCGGAGGGGCAATCTCGGTTCAGCACCATGGATACTTCCTTAGAGAAGCCAAATACTTGGCAGAGCTGTCGTAGAGCTGCAAGGATTCCTGGCTCCAAAAAGACCCCTTGCCATAAATTCTAAAGATCACCTGGCCCATTTCACTTTCCCAAAAGGTTGGTCCTTTGGCGTTTCCTGGCCTTTGTGCTTTTCCTATTTTAGAGGCGGAGGAAGGGAGGTTGAAGAGGTCTGTCTAGTCCCCTAAGGCCTAAAGGCATTCTCTCCGGCCTCAGTATGTGGATACGTTTTGCGTTTATGGTCTCCCCACGTTGCCTTCCATTGCTCCCACCCCAGAATGTGGCTCCTGAAGCTTCCCCAAAGGTTACCCCAAAGAGATTCAACACCCTGCCCTCAATTGCAACACTAAACTGCAGAGCCCTTGCGAGTAACTAGGAATGGGGGCAGGGGGTCGCACAGAAGCACTGAGCTCCATTCAGTCCTGGTGCTCAGTGTGACTTCATTCTTTTGGGTCAGGTTCCAGCTGGTGGATCTCAGGTTTGCAGCAAAATAGCCAAAATAACAAGCAGAAATTAGATGCCGCAAGTCTTGTCTTTTTATCATCAATAGCAGCTCTTTTATTGAGGTATTATAATCATATGGCCCATGCAGGCAGGTTTTTTCTAAGCAGGGATCGTGCTGTTTCTGTTAGGCTGCTGTTGTGACCAGAGCTCCTTCCCATTCAGTCCCCTGCCTGATTCCTGTTTTTCTCTGCCTTTCTCTCTCCTCCAACCTGTTCTGCCTGAAGCTCCTTCCACACAGGTGCTTTTGGCTGTACTGCATGAATAATGTGCTACTTACCTTGGCTGGTAAGTACTGAGGTGCCGAGCCGTTCCTACAAAACAAACATATGTAGGTCTAATTGTGCCGAGCTTGTTTTAGTGTCTCAGACGGCTTTAAATTTGGTTTTGAGCATGGCAGCTTGAAATAGGATGGTGTTTTTTTTGTGCTTGGGGTTGGGGGCTTTTTATGAGCTGTTGGGCATGGGCCAGAGGATTTTGGCTATGGGCTGCTGCAGAAATGGAATGGATTATGAAGATAATAACAGCAACACCTGGAGGCTGGGATCGAAAAGGGTTTAGAGGGTTGATGGTGCTGGGCAATTCCACGCCGACAAGCGGAAGGCCAGCGGTCAGGAGTAGACGCCTTTGGGTTGTGTGGACCGGCTTGGATTACGGAAGAGGAGGGACGCGGATCAGCCTCCGGCCCTCCATGCGAGTCCCCAGCCTCTTCCGCCTTCTGCTTTGCAGGGAAGTCTTCGCAGGTCTCGGCGCACAACCTCCTGGGCCTTTTCGAGCACCGGCGGCAGGTGCAGAAGCGCCCGGTTCCGCTTTCCATCGCCACCAACCGGCTGACTGAGCGGATCATCCCCAGGTGGGGAGGAAGGACCGAGGGCCGCAAGGATGTGGCAGGAATGGGGTCTTTTTAGAGGGACCACCCTCCAGTGGGGTGCCTCTCCAGATGGACCAGAACTGAGGAAGAGGGGGGAATCCATGTGGCGAGAGGGGGAAAGGGGGGGCAGCTAACGAGTCACACCCTGAACATTTACATTCATCTGAGCCCTCATTCTGCACCCCGAATTTCGGATTGTGTGTATCTGCTCAGAGAATGCCCTCTGCACATGTTCAGAGGTGCAGTTGTGCATTAATGCTTTGGCTGTTCCTGGGCACAGCCCTTGCAGAGAGAAGCAAGGAAAGTGCCAGGGGTTGAGGAACAGGGTCAGGGTCCCCTGGACTGCCCACTCCGAAATCCTCTTTCTTCTTTTGTCCCACCCTCAGCTAAAATGGTTCCTTTCTCCTGGCAGGAAGTTTGCCCTCTCTACCAAGATAGCAGATACCAAAGGATGCTTGAAGTGCCGTGTGGGTGCGTACCTCTTTTCTCCCCTATTAATCTCATCTCAGTGCAGTTCCAAAACCCCATAGAAATAGGTATTAGGCATTCTTGGAGGCAGGCAGGGGGGCCATGGCTCCGTGATAGAACATTTTTCAGTGTAAAAAGGAACGGGTGGCAGATGAGGCTCAAGACCAAATACTCTCTATTTCTGTATTTCTATTTTTGTTCTCTGTGCCGTGTTTCTAGTAAATATGGGGAGAGCATATAGAACGAGTCGGTGCATATAGAACGAGGCAATCCTTCAGATACCCCGGCCCCAGTCTGTTTAGGGCTTCGAACTGGACTTCCAGTGTACCTGGAAGAGGACTGGAGTAACATGTTCTCGTAAGCCAGTGCCTTTTTGGCCGTGTGATGAAACTTCAAAACCGCGTCGATTGTGTAAACTGGTTTTGTGTCATCATCGGTTGTGTAGTAGTTGGAGAACCGCGTTTCTATCTCCCCTTGGCTGTGATGCTGGTTTAGGGCCGGTCACCGGCTCTCCGCCTCACCTCCCTCGCAGGGCTGTTGTGAGGCTAAAAGGGAGACAAGGGAAGCCAAACCTGCTCGAGCGGCAGAAGGCAGATTTCTCAGACTGGCCATGATGCTCCGCCAGCTGTGCGTTACATCTGGGAGGAGGAGGAGCACTTCCACAGGAGTCGTGCACAACCGAAAAAGGCACAATCTTCCTTTTTCAAAAAAAACTTAATAACTAATTGCCATAAGACCTTTGTTTTGTATTTTTGCTGCATTCCGGTGTGGTCTTTTGTGTGTTACGGTTTTTATTATTGTGTTTTATCTTGTGATTGTGAGCTGCCCAGAGGTGCTGTGCCACAATTGGGTGGCATGCAGATGGTTTAAACAGATAACTAAACCTGGATGCCTGGGACTACAATCCCCTTGCTGGCTGGGGATGATGGGCCTTGCAGCACAGCCCCGCAAGAAGGTGTCGGGTTGACAGGCAGGGATTCGAGAAGCAAACTCTGGGGCTTCCCCCAAAGGACGGGAGTCCCGGGGGTCGGGGGGATCACGGCGAAGGGGGCCGTTCTAGAAACCGCTGGGGGTGCACGGGTGGAGAGCACCTTTTCACGGGCAGGACGGACAAAGGGCGGGCAGCTTTGGTGCTCCACCGGTGTGCAGGAGCTGCTCCCCGAGCCCCACGCCGGCGCGGACAGGGGTAACCGTGCTGGGCTTGCCGTTGCAGTGCGGAATCCTTACTCCGGGAGCACCTTCCTGTGCGCAGCGCTGGCCGGCAGCCTGGCCCTTTTGCAGTGGTACGAGCCCTTGCAGAAGTTCATGCTGCTGAAGGTAGGTCGCGGCCGTGGAGGGGATGCCCGGCGGTGGGCGCTGCCCCCGTGCAGCGTGCGGAGGGGCGGGCAGCCGAGAAACCCGTCTGGCCCTCTCTCGCCCCGTCTTGTAGCATGTCCCTGTGGTGCTGCCGGAGCCCCTGAGCCTGTTTGAGCTGCTGGTCGTGGAGACGGAGGAGTACCCCCAGGCCTGCTTCGGGGTGACGGGCAGCGACCAGCCGGGCGCTGAGCTGTACTTCAGCATCCTCTCGCTCACCTCTGGCCTCAGCACCTCCAGCCCTTCCGGTAAGCGGGTCCGTGTGGCGGGCAGGAATCAGCCGTGGCAGCGCTTACGCTTTCTCCGCTTGGATCCGTGCGTTCTTTGTTTCACCCCTTGCCGGTTTTCCTGCCAAAGTTCTTCTGCATAGCCTGGCTTCTCCCGAGCTTGCTAAAATCACGTGACGCTTAGAGCATGGCCTGGGGACCCAGGAGATCCTGGTTCAAGTCTCTGCTCAGCCATGAAGCTTGCTGGGTAACTTTGAGCCAGCTGCTCCCTTGTGGCCTACCTCACAGGGTTGTTAGTGCAAGAGCAGAGGAAGAGCAAAGAGGCAGGATCTCAGTGCAGTGGAGCAATAATCCCAACCTTGCTCCTGTTTGGACTGTAATCCTGTGTGCACCCATCTCTCCTCAGTCTGGATGGAATGCGTGTTAATTAAATACATTGTTATCCTGTCTTTCTCCAGCCCACAATGCCCCTTTAGCCTGAAAGGGACTGGCTGCCCCAAGACCACCCCATAAACGTCGTGGCTAAGGGGGGATTTAAATCCCCCCGTGCAGCACCTCACCCAGCTTCCATGGATTCCTCTAGAGCAAGCCCTGGGCCATTTTCAGCTTTCAGACTCCCCCACACGACACTCGGCACCAGAAGAAGAAACGGTCTGGAATAGCTGCAGGGGCAGCAAGAGGGTCAGAACAAGCTTTTCCCAAGCTTATTTCAGTTCTGTTGGGGTTATGCAGTAGCTAAAACCTGTGCAATTGGGGGGGGGGGGGGGCTCGGTGCTGCCTACCCCCATTCTAGGGGGAAGAGAAGATCCCTCCCAAGTAACCACTGCAGTTGAATCGAAGCCTTCTTTCTCTCTCTCTCTCTCTCTCTCTCTCTCTCTCTCTCTCTTTCTTTCTCTCTCTCTCTCTCTCTCTCTTTCTTTCTTTCTTTCTTTCTTTCTTTCAAGTTTTTCTATGCCGTCCCCTTGCTATATAGCCTCGGGACGGCTCACACAAATAAATAAATAAATATAATGCAAATACAGTTAAAACCCGGAAACACCCTGGCTGCACAAGCAAAACCTATAAATATCTGCGTTCATCTGCGTCACGGCAATTTTCCCTTGGAATTTGGAGAGCAGCTGACCCACGGCTTGAACCCGGAGCCTTGTCTGTGCAGTCAGGACTTTGCCCCGAAGCCACGGCTCCCCCCACTGCACACATGCTGCCAAATGCACTCAGTTCTGCCCCCCTTGCCCCACGGCACCCTGAGCCTCTCTGACTCCTTCACAGGCCGCCCCCTCGTCATGGCCAGCCACGTCACGCAGATGGACCGAGACACAGTCCTGGTGAGCTTCGAGCGTAAGTTCCTTTGGCATCCTCCCCTCTTGCCCTTGGCATTCCTTCTTTTTCAGGCTGTCAAGATGATCCTCTTCCTCTTTGGGCATCAAGATTTAAGATGCAGAAAAAATTAGAAAGGGTCCAGAGAAGGGCAACAAAAAGGATCCAGGGTGTGGAAACGCTGCCCTGTGAGGAGAGGCTGAGAGAACTGGGGTTGTTCACCCTTGAGAAGAGAAGGCTGAGGGGGGGACATGGTATCCCTCTATAAGTACCCCAAAGGCTGTCACAAAGAGGAAGGCCAAGATCTCTTCTTGCGGATACCAGAGTGGAGGACACGGAGTAATCTGTTCAAGCTGCGACACCCCAGATTCAGGCACGATATCAGGAAAAGCTTCCTCAGTGTCAGAGCGATAGGACAGTGGGAACAGCTGCCTGGAGAGGTGGGGGGCTCTCCCACACTGGAGGCATTCAAGGAGAAACGGGGCAGCCACCTGAGTGGGATGGTGTAACGTGGTGTCCTGCACCAGCAGGGGGTGGACTTGATGGCCTTCATGGCCCCTCCTGACTCTACTGTTCTTTGATTCTATGATTCTTCTTCCCCACACAGGCTGTGTGAGGGTCGTGAACCTCCGAGGTTCTCCGCAGGGGGCCCTCCCCCCGGAACTCCCCTTCAACTTCTCTATTGAGACCATTGGTAAGCGGGGGCCTTGTGGAGCAGCTGGTGGCGGGGAGAAGGGAACGTCCCGGATCTCATTAGATCCAGACGTCCTGCCCTGTGTTGGGATAGAATCTTGGTCCATGCGGCTGCCCAGTGACCAGGATGGCTAACGGCAAGGGGGGCTCCTTGCAGCGACAGCCAAAGGAGGGGCAGTCCGGCGTTGGCTGGGCAACCTCAGCCATTCCCAGATTCCTTGAACTCGGCAGGAATGCGTTGGGAATATCAAGCGTTACAATGCCCGTCTTTGGAGACGGTGGTCGTGAGCAACACCAAAATGATAAAGGATAGGATGCGGGCAACGGACCAAGGAACAGAGCGAGAAGGTGGCTTTTTGGTACAGCTGAAGGAGGCTAGTGAAGGTCGTGGGTTCAGGTGGACCAGGGCTGTTGACTCGGCCCGGCAGCAAGAACTGTCCGGGGCTCTGGAAGGCGTTTTGCCTGCCCTGCCTGAGATACCCAGATCCCTGTGAGTGAGGAGGGTGCGCAGCCACTGAGTGCGCCCGCTCGGCTGGGGCACCATCCGACGTGGAGTCTCCTTCCCGCCCTTCCACAGTGTGCCTTCAGGACAGCGTCCTGGCCTTCTGGAAGCACGGCATGCAGGGACGGAGCCTGGAATCCAGCGAGGTGAGTTGGAGCCGTTGGGAGACCTGGTAGTGACACCTAAGGAGGACAGGGACCCCAGAGGCTCACGGCGTGTGGGGTGGATTTCCCCTCTGAGAAAGGCACTCTCTGCACCCACTGGGGGAGTGCCAAACGGCGGGCTTGCAGGCTCGTTTTGGTCCTGTTTGTGTGGCATGCGTCCTCTGAATTTTGGGGGGCTCACGGACGGGGTGTCCGGGGAACAAAATCAGCTCCGGGAGGGCTGGCACTTGTCCACCCTTGCTCTGTCCACTGCAGCGTTGCAGTCCTGCAGCGGTCTCCTGTCCATGTTCCCCAGCTGCTGGCACACCTAGGCACACTGCTTCTGACACTGGCCATGAGGACTAGCAGCCCTGGACAGCCTGATCAAACCCTTCCATGGCTTATAGAAGGAGACTGCTCTAGGCCAAAGCAATTTTGTTCTTTTAAGCCGGGGTGGACAATCCAGATGTATTTGCCTGCAACTCCCATCAGCCCTAGGCCACATAGCCAGTGGCTAGGGATGATGGGCGCTCTAGTCCAGAACATCAGGAGGGGCCCAACTTCGGTCTAAGGCCTGCAAAGATGATCTTGTTTCCATCTCTTCAGAACTGGCTGTTTTTCACTCCTACAATTTAGATTGCTTGACGGTGCTGGTATTTTTGTTTTCCGGGGGAGGGGGGGGTCTGTGGCATGGGGTACTGTCAGATTCATTGCTGGATTTTAAAAATCGTATTATCGCATGTGATTGATCCCAGTGTATTTTACCTATAAGGGTTATACCTATAACCTACACCTGTACCTATAAGGTATACCTATACCTAGTACCTATAAGGGCAGGTTTGCCTATAAGGGGAAATGATACAAAACCTGGGAAGCCACTAACCAGTGGCTGGCCGGGGAGAGGGAGGGCATAGGGGGGGCCGTCACGGGACCCCAGAGATCATCCTTCGATCTGCAATTAACGGAGGAGAAGATCCGAAATACGAGCACGCAGTTCCTTCCCTCCACCTTGAAAGGAACCCTATATTCCAGACTTCCCCAAAGTGGCACGCGTCAGATATCTTGAACGACGCGGCTATTTTCCCAGGGTCTTCCCTGGAAGAAGCATGAAAGGTTCTTTATTGCTGGTGTGATCACCCCTCGGGATTGAGGATTTCTTGCTGAGCTCGTCTGTGTTCCCCAGCAGGTCACGCAGGAAGTCACGGACGAGTCCCGAGTGTTCCGGGTCTTAGGTGCTCACAGGTGAGGGCTTCCAAGGGAAGGGCAGAGGCTGGGAAGCGGGGGAAGTCTGTCCTTTCAGCCGTTCCCCCCATCATGGCTACCTGCTTGCGCTGCTCCTTAGCCCGCCTGTTGGCTAGCAGGGCTGGAGAACACGCTCCCCTAAAATGGCTGTAAAAGTCACCCTGAAAGTGTGTGGGGGACCCAGGGCCTGGATCCGGTGGGTCACACAGCTGGGCACCTGTCAGTGCCCACAGCCCCGCAGGGGTCCATGGGGATGATCCGCCAGACCTGCTGCGGCTGCTGCTGAACCTTACAGTGGGTTCGTTCCCCACTGTCTCTCTCTGGTCCAGCAAGGAGGTGGTGAGAAGTGGGTGCGGGAAGCCCCGAGGCCCGTTGAGCAAGCGAGGGGGGCCAGGAGGAGGAGGAGGAGGAAGGGCGGAGGGGGAACAGTGGGTGACCACATGGGGAGGCTCTTTGGTTTCCTGCCCAGAGGCCCTCCGAAACCTGGGGCTCCCTCCCTACACTCCCAACGTCTCGTTTTCCTCTCTGCCAGGGATATCATCTTGGAAAGCACCCCGACGGACAACCCCACTGCACACAGCAACCTCTACATCCTGACGGGCCATGAGAACAGCTGCTGAGCACCTTCTCCCAGCGCCTCCTGGATGTGCCCAGCGTTGCGGTGGGCCGTCGCCGGAGATGGGCTGGCCGCAATCTGCCCGCGGCGGAGGAAAGCCACCCCGTGTGCGCGCATGCGTGAAAGGGCCCGGTCTTCCCTTCACGGCTCCCGCAGGCACTGGATATACACTGGTTGGGGACCCGGAACATTTTTCACGCCTCGTTCTGGTCTTCCTGAGAGTCTGCCGCACACCCGGACGGCGGAGATGCTCTTCCTCTAACTGGGACTGGCCTTTCCTGAGATACTTTTGCAATAATTCGACCACAGCCAGTTGGAAGAGTTTGCAGTTTTCCCTGGCTGCCCCATTGTGCCTGCTTGGAAGCATTTCTCGCCCCCTTTCCTCTCCCTCCCTAAACCACAGAAGTCGCCCACATCCTGGGGTGCCGCGATCCGGCACAGCTGTCCATGTGACGACAATCACTTGCGGGGTGCAGAAGGCGCACCCCTTCCTTGGCACCTGAGCTTAAGTTAAACGTCTTATAGGGCACTTTTGAGGTTCTGGCATATCTCCTTGGATGGGGCCAGGGACAAGGGTTCCGTTGTGGAGCTGGATGAGCTGAGTGGGGAACACAGTTGTGCTCGTGATGGGCGAAATCGGGTGACTGTGACTGGGCTGTTGGTGGGTGTTTGGCTCTTGTGTGAGGTGCATGAGCAGAGCATCTGTTGGGTGGGTGGATGGAGAGCTGGCGCACTGGCGCGGCACCACGGAGAGCGAAATGTCACATGGTCCGTTACACTGTCAGAAAGGAGCAGCAATGGCTCGTTGCACAGCCGTATTCACCTGCTTGCAAGCCCAGCTCCTTGAGTAAAGCAGACGAAACCCATTTTGAGATAGTTTGGGGCCACGCAAAACGTGCTGCTTGATGCATGCTTGCCTTTCGGAATGGCTCGCCGTTCGTTCGTTTGCTTTTAAAGGCAGAAAAGTTTGAACACGTTAAACGCAGGGTAGGTAGGTTGTCGCTTTTAAAATAGCAGGCCACAGGGGAGGCTGGCATGAAAGACAGCTTTCAAAGTGTGATGGCTGTGGTGGGAGGAGAGAACTCCCAGCCCCAATCCCGCTCCCCACCTTAGAGGTAAAGCCGAGCATGTTGAAATGCTGCCGGACGTGTAATTAATCTAGTGCTTGGTTTAGGGTCTTTTAGTAGCATAGACTTTTTGACCGGTGCCACTCCATGCTCTTTCAAGAGAAGCTTTTCCCACCCGTTTCCCTTCTCACTGGCACCTTCACCAGCTGCTCTGTTCTCCCTTTTCACATCTTCGCTGGCTTGCCTGCCTGCCAGGCAGCGAGCCGATAAGCCTGTTGGCCGCGGCCCTTCTGAACAATCACCTCTGCCATCTGGCAGATCGACAAGCCGGTTGCAAAGGTGAAGAGACATTCCAGAACATGGGCCAACAGTAGATGCCCAGCCCTGCTCAGCCTCGGTGCCGGTTCTGCCTTTTCGCCCAAGGTAGTTTAATGGAGCCCCTTCTGGGACAACATACGTGTTGGACGACTGTTACAATCGTGAGACGCTTCTGTTAGGTCGGCTGATTTGGAGACAGGGACCGCTGGTGTTGCATCAGTGTCTTGCAGGCCACTGTGGGGTGTGAGATTTCGAGTGCAGGGTTGTTGTGTGGGGTTCTTGTTTTGCTGCCTTAGATGCCTCAGACAGTCTCCCCGTGGGAATCTCGACCCGGGTGGTCAGGGCCAGCCACGTTACCTCAGGGGCCTACGACTTCCCTTCCCGAGGCTGCTAACCATATCTCTGTGGTTTTTAATGGCTAAGCTGGAATCGTATTGTCCTGAGAAAACCAAACTTGAAAAAAAAATGGCTATTTAACATAGAGATTGATATTACAGTGTGGTGTTTTACTTTCCGCCGGAATGGGTTTTTCTCTGGGGTGTGATGAACTGGGGATTCTCCTGGGGGTGAAGTCCGTGGAAATGCTAGGAATTTCCATCTGTTTCTGCTGTGATTATGCATCTAGTTAATTCATTTAAGAGCGCAATCCTATGTAAGTTTGGATGGAAAATAGCCTGGAACGCCCAACTTGCTTTGGATTGCAGCTTAAGAAACCAGGAGGATCAAAACCAGGGTCCAGTTAAGATCCTTCAACTAGAACGTAATTTCGATCTTATTAAGAGCCACGTACGCTAGGAAACACGGCTTCTGCTTCACTGCTGGTGCAGAAAAGCCGCACCAGATCAGAGCAGAGGGTTCATGAAGCTCAGCATTTCGTGCACACAGCAGCCAGTGAGCCAGAACCAAAGTGGGCCTCCCCTGGGGTGCCCCAGGATCTGGGTGGCGGAAGCATCCTGCTTCCAGAGCCAGCCAGATTACTAAAAAGTGTGGCCCCCTCTGAAGAATTTGTTTGATTTCCGTTTAAAGCCATCTCGCCACGAACCCTGTTGCGCCGTGATTGCGAAAGATGGAGAAAATGAGGTTCCTGGCCCTTTTTCTGCATGTTGGATAATTCATGCACCTTGCTCCAGTGTGGAGAGGCAGTGTGGTGTAGTGGTTAAGAGCACGGGACTGGGACTCAGGCGATCCGGGTTCGAGTCCCCGCTCAGCCATGGAGCCAACTGGGTGACAGACTCTCAGCCCAGCCTGCCTCACAGGGTTGTTGTTGTGGGGATAAGATGGAGGAGGAGAGATGATGTAAGCTGCCTTGAGCCCTTTGGGGAAAAAGGCAGGATATAAATCGAATGAATGAATGAATGATCGTGCTGCCCCTTCTTTCCCCTTTAAAAAGCACCACATGCACGGAGAAGTCATCCCAGCCTGCCAACTCTGCCATATCCCTTTTAGGTATGTTGATGAAACAAAACCCCTATTACAGGATTTTGCTTTTTAACCCAGGCTGTTGCGCTGGCGTTGGGTAGTGTTCATGGCTCTTGATTAGGTAAATGATCAGACTTGATAGTCGGGCAGTCACCAGTGTGTCTGAATTTCAGGTTTTTGACCCTGGAAGTATCCCAAAAACATTTGTTGCACAGTTCAAGTCCTTTGTCCTAATGCACATGTAGCGGACTGAGTTTAATTATGGAGGTGTTCCGGGGGCCACATACCAATGGTGGGTGGGGCTGAAGGCAGGGGGCGGAGCCAGAGCCTAAGGGGTGGAGCTAAAATACCAAAAATGCCTGCTTCTTGCAGCTCAGTGGCATTTCAGCCTTTTGCAATGGTGTGGGGAGGAACATCAGAATAGCTGTGAAACTTCTGATAGATCACTGGTTGGGGAGGAGAGATTTGGCCTTTCTCCAAAATCCTAATCTACAAGTGCAACATACACAGTCTTTGACAGCCCCCACCCCACTGTGAGCATCACTTTTTAGTTTTGCAGATGGAATGAAAGTACTTCAATTCTAAGGGTTCTTGTCATTCTGTAAACTCAGTGAACCTCAATGCAAGGGCATGGCTTGACTCCAGAAATCCTTTCCCTGAAATTCAGGACTGAAGAGGCTGCCAAACGATCACAAAACATTTGTTCTATTAGCAGATGGCCATTATGGTGGAGTTAACTTTGTCTCAGCTTTTCAGCGCTTGCTGTAATCCCAGCCTACATCTGTACTTAATTCCAACTTTGAAAGTCTTGTAAAAGTTCCACGATGGGGAATTGAGGTGAGGTCGGAGTAAAGAATGCAACTTGTTCCTGCGGTCAGAGATACCTATCTAATTTGTGTAGCTCAAGTTCTTTAAAAGCAACATAAAACAGAAGGGAGAGAGAGATAAAGGAGGAGGGGAAGGAATATGTAACATCCAAGATCGTGGAGTTCAAAATTCAAAATAACACCGGGCATCAGTGAAACCATTCCTGTGGTGGGGAACAGAATAAAACCAAGTTATTCTATCCAAAATATCTTTGCATGAAGATCATGGGGCATCTCTGCCAAGGGGTGCCTGAATCCCTGGAAAGACTCTGCCAGACAAAATACACAGCACTGGCTAGGTGGACCAGTGGTCCAGAAGTTGCAAGCTGCTGGGAGAATGAGTGTGTTAAAGTCGAACTGTGCAATTCTTTAAATTCTATGCTGTATTTGGAGACAGAGAAGTGGAAGGACTCTTTCACTGCATTTTCCAGTGGAAGGAAAATGGTAGCTACCACCAAAATAAAAAGATAGAAATGGTAAAATAAAAATTGCAATGGGGCTATGAGCAGAGAGGCAGGAGAGGAAAGCAAACAATTCCAAAATGGAGAACAACTTGAGAAATGTTGGGTTTGCTCTTCCCTGAAAAAGACTGATGTTTTATTTTCTTCCCAACCGTTTTATGTAGAGGGTGTGTATTTAGAACTGACATGCTCAGCCCAGGCAGACCATTGGCCAAGCTTAAATAGGGACAAGATGCAGTTTAATTAAGGTGGCATAGATGGACTGTTTTGTCCTCACAACAACCCTGTGAGGTAGGTTCAGTGCCCGGGAGATGTGTGTGTGATTACCACCAAAGCACCTGCATGGCTGAGCAGACATTCAAATCTGGGTCCCCCTAAAATCAAGCTGCTGCCCTCCAGGTGTGTCAACTGCGTGGGGGATTCTGGGAGTCGCACCCTGAGGTAGTCTGGTTTAAATCCCAGGCCTCCAGAGCAAGCCTCCCAGAAGCCTTTGCAAGCTCTGCCTCCCATGAATCCTTTCGCCTCGCAGAGGGGAGCAACGTGGGCAAGCCCCTTCGGCCCCTCCCCAGTCAACGCGAGATGTTAGGCGAGAACGGATGATCTCATTCCTCCTCCCTCCACCGCCTTATCTTTTATCCAATGGCAGCGCCCTTTCTCGTTGACGTCACCTCTGTGTTAAGTACTGCGCTGCGAGCTTCGAAGGGCTTAGCCGCAAACGCACAAAACGGAAGGGCCTGAGGGTGGCAGAGGTTAGGCCGCGTCTACGTGAATGCCATCCAGCTCAGCCAATCAGGCGTTCGTCCTCTGTCCCTTATCTTCCCGCCCACCGTACTTTTAGCCAATCGGTGCTTCCTTTAGCACGCTTCCCGCCCGAGCTGCCAGGGATAGGCCTGACTGAACTCCTTCCCGCCTTCCCCGACGAGCTCTTCCTTGCAGGACGCGGCACCTGTCCAACGGGACTGCACGGGGGCGCGTGAAAGACGGGCGCGGCAGCCAATCGGCCGCCGCCTCCTTTGTGAGGGAAGGCTTCGGCGTGGAAGGTTCGCGAAACCGCCGCCGCCGCCATCGAGCGTCGCTTCTCCCTCGTCTATGGCGACCGGAGCGAACGCAACGCCGCTGGGGAAGCTCCACCCGCCCCCGCCGCCGGGCAAGGCCGGCTACCCGCTCCCTCCGCCGGGGCTGGTGATGCAGGGCCCGCCGCCGCCGCCGCCGCCGGGCCCGGCGCAGGCCCAGCCGCAGCCCGCCATCCCCAGCCTCATGGCGGCCGCCGCCTTCCCCTTCGCCGCGCTGCCGCCGCCGCCCCCGCCGCCGCCTCCGCCGCCGCCGCCGCCCCCGCAGCAGCCGCAGCCGCCGCCGCAGCAGCCGCCGCCGCCGCCGCCGGCCCAGCAGCAGCAGCAGCAGCAGGCCCAGTACGGCCAGTACCGCTTCCCCTCGCCTCCGCCGGCCCAGCCGCAGCCGCAGCCGCCGCCGCTGGGCCACGAGCAGCCGCCGCCGCAGCAGCAGCAGCAGCAGGCGCCGCCGCCGCCCCAGCACCTGCACCTGCACCCGCCGCAGCAGGATGAGGGCGGCCAGGCCGGGGCCGGCAACCAAGGCAAGTGGACGGGCCGCAGCGGGGCCCGTGGAGTCGCTCCTTGATGCATGGCAGAAGCAGAACCCCCTTTTCCGCCCCTGCAGCGGCCCCGTGGCGGCTCCCTCCTCCCTTAGCGTCAGTTCCCACGACAGCCCTGCGAGATAGGTCCGGTCGAGGCGGAGGTGCTGGCCCGAAGCCCCCGGGGAGCTTCGTGGCCGAGCGGGGACTAGAACACGTGCCTCCCCGGTCCGCCACGCCAACCTCTGAGCCCCGCTAGCTGCGCAGCCGCGGTGGATGATAGGCCTTAACGGCTGGGCCCGCCGCTGTTTATGATTCTGTTTTTTTGCTCGGGTGGGGAAGACAGGCTTCGTGGCCACATGCGGGAGAAAACTGGTGCCTTCAGCACCACATCCCCAGTGGCTTTTGTATAATTACTGTGCTCATGTTTTGCTAGTACTGCTACCTCTGTCTGTACATGGAAGGAGATTACGTTGGTTTACGTAATCCCTTTTGTTCTGTCACAACAACCCTGTGAAGTAGGTTATGTCGAAAGTGAGTGATTGGCCAAAGTCACCCAAGGAGTTTCATGGCTGAGTGGGGACTTTAACCCTCCTCTCTCAGGTCCCAGTCCGGCGCTTTAACCATTAGATCGCATCGGCATTGCAGTGCACAACCTCGGCAGAATCCTGAGAGCCATGTCCTTATCCCAGGGTGGACTCTCCTACACATTGTGAGACTGAGAGAGAGTGTTTGGCTGGGTGTCCGCAGGGAGCCTCATGCCTCGGTCTTGAATACAGCATTTCCCCATGATGGTCTCTCTACCTGTTAAAAATCTATCAGTAGTCAAAAATTGTAGCCTTTTCTGCGATATACAATGTAAAAGACATGACCGAAGCCATGTGCCCTAAGGAAGTTCCATTCTGCTATATTATTTTTTTCTGTATCAACTGTAGTAAAAGGTCTCAAGTAGGTTTACAACCCTTTCTTAAAGCCATTAAATAGAATAGTATTTATTTTTATGCAACAGTCATAGATTATAGTGTCCCATAATGAGCCAATTAGACAATTATATGCAGCAACTAGAAATGCATTACAAAATTTAAGAAATCAGCTCAGTGTTCAGTGCTGGGTGTATTATTGTGTTATTAGAATAAAATAAGGCAAATTAAGCTTTCTTCATTTTTTGCTTTAAATACTCAATTCAGATAAACTTGTTATTTATCACAGAAACAATGTGCCAGATGAAGAGAGAAATAATGGGTAGAGAATAAAATGTTGACATGTAAACCTCTCCCACTTTATACTGTGCTATTCGTTCAGGGAGTTTAAGGCGCTGTACTTTGTTCCCTGCATTTTATTGTCACGAAAACCCTTTGAGATATGCTTGGTTGTGATAGAGCCACTAGGCCTGGGCCAGCCAGTAAGCTTCAGGGCCAAGAGAAGACTTGAATCTGGGTCTGTATACAAACATGACAGCACTTTTGTGGGAGGATTCTGATGGAGAAAGCACTTGGAGGAATGACTTCAGGGAGAGTCTTAGAGAGCATAGGCCGATTCCGTTGCTGCTGGAAGAGCCTTTTCTTGTAGGCATGGATGAACAAAATGGAGGACTAGTTGCATATTTATGAACGTGGATGTTGCTCTCCTGCCTTTGCTGTTTTTATTGTTTCCCTATTTTCAAAGAAATAGAATGTATTTTCGTATTCTCTGGGATACATCACTTTCTGCATTAGAATATTATGACACTCTTGTAGGAAGTTTTATTTAATATGTGTTAATGCTTAGAGAAACTGCCTTGTAAACAGGGTTAAGCAAATAACTTGAAACATCTGAGAGCATGTTTGGTGAAATCAGCAGACAGCCCTGTTACCAAATGTTTATGCCACTTAAGCAGAGATGCTTTATGCAGGGCCAGCATGCAAGTGCGCTTCCCCATGGGGAAAAACATTATGGCTTCTCTCCCCATCCCACCCCCTGCATCCTGAGCAGCTCTCTTAAGGTCTAAGGGACATATGGACTGTGTATTGTGCACCCTGTGCTAGAATGATGCTGTAGTGTAGTCTTTTTCATCCTAGCACAATCTTGATATGCTTAGACTACAGCTCCCACCAGCCCCAGCCAGCATGGCTATTATTCACATGTAATAGAGGTAATCCAAAATCTGCAGACCACTGTGTTGGGGTGACTGATAATGTGAATTGAAATGCTTCACTGAATGCATTGTATGGTCGCAATAAGTTCATGTTTATATTCTTGTGAGAGGGTTTTATAGCCCTTTTGAACTGTAAAGCCAGCTCTTGCCAATAGATTCCCCTGACATTCTCAAAGAGTGAGATTCCAGGGGTATTTGTTTTCGAGGTTTAACTTTGAAATAGGCATTAAGCTTAAAAAGGAGTTATGGTTCATTTTATGGTACTTTCACTTCATCTACACACCTTTATAAAACAAGAAAGGTTTTGCAGAGGTCACACAGTAAATTGGGAAAAGGGCGTAGAACGTGGAAACGTAGAATTGGGAAAAGGGATGTAGAAAACAGCTGGTTATTGTGAGAGACTCCATTGGGTCATATGCATCCTGTGCTAATAAGGAAAGGAGATTCTAAAATGTACAGTTCTTCCGAGAAGCTGTTACAATTTTACGTAGGTGGTTGGAGTTGAAATTGACTCACATGCCACTGAATTCAAAGCTGGAAGTGTCAGCCAGACCATGTGCCTAGGCAGGCGTCAGCCATGGTGGCCATGCTGTCACGTTCCTGGTCCCTCTCTGTCTTTGAGGCTTGACTGGTGGCCCTGGAGAGTGATATTTCCTGTACTAATATAGCCAAAACCTGGTGACTTTGCAAAATCCAGACAGTACAAATGGCGCATAACACAGCACAACATTTGTGCCTGTTCCTTTTAAACAGAAGCTGCAGAATGCCTGGGCAGATGCAGATACTGTTAGAAAAGCTGTTTATTGGGATCGTCTTGTTGAATATTACAAGACCTCGTTGTTTTTACAGATAACATTTTTTATTCTCCATTGTTTTAATTTACCTTATATTTATCTCCTTGATTTAAAAAAGGAGTGATTATATGGAAAATGGAGGAGGAATGGACAATGGGTGGTGAGGGGCTCCTGCTACACTTTTTTATCTTCAGCCCCAGGAGCTCTTGAAAGAGGGTTCTGTAGGGCTGGTGATACCAGACTCCCCCCCCCCACCAAGGAATACCCTAAAGGGGGATCATTACAGCTAAATGCTTTAATTTGCATTTGAGGCAAACTGAGCTGTTTTTTCTCTTGTTTCTTCCTTGTTTTTATTGTTCTTATTAAATTCCTTAGCCACTTTTCTCAGAAAAGACTCAGTATGCACTGCAAAAAAACCCAACAACCCCTAATGCATACCAAATGTCAGACTAAAAGCAGTTACCCAATAAAGTAACCCCAGAAAACAACTGAAGCATCCATGGGTGGCATAACCAGTGCAGTTGACACTTGACAGAGGCCCTCAGATTCCTGTGAGTAGAGGAGAGATCCTGCCAGCAAAGCGATGAGGGTGTTGACTGCAGGCAGCCCTTGCTGCTCATCCCCAGAAAGGCCCTTTCCCATGTTGCCCTTCCCCAGCCCCCTCCCTGGTGGGGGAAGCTGCTAAATGGAGGGATATTATTAAACGTGAGAGTTGTGTTGGGGAAAGGGGAAGCTGCTGTAGACACGAAAAGTGCCTGGCTGGCAATTTGGGCGGCGCCAATTTATGGCCCAGGTCCAAACCGCGAGTGGCCAGTTGTCCTGTATTAACCGTTCCTATAAAGCATCGTCATGTCTGCGCAGATTACCCTAACAAAAAGAGGAAGAGGAGCCGATGGAACCAGGATGCCATGGACCAGAAGACCGTCATCCCCGGCATGCCCACCGTCATCCCCCCCGGGCTTACCCGTGAGCAGGAGAGAGCCTATATAGGTAAATGCTTGTTCCATCCTTCCACATGTTCTGTGTCAGTGCTGATCCCAAGGTTCTCTTCAGCCATCACGTGTCTGAGGTATTCCATTGTGCCTTTTCAAAGACTCGGGTTATCACGGCTTGGCTTTTGTTACTCGACTAGAGTTAAATCATGTCTCCGCTTAGAGTGACCTGTGCTCCATCCCAGCTCCCTGTCCTGTTTACCTGAGCAGTGTCCTCCACAGGCTGAGGTCCTTAGAGGTAATGGGAATTACGCTTGCTGACGTTCACCTAATTGGCAGTCAGACTCATCAGCAGGGTCCCTTGCCAGCTTCACAGACTCAAAGCTAGTGGAGAACACTAAAATTCCCTCTTCAGGCTGTGTTGTCTAGAAGTCAGTACCTCTTTCACAGTGAAATATTACTATCAACTAACCTAACCATGGTTCCCTTCTGACTTCCTCTTGCATTGCTATGCTAATTCTTGAAACCTAAAATTGAACCTCCACGGTGGTGAAGATTGTTGATGCCACTCAAAGCGAGGGAAGGCCTCCCAGCCTCTGATTCCAGGCATCTTCAAATGCTTGCGGGTGGGCTTTGTTAGGTTAGGGTTGGACTCTGCACTCCATGCCCACAATTGCTGGGAAAGGGATACTGCTTGGTTCATGGGAAATGGGGACGTTGGAACTGCTAGCTGGAGAATGGGGAGTGGTGGATGTTTCTGTGCTGTCCATGGGAATGGTATTTATGATCTGTATTGGGAAATGTGGTACAGTGTAACCCTTTATCTGTGAATGTTGATCAATGTTTAAACTGAAGTCATCCAAGGGTGCTCTAATGTTGCATTATCAGGTGTAGTCCTTTTTATATAAAGTGGGCTTTTCTAATGGAAGACCATTTAAACCCTGTTCAGCTCACGAGGGCTGCAAAATAAGCTTTAACTCCTTTCTTGTGCATAAATTACTGAGAATTTTGATACATAACGTTCAGCTATCCATAACACTCCTGAGAGCTGCTGCTTTGATACTCTGCGGCATGTTCATAGATCCTTCTCAGGGTTAAAATGTCAGAATAATACCTTTCCGAAACTGTAGTTTAGCTTACTTCTGCCTAGGCTTAGCTTAATCAAAATGTGCCACTTAGTGCTGAAGTTACACTCTTACAGCAGGGATGGGCAGCTTGTGGACCTTCGGGGGGTCTGGTTTACAGGTCCCTCACAATTGGCTATTCTGTTTGAGGCTGGTGGGAATTCTAGGTCAAAACACCTAGAGAGCCACAAATTCCTGTCCCTGTTTTACAGAAATAATTCGGCAGGTTGAGTTTGTACAGACCAGGCAGTAGGATTGATATGGGTGTAAAATGGTTTGAAAAGCCAGATTTACAAATACAATCCTGAGATCCTAATATGTAATTGGCTGAACTAGCTTTACACTCAGCACACTGAAATAGCTCTGTGAATGGATAGAGTTAGGTCAGAATTCTCAGTCTGTGCAAAGATACGAGTGTAACTGACAATTACATAACTAACTGGAGTGGAGAAATGGAGCTTGCAGTTCACAACTAGACCAGGGTAAAGATGTGACCCTCTTTGAACCAAAGTACTACCAAGCAAAGGTACATGAACATCAGCAATGGGGTGGAATGGGTTTAATTGGTCATTTTATCACTTGTTATCATTAACATGTGGGAAGAAATAACAGTGCCAAAAGTCATAGTATTGCAGAATCACAGTAAAGAAAAAAAACAGTATTAAAAATCCAATCCTAGCACAAAGAAACAAGAATTCCCAGATGTGTCTGAAGAAAATTGTGAACTTCTCTAATGTTAACTCTTGCGGTTCCAGCAGGCAGTTGGCCTGGAACACATTTCAAAATGTATTTACAACATCTCTACAGTAGGTGACCAAACTTTCCAAAGAAGCTAGTAGAGATCCAAGCTTTTTGAAAGGTATTACTGTCCATAATTTAAGAATGAAGGGAAGGAATAAACTGCATAATAAACAGCTGTATTGTGGAGGAATTCTATGTGGGCCTAGATAATTTAGCATGACCTGAAAGACTTATTAACTTTAGACTATCTAATTCTTAGAAATGCGTTTACCAGGAATTCTATCCACCTCTGCGTAGAGCAGATTGGGAGCCTCATTGACCAGTGAGACATCACAACGTGCCTTGTGGGGTCTCCAGTAAATAATGCATTCAATCCTGCAGCTGCCTTCTCTCCGTAATAGTTACTGTCCAGTAGCATTTCAGCCCCAGGTTCGCTTGCATTCTTAACAACAACTGAAGAATCTAATTTCAATTCTTAACCAGTCAAGTTGTGTCGATAGCCAAAAGAAGGTTCATCTAGATTAAAGATCCTTTGGTATCAGTTTCCTGTTGGTTTTGGACTAGTGAGGATGTGGAATTGGAATGGTGGACGTGCCACAAGTCTACCTCCTGCAGTATGAGTTCGAATTTACCTTATCCCATGTATAAGCTGATCATTTTAATCTGTCTCATAAGAAAAAGAATTAAACACGTGGTATGGAGTGTATTACGTTCTTGTGTACACAAAGCTCAACCCCCATTTAATACTGGTCAATTTTGTAAAGTTGTGGGTGGACAAATTGACAGTTATAATTTCTGGCATTATCTTTCAAGGGCTCTGTCAGGTGGTTAAGAAATCATATTTTTGAAACTCCAAAAAGAAGCAACAAAGTAATCAGGAAAGCAACAGCAGTGCAATACATGGAGGATTTACCCTTGTTACACTTGCTCAGTAAACCTCCTCTCTTACCTGAGATTTTAGACTCCTCATTGGACTTCTATTCTAATCGATAGATGTGCTAATATCCACAGCTAATAGAAAAGCATGTCCTTCCCTTCCAGTGCTGCTCCCTATTATTGTCTCTGTCATTCTTATCCCGCTGGAATTCCTGGGTTGTAAGGGATGTTAATGCGTTGCAACATTTCCCAAGGTGCATCTCAGCAGTGGCCACACGGTTGTTTTGGAGGCCCCCAAATTTTGGCCTGGCTCAGTAGCCAAAATTAGCTACTTAAGTAGCTGGGGCTACTTAAGTTTATTACTGGCCCTTTCCCTTGAAGTCTTGGGCATGCACTAAGGAACGTGAGGGAAAGGGTAGCGTGTAGTAGTTGGTAGCGTGTCCTGTTAGCCTTCGGATCAAATGGAAAGGATTTAAGCCTCTTTGATTACGACTTGCTCCAAAGCTCAGTGCGGCCAGAACACCCCTCTTCACATTGAGGCCCAGATGATCTGCATCACCTTTTACATGTATGACAAGTCTCTCGTTAATTTGGATGTAGGTGTACCTTTGCTTAGTGGCTTGGCTGGTAGTTCACAAACAGTATTTTCCACAGTGGTCTGGCAGGTGTCAGTGGCTCTTCAAGTAGGTTGCCTCAGAGCAGGGAGCTGAGGAAACGCATCCCAAACCAGCTGCCACTCTGCCTTTTCGATATTCTCCACTAGCCGAGCAAATACTAATTAACTTGCACTCTGTTGTATTGAACCAGAGTCGTCGTGTTACAGTCTGGGTTGAAAACCAAATTACCAAAAGTTTCATAGATTAGAGCTTGAAGGGGCTAATAAAACCATCAGGGCCGTCTGCTAGTACTGCAGGTATTTGGAATTGATGTGCAGTATAAAATCGCCAGCAAGGTAAAGCACGTTAAGGTTTTGCATGATACACTGCAGTGTTTAGTGTTTGCTAGTAAGCAATGAGTTACTTACGTATGCAGGAGCATGATGCATAATCCATGAAGGTTCTTGCTGAACTGGGGCATTCTGATTTTGGAATTCTGATCTCAAATTGTCCCATGCAGACAGATAACCAAACTAGACTGGTCTGATGTTTATTAAAAAAAAGAAGAAGAATTAAAATAATCCATGGTGTTTAGCATTCCCACTGGAAGTCTCTGCTCACTACCACTTAAAGCAAGTCAGGATAATTAACACTTAGTCAGACTCGCAAAGATTAGGTACTTGTTTATTTTTATTTTTTTACTAACTCTTGAGATGAATGCTTTGCTTCCTGATGATTAATTGTTTTTTGAAGACTTGCTAGAAATAAGGAGGGCCTTTTCTGGATTCCTGATGAACATATTTGATTGACGTAACATTGTAGGATTTCCTGATTTTATGTTGATATATCAGTCATCCCTTGCAAATTCTCCAGTTCTTCATGCTATGAAACCGAGATTTAAGATGTTTTTTTGGTAACATTGTCTTTTTTTCCATCCTTTTTTCTTTCCTAACCTGGTTTCTTCCAGTGCAACTGCAGATAGAAGACCTGACTCGTAAACTGCGCACAGGAGACCTGGGCATCCCCCCTAACCCTGAGGACAGGTTGGGAAACAGTTTTAACCAGCTGACAGTAACATTTTTTACCTTTTTCAATAAACGTTTGGTGGCATCATAATGTCAATTCAATGAAATTCCTTCCTAATGAAATGTCTTCAATGCTCTGATTTTGACTGATGGTAGCAGAGACCTTAACCGTTAGGCAGGGTATGAAACCAGAAAGGGGTAACTTTCCATACGTGGTGCGGGGCTTCCAAGCCATCCTAAGGCTAATGACTTAAGGCAAAGAAAAATGTGGCCGCCATCTAATTTTAACATCCGCAGTGCTGGTCTTGGGCGAGTGTCCAGGGGTCTTTCTCACAGGTTCTCATTGAGGAATCCTCAGCGCAGTCGCTGTGTCTGAGCATGCTGGGAACTTTTTCTGACCGCCGATTTTGCAATGCTTTACAAGTGGTGGCTGAGCATGTGTGTTTTTTAAAAACCAAGGCAAAAGAACCAGATGGATACTAACGAGTTTCTTTGGTAGCAGCTACTACTCAGCAGTGACCAATATCTTGGGAGTTGGGGGCCCAAGCGAGTCCTGCACCCGCACACGTGCAGCATTGGACACCGGTGGTTTTGTTGGGCGCCAGCATTCTCCAACAAAATAACGTGTGTGTTTTTTTCTTTTTGCAAATTGGCTTGTGAGGATTAATTCTTCGAGAGGGTTAAGGTGGGAGTTGTTGTGTTAGAGCATGTTGCACAACTTGTAAGCCAGTTCTTGCTCCTCAAGTGGACTTCAGTGAGATTCCCCTTTCCTTAAATTCAGCCCATTTAAAATCCTAACTTGGGGGACAGTAAAGAAATGTGATGAGGGCACCAGCAGCGTTGGAAGCCTTTTTAATTCCAGCTCTTGGGATATTGTCTATTTTACTTCACACATCACATTTTTTCAGTTGTTGTTTGAACCATAATGTGGGATTAAGTTAAATTTGCTAGGTAAACGCATTCTTGGTGGGAATAGATTTGTGTGGTTTCCTTTTGTGCTTGGTAAAATTTAATTGGGGCAGTTGGTCTTAATTTAACAGGTGAATGAGAAATTTAACACAGAACAAAGAGGGCTGCCATGGTTGTTTTGTCCTGTACGCATAGGGTGCTTGATTGTACATTCATTTCTTGTGCTGAGACCATACTGGTTAAATGATCTGATACCATTAATTTACAGTAAAATTGAATTGTCTCACATGCAAAAGGGCAACTCTTACTGTGGGAAGGCATGAACCGATTAGATACATTCAGCTTAAAACTCTTTTCCTTAAGGTTTAATCTTGGAACCAATCACTTTATTAATGATACATCTTTGTGTTTTAAAAGGATCTACCAAAGCTAGTGGATGAGTTTATTTTAAACTGGCTAGTAAATGTGGACCGGGGGAGAGAGATTGCTTTGGGATTGCTAGGCCTTCTCAGGTCCTAGAAATGGAGGTGTAATTTGGACATGATCACTCCTTACCAAATCTGACCTTTTATTTCATATTCTTGTGTTGGTGGTTCACTTCAGGCTGAGAAGACATTGGGATCAACTGGTTCTAATCACTCCTTTAACCAGCTAGAAAGAAAGATTGTTTAACTAAAGTCCCAGGGGTTTAGGTTTCTGATTACTTCAAGGTTGTTTTTTTTAATAACATGACCAATATCTCTTCCCTTCTTGCAGCTAACTCTAAATTTTTATTTCAATATGTTTGGAAAAAGATCCATACACTCAGCAGAATTCTAGGAGTGTGGCTTTTTACCGCAAGTGCAGCTGTGGTAAAATCAGACTGACTCTTTTTTTTTTTTTTAATTCTAGTTATAACATTTTTGTTTATGAGAACCTCTGTTTTCTGGGCACCCAAACCACATGGAGAAAGCAGGTCTGTCTCTCGTGGTTTACAGGCCCAGACCGTAGCATGAGAAAGGTGGGCTTGTTCAGTTTGCACCCACCCTAGTTCTCTAACTCTTAAATACAGTAAACAGGTTCATTCGGCCTTGATGCAGCCAGCAAAGTGGAGGTAAAGCCAGGACACAGAAGCCTTGACCCGTCCACCTGGTGCCAGTGAAATAGAGCTAATTTCTACTGCCAGAAAGAATATTACATTTAACCTGTTTTGTTACTTTTCTGATGTTAAAAAAAAAAATTCCAAAGTTAACCTGAATAATTCTTCATTGATTTACCTCCTGTGCCAGGGTTCTTTCTAAATGTTTGGCTCCACGGAATAATGAAGTTGGAAAGTTTGTTCTCTGTGTGAATCAACTTTCCCCATCTTCCCTGCCCCCCTCCCCTTTTTTAATAACAGACACACTCATGGCAGAGCTTCTGTCGTGGCTGTGGACCTACCCCGCTCCCCCCCTTCTGCACTCCCTTCTCCCCAGTAAAGCACCCCAGTTTTTCCTCCTGGTGGCAGTCAGTGGTTTGCTACAGCCGCTTTGTCCATGTGAGATTAATGGGCATGAGTGAGTTTACGCCTTCCTTTCCTGCAGTCTCGATTTTTTATTTTTTCTAAATTGCGCTAGAGTTGAGGGGAGCCTGTACTTTATAAGTGGCCTTGGGGGTTCGGCTGCATGAGGAATCACTGGCAATTATTCCTCTGCAGGTCTCCTTCCCCAGAACCAATTTACAACAGCGAGGGGAAGCGTTTGAACACCCGCGAGTTCCGCACACGCAAGAAGCTGGAGGAGGAGAGGCACAACCTGATCACAGAGATGGTGGCGCTCAATCCAGACTTCAAGCCACCCGCTGATTACAAGTAAATGGGCGGATGGGGTCGAATCTGGGTGGGGTGTGTTGCCTCATGCTTTTTTTTTTCTTTTCTTCAACTGGGGATGGTTCCACCCGGCCTCATCACCGGGACTGTAAGTGGAATACAAGCACTCTATTCCATTTGTAAAAGAACTCTTAAATACCAAAAGGGCCACTGACATCCGCCTGAGACGTTGACAAGGGGGAATTCCAGACTGGGCACCGCAGCTGAGGGTTAGGTTGCCATCCGGCCTTCCTCAGGGAGCGCAGGCTCTTCAGGCAGGGCTTCCAAAGACCTTGGATGGCTGGGTGGTCAGGCTTTGCCTCGGGCCCAGGCCGTTTGGACTTTGAGTAGCTGATCAGCGGTTAGGATTGTGCTGGAAACCAGCTGGGAGCGACGTGACACGGCACGTTGGCTATGTGTGCGCGCAATTAGAGGCCTTGCCACTCCTGACGCTCCCAAAAGGCACATAGGGCACGTTGTGGTCACATAGTCCAGGCGTTATCAGAGTGTGGCGAAATGTGTCCGGAGGGCTGCAGCTGGCTGCCAGCAGAGCTCATCGCTGCGGCTCAGGTGGCGGGGCCGGTGGCGAGCCGTCTCCCAAGTGGTGCTGCCCCACGTCTGGGACGTAGTCCTCTCTTTTGAGCTCTAAAGATTGTGGGGAGCTGGCGAGGGGCAACCAGATCTTGATCCCCGCTGCCTGTCCCTTTACAGACCTCCAGCTACTCGAGTGAGTGACAAGGTGATGATCCCGCAAGACGAATATCCTGAGATCAACTTTGTGGGGCTTCTGATTGGGCCCAGGTAAGAAAGTGTGTCCTTCCAGACCCAGATGCCCAGTGTGCTTATTCATTTATTTATTTCCGTTAGTGAGTTCAGTAGATGGGTAACGCGCCAAGAGAGAGCTTTGGTTTCTGGTTGGTGCGGACATGAAACGGAAGATAATGCGGGCCACACGCGAGGCGCTCTTGCCGGTCTGCAGCATTTCTGGCTGAGGCCTTGAGACGAAGCTCAGCCCCGGAGCTTGCTTTGCGCCCTGGCCTCCCGGCAGGAGCAGCAGCAGGGCATTCTGTGATGCTTGCAGGTGCCTCTGCCAGCTTCCCTTGGCCGTCCCACAAGCTCCATGATTGTGTCAAGCAGCAGTTCGGGCCTTCAGAGGCGCTTTCTCTCTTCGGGACAAAGGTACAGAGCATTGGCTGCCAGAATTAAGACCTTGGTTTCGACTTTCTCCCCTTCCAGAGGGAACACCCTGAAGAACATTGAGAAGGAATGCAATGCCAAGATTATGATCCGAGGCAAAGGGTCTGTCAAAGAAGGAAAGGTGGGAAGGAAGGACGGCCAGATGCTGCCCGGCGAGGATGAGCCGCTTCATGCTTTGGTCACTGCCAACACCATGGAGAATGTGAAGAAGGCTGTGGAGCAGGTAACAGGCAGCTCTCCAAGTGGCACAGAGTTGGGCAGAAGCAACAGTCTGCAAGGCAGTTGCCGGGAACCTGCTCACGTGAACCAGGCAGAGGGGAAGCAAACATGAAGTTGTTCAGGAAGCGATTTAGGCTGGGAAGGTACCGCTTCCTGACCCTAAATACGGCCATCAGCCAGTTCCCAAGACTGAGTGGGATCAGCTGCTGTTAGCATGGTGCATGTGACTTGCAGCCCACCTCCATGCGATCATGGAACTCGAGGTGATACGCATCAGGTTCCTGAGGGGGTGGGGTCTCAGCCAGGCAGCTTTGGGCCACAGCCTGGGACAGCACTGTCTTACCCATGTGCTGTTCCCTCTCTTCCAGATAAGGAACATTCTGAAGCAAGGCATTGAAACGCCGGAGGACCAGAATGACCTGCGCAAGATGCAGCTGCGGGAGTTGGCCCGCCTGAACGGGACGCTGCGCGAGGACGACAACCGGTGAGAGCGCTTGGTGGCCCCAGCCGTGCTCTTTGGGGCGGAGTGCCTTGATTGGCCGCTGCTCTGACCCAGCTGCTCTTCCCCACCAGGATCCTGCGCCCCTGGCAGAACACGGAGACCCGCAGCATCACCAACACCACCGTGTGCACCAAGTGTGGCGGAGCCGGCCACATAGCATCGGACTGCAAGTTTGCCAGGTAGGTGTAATCGCCGGCTTCCCTCTTCTCGGGCATGTGCGGCCACACACCTCGCAGGCTCCAGCAGGTGGGAACGCTGGCACAGCCTGGCTGGACCAAGGTACTGGTGGTGCCCCCAATTCCTGGCAGCGGGGAGCCAGGGCATCTTTTTCAGTGACCACTGTCTTTCTGTTCACATGTGCCCGGACAAGCCATCCCCAATCTGTCCGTGTTGGCTGGGGAGGAGTCGTCCACTCCACTGGACAAGGGGTGGGCTGGGCGAGGTTGCCCTGCCACCGCCGGACTCGAGGTCGGGTCACCGGCCGCAGTGTGGGCTGCGCCAGGCTTCAGCCAGCTGTCTTCCTCCTCAGGCCTGGGGATCCACAGTCGGCACAGGACAAAGCCCGCATGGACAAGGAGTATTTGTCCCTGATGGCGGAGCTGGGGGAGGCGCCTGTGCCCGCGTCCGTTGGGTCGTCTTCTGGACCTTCGAACCCAGCCTTGCCCAGTGGCCCGAGACCTTCTGGGCCGGGAAACAACCAGCCACCTCCTGTAAGTAGCCCAGTGTGCGCCCCGGCGGGCAGCTCTGCCGCAGTGCCCACGACCTGCTATGCTTGCGCTCATGGGCCTGGAGCAACTCACACCACCTTCCTCTCCCCTCAGAACCGCCCGCCTTGGATGAACTCCGCTCCCTCGGAAAACCGGCCTTTCCATGGCATGCATAGCGGTGGCGGCAGCGGCGGTGGCGGCAGTGGCGGCGGCAGTGGCGGTGGTGGGGGAGGCCCCGCGGGGCCCGGCGGCCCGCACAATTTCCCACACCCCATGTCAAACATGGGAGGCCATGGGGGCCACCCCATGCAGCACAACCCCAATGGGCCTCCGCCCTGGATGCAGCCCCACAACCCTCCCATGAACCAGGGGCCCCACCCCCATGGCCCTCCAGGCCCGCACCATATGGGTGAGTACAATCCAGAACATTGTGGGAAGTCCCACCTGCCCCGGGGGGCGGCTGGCGGATCGAAGCCGTGCAGCCACAGTGCCACTCACGGCCGGTGCAGAAGCTGTTCCTGCAGAAGCCTCGGCAGTGGAGGCCGTTCCCTGTGGCTGGCCATGCAGCAAGGGCTGCTGTGGGGCGGGGCGGGGGGGCTGGTGGTCTCTTCCACCTGTTGCTAAGGCTGCGGTCTCTCATTCCCTTAAGATCAGTACCTGGGCAATGCGCCAGTGGGCTCTGGGGTCTATCGCCTCCAAGGAAAAGGTGAGACATGCCTCCCTTCTGGGGCGGGGGGGTGGGGGGCCTGAGTCCACGGGTGCTGTGTGGGGCAGGGGAAGGCGAGGGAGGGCTTCCCCAGGCCCTGAGTGAAAGCCGGCCCGGCCCGCTGACTTCACAGGTATGATGCCGCCTCCGATGGGTATGATGCCCCCTCCGCCCCCTCCGCCCAGTGGCCAGCCTCCCCCGCCTCCCTCTGGTCCTCTTCCCCCATGGCAGCAGCAGCAGCAGCCTCCGCCCCCGCCTCCCAGCAGCAGTACCCCCTTGCCATGGCAGCAAAGTGAGTAAGAGCACTTCTTGTACTTTTGCCCCCATTACTCTGCCGGGCCGGGGAAGCGCGGGTGGAGGGCGCCGTCCGGCCCGCCTCTGCGTGGGGCCGGTGTCAGAGAGGCCGTTCTGCTCGGGAGCAGCCAGAGCGTCTGGCTTCCATACTGTGTGGCTGTGAGACCCTCCCTGGGCGGAGGGTGCCCACGCGCCTGGGTCAGGGTCGGTGTCCGTGGGGGTCCCGGGCCCGCCGGCACGCTGCCCCGGGTGACCCCCTGCTCTTTTGCATCCTAGATACGACGACCACCACCACCACGAGCGCTGGCACCGGGGCCATCCCCCCATGGCAGCAGCAGCAGCAGCAGGGGGCGGCGGCAACTTCTACGGGGGGCCCGCAGATGCAAGGCAGCCCCTCCATGGTGCCTTTGCCTCCCGGGGTCCAGCCTCCGCTGCCCCCCGGGGCCCCCCCTCCTCCCCCGCCCCCCCCGCCTGGCTCCGCGGGCATGATGTACGCCCCTCCCCCTCCTCCGCCTCCCATGGACCCTTCTAACTTCGTCACCATGATGGGAGTGGGGGTCCCAGCCTTGCCACCGTTTGGCATGCCCCCCGCCCCCCCACCCCCCCCACCACAGAACTGAGGAATGGTGTTTCTGTCCAGTTGTCTTTCTCACCAATATGGAGCCAGGATTCGGAGTGGGGAGGCCTGCGAGCCCCCCCAGGAGCACATCACGGATGCACCCCCCCTCCCTACTCTGTCTTTAGAGAGGTGTGTGACTTCTCAGGCGCCCGTCTCGATTGACTGACTGGTGTGCTTCAATAGCAGAACTTACTTTACCCATCAGGATCCTAGTGCTGAGCCCCCTCCGGAGGAGGGCCTCCGGCTTCCCTTAGCGCGAGAGCCAGGAGCGTGTGGGATGCTCCTGCCCGGAAGCCAGATGCAGCCATGGCGGGGCAAGGCCCCTTCTGTGAATCGATGCATCTTCACCTTGCCCCTGGGGCTGGAACAGTGGCTTTTGTTAATCTCCTAGATTTTTATCCTCTTCTTAAGGGACACCCATTTTCCACGGCCATGTGCATTTCCACCATTAACACACTTCTGCCAGTACAGTTGAAGAAGCAAATGGATTTTTATAGCTTCCTCCGGAGCTGAGGTTACATGCACCACCGCTCAGCCAGGGCTGCTGGTCGTTTTCCCTCAGTCCTTAGCCAAGAGCAAAGGTAGACCCCACTGCCTGGGTCTGCCCATGATATGATGGGGTCTCAGCTCACCTGAACCCTCTCGCTAAATAGTTAAGATGGAATCAGCACAGGGTGGGGCATCTTGGTTTTATTTGAGGTCAGTTTGTCTCTTGTCCCATCTGCCTGGAAACTCCTTTCCGGTGGTGTAATTTTTTGTTTGTTTTGTTTTGTTTTGTTTTTTATTTTTTTCAAACACATTTTGAGTGTTCTGTGGTTTGGGGTGGCCCCACCCGCAGACTGAATGATTCCTGTTGACGATGATGTGTGTGTACAACGCTTCATTTGGTCTCCTGTAACCATTTTCTTAATTGCTTTTTTGTGTAAGATTAAAACTGCAGTGAAGGGGAGGTTCAAATTAAATGCAGCTTTTGAAATCGTCCTGGTTGCATCCCGTTCTTTTAAAGGGTGGTGGGCAGCGGGTGGAGCAGGGGCATTCTGGCGCCGGCCTCTCCTGCCACCAGGTGGGGACCAAGTGCCACAGCGTGCGGGTTATGGCAGAGATTGTGCGCAAGCCAGAGGGTTCTGCAGCCCCTGCCCGGGGTCCTGCCCTTTGAAGTGGCTCCTTCACTCCCGTCCTTGATGGCCACTCTTCTCCCCCCCCCCTCACCCCCCATCCACTCAGTGTTTGGACTGGAACTTCGCCCAAGCGCTGGCCTGGTGCATTGTGCAGGAACCGAGGGGAACCTTCCCAGAGCTGGAGAGGCTGGCACCTGGTTGGTTGGTGGTCGGGTGGTTAATGCGGGCAAGGAGCTAGGATCGGAGTGTCCTCCTTCCATCCTGTGCAACTGTTTTTTCCGCAGGCGAAGATGGGGCTGCTGCAGAGGTAGGTAGCAGTCGTATTTTGTACGTGCAAGCCACCTTTTTACTGTTTCAGGGGAGTGCCACCCGTTCCTCTCTTCCGACACTTTCCTTGCACCTCCATCACCTTACTGGCTCTGAATTTCAGTTCTGCATCTACTTTATTGTGATGCTGTTTTTCCTCACCTTGTTGCATCGGTGTATGAACAACATATTGAGACTGTAATAGCGATAGGCCAAGGGACTCAAAAACTTAGAAGAGTTTTTGTTGCTTGTAAGGGGAGAGGGTTACTTCTACCCAATTTTGCACTGGTTTGCATGCATAAGTCAGCCTTCGCCTGCCTCGTGCCCTCCAGTTTGTACTGCCACAGCCTGAATTCCCAGTCAATGGCCCTGCTGGATGGGAATTCTGGGAGTTGCGGTCCAGATGCCTGTGAGGGCCACCAGGTTGGGAACGGCGAGTCCAAATTATACATAGGTGGTGTGCAAACTGAGGGTGGCGAACAGACTCGCTCTGCACTAATAGCAGAGAATTGGGGTCACCGGGTGGGGAGAGACTTCCCCCATCTTTGCCCTACTGGTCCTAATTAAGAGTTGGCCGTTTCCTTGCTGCTGAAACAGAATTGGGGTGTGGGGGCTTTAAACTGTGACCCAGTGATTCCAGGAGCTGATCTCAGTGGTGATCTCTCCAAGCCAGCATGCTGAGATAGTGCGTTTAGGGCCCAAAAGGTTGGCTCCGCCAGCCTCCATCGGCCTTATTATTGTCATTTACTTCCAGGCTTTTCCGTCTGACATACTGCAGCACTCTTTCACTGAGTCATTTCTGATGAGCAAATGAAATTCTAATTTGTAAAACAATGTCTCTCACCTTTGTGTACCTCAGAGCAGTCATGAAAAAGTGTTTTCTGGGCCCGGCCCGTGAGAGGGAGAGTTGGAGAAAGGCAGACGAGTTGAGAAGCAGCCCACCTTCAAGGCCGACTAAAAAAGGCGTGGAAAATGGCATGCAGTGTATTATACTGGGATCTCTCTTTACGTTGCTCAGGAAGCCGTAAGATGTAGGGAGCTATAAAAATACTTCGAGTAAATAACCAACTCTTGCTCTTAAAACAATCAAGCCCCAGCTAGCTTGTCCTGGCCACCAGCTAAGAAAGATTTTGCTATCTGCTCAAATGCAGGTGCCTGATAAAAGCTCTCTGGACTCAACTGGTATAAGGAAGAACTTGAGTGCAGTTCTTCAATTTTATTTTTAATTCCAAGTGTATCAGCTCTCGGAATAGAGAAAAATGCCAATTTTAGAGGAAAATTAGAGGGATTTGTATAACTTGTCCAAAGTAGGGAAGCATATTTAGGGGGTTAAGAGAAGGTTTACCCTGGAGGTTGGAGGTGTGGGGAAGGGGGCAAGCTTGAAGCTGCTTTCCTTGCGGGTTTCTTGGGCAGGGTTTTAAACTGATCAAGTTTCGTCTCTGGCTGAGTCACTCTGTGCTCTGTTTAGCTTTATGCCTGACCTTTTGGTGGAGCATGGTGGAATTTTCTTCACTCCTTCCCTTACTCTTAAACTGCTTCGGGCATCTGAAATAAGATTCAGGCTCTCACATGAAATTGAAACAGTCTAACTTGGCAGTGCAGAAAGCAGTCGGGGGGTGGGGGGTGCTCTCCATCGGGGTCTTGTGTGTCCTGGACACAGACTGAACGAGCAGATGTTTCGTAAAGCCAGTTTCTCTTCATTCATTCCCTTTTTCCTTCCCTGAACTTTTTCAGGCTATCTCAGTCCCAGTTAACGACCGTAACAGATTGTGCTAACAAGTAAGTGCTGTTTAATGAAAGCTTGGCAGTTTTTAGGTGCTCTCCTTTGTTGTCCTCCCCCTTCCTCATGGCTAGGAGTCCAAACTTACGGCCCCAGAGGGTCTGCAGTATCAAAACCAAAGAGGACTAGTACAGCAGGAGTACAAAAACATCTGTTTTGTATGTGGAAAGGTCCCCAGGTCAGGTTCCAGGTAGAGCTGGGAAGGACCCCTGAGGAACCACTGCTGATCAGTAACCTTGAACCCCTTAACCCGTTGAAGTACCATGCAGCTCCCAACCGCCCTTCAAAGCAAATCTGAAATTAAAGGGTGTTAAGCCGCACTGGACAACCACCTTCTCATGGTGCTGTAGCTGCAGTTCCCTTGCTCTGGCAGGGGAGAAATCCTGTGACCTTTGAGGGCCCTTCAGGTCTACGAGTCCGAGAAGCACATAACCCATTTCAGAGGGAAGCTGTTGGCGATCCGTTGCAAGGGAATCCAGAACCTTGAATGCCTAGCGAACATCCCCACTTAAGTTATGTGGGGCTTGACAAAGAGTTTCAGGCTTATATATGGGACCCATGGGGCAGATACAGGGATGCAGGGGAGCAAGATCTGAATCGGAACAGCTAGAAGGCTTGCGGGTAGGCAAGCATGCTAAACTCTGCTGTTAAGCAGCAACCCCATAATGGATGTACAAGTACCACTTGGTCTAGGGAATTAACTGACAACGAAACATACACACTTCTCCCGCTCAAGAACTCCCCACGAGGTCTGTCATGTACAGTCAAGGTCAGCAATCCAACTGTTAACAGTGTTTTCTTGGAACAGATTCTCATAACCTAAAGATAAACCTTTGAGGCTGGCCGCGCTCCTGCTGATAAGAGACTGTATGGATGATCAAATTGCATGGACACCTTGTCTGTCTTCCTCTTGCAAGGTACCCAGTGTGACTCAAGTCTCCTCCATTTTATTCTGCAACAACCTTGCGAGGTGGGTTGAGCCGAGAGCCTGGGACTCGAGTACGCTAGCTACTGTACCATGCTGGTTCTCAGTGTCCAGCAGGGCACTGCATCCATTCCAGGTTTTAAATCGTAACGACCCTCAGTCCCAGTGTCTTGTCCGGTATGCCTCTGAGGAGACCTGCCCGAGCACCCCAGGATTAGGTTGCAGCCTCGTGGCCATTGGGCCGTTACTTTCAAGATACGTTCATACTGAGAGCCAGAGTGGGCTAGTGGCGAAAAGTGCAGATCTGGAACTCAGGCAAAGCCGGGTTCGGGTCCTCGCTCGGCCATGGAGTCAACTGGGTGACTTCGGACCAGTCACGAGACTCAGCCCATCCCACCTGTTGCGAGGACAAGGTTCAGAGGAGAATTATGTGAGCCCCTTTGAGCTGCTTGGAAGGAAAAACAGTGCTGTAGACATATTCTCCGATACAAATTCTTGCTCAACGCACTTGAACCAGCTGCTGGGAATGAAGGATGGGGACTGTTCGGTTGATCCTGTGCATGTGTGGATGCAGCTCACAGTAGGGACAACACTCGGCCTGGTGTTGATCTAGATGCTCCCCTGGAGAGACAAATGCTCCTTATTTCATTGGAGGCTCATGGCAACCTTTTTGCAACGGGAAGCTGAGCAAATCCAGTGAAATGCTTTATGTCTTGTAATATACCATGACGCCTCACCCCCTTTCGCCGGCACTTCAGGGATTTTCATTTGCTGTAATTGGGTTTTAAGTCAGCTGATGGTTACAGGGCGAGAGTCAGGTGATCCGGCCAGCTTCGGATCGCGGGTGGAGAAGCGCCTACTTTTAAGCAGATGCTAATTCTGCAACTAGTACATATTCCAAAAGTTGTGGGGGGTTTTTTTCTCATACCTTGGACAGCTGCAACTAGGGAGGGGGAGACCCTCCTCACAGTTCCTTGGAAGAAAAAAGGGGCAGGATATTTATTTATTTATTTATTTATTTATTTAAACAAACAAACAAACCATTTTAACATATAAACAAAAAAACTGCCCAGTGGTCAGGATAGTTTTAAAATCAGGATCGGTTGCATATTGGGAATGGAAAAATTGCAGAGTTTGGAATTGTGGGTGCTGGAAATGGTGGTCGAATTTTCACATGGCTTATCTAAAAACAGTTGTGTGTGCAGGGCTGCGTAGCTGTATCACTGCGGTTTAACTCATCTTAGAGAAAACTCTGAACCTTTTTTTTACTAAGGGACTTGCCATTTCTGTCAGATAAATATATATATTGGTAGGACTCATCTACACACAAAACGTGTGTCTAATCAATGCTGAGACGCACAAAAAGCTTCTTAAAGACATTTTTGTCAAATGTTTATATGAATTGTGTGGGTTCGTGGGATGTAATGTGGTATAGTGTAGTAAGTTGTAAAGGGGAGATCAGCAAAAATCAGATGCTCCAACTTGGGTAAGCATGACCTGGTTTTTATATTACATGTTCTTGAGGTGTATTTTGGGGTTTGAACTGTTGTGAACGAGCCAGAGAGCTTCAGCCATTGGGCGGCACAGAAATGTCATTTAATTAGTTAATCGCATAAAGCAGCTGTTCGGCACAACCTAATTCTTTCTGAAGCAAGGCACGTGGTTTTTAGAAGATGCTTGTGTGTGTACCCACAAGCATCACATTCAATGAATTTCCTTTCCAGATATGGTTCTTATTCCCATTTCTGCAGAGGAAAAATCTTCCCATAATCAGAGGTACTTTTTCAGTCTATTGAGAGTAAAGTTAACCTTGCGTCCGGAAGTTCTGATGTTCAATTCCTGGACTTTCCAGGGAGGGCAGGAAAGACTTACCAGATTCTCTGGAGAGATGTTGCTGCCAGTCTGTGTTGACAGCCCTGGTCTATATGGACCCAAGGCCTGCCTTAGACTACAGGGGCTTCTGATTCCCCTATGGACCCCATTTCTGGTTCTCTGTACCTTCATATTTTCATGAGCCGGGAGCAGCGTGGTTCTTTGATTAATCTCCTACATCTTTCTTACTGATGTTAGTCACAACCAGCCTCCCCGTTCCAAAGATGGGCATTGTAGTGCTTGTAGGAGCAGAATGTATGTGCACTTTAAAGCAGCACTTTATGATTCTCGCTGAGTTCAAGATACCTGGAAATGGCCAACGCTTCCCTGTAGGTTTCCTTGCACGGGAGTTGAGCTTGGAACTTCCCTGTCTTTGTCTCTTGCCATTGGCCTATGTTGACCAACTCGGGCTGCCAGAGTCTGAAGCCCCTTGGCCCAGGGATCCCCCCACTCTGGCCACATCTGTCCAGCAATGAGGGCAAAACTTGGACCAGCACGGGCAAGATAGGACCCAGGAGACGTAAATACTATACAGGCTTTTTTTTTTTTTAACTGCAAAATGTTTTTTTCCTGGAAGATAGTGACACTTCTCTATCCTGCGTCCACGGTCTAAATGACTTAGCTGCACTGCTCCAATTTTCTGAGCATCACATGTCAGTGCCGTGGTGTGTTGTAAGAAGAAATTCTGAGCAGGTTGCCTTGTCTGGGAGACAATAGAGCATCCGTAGATCCGATAAAGGGGAGTCAGGGGCAGGTCAGTCCCGTCCTGCCTGCGGCCCTCAGCCAGGTGTCATAATCCTGTTACAGCTAAATTCGTCTGCTTTGCACAGCAGGAAGCCCTGAGCACCTGCGGAGGGAGATGGCCGCCCGTGTAGGAAAGTGGGCTTGGGCCAGATCTGCTGGATCTCAGGCGTATTCCAGGGTGGAATTTCCTTCTCACGAGAGGCAGGGGCTTTGGGCTGGCCTGGGCCAGGCGATGCAGAAGCTTCTGGGCATCCTTTTCGGCAACTCTGCGCTCCTGGCGTGTCTGGAAACATCAAAAAGTTTCCATTTGTAGGTGCGCCATGGGGAAAACCTTAAAGAGCTAGAGGAGAAGGCTTGGAAGTGGCATCCTCCGTGGTCCTGCAAAAAGGCGCAAACTCAAAGCTCACCACCGCCAACATTCGGTGCTCCAGTCTCTGCTAAGGGCATTTGTTCTCCTTTAATACTCCGCCCAGATCTGTACTCCCATTAGAAATAGAAAATGGAGTTTTCCTGATTCCATTTCACTAGGTCTGGCCAGTGCAGGAAAAAACCCAACCATTTCCTGACCCACTCCAGGGATATGGAAATCAGGCCAGTAAACCAACGTTAGCAGCAGCTGTCTAGCCCAATATTGTCGACACTGGCTGGCAGCAGCAGATGCTTTCCCAGCCTGATCTGACGATGCTGAGAGCGAGCCGGGGAGATGCATCCCTTTGACTGTGCCGGAGAGGCTTGCCGGGAGTGTGGAAATCGTCAGGTATCGTTGCCTAGGGAAGCAACCGGACTACATTTCCCAGGATGCCTTGGTGACAGAAGGGTGCTGGGGAAACACGCCAGTGAGGGTCAGGGCTGAATAGAACACCGGCTGTGTCCTTTCCAAGTGAGATGACATTTCTGTGAAGGTCACCGTATTTATAGGGATGCGGACGGCTTTGAGCGGCAGGCACAGGGGAAGGCGCCCTTGACTTGGCAGGTGCTCGGGGTTGGAGCGATCCCTCGCACGCTTCGCACTGCCGAGAGAGCAGAGCCTGTTTGAGTGTGCTTGCTGTGCATCCTCAGGTCCGTTTCTCTCGGCTCCGCTCCCCCACCTGTAAAATGGGTGCAGCACCATCGCAGAGTTCGGCTCGCTGCTCAGCTTTGCAATCGGCACACGAGGAAGAAGGGAGGAGGAGGGAGGAGGAATAATCACAGATTGTTGCTGCCAAGGCTGGACCCAGTGGGACTTGGTGAAACCAAGGGGCATTTCCTCTAGGAATGTGCAAAACATTATGGGGTAGTGGTTAGAGTGTTGGACTAGGACCCAGAGATACCCGGATTCAAATCCATGAAGCTTCCTCTGTGACCCTGGGGCAGACTCTTCCTTAGCCCTATCCTCCCCTGCAGGGTTGTTGTGAGGATAAACATGTAATGGGGCGAAAGCCCAACATGCAGCTTTTAACTCCTTACGGTCCAGTTTCCTAGAAGCCCTGACATCACTAATCTCTTTATGAAACAACTTAATTTGTCAAGCTTTTTAATGTTTCATACTTTCCCACCATTTAGGAGAATGACCCATGAACTGCATTGTCTAGTGCTGAGCTGGGACTCATGAAATTCCTGTGTCTCCCCTCTGAATCAGCCTTTCCCTTGGAACCTTGAGGACTGGAAACATAACTCCATTTTGAATTGAATACCTCACCTTTCTCTGCAAGGAATTTAAGGCAGTGTACCTCGCCTTCTTCTAGGGCTTCTAGGAAACTGGACTGTAAGGAGTTAAAAACTGCATGTTGGGCTTTCTCCCCATTACGTTTATCCTCACAACAACCCTGCTGAGCAGGGAGCAGAATGCCAACCTCCAGAGTCCCAGTCTCTGACACTCTTGCCGCTAGGCCACACTGCCTCTTTTTTAGAAGCAAGGTTGGTGATGGGGCACATATGTTGCAAAAACACCATGCCCACGGGAACTGCAGCGGGTACCAGCGCTGACCTGGGGACAGAGACACTGCTGTCTGCATTGGCACAACAATCCCCTACTGAGAGTTACGAAGCTACATAGAAACAGCACGAGTCAGAAGAGGCCTCCCGGGCCATCTAGTCTGACCCCCGGGTCCAGCCGGCTCCACTCACGACATGCCCACCATGTGCATGCCCAAGCTGGAGAGGACTTGATGACACCAAGCCATCCACCAAAACATCCACGTGCTTTTGAGTCCCCAACACGTAGCCCTGCTTCCATCGCTCACCACACTGCCCAAATTCTTGGTGGCAAGAGAAAAAAAAGATGACACGGCGATACGGAGAGGTAAGCAAACCACATGTCGTTTGACTGATGTTCGCATTTTTTGCCTCTGCTGAATTTGTCCATGTGGTGGCAAGAGGGCTGCTGCAGTTTCTCCTCTGTCTGGAATCCTCCCAGGAATTTGGGGAGGGGGAAATAGAAACATAGAAACAGCAGTCAGAAGGGGCCTCCCGGGCCATCTAGTCTGACCCCCGGCTCCATAAATAATACCCTCCTAGCAAGTTGTTATCCTGCCAAGGATTTTGGGGGTAGCTTCGGTCCTAGGAAAGGCCGATCACAGGCTGCGGTCAGCACTTCTGGGGCTGGCGGGGGGGGGGGGGGGACGGAAGCCCATGGGCAGGCCGCTGTAATTCGAGAGCAAGGCCAGGATCGACGGGGCTTGTACCCGGACGACTTGCGGCAGAGCGAGGGATAGAGTGCTGCCTGGAGAGATTAAGACTGGAAACCAGATCAGAGAGAGAAATTGAATGAAATTAGGTGGCTTGAGAACAAGGATCAGAAGGAAGAGCATTAGGAGCTCAGATCAAAGAGGATTAGAGGGGAAACACTGCGAGGCCAGGCATAAAAAACTCAGGAACAAAGTGCTGGGGATTTCATAGTACATCTCCAAAGGTGCAAGAGAAAGTGTGAAGATAAGAACCTCGGGCAAAAGGTCCGTCAGGCCAGCCCTCTGTTCATGCGGAGAGCAACCAGTTGGCCACAGGACATGATAGCAACAGCACCCATGTTCCCCAGCAATGGGAATGTAGGCAGACTGCTCCTGATCATGGAAGTAGTCCCTGACCATGAGGACTAGATCATGGATAGCCTCCTCCATGAATTGGTCCGATCCCCTTTTAAAGCAGTCCAAGTTGGTGCCCATCGCAATATTTCTTGGAAATTAATTCAGTTGGTCACTGGAGTAAATGTTGCACTCCTGGTCTAAAGTAGACCAGTTTAGAGGCAAAGGGGTGGCGACCATAGAAAGTGGTGGTATTTTTAGTGGTGGTACCCCCTTTGTACGGTGCTCTAGAGCTCACCAGACACCTACAGTGTGGGCTTCTTGCTGCGAGGGGAAGGTTGTTTGATTCCCCCAGACATTTAAAGAACTACTTCAAGTATATTTTACACTTTGCTCTCGGTTTCGATTTGGTCGGCATGTTTTCTCTCGGCTTTATTTTCTCCCCCTGGAACGCCGCGCATTGTTGTCAAAATATTGGGCGCTGCCCGGAGAACCTCGGTTATTGGACGATTGACAAGTACCGTGAAAACTAAGCAAGAGACCCCCCCCTCCACCAAATCAATGAATCAAGGAATAAATGAAGACCCGCCAGCCTGGTGGGGCCGTCTGGGCAGAAGCAGCTCAAAATAGAAGAGAATGTAGCTGGGCTGTTTTCCCAGGCTGACGCCTTTTGAGGAGGGGGTGGCAGAGATGCAGCAACGGGAGGCGCGGCAGCCAAATTCTGAATGACACCTGCTTGTAATAACTCAGCCTGGAGGGGGAAGAGGGACTTCGAGCCAGGGGAGACTGGGTGTTACTGGGAACTGGGAATCGTCTCGGCCACAGTCGGCTTCCACGGGAAAGGAACAGCGCCCCCCTTTTAAAGGACCCCCGACTCGAACGTGCCACACAATCCTTCGCAGCATCTTTCGGGTCCCCGTCACCAGGTTCCCAAATTCAGGCATTTCTCGAACGAATTCGAGAGACGTGTATGCAGTTCTCCCAAGCCTAACTCGGTATCTTCATAGCGACCCTGTGGGGTAGGTTAAGCTGGGGAAAAGTGGGGCTTGAACACAGGTTTCCCGAGCCCTAGTAGGAGGCTGAGAGGTAGCTGCCTGATATCTTGGGTTCATTTACTCAGTATTGCAAACACTGACTGGCAGCAGCAAGATTCCTCCCTTGCGCCCCACGGAGGTGCTCGGGGGGTGGGGGGGGGGAATGAGGGACCCTTGTGCACATGCTGGACCACCAAGCTTCACAGGGACATTGCAAACCTCCTCCACCTGAGTTAGGCCCTGGGTCCACCCAACCTAGAATTCCCAGCACTGACTGGCAGCTGCATCTTTCCAGGTTTTCAGGCAGGGCGTGCCAGGGACCCTACAACCATCTGCTGCATGCAATGCAGGACTCTGCCGCTCAGGTCTGTCCAATTTCTAATTCCGCCTTGCCAGCTGACCATAGTGGTACCTGATCCGATAATTGATTGAAACAATAGCATCATTACTTCATGACATCTGAGCTAGAAAGTGGAGGAAAGCCTGCTGGATTGGGACCAGGAGTCCTGGGTCTAACTCCATCAAGCTGTGCTTTGCTTGGGGGCTGCTGGGAGATGGAGTACTTGTTTCTCTGTCCAAATATGCTTAGGATCATGTCTGTCCATTTAATGCAGTTTGTACTGGCTGACCAGGTTGGATCCGAGTCCTTTGCCCCAGTCTCATGTGAAGAAGGCAGAGAAATAAGATTCCAGTCCTCATGGTTCTGAAGAAAGGGCTGGTTTAAATTGGAGCTTTGGAAGCGACCTTATCCCATGTCATATAACTTGCTAGTTGGGTTGGGCTTCAGACAAAGGCCTTTTTCAGCTGAGAACCTTACGTCCCTTGCTGGAAAACTGGAATACGCATGTCAGAATATAGCAATTAAATCCCTTGCTGTGTGGTCTTTGGAGGTCCTGCTAGATAAATAGGAATCATACATAAGAGGGTTGTCAGTGCATGTGCAAAGTGTCTTTCCCTTATTATGGGATGTTTGGGATTTGTAGGGGAAGGGTGTAAAGCAGGGGTGCGCAATTAATTTTCCTATGGGGCCACATGAGAAACTTTGACAGTTGTTAAGGGCCGGACCAATACACTTACAGCTCTGTTCAATATATATCTCTATAAAAACAGTAAATGACATTACAATGAAAATGTGGAGCACAGAACAACACTATTTAACGAATATTCACAAAAACATGAACATTACAGGAAAAGCAATCAATTCAATTTAGCAGATCCTTCAAAATAAAAGCAGTGCGGTTGTGTTGCTTGCATCTATATTATGACGATATATATTTGCACTGACTTTTAATTTGCCAGTGGCCTCATGTGGGCCAGGCAGGGTCAGCCATCGGGCCGTACGATGCCCAGGTCTGGTGTAAAGGCTGATGCTTGAACCATCACTTTTGCCTTTAGTTTGGATGCTCATGTCAGACTTGGTGTTGAGGAAAGGGATTCTGTACATGCTCAGAGGCATGTCTGTTTTCACAGAGCCTTCAAACTGCTCCGTTGAAAGCAAGCTTAGCTTCAAATCAGGCCTCGATGATGGGCAAGAGAAGGGAAGGTGTCTTAATTTGTCACAGGCAGAAAGAAGCAAGAGCTTTGTGGCGTCGGTCTGTAACCCGGGGTGTATACACTGCCCCACTGATGTTGATGCTGTGCTGGAGTGCGGTGGGGGGAAAGGTGCGCCTTGATCCAGCCACGCAGGCCGCCTTGCTGTGGGCAGCTCCCTTCCCTACCTGATTAACCGCGAAAGGGAGCCCTGAGACGCCTCTGGCACCCAGGACTGGAGACTGTGAACGTTTGCAACCCTTCGCGTGCGAGACCCCTTCTGCTGGGGTCACAGGGGTAGTGCAGCAACATGGAGGTTGGAATTCGTCGCGCCAACAAGCTCATTTTGCATCTTTCCCTCCGAGTCAAGGCTGGTCACCCCTGGGTGGAAAGCAAACGACACCCAGTGAGATCCAGCTGCAGGGCTCAGTAAGGAAAAGAGACTAGCACCCCCAGCATGCCCCAGCCAGCTGTGCTGTGGCGGTTGGGGCATGCTGGGAGTCGCAGGGCTTTTCCCGGGGCATGCTGGGAGTCGCAGGGCTTTTTCCCGGCGCATGCTGCGAGTCGCCCGTCCCCCGGCTAGCCAAGCGCACTCCCATCCCGCGCCTGCAGCCAGCGGCCCGCGCGCTTGCAGCGAGGGGCGGGGCCCGTGGGCCGGTGGGCGGGGCCTCGGGCGGGGCCCGCCCCCTCATGCATGATGCACGAGGCGGGGGCTTAATAGCGCCCGAGGGGCGGGCCCGGGGCGCATTTGCCTGCACGCCGAGGCGTCCCGCCGCCGTCCCGCAGCCCAGCCCAGCCCAGCCCAGCCCAGCCCAGCCGGCGACCCGCCACGATGTCGCGGCCGCTCTCGGACCACGAGAAGAGGAAGCAGATCAGCGTGCGCGGCTTGGCCGGCGTGGAGAACGTGACGGACCTGAAGAAGAACTTCAACCGGCACCTGCACTTCACGCTGGTCAAGGACCGCAATGTGTCCAACACGCGCGACTACTACTTCGCCCTGGCGCACACGGTGCGCGACCACCTGGTCGGCCGCTGGATCCGCACGCAGCAGCACTACTACGAGAAGGACCCCAAGGTGGGCCGGGGCGGGATCGGCGGGGGGGGAGCCGCGCGCAGCCCGCCGTCGCGCCCCCGGGAGGGCGCCCCGCGGGGGCTCCGCCTTCCAGGCGCGCCTGCCCTGCCCTGCCCGGCCCGGTCCGGCCCGGCCTGGGGGCTCGGGGCCCGGTCCCTGCTGGGCGGCAGGCGAGCCGGTGGGGGGAGCCGGGGGCCGCGGGGGCGGGGCCCGGGCCCGGGGGGAGGACCCTCCAGCCCCTGCCTCCCAGCCCTGCCGGGGGAAGCTCTCCTGGCCTTCCCGCCTGGGATGCCGCGGAGCATCTAAACTGGGGAACAGACGGGGCGGGGGACAGCAGCCGTGGCTCACGAATTGAACCCGAGCGTGCTTCGCGTCTTAAATGCACAAGGTCACTGGGGGTGTTCCTCTTTGCTGCACCTTGCCGGGGCCAAGAGCTCGCTGGCTCGCTCGCTTGCATACATCCTAGCACTGACGCAACAGCTCCACCTGGAGACCAGCGCTCGGGGCAGGTTGCCCGGTTGGTGGTGGGCTGCTCGGCGCGCGGAGATCCATCTGTGGGTCGACGAGGATGGAGGCAGAGCTTGCAGCTTTGGGCGATGCGGACGAGGCTTCCGCAAGGGGGTGGCCGCGGGGCCTTGACCCCGGCATGACATGCAAAGCTGCTGCGATGGGACGCTGGGGTGGCAGGGAGGCCCGTGTTCGAAAGGCGCTTCTCCACACAGCCAGCCAGCCAGCCTGCCTCTGTCTTAGCCGAGCCCTCCACCCGTCCTCTCCAGCTCTTCTTCGGGCGGAGGGTGGCTGCATGCCACCGCTTGCGTCCCCATTGCTTGTCTCCTGCGGCTCTCCTGAATTCAGGAGGAAGAGTGTACAGGTCACAGCTGCCCTGGAGCAGGGCCTTCCCCAGCACCCCCCTTTGCTGCCCTCCCTAAATCTTTGCAAGTGCTGCTGAGGCCGCTAGCCCTCAAGCCTTGCAAGAAGGTGCCGGTGGGAACCGATCTGACCTACTGTCAGCGGATATTAATAGCTCCTTGAGATGCGGCCCAACATTGCTGGGATGTCTTCCAAGCTGCATATCAAGGGAAGGAGCTGCAGCAGAAGAGCTCATCCACCCCCCCACCCCACTCCACCCCACCATCAGGTCCAAAGGCTCCTTCAATTCCTACCTGTATTTTGGAGGTTGCAAAAGAAGCGTTTTCCTCCATAGTACAGGAGTCCAGCAGAGGAATCTGAACTTGGGCATGGGGGCTTGGATGGGGCGAGAAAAGCGATGGCTTGCAAGGCAGGTGGCTTTCGAGCATTTGCGGTTCCAGGGGCACAAGGGGCTGCGTTGGTGTCCAAAGGGGCGAGGTGGCAGGTGAGGGGGGAGCCAGCATCTCTGCTGGACCCGCTGCTGATCCGACAGAATGATGCTGGGGGGATGGAGCTTTCCGCCAATCACAAAGCCATCCTTTCCCCAATTTAACGGCGGTGCCACCCCCCACAGCTCCCAAGCAAGGTGCGCTTATCGCGCTGTTCCGTTACGCATTCTGGATGCATTTGATCCAGAACATTGACATGGAGATGTAGACCCTCAGGGGTCCCCGGATTGCCAGAGCCCCTTCCCCCAATCCTGAAACGGCTCTTTAGGCTCTTTTTCTGCAGTGGGACATGTGGCTGACGGCCGTTTATTGGTGGGAAGTTCAAATACATTGGTGATTTTGCCCCGTCTTCTTGCCTTTGGCTGCCACCCTCCAAAGCTATTACAGAGTGGAGCTGTTTCTTGCCCCGGGAGAGGGGCTGTCCGGTGCCCGAAGGCTTAGAGGAGACCCAGGGCCAGCTTTCCTGGCCCTGCTTTGTCCCTCGGTGCAGCCTGGCCGGGGAGGTGCCGGCCGCAGTGGCAGAGAGAGCCCCGTCTTTTTAATTTTAGCCCGGTCTGACATTTGCTATGAACTTTTGCCATTTAATTTTGGAATAGGCTTGTGTCAGCACTAGCAGGCTCTGGGAAGGGATACCAGATACAGCCGGCAACTTCACACTTGAGCTGGCCTCCGAAAGGTCAGTCAGCCAGCAGTAGGGCTCGGATCCGTGCTCTCCATTTCTGGGGGCTCTCAGCTCTCTCCCACACAGAAAACAACTTTTCGTTTCTGTCTCCTTTCTCCGCTGTTGCCAGCAGGTGCATATTGAAAGGGGCTTAGTTGTATGAATGTGCGGAAGATTATCCACAACCAAAGGAGAGCCTCTGAGCATAAGCAGAGTGCCCCATCCAGCACCCTCACAAAGGGCACTAGTTTGGAGGGGAGAATGCCAAAGCTGCTCCCTGCACAGACTAAATTTTTTATTTATCTGTCTATCACACTTGTATGCTTCCCCATAGCCAGAAGTCTCTGGACAGCTCACATTACAATCATACAGATAAAAATAGAAAATACAGATAAAAATAGATGACAATAATAACTTAAGCCATAAACAACAATAGAGTAAAAATGGAATATAAATACAACAGGAGGATAAACACAGTATAAACAATACAGCAACAAACCGATAAAACAACAAAATAATCCAGCACCAAGACCAAAAGCCATAATCTCGAAACAGATACTAAATAAAAAAGTCTCACTCATTGCAGTGGGTGAAAAAGCACTCTTACAAAATTAGGCAATTTACTTTGGTATTACATTTTGTACTTTGAGACAAAATCAGGTATTACTTTCTTGGCCTCTGCATTTTTTTGCAGTGTGTGTTGGTGAGAGGCCTGGGGAGACCGTGTCCCAATCCTGCACACACACACACACACACACACACACACACACACACGGTCACAAGGTTTAGTGCATAACCTCATCCCTCAGGCAAGCGATCACTTTCTCTCTCAGCCTGTCCTCCCTCGCAGGGTTGTTGTGCCAATCCAACGAGGGAGGAGAGCCGTGCCTGCTGCCCTAGTCTGGCAGAACAGCACACTATAAATGCACTTTTGAGAATATTACCTTCCCTCCCTAACCTTCGTTGAAGTCGGAGCATGCCCTTCCTCTTTTGGGTCCCTCTGCCTGAACTTCCTTTCCAAAAGAGACTTTTGTAAATTCAGCAGCTCCCCCACACCTGTGCACCCCTGCCTCTTTGGGGTGTGGGTTCCTCGATGCTGCGACCCCTTCTCAAATCGACCGAGTTGATCGGAGCAACCAAAAGATCCGAATAAAATTCTGAGTCGTCTTCTGCCTGTCTCATAACCTTCCACTCGTCTGCTTGAAGGGGCCCCCAGAACTCTCCCTCCCGTTGTTGGGCAATCGCACACTCAGTATCTGTCTGTCTGTCTGTCTGTCTGTCTGTCTGTCCCTTCCTTCCTTCCTTCCTTCCTTCCTTCCTTCCTTCCTTCCTTCCTTCCTCGCAGCGTATTTATTACCTCTCCTTGGAGTTCTACATGGGCCGGACTTTGCAGAACACCATGGTCAACTTGGGCTTGCAGAACGCTTGCGACGAAGCGACTTATCAGGTCTGGGGGCTCCCGGGGGGCTTGACGGGGGCAGCGCTTGGGCAGGTGGGTGGTTGGCACAGTGCTGCTCTTGGGAGGGGTTGAGGACACCTGTCGGTGGGGAGGCCCCCAAAAGCAGCGCCAGGCCCCACCTTTTGAAGGACAGGTGACAATTCGAGGGGACCTGAGCTGGGACCTCGGCGTGGCACTTGCATGGCGGTGCTTCCCGTGAAGCCATCTGCCATTTCTGTGCTTCCCTTCACGGCCTTCCGCCCTGCAGAAATACGAAGGGGGGAACGTCTCATTTGCAATGTTCCAGAATTTAGAGTGGTTCCCCCCCCCCCCACTGTCTTCCTCCGTCTCTGTGTTGGGATATATTCTTTTTCTACACAGCATACAGAGATGGCTGTCGGAGAAAGACACCCGTGGCAGCCAGCGGGCCTCCCTCTGTGGCAGCCATTTTGTGACAGTGCCCACGACCCCCCTCCTGAAAATTCCCAGTGTGCCCACAAGCTGAAAAGGGCTGGGGACCCCTAAACCTAACAGCACCCCCACCCTTGCTGAAATCATCCAGTCCAGAGTCTAAAATGATGGGTCTGTGGTACCCCAGGAGGCGGAGGTGGCCGCTGAGGATTCTGGGTAGCGTCAGCTTCCTTTTCTTCCCCCCCCCACCCCCCACCCGTTCCATCTTGTTTTCACTTTCCTTTCCTCCAACAGCTGGGCCTGGACATGGAAGAGCTTCAGGAGATTGAGGAAGATGCCGGTCTAGGCAACGGAGGCCTCGGGCGTTTGGCAGGTGGGTGCTGTGCCTTCGGCAGGTCCCGGATCTGATCCCCGTCCTGTCCTGGTAGAGCTAAGAGCGATTCCAGCCTGCAGCCCCAGAACCGGGCCGGCTGGCCCACCTGGGCCTGGACCAGGGGGCAGCTTTTGGAGGATCGCTTGCATCGCCAGCAAAGAGGCTTCGCAGCGCATGGGGAGGGGCCAGCGGAGGGGGCGTGGCTTCTGGGGAATGCTGGGCAGCCGGATTGGGCCCCGGGCCCCTAGTCTTGTGCTAGAGGAGCCCCACGGCCACCCCCTAGGCCAGGGGCGCCTCTCGGTGCAGAGACCTCGTGGTTCACATTGAGGACACCCAGCCCCAGCCTTGGCGGGCAGGTCGCAGCTGGGGCAGATGGGACACTGGGTGAGGTGGACCCGCGTCGCTTCAGCTGGAGTGAGGGAGGTCTGAATTCTTCCTTGCAACTCAGTTGGCATCTTTGCCATTCCCTTTTTTCTTTTTTCTTTTTATAGTAAGTTTTATTTGAAATTATAGTCCTGAAAACAAAGAAAAACTAAGAACAACATCCATCATCAGAAACATCGGGCCTGCTGGGTCAGCCCCCACACCTTTCTTTTTCCATTTACAATAACTTAAAAACATATTTAAATTTATGCGAAGTCTCATTTCTCTCGCCAATAATAAAGAGTCCCAGGTCTGATAGAAGTCAGTATCTTCCTTCTCCTTCAGTCTATCCATTTCTGCACAGTCCAAGATCTTTGTTAGGATCAGCTCGTCGGTGGGTAGTTCTTCATTTTTCCAGCGCTGGGCAAATCTTTTATTTTATTTATTAAAACATTTATAGGCCGCCCCATCACAACAAAGCCTCGGGGCAGCTTACAACATATTAAAAACAGAGAAAATGCAAATATTAAAATACTATATCCCACCCCCTCCCTCGGTGCATCTCGGCCAAACTAAATATAAATAAATTTACATGCATCCATTCCCTTTCTTCTCTGACCACGAAATAGGCTAACGCTTCACAGCTCTGGGTGTTCTTCATGCAGCGGGGGAAGCAAATTGACACCGGACTTTCCCGACATGCCCGGCCATTCCTCCTCAGGGTCAGGCATGCGGTCGGAGGTGTTCCCAGCGATTCCAGAAAGGAACCTCGCGGCCCCGGCCAGGACCGGGCCTGCCCTGAGCCCTGTCTCTCTGCTGGAATTCCCAAGCGTCTTCTGAACCGGATTCCCGGAAACGAGGCCTGTGAGCTGTTTCCAACTAGAGACAGGATGGGCCTGTTTCAGGACGGCGGATTTCCTGCGCGGGGAGGCAGGCTCGGATCGCGGGTGTCTCCGCAGGCCTCCTTCCTCCCGCTGCCTGCCGTCCTGCCGGCAGAGCCCCGTTCCAGCTCCAGCCGTCGTGCCCCAGACTCACCCCGTTGCTTTGTGCTGCCTGCTCTTGCTGACCGCCGCTTTCCCGTTTCCTCTGCACCCAGCTTGCTTCCTGGACTCCATGGCCACTCTGGGGCTGGCCGCCTACGGCTACGGGATCCGTTATGAGTTCGGCATCTTCAACCAGAAGATTTCCGGGGGCTGGCAGGTGGAAGAGGCGGACGACTGGCTGCGCTACGGGAACCCCTGGGAGAAGGCTCGCCCGGAGTACATGATCCCCGTGCATTTCTATGGCCACGTGCAGCATGACCATGACGGGGTGAAATGGGTCGACACACAGGTGAGCCAGGCCCTTGGGTAGAGTTTTCACTCCATGCACCTTGCCTGTCTTCCTGCCAGGATCCCAAAGGGATCCGTGATCCGTGCCTGCCACCTACTTTTATCCTCCCAACAACCCTGCAAGGTAGATTAGGCTGCAAGTCTGTGGCTGACCTGATGTCAGCCGGCCAACTTTGGGGAGTGCAATGCCCAAACCAAGTCCCGGTGCAGTGCTCTAACCACTAGGCAACACTGGCTCTTCTTGGGAGCAGGTGGTGGGTCCCCAGCCTCACATGTACAAAGTCCTGGGTTTGATTCCCAGTATTTATTTGTGTGAGCCGTCCTGAGGCTATATGGCAAGGGGACGGCATACAAAAACTTCAAATAAATAAATGAATGAATGAATGAATAAATTTCCAGGTAGGGCTAGGTAAACCCTTGCCTGGAAGGTCACAGAGCTGTTGCAAGTTCTGACACGTGGGCAGCAAGGTTATTTTGGCAGCTGCCTCCTGAGCCTTGCTTGTCCCTTCCGGGGGTCCCACCTGCTGTGTTCTTCGGCAGGTGTGCCTTGAACCCAGGTGAGAGGGACAGATGCTGCAGGAAGTCCCGATGCTGGCCCTAAATCTCCCACCCACCTTGCCTTCCAGGTGGTCCTGGCCCTCCCCTATGACACCCCCGTTCCTGGGTACCGCAACAACACCGTAAACACCATGCGGCTCTGGTCTGCCCGGGCTCCCAATGAGTTCAACCTGAAGGACTGTGAGTACTGCTGGCTTCCTTTCCAAGAAGCAAAGCTGCACGGCGTGTGTTCTTGAGAAAGTATGGAGTTTTCTTCCAAAGGCTGTTGCGATGACCCCCGCAAATTTGGATGGCTTTAAAATTGGAGGAGAAGGCCATCTTACTAGTCCTCATGGAGGTTGGCCACTCCACCATCTGAGGAGGACTGCCAATGTACACCGATTGCTGGGGATCTTGGGCAGGAGGATGGCGTGCTAAGGCCTTGCTTGGGGGTTCTGCCCACAAATAAAAGTGTCCAGTCCAAACAAGAGCATCAGGTGAGGGGAACGGCTGCCAGTCAGAGCAGGCAGGATTGGCCTGGTGAACAACCCGTTCGTCTAAGGCCATTCCCTGTGCATTTTGTGCTGTATTTCATGAATGCCACAGAGTTTCCAATGGTACAGCCGTTTAAATTCAGGGTGAGCACAATTTCTCTCTTTTTTTTCTTCCCTCCGTGTACTCAGTTAATGTTGGGGGCTACATCCAGGCAGTGCTGGACAGAAACCTGGCCGAGAACATTTCCCGGGTGCTGTATCCCAACGACAACGTAAGTGTTGCCAAGTCAAGCGGTTTCACATTCCCTGCAACTATGAAACAACAGCGATATTATGGTTGTTTTTGTTGTAGTTAAACATTTCCGTGCCAGCCTTGCTCAAAGCTGGGAGTAGTTCGCAACTTTTAAGTCACCCATCCAGGCCTGTCCTTGCTTAGCTTCCAAGATTGGGCCGGATCAGGCACTTCTGAATCTGATGCTCATGGAAATTTATGGCAAGGAACATTCCGGAAACATGATGGATTAGGCTAACTCCTTTAACAGGTGGAAGTAACATGGAGGGTTAGAAATGCAAGCTGATGTTGCCTGGATCCCCCATAAAGTTCCACGAACAGGGCAGGGCGATCGCACAACCAGACCCTCTTCTGGGAGCATGTGAGGCCTTCCATCTTCTGCCCCGTGGGTCATTCTCCACCTCTTGTCTTTCTTCTGAAGTTCTTTGAAGGCAAGGAGCTACGTCTCAAGCAAGAATACTTTGTGGTGGCCGCCACGCTCCAGGACATCATCCGCCGCTTCAAATCCTCCAAGTTCGGCAGTCGGGATCCTGTCCGCACCTCCTTTGATGCCTTCCCAGACAAGGTACGGGGCGATACCATCGTTGTGCACGGCTGGAGAAAGTCCGCATTTTCACGGGCGACCTCCATGGAGCGGGCGTAGCAGATAATGTGTGCTTTGGCTTTGCTGGCCTCGAAGCGAGAGGTCTCGCCAGGTTATTTGAGGTTTAAAGTAGCGCCGAGCCTCAGGTTCTGTGTCTTCAAATAGCGCCTTTTGGTGTTGTTTCTCCAAATGCTGTAGGAGGGGAAGGGAAAGGAGTTGAGAGACGGCAGGCCCATCTTCTAAGCCTTGGACACATTCGGTTAAAATGCGCTTTAGGGGGGGAGGGCAGGAATGGTGCTATGAAGTAGCTGTTTTCTCAGCATCTTCACACCTTGTGACAAAAACGCCTTAAATCAGTTTTCAGGCACCAAAGCTCCCCATCCCTGCGGGTCTCATGCGGGTCTTGGTAGATATTGAGAATCCTGAAAAGTTGAAGGAATCACACCTTGGAACATCTCTGTGATGGGAAGCATCTTCATACAGATGTTCCCCCCTCCCATAAAACACAGGAAGGAAGGGGAATCTTTTCCCCTCCCCAAAATTGGTGAACCAGCTTCCATGCAACCCACCTCATCTATTGCTTTGAAGCGTCTGTTTCTTGCTTCGCGCAGCAAACAGCTACCGTCACGTCCCCACGGGGTCAAGGACTGGGTCTCGCATCTGCTTCTCCTCCCATCCTGAAAACCTGTCTGCCCCTTCCAAAGCAGGCCAGTTCTCATGCTGTGCCAGAGAAGCCGCAGTAGGTAACCCTGAAACCGCAAAGCCCTCACTTCTGTTTGCTCCTCCACCTCCTCCTCAAAACTGGGTGAAACGTCTCAGATAGAGAAGTCGGTAATTGGCAAGAGACGGGCTCACTCTCTGGAACTCCCTGCTTGGACGCCTCTGAGATAAGAGCGTTCCAACCACGCTTGTTTGGCAGTTCTTGGAACGGATCCTGATGCGCCCCACAAAGCCTCGTTACCTTTGTTCTCTTCTGCCACTTGTTTTGCTGCCTTCGCTGTCCTCTCCAGCTGGGCTGGGGATTGTGGCCAGAAGCAAGGGTGTAGAGCTGCAGGGAGGAAAAGAGGGGACCACAGAGGACTTCTCATCTTGCCAGATGCAGCAGAAAATTAACAAAATTGGCAGAAAATTAACAAACTCGAGACGCATTGCGCATGGGCTTCCTGGCATTTCCAGCTCTGCAACACGAACTGGCCCGTCCGGGTTACTTGGGCCCCATCTGGTTCCCTCTTCTGGTGTGGGGAACGGTTGGAGAACGGCGTGTTGTTGAGCTTCGATCTGGGTTGCGGATTCGGTGTCGCCGGCATCTGTTCTCTCCATGGCAAAACAGTCCCGCAGTATCCCACGTGTCCTGGACTTCGTTTCCCTGCTCTGACCCAGCGTCCTTTCTGTGTTTCCTGCCTCTTTCAGGTCGCCATCCAGCTCAACGACACACACCCCTCCCTGGCCATCCCAGAACTCATGCGGGTCTTGGTAGATATTGAGAAACTTGAGTGGGAAAAGGTAAGGCACTGATTGAACGATTTTTTCTAGTGTGTGTGTTGAGGTAAAGACGCAGAGGTTCTCTGCGAGGTAATTTATCTTCCTCCAAAGCCTTTTCTGATTTTGCTGCCGTTTCTTTGGCTTTTTACTTCCAGTGCATGGGAAGTCAGCTATTATCCAGAAAATTGGAGTGAGACATTTGCTTAAATTCTCAATTTAAGGTGCCAGTAAAAGCATCCAGAAGGCCAAAGGAGGGAAAGCCCTGGGGAGAAATTGCAAGGGGAAAGAAAATGTCTCAGAAATGGGAGAAAAGCAAGCTGTGGCTCACAGGAGAAGACTTTGATTTATTCCCTTGTTTGCAGTAATTTTACCCCACTCTTCAGACAAAAAAGTCTCGCTAGTGGTTTATAATCTCTAAAACAAGGCAGTCTCTGGCAACAGGTTTATATTTTAATTTCCTGCAGACTGCCCCGAAACTATGGGAATATAGGTGTATGCATATTAAGACAAATAACAAAGAAATAAAAAGACACGGCATGCAAGGAAACAGGAGAGAGGAGGGCAGAGGAAAATAATGCAGGTGTAATCGTATGTTTGCTTGCATGGGGGCAAATCCTCCAACTGGAATTGGAGGACTTCCCCCTGCACATCTAAGCATACATATAATTACATTTTTAAGAACAGATCTTTGCCATAAACATTTAGAACTAGTTTCAAAGCTGTTTTGCTCTTCCTCCTTGCCTCCTTCTTGCCCCTTGCAAGAGAACAGAGAAAGTTTATTTTGCCAAGGGATCACGAATCCTCGAGATTCTTTCTGCACAGTTGCGTTGCTCTTCGTTGCAGAAGCCACCTTTTGAAGGCCTCCTCCTCCTCCTCCCTTGTCCACCTTTCTCACCCCTCCATAGTGAGCATCTGCCTTTAGATACGGATGTTTTTAATCCTTCCCTCCAGCATCGGTTCTTAGCATTGTTTCCCAAATGAACGGACGGAGCAAGGCATGGTTACTGTGGGCCCAGGAACGGCCGGCCATCAAAAGCCTCTGGAATCACTCCCCGCTCCACCCCGTTGTGACCCTCTTACTTGTCAGCTTTTCTCTGACCCACGGTGCTGCTGAGAAGGAAGAGCCGGAGCTGCCACGCCGAACTTGCTCCCTCGCTCTTGGCCTGCCGAGCAAAAGCAAGCAAGCGAGCGGAGGCCACGATGAGGAAGCATATGAGGAATAAAGCAGCCGGTCATGATGGGTCACATGAGGCGGGGGACTCCCTGAAGGGCAGGCTCTGTCGATGCTTCCTGGTTCTCTCCCCCACATCTTTCCAAGCAGGACTGGCTAGATTTCTAACCGCAAGGCATTCTGCCGAGCTCGCCTGGCTGGGCCGGCTGTGTGGTACAGAATTAGCCGTGCAGAGAAAGTCCAGTATAGTTGCGCACCTGAAACCAAGCACCAACCTCACTCTCACGGTCCCGTCGGTCGTTCTTGTCAAGCGGCAGGCAGGCAAGGAAGCAAAACTATCCCTGTGGAATCCGGAAGTGCAAACGACCCCATCTAGAAAGAAAGCATGTGCTTCTGATGGGGAAGGTCCTGGGTTCGAATGCGGCCAGGGCTGCGAAAAGTGGATGCCGGTGGGCAGGATCCTTCAGCGGCCTTCTTGCGTTTCAGGCTTGGGACGTTACAGTCCGCACGTGCGCCTACACCAACCACACGGTGCTGCCGGAAGCCCTGGAGCGCTGGCCCGTCCACCTCTTTGAGACCCTCTTGCCGCGGCACCTGGAGATCATTTATGAAATCAACCAGCGCTTCCTCGACGTGAGTGCAAACTCCGGGAGGAAGGGTGGGCCCGGAGGGCAGGGGGGCCTTTGCACAATTTACTAGGGGAAGTTGGCCGGCTGGGGAGGAAAGGCAGGCCTCCGAGTCATTTGGATGTCCAGCCCTGCAAAGCCCCTGCTGGAAGGGCCAGGGATGCTGGGAGCTGAAGTCCAAACCTTCTGGGCATCTGGTTTCTACCTGCCCCTGGAGGAGGCAGGCAACCATCAACTATGTGTAACCTTCTTTAAAAAAAAAAAATGCTTGAGGGCATCGTGCAATTCAGAGAACTTTAAAAGGGGATGGACAAATACCTAGAAGGGAAAGCTATGGGAAGCTGCTAGTCCTCATGGCTGTACGTGACCTCTGTCCTCCCTTGCTGGGGAACAGGGGTGGGAGAGTACTGTTCTCTTCCTGTCTTGCTTATGGGACTTTCCTGGGCAGCTTGTCGTCCGTCGTGTGAGCAGAATGCTGGACTAGGTGAAGCCCAAGTCCTGTTAAGCACAGCTCTTTGGATCCCCTCTGTCCCTACAGAAAGTCTATGCCAGGTTCCCCGGAGACCTCGATCGGTTGCGCCGCATGTCCATGGTGGAGGAAGGCAGCGTGAAGCGGATCAACATGGCCCATCTCTGCATCGTGGGGTCCCATGCCGTCAATGGGGTGGCCCGCATCCACTCAGAAATCCTGAAGGCCACCGTGTAGGTATACCGCCCCACGACAGCACAGCGCTGCCCACGGCCCTTCTTCAGTCTCCTGGGGTCTCTCCATGCCTGCTTGTTCCTCCACCTTGCCTGATTTTTATTTGTTTCTTAAGACTTTTCCAAAATCAGTCCTCATAACAGCACATTTCCCATGCTGGAACACAAGGGGACGCCTTCCAGTGGTGTCTTCTCCACACTGCGTGATGTGACCAGCATAAGTCTCCTTTTAAAGGGGGAGTATTAGAGATCTAGGATTGACCATCTGTCTGTCTGTCCGTCCATCCTTCCTTCCTTCCTTCCTGAAAGTAAGAACGTATTTGCAAATACAATGTTTTCAGAGCAAGGACACAGAAATGAAAGACCCAGAGCTGGTCCCAAAAGTTGGTCCCAAACTGCTTAACGATCCAGAAATCTCTTACCAACCTTTGCAAAAAAGACTCTCCCACCACCACAACCAGCTTTGATTTCTTTTATCCCCTTTCGACAGCAAAGGATGTCTTCGCTCGCCTGGGTTTTAATCCCCTCCCTGCCTAGCAGGCCTCCATCAACACCCCTTTAGATCAAGAAGCGAAACGTCTCCACACGCCACTTGTCATTCTCTCTCTCCGTTCCTTTGATCTCCTGTCTTTCTTTCTGACCACAAGCCTCATTGGCCCCTTCTCCTTTTCCAGGTTTAAAGACTTCTATGAGTTCGAGCCGCACAAGTTCCAGAACAAAACCAACGGCATCACACCCCGCCGATGGCTCGTCCTGTGCAACCCCGGCCTGGCTGAAATCATTGCTGAGGTGAGCCGGGTGGCCTCCGGAAAACGGGCCTTTTGGGCAACCAAGTTCTGCTCTCACTTCCCAAAGCAGAGCGGTCCCTGTAGTGCCCGTTTTAAGAGCCAGCCCCTCCCGTTTGCATCAGAGACAGGTCTCCATCCCCTGCGGGGGCTGAGGTTTTGCTGGTTGTCTGAGCCCCAGACAAGGCATGGTGGCCAGCCCAACCAGAAACCAGGGGTTCTGCTCTTGGGTTGCTCATGATTAACAAGCCATGACTTGCTAAGGTGGCTACATTCACACAACAAACCAGCCATATTCAGGCAAGAGCACCACAACATACTCGGCAACAATCCACAGTTCCAGGACACCTTGTGCTCACTGAAGGTGGGTTGTTTTGTTGTCTGAACCCAGTCAGTTAATTCAATGTCCAGTTTTCTCCAGGGTTGGAGCAGCTGTTGCTCACTTTGTGGCCAACCAGAAGGGGCTTTCGGCCTGTTTGGCGCTCCCTGTTTTCGACTGGGTGCTGGGACCCAAGTCCTGGGTGTCACAGTCCAGCCCCTGCACCCAACAAATGACCAGCCAGAGAATGGCAGAAGCAAAGTCTGTCTCGCCCCATGAGTTTGAAGTGCAAAACTTGAGTTTAAAATGCAAAACTGCATATGATTGGGGGGGGGGGGGCGTTAAAATGCATTGGGGGCAAAAGTTTAATCAGTGTAGCATCAGAAATGTGGAAGTGGCTAGAAAGCATAGCCTGTGTATTTTTAACCTGACTTAAATCGTAGCACTGTCTTGACTACAGGACACAAACTGTACAGGGGCGCCGTCCCATATTTTGCCTCTAAAATGATTTGAAAAATATGAATTTAAGAGAGGGGGCAGCTGTTGATTTTTCTCTTTCCGCCCCCTCCTCCAGCGCATCGGAGAGGACTACATCTCCGACCTGGATCAACTGAAGAAGCTGTTGCAATTCGTGGATGATGAAAGCTTCATCCGGGATGTGGCGAAAGTCAAACAGGTGAGGAGGCAGGAATGTGGGGAAGAATCGAAGGATCTCTCCAAAGTGGATGCTTTCAAGCGGAGCCCAAGACTTTGGGCAGCAGGTGCTCAGACCAGCCAGTTCGGGCAGTTTTCACCTTGGCCAGGAGATCTTTGGCAGAGCGGTTGCATCTTGCTCGTGCCTGTTTGGGACCGAGCGAATCCAAAATACTTTGCGTTTCAATATCAGGGATGACACATGATTGCTGCGGAAATTCACTTCTTCTGAGGATTGCAGCTGAGTTAGAGGGGGAAAGGAAGGGTTTTTTGCAGGGGCTGGTTTGTCAGCATCCCTGTGAGCGCCGGGTTCATAACACCACTGGCTATGTGGCTTCACCTGCATTCACCGTCGGGTTTCAGGGTACCGGGTTCATACAGCATGATAACCCATACAGGCAGAGTGTGGGTTGGCATTACAACATAGGTTATTGTATTGTCTGAACACAGCTAACAAACCACCATGAACAACCCTCAGTTCACAACCCAGCAACAAACGATGGGTTCTCTTCATGGTTTGTGAACTGTGGGTTGTCCACCGTGGTTTATCTCGGCTGGATTCAGACAACACGATAACCCATGTTCCAGCGATCCATGGTTTGAGAACAACCCATCCTCCTCCCTCAAGGGTGGGTTGTCCTTATCCAAACCTGGTTGGTTGGTTAATTAATCAATCAATCAATTATCATTTTTATACCACCCAATAGCTGAGGCTCCTTGGGGTCTTCTGAGAAAATGTGTCTCACCCTTTCCCTCTTCTCTTCCACTCATCAGGAGAACAAACTGAAGTTTGCTGCCTACTTGGAGAAGGAGTACAAAGTGAAAATCAACCCCAACTCGCTGTTCGACATCCAGGTGAAGAGGATTCACGAATACAAGCGGCAGCTGCTCAACTGCCTGCACGTCATCACGCTGTATAACAGTGAGTGCTGCCCGCACCCTCCCCTCCCCTCCCCTCCCCCCCTCCCCTCCCCTCCCTTCCCTCCCCTCCCTTCCCTCCCCTCCCTCCCCTCCCCTTCCCTCCCCCTTCCCTCCCTTCCCTTCCCTTCCCTTCCCTCCCTTCCCTTCCCTTCCCTTCCCTTCCCGGTATGGGGGGACATCTTCAAAAAGCCGGGCTCCCATCATGTGCTGCGTGACTAGCTAAGGTCAGGGCTGGGATCTGCCATCTCCCAGGTGGACGTGGTCCACCTGCGGCATTCGGGCTGCTGGCCAGCCTTCCTGCCGACTCCTCGGCAAGGAACAGAGACATCAATGCATTCCGGCCGTGCCTTCCCTCCAAGGAGCCGAACTGGGCTTCTGCAGGAGGGCAGTGCTGACCTTGAATGTGCAGCGAAGGCCCAGTTGCTTTAGAAACAGAGATACTTCTTATTCTTCCAAAAGCAAACGGCCATCAGCCATTGGTTATGTTTGTTTTCGGAAGTGCTGAGCATCACTTCATGTCCCTGGCTGCTTGCTTTTTTCGTTTCTGCCCTGCCTACCTCTTCAAAGCTTCGCATACCTCTGCAGTTCCTGGCACTGCGAGAATGCATAGATGGCATTCCAGTATTTTCCTCTCTTCGGCCTTGCCCCCCTTGCTGCTGGCCCTGCCCGCCTCCGGATGCGGCCCCAGAGAGCTGCTCCAAAGGGGAATCTGGCCCTCGGACGGAAAGCGGCTTCCCACCCCAGCTACAGATCATCTGAATGACCCCTGCCCGAAACGTGCAGGCTTCCTTTTTCTTAAAAACACAGAGCGCTCCAGCTGAGACCGTTGATAATTCGAGGGATGACGACGGGCATGGAAAGGTGACATCTCAGCCTGCCGCCACCCCGGTGCTCTGGAGGGGAGATCCTTCCTGTTGGCCCTCGGTTTCTCTCCTCGGCCAAAGCAGTGTTGTGCTCAAGCCCAGTGAATGGGGCAGCATAGAAGTTTCCTAAATAAACAAACAAACTTTCTCTCCTGTGCTTCATCTCCTCCTCTCCTGCCAGCCACTGGAGGGAAGGGTTGCAGGGGCTTGGCCCGGCCTCTGACCCCCAACTCAACCTGTTGCTCCCCCATGATATTAGACCTTCAATCCTAATCCTCTAATCCTGGAGCAGCAACATTCCAGTTTCTCTCTCTCTCTCTCTCTCTCTCTCTCCTCCTCCTCCCTCTCTTGTGTGTGTGTGTTGTGGTTTTATTGTCTACCCCACACCCCGTTTACAGGGATCAAGCGGGAGCCAAACAAGCATTTTGTGCCACGGACGGTCATGATTGGAGGCAAAGTGAGAACCTAGCACAGTGGGGCTTATACGGCTCGTCCCGGGGGCAGTGGGGGGCAGATCTGGAACTGCGCAAGGCTGGATCGGGGCCTGCAGGAAAATAGGGAAGCGACCCTACACTTGGCAGGCCGGATCGCTGGCCCGGGTCTGCCAGGGTGGGCATCCGCAAGCCGACTCAGCCCCCCGTGGCCCTCGCAGTTCCCCGGGCGACTCCACTTCTTCCTCCATCATGGGTCGTGTGGGGTTCTCCTCCTGGCAGGCTCCCCCCAATCTCAGATACGGAAGGAAGTGCTGCTGCTTCTGGGTGTATTTTGCCCCCATTTACTGTGGTGCTTGATTTTCTGGGATGGTTTTCTTCTGTGCTGAGTGTTGTTTGTCATGTTTGTAATTGATTATATTTATTTATTGGTTGGTTTAGAACGTTTTGCACACTGTCCAATTTATTGGTTTATTTAAAACATTTTGCACACTGTCCACTACCAAATGGTCTCCGGACAGTCTTATGATAAAACAAAGCAGAGCAGAGCATCCATCCTATACCATAAAAACCGTCCAGAGACGTTTAGTAATGGGACGCCATAGAAAAACTTTAAGTAGATAAACAAACAAAAAACCCACTTAAAATCTCAATCTAAACCTTAACATACTGGGAAAATACTAGGTTACTGACTTTGCAGCTCTGTCTACTCTTTGGTAATCCAGTTTTTTTAAATTAACCTTTGAATCTAATAATGTTAGTGTACTGCACCCTGCCCAGAATAAGCTTCCATTCTTGGGCAGTTTGCAGGCACCTTAAAGAAAAGGTTATGGAAATGCAGACTCAGCTGTAGGTTTGCTCCCCAAAGGGAGTAAGGTGATGTTGGTGTTTCCCCAACAACTGAGTGTTCCTGCTTTCCTTTCCACATCCTTTCCTCTCTGGCTAGGCTGCACCCGGATACCACATGGCCAAGATGATTATAAAACTAATCACATCCATCGGAGACATTGTCAACAATGACCCCATTATTGGCGACCGGCTCAAGATGATCTTCTTGGAGAATTACCGCGTTTCCCTGGCTGAAAAGGGTAGGCTGGTCTCTTATTTCTTTATTGGCAGCCTTTTCACTCAGCTCTTCGTCCAAAACCGAGGCTCTCAAAGTGTCCTACATAGCTCACTAGCGAGACAGTCCCTGCCCTTGGGTTTACAGACTCAAAGTCACAACACGAGAGGAAAGGTGATTGGGAGGGCAGAGGAAAAAGGCAAACTGCAGGCATCTGTTCTGGGCTTCTGGTGGCTCTTGCCCTTTCATGCCCCCTGCTGGCCAAGAGGCCTTTCTGCATGGAGTCACCATTCACCATTTCCCGCAGTGATCCCCGCGGCGGACCTCTCTGAGCAGATCTCCACAGCTGGCACAGAAGCCTCCGGGACCGGGAACATGAAGTTCATGCTGAACGGGGCACTGACCATAGGCACCATGGACGGCGCCAATGTGGAGATGGCGGAGGAAGCCGGCCGAGAGAACCTGTTCATTTTCGGCATGCAGGTGGAGGATGTCGAGGAGCTCGACAGGAAAGGGTGCGTCCCAGGAAGGAAGGCCGTGGTCAGCCCCACCAGCGTCCCCGCAAGGCCCTCACCCCATTTCCGTTCCCCTCCCTGTAGCTGTTCTGCCCCCCCCCCCCACACACACACACCCTTGCTAGAGGAAGGCTGCACCCTCTTTCTCAACACCACAACTGTTAATAATTTCGGTCAAATACTACCCAGATCCAAGATCTCTAGCATCTTTACGACAGTCCCCAAAACAGGAGCATAAAATGCGACAAAACTATGCAATAATTCCAAGTGGAAATTTATTTTGTTTATTTATTATTATTATATTGTGAATGGGCTGAAGTGCTTCGGGCATCTGAGCCACCCAGGGTCCTCACAGGCTGCGCAGTCTGAGCGACGGATCATTCTCTCCCCGCAGTTACTGTGCCAAGGACTACTATGACCACATCCCCGAGCTGAAGCAGGCCATTGACCAGCTGAGCAGTGGCTTCTTCTCCCCCAAGCAGCCGGATCTCTTTAAGGACATCGTCAACATGCTAATGTACCATGACAGGTGAGGCCGGTGGAGTTTGGAGTGGGGAGCGGCCGACGTCTTTGCCGGCGCCCATGCAGTCCAAATGGCGGGGGAGCCTGCACCGATCCCATCATCCTTGGCGGGGCAGCTTCAAGGCAGGGCCTTCTCCCGTGGATTCCAAGCCAAGAGAGGCAGAGAGGGAGAGCGGATTCGACATCCGATGAAGCAGCGGGTTGCGGAGGGGGCCGGAAGCTCCACTTCGGCATCCCACTTCCTTCTCTGAGCCCTCCGGGTGGGCCCCGAATTGTCCAGCAGTGGAGCCCGCTGGCAGAGGGGGCCCACTGCTTCACAAGTGGGGTCCGTGTCTCCTCATATCCCCCCCACCCCCGTTTCCACCCTCGTGTCATTTCTACTCTCCCTGCCTCGGTTCCGCTTTCCTGGGTACCTGCTTTCCAAAAGCTGATAGCGAGCTGTGGAATAACAGCAGGGCTTAGTAAACGAGTTAACCCTGGGAGGCGTTAATGGGGCCCCTCTGCATGGCTTTTGGGGTGACGTGGTGCTTTGGAGGAACTCCTGCAATGAGGCTGTTCTTAAGCGCGGCCCTTTGCAGGTGTAAAACGGGCCCTTTCCTTCTGCTCTTCTCCTCTCGGCAGGTTCAAAGTCTTTGCTGATTATGAAGCCTACCTGCACTGCCAAGAGAAGGTCAGCGCTCTTTACAAGGTGAGCTGCACCCGGCGCGCCCCGTGAGACGCATCCGTCCGGCGGTACTTGCGCAGATAAGGCTGCAGGGACTGATAAACCGCGTGTGTCTTCCAGACACGCAGAGAGACTTCGGAGCCAGCTTGGCCTCATGGTTACAGTACTGAGCCCAGACTTGGGAGATCGGGGTTCTAGTCCTCACTAAGCCCTTAGCCAAGCCTACCTTGCAGGGTTGTTGTGAGGATAAATGGGAGAGGAGGGTGTTTGTGTAAGCTGCCTCAGCCTTCTTGCAAGAGGAAGTATGGAGAGCTGGAAATGCAATGTAGGAAGAACCATCAGTCCATTAGCATATACAAATCTCCATTTTCTTTGTGTGCCTGGGTCCCAGATCTTCTTGGTACCCGGCCTCTGATGAGGGGTGCCCTGTGGCCTTGTAGCATGAAGCCATGGGGGAGAGGAGGAAGAGGAGATGGGCTGAGCTCCCATCCCTTCATCCTTCCCCGCTCCCTTCCACGGGTCACCACCTTCTTCTCTACCCCCAGAACACCAAGGAGTGGACAAAAATGGTCATCAGGAACATTGCCAAATCCGGAAAGTTCTCCAGCGACCGCACCATCGCACAATACGCCCGAGAAATCTGGGGGGTGGAGCCCACGCGCCAGAAGATCCCCGCCCCCGACGAGCCCCGGGAATGAGCGCCCAGGCTCCCCTCTGCGCCATCTCCCCTGAACCACCAGCAACTTCAGCCGGGCCCCCTTCCTGCTCCCCAGCTCCAAACGTCCAACCGCTTCCCGTCCATAGGAGGGAGGAGGAGAGCCGAACGGCCCCTCTCCGCCGCGCACCCTCCATCCTCAGATCTGCAGCCCAAACCTCTCCCTCCTTCTGCTTTCATGCAGAAATGCCCCCGGGGGGACCCACGTCCTTCATCCCCCCATTGTGACCCATCTCTGCTGTCTAACACCGGATGAACACCTCGTCTGCCTTTATTTCAAAGGTGCTTGCTTCCCTGGGGTGATTCTGCGTACGGGCGCCTCATTTTAAAAGGTGCTTTTCTGCCCCGTTTTTACTTCAAAGGCAGCGTGGATTTTATTTTTCTCATCTGCAAAGTAGGCACCTTTGCTCATCTTGTCCAACGGGGCATACGGAAAGAAAACCAAAGCGAAAACCAAATAAACATGTTAAAATGATCTTTGCCAATTTTTTTTTTTTTAAGAGGGTAGCGGATTTTCTCTCAGCCTGTGAGTCTGATCAGAATTCGGAAATGATGTAATTATTATCGTGTGCGGTTCTGGTCACGGCACTTTACAACATATTGGAGAGGTTGAAGAAATGTGGAAAAGGTGCAGGAATACATTCCAGACTGCAGCCGTCTCCCAGTGAGGAAAAATGGGAGTGTTTAGTGTACAAGAGGTGACTACTAGGAGAAACGAGAGATGTGCATGAAATTCAGCTGAGTCCCACAACCCACCATAAAATGCGTCTTCTGGGTTTGCACAACCCAGCAACCCATTGTGGGCTGGACAGCCCAGGAACAAGTGGCTTGCGGCCCCCGAGGAAACGGGATGAGAACTGCAGCCGCAACAGAGGCTCGTCTTGTGCAAAATTGGTCGCAGAGCCAGATCTTAGGTGTGTCTAGCCTGCTCTTCTCCAAACAAGCTCGCAAGAGATCTCCGGGGATTTTGGCAGGTGTTTTGGCCATCCTGCTGGGGAAAGGGCGAGGTTCCTTCCCCGACCTCCTGGGGACCAAACATGGACCTCCTACAAGCAGAGCAGGAGCTGTGCCACCACGCGCTGGCTTCTTCCGACGGCTTTGCTTTCTTGGTGACGATCACAGGCAGGTTCCCTCCCGAACAAGGCCTTGGGTGGGCACTGTGCCAAACGAGGGCCGAAATTAACCCAAATTACAGAGCCCGTTTTAATAGCATGTTCCTCAGCGGCAGCCACAAAAGCAACGAAGAATTTATCACCAGCACCGGAGGAAAATGCAGTGAGTCACTGTTCCTTGAAATCCTAACAAAACATGGCAGATCATTTTTCTCTTCTTAGAAACCTCTGGATTCTTTGAATCAAAAGCCAAAATCCAGCACAGGGCTAGCAGGGCTTCCTTAAGTCCCCTCCATTTCAAGGGGGCTTTTATGTAGGACTTAAGTAGCATTTGACTTGGGGGATCCTCAGAACATAGAGTGAGGTGCTTGGGGTGGTGGTGAAGATACCCAGTTTTCATGAAGAAGGACATGCCCTTAAATTTGATTTTACTCATCTTGGTCTTTATTGAGATAAGGGATTCAGATAAGGGAGTTAAAGAAAGCTGGAAACGCATGGCATTCTTGCTGCGAATCTACAGACACAACTGCTCCTGTTTTGGCATTTTGCTCCCACTGTTTGCAATCCCCTCCTCTTTTTCTCCATCTCCATATATGTATATAAATCTGCCAGCGTAGAATAACACAGAACGGGCTCTAATCCATGTGAAACCTTCAGCTAAAATAAATCGGTGAAGTCTTCGCGGTGCCAGAGAAGTCTCTCTTGTATTTGCAAGCGAACAAACTGCCTGCCCTCGACCTGCAAAGGGACTCAGCGGAGACGAGAGTTGGCAACCTGGCAAGCTGACGGAAGGTTTGAGAAATGGCTTGCAGCCTTCCCTTGTGGCTCCCACTGCCCCGTGGTATAGGCGATGTGTGGATCCTGTCGGGGCCCTTTGCCTGCCGGTATCCCGGCTGCAACTTTGGCAGGGAAACAAGAGAAGCTCTTTGAGAGTGACGGAGTTTCCTGGCCGCACTCCTGGGGTGTTGCAGCCCCGGGAGGTGTGGGTTGGGGTGGTGTCAGGAAATAGGAACACTTGTTATCCTTTGCCCATCCCACACTCGAAAATCCTAGAACTCGGAGGGGTCACCCCATGGAACTGAGTGGAAGCAGCATTCGGATAGATCAACACACCACGGAACGGCCAAGGAATGACATTTGGAGTCTGGGCGGTACTGATGGTCATCGACTTGGCCTGCTTGGAAAGAGATAGGTCAAGGCGATCTCTGGTTACTAGTCCTCATGGTTCTATGCTACCTCCAGCTCAGAGGGAACCAGATGCTGGGGAACATGGGTGGGGGGTGCAGCCAACCCATGTGCTGTCTGCGAGTGTTCTGCAGGCAGCTGGTTGGCCACCATGTGACCAGTTTCTGGACTGGTTTGGTGCAGCCTCATTGACGTTCTGGGCCACGCCTCGATTTCCCTTTCTAGCTTCACCCTTCGCTTGGAGGGCTCTTGTTCCCCCCACCGCCACCCCAACGTCCTTGAGCAAAGCTCTGTGCTGGGAAGATCAGCAGTAGTCCCCCAGGCGTCAGGCACGGAGAGGAGAATGTCTCTCCGAGCTCGCCGCCAGCCCAAGCAGCTGCTGCTTCTGCACCCGGGGAGTCGGCACTATAAATAGTTGTCTCACCCGCAACCCCAAAACACACCTGCTGTGCTCATGCTCTGCAAAGGGCAGGCCAAGCTCCACGCACAAGCGTAGACTAAGTCGCACACGCCAGTTTGGGCGAGCGCGACGGATGTGCCAGGCAACGTGTGCCGGACGGGATGGGGGATCGTGGCTTCGTCCTCCGTGCGTCGGAAACGCGAGCAGTTGCGGGGGCAGGTTCTCATGTCATCGGGAATGAAACAGAGCTTCTCTTGCCGGCTGCCGAGGGGGCCTTCAGTCGCCCCTTCTGGACCGGGCCCCGATCCAGCCGGAGCAGCAGCAGTGTCGGTCACAAGAGCAGCTTCTGTACACGGGACAGGGCACGGCCTTGTAGCTAAATCTCCAAGGCTGAGCTTGAATAAGTGGCAGGAAGAGAAACACGGGGGCAGATGAGCCAAAGGTCTGATCACATTAAGACATAGAAACATAGAAACAGGCGCCCTCAGCTGAGGAACCGGCCCAGACAGCACCCAAGGGTGCTCGGCAGAGCCCGTGTCCGGCCATTTGCATCTGGAGACCTGGGAGATCCAGTCCACGCTCGGCCATGACGCTCACTGGGTGACTGGGCCCATCACGGACTCCCAGCCCGGTCTACCCTGCAGGGTTGTTGTTAGAGGATAAGGTGCTGCCTTGGGCTCCTCGCCAGAGGAAAGATGCAGGATATGAACGCAATGCAGGGATGCCGCATCGGAGGCCCGGGACCCAGATCAGCGCTCCGGGCTTCCTGGCCAGCCGTAGTCCCTTCCCCTCGCCCCCTGCTCATCCAGCGGTTTCCTGGCTCCTGTGTCGCCTCCGGCACCCTCCAGGATGTTCCTGGCAGGAGAAGCCTCACGGCCACTTTTCCTGCTTTTCTCTATTTTCGGCCATCCCGGTTCCCACATTTCAAACTGCAGAAGTGACTCCCTTCCAGAGGCCCCAGTGATGTCTTAGTATTAAGTACGCTCTTCCCTGAACCCACACACATCAGGGTGCAACATAGCCATGGTTGGTGCTGGCTGGGGATGATGGGACTTGTGGTCTGCACTTCTGGAAGCCACCCAGCAGGGAAGGTGGCTGTAGCAGAAATGCCTAGAACAGCGGCAGAGCAGGTGACTCGATTTCTACCCCGGGGGGGGATGTGTGTGTGTGTGTGTGTGTGTGTGTGTGTGTGTGTTGGGGGGGGTGATTGTGGATTAATCCTGACTATATCCAAGGAGGGGACTTTGCCTTCCTGTTTCTTCTGCCCTCCTGGAGCAGCAGATCTGCCAAGAGCACAAGCAAGGCGTGACACTCAGAACAAAAGGAAGTCTGAGAAAACTGGGGCCTCCAACAGCATTCCTAGTTGCGAGGTTGGAGGTTATCCAGCAGCAGAGAAATGGGCCCTCTGTGCATGCCCAGAGAGCACATCTAGGGCTGATGTCCTAAATGGATGGGACATCCCATGGAGGAAAAGTCAGTCTGCTGCTGCCCAGAGCAACCTCGACTTTTTGCTCTCAGCATTGCAGAAGTTATATTAAAAAAAGATCCAGGCGATATGAGAGAGACAGTGGTGTCAGGATTCAGGGTGGGAGACTGGGGCCCAGGTGATCCGGGTTCAAGTCCCCACTCAGCCACGGTGCCAACTGGGGGACTTTGGGCCAGTCCCGGACTCTCAGCCCAGCCTCCCTCGCAGGGTGGTTGTTGTTGTGGGGATAAAATGGAGAGCGGCAGGAGGAAACGAAAGAGAAGGCATTTCGAGTGTGTTGTAAGAAAAAAGAGCCATAAATAAAGGGCTTCATTTGGAAGCGCATGGCTGCAGCGGGGTGGGTGGCCTGGTTCTTCCAACTCCGAAGCTGCAACTGGAGGAGCATTTCTCTGGTCGCTCCACATGCTCCCTGCTTCCTCAAGGTGGGGGGCTGGGGGGGGGAAGGACCAAGGAATGGGACATGCATGCTTGGCCAGGGCCATAGCCGGATCCGCTGCATGCAGCCTTCGGGGCAACGAAGGGGCAGTGCGGGAATAAAGCCACCGAGGTCTGAGACACCAAAACACATCACGTGTCAGCAGAAAACAAGACCTTGTAAGCGCTTGCAGGATCCGAGGGGCTGCAGCCACCCAAAGCAGCTGGTGTGCCGGGAGAGGCTATAAGAGGCATCGCTCACCTGCGCCTCGTCATGCCAGAACGAGGGGACCGCCTGTGCAGCACAGGCCGTGTTCCTGCTGTGTCTCCATCCACACACTCTGTCCTGCTCATTCCTGCTTCGGCGCTTGCCTCTGGTCCTAGCACACCTTTGCCAGGTATGTTCGCCTTGCCCTCTCCCACCTTTGGCTCTGGTCCACCTTGCTTGTACCCGCCTGCTCCTTCATCTCTGGTTTTCCTGCGTTGCAGCAAAACCTCCATCTACCTTCATCCCCCTGGTCTGGGCACCCCACTTACCGCCACCTGCTGCTGGTGTCCAGGGACAATCAGATGGCCCTTTATTTATCGACCCAGCCTGCGTTTTCCACCCTCCCTGGCAATCATTTCCCAGACATGCCGACAGAGAAGCAGCAGCGCCATTCATGTTAAAACTTGTGGCCAAAAGTTTCTCCATCCTTTCCCTCTCCCAACATTTTCCTCCTCAGTTTAAAATGCGTTTGAAAATAAGGGAAAGGTGAGTCCAGGTAGGAACGGGGATGGTATTGTTTCAAATAGGACTTTTATTCTGTCGTTGTGGTTACTTTTATTAATATTCCACCTTTTTCCTTCTGAGAAACCCACAGTAGCTTCCACAGCTCTCTTCCACTCCATTATTCGCATAATAACAGCCCTATGAGCTGGGGTAGGCTGAGAATTTATAGCAGTGGCCCAGGCCAAGTGGGGATTAAGGTCTTTGGAGTCCCAGTCCAGCCATCTTACCACGATTCACCCCCGTTGCCACCTCTTTTCTTTCTGTTCTGGAGTAAGGTAGGGCAGCAGAAGCAAAACTCAATTTAATTCCTACAGCACCTGTGTTTACAGTGACTGAAAAAAATGAAATTCCACATGCTCAGAGATTGTCTGGGTTAGTAAACAAGGTGAAGCACATCTTACGCTTCAACCCAGGAGGAAAGATCAGTAGTTGTCAAGTGGAGAAAAGTGTTAGGAGTGTGAGTCACAATGGAAGCAGCTCACATGGCCATTTAAAGGCCATGAACCACTCGTCTAAAACCCCCGAGCTGCTCCCCTGCAGCAGTTTCTTATCACCGGGTCCTTTCCATTGGGGACTAACCTCTTCTGGGTGTAACGCGTTTGCAGAGCTAAGCTTTTCTTGGTTAAAATGTTTTGTGGGTATTACTTTAAGGCAGTTCTTTTGCTCTGGTTCAGATGACTTGCCTCTCGACTCCCAGAATTCCCTGCCCGCATGGCCAAGAGTCAGGCATTGTGGGAGATGTAGTCCTAAGCTTCTTGGGGGGGGGCATCCTGGTCCAAGGAGTTGCTAGGTGTAGAAAAGAGCCGGAGTTTAGACTCCCGGGGGCAAACCATATGCTCAAGTGCTCAGCTTTAATTCCCTTTGCTCTGCAGTCTCTCTGTGCGGGTCTTTAAAGGACCCTGTTCCTTAAGGTCCTAAGGACACCCCCATTTATCAAAAGGGGGATATATGGGCAAGGGAGAGAAGGGCTTTGGACTCCGGCAGAAGGATTCGAGGGGGGGCAGCAGGAAGGGTAGCACGGAGCGACCAGGCTTCTGTACCTTAATTGCACCAAATGCCCCCGGACAGTCGCAATAGGGTGGGGGCCTTTTGGAGATCTAGGGCTCCAAGCGAACGAGGGAGGCGCCAGCCAGAGGGGGCCTCCCCTGATCCCGGCTGCCTCCCCAGCTTTAAGGAGCCATAGACGCCATGTCGTTGCCGCTAGGTGTTTTCTCTGCATTGGAAAGGATCTGTGGCTTCGCAGGGTAAAGAACTCGGCAGGTGTGCCATGCTCGTCCCCTTCCTAGGGTGCCTGAGCCCGGGGCGCCCCTACGGGCATTCCTGATGCAGAGAGGGGTGAAGCGTGGCCTCAACTCCGTGATCTCCCCTAACGTTACCTGAGAGGCGTTCGGTTGCCGCCTCTTCCCTTCCCGGCTGGCAGCACAGTCCTATTTGTCCTGGGAAGCCCTGAGCCGAGTGAATTGGGCCAGCGCAGGTGGGCGTGAATCCTGCTTTGGTCTCGAGAAGGATGGACCGGAATTGGCCTAGTTCACATGTGGGGGAGAGAGGGAAGCCCCCAGCCCTGAAATGCAGGGCCGCTGGAAGCTCCTCACAAGAGCACCGCAAGCCGTTCTCAGTGACAGCAGAGGGTTTAGTGGAGGATGGGTTTCCAGGTGAGCTCCGGCCCCCGTACCTTTTCTGCTGGAAACAAAAGGCCGGTTGGTTTTCAACTGCAGCTCTCTCTGGCTCAACCCATTTTGTAGGGTAAAAGACAGAAGCTCTGTGTGTGTGTGTTGCGGTTGGGGGGGGAGAAGCTGACAGTGCAGACCCTCCATCCCTCTCCAGTCAGAGCCCTGCAGAGCTGGTTGCCATGGCAACCAGGGGATGCCGCATTGCCAAACTGCCAGGCGATCTCTGGACCCCTGGAAGGGTGGCAACCACACTTTCGCATCGGCTCTTTGTGCCCCGGGAGCCTTTGGTGGGCATCTCGCAGGCTGCGCCACTGCCATCTTGCTAACTCTCCCCCCCCCCGTGCTTTGCTGCATGCGTCCTTGCCCTCCCATCACTCCCCCTCCCCAAATCGAGCAAAAGTCTTCCTTGGTTTGGTGCTCTACATTCTCCTCAGTGCAGAAGGCGCTCTGAGCCTGGATCTGCCGCCCTCACTCCCCCCCCCCCGCATCCCAAATCAGGGGGCCCAATCTTGGGACAAACACAGAAACGGAGTGAGTCAGAAGGGGTCTCCTGGGACATCTAGTCTGACCCCAGCTCCAGCTGGCTCCGCTCATGACGTGATGCGCCCCTGCTTTGTGTACTAGTTGGGTTACACTTCTTGCTTGAACCCTGGCCTGGCCTTCTCCATGCAGGGTAGCTGGAAAATGTTGGAAGGTGTGCCCAGGTAAGGAACACCCAGAGGCAGATGAACTGAAAGGCCCCTGCGATGTCACGCATATCCCAGTTTTCTCGAAAGCTTTCCCATGCGGATGGCTCTGTAAATCTGCTACAGCAAAGACGTGCTCGGCTTTAGTCGCTGAGGAAGTTTGTCAGGATAAATGTGCGGTCTTCCAGATGCCACAAGTCTCTTTGTTGTTTTATCTCGGGCGTTCAAGGTTCGAATTCCCCTCTCTCCAATTTGTTTTTCACAGCCGCCTTGTGAGTTGGGTTAGGCCGAGAGATGGCAAACTGGTGCCTTTCGAAACCTGAACCAGGTTTTCTCTTTGAAGATGCCCTGTGTCTCTTATTCCAGTGAGTTTTGAGCAGAACAGGGGCCATGTCACATTCTCCCAAACTGCCTCCGAACAAGCTTTTGTTTGTACCTACATTTCTTTCCCAACAAACAAAATCCAACCTAAAGAAAGGGAACAACCCCATTCCTCTCTTTCCCTCTCCCACATATATCCCTTGATGGGGGTGCACTCTGCACATGCTCTGGTGAACCCAGTTGCAGACAATCCTTCTCTAGCTTTTGCATGGCTAAGGCCTGGCTCAAATCAATCTGCCCGTTCCAAAGTTGGTTTGCTTGTCAGTCAGTCAGTTTGTTTGTTTGTTTGTTTGAGAGAGAGAGAGAGAGAGAGAGAGAGGAGAACTACCCGGTCTGGCCAGAAACACTGGAGCTCAGAGGTCAATCCGGGTGTTGGTGCCAGGCCGTGAAAGGGCTGGGGGACGCGGCCCCCCGGCCAAAAAACCACAAATTTACGCACGCCAATTCCCGAATGCTGCGTGTCCTTTAAGAGCCTCGTCTCTTAAGGACACCCCGGGTCGTGCAAAGGGGTCCAGCGCCGAGGACGGAAGCCGACTGATTGCTGGAAGAAGCCTCGGCAGAGAGAGCGATGCAGGGGGAGAGGCAGAGGGCGGCGAGGCACATGCGGACAGACACCCTCGGGATCCAGCACGGCCCCGATCCTTCGCCCTGAAGAAGCGGGTAGGGAGCCTCGCGGAATCGGGGTGCCAGTTCCCCGCTGTGGGTCCGTCCCTTACCTTCCGCTCGGCGGCGCCGGCTGCGCCCCGCGAAGGCGCGGGGCGGCGCTCTGCCCATGGCCAGAGTTCCCCTGGCCCCGCGTCGCCCGCCAGCGCAAACGGGCTCCGGGGCCAGCGCGAGCACGCCGCGGCCGCCCCCTCCTCCCTGCGCCCTCCGCCCCCTGCCTGCGCCCCGCGCGGAGGGGCGACGGTTCCGCAGTGCGCTCGCCTGGAGCGCGGGGCGGCGGGAGCCGCGCTAGCGGGCGGGGGCGCGGCTGGCTGGCTGGGGCGGGCGGAGGGCCGGGGGCCGCCGCCGCCTCGCCTCCCCTCCCCTCCCCTCCCCTCCCTCCCGCGCCGGCCCGGCCGCGCCAGCGAGACGAGGCTGCGTCGCGCACCAGCGGCCGTCGAGTGCACGGGGTCCCGCCGCCGCCGCCCGGAGCCGCGGTGAGTGCCGCCGCCCCTCGCCCTCCGCAGCGTCCCCCCCACGCTCCGCTCCCGACGGGCGCGAGCAGCGCGGGGCATGTGCGGAGGGAGCGCTTGCCCCCCTTCCGCAGCCTGCCGGGGTGGGGGCGCGAGCTTTCCATGAGGACTAGAACCCCGGGTGCGGTGGACCGAATCTGAGCATACCGTGCTCCTTGCAAGTGGGAAGCGCCGCCGGGGGTGGGAGGGAGGCGCAGGAACTTCGGAGGCGGCGGCGGGGCCGAATCTGTCCCAGGCGCGTCCGTCTGCGTGCCAGCCGCCTTTCCTGGGCACGCACCTGTGGAAGGGAGCGGGTGAGGGTGCCAAGCGTGCCGCTTCCAGGGCTTTGAAGCCCCGCATCCCTTTTGAAAAGACAGGATCTCCCATGCCCGATCCTTGAACGGGGGTGTGATGGTGGATCCCGCTTGCCTTTGCCCGAGCGCCATCCCTGAGAACTAGCCGGGAGCCAGGTGGGCGCAGGTAGGTCATCCCCCCTCCCATGGGAGCCATCGCGCAGCTCAAGGCGCAGCTCCAGGTGCCAGGAACCGACGGTCCTGCCTTGGGTCGCATCGCTTGACCTGAGGCCGCGCGGTGTGTGTTGAACTAGGCGATCAGTGGGGCTTGGTGGCGACCCCACACACTTGGGCTTGGGTTGGACTCTTGGATGTTTGTGGGAGCAGTTGTGGTGCGGACGCGTCCGTTCTGGGCAGGAAAGCTCTGGGCACTGCAGCGTGAAATGACCACATCTTGTTTGTGCGTGGAGGAAGTGCATGTGTGGACACACACACACCTCCTGTGAGGTTATACATAGGTTGGGTGGTGCACAGAAGGCCTGTTTGCGCACCCTGTTATGTGAAAGCTTTGCATGCTTAAAAACCCCCGTGTGGGTTTCTCCTTTTGTGTTTGGTGCGACTGCCGTCTCCCTGCAGCACATCGGTTGAATGCGCTCTTTGTGTGTGGCAGCAGCAGCAGCAGCTGCCGACGCTGCCGGTGTTGATAAATGTTTGTGCTCCGTGTATTTATGGCACTGAGGATGGGAGGCGAATGTTGGGAAATAGCATTTTGCAATGTGTTGCTGTTTGTGCGACTGATATTTTGCAACAAGGCCGTTGTGCGCAATGCCTGGGAAGGCGGGGAAGCTTCGGATGCAGCACAGCATCTGCTTCCAAGAGAGGGTGAGTGGAGCTCAAACGACGTGAGAACGAGATGGAGGGCACCCCCCAAGCAGCCCCTCTGCCTCGGAGAGGCCGCCTGCTGGATGTTTTGCTTGGTTGACATCCTCTCGCTGGGCTGTGGAGCCCAAAAAACAGCGCGCCCAAGTTAGCTAAAAATATTTCCCGCAGAAAAAAAAGCCAGCCCACGATTTCCGAGCACAAAGGCCTGTTTTAAAAGATTAATAATAATCTTGTTCTGCCTTACAAAGACATTCCGTTGTAGGGATTCCATGCACAGCGTTGGGGAGAGAAGCTGGAATAACTTGGAATTAGGATGGTATTTACCCTGTAATCTTCTCCTACCTCTGAGGAGCTCCAATGTGGAGCAAGGCTCCAGTGCTCACAACAACCCTGTGAGGTTGACTGGACTGAGGCAAAATGGTCCAGGGTCACCGAAGGACCTTCACACCTGAGTGGGGATTTGAACCCGGCCCACAAAACCCTGTGAGAAAACAAAGCCGTTAAGTCATTATGAAAGTTTTGGGGTTAAGGGAAGCTAAACTCAGATCCTCCCAGTTTTATTATTACTAGTAGTACTACTAACAGAAATAGTTTTTTCTATTATTTTGAGTGTATTGCATTTCTACACTACCTAGTAGCTCTCTGACCCATTTGCAGCTGCAAAGAACGGACAACAGGAATATAATACAAAGGTGCAGATGATAAAAAGATGGAAAAATTATGTAACAAAATGTAAAAACCACATTCGAAGCAAATGAGTTGGGGCTCTGTCCTTCTCCGCCACCCTGCACAGAATGTTCTCTTTGAGATGAGTTGTAATCCTTCCTTTAGTAGAAGGGTGAATTTGTTTTTTATTTTTTTTATTTATCTTTGGATTTATATCCTACCTTTTACCTGCAAAGGGCTCAAGGCAGCTTACATCATTCTCCTCCTCCGTCTTATCCCCACAACAACCCTGTGAGGCAGGTCGGGCCGAGAGTCTGTGACTGGCCCAAAGTCACCCAGTCGGCTCCATGGCCGAGCGGGGACTCGAACCTGGATCGCCTGAGTCCCAGTCTCATGCCCTTAACCACTACACCACACTGCCTCTCATTTTCCCAACAGCACCCTACTCTTGTAAAGCAAGATGTTTTGGGGGTGGCTTGGGGGTGAATCTGGATTCAGATCCAGGAGCTTGACCAAGGACCTGCTCCTGCTGAAGGTGAAAACTGCTGGAGTAGACAATGCGGCTGCCTGTGTTTGTGACCTCTCCTTGGGAGAGTGATTCATGAGGACTGGCACCGTACTTGCCTGCATTTGCCCCTGACCATGGATGTTCGCTTAAGCTGCACCCAAGTGCAGATGGAAAGGGTGTGTGCGAACACAGCAGAAACCCTGCAGGTCTCCATCGAGTTGTGGGTTTGCACAGCTGCCCATAAGCCGAACAGGCTGTCCCACAGTCATTTTCTGCCGAGCAAGGAGACTCGGTGCCTTTAATGCTAGAAGTAACACAACTGTCCCAAAAGCTATTGATGGGCTTGGTGGATCTGTCTAAATCCCTTTTAAGGTCATCCCGGTCGGCATTACTGCATTTTGTAGGGCTCCGAAGGCAGCCGTGATCTCCTAGCCGGCCTGTTTGCGCATCGCAGCGGCTTAAGTCTGCAGTGGCTGCCCTGCTTTTGAATTTGCAGCCCCAAAAGGCAACAGTGGGACTTTTTGTGCCGGGCAAACGTGGGCATTGTGTCGTGGCCTATTTGAGGCTTAAAGCAGCTTTGGGCACCCCTGGCAAAACCTGCACTGATTCTCCAAGAAAAAGGTGGAAAGATTGTTTCCTGGGAGTGGCCACACTCCTGCGTGGAGAGGGAGACTCAAATAGGCCAGGCTCGGGGAGCCCGCTCTGTGCATGAGCCGCAAGCCAGGGCAGAGAAAGCGGCAAAGAGACGGGCAAGATGTAGGTTGCACTAACACCCAAGTTCAGGCTCTGACGCACACCTGGCGGTCTTGGCGGTGGTGTGGCGGGACCAGGGCTTTCCGGAGCACCGTTCCGGTGTGTCGGCACCTGCAGGACGGCTGAGTTCCCCTGCCAAAACCTGCAGGCTTCTCTGTTTCCTTAGCAGCCCAGTCCTCAGCGCCACGGTGCATGTAGGAGAACGATTCTTCTCCAGGAACAGTGGCCTTTTCCCGGTTTCAGTGCGAAGGGTTTTGAGGTAGCCCCGTCTGCCGTGGGGCTTTCCGGCCACTTTGCAAAGGACCGTTTCCTGGCCACTTTGTCCCACATGCCACGGGGCTGCTGCTTGAAGCTGGAGGCTCGCTGTGAGGGTCGCTTTGGCAGCCGCGTGTCCCAGGGTGCGGCTCTGATGATCCTAATTCTTCGGCTCTGGAGAAGGATGCGGGTACAGACGCCTCCGCCACGGCCCTTGCGTCTCTTACTGTACATCCAAGCCATGAGGAACCCGCACAAAAGCGCTTTAGAGTTTAGTGCTGTTGTGTCGCTGGGAGATTCATCTTGCTGCCCAGCAACTGTGGGGGTGCAGCAAAGCTCAGAGGGCCCAGGGACATCTGGGGGTGGCGGATGACCTCAGGACCCCGATCATAAGACGCATCCTGTGTGCCCAGGTTCCATTGCGCCTCCACTAAGACACCTGCCTCCAGAAGCCGGAGGAAGGAGCCGTTGCCCTGAATCCCAGCCAAGCCGGAGAGCAGCCCAGCCCTCACACGTGCTGACGCATTCCAAGAAAACAGCAACATTCCCGTTGCAGCGAGTACCGGCGGGGAGGCGGTTTCCTTTGCGAGGATTGTGGGGTTTTTGTAAGCGGGCACCAGAGCCCGAGGTCTCGCTTGTTCCATAACGCATCCCAGAGCGACACCCTCTGCCCCGCCAGCCCCTTCCCTTACTCCTTGGCATGTGTGAGCTGGCCACCGCAGGGTAATGCACTCTGCACATGCTCAGAAGTGCCGTTCTCTTGCATGCATGCTACGAGGTTGGGCCCTGCCATTTGAGCAGGATGCCCTGAGTGTGTGGTCACAGTCTGCTCGACTGACTTCTTGCGGTGCGTATAGGACATGGGGGGGGAAGGTGAGCCCGGGGCTTCTGAAGCCAGCCCTGGACAAGCGGATTTGGGGCTCAGGGGCAGCCCAGAGGAAGCCTTCACTGCCCCTGTTGTACAAACCATACGGGATGCCGAGCTTCTATCAGCAGAGAACGGGATCGATCCTACATTCAATTAATGGGCCGTATGCCGGGGTGGGTGGGGCCAAAGGGGAGGGGCGGGGCCAAATGGCAGGTGGATGCTGCGAATCTTGGCGGGTCTTAGTTGCGCTCACTGAGGCTTTTAGATTGAGGAGACCTTGGGGAAATTCATATCCCAATGATAAGGTGACGTGCATGCAGAAGCGCCCCCGTCCTGGCGTGCTCCGGGTTTTGGGTCGGATGTGCTTCCATCGTGGCCGAAATCTTCGCTCCAAAGTGGCCGCGGCTCAGACCCGAGCTGCTCTTGCAGACCCGCGTTTCCATGCTCAGGACCCCCCGAGAAGCCGGCCGAGGTTCCCAGGCCTGCCTGAAGCCTCTCCAAGCCCTGAGTCATGTGCTGGCACATGTCCCGGGTCCCTGGGTGCCTTCCAAGCATTCCACAGCTGTTTCCCTCACTTGGGACGATAAGGATGGACGGATGCAGCCAAACAAGCGGATCCTTTTAAACTCGGGGCGGAGGGAGGAAGGGGGCGGCCGTGTGGTGACTTTGCGCCATCAGCTTCCCAAGGACACAAGTGGCTTCCATCCTTGTTTGCGGGAGAAGGCCTTGGCTCCATCCCAGGTGGAAAGGAGCCCCTCTTCCAGCACCGTGCTCCCCGCTGCCGCCTCCGCCGCCTACCAAACAGAGCAGAAAGGGCTACGGCCCGGCATCGTTCAAGAGGGATGGGAGACGCTTGGCTTAGATTCAGATGTCCGAAAACAGCCCAAAGGCTGGCTCAGAGCCAAGAATTCTGAGCCTTTCGGTGTCAGAGTTAGAACTGGAGAGCAGGATGGAGTGGAGGATGGGTTAGAAGTCCGGGAAGGGACTGAGCTTTTGCATGGCTTGCGCAGCAACAGCTTTGGCATCCCCAGCCAGCGTTTTCTGACCTTGATAAAGTTCTCTCAGTGCTCAGCTCCCCTTTCTGAGGTCGGAGCCCCATCTCCAACCTCGGAGGGGGAAAGCTGAGCCATCCAGGGCTTGGGGACCACTGGCATTTTGTTTGTGTCATAAAGCCAAGTTTGTAAATATTAAAGACGATATTTTCTCCTAGCAATGCAACCGCAGTGCTTTATACCTTAAAACTTACAGCCCAGGATGGATAGAAGAGTGGAAATTTTGTGCATGCAGCTGCTAGTCCTCATGGTCATATGCTCATTCCAGGTTCAGTCACAGTGGGACCCCAAGCTCTGGGGAACTTGGGTGCTGTTTTGCACGTGTCCTGCTGGAGGGCTTCTCACTGGGGCAGTCGGTTGGCTGTTGTGTGATGAAAATGCTGGGCTAGGTAGTCCTTGCTGTGATCAAGCACTGGGGCTCTCCTTAGAGCACGTTCAGAAGGTTTGCTCCTGGACGGCAGACAGAGCAGCTAGGCAACCCGCTTGCAGAGCAGGGGTACGAGGCACCCGCTTTCTGTTTCAATAACCATCCCTAAATGAGCGTGATCCTGTTCAGATTATATCCGTCCCTCCGTTTTGGGCTATGTGAGTCCTCTTGTTTGGTGATCCATCCATGGCCACTTTAAGTCTGGGATGCGTGAAACTTGGCGCAGCAAGGATGCAGCGAGTGTTCGACCTCCCAAACTCGCGTGAGAGCCATTTCTGCACAGCTTGCAGCCCGTTTTGTCAGTCCACTGATTGAGTTTCGATTAAAAGTGCTTATAGAGCACTCCAATTACAAAATTAAAAAAAATACCACTGCAGTCCAAAGTCCTTTTTACAGAATGAGGCCTGGAACAAATGCTTTTTGTCGTCTGCTCAGAAATAACCAAGATAGGGTAGGCTTGCCTCCCGTGGGGAGCGTGCTCCAGAGACATGGGGCCGCTGCTAAACAGGCCCGGTCTGTAACGGTGCATCTGACGGTGCTGATTTTAAGGCCTGGACAAGTTTGCAGGGGTGCCAGCAAGCCATGGCTCAGATACCCTGCTACTGAAATGCACCAGTTGGCTTTTGGAAATGCGCTAGTCTTTGTTCCTCTGGGAATGTCAGGTTTATCGTGGTGTGCTCTTTCCCGTCTGTTCCTCACGGAAGAGCTCCACACACGTGCTGCAAATCCGGGAACCTTTGTTAACTTTCTCTAGTTTTTCCAGCTTCCACTCCCCCACCCAGGGGAAACCGATCTACCCGGCACGGTCTCGCCACGTCTCGTCTCGAGGGATAGGAGCAGCGGGGCAAAATGTCTCAGAGTTTGGACCTTGAAAAGGGGTGCACGGTGGATGAACTTCTGCATGGCTGCATTGAAGCTTTTGGTAAGGAAATCAGGGTGACTGCTTTGCTTGGGGTTACATTTTGGGGAGGGCTCGACCTGTGACTTAAGCGGGTATGGAAGAAGGGGCTGCTTTTGGCCTGCTGGTGCCCTGGAGACCCTTCTCTTCTGTGCTGTGTTTCTGCTCCCGCTGTTCCAGCTCAGTAAAATCTCTGAGGCTCACACGTTGTGCACTGTTTTGGACTCCCCCGTTGCCATGCACAGTGTTCGGAACTAAGTCCAAACTGAAGAAAATGCAGCTCCCATCTTTGCTTCTCCCGCCCTCTCAAAGCATCCGCTTCCTTCTCACCGTGTCCACCAGCAATTCGGTCTCTTCCCGTCGTTGCCGGGACTTGCTTAGCCAGCAAAGTCAGGGACAAAGCCACGTGGCAACTGCCTGGGTGGAACGAGACGCGGACAGGCAGAAAGACAAGGGGTTTGCCCTGGGGAGGAGGAAGAGCAAGCCCAGGGGGCTTCTGCAGTGGGCCCCCCTGGGCGCGAGGCCTTGACCAGTGCCCAGCCATGCCTGACTTGATTCTGGGGCTGGTAGGGAGGAGTTTGGTGGAAGGAGCAAATCGGGGTTGCGGTTGCCGTTGCGTCCTCCTCTGGCGGTGGGAGGCAGCCGAGAAAGTCACAACCCACAACGCAGCAATAAGGGGCTCGCCCCGATTTGCTCTGTGATCTTCCTGCAGATGACGAGGGCAAGGTGCACGACCCCCAGCTCGTCCGGATGTTCCTCATGATGCACCCCTGGTACATCCCGTCCTCGGCGCTGGCTGCCAAGTTGCTTCAAATATATCCTTTCCGAGCCCGGACGCAACCTCTGTGTCCTTCTGTAGATGGGACTTGTAGTAGTCTCAACACATTTGAAGTTTTGGAAAGGGTCTCTCTTGACATGTGGCCACCACGTCGTTCTGGAGCCCTGCTTTTCCCAGGCAATCCCAATTTAGATATAGGTGGTTTATGTTCTAGGGACTGGACTGGCATTTGCTAAGCCTTGTTCACTGCATTTTATGGGATGGGCTTATTCTCATGACAGCCTCATCTGTTTGCAGCTTTTAGCCTGGATTTATTTATTATTTTCATATCTTGCCTAGAAATACCAGCCAATTTATACAATTCCCCTTCTCTCAGTCTTACCCCCGCAACAACAACCCTGTGAGGTAGGCTGGTCTGAGAGGCTGTGGCTGGCCCAGAGTCACCCAGGCTAGTTGTTGCGAAAGGCAACAAAAAGCCTTCTCTGGATATGCCCAAAGTGAAAGATGGAGGAAACGGGTGCTCAGCAGTGCCATGTGGATGGCAAAAGGATAGCAGATGACAAAGAAGATGTTCAAATGTTACTTTGGCTCAGTTGTCTCTAAAAAGAACATCTGTGAGCTTCTTGTCGAGGGTCCTCGGGCCAATTTAGCAGAATCTAAGTTTAACAAGGACGCTGTTAAGAGCAGATCGAGGGGAGATAGGATAGCTCTTTATGTGTCCTTGAAAGCCTGTCTCAAAGAGGGCGGAGAGGATCCCTTCTCAGTCATCCCGGAGTTTGGGACACGGAATGGCGGGCTCAAGCTGCAGGAAGCCAGATTCTGGCTAGGTAGTGGGAGAAACGTCCTACTGTGTCCCATGACCAAGAGAGGTTGTTGGCTCTCCCACACTGGAGGCCTTCAAGGTGCAACTGGGAGAGATGGTTTAACTGGAAGTGCTGCCCTGGGCAGGGGGCAGACCCGATGGCCTTCTTGTCCCTTCCAACTCTACTCTTCTGCGATCCTCTGTTCACAACATCCGCATGACTGGCAGTTTAGTTCTCAGTTCCACTAAGAGGGCCAGTTTTGTGAGCTGCAGCATCCCATGTCGAGATATTAGCACGCAGGCCAGCACAGCTCCAAGATGTCTTTCTTGGCCGGTCACGAGCAGCTCAGACCCCATCTGAGTTTCTCCCTGCTGTAGCATCTTTCCTAATTAAACCTTTCCAGTCTGAGTCTCCAAGCCAAAGAAACATCAAACACTTTGTTCTTTGAGATCCCTTTGGTTTTTTCCCCCTTTGACATTTCATGGCTAGTAATGAGCAATCATGCTTAAAGAAACAAGCAATTAGCGCTAAATAAATAATTTACATTTTCCTTCTCGAGGACCACGCAGACTTGGCCCCCACCTCTGCACGGGGCCGCTGTGAGGACGGGGCTGTTCTGCCCTCCGCCCACTTTCCGCAGCTAAGTCACGTCTGGTGTTCGTGTGGAATGTGGTGGGATGAGTGTGCCGTGCGGGGAAAGCGGAATATTCCCAGTGGAGATATGGCCATTCCTGCGTGGAGCCACCCACCTGATGGAGGAAATTCTTTGGAGAAGGCCAGTCCATGACTGCCTGAGGGTGGTGGGCGAGGACGGCTGCATTGTGACTTTGCAACCCCAAAGGCAAAACATGCAGACATCAAAACCTGCCCTTTACTAGCCAGGTTTGCAGGGGGAAATTCTGCAAAATTCTGGTGGATTCTCCCCGCAGGCTGTTGCACAAGGCACAGTTCAGTGAATTAGGCTTGTAAGCATGTGGCTTTTGTAGTCCACACCTGCACGGTGCGTGGGGGTGGTGAGGACGGCGGCGGCTTTGAAACCACCCAGAACCTCCGAACAAGCCACGGCTTCTGGAACGGGTTCAAAGCTGCCCCGCTCTGCCAGTCTCGCCGGGTTCAGATGTGGGAAGCTGCCCACTGCAAGGATAATGAGGCAGAGCGTGCGAGGCTTGCGGCGGGAGAGAGCAAAGAAACGGTTGCAGCTGCGTTTGCTGCTTCTCGTCGAACCCTGGGTGCCTAGTCTGGCTTGCCGGGAGTTCCTCCTGCCCTACTTGGAGGTGCTTGAGGTCTCCTGTCACTGAGGTTTGGCCCTTTCATTACGTGCCACTACGTCGTCTCCGACTTACGGTGATCCTAGTCATGCAAGCCCCCACAATGCCCAGCTCAGCTGTTCCAAACCCAGGGCTGCATCTCGCTTGGTGGAATCAGTCCATGGCCTCCTCGATGTTCCTGCCCTGCTCCTGCTTTCGACGTTCTGTTGCAGGATGGTCTTCTCGAGCGCGTCTTTTCTTCTCATGATGTACCCAAAGCTTTGCTCTCGTGACATTCTGGCTTGCTTTGCTCTAGGATTTGCAAAGCTCTCTTCCAGCGTCAGGCTTTGAACACATCTGTTTTTTCTCTCTCCTTTACTTGGTTGCAATAGTTCTGTTTTTCACCCTAGGAAACTGCAGGAGCCGAATAGAGTGTTTTAAGCTTGGATTTCTCCCGATTTCTCCAGAATTCATAGAAGAGTAGACTTGGAAGGGGGCAGAAGGCCATTGGGTCCGGCCTCTTGCTCAGGGCAGGACTCCCAGGTAAACCAGCCTCCTCAGAGGGCATGTTGAAGGGCTCCAGTGCGGGAGACCCCACCACCTCCCTAGGCCATTCAGATCTGGCTTCTTCTGACTCAAGTCTGTTATTCCGTGTCCTGTGCGGATGAGAAGAGATCTCGACCTTCCTCTTTGCGACAGCATTTCAGGTACTTCTAGAGAGAGATCAGGTCCCCCTCGGTCTCCTCTTCTTGACGCTGAACATGCCCAGTTCTCTCCATGTCTCCTCGCAGGGCTCGGCCTCCAGTCCCCGGATCATCTCTGTTTCCCTCCTCTGGACCCTTCCAGTCTGGGTGTCCTTCAAAGCTATACACGGTGTACCTTTCAACCTATCTCCTAGATCTTATTCTCCAAAATACTGTTTGTGCTTTCATCTTCAGTTTGATATAACCTCCCCAACCCATCAAAAGGCAGCTGGATGGCCTAGTGGCAGCATGATCTAACATGATCTATCATTTGCTACACAAACCGAATGGACGTGCTTTCTGGAGCCCAACATCTGTTTCACTCGATCGGATCTTTTCCTTTTTAAAACTCTCTACCACACATGAAAGCAGCTGCAAGTTCTCCCTTGCGCTTTCTCCTTAACTATGCCCTGAACTTACCAGGAAACTCACGGCTCTGAGAACAGTTCCCTGCAGATTAAAACATGCCACCTGGTCAGGTAGGTGCCTCGGCAGGGCTGCTTGGCTCTTGAAAGTTACCTGTGTGACGATCCAGAGACATTTTCCTGGCGGGGAGGGGAAAATTTTGCAATGGTATGTGAATGAAACCTGTGTGCTTAGCTCACAGTGGTGCAATAGCTTTCTTTTTTAAAATTAGAAAGATTTCATGATTTGTAGGGTCCCAGGAGCTTTACAATTTTTTAAAAAATTGTATCTTGCTCTTTGCCAGGTCTCAGGGTGGCGATAAAATAAACAAACAGGACACAACAGCACACAAAATATAATATAAAATCAATACTAAAAATGGCACTAAAATTTAAAATGCTGGGGGAAAGTGTGTTGTTGTTGTTACGGGTTCTTTGTTCTTGGTTTTTCTGTTTTTTTGTCCTTTGCAAGCTGTCCAGTGACTTTTAGTAATGGGGCGGCTTAGAGAAACGTTAAATAAATAAATAAATAAAAATAAAAGGGTATTATCATTATGATTATGAAAATTATATTTATATCCTACAAGATAGGCAAGATACTTATGTAACCCCCCTCCCTGTTTTATCCTCACAATAACCCTGTGAGGTCGGCTAGGCCAAGAGGCCACAACTAGCCCAGGGTCAGCCAGGGAGCATCATGGTCAAGTGAGGACTAGAACCTTGGATTTCCCAAGTTCCAGTCCAGCTGTTCAACCACCCCGTGACCTTGGCTCCCCAGTGGAAGAAGCCAGGAAATAGCCCGGGCTGGAGGTCAGCCTCTTCCCAGGACTGCGAATGTTGCAGTGTGGGAAGGTGGTGACTTGAAAGGGGGACAAATGACCCGCCGGCGTGGCCTCCGTCCATCTCTCAACAGGTACTGGATCTCGGCGTTCCCGGCAGAATTCGACCTCAACCCGGAGCTGGCGGACCAGATCAAGGAGCTGAAGGCGCTGCTGGGCCGGGAGGGGCATCAGCGGCACAGCAGCCTCATTGACATCGAGAGCGTGTAGGTGCACGGCGGAGCCCCGTCGCCACTCCCCAGGCCCTGGCGGCTTTGCTAGCAGTGGGGGCGCAGGACCTTTCCAGCCCGAGGGCCGGATTCCATTCTGGAGAGGCCCGCGGGGGGTGCAGCAGAGGGGCGGGGCAAGCCAGAGCGGCCCACTGCGGTCTGGAGCCCCTCTTTCCAGTAAGTGGCACTCAGCAGAGGCGTGGAGCAAGGTGCAAAGAAACCGGAGAACTGCCAGACGATAGAGCCCATGGGTGCACTATCGGAGCAGGGCTTTTGCACGGAGGGATGGTAGAGGGCTGGATTCGGCCCCTAGAATCGCACCTGCCACCTTCTTAGAGGTACCTTTCCAATGTCCAGGCCCCTGGGGGTGAGCCCGGTCTTTCGGAAATGTGCGAGAACGGCATTTCTGAATCGCTGCCTTGGAGCATCTTTTTCAGGCTTTGTGATGTGCTCCCGGGCTTGTCAAGATGCTCCTAAAAAAAAAGTTAGGGCTTACAGGGTGTGATGGCTGTTTCCCAAAGCGGTGCTTTCTTGGTGGTGGCTCCCAATTCGTGGAATTTGCATGTGGAGGCAGGCCCACTCGGAAATGCAGGAATTCAGGGCGCACATGATGCCTTGTCTAGGCAGCTCCGGGCGACCGCTGGTTGATGCTGCCGCATCGGTTCTTACAGGGGGCTTTGGCTCACGCGGAAAGCTTTGGAGGGCTTGGGCGGTATAGAAACTGCATCATTAATACAGCTCGATGCTCTTGTGCACATGCTGGCCGACGGCCGACCTCTCCTTTCCCCTCCTAGTCCGACGTACAAGTGGAAGAGGCAGGTAACCCAGCGCCAGCCCGTCGCGCAGAAGAAGCGCAAGACGTCGCTGCTTTTCGACCACTTGGAGTCGGGAGAGCTGGCCGAACATCTCACGCACCTGGAGTACCGCTCCTTCAGCAAAATCCTGGTGAGAGCCTCCTTCGGCCCATCGGGCATCTTCGGCCTCCGCTTCCCGCCCCCCCCCCCCCGCCCCGAGGTTTAGGCTGGAGTGAGCGGCAGCGGGACAGGCTGGGTGCGGTGGGGAAGCAGAGCTGCAAACCTCCTGTCTAGGGGAGGGCGAGGCGTTCCCAAAATATCAGTCCTGATTTTGCTGTCCTTAATGCATTCATGGCCCTGTTAGTGGAGACATGACAGAGGTGTACTGAATTGTGTGGAAAAACCCTAAAACTGGACCCCCACATTCTGGGTGGCGACTGGCTGACAGTTTCAGGCCGGATGAGAAGAAGGCACTGCTAAACTGCGGAGTTTGCTTTGGTTTTACAAGGGCATTGGACAAATTTTGCAGAACTGACCGATCCTGATGGTTATATTCCCGCTCCAGTATCAGAGGCAGTCTGCTTAAGGACACTACTGGCTGGGGAACATGGGTAGGAGGTTCGCGCTGCTGTTCTTAGGTGAACTGAACGCATGGGCCTTGATTCTGCTGTGCTCAGAAAGCAGGGAGCTCCGTTAGCAGCTCTGGGGTGGGAAGCCATCGGATTTCCCCCAGGCAGCTCCCAGTTTCTCTCTGCCCAAGGTTGAACTTGCACTAAACGTTTGCATGCGTGTGCACGTCCGAACGTGCCCACGTGGCGGGTTTGCTTGCACGCCATCTGCGAATCGCAGAGCCTTACAATTGGAAGGGGCCTGGGGGACCATCGGGTCCAGCCCCTGTTCACTTCCGGACTCCAGTGTCCCATCCAGAGTCTAACCAGGCCGGACCCTGCTTCGTTTCCACGATTAGGCAGGATCAGGCCCTCCAAGCCATACAGAAGCTGTGCAAGCAGAGTTCTGCTGTGCTGCACTTGACTTGGTACACTTTGTGCAAAGAACTGCGGGCGGTACGCTGCTTGCACAAAGAAGGGTTTGCTAGCACCCCCAAGCGTTTGCGGGCGTGACCTCAGCTCAGCTTGCTTCCCGTCCGGAGCTGAGCACAGGAAAGGTGTCCAGCGGACACCAGAGGGCTGAATTTCAGCCAGGTCTTTGCCTCCTACCTGGGGCCAGGAATGCCTGAATCCCCGGGGCCCGAGTGTGTCACGCTTCTGTCCTGAAGTGCGTTTCGGGGTGCGCTTCCCCACAACCCTCCTCTCCAGTTCCAGGATTATCACAGTTTCGTCATGCACGGCTGCACCGTGGACAATCCCATCCTGGAGCGCTTCATCACCCTGTTCAACAGCGTCTCCCAGTGGGTGCAGCTGATGGTGCTGAGCAAGCCCACCGCCCCGCAGCGCGCCCAGGTCATCACCCGCTTCGTCATGGTGGCTCAGGTGAGGGACGGCACCCTCGGCGTCGCTTTGCAAGTGGGATCCTCGTCCTGACAGTCCCCTTTGCCGCTGCCTGGGAGAATCCAGAAATTGCAGGCAGCTTTGTAGCTCCAGATCCGCAGATCAATTTGGGCAATTTTCATTGTCCACAGGGAGCAGGTCTTTGGTACAACAAACAGCCCCCAATTTCCCGTTCAGTGCCAAGTCACTCCAGCAAGGAAAAGGGAGACGGATGTTGCTTGAGGGGGAAATCTGTTCGGAGAGGCGTGACAGGTGTTGGCATCCCTGCTTGTAAAAAAAATCCGGGTGCTTTGTCCCTGCGGGTCCCGGATCCACTCCACCACAGCTAAGGCGCGGTGCCAAGTTCCGCTCACCTTTCTGAGCTCTGCAACCTGTTTTCTGCCCCTGCCTATTTTCAGGGTTGCTTCAACAGTGTGTGATCTCGAGTCCAGGCAATTAAAAATGCAGTTCAGGAGCTGTCTTCTGCTCGGTCAGAGGGTTTCTTGATGTAGCCCATTGTTGCCTGCTCGGGCTGGCAGCAGGGTGTCAGCCAGAGAAAGTCCCATGCCATCACCTTCCCACTCATTCGTTCGACAGGAGGGGGGCAGGACAACAGAGCTGGGCACTTGGATGCCGAGGAGCTCTGCCACTAAGCTAGAAGCCCTTTTTCTTGGAAAGCTACCTTCCCGATCGTCCACTTAGCTCTATATCACCTACTCTGACAGGCAGCAGCTCTGTAGGACCTCGGCGAGTGTTCTTCCACATTGGCCTGGACCCTGCTGCTTTTTAAACAGGGGCTCCTCTTTTGCCTGGCAGTGAATGTGGGGTATTTTCAGTAGCCCTCATCTGGCATTTCGTGCCCAGCCCACATCCACCCCACTCCCTGGGGAAATGCCGAAAGTGCCGTGAGCCGGGCGAGGAACTTCCTCAGCTGGAAGCTCCTCTCCCCGATCGCAGGCACGGCCTGACTCTGCCCACTGACCTGTCGCCCGACGGCGCTCTCTCTCTCGCAGCGGCTGCTCCATCTGCAGAACTTCAACACCCTGATGGCCGTGGTCGGCGGCCTCAGCCACAGCTCCATCTCCCGCCTCAAGGAGACGCACAGCTTCGTCAGCCCGGAGACCACCAAGGTACGTGCGCTGGAGCCCATCCCGAGCGGCGGTGGAGAGCTGGCTGATGCTGCTGGGTGCCGGGGAACGTGGGAACGCTGGACGCTCTCTGGGGCAGAGCGGACTCGCAGCGGGGGCTCGGCGAGGTTTCAGGCCGGAGGTTCCCAGCCCTGCCTGGAGATCGGGTGTGGGGCATCAGTCCGGCAAAGCGGGGCGGAGCCGTGGGCATCGTGTGGGTTCAACGCTATCCCACCCTGCTTCCTGCCGCCATCGCTGCTGCTGGTCTTTTGGGGTCTGGCCCAGGCCACCCCCTTCAGGTTCTTCTCCGTGCTTCTCCCGCTGCCTGGCTGCTCTGAAAGGGCGGACAAGCAGGCTGCGGTGGCGAGGCCAGAAAGTCCCGGGGGTCTGTTCTGGGCCCCCGAATGGGCAAGAGCCAAAGGAGGATGCCACCAGCGGGAAGGGAGGAGGGGGCAGGTGTTCGGCTTTCTGTGTGCTGACTGGGGCAGAAGTCCAGAGCCTCGTGTTCTCCGGATGGGTTGGACTGCGACTCCTGGAATTCCTGGCGGCCATTGGAATTCCAGGAGTCACGGCCCAGCTCATCTCATGGACACCAAGCTGGGGGTCTCTGGGCTGGAGACCTTGTTTTTTCCATGCCCAGCTACCCATGGCTATGCCTTGTATCACAGCTTTGCTTCTGGACATACTTAGCTTTCAGGCGAGAATAAAAGCAAGTGGCTAGTCCTCATGGGGGAGGGCTATCTCGAGAGTTGGAGCGAGGTCCGACTCCCTTAGGTGGTAGGTCCTCCAGACCTTGTTCTCCAGTGCAGAACCTCAAGAGGCACCTTCTCCCATAACTGACCCCCTTGTATTTTGTCCTCCGCCCCCTTTGCCCCCGGCAACCTCCAGGTCTGGGAATCGCTGCTGGAGCTGCTGTCCTCGGCAGGGAACTACAGCCGCTACCGCCGGTGCTTCGCCGAGTGCGTGGGGTTCAAGTTTCCCATCCTGGGGGTCCACCTGAAGGACTTGGTCGCCGTCCACGTGGCGCTGCCCGACTGGCTGGACCGAGCCCACACCTGCCTCAACGGGAACAAGATGCAGCAGCTGTTCAGCATCCTGAGCGACCTGGCCATGGTGCAGAGCATCCGCCCCCCCTTCGAGGCCAACCTCGACCTCCTCAACTTGCTCATGGTACGGCCCTCCCGCCCCGCTTGCTCGACCCCCCTGAAATCCCAGTGGCCTCTTTGGTTTGACGTGGTCCGTCAGGCCGTCAGGAACTGGCGGCGCTACTGGGAGAGGCTGTCTCTGCACCAGTCCAGCGAACTTGCCACTGGGGAGGTGAGGGCAGGCCAGAATCCAGCCCTCTTATGCTCGCTGGACTCCTTTCCCACACGTGGCCAGGAAGCGTGCCGAGCCGAGATCAAGTCTCGGGAGTGCTAGCAGATCCTTTGTGCAAAGTAATGTTTATTTATTAGATTTGTATCCCACTTTTTTCTTATAACAAACTCCAAGCAGCTTACATCATCGTCCTCCGGCTCTCAGTCCTGTCCCCACAACAACACCCCTGTGAGGTAGGCCGGGCTGAGAGGCAGTGACTGGCCCCAAGTCTCTGAGCTGGCCCCATGGCTGAGTGGGGACTCGAACCCGGATCGCCCGAGTCCCAGTCCCGTGCTTTTAACCCCTGCACCACTGGCTCGCCTTCCGTTTCAGGTATAGATGTCCATGTGCAAAGTGCAGGTCGCAATTGGCCGATATTCCCTGAGTCTTCTGAGTTGTCACGTCTCCCAAATAGAACAGAAATTTTTACAAGAACATGGCCAGTTCCTTGGAAAAAACAAAAAAGCAGAAGTAAGATCTGCTACAAAACAAGGGCTTCTTGGAAGAAGCAAGTCAGTTTCTCGCAATACGTTTGACGGCTTTTCACAGAACAGCTTCCCGCAATGGCACGGCAATAATTATTTTTAAAAATACCCCTTACCCCTTCTGTCTTTATGAGAGACACGTTTGAAACCCGTGTTCACTGTTGGCATCGCATTAATCTACAGTTTGTTATTTTGGAAGATAGCTCAAATCTTCCATCCCAAGTAGACTGCGTGTCTCTCGCTCTATTTAGAATAGAGGCAGCCAATTTCATGTTGTCCCTGGCATTTTAGCTGGCTGCTCTCCCGTCAGCAGCACAAAATACGGAGGAAAACTTTTGACTCGTTGCCAGAATTTGGTTGGGAATGGCTGCACAACTTTAGAACAAATGAGCCGTGTTTGCAAACAGGGAATGTTTCTCTGTCTGACTAGGAAAATGACTTGATCGGGATTAACCCAGATTACACTTTGCAATGTTGGACACAGGCTGTGGTCGAAGTCCGTGCATTTCTGAGCATTCAGCATCATTTGCAAACCACCAAAAAAATAAAAAATAAAAATATGCATGTGCACATCTGAGAAAAGTGCATGAAAAGATTGGCACTGCCAAATGTCGCACACAAGCGTACTTTCCCGAGTGAGAGAAGCCGTGTGTTTTCGCACTAGTTCACCCTAAATATCTGTACAAAAATCTGTACAGATATTGGTACAAAAAACTCTCTGCAGGCCAAGATGGAGGCTTCAGTTGGAGCACGATTTAAAATGGAAGTTGGAGAAATCTGGTGAGCTCAGGTGTTTGTGATCCACACAACCTGGGTCCTAATCCTCCATAAACACTCTGGATCTGGTGCAGACGCTTAGAACCAGGGATGGTGGCCGGCTCCCTTTCTAGACTCCGTATTCCTCACCCCCTTTAATCTGAGCTCCACGGGGGCAATTCTTGGAGCTCCAACCCATCCCAGAGCCGGTTTGCTGGATATGGATAGCTCAAGTCTGGAATAAAAGCTAGTCAGCAAGAATTCCCGCCGACGTGGGAGCCACCGGCTTTCCGAGTGCATTTCCGCAGCAGCGATGTCGGAGAGGGTCATCCTTCCAGCACACTTTCTGGTGTTTTGGCAGGTCTCCCTGGACCAGTACCAGACGGAAGAGGAAATCTACCAGCTGTCCTTGCAGCGGGAGCCCCGGAACAAGTCCACGGTAAGAAGGCCGGGCCCGCCACACCGTTTCCCGGAGGCGGCGAGCCTGTTTCCTCCCCCAGGTGGCCCTGAGATTTGAACCCAGGCCTTGACGCTTAGAACATGTGCTCCTTGCTTCGGAGCATCTCTTGGATGTGGCAGCTGGTCAAAGAGGAACCCAACTGGAAAGCATTGTCTTTGCCCCCGTGTAAATTGCAGCCAGGGGTGGGAAGAGCGTGGGAGGTGGGTGAGCCAGCCAGGGGGTCTGATTTCCCCCTCAGTCCCAGAGATGCTGTGATGACTGAAGGCACTCTGCACGTGCTCAGAGACCCCCCTCTCTGCTCATTCTCCTGCATGGGGCTTGGCGTGGAAAACCGGCTCTGTCATTTGTCAAAATCTGCCCTAGGTTTCCTTTTCCCCTAGTCGTTTCCCTGCCGGCCCCGTCACCCCTTTTCTCATGGGATCATTCGGGCGTCCCCTCTGCTGTTTGACAGCTTCTGGCTTCCTTGACAGCATCGCGAGTACCGGAGCAATGCTGAGTTTGGGCCTGGACTTCCGTTTGTTTATTTGCCGGGGGGCAGGTCCCGGACGCTCCTGCTTCCCGGCTCTGCCACTGGCGCTGTCGCTTTTCGCTCTCCGAGCGGTCCCTTGGGGGCCCAGGGCTTGGGGGGCTCTGGATGGCAGTGCTGACCCCCCCCCCCGTCTCCCTGCTCCTCGGAGGAAATGCAGGAGGCTGATCGCAACAAGTGCGTCAGTGGGGGAGGAGCGGTTGGGGGGCTCGGCTGTGCGTACCCCGCATCCGAAGACACGTGTCCGGGCTCGGATAGCTCTGGCACCGTGCGGTTTTGCGAGCGTGTTAGCTGCCCCTCCACTGGCTTGCTCTCTGTTCCAGCCTTCCAGTCCCACGTCCTCCACGCCGCCCCCCCAGCCCGTCGTGATCGAGGAGTGGGCCTCGGTGCCCAAGCCCAAGCCGGACCAGGCAGTCGTACGCAAGCACATCGAGAAGATGGTTGAGGTAGGAGGCGAGAGCCTGGCCAGCTGCGGCTTTCCCCCGTGGGAATTCAACTCCCATCATCCCCTGCCATGCTGACATTCCACCCTCTGTGGGCACTTTCTGCACCTTCTGTGTCTCCCTGTCCCCCTATTCTCCAAGCAAGCTGCAGGGGAGTGATATAGCTGGGAAGGTGGGGAAGCCTCTATTCCTCCTCCCTCCCAGTCCCCTTTCCTTTTGTGCCGTGACATTTAGTCGGCTGCTGCCCCTGCCGGTCAGCGCTGGCAGTCCTGTGCTAGATGGGTGGACAGCGAGGGTGGCAGGCAGCTTCCCACGATCTGAAGGTCGTAACATTGTTCTTCCCCCGCTTTTGCCTTTCAGTCTGTCTTCCGAAACTTCGACGTCGATGGAGATGGACACATCTCCCAGGAAGAGTTTAAGATCATCCGGAATAACTTCCCATACCTGTGCAAATTTGGCGACCTGGATGAGAACCAGTGAGTACCTTGTCTGCAAGCTTCTATTCTTGCCTATTTTATTGAAAACACGCCCACCTTAGTCCTGCTTTTTATTTTGATTCCAAAACACTCAAGGGGGTTTCTGTTAAAAAACCAGAAGCAAGGGAAGGTTGCAAGCACGCCTGAATTCAGAGGGAAAAATTCGTGCAATCCCTAGCCCATCCCACCCTTTCTTTTCACAAAAGGAAATTAATTTTTCTTCTGTCAAAGTGATCCTGCAAAGCTTGCTGGGTGTGATTGCATCCTTGCTTAGGAGGTGGCTAGAAGAAGTTGCTTTGGTGAGAGTTCAGGCCTTGCACAAAGAAATTATGTCGCCGTTGCACAATGTGAAAGGGAAGTGAAAGGGGATGGAGAGTCGTTTTGAATGAGCAGCTCTTCCGGGCATAGAAAGAGACACAATAAGCATCCAGTTAGGAGACAAGCTCGTGTGGGAGGGAATGAAGACAAAAGTGGGACAAGCATCCAGTTACCGCTGAAGACAGCCTAGAAGCAGCTTAAATTAATAAAATAAAGAGATACTGAGGACTAGAACCTTGAGGTGGATATGGGGTTTGAGAAGAAGCTGCTGCCGTGTCCTGAAGGGAGAATGGACGATGTCTGGCCTGTGGGCCAGAGATTTATTAGTTACTGATTGAAAAAGGCCAGCCGTAGTTGAAAAAGCATTTCGCGTGGTTTAGATGGAGAGTTAACTGTGTTAAAATACAACAGAACATATATGAAAGTTGCTGAAAGGTTTATTGGAAAAGAAACACAGGAGATCTCATGCAGCACAGTCATTAACAACCAGACAGGACAGCGACCTCGCTCAGGGAGGTGGGACCCATCCGACGAGGCTGCAGGTGAGGCTTTCCAAAACGTCCTTCGTGACCGTGGAGGCTTTTAAAAGCCGAAATGCATCAGAGGGTATTTTTGGGGTGGGACAGTCCTGGCCCTGGGACTGCCTTTCCAAAAAACCTTTGAAAAGCCCCCTTTGGTGCTGCCCATTAGCACTTGGCGGCTGCGTCTCTCAAACGCAGCCTTTGGAGCTTCCCGCTGCTGGAACAGACCCGGGCTGACAGCCGAGGCAGCAAACCCTTTCCCAGCCTCGATCCTAAACCCCCGAAGGTCCTGCCGAAACCTCTACGAAACCCTTTCTCGTGTCTGCGCCCCAGGACAGTCCCGAGCAAAGATGCTTTGGACCAGCACTGGGGGGGGGGGACATTAAAGTCTGTTCCCCCCTGGACCTTCCGCACACAACTTTTCAATTTAGGGCCGCGGGGTGGGGGGGGAGAAGCATGTTCTCAACACATGGCCTGAACTGGGGATGTGTGAGCGGAGCGATGCGGGAGCGGACAGGACGTTCTTCTGGCAGGCACAGATTGCAACCCCTGGGAGACGATCCAGGAATCCTGGCACCCAGCCCAACGTGCTCTTTGCATCTCCCAGCCCTCCTCTGGGATCCTGAGCGGGCGGCAGGGGCTCCTTCCCGCCGCCTTAGACAAGCTGCTCCGGGCCTTATTTGGTGACTTGCCTTCTGACGGCCGGCCGGCCGTATCGTAGCACAGAGACGTGTGGGAATTTCCTCTCGGTCGCGGGCTTTCCGGTGGTGGCGGCGGCACCCGCGAAGCAGGCTGGGAGCAGCGAGCGCTCGCTGTGGTCTCCTGAAGCCTTTGATGGGCGAAGCCTGCGCGTCACACGCCTCCTTGTCACTGCAAAAGAAGCATTTCGCCGGGCGGGTGCCTCGAAGCGCCTCTTTGGCCCATGGGTTCACCGGCGGTTGCTTTGGGGGGAGAAGGACCCCTCATACCCTCCCAGTCCTGCACGAAGGCTGCATTTCGGAGCCAAGCCCGTCTCCTGGTTCTGCGAAAGCCAAGAGGGAGGTCCCTGTTGCCTTTGTTGCATCAACACGTTTGATGCTTTGAGCACATCGGAGTAGACGGTTCTGAGTGCCTGAGCAGCAGCTCGGGTCAGATGGCCAAAAACGGGCGCAGGAAGAGCGAGAAAGGCGATGTGCTCGCATGGAGCCCCGGTCCTTAAGACGGGGAACAGGAGGAGGTGGCAGCCATCGGCCGCGGTGTAGTGGAATCGGGTTTCATGAACATGGTCCCGGCATGTTTTTCTTAGCAGCTCTGCGGACCAGTTGCCCCGTCCCCTCTGAGCTTAGCTGTGATCCTCATCATAGCTGTCCAGAAGTGGGCTTTCCCAAATCCAGTGCCATCATGAGAAGTATTTTGGGATGGCTCGGTCTTGAATGGGCAATGGCATCCCAGGCGTGTTAGGATCAACTCGGCGATTTGTAGACTCTCCTCATGGGCGTGGGTCACTGGCTTTCGGTCTGTTCTCCAGGCCAATTTGAAAGGCTGGTGTTATGCTTAAAAGTCCTGGATGGGTTGGGTCCACAGCATCTTAGTGCTTGCTTCTGCTGCATCCGCCTGCCTGTATCCTTATCGTCCTCCGGGGGCGAGAACCCTGGCAATGGAAGCCAAGTCGGTGGCCACAAGACACGGCCTGCTAGGTGATGGCACCTTCTTTGCGGAATAAACTCCCCTAGTAAATTCACTCTTAGTAAATTCACCCCCCTAGTAAATTCACCTTGCACTCGGTCTCTTTTCAGCTCCAAGGCAAAGACCTCTCTTTCCCCCGTCATCTTGCAGAGGCCTAGTTCTAACGATTATGTCTGGGGTTTATTTATTTAGGGGGTGGGATTATACTATGCTTCATTATTTTAAGTATTTTATTGCATTTTTAAATGTTTTAAAATGTGTCTTTGAAAGTGCAATCTGCCCAGAAAACATCAGCTTTTGGGAAGAGTAGAGCTGTGAGAAATGAAATAAATATCCACATTTTGAAGCTGCCCGCACAGCAGGGTCATTGTCATTAAGGCTGAAAGAACAGTCAGAAGGAGCCCATCTGAAATGCAGCTGTTACACAGCTCCGTCCTTCCTTTAGGCGTGAAATGTAAGGTTTCTTTTTTTTAATCTTTATTTTCTTAACATAAATACATAAAAGAGAATGCGAAACAAAGCAAACTAAAATGAACAGAGCGAGCTAAAACAAAATGAACAAAGTTGCCAAGAGAATTTTAAACAGCTTCTACATTCAACCCCCCAATGCATCTTTCTGTCTTTCAACGCTCTTTGAGAGTTGAACAAAAAGGAAATAATTAATCCATACAAACAACGAATCTTCCCATCGCTTCAAGTCTCCGCTGCCTTTCCTTTTCTTTTCCAAACTCCGCTCAACTCCCTTAAGCATAACATTTTCATTTATTATTAAAGTCTTCCAACCGTATTCTGTTTACATAGTTAGTTAACTTTGCCACCCCAGCAGATTCTGCTAGTCTGTTTCTTCATGCTTCATTTCTTGGGGGTTTCAGCGATGTGCTTCTTTAGTCAGTAGAAAGCAGAAGTGGAGAGAAACTGACAACTTTTAGAGATCCTGAAACTCGAACGCTATTTGTATGGCTTGCAGCTGGCCCTGCCCAGGTAACATCTGGAAATTCTCTTCTATTTTTGACCCGGTGTTTCCTTCGGCGCTGCTGAGAGCTTGGCTCACTAGCTTGCATGCATGCGCTCTGAAGAGCGCAAGGGGGCCTGTGGGACTTCTGGGGCGCTGGATCCCAGAAATGCCTGGCCAGCACCCTGCTTGCCTGGACTGGTTTCGCATGCATCAGGGATGGAGAGGGATGGGTGGGTGGAGGCAGCCCTGCCATTAGCCAGGTCCCGATCCGGTTGAGGGCTTTAAAGGCCGAAACGAGCACTTTAAAATCTGCTGGGGGGTAAGGAAGCCAGAACACTTGGGCAGAGCAGTTTTATCAGGCTGTGTGTGTGTATTCCTCATCAGTGCGGTTTCCCTGGTTCCTTTAATGCTTTTACGATTGCGATAATCACCTTTGTTTTGTTTTCAGCCGGTGAAAATATGGCCAGGCCAAGCCCACGTGTCATGTGTCATTTTGGGAGCAAGGGTGGGAAGGGGGCATTTAAGAGCAATCCATTAAATGAGCTAGGCCTGGAGACAAAGAGGGAGCCGGCATGAGGAGTCTCTACCGGCCACGACAGTTTCCCCCACAAGCGGGGAGATGCTGGAGCCGGTGCACAGACTTTTCCAGCCCGGGGGCCAAGGCGAGTCCTCCGGGGCCGCATTCTGCTGGTGGGCGGGGCCAAGCCCGACAGGGGCGGTCCCACAATGCCTGAAGCGCTTCCTGGCAGCGAGCAGGTCTTGGGGGACAGATGTGAGCCCAGGAGAGGGGGAATGCGAAGGGAGACGTTAATGGAGCCAGACCCGGCCTGTGGGGGTCGGGTGGCCCGTGGCGGGTTTGCACCCCGTCTGTGAGGCGGGGGAAGGGCAGTTCCCGTGGATGAGCCTTGCCCCTGACTATGTGCCCCTCTGACCCACAGAGACGGCTGCATCAGTCGCGAAGAGATGATCTCCTACTTCATGAAGTCCAGCGCGGACCTCAACGGCAAGATGGGCTTCATCCACAGCTTCCACGACACCACGTTCCTGCGGCCCGTGGCTTGCCGGCACTGCAAGGGCCTGGTGAGGCGAGCGCCGTGTCTCTGTGTGTGTTTTCCGGCCCCTTTCCCCCTTTACTGGGCTCAGATCTATGACAACCCACCATCAAGGACTGAGTATGGGTTGAATGCGGGTTGTTGCTGAACCATGGGTTATCGTGTGGTCTGAACCCAGTTGTGCTAACAAACCATGGCTTATGTATGTATGTGGGGCATTTCTATCCTATCCTATACAAATGTCTCAGGACTGTGACAAATGTCTCATGGTTATTCTTAACCACAAATAACCCACGAAGAGAACCCCTGATTGGCTGTTGGGTTATGAACCGTGGCTTGTTACTCAGCTGGATTCAGACCATATGACAAACCACAGTTCAACAACCCACAGCCAATCCATGCCCTACCCTTGAGTCTGTGTTACTCTGTTTTCAGAACCCCGTGACTTTCTTTCTCTAAATTCCTTTTGACCTTTCCAGTTCTGCTGGTGGTTTGGGGCAGATTGTTTTGAGGGCAAGCCGGGGTGGAAGTGATCGAATTTGGTGCACCGAAGATGCAGGTTTAAAAAAAAAATGCCAGGAGCTCTGGTGTAAGTTTGGTGGGGTTTTATTTCAATTAAAAATAGGGCCCTGTCAGGCTTGAACTCAGTAATTTTGCAAAAAGCTGACTTCAGCCTGGAACTGAGGAGGGCTGCATGTGGGGGTATTAGGGTGTGATTAAGCATGTGTGGGGTTTTCTGCTGTAAATGGTGCCGGAACGAGGGCTGCTGATCAGCAGCTGGGTGTGGGAGCAGCGCTGGCAGGAAAGGGCTTATGACAGGCCTCCTCGTCCTGTTTAAAGTCTGCGGCTTTCGACGGGGACAATCCTATGCCTGTTTAGACAGAAAAAAGTCCCACAGCGAAAGATCTCTGGGCCAAACCCAGCATGTCTCGTGAGGGGCAAGAAAGACCCGTTCCTAAAACCCCAAAGAAACCTCGACCAGCCTTGTCTGCCCTGGCTTGCTGGGGAAGCCGAACCTGTAGGATGTTTTTCTGTCAAAACCCACAGAAGATTTAGCCCTAAATCAACAAATAACCGAGGTTTTTTCTATTTCTGTTCTTCCCCGTTTGTCTGAGTTTCTAGGTCAGGCATGATTTTTTGGTCATCCTGAAGTTTTGCAAATCGGATCGCGTATGTTTGGTTCCCGGGTCTTGCGATTTGAACAGCCACAAGGCCTTAGTATAGTCATTTTGGGTGACATTCAAGGCCACTTCCGGCCTTTTCCTCTTCTGCTTGCACAGGTGTACACACTGTGAAAGCTATGCAGGTCTCTTTGTCTTACCAAAGAAGAGATCTGTGTAGTTCTGAGTTTGCAACCCTGCTTTCCCAGTATAGGTGGTTCAGTGAGCAAAATTCCCTAGGTCATCCTGGTTTTTCTTTCTTTCTTTGTGGTCAAACTCTTTATTTGGATGAGGATGATGTTGATGGTGCAACATCCAAAAACAGAAGGAAAACAAGATTTCTCTCTCTCTCTCTCTCTAGATCTTGGGGCTCTACAAGAAGGGGCTAAAATGCCGGGGTAAGTGGAGGAGCGGGTCAGAGCTTGGTGTCCAGTACGGGGTGCAACATGCAAGCCACGGGGCATGGACAGAGGGCAGAATATCTTTAGGAAAGCGGAGTGCAGATCCAGGCTCATGCACAGAGAATGCTGTGCACGGGGAAGCTTTTCCAGCTCACGGGCTGAACTCAGTCGTGGCAGCCAAGCGCCGCAGGCAAATGGATCGTGGGCAGAAACACCCCAAATGCCGGCCTAGATTAGCTCCACGCCTTCCCTGCGGCTAGAAACCCCCAGAGGAGGCGCTGCATCCTTTTAGGATGGGTGGAAAGCTACGCAAAAGCTGGGGAATCCGGGTTGGAAGTGGGCCCAGGGGAATGGGGGTTGGCCGTGGGGGGAACCCCAGGTCGGTCCCTGGGAGGGCCAGAGGGGGTCCCTAGACCTGCGTCACCCAGCCCTATTTACAGCCGTCGGCCAGCGCAAATCACGTTTTTTGGGGGGCGGGGGTGCCAGAGACCGGACCTTGCAAGAGAAGAAGCGGGGAGAGGGCCCACGTAGTAACGCTCTTGCACGCTTCACGCAGCCTGCAGCGTGAGCTGCCACAAGCAGTGCCGCGACCTCCTCTCCGTCGAGTGCCGCAAGCGCACCAAGAGCGTCAGCCTGGACGGCCCCACAGCGCTGCCGGCCCGCTCCTTCAGCTTCTCACTGCCGCGGCCCGGGCGGTCTTCCCTGAGGCACTCAGGTATGGACGGAGCGGCTTCTCCCAGCAGGGGCATCGTAGGCATGGATCTGGACACGGTGATGCCGAGACCGTGCGCCAGGATAAAACCGGCAGGGGCACCCTGACTTTTCACAGAAGGCAGCGCAGCCCGGGCCTCCCGTCCGAATCACAGCCCTAGTTCACTTGCGCCCCACCCCAGAGGGCCCCCCTCCCCACACCTCTCACTTCCCCTCGAAGGAAAATTGCCCCCTTGCATAAGAAGCAGAGCAACTCAGAAGGGGTCTTTGGGTCTGGATCTAGTCTGACCCCTGGCTCCGCTCATGCCGTACCCACAATGTGCATGCCCAAGCCCAGAAAGGCTTGGACATGTACATGGTAAAACCGAGCTCAGAAGACGGCTTTCAAGAGGATTCTTTCCTGTTGATTCAAGATTAACTGTCCTGTGTGTGGGGGGGATATTTTTGGTGGGGGGGTGTTCTCGAAACTTGGGAGGGGAGGTCGAGCCCGTCCTTTCCCAGCTGCAGAGCAATTCAGCTAAGAAAGGAATAGAAATGGGAACAAGAGGAAACGTTGAACCCAGCCTAAGCCTAACTCTCGCCTTACTACCCTGCCCCTGCTCTGCACTTCCCTCCTCGGTTGTCACGGAGCTTCCCAGAGCTCAAGCTGTTTTTCAGACCCTCTGCGCCCCTGCCCACAGAGCCGCACCCTGTGCCGGAAACCAACTTCCCTCCCAGATAAACAGCTCGGCCCAGTGTTGCTTCCTGCCACGTGCCTCTCGGATCAACAACTTTCGGAAGGGCGCTTCCTGCGTAGGGCAAGTCCTGCGTGTTTGCGCTGGGCGTGGGGGAATCGCACTGCAGCTCCCTGGGCCGCTGCTTTGGGGTTTCCGTTCCGCTGCTGCTGTGCCAGCGACCCAGAACGGCACCCCGACGCACCAGGTGCAGCTTTCCTTCGAAGCAGGCGAGGTTTCGTGGCGGGTGGTGACGATGCCAACCTCCCGCCTCGCAGAAGCAGCGGGGAAGGAAAGTGCTTTTGATCACCAAGGTCCCTTGCAGGCCTCTGAACTCGCCTCCTAAATTGTCACCACGTCCGTTCAGCAAAATGGTTCCTGAGCAACTTCAAGCACCACCGTAGCAACACAACATCTCCCCCTGGTGTTGCAAGACTCCCCGTGCCAGAGAGTTTTTCGGACCGACTGCTCACGTTTTGGCTCCTTTGGCCCGTGGCATCTCTGGGCACTGAAACGATTCGGTTCCCGAACCGTCAGGTCACAATCCTGCCCACAATTTCCATACGCTGCTTGACATCAGGGAGTTTTGATCAAATGACTCAGGTGTGTTTCTCCTTCACGGACGGCCTGTTAATTCTCATCCAAATAAAAAGGAATGCTTGAAGGAGTCGTTAAAAAAGCGTTTCTGTCCACATTCAACGGATGCTCACATCCATGCTGGTCTCTTTGCAGAAATCCAGGAGGAAGAGATGCAGGCTGTGGAAGATGGGGTCTTTGATGTACACCTATGAGGCCGATGCGGAGGGCGAGCCTGAAATTCAGGCACCAGGTGACTGTTGCCAAGGTCTTCCTCTCCCTTCCTGGTCTTGGGCGGAGCCGGCTGGAGCGGGGGGTCAGACTAGATGGCCCAGGAGGCCCCTTCTGACTCGCTCTGCTTCTGTCTTTCTGTGAAAGGATGGCAGTGTCTGAGGGAAGGATGCCTGGTGTTTTTGCATTGAGCAACTTCCGGGCTAGGCTTAATTGGGAACGGAGAATAGAAGGGCCAAGACCTTGCAGCTCTTGTCAGCTGCTCTTCCTCCTTGGTGCCACCCCGCCTGGGCCATCGTGGTCGGTTCTGGTCGCGTCACTTGAAAAAGGCTAGTTTTGAGTTGGAAAAGGGGCAACCAAAATGATTCGGGGCTGGAGCAGCGGCGACAACTGGGACTTAGAAAAAGGCGAGGGGTGTTGAGGGGTGGAGGAAATAGAGGGAGGCATTTTCTCCCTCTCCCAGGACTCTTGAACCCGGGGTCTTCCCACGAAGTGAATTGGTGAGAAGGCTAGGACAGATAAAAGGAAGTACTTTCTGCAATGAATGGTTAAACGAACATTTGCCATGACTGGAAGCGCCCATCTGGATGGCTTGGAAAGGGGGCGAAGCAGATTCAAAGGGAGGAGGCTTAGCTGTGGCTGGTGGCCTTGCTGGCCACGGGACACCACCTTCCCCAGAGGCGGCCTGCCTGCACACGCCCGCAGCCGAGGAGCTGGGCAGGCGGACGTCTTCCGCCCCTCCTGCTGGAGGGATCCTGCGGGCAGCACGTTGCCACCGTGTGTGCCGAGCACCGGGCTGGATGGAGCCCGGGTCTGATCGGCAGGGCTTTTCCTGTGCTCCTCCCTGGAGTGAATACGTCGCAGCCTGCATGTTTCGTAAGCGTGGCCAGACGCCTCCCCGCGATCCGGCCTCCGTTGCGCGACCAGGCTGCCGTTCTCCCCGCAGCGACCCCAGTGCCTCGGAAATGACGGGAACGGAGGCAAGGAGGCGCAAGCCGAGGTTTGCACAAGTGCGGAAACAGCAAGACGACGGCAAAGCAAAATGACCCCAGTGCACAGATACAAGTTGATCGGTCCTTCCAGTTGTCTTTCTCAGGACGCGGTATTCGGCTGTCAGTGGCAGGGTAGGCCATGGCTGGGCACTTGCAAATGCCCCTCAAGGCGGCAAGGGCCCACTGGCTGGCCCCCACTGCAAGGGGCTTTTTGCCCCCCTCTCGCCCTGGCCGAGACCCAGTGGCAGCAGGAGGAGTGTCCCTTACTCGCTCCCAGCACCCTGCTGGTCAGATGAGCAAGTGGGTGGCATGATGAGGAAGAGGGTGAGTGTTGAGGGTCATGAGAAAGCCGACTCTCTGACTCACTGCTGCAAAACCTGGAGCTTGCATTAAGAGCAGCTTGCCTCTGAGCAGGGGGTAGCATACAGTCACGAAGACTGGGAACCACGGAAATGTGTTTATTTCGCTTTTAAAGCCATCCAAGTGGGCAGCCTCATGCGGACCTGGTTATGGGAGTCGTGCACCCAGCTTGTCCGGACTCTCCAAACCTCCATCCCAGTGGATTGCTCCAGGTTCTGATTTTATGAGAGCAGGAAGAGAACCCCCTCTTCTTCTCCCCCACCACTTTCTCCACAGCAAACCTCATTTATACCCCTAGATCAGTGGTGGCGAACCCATGGCACATGTGCCACAGCGGGCACGCAGAGCCCTCTGTCGGCACGCGAGCCCAGTCGCCCCAGCATCGCCCCGGCAGCCGAGCATCGGGTAACAGCGCACACTGGAGCCATGCGCCTGCTTGGAAAGGAGCAGCGGCGCCAGGCGATGACGTCACGAGCTGCTACTCGTCCGAGCTTTCGCATGGCCGGTCAGTGCGCTGCCAAGGATATATATATATATATATATATTTGCTCGGACAGGCTGGGAGTTGTTTTTTCTAAACTAAAACCTCAGTATTTAGGTTTTATCGCAGGGCTGGCACCTTGTGACGGATCAGTGGGTTTCAGGCTGCAGTTTGGGCACTCAGTTTCGAAAAGGTTCGCCGTCACCAGCCTAGATTTCGCTGCCTCCTTCCTCCGGCTAAGAGCTCCAGACAGCTCCGTGCCTCCTCCTCCTCCTCCTCCTGGAACGCCTGCAGCCCCTGGATCCTTGTGGCAGCTTGTTTCCGGGCCCTGTGAACCCTGCCAGAGCCACTGGGAAGTGGGGGGACCAGAACCGTGCGCAGCTCCAGGCGGGGTGGGGCCATCGAGTCCTCTGATGATGGAAGAGCGGCGGCGGGGGGGGCTCTTTCAGCTCGGGGGCCATGCGGAGAGGCCCCCGTGGGCCGTGGTGGGTGGAGCTAGAGGCAGAGGGGCGGGGCCGAGTGCGTGTTGGGAGGGGCCAGATTTTCTTCAGCCTGCGCGCAGTGCTCCAGGTTGGAGAAACAGTGGGTGGGCGGGGCCAAAGGCAAAGGGGGCGTGGCCAGCTGCTTGAACCCACCCCCTCATTGTACTTTGCCTTTGCAGAACCTCTCGCCTCTCCTTGCTCTTTCCCTCTTCAAACCCTCCGCCATGTTCCAGGGCCTCACGCCACCTCCCCTCGCAAGCGGAACATGCCTTGCTGGTGGCAGAGACGGTCCCTCCTTCCAGACGCCGCTTTCGCTCCTTCAACGTCCAGGACTCGGGGTGACGTGTTCCCTGGCTGGGCACGAGGGGTGGAGGTTCTCCCTCTCCGGTCGTGTGTGTATATTTGTATCAAGAACTGGATTTCGAGGTGTAATAATCATTCTAATAAAAGCAACACGCTCTGCCTGTCCGTCTTTTCCGTCCTTTCAATGGCCTGCTGAAATCTTGTAGGGTTTTTCTCCTGGGATGGAGGAACATTGATTCTTATTTCAATAGCCAAGTTCCCCCTGGCACTCATTCCCTTCTCTCTTTTTTGCGTGCTGGGTTATTTCCCGGGGCCCATTTAACTTCACTTTTCCTGGTTGTTCTTTGGGTCTTTAACAGGTGGGAATTCAACAGCCAAAGCGCTCCTCAAAAAGTGAACGTACTTTATGTTCAAATGCCAGAAGCTTTAGGAAAGGGGTGTCAGTCTTTCTAGATGCGGGGCAAAAACTGCATAAAGGTAGGGAACTTCTGCCAAAAATGGAAATAAATTTTTTTTAAAAAATATCACGGGAACGAGACACTTGTTTTTTTATCAAGGTAGGGGCTGTAGGCTCAGGGAAAGAGTTCCTACTCTGCAACCCGGCGAGGCCTGAAGCGGCCGCGCCCGCCGGACCCCCGCGAGCGCAGCGCCGGCCCGTTCCCGGGCTCCGAGCGGCGGCGCCTGCCATGCACAGGAGCGGCCACACGGGGGCAGCCGACGCGCCGCGGGACCGCAGCTCAGCGCGATGGCCACACGGGGGCGCCCGCGTCCCAGCGCCGCGATCTACGGTGGCCGGGCGGGGTCGGCGAGGCGCCGCGCACGGAATTGGCCAGCGCGGGCCGCCGTAGCTTCCGCGACACGCGCGTCCGGAGGGCGGCGAGCCCCGCTTCCCCCGCACCGGCCCCGTTCCCGCGCCAGGTACTGTCCGCGCGGGGGCGACGAAGGGAAGGGCGGCCGCGGCGCGGGCTGGGCGGGCTGGGCTGGGCTGGCGGGCGGGCGGGAGGGCGAGGGGACCGTCGCCGGGCACGTCGTCGCGAAGGCGGGATCGGGGCTGCGCGGGGCGCCCCGGGGGCTGGGCTGGCGGGCGGGCGAGGGGGCGCCGGCGCCTTCCGCGGGCAGCCCGGGCGTGAGGCTGCCGGGCGCCGCTTGGCGCAGGAGCCGGGATGGCGGGGCGCAGCGCGCATCGCCGCGCACAGGAGGGAGGGGACCCTGTTTCGACGCTGCATCTTAGCCGGGCTCGCGGCGTCCGGGGCTCAGTGTCGGGCAGTGGGCGGCGCAGGGCGGCTCGGCTTCTCTTGCACCCTATAGTAGGGCCAGGGGTGTGCCCCAGGGTAGGGTTAGGGTTAGAGAAACGAGGTGCCCTGGCATGGTTTTGCTGGTTGGAATGGCTTTAGAATGGGCAGAAAGGTTGAGATGCGCAGAAAAACCTACTGAAAGACTGCTTTTTGAAAATTGCCCACTTTTCAGTGGAAGTTGCACCCTATAGTATGGTTAGGGGTGTGCCCCAGGGTAGGGTTAGGGTTAGAGAAACGAGGTGCCCTGGCATGGTTTTGATGGTTGGAATGCGTTTAGAATGGGCAGAAAGGTTGAGATGCGCAGAAAAACCTACTGAAAGACTGCTTTTTGAAAATTGCCCACTTTTCAGTGGAAGTTGCACCCTATAGTAGGGTTAGGGGTGTGCCCCGGGGTAGGGTTAGGGTTAGAGAAACGAGGTGCCCTGGCATGGTTTTGCTGGTTGGAATGGCTTTAGAATGGGCAGAAAGGTTGAGATGCGCAGAAAAACCTACTGAAAGACTGCTTTTTGGAAATTGCCCACTTTTCAGTGGAAGTTGCACCCTATAGTAGGGTTAGGGGTGTGCCCCGGGGTAGGGTTAGGGTTAGAGAAACGAGGTGCCCTGGCATGGTTTTGCTGGTTGGAATGGCTTTAGAATGGGCAGAAAGGTTGAGATGCGCAGGAAAACCTACTGAAAGACTGCTTTTTGAAAATTGCCCACTTTTCAGTGGAAGTTGCACCCTATAGTAGGGTTAGGGGTGTGCCCCAGGGTAGGGTTAGGGTTAGAGAAACGAGGTGCCCTGGCATGGTTTTGCTGGTTGGAATGGCTTTACAATAGGCAGAAAGGTTGAGATGCGCAGAAAAACCTACTGAAAGACTGCTTTTTGAAAATTGCCCACTTTTCAGTGGAAGTTGCACCCTATAGTAGGGTTAGGGGTGTGCCCCGGGGTAGGGTTAGGGTTAGAGAAACGAGGTGCCCTGGCATGGTTTTGCTGGTTGGAATGGCTTTACAATGGGCAGAAAGGTTGAGATGCGCAGAAAAACCTACTGAAAGACTGCTTTTTGAAAATTGCCCACTTTTCAGTGGAAGTTGCACCCTATAGTAGGGTTAGGGGTGTGCCCCGGGGTAGGGTTAGGGTTAGAGAAACGAGGTGCCCTGGCATGGTTTTGCTGGTTGGAATGGCTTTACAATGGGCAGAAAGGTTGAGATGCGCAGAAAAACCTACTGAAAGACTGCTTTTTGAAAATTGCCCACTTTTCAGTGGAAGTTGCACCCTATAGTAGGGTTAGGGGTGTGCCCCGGGGTAGGGTTAGGGTTAGAGAAACGAGGTGCCCTGGCATGGTTTTGCTGGTTGGAATGCGTTCCGAATGGGCAGAAACGTTGAGATGCGCAGAAAAAGCTCCTCAGGGGAGGCTTTTTCAAAATCGCCCTCCTGTCAGTGGAATTGTGAGGAGGAGGAGGAAGACACGGGTCTCTCCCCATTAGAAGCTTGTGATCTTTAAATGCTGATGACAGAGAATGAGCAAGACAGGTAGACAAGCTTCGGCCCCGTAGGAACGTAGTGCCTCTAGATGCTGGGAACAGAATGAGCACGTCGGAGAAACATTTGCGTGAAGAAGCAGGCAAGGCTGCTGCTACTCTGGAGGAGGTTGCTGGACTTGTCGGGGCTGGGGAACTTAGGGACCCATGGGGAGAATGTTATTTTGGCGTGGAAGACAAACCTGCATTTGCATGCTGCACTTAAAAGCATGGGGTTCTGTTTGTTCGTTTGTTTGCAGAGTGTGGGGACTGATGGAGCTGGGTTGGTGATTACTCATTCTGAGCCATGATGAACTGAACAGAAATTTAGGAACGGCCACCGGGAACACTATCAGGGATGCAAGTCAGGCTTCGGCTGCATGTCTGGGAATCCTCCGATCCCCCACTGCCCAGCACAAAGCGCCTCGGGTGGAAAAGGATCGCTGTGGAGGCGAGTCATGGAGGGGGCTGGTGTCAGAGCCGGCCTGTCTGGGCACCTGCCCAGGGCCTCACCCCCACGGGGTCCGGAGGCAAGAGCCTCTCGCAGCCTGCTTGCTCTCTTGCCTTGGCACTGGCCAAGACAACGGGGGTGGCGAGAAGGAACGGCTCTCTGCCCATCGGCAAGCAGGTGGCAAGAGTGGGAAGCAGCCCGGGCAGCTGGGGCCGTGGTAGTGAGAAGGCGGCTTCACCGAGGGAAGGGGCCCATGGAGGGCGCCTTGCCCAGGGTCCCTCCAGCCCCCGGGAAAGCTTTTCCCTCCCAGACGTTTGGCTGGGCCGAGACAGTCCTCTCAAGAGCAGTCGGCCCGGCACCTTTTGTCCAGGGATGCCTCCGCTGGCCCAGCATTAGTTAAAAGAGCAGAAAGGGGAGAGGAAAAAGCAGGGACACGCCGTCTCCGCAGTGCCTGTCTCAAGACATGCTCAAGGTTCCCCCCTGATGCCTGCCCCCCCCCGCCCTCCCCACCGTTCCCTCTTCTGAGTTTCAGATATGCCAAACTGGCAACACGGCTTAAAAAACAGCCTGCACAACTGGATCCGAGGGGAGGTTTTATAATTAAAGGGCCAGCGGGCACAGAGGAAACGGGCCTAGGCAGGAAAGACGGAGGGGCCGCCCAGAAGCTGCCCCCACCTGCATGCAAAGAGGCGCAGGGGCGCATTCGAGGCCTAGCAAGAGGGGGCAGGATCGGCTTTGGCAGTCCCGGCTGCTGCCAGGAACCCCCATGCCGGCTCCAGGCTCGTGACACCCCCAGCAGTGACCCCCCTTCATGCCTCTGCTGTCACCAGCATCTCTCGTTCGCCCTCTTCTCCATCATGGCTGCCGCGTTGCTCACTGGGCAGGGCCAAGCGGTGTCTCCCATGGCTCTGTCTCACCACTGGGCCTGGGCCAGAGTGAGAGGCCGGCTGCTGTGGGGGGAAGGAGCAGCGAGTCCAGGGGGATTTGTCAGGGCCCCATTGGGTCTGTGACTGCCCCCGAGTCTCCCAGGGAGCTCCAAGGCCGAGCAGGGACTCCATCCCCAACCTCCCAGGTCTTATCCGCTGTACCTACTAGCTTTGCAATTTCAGATGCATCTCCCCCTCTTCAAAAGGAAATGTGCATGACCTGGCACATCACCCCGGGCAGGTACCGGCTTCTTCTCTGGGACTCGTACCAGACAGCAGCGAACATAACCAACCCAAAGGCAAGGCGCGGGTTTTGCACGCAGCTTGCTCTGGTTGCGCCTAAACTCTGGACCACTCGCCCGAGAACCCCAGCCGAGACCTGTCCTTTTGGCCTTTCCAAAGGCCATCAAAACGCGTGGCTTCCGTTGTGGCTTTCAGAATCTCTTGCTCATATTTGAACGCTTTTCCTCGAGTCGTTTTTATGGTGCCCGGGGTTTGTCTTTTAAATCACCATGCGCTGTTTCAATGGCTTTCAATGAGCCAATAAAGCAGGATAGTCTTGTTGGCAAACAACCAAACATGGTTTGTCTTTGATGGGGTTTTTGAAGGGACAAAAAGCGTGTATGGGGTAAAAAGCCGATGATTTAGATTAGTTAAGAAAGGGAAACTGTGATTACTAGCAAAAAGAGGCAGAGGGAATCCTTGGCAGGCCGATTACCACACCAACACAACACACGTGCAAGCGTACACACGTTTCTGTCCACAGGGCAGTGGCAGGGTCTTTGGTGTGCGATCCCGAAAGCCCCAGAACAGCCTCCCCGCCAAGGGTCAGCCCCAGAATTTCTGCCATGGGATTATGGCAGGAATGCGTTGTCATTGAACCATGGGGAGTTGCTGAAACATGGGTGTTGTCTGAACCCAGCTGAGATAACCATGGCGAACAAGCCAAAGTTCACAGCCCAACATCGAACCACAGGTTCTCTTCATGGCTTGTTATATCTTCCATCTCCCTCAGCTAATAAGCTTTTCGGGCAATCTTTATCAACATTACATTCTTTGTGGGGCCGCATTTAAATGGAATAACATTATAGGGCCTCTCACAGTAATTTAAAAATGATTAAAAACAAACTGCCCACCGCCTTTCCAGCCATTTTAGCAAAGCGGGGTTTGCCCGGTAATTAAACAATTAAACACTTCAGATCTACATGTATGATCAGAAACAAACATTAAAGACGTCTTTTGACATGTCAAAGGCAGAAATAAGGCGATCACATGGGAATGAGGGCCTCAGTGCTACTTTGTGGATGAGTTTTAATCAGCTGGACGGAGTGCAGATCTGCACTCAGATAAAATGCTTTCTGTAGTGTGGAAAGTTAATTGCCACCCTGGTTGTGGCTTGCAGGATAAACATTTTCAGTAACGCTTGGAGACGCCAGTCCAGGAGGAGTTTGGGTCAGTCCTTCCTGAAATCAACAGCTCGGTTGGCTTGCTTTTCCGACTCCGCTTTTCCTGGACCTCACATGCTAACACTGGGCCTCGTTTAACAGTGTTTGAGGACCAGCTTGGGGGATTGTGTTTGGGGACTTCAGGGCCAACCCAGCCTTCCTCAGGTCCTGTCCCACATTTAACATTTGTGGACCTTGCTTTTAATACTGGAAGCTCCAGGCAGCTAAGCACAAAACCCATCAAGATCAAAGTCTAGCAGCAGTTAGAATATTTAGAACAGAGCGTCAGATCAGAGGAGGAACAGACTAAAATAGCCAATTTAAAATTATATAGGCAATGCTTTCCTTAAAAATACAATATTTGCTTCTTCCTGGAAGGCTATCAGTGAGGAATTAAGTCAGGCCTCCTGTGCACAGGCGTTGCAAATGGTGTATTTCTATAGCACGAAATATAACAACATCTCTAAGGGCATATGCCATGTCCAGGTGGGCAGGAAAAAAGCCTGTGCTGGAGTTGCCCCCCAAGGACTCGGTGGGCTGCAGCGGGATCCTCGGACACTTTCCCAAGAGACCGAAGGGGCAGCGGACCTGGGAGAGCAGGTCTCTTTTGCTCTTGATGGCGAAGAAATGGAAACAGCCTGGGAATAAACAGGAATGGTGTTTTGTGCAAAAGGACTCTGTTCTAACTCTGTTCACTGCTAGTATGCAAAACTCAACAGGTTCGCCCATCAGCCAACCTGCTGCACGCAGGAAATAAATGGGGGCAGCAGCACTCTCCTACCCATGTTCCCCAGCCACTGGTGCATTGCAGCAGAAATAGATGCATTCTGATAAGCTTGCAGAAGCAGGGCATGGAATTAAGTTCTTGGCCCAGCTCCCCGGTAAGATCTGCGGAGCCAAGGCGAGGCCCCTTGGGTCGAGGGCTGCCTGGATCCCCTCCTCCCGAGGAGCGGCCTCCGCACTCCCGCCAGAGGGGCCAGCGCCACTGGCCAGGCTCCCCGCTTTCCGCAGCGAGGAATTAGGGCTCCCGGGAACAGCAGGCGGCAGTTCACAGGTTTGGCCACAGGAGGGCAGCAAATCCCGGGAAGAGATTTTCCTGCGGATCGGGAGGCGGCAGTTCACAGGTTTGGCCACAGGAGGGCAGCAAATCCCGGGAAGAGATTTTCATGCGGATCGGGAGGCGGCAGTTCACAGGTTTGGCCACAGGAGGGCAGCAAATCCCGGGAAGAGATTTTCCTGCGGATCGGGAGGCGGCAGTTCACAGGTTTGGCCACAGGAGGGCAGCAAATCCCGGGAAGAGATTTTCATGCGGATCGGGAGGCGGCAGTTCACAGGTTTGGCCACAGGAGGGCAGCAAATCCCGGGAAGAGATTTTCATGCGGATCGGGAGGCGGCAGTTCACAGGTTTGGCCACAGGGGGGCGCCCGAGACACCCGGCGAGCAGGAGGCTGCAACGGCCGCGCCCGGCGGACCCCCGCGAGCGCAGCGCCGCCCCGTTCCCGCGCCAGGTACTGTCCGCGCGGGGGCAGCGAAGGGAAGGGCGGCCGCGGCGCGGGCTGGGCTGGGCTGGCGGCCCGGGCAGGAGGCTGCCGGGCGCCGCTTGGCGCAGGAGCCGGGATGGCGGGGCGCAGCGCGCATCGCCGCGCACAGGAGGGAGGGGACCCCGTTTCGGCGCTGCATCTTAGCCGGGCTCGTGGCGTCCGGGGCTCAGAGCCGGGCAGTGGGCGGCGCAGGGCGGCTCGGCTTCCGGGCCGGGGGTGACGGGCGTCGAGGGGGCTTGGCGCGTCCAGAGCACCGACCACTCGGGACCACCATGATGCCTTCCGCGGGCGGCCCGAGCGGGAGGCTGCCGGGCGCCACTTGGCGCGTTGGATGCGTTCAGGATCGCGTTGCTGAGAGCCCGGCATGGGCCAGATCGGAGGGCACCCCAGATTTACTTTACCGGAGGCGGGAAGTCCGGAGGCTGCAGTGCGCCGTATTGACCACAGGAGGGCGCCCGAGTCACAGCGCCGAGATCTACGGTGGCCGGACCGGGTCGGCAAAGCGCCGCGCACAGAATTGGCCAGCGCGGGCCGCCGTAGTTTCGGGGACCGGCGAAGCGAAGGGCAGCCGCTGGCTCCAGGCGGCACAGATCGGGCGCGGGGACCGTCGCCGGGCACGTCGTCACGCAGGCGGGATCGGGGCTGCCCGGCGCGGTTTCAGGGCCGGGTGTCCGCTGGGCGAACGGGACGAGGGGGCTGCGACGATTGCTGGCCGCCCGAGAGGGTGCGCTGATGCGTTCAGGATGGCGTTGCTGAGAGCCCGGCTGCAGTGCTGGGCACTGGGCGGCGCAGGGTGGCTCGGCTTCCAGGCCGGCGGATGACAGGGGTCGAGCGCGGCGGGGCGGGGGGGGAGCCTGGCCGCGGTCTGGCGGGGGGCGGGTAAGCCGTGCGGAGGGCGGCCCGGCGCTTTTAATCTCTGGCTTTATTTTATTTATTTATTCATTTTAGGCATCACCGGGCCGCCGGAGAGCCAAGTAAAAGTTCCGAGCGATTCTGCTCGCAGCTGGGATGGCCCAGCGGAGCAGCGCCCGCCTAGTGAGCCGAGCTCGCCAGGTTCGAGTTCCGGGCTTTGCTCTTTTCCAATTTTGGCGCCGGGGCCTTATAGGTAAGTATAAGTTCCGAGTGGAAAAGCCTCCAGGCCGGTGCAGTGCAGCGGGCAAGGATGACGTCCGTGGGGCCAGCAGGCGTGAGGTCGAACCCCGCTGCGCGCTCCCTGCGAAGGGGCCGGCCAGCGACGCCCCCCCAGGCGTGGCTGCGGACAACCCCGGAGAGACAGGCCAGGCCCTGCGCATGTGTGGACTCCCTGGCTCAGCACGCCTGGGCGAGGACTCCGGAGAGTGGCGTGGGGGCTCCGGCCCCGCCACCTGCGCAGCCCCAGTGCCCACGGAGCCCCCCAGCCGGCGACAGAGCGAGCGAGATGCACAGAGAGAAGAAAAGGAAAGAGAAGAGGAAAAGAAGAGCCGGCTGGGGAGGAGCCGCCCCAGTAGCCGGGCGGGGGTGCCGGGCGAACCTTTTTGGGTGTGCGACTTAGTATCTCTCCAGAGAGACCGCCCGCAGGGCTATAATAAAAAAGCGGCGGCGGCAGCAAAACCTCCTGCGTTTGTTTTACTCCAGCTCCCCTTCTCCCGAAGAGCATAGCGCCCTTTTCGGGGGGAGGGTGCCCCGAGTGGCAGGTGGGTTATCCCATCAGCCACCAGCTATTCCGGGATCACACCTGTGGCAGGGTAGCTATCCCATGTGCCACAGTCTTGGGGCACCCCCAGCAGCACTGTTCACTCTAAGACCGCACTCGTGGCTGGGTAGTTAATCCCATGAGCCACTGGCTATTCGGGGGCGCCCCGACAGCGCAGGCCGCTCTAGGACCTGTGCAGCCGATGGGAGGTTACTCCCATCAGCCACCGGGGTGCAGGCCGCTCGAGGACCTGCGCAGGTGGCGGGGAGGCTACTCCCATCTGCCACTGGGGCTCCCATCAGCCACCGGGGCACAGGCCGCTCTAGGACCTGTGCAGCCCATGGGAGGTTACTCCCGAGGGCGCCCCCCGCATACACTTGTGGCGGGGCGGGTAATCCTGGCAGCCACGGACTATGCGGATGTGTGGCCAGCAGCACCGGGACTCGAACCCGCAGGGCTGGCAGTGGAGACCGGTGCCCTCACCAGCGCCCTATGCCGGCTGCTGGGACTCACCTGCTCCGAGCCTCTGCTTAAGGCGGGCTGCCCTGCGCAAAAGCCCAAAAGGTCCGAGCCAGGACTCGAACCGGGAGAGCTCGGCTCGCCAGGCGGGCGCTGCTCCGCTGGGCCATCCCAGCCGCGAGCAGAGCCGCTCGGAACTTTCACTGGGCTCTCCGGCGGCCCCATGATGCCTAAAAAAAAAATAAAAATAAAATAAAGCCAGAGATTTAAAGCGCTGGGCCGCCCACCCCCCGCCAGACCGCGGCCAGGCACCCCCGGGCCCCAGGCGCGCCTTTCCGGGGCGACGAAGACCAAGCCGAAGCCGGCGCCCCGCCCGGACCGCGGCCGCCCCGAGCCGCCCCCCCAACGCCGCCCGTGCGCCCCGAGACTGCAGGGCGCCCCCGCTGGCCGCGCCGGGAACTGCGCCCTCCGGCACCCGCGGCTGCACCTATGGCGCCGGCGCAGCAGCGACGCCGAGACTCGGGCGCCCTCCTGTGGTCGAAGCGGCGCGCTGCAGCCTCCGCCCCCCCCCCCCGCCCCCGGCGCATTAAATCTGGGGCGCCCTCCGATCCGGCGCGTGCGCTGCGGCCTCGCCCCCCATCCGCCGAGCTGTGGCCACAGCGCCAAAGCCGCGGTGCTCCCGAGCGGGCGACGCTCTGCGCGCATCCAGCCCCTGCGCGCGCGACCCCCGTCACCCCCGGCCCGGAAGCCGAGCCGCCCTGCGCCGCCCACTGCCCGGCATGAGCCCCGGACGCCGCCAGCCCGGCTAAGATGCAGCGCCGGAACGGGGTCCCCTCCCTCCCAAGCCGCCCGCCCGCTGCGATCCCGGCTCCCGTGCCAAGCGGCGCCCGGCAGCCTCCCGCCCGGTCCGCCCCCTAAAGACCGCGGGCCCTCCGGCGCCCTCCTGTGGCCACGGCGGCGCGCTGCGGCTCCCCGATCCCGCCAGTGCCCTTAAGGGGATCGGCGCCGCAATAGGGGGGCCCTGGGCGGCCAGCGAGCGACGCAGCCTCCTCGTCCGTTCGCCCAGTGGACGCCTGGCCCTGAGACCGGGGAGCCTGCCTGCCTGCCTGCCTGCGCCCAAGCCTGAAACCGCGCCGGGCAGCCCCGGCCCCGATCCCGGCGCGGGCACGGGGCGCCCTCCCGCGATCCCGGCTCCCGTGCCAAGCGGCGCCCGGCAGCCTCCCGCCCGGGCCGCCCGCGGAAGGCATCGTGGTGGTCCCGAGTGGTCGGTGCTCTGGACGCGCCAAGCCCCCTCGACCCCCGTCACCCCCAGCCCGGAAGCCGAGCCGCCCTGCGCCGCCCACTGCCCGGCTCTGAGCCCCGGACGCCGCGAGCCCGGCTAAGATGCAGCGCCGGAACGGGGTCCCCTCCCTCCTGTGCCCCGCGATGCGCACTGCGCCCCGCCATCCCGGCTCCTGCGCCAAGCGGCGCCCGGCAGCCTCACGCCCGGGCCGCCCGCGGAAGGCGCCGGCGCCCCCTCGCCCGCCCGCCCGCCAGCCCAGCCCCCGGGGCGCCCCGCGCAGCCCCGATCCCGCCCGCGCGACGACGTGCCCGGCGACGGTCCCCGCGCCCGATCCGCGCCGCCCGGTGCCGCGGCCGCACTCACCGGGCCCTGCCCCACGGGGCCTCCGCCGCGCCCCGCAGCCTCCTGCCGCCGCCGGGCGCCCCCCGAGTCCCGCCAGAGCCGCCGCGGCGCACCGAGGGGTCTGCCCGGACCGAGACGGCGCGGCCCACGCTCCCGCCAGCACAGCTACGGCGGCCTGCGGGGGCCAAACCTGCGCGGTGCCGCCCGCGCTCCCGACAGCACAGCTACGGCGGCCTGCGGGGGCCAAACCTGCGCGGTGCCGCCCGCGCTCCCGACAGCACAGCTACGGCGGCCTGCGGGGGCCAAACCTGCGCGGCGCCGCCCGCGCTCCCCGCAGCGCGCTGGGGCGCCCTCCTGTGGCCGGTCCCGTCCAGTGCAGCCCCCGGAGATCGCGGCCCGCCGAGGGAGCCCCTGCATTCCAGTCTCCCGACTTTTAGTGCTGTTATTTCTTTTTTGCATTAACTCTTTGTCTATTTCGAAATATTTTATAACATGCAAACAATGGAATCCATATAATATGTAAACGCTTTGACTGATATGACATTAATAAAAATTTTTGAATACATATTTAAATACTTACTGAAAAACCCTGGCAAAAAAGAAAAAAAAAACACACACCTTTGTCAGGCGAGTGTGTTTGCTTTCCACAGATGCTGCTGAGCACGCAGAGAATGCCGTGCAAGAGGGTGCGTTCCCTTTTCTCCCGCGGAGGCCGAGGGGGCAGACGGACAGAGCTGCAATCCAGCGTATGTTGCGTGCGACGGAGGCTCCCCGACGCGGGATGGGGACGGGTTCGCCTCTGCTGCAGATTCGGGGCCAGTGGGTCACTTGTGGCCCTCCAGATGTTGGACTGCGCCCACGTCTGTGCTGAAGACGGGATTAAACAGGTTCCCAAGCTCAAGTCTCTGCCCCCATTGCGCGCAAGGGAGCATCGCAACACCAATGGCAACGCTTTGTCCACATAAAAGGCCTCGCAGGAGGCTGGCACATTCATGGGCTCCGGGAAGGTTTCCCACGTGAGAAGGGTTCGCGGGGCACCTCCCGGTTGGCGAAGACACGCGACATCTTTCCTGGGATTTGCTGCCCTCCTGTGGCCAAACCCGTGAACTGCCGCCTCCGGGTCCGCGCGCAAAATCTTTTCCCGGGATTTGCTGCCCTCCTGTGGCCAAACCCGTGAACTGCCGCCTCCCGATCCACACGCAAAATCTTTTCCTGGGATTTGCTGCCCTCCTGTGGCCAAACCCGTGAACTGCCGCCTCCCGCTCCCCGCAGCCCCTTCAGCACTCACCCAGCGCACGGAGGCGACCAGGTCGGGGGCGAGCCAGGGGGTGATCCCAGGAGGAATCCGGGGTGCTCTGGGCAGCCAGTGCGAGCCCCCCGGCCTGCTGCTCACACTAACGCCACAGCCCTCGGCGGATGGGTCTTGTGGTCCCCCAGCTCTGGAGCACCACGGCCAGGAGGGCAGCTGCACGGGAGAGGGGCAGAGCAGAGACCGTGGCCCCCGCGGCAGAGGGGCTCCTGAGGAGTCTGGGCAGGAGGCTGGGGACATCACTCCTGGCTCCAGGCACGCGGCCCAGACAAGCAAGTGGGAAGAAACACAGGCCTCCGGTTCCGAAAGACCAGCACCTGACATTTTATTTATTGATTTATTTAAAACATTTGTATGCCGCCCCCATTGCAACAAAGCCTCACAGCATAAACGAGGCCCAGGTCCCCCATCCCGAAGCCCGACCCACCCACCAACAGGACCTCCGTCTTGTCTGGATTGAGCTTGAGGAGCTTTTTCTGCGCATCTCAACGTTTCTGCCCATTCTAAACACATTCCAACCATCAAAACCGTGCCAGGGCACCTCGTTTTTCTAACCCTAACCCAGGAATGGTGAACCTTTTAGAGATCGAGCGCCCAAACTGCAACCCAAAACCCACTTATTTGTCGCAAAGTGCCAACACTGCAATGCAACCTGAAAACTTCTTAACTACGAGCAGGCCCACCGTTCGCAGCCCAGCCACAAACGACGGCTTCTCTTCGTGGCTCCTTTGCGAACTGACTGCAGACAAAACTTATTTATTTAGGCTATTTTTATCCCGTCTTTTTTTATACTAATTGTCTCTGGACAGCTTACAATGTGATAAATAAACAATATATACAGCAATCAGCAACAAAACAAAACACGACTGAGGATGTTAATAAAACCAGATTAAAATATTCAAAGTTTAAAATCTCGGGTCAAGAAAAAGGTTCTGAGTAAGGAGAACCATCTAGAAAACCGTTGCCCCCTTTCTTTACTCCAGCTCTTTCTCCCCGTAGCTCAGAGCCCCTTAAATGAGCTTTCCCTCCTGCCCCACAATGGGGGGGGGGCCATTTGTCCTTGCAAACAAACCTATGGGGCAGGAGGGTGGGAGAAGGGCATTCTCTTGCCCTTTGTGGCGCAGAGTGGCAAAGATTTGGCTACTGGAAAGGAACCGTGCAAAACGTCGCAGCGCAGCCTGTGCTTCTGCTCGGGATCTCTGAATTCCCTCAAATGCCACCCCAGAAGGGATCCGCCGGGTTTCTCTGAACCAGGCAAAGAGGCGGGTCCCGTGGATGAACAGCTGATCCTGTCAATTGCCTGTCAGCCCCGTTATCGGGACGGCGGTCAATTAATGATTAATCAAAATGCAGGAGACGAGAAGAAGTCAGACGGAGCAGGCTGACCTCATGGCGGGAGGTGAGTGGGGCAGCCGAGGGTCGGCAAATGGGGGGTGGGGGGCTTGCAAGGGAAGAAGGGCAGCTGTGGGCAGCCCTGAAGTCTCTCCGGCTTGGCTGGCAACCGGGTGGTGGGGCTGCCATACATTTTGGGGTCGATCCCCCCCCAACACACACTCCCCAGGCACTGAAAGAGCGGAAAAGGGCAGCCAGGCACGTCTTAGGCAGAGAAATTTTGGGGAGGGGGCACTGAACCAGGAAAGGGGGCGTTCCTCCATTCTGCAGGACTTTCAAGGACAAAACTGTGGACTTTTTTGTTTGTTTGCCAAAAGGGGGTCAGAGAAGAGATAATTCAGGGGTAGCCTTGCCCTGTGCTACTTCTCCCCAAACTCGGCAGCCTGATTTCTCGAGACGGGCGGGTCTGATCCAGCCCCGGAGAATTTGAGGCTTGGGAGGACCCACGCCCAAGTGCCGATCGACCGCTTCTTGCCTGCATCCGGACGCAGCCGTGGAGCGCTGGGATCGCCCCCTTAAGCGCAGATTTCGGCACGACCCTTCGGAGCATCTCGCCCCGCTTGGCTTCCGAGTTCCCTGCTCTTGGGATCCGCTTTCGGTGCTTTGAAAGCTGCGAGCGAGCAACCCAGGCGAGCTGTGCGGCACTGCCTTGCCGCCTTCCAGATGTGTGAAGCCAAGCACAGCAGCTGCACCCAGGGGCCCCCCAGCTCCTTCTGCGAAGTGGGGTCCTGGAGCTGCGCCCCAAGCCCGTCCCGATGAACCCACTGAAGCAAGCTGACGAGACATCCTCCCCGTGCCCTTTGGCCCTCCACCTCTTGGCCATCCAAAGGTCTTCCACTCCTTCGAAAGGTTCTGCCCTTTCCGCTCGCTGCTCCACGTGTCTGGAGCTGCCTGCCAGAGGGACGGCGTGGCACCATCGTGGCCCTCTTTCCTCCTCCGTTAGGGCCGCCAAGTCCCCACACATGGGGGGCACAAGTTACCCTCAGCCCTCTGGAGCACTGGCTTAGTTCCCCTGTCTCTCTCTTCAACTCTTGGATCAAATGTCCAGTTTTAGACTGGAGTCCTCTTGGGGCAGGGACCTGTCCTCTTTTATTCTGCAAAAGGCCTTCCACTCTGAGGAGGGGGAGGGGGAGGGGAGGAGAAGAGGAGGAGGTCTCCTATGGGGCAGAAGTAGGCAAACCAACAGGGAGGGAGTCAGGGAGGAAAACAGACCTACCCTTTGAGGAAGTTTTTCTCGCAAGGGCCATTGCAACCCCCCCCCCCCCAGCATGAAGCCCCTTGAAGGAGGAGGAGGCCCAGTCACAGGCCTGGGGCACAGAGCCTCCTCCCCCTTGGGGCCTGGGTTCTGTTTCGGAGAACGAGCGGTCCAGAGGGCGGGTCAGAGGTCAGGGGGGAGCAGCCAAAATGCAACCGACTCGCCCTGCTGCGCCTGCTGCCGGAGTCTCCGCTGGGAGGGACCGGGCCTTCCCTGCAGACCCCTTGCTTGGCATCTCCAGCAGGGCTGGAGGCCCTGGACAGTGGCTGCTGCCAGCCCGTGTTGGCAGCGCTGGGCGAGATGGACCCGGTCCGGCCTCACAGCTCCGGCGGGCTGCACCTTAACGGAGGCATTCGAGCAGAAGCCTGTGTTTTTCTTGCCCCGGTAGCACCGGAGTCCTCGGCTCGGCACCTGATGCGCCAGTACTGGGAGGAGCACTCCCGGCAGCCCTCCCTGGAGGAGATGATGCTGGACTCGGGCGCGCAGCAGCTCACCGAGGAGGACACCCCGGAGATCCTGGCCCTCTTGCCTTGCCTGACAGGGAAGGCTGTCTTAGAACTGGGAGCTGGTATAGGGTGAGTGGGGCAGCTGCGGGCTAGGAAGGGCGGGAGGCCCAATGCCAGGAACGAGTGGCCCCCCAGGGCCCCCCAGTACTGCTCCCACCACTACCTCCCCAGAGGCCAAGGATGGGTCCAGGAGCCTCGTCCATGAAGCCCCCAAACATCTCTCACTGTGCTAACTCCGTCAGGATGGGCAGACCATCTGCACATGCTCAGAGGCCCTCTCATTTTCACAACACCCTCCAAAGATTCGGCAATGAAATGCCTTCACGGAGAGGGTGTGGAGAGCTTCTCACTGGGCACTTTCAGGGGTTTTGACACGCTGCTACATCGCACACTGCTGAAGCATGTAAAGGAAGGATAAAGGGGAGAGTGCTTCTGGCCATGTGCAAAGTGTCTTTCTTCACTTTGTTGGCTTTCGCAGGCCACTAATTGGACAGGGAGAATCTGGCTTCTGGTTTTGCAAACAAACCTCGTGCGAAAGGCACGGAAAACAGGCCCAAACACAGAACATTGATTCTGGCCCAGTTGCGCTGCCTGCTGGTTATTTCTGGGCCCAGTTCAAGGAACTGGTTTTGACCAATAACTCCGAGACTGGTTTTCTTGGTGTGGCTCCGCTGAATTTTTCAGCACTAGATTCAGAATTTCCATTTTTTCCTGGTATTTGGCAGCAAATTGTGAGGTTTTTAATCTGGTCTTGCATTTTTCTTTTTGTTGATTGTTTAAACTCTTTGTGTCTAAGGAGGTAAACGATGATCGGCTATAGGTAAATAGCTTTTATAATGCATATTATTCATTTATGAATCGTATTTATATCCTACCTTTTTGCCTGCAAGGTGGCTTATAGAATTCTCCTCCTCCGTTTCATTTTTCATCTTTGAGGCGTTAATCTCGGAAAAGCACTCAGAGCTTCGGATGTTGGCCGGCCTGGAAATGTGATGAGTGAACATGAATGGGGAAAGGTGGCTCAGTCAGAGTTTAAGCCTGAGTCCCAGCATCTTTTTAAGAAATGGAAGAAATTCACGGTACACACCGAGTAAGGCAACCCATGCACTTCTGCATTCTGTGCATGCTCAGAGGAGGGCCAGTCATTGCCTCCACAGTGCTTTCTGCATCTCGGGGCGTCTTCCTCACTCTTCCCGCTGCTGAACTTCTCGGCTCCTTCCTTCACGTCCGACTGACCCATCCGGTCGCGCTTGCGGGACTGAGGCCTCTCCGTTTCTCTTCCAGCCGATTCACGGGGCATCTGGCCGAACGGGGGCGTCGCGTCACGGCCGTGGATTTCATGGACAGCTTCTTGGCGCGGAATCGCGAGGAGAACGGGCACCGATCCAACGTGGCGTTCCTGCAGGCCGACGTTACCAGCCTGCAACTGCCGAGCGAGAGGTGCGGCCCGGTGGCTTGCTCAGTGCCATTGGGGCGCGTGGTGCTTGGACGGGTCTCTGCCCCAAGGGTCATACAATCCAGCACCTGACACGGGAAACAACAGAAGGGAAGGGAAGGGAAGGGAAGGGAAGGGAAGGGAAGGGAAGGGAAGGGAAGGGAAGGGAAGGGAGGCACGGGTTTAAACAGACAATGTCACAGCAGTGTTTCTAGTTTTGGCTATAGGAAAACAGGCATGGTTAAGTTTGGGTATGTGCCCCAATTCTGCTTCCTGGGACCCGGCATTTAATAGACACATTCCTCAGTTTTAAAGTTATTTTTTAATTAATTTCAATTTTAAATTTTAAAAGTTAACAATGTTAATGATCCTCCAGTCGCTCTTGCTTTGTTCTGTTTTGATTTTATTTGATTTACTCGATGTTTATTTGTTGTTTCATACTGTGTCACTTCTGTGGATGAGGTTATTAGTTGTGTTAAATTGTTTTAAATTCCTCTAAGCCGCCCTGAGATATTTATATAAAGGACGGCATACAAAAGCTTTTAATCAATCAATCAAACAAACAATAGAATCCCCCCTTGATTTGAACTGTTAATTGGGGTCACTTTCAAGGGGAATTGCAATGGGGGGGAGATGACCCCCCCAAACGGTGCAATGTTCCCTCCCCCACGCTGCAAATCAACAACAGCACCCATCATCCCCTGCATGGCAATGAAGCTCAGACAGTCTCCAAGACATCCAGATCAGGGTGCAATTGCATTGATGAAAATAAATAATTAAATTAAATTAAATTAAATTAAATTAAATTAAAATAAAAAAGAATTTGGAGTGGGAATGGATTTAGTCGGCTTTATTTTATTTATTTATTTATTTATTTTAAATATTTGTATGCCGCCCCTTGCAGCAGCCTCGGGGCGGCTCACAACCGGGGCGGCTTTGCCTCCTGGGAAAGGCAAACAGATCTGTAAGCCGCCCGAGGCTTTGTTGCAATGGGGGCGGCATAGAACTGTTTTAAATAAATACATAAATAAATTATACTGTTAACGTGTTTCTGCAGATCGTATGTGGGTCTGTGTTCCCCAGGCCTAGTCCTTGGGTGGCTCAGAGCCTTGACTGCCCCGGGCTGAAGCACAGGCGCCCATGTTGGCTGGGGGCAAGGAGGTGCCGTTTGAAACGTGCCCAAATGCACCTTGCGGGCGAATTCAGGATGCTGCAGCTTCCCCTCCTGAAGGCGGAACTCAGCCGGCATCTCTTGACCGCCTCCCGCTCCTCTTCCCTGCCGTAGCTTTGACCTCATCTTCTCCAACTGGCTTTTCATGTACCTCTCGGATGCGGAGCTGACCAGCGTCGTCCGGCAGATGCTTCTCTGGCTACGTCCAGACGGGCATCTCTTCTTCCGGGAGTCCTGTTTCTATCCGTCAGGTCAGTAGTCCAATAGGTGAGGGGCCTGAAAAAGGGAATCAGTTCTCAGTAAGCTTTAGGACCTGGTCAGTGACGGAGGGTGCTGCTAGGCCTGTGCTCACGTGGCCCCGGCCCCAGATCCGCTTTCCGTGGCCCCAGATCCGCTTCCCGTGGCCCCAAGCACCCGCTGGTGCCAGTAGATTGTTTCCTCAGCTTAATTGCCACACAGTAGAACTTCCCCTAAGAGAAGAAAACAAGATTCTAGTCCTCATGGCTCTTAATAAAGGGCTGATTTCAGCCACTGGCCTATTCTTTGTTGACCAGCAATGGCCATCCAAGTTTTTGGCCAGATGGGGATCGTGCCTCCTTCCTAGCTCCCGGAAATGCCAGACAACCTGGAGGTGGGCACAGGTTACGCAGGTGTCCTTCCCCAGAGCTCTGCTGGTCTCTTCCCCCCCAGGAAACAGCCCCAGGCGCTTCAACCCCACGCTGTATCGGACACCCGCGGAGTACAGTCGCCTCCTTACCTCGGCACACGTGACCGCCGGAGACGCTGCCTACGGATTTGACATCGTCATGTCCCGATCTGTGCAAACCTACATAAAGGTAAGCCTCTTCCCTTTTCCTCTTAAATGACAGAGCTCTGGAATAATTAAATTACTGCCGGGAAGCTTCCGTGTATTTGCAGAACCAATACATGAGGGCATCCCCAAAACCAAAGGTTTGGCATTTAGCAAAATGGGGTTCTAACTGCCGCCAGTGGGCTTACTTGGGTACAACAACGTTAGGGACTAGAAACTGGAATGTTTTAAAATGAAATGAACTGCACTGCCAAGGTTCCCCTTTATTTCTTTAATATTTAGGATGCTGATCCTTGCATGCTTACCCACACACACAAATATTATTTTACTAAGCGGAGGATTTCACCCTGATTTATCATGGGGGAACTGAAATCCCCTAATTCACATTCTGTACTGCAGTTTACACACGAGTAGTCCTATACTTTAGTCCTGCTGGAAGATTGTCACAAAGTGTCTAGTCTAAATAGTCCCCAAATTTCAGCTTCTGGCCTTTTTCAGCATTTTTTCTATAAACCATGAAATTTCCAGGACTTGAAAAGATCCCCAAATCTTCATAAGAATAGTTTTATGGGGTACTTTTATACCCCAGACCAACCGAATGCAGGTCCTTTAGGTCCCTTCTGAAAGCTAATATAAAAAAGAGGCGCTTTTGTTTGGGGTTGAAAATAACCCCAGGTACAAGTAATGCTAATATTTTTAATTGTGAGCCGCCCCGAGGCTTCGGCGAATGGGGCGGCATAGAAGCTCCCTAAACAAACAAATAAAATTATTGATCAGTGACTAGTGCTACAAAGACGACCTCTCAAAGAGCTTTACAACAGAAACTTCCAAGATACAACGATCACGTTAAAAGCGGAGAATACGAAATGCCTCGGTTAAAACTATTTCAAACCAAAAATAAGTTTTAGATTGTGCATTGTTTTATATTGTATTTTTTTGGTATGTGTTGTTAGCCGCCCCGAGGCTTGTTTGCAAGGGGGCGGCATATAAATTTGTAAAATAAATAAGCAACCCAGAGCTAAGCTCGCTTAAAACGCTGACAGCCAGAAACAGGGCAGCACAATCGGCTGAGGACAACCTGAGGAGGTCGCCAGCCAGGCGCTCCCTGCGTGATACACCCCGTCTTGCCGATGTGCTTTTGCAGAGGAAGCAAAACCGGAATCAGGTGTGCTGGATTCTCCAGAAAGTTCCCCGGAACTATGAGTCAACCCGGGGATACGACACTTTCCAGAATTTCTTGGACAATGAGCAATATGCCTTGCGCAGCATCCGCCGCTACGAATGGATATTTGGGGCCGGGTTTGTCAGCACTGGAGGTCTGAGCACCACCCAGGTAAGTGGCCGACGGGAAGGTGGGGACAGAATCCGGGAAAGTGGATTTCTATCGTTCTCTTTGGGAATTATAGTTTCCGTTTCGTTTCATGTCACCGGCATCCCCAGTTTTTCCCCAAGGATCCCAAAGTGGCTACGAGACCCTCTTTTTCGCCTAATAAATCCAAACAACAACCCTGCAAGATACATGCACTGAGAGTCACTGAGTTACCCAAAGCCACTTGGCAAGCTTCATGGCTGAGAGGGAATTTGACCCCGGATCCTGCGTGCCCAGTCTAATATCCTGACCGCTGGATTTTGAGTCCTCGTATTTGGTGCTCCACATTTCTGAATTCACACTCAGTGCAGCTCCTCCAATTCCTGAATTCCATCACACACATGGCTCAGAACCTGCATAAGGGCCTAGAAACATGTATGGGGGAAATGAATCCATCCAGACATGCAAAAGACACCCCTAATATTATGGCACCCTGGAAGCCACCTAGGTTGTCCCAGTGCAGTGGTAAAGAGCTGCCCACCAGGGCTGAAGCCCTAAATTGTTCTCCTGGAGCCCCCGCCCCACAACCTGCTGCTCACTCACTGAAATAATATGCAGGGGCCCTCGAAATGTGTTTCAGCCGAGCCCCAAAGTAGCTGGCTTTTAGCCCACATGTCCTTCCCCCTCCTTTCTGCCAGACGTTTGCTCTGAGATCAAACGTTCTCCTTTACCTCGCCTCCCCTTTTGCCAAACTGTGTTGTCCCAGCAGACAAAATCCCTGAACGACACACCCAGGCTCTGGAACAGCAGAACGTGTAAATTAGCATGTGCAAAAACCAGCTTTTATTTTTGGTCCTGTAGTCCAGGCCGTCGTGGTGCTCAGCACTCCCGATCTTCCGCACGAGTCTTCGGGGAAGGTGCCCAGGAAGGACTGGAGGTTGTGTCCGTAACTTCCCCATTTTTTTTGTAGGAACTGATGCGCATGGTGGATTTCAAACCGGGTCAGCGGGTGCTGGATGTGGGGTGTGGAATCGGTGGAAGCGATTTCTACATGGCCAAGGTACGGATGCAACTCCAATTTCTGTGGCTGATTACTAAACATCGCAATTGTGATCTTGGTCACCATGTGTGCTGTGTTTTGGAGAGTACAAATGCTCTGGAGCTTGCTCTCCGTTCCAGGACACCAAGACAGGAAGGAGAGACGCTAACAGATTCACCTGGGAAATTGGTAGGAGATGGGAAAAGTTTTCCGATTTCCACTGGTCAGGCAAAAAGAACAGAAAAGCACTTTCTTCTTAAATGGGTTCAGTTTGTGGAACCAAGAGTTTCTGAACAAGAAAGAAAGGGGTATAGTAAACAGGAAGAAAGAGGCCATGGGGAACAGATCTCCCTTCGTAGGTCCAATTTAAGACATTACGAAAAATGCATTTGTAGGTAGGAGGTACCAGCTTGTGAGTTTACAATGGATAATATGCAAATATGATATCAACGGTACTCTTGATTTTGAATGAATTAGAATATTCTACAGCTCGGGAAGAAAGTTTGGAGGAAAACCAAGGAATGGTGAATTGTGTGCAGGGAGCTAAGTGGTTAGTTCTGGCACGGATCACACAGTTTGGGGTTCAGACGTTGTGATCCATGAACCTTGATCCTTGGCATGAACCTTGATCCTTGGCATGTGTAGGCCTCCCAAGCCGCTCGCTGGCGGATATCAGGATACCATCCACTGGTCCTAAACGCTTTGCTTGCCTCCTCAGGAGTTTGGCGTGGAGGTTTTGGGCTTGGATCTCTCCCGCAACATGGTGGAGCTGGCCCTGGAGAGAGGACAGAAGGAACCAGGTGCCCAGGTAAAGGCCAAGCTGCGGGAATGATCCTGCGATCACTGGGGCGCACGGCTGGAGAGGAACGTGGGAGATCCGACTCCTAGTTCCCGCTGGGCCATGACACTCGCATTGCGCCAGGCTCCAATTTTCAGGCCAGCCTACCTCACGGGGCCGTTGTGTGGCTGTTCGCGCGAGTCTTCAAGCAGGCGCAGAACCTCAAAGCAAATCCAGCAGCCGTGGGGTCCAAATCCAGCCCTCTGCCATTTCCAAGGCCCGTCCCTTCCGTTCCCTCCCCTGCCTGGACCACCCAATGTTCGGTGATTTTGTCCCGTTTTCACTTTCCGTCTAAAAGGTTGGAATGTCTCACCCACCTTAATTCCCGGTGGGAAGAGGTGTCATTTGTGGAAATTTGGGTGCATCCGCCACTGGAATAACCCTGATTTAATGTCTTCAAGGACATGGGCCTGAAGACTTAAAGCAGAGATCTCTGAGTGCTTCCCATATGTTACCTGGTGTGACGGGGGGCCGTTTTGGCGTTACACCTCAGGGGCCGCTGTTTTCTCGGCCGTGTGCTTTAGGTGCAGTTCGAAATCGGCGATGCCACTCGGAGGACATTTCCGGAGGGCTTCTTCGACGTCGTTTACAGCCGAGACACCATCCTACACGTGGCGGACAAGAATTCCCTCTTTGGAAGATTCCTGGTGAATAGATCAAGCTGCCCACAAAGAAGAAATTTGAGGAGTTTTGGAAGGGTAGAGAATCCAGTTTCCAGTGCCGGGCTGGCCTGGAGCTGACGAATTCTTTGGGCTGGGAAAGGGTTGTCCATCCCCTTTAGGGCTTGTATCTTCTCCCGTTTGCAGGATCCTGACTCAATGGAAAACAAAATGAAAATCGTGCCCACCCCGCAACAGGTAGCCAATTCCCCCAGATAAATGCACAGTGTCAGTTGTCAACAGCCTCGTATCTATTTCCCGTAGTTATGGCTGAAGCCTGGAGGACAGCTCCTCATTTCGGATTATTGCTGCGGGCCTCGACCCTGGTCGAAAGCGTTCACCGAGTACGTGAAACAGAGGGGGTACAGCTTGCTCACACCCCAAGAATATGGCCAGGTATAGTATGCGGGGCCAATAAATACCCCAAACAAGGCAAAACCCCCAAACAAGTCGGATGATGTACATTATTAAAATCGTGGCTCTGAGTTCTGGGTTCAGAAGAATGATGTGGAACAGCCCTTCCTGGACTGTACCATTTCAATGCCAGGGGAGTGGGGTGGGGTCATTTTTTAAAACCTCTCCGATTTTTTGGGCACTGGGGTGAAGGAGAAACCCATGCATGAAGCTCTGATGGAGAAACAAGCACAGTTTCTCCAGGTGGGGAACATGGAAAAACAGTCCGCACGCAAATGTGCACACCCCACCATCTCTGCAAAATGGTCCTGCTAAGGAAGGACAATGCCAGGCCCTTGCTGAGCCGTGTTTGAAGTGCAATTTGGCGGACTGTCCGAAAGACGGCAAAACCAGTTCAGCGGGGGGCCAGGGATGCCTCCGGACAGTGCTTAAAAGAAAAAAAAAGTGCCAGAATTCATGTCGTGGGGTCACACTTTTACACTGAAAAAGATTTTCAATTCACCAACTTTTTTTGAAATAAAGAACTTATTTACCTTTTGCACGTAGCCAGTCACTCTACACACACACAAACATAGTGGTCGCCACCGGCAGTAAGCACTCAGCGCGCGACCACAGGGCCGATCCCAAGCCAAGCAGCATCCCGAGCCGAGCAGCGTCCCGAGCCGAGCAGCGCCCTCGCAATCAGTGCCGACAATCAGCGCCGATACACAAGCAGCCCGCAGGCACTACGTTAATGATTTTTGCCGCCGACCTGCTACGCCCAATAGGGCGATTCACAATCACTTGGAAAAATCCGTCAAAAAATGGTGCTGGAACGCTGTTCCGGTGCGTTCTATGACAAAAAAAGCCCTGCCTCCGGAGATATTTCAGCGGCGGCTGGATGGGCATCTTTCGGAAAAGGTGGACGTGCCGTCTGAGTGACGCATTCCACACACAGTTCCGCTAGACGACTTTCGAGGTCCCTTCTGATTATATGGCCCTGTTCTCCTTGTCCGGCTCTTTGGAAGGGCTTGGCAGCTTTCCGAAGTGGGATTTCTAATATGCGGGTGCCTTTGGAGGTGGCGGTGGGTTTACTCTTGTGTGTAACGTGACTAATTTTTGACTACGGTGCTTCGCAGAGTAAGCCCCGCGCGTTCTTATTCTAGGCCCCAGGCAGCCCAAACAGCTCTGGGAAGCCATGTTCCAGGGGGGCCTGGAGCCAAAAATGTGAACGATCTCTTGTGACTCTGAGCTCCACACAATTTCTGCAATTAAACCGAGCTGTTGGGGAGCCATGTCAAACTTTTACATGGGGGCGGGGGGCAGAAAAATCCAGAAACCGCAAAGGATTGGTGGTTGAGGGAAAGGGCGCATGGCCAGGGAAGGGACAGCACGTAGCCTCCCGTTGAAGCTTGGAGGGCCAAATTCGGCCCCCGGGCCTGAGGTTTTGCATCCCCGCTCCAGAGCCGGCAGGCTTGATTTGTGTTAAGTGCCGGGGGGGGGGGGTGCAGTCTGGCTTCCCAGTGTGCAAATGGTTTGTAGGATGAGGGCAAAGTCTGGCACCAACCTTCCTGGGACCTTGTGACACATTTCAGTATATGATACTAGACTTCATAAACTGCCTTTGGAAGGCAAGATGAAGTAGACTGTGAGGCTGCGGATGGATTTTGCAATTTGGGCAGGCTGTTCACCCATCCCTGTCCTACCAGGTACTGGAGGAGGCTGGGTTTGGTCAGGTCCAGGCCTTGGACCACACAGAGCGAATGGTCTTGGCTTTGGCTCAAGAGCTTCGGGAGCTGGAGAGAAGCCGGGAGCAATTTGTGCAGGTGGGTGAGGAGACTGGGGCAAAACCGGCCTGGAACCAACCTTCCCTTCCTTGTGGGGCTCAAGAGCGGGATATTTTGGGCAGGGAGAGTATCAAAGAAACGTAGAGTGGTCAGAGCCCCTAGGACAGCATCCTGCAATCACACGTCCCTTGATGGGTGGGGTAGAAATTTAATAAGTAAATTATAATAAATGATAAAAATCATATTTTGAAGGGTTTTAATTGCCTAGGGAGATTTGGCTAGAAATATACTGCATGCCACCAACAGCTCCAAATATAGGACTGTTCTTTATAAAAGAGGACACCTAGGTACCCTGGAGTTACCCTAACCCAGTGATGGCTAACCTTTTCGAGACTGAGTGCCCAAACTGCAACCCAAAACCCACGTATTTATCGCAAAGTGCCAACACTGCAATAAAACCTGAACACTGAGGTTTTCGTTTAGCAAAAACAGCTCCCATATCCTTGGCAGTGCACTGACCGGCCATGCGAAAGCTCGGACGAGTAGCGGCTCGTGACGTCATCGCCTGGCACCGCTGCTCCTTTCCGAACATGCGCATGGCCCCGATGTGCGCTGTTACCTGATGCTCGGCTGCCGGGGCGATGCTGGGGCGACTGGGCTCGCGTGCCAGCGGAGAGGGCTCTGTGTGCCCGCTCTGCCACGCATGCCACGGGTTCGCCACCCCTGCCCTAAATTCTCACCGTCCGCCCTTTGTAGTGAGAAGGGCTTTTGACACCTGGGATGCGGGAAACAAACGAGAGAAAAGCAGCTACGGTTTTCCTGTCTCTGCCTACTGGGAATGTTAAATTTTCTGCACCCACATCACTGACCCTTTCTTTGTCTCCCCACCCCAGGAGTTCTCAGAGGACGAGTTCAAGGCGATGACCTCCGGATGGCAGGAGAAACTGGAGCGCTGTGCGGATGGGGACCAGCGGTGGGGGGTTTTCTATGCTCGGAAACCCCAGAAGGGTTGCTGATGACCGGAGACAGCAAAGCTCTGGCCAGCCTCTGACTGTTTTGCACAGCTCAGCTCAGCAATCGTGAATGTTTGTAAGTTTGCATGGTTTCCCCTTTTCTTGCCTGGTCAAGTTTTGGGCCTGGATTCCTCCCCCTGGGTTTGGAATAAACTTTAGTTTCCAGTCTAAATTTTTGCTTGGCCTAGCATTTGGATTACTTGTCTTTGAGTCATACCTGATCTGTCTGGAACAGATGAAAGCATCGCTTTTCCCCGTCTTTCTCTCTCTCTCCCCCCCAAATTGCCCAAACATACTGACAGTGAGAAGACAAACTCTCACAATTTCTTATGTACAGAGATGCTACGCTCCCACATACATCGATACAAAATGCCCCAACCCGCTGTGAATACAAGCAAACCTGCCCTAGCACCCATTTCAGCCAAACAGTCAATGCTTGCGCACTTAGATGAACATGAGGGCTTACGCGCTTATTGCTTCACTGCATTAAAATTGTTCCTCTATAACTCCTCTTGCTTACAGGACTTTCACACAGGATAGGTTTATGCAGGAGGGCCAGAAAAATGTGTAGGACCTGTGTTTGCAAGCCCAGTTCAAAGGGCCACACAGTTCCTGACCCTTCCCAGGTCTGGCTCATTTCAAGGCATGGGTGGAGGAAAAGACTTTCACGCACATGTGAAACACAGAGAGACAGAGCTTACGCACAAACAACAATGAACTGTCACAAACAGGGAACATAAAACTGTACGCAAACCCCAGTGCAAACATGTACTCACGCGTGTAGATCTTGCCTGGTGCACCAATACCGTATTAGCCAGCTTTCTCCCCACCTTGATCCAAAGTGACAACCGGTATTCCATCTGCATAGGATGCTTTCGCAGGTGGTTCAGCCAGTGCCAATCACATGATGGGGCCAGTTTAGAGTGGCATCTCCGAGTCAGGCTGGACCGTGCCGCTTTACACAAAAATACCAGGCGCTTCCGCGACAGCCCTGCAGGTGCCGCCCACGGCCACCCACACCACCCTCATGTGGAGGCGTCCATGGGTAGTAAGCCGGGATTCGGAAACCCCCATGCTTCCTGGGCGCCCGTAACGAAGTCCGCATGCTATGAGGTTCTAAACCAGATCTAATCGCTTTGGCCCACCTGCGAAACGGATGAGATGCCCAGTATCTGTGCTCCCACAATGGGGAGAATCTCGGCCGGACTTACCATCTCTTCCTCCCAGGATTAAGGGTTCAAATTACCACTCTACACGACTCTGGTGCGCCCGCAACTGGAGTATTGTGTTCAGTTTTGGGCCCCTCATTACAGAAAGGATATAGCCAGGTTGGAGTCAGTGCAGCGTAGGGCCACAAGGATGGTGGCCGGTTTGCAGGGGATGATGGGGTATGAGGCGAGACTGAGGGAACTGGGTCTCTTCAGCCTGGAGAAGAGGAGACTCAGAGGGGATCTGTTGGCAAAATACAGGTATGTGAGGGGCTGTCACATGGAGGTGGGGAGAGGCCTGTTCTCCCCTGCAGAGGAAGGCAGGACGCGCTCCAATGGAGCAAAGCTCAGGGAGCCAAGGTTCAATTTGGATGCCAGGAAGCACTTCCTGACAGTCGGGACCCCAAGGCCGTGGAATGGGCTCCCACGGGAGGTCGCTGAGGCCCCATCGGTGAGGGTGTTCAAAGACGGGCTGGACATGCACATGGTGGGCATGTCGTGAGCGGAGCCGGCTGGTGCCGGAGGCCGGACTAGATGGTCCGGGAGGCCCAGAATCTCGGTTTTCAGTTTGGGAGAAGGAAATAAAAACTCGGCTTCATGGGGAAGATCAGACGTTCCACCCTCCACTGCTTTATTGCCCGAAGCCCCACGATTTCCTGCAGGAGGCTAACGATAACGTATCACTGAGCAGAGGCAAACTCTACTGTGAGGTTTCAATACAAGCACAGAGCATTTTATACTCTCCCGGTCACATATGCAGGTACAGAACAATTAATGGCAGGACAAGGAGAATCTGAGATCATCCTATACAGAACAGATAAAGAAGATCAGCCAAACATACAAGTGACCGTAAAATTACAATATTTCTAATTGCAGTGTACGGACATGTCAGTTGAATAAACTCCAGAAACTTGAACCCAGCTCCGGGTCCGCTTAGACATGTAAATTCAAGCTATTGAGAAACCATTCCTGAAATCATAAGCTCATCTGTTTTATATTCTGTTATCAGGAATTAGTTATGAGTTATGAATCTGCACCTTTCTGCTCTGAGCTAGCTAGCTAAATACTTCTTGGTAAACTCTGAATTCCTGAAGGGACTACACAATTTCATTGCAGCATGATTGTGTATTCAGCCAAATGGAAAACCAAATTTTTCCTGTCTGCTCTCGCCCATAGCCACAGGGGAGAAGAAGGCCGAGAGGGGAGGGGAAGGAATGCCATTTTCTTAAGGCAACACCAATATTAAACAGTGACTTGGCTTGGAAAGCCGGTGCTTCTGAGAAAGAGTGCGGGTTTGATTTTGTAAGGCAAAGCAATGGTTTTCTGCCAGGATTTATCCAGCTTTTCCCAACGCTACACAAAAACTAGGAGCACGCAAAAATTCTCACTGCCCCCAGGCTGTCTTCCCCATTTCCAGTACTTATGAACAGGAAGTGTGTCGGTTGCTGGACATGCAAATAGTTTTGAGGCGAGTGCTCAGGATGAGAGGAACAGCTTCTACCCGTATAAAATGTCCTTGCCCACCGAAATCCTGAAAACAGACTGAGCACTGAACACGCTACTCGAGTAGTTCTACTCCTCCTATGATAGCGAAATATACATTTCTTTTTAAACTCGAACCCCAGTTTTAAAATTTGCCCCTACACTACAAAAATCCCATTTCAGCGCATGTTTTAAGTGAGCGAATGGGATGAGGAGGCTGCAATGCAGCGAATTGGCCACCGGAGGGCACTCCGGTGATTTCAATCAGCAGAGAGCAATGCGCGGTAGTGGCCACAGGAGGGCAGCCCAGAGCCAGTTCTGGGAGGAAATGGGGTGCCCCGTGTGGTCGATGCCATGTACTGCAGCCTGCATAGTCCCTTAGGCTGGTTAACGTTTATTATCATTATGTATTATTATTTGTATTTACATACCACCCGAACAGCCCAGAGGGGTAACATCACAGCCATTAATCTGGGCTGCCCTCCAGTGGCCAATGCCACCAACTGCAGCCTCTTCATCATCATCATCATCATCATCATCATCATTATTATTATTAAAACATTTATAGGCCGCCCCATCGCAACAAAGCCTCGGGGTGGCTTACAACATATACTAAAATACAAAAATAATAATGCAAATATTAAAATAATACAAATATTAAAATAATTTATCCCCCCCCCCCAATTCATCCCTTTAGCCCAGTTAATACCTCAGGTGCTGAAACCTGGCTGCCCTTTCGTTAAGTTCCCAGAGTTGGCCCTGGGTTGCCCGCCTATGACCACTACTCCTGCTGTCCCCTTATGCCATCCATAATACATACCATATTATACATTGCATGCCACCACCATATGGAGCGCCCAGGAGGTGGAGCCGATCTTAAGGACAATGTACGGAAGAAATTTCTAAGAGTTACCCAGCACTTGAAACAGCCGGGGTAGCCCAAGATACGTTGCTGCTTGGGGCAAGAACATGCTCCCTCCGCCACGGTTCCCATGAGCAAAAGTCACCAGGGGTGGCCAGGAGAAGCTTCCTTTGGCCTGGCTAACGAGGAACCGCCCCTTCCTCCACCTGAAGGCAGCTGGCTAATCACACACAGGTCTGTCTTGTCAAGATATTAGTCCTCATTGTGCTGCCAGCCACCTGAGACATCGCTGCTCCTTTGTCCACCCAGCAAGGAAATGTTGTGCTGTGCTCCCTGGATTCACAGCAAGCTTACTACCTTGGGTATGTGTCCCAGGGACCCGGCTGTGTTTAGCATAAGAGAAGATCGAGAGGCAGTGTAGGGCAGTGGTTAGAGCAGGGGTGCTGAGCCTCTCTCAGCCTGAGGGCCGGATTCCATGCTGAAGCCGCTCTCTGGGCCTCATTCCAGGGATGGGCAAGGCCAGAGGCCAGAGGGGCAGGGCCAAGATGCACGAAATGCCGGCTGCTGTACCTTAAAGCTCCCCCGAAAGCAGCATTCCAAGTTTTGGGAACGCACGGGAGGGGATGGCAGAAGCCGAGCAACTACCGCACACCCGGGAATTGTGGGGAAGGCAGTGGAGCCAGGGAAAGGCGGCTCAGAGCCCTCTCCAGCCTGCCCACACGGTGCTGAAGGTGACAGTTTCAACCCGCAAAGGGAGAACTGTGGTGGCGTTTCTAAGCAATCTTGTGTGTGCGCAGGCAGAAAAGTCGTTTTCTTTCCCAGCCTGCATCGAGGCACATAAATGACCCGCATGCAAACGGTATGCAAAGCGGCCGCTTCTCCTGGGCCACTCCGGTCCCCACGCAGCAGGCGCTGGGGGAATGGGTGCCGGCGAGGTCGCTTCCCATCCCGCACCCCCCTTCCCGGCGCAGCTGTGCGGACGGCGCTCTGCCCCGGTTTCCTCCGGATTCTTTGACTGTCTTGCCCCCTGCCCTGCAGCTGCTGCATGGACCAGATCCGGAGGGAGCCGGAATCCGGTCTGTGCTGCCCTCTCCTGCCCTCCGGAGCGTCCCATCCCTGGGAGAACAGGAAACGAGGCAGCTGATGGGAACCAAAGAATGGGAAACATCAGCCTGGGAGAGGAGGGGGCTGCAGTAGCTGTGCTTCTCTGAGGAGGCTGGGGAAGGAGAGGGGTGGGCGCAGTCCCCCGCCGCATCCACCTGGTGTCCCGCTTTTCGGAGAACGGTCCTCCAATGGGGAGACTGGCAGCGGCGGTCCTTGCTTCAAGGAGACGCCCGGTCCAAACGCAAGGATGTGCACGGATGGTGCGAGCTGCAAGGTTTGGAGGGTCCTCGGTTAAGACCACCCCCTATGGGTCCCCTTGACCTCCCAGTACACAGAGGGCAGGTAGTGGGGTCATTCTCTACACCTGTCCAGGTGCAAAGAGAGGCCTCTCGGTTCTTCCTTCCTTCACCTTTCCTGGAGATGCTGGGGGTTGAACCCGGAACCTTTTGCTGAGCTACAGCCCCTCCCTGGAATGTGCAAAGTGTCCCATTCTCTCCAGATGTTGGATCAAGATCCCTCTTCTCTGACGTCAGACCCCGGCTCCATCCAACACATTTTGTCAAGGCAGGTGGGCTTCAGTCTCTCTCTGAGGTTTCAGGCAGGAAATCAAAGCATGTAGGAACTCCGGAACCTTCTGCAGACAGCCACCTAAGATTCCAGTCCTCATGGAGGCAGGTGGAGCCTCCGGACTCACCACGGGGCACCTCTCCCCCAAGCCAAAGAGGACAGGAAGGAGAGGGAATATCACTCATAGACAAAGGTCAATGACAGCTTATAACCCCGGCTGAATCTGCAGGCAGGCTGGACCTCAACCTCGGGAAGAGAGGTCCCAGCTGTGCCTGTGGGTCAGCTTGGCTCCTGGCCTCTGGAACACGGAGCGGGCCCAGGGCGTGTGCCTGCTATGGGGACCGAAGGGATGAGCTCACCAGAATCTTCCAGGGCTGACTCACCTCCCTGGAGCCTGCCCGTCACCCACATCCACCTGGCTCCAATCACGCGCTCCAAATGTCTTTTTCCCACAGCCGCTTTCGCGCCCCGAGACGCAGAGCTGCAGCCGGCCTCGTGCCGAAGAGCCGGCGCCGTTTCCGCGGCCTTCAGAAGGCGCTTGGCAAAGGTCCTTGGGAGGGACACGCGGGGGCAAAGCGAGCAACGGGTTAAAAGGAGCAGGACTTGCCACTGTTCACCTTTTCTTCCAGCGAGGCGAAGCCTCCAAGGATCTGCGCAGGGAGGGGGATTCGCCAATTTGTTTGTCAATGTGCTGGCGCTGCCGCTGGCCAAGTTTGCTGACGGCAGCGAAGGGTTTCTGGTGGTAAGAACAAACGGGCCTTGCAAACGGCTGCGGCGGATGGAAGCGGATGCACAGCGATCCACGAGAGGCGGCTGAGCCAGGCTCGCGGTGGGCAGAGTGCGTGAAAAGGTCCGCCCGGTTTGTAGCTACTGGCGGGCGCAGCGCTAATTCCACATGAGATCTTACCAGGAAGAGATTAAATGCCACTTTCCCAGACTGTACTGCACTTGCTGGGTCAGAGAGCCAGTGTGGTGCGGGGGTGAAGAGCCCGGGACTGGGACTCAGGTGATCCGGGTTCGAGTCCCCGCTCGGCCATGGAGCCGACTGGGTGACTCTGGGCCAGGCACAGACTCTCAGCCCGGCCTCCCTCACAGGGTTGTTGATGTGGGGATAAGATGGAGGAGGAGAATGATGTCAGCTGCCTTGAGCCCTTTGCAGGTAACAGGCAGGATATAAATCGATATAAATAAAAATGATGTTGGGAAAGGTGCAGAATAGCACAGGCAGGGCGGTTCAGTCCGGAGCAGCTCCCCTGCCAGGGAAAGTTAAAACATCAGAGTTCAGCTCCGTCTGTAGTGTTTACAGTGCTTGATGGACACATGAGAGGTCCATGTTTTAATCCGCACTTGGTCTGGAAGCGCACAAAGTGACTTTGGGCCAGTCACAGACTCTCAGCTCAGCCTACCTCACAGGGGTGTCGTTGGGGAGATAAAATGGAGAGAGGGAGGACGAACCGGCTGTAAGCCAACTGGAGTTCCTTGCAGGAGAAAGAGTAGAAATAGAATAAATAATAAATATTAAAATAACCTCCTTCTTTGGAGTCACAGGTACAACCTGCCCTTGGTTGAGCTGTGACCGACTTAAGTATCTTTGATTTCAGCACGTCGACTCTGAGCACACGACAATCTGTTGCTGATTTGTGAATCACCCCATGCCTTGCATCAGAGCGCCCGCGTCAGCTTTGCGCATGCTCAGAGGCTGTACTCTCAAGGGTCGCTTTGTCCTTTCCCAGCCTTGACCTCCGTTTCTTGGGCCGAGTCATCGCATGTTTGGAACTTGAGCGAGGGCTTTTGGCTGCATCCCTTCCCTCCACCCCTTCGAAGCGACGCAACTTGAACTGCGTACGCGGAACATTTTTCCCGAGGATGCCAACTCTGCTTGCCATATGTTTTCTCGGTCTCGGCGCTTGCCGTCATCTGCAGCTTAAATCAGGTTGAAGTACTCTGGAGCGGAGCTGCCATAAATTCTTCCGTTGGTGGACCATCCCTGAGAGACCGCCTGGGAGGACAGGAACAGAGCCTTCTTGATAGGGAAATCACATGCTCCACGATGGCTCTCCAGCTCAGCGGAGCTTTTCCCCGTCGCTCTGGAGGGACACAGGCCGCACGGCCCGAAGCCTTTCCCTGGGAAGCCCAAGCCCCCGAGAAACACCGACCCGGACGGGCCACGGGGCACGGTGCTCCCACCTCACGTCTTCAGCGCTGCCCGACTTTCGTGCTTGCTTCTGCTCCGTATCTGCTCCAGGGATGGATGAGATCACGCACCCCGGTTCCAACTGTATGTCACACGCATGTGAGGTTCTGCCCCAGTTGCGAAAGTCGGAGAAATGAACCCAAAAGAGAAAAACCTCCCTTTCCCCCACCCGTTCAGAGCTGGCATAACGACGCCCAGGCTTTGCTCAAGTTTCTGGGTGTGCATTACACACTGGGTCGTGCGAATGGTGTAAGCGGGGACAAAGAGCACCAGGGTGTTGGGTCCGGAGGAAGGGATGCTGATTGTGGGCACGTGGAAAAGCCCTGGGGCGAACGCGTCCTGCTAGGCTCACGTCCCGTTCCTCGCGAGGGATGTGTTCTAAGCGTAACCAGATTTGGAGCCGGGCCAGAGTTCGACGCATCCGGGCCGGCCTGGGCCATGCGCCACGCTGGCGCTGGGGGTTTGTTTGTTTGCTTGTTTCTGCTTCTTGTGCATCCCTCCACAGCTGCCAGCGATTCCTTTCCGCAGCCCAGACGCAGGCCGGGATTAAGTATCGCTAGGGATCGCCTCGTCCGCGCACGTCCTGGGCCCTTTCGGAGGCCACAGACTTTGGCGGCTGCGGGAGAACTTAAACTCATGCAATTTAGGCCCCGCTTAACCTTACTCCTGAGACATCCTGCCCACCCCCACGCAGCCTAAGCCCGACCCAGTTTTGTGTGCCGTGAATCCTGCTCCGTCCATTATTACTCCTCCGGATCATTTGCTCAGGATCAGGGTCGGTTACTTCTCAACCGGAGACTCACACAATTTAGCCTCACTCAGACTAAGTCTTGCCTACCACCACGCAATGCACCCCGGCCTAATCTCACCCAGATTAAACCCTGTTTAGCCTCGTGCAAATGGAATAGTTCAGTTTTGCACCAATAAAACTCTTTGGCCTCGCTCAGATTAAAATCCTGATGACTTTGCCTCCAGCTCTGGCAGAGGGGACGCTGGTTTTGCGCAGCCCTAACTGGAGATGCCGGGAAGTGATTTGTGGAAATGCTGCATGGATGGTACAGTCCTCTTGAGAGGAAAGAAGTTTCTAGTCCTCATGGTTCTGAAAAAGGGGCTGGTTTCTATAAAAACATAGGAAGCTATCCTATACAAGCTTAGACCATTGGCTGGCACAGCCGACAACAATTCCACTGAGACTTGAACTGGCTGCAGAGAGGATCAGGCACGAATAAAAACCCTAGAATGTTTTATAAACAAAACCCATCCGCTACCAATTAGTGCTTCTCCTGAACTTATACGACCACAAACAACCCACAGCTCACAACCCAGCGACAAACCACGGCTCCTTTTCAAGGCTGTCTGTCATTCACAAACCGTGAATTGTTGGTGAGGCTGAACAGAGCAATTCAAGGATGTTTGCCCAAAGCAGGAGCATCTCAGGTTGTTAGAACCTGTTCATCTGGGGTGGGGCAGAGCTGGTTCCTCCAGCCTCGCATTAGCCTTAATTGCTGGTTTGTCTCCGTCTCCCCCCTCCCACCCCACAAGAAATTTCCAGCTTTTGGCTGCATGAAGCCCATGGCAGGGGAAGATGTGTCAGGACCACACCCCTGGGGGCATTGCTAATGTTTAAAAGGCCGGAGCTTTCTCTGGGCTGGACACCTTGGGAGAAAGCCAACCTAAGTTTGCGGAAGTCACTGGCAGAAATTTCATGCGAGACCCAAAATCTGGGGGGAGATTCAGAGCTGGGAACATCTGTACGGTGGGGCAGGAGACGGAGCGCACTCTGGGATTCTGCTTCGGAGCGACGGGAGGTTTCAACTCTGGTTTAAGACATCGCTGGAGTAAGAATTCCCCAGGCCGTGTGTGGGTCGCCCTCTTTCCAACCCCTTCCTATCTTTTTGCAAGCTGCACAACTGTCAGAAATCAGCAAGCCAAGTTTTCCCCTCCCTCGAAACTCCACATATAGGGGAGCGACACCTGTTGGATTTCTGCCTGCTTGGGTCGAAAGACGGCTGAAGCCCTCAAGCGGGGCATGGCCTTCTCAAATGGCTGGTTGAGTGAGGTTGAATGGACTTCCTTGAGCCCCCGAACTCCGTAAGAAATACAAGCCGAGTTTTGTGAGCCGCCCCGAGGCTTGTGGCAAGGGGCAGCCTATAAATTTCTAAATAAATAAATAAAAATAAAAAAGGACGGCACGGTAGCAGTTCTTCGGGGCTGTATACTTCGTGCATCGGACCCTTCGGGCCGGTTCAGGGTGGAGGTGGCGGGTCTGGAGTTGCCTTGTGGCCTCCCATTAGGAGAAAAGCCTTGGCCCTTCGCCGGGGAAGCGGCTGCTGCCCCCAGGGAGAAATGGGGGCGGGGGGAGAACGCCATGTCCCTGCCCAGCCCGGGTTACTGGTGCGCTCATCTCCTGCCGGGTGGGGGGAAATGATTTCCACAGGACGAAGGCTGGAAAGGACCCAGGAGTCCTGGGCTCCCTCCACCAAGGCCACCCCCTCCTCTGCTCTGAGCAGGGGAGAGATAAGCCCCCCCTCCCCGGTGCCACTGCCCACGGAGACCACCAGAGAGAGAAGTGGCCCAGCCGCCTTGCGTCCTCCCTCCTGGGACCCCCCTCAAGTTGCTGAATAGACCCGGGCCGCTTTTCTGTTTAACCGTGAAGCGGCAGGATCCCTCCCCCCCGCAGCCCCGTCCCCGTCCCCCGGGCTTGTGGGCACAGCCCCCCTGTCCTTGGAAGGCTGGCAGGATGCAGCTGGTACAGTCCCAGCCCAGCAGGGGTGTGCACGGCTACCCCTGTTGAACGCATGCCTGTCCTGCAGCAGTTTCGTAGCTCTTCAAGGAGGGCATTCTGCTTCTGGCCGTCCAACGGCACCCCAGAGACCCTGACAGCTCACGAGGCACAGCAATTAGAGTCTCGTTCCAAAATGAGACCCGGGTTCAAATCCGCAGCGTGCCGCGAAGCTCACGGGCTGCTCTTCAGCTGCGCACTGCTCTCGGCCTGTCCTACCCCACAGGGTTGTTGTGAGGATAGAATGAAGAGGAGCTGGCGGCTCCATGGGAGTCCCCTGCAGTTTCTTGCAAGAGGCCAACAGTGAGGATACACATGCAATACCGAAAGCTCTTTGCCGAGTTTTCTGCGTCTGCCCACAAGCTCTGGCTGTTCCCCGAAGGCCTGCGCTGCGCGGAACGGAGGGCTGATGAGGCTCGTGCTGAAAGAGGGGGGAGAGGCAGCTCTGGGGGAGAGACGAGACACAGGCCGGCCAGCTGCGTCTCGGGCTGGGCCCCCCCAGACCTCATCCCACCCGCTCCGTAACAACAACAGCACGTCCGTCCGTCTGCTGCAGAAAGCGGCTTCTTGCTCCTGACCTCGCCCCGGCCCTGGGCCAGAGAGGGCGGCCAGCGAGGGTGGCCTGCAGCTGCCTCCACCCCGGCTGGAGACGGAGAGACCCCAGGGGCCAGCCCAGGCCGTAACCTCCCTGGCCACGCGATGCTCTAACCGCTAGCCCTCGCCACCGCCCGGGCGCGCAGGCCCCTCTCCTCCTGCCTTTAGCAGCCCCCTGAGCTCCTGCCACAGGCTGGTTTCTGAAAGCCGGATGCTGCTCCAGGCACAGGAGCTGGCCCATGGTGGGTCAGTTGGCAACCTTGCACAGCGGAGGTCAGCCGCACCTGTTGAAGTTCTGCCATCATGGAATCCTAAAAGCCTGCCAGGAGGGGGAATAGGTTGGCCGTTCTGCAAAGCATGACACCAGGGGTGCACGGCTCGTGTCTTTCCAGCTGTTCAGACCTACAATTCCCCAAATCCCAGCAAGCACAGCCAGTGGGCAATTCTGTTCATTTTATTGATCTGAAGCATTTTTATGCCGCTCTTCAGCCCCTCAATCCACCCCCCACCCCCCCGCAGGCAACCAATTCTTACAAAAGAATCAGTTAGTTCAGGCTTGTGGGTTTGAAATCTACAAAGACACAGCACATGAGGAAAAAGGAATGGGGAGGGTAGAGGAAAAAATTACAGTCTTTCAGCAAGGCCCCACTTCCCCGTCGTTTCTCTCTCATCTCCCTCAGTGCGACAGCCAGATGGGCTGCTAATAGTAGCAGAATCGATAGGAAATTGTGCTCAAGCGGCCACAGGGGCGCCATTTGCTGACTCCCGTCCTTCAACTCTCTTTTCTCCTCCTCCTCCTCCTCATCATCATCATCCTCAATCTGGGAAGGAAACCTAGTGACTCCACGTCTGACACATGTTCCTCCAACCACTAGGCCTTCTCACTGCTGGCTAGGCCCTGATAAGGAAACCTGGGTGTCCTGGTTCCCAGGCCTGGCCCACCCTCCCAGCTTCCTGGATCCCGCTGCCTGTGTGTGGGCCGGATGGCAAATTTCCCACCCAAGTGCTGCACCACGCCAGGAACGCGGAGCGCTTTTCATGTGTTCTCCAGTTTCAGGAAAAAGGGGAGGGGGCAGGGGGCCGGCACTCTCCGTGCAGGAATCAGCTCCCCCAGATTGGGGCAGAACGGAGGGACACCCCCGGTCTCAATTGTGTCTCCGTGTGTGTGTGTGTGTGTGTGTGTGTGTGTGTGTGTGTTGGAAGGGGGCGGGGAGGTTGAGTTGCAGCTGCAAAAGCCCAGAACTTTTCCAGTCACCCTGGTGTCCCATCACCATCTCCAAAAGGCAGGACAGAACAGGACAGCAATCTGCATACCATCTTCATATGCACTCTTTACATGGCTAGAGGCGCCATGATTTCGAAATCATGGCTAGCATTTAAAGAAAAACACCATATCTAGTGAGAAGGTTGTGGCCCGTGACCTCCAAGGAAGAAAAGTCTTTTTGGGGACTGAAACTCTGCCAGATAGTGTGGAGAATCTTGAGCTGGAGGGTCGGAGGGCCCATGTTCTTATTTAAATTAGGCCTTGATTTTGAGCCATGAGGACTAGAATCTTACGCTGTCTTTAGTTCAGTGCTAGAGGCAGTGCTTGGATACAGACAATCCCAGATTCAACTTGTACTGCGCTGCTGTGCCTCCAGTTAGAAAGGACGGCAGGCCAACGATGGGAAAGGACCCCTTTTCCTGAACAGTGGGTCGTTCCGACTAGCTAAACCTGCAACACAGGTGTCAGCCCCAGGGCCAAGCTCTACTTTGGGGCCCATATCCCCCCAGTGGGTGGGGCTGAGGGGGAAACGGGCAGGGCCAAAGACAAGGAGGCATGGCCCAAAATACCAGCCCTTTGGTCTGAAACCCCTTTGTGGATTTCCTCCTTTCAGAACTGCGCAAGATCTGGGGAAGGCGCCTGGGGGGAAAAATCGGTTGCCTTCTAGGGAATCCCTAAAGGACCTTTCGGGACCCCAGAAAGACCAGCCTTGGGGGGGCCCGCACCCCGAGTTAGCAGCTGCAGCAGCAGCGGAGGGGCTCTCTACCTGTGGCATGTCTGCCGGGCACACAGCTGCTGCAGCCTCTCCTGGAGAGCAGGGAAAGCAAACCGAGGTGGACCCTCTTGGCGTTGAGGCTACAGGCTGATCTGCAGGGGGCAGCGGGACCGTGTGGGGAGGGGGCCCGGCACAGGCCGCCCCATCTGTTCCTCATTAAACGTCGCCAGGAAGACCGCAAATTCCAGAGCCTGCGATTAACCCCTGGTGGGCCATGCGCAGCGTCAGCAGATTCCTGCCCGGTGCCCCCTGCTCCCCCTCCACCCCCTTCCCCCGGGAGAGAAATGCCCCACTCTCCCGTTATCTCCCTCTGCCTGCCTTCGCACCAGTCCCGAATCTTCCAGAGAAGAGGGGATTCAGAGGGGGCACAGGGGTAAATGCAGAGGGGAACAGCACAGAAATGCAAACTCTTAACCTCCAACCACAACTCAGCTTTCTTCAGAAAAAATACATCAACTTCCGAGAGAGAAAAAAGCACAGGGGTTGAGCGCAGAGCCTTAGAAAGCAGGCGTCCGGCCCCCTTCCTGCAAGCTGCATGCTCTGCACCCCCCGGTCTCATGAAGGGCCTGCAATGGGGTTCCCGCTTCACGGGGAAGTTCTCCTCCTATGGCTGCAAAGGGTTAACTTTCTGGATTTTGCCGGGGTGCCCCATCGCCTCCCCCCCCAGCCCATGCAGTCACCACACCCATGAAATGGGAACTCCAGCCAGACATGTTTGGACTGAGTCATGCAGGGCCAAAGAAAGGGAATATTAAAAGGGGGTGGGGGGTGCTGGACTTACATGTTGCTAGCTTATTTCAGTCACCTTTCGCCGCAAGACTGCTCCCCCCCGATCCCCAGCACGCCTGGTCTCCGCGGCCTGGTTTTAGTCCTGGGCTGCATGGTGGAACACAAAAAACCCCCACACGCCTGTGACCCAGCTGAGAAGAGCAGCCGAAACGTGCAGCCCGGCAGCAAACAGCAGGTTCTCTTCATGGGTTGTCCGTGGTTAACAAGCCACGGTTTGTTAGTGCGGCTGAGTTTAGACAGCATAACTCGCATGCAAGGGTTCAGTGCGGGTTGTTCTTGAAATGTGGGTTCTTTTGTCGCATGAACCCAACCGCTCGACAAGCCATGGTTGTTGTTCACCGACACACACACACACACACAATAACAACCACCGGAAGAGAACCTTTGGTTTGTGGTTAGGTTGTGTACCATGGGTTGCTTACCATAGTCTATCGTCTCAGCTGGGTTCGGACAACACAATGAACTCACATTTCAGTGACAACCCACAGGCAAGCTTATTGTGTTGTCTGAATGCAGATAAGGTCTGGGATTAGAAGAGAGCTCGTTTCTTCGTACAAAATGTACAATTTCTCTGAAAGTTTTAGCTCCAGCATTTCAAACAAGCCAAACCCTGCAAAAACTGATTTCCAGGGAACTTCCCGTGAACACGAGATGTGCAAAGCACCAAGTTTAGAACAAGCTAACACCCCTTTCCTGTAAATGTAGCATAGTATAAACTATCATGGATTGTAGTTTCATGATTATTCAGTTCCTAAACACCTACTTGGCAGCCTGGAGAAAGGAGAACCGAGATTGGGGGGATGTTGGTAGTTGGAAGGTTACGACCCCCAAAAGTCCCTTTATCTGCAGCTGGGGTTAAAGATGGTACTGCAGGGCAAGGTTCCAAGGTGTGGGGGGGAAATTTTGTTCTAATTTCTTTAGAACTGTTAATTTATCTTTAATTATCTTGAAATTATAGGAGCTGCTTGAGAGATGCAAGCATTTCCCAGCAGTATTTGTCTCCGGGGGCATTTTCCAAGCAGCTCCACCCAACCCCATCCCCGAAATGCCCACTCTCTTTCGCTGGCTCCCAAACTCCCTCCATGATGTGTTAGGACTCAAGGGGATTTGGAGGAATACATTCCAAAGCTCCTCTTCCTTGCAACATGAAACAGGGAGTCCTGCCCCGCAGCCCAGCCAGCCACACCTGTCCTTACCGCTTAATCGAAAAGCATCCAGAGGAGGGAACAGAACTGAGGACTCTGAACCAAGTGCAGAGCTCCTCTTGGTAATTCATCTTTTTTTTTTCAGAGATCCCTGCAGGCAATTTTCAGAAATTCTGACACTATGCATGCATATTTTCAGCATTCTGAGACTTTAGTCTGGTTCCATCAGCTCTGGAACATGCAAAACAATAGAAAGACCACCTCTAGGCATGGGCAAATTTCCTTCACACTCCTCCACTTTATTCTTCAGCCTGCTAGTCCTCATTAATACCTGGAATGGCTGGTATCAGGCCCTGGGAATCCAGAAGTTCAGTCTCTCCCCTTCCCTCAGCTAATCAGATACCCCCAACTCTTCCCTCCAGTAGTTTCTCCCCTCTTAATCCAGGTCAGATAACACAGATTAGATGATTGTCAGGCACACAATGCAAAAGTCTTTACCCCTAAATATGGAGTCCAGCCCTTCCCGTACGCTTCTCTTCACCCGCTATCGTGTGTGGGAAATTCTTCTGTAGATGGCGGCACCGGTCCATTTTATTGAGCCACAGGGAAAAGCACCCACACAAACGCACACACAACAAGAGATACGCTTCCCCATAAATGAGCAATGACCTCAGCCTCGCCTTCCACGTCTCCCCATCTTCCCACCTCTTTGCAAAAGCAGAGACGCTCCCCAAACACGAGGAGAAAGGCGCAGGGGGAAAGTCCGCTCCCTTGGACGCACAACCGGACCCCAAGTCACACGCCCACATTGGCTGCTGTCTCATCGGAGGGCTGCCCCCAGGGCATCGTCCTTGCTTGGGGAAGGGGCACGGACGCGGGCGCGAGGGCGGCACCGCGCGGAGCAGGCCCCATCCCAGCCGGGGCCTCGTCCTCGCTGCGCTGCTCCAGAAAGGGCCCAGCCAGAAAGAAGGGCGTCAAGTCTTGTCCTGGTTCGTGGCGCGGAGAACAGCTGTGCGAAGGCTGTCCCAGATGTGCTGCTCCAAAGGGCCCCCTCCCGCCAGCCTCTCGGACAGCTGGACCAGGCTGGGGGGCTGTTGAGATGGGCTTGGCGGGCCCGGCCTTCCAGATGCTTGCTTCTGGAGCTGCCCTTTGCCAGCTGATGCGTGTGTGCGTGGAGGCTGTGCTCTGCTCGAGGGCTCCCAGGACTGTGTGCACAATGCCAGCAGGAAGGCCGGGTTCAAATCCTGACATCTTGAAGGCCAGCAGAGAAGGCCCCTCTGCCTCCGACATGCTAACCAGCCTGGGGGGCACAGAACCGGCTGGATGAAGGGCCTGGCAGCTTCTTGCATTCCTAATTTAATCAGCCTTTTCTTAAGAACACTGAGGACTAGAATCTTGGCTTCATTTTAGGGGACCAAAGGGCCACATCTCAGCAGCGGAGCCCCACTTTGCATGCAAAGAGGTCCAAGTTCAATCCCTGATGTCTGCAGGTAGGACCGGAGGGACCCCAGCCTGACGCCTTGGAGAGCACGGACTACATAAACCGAAGAAACGACAGAGTCTGAAATGTGCAGCACCAGAAGCCCCGGCTGCACCTGGGGCCTTGCCCCGGCTCGCTGGAGAGGGAGGAGCTCTGTGCTGTAGTACCGCAAAGGGTTCCTTTGTCCCAGTGGCCGTCCTGGACTCCTTCCCAGCCCTGGCCTGGGTTCCTTGCATCCCACCCAGCGATTGGGGGGGGGGGGGCGGGGGAAGGTTCCCCTGCAAAAGCCAAATGAGGTCTCTGTCCTGGCAGGAGATGAGGAGTGTGGCGTCCCGGCCAGATCGTGGCGCCCAGCAGAGCGTCCTGGTGCGGTGCGGGGGGGTCCCCACCATGGGGAGAAGTTCTGTGCGGCCCACGCCTCCCCGCCAGCCGTCCGGGCCCTGGCAGGCCCGCCAGGGTGCGTGGGGCCACCCCGCGGCTCAGACGCTGGTCCGGCACGTGGCCGGCTGCCGGGGCCCGGGGGCCAGCGGGGGCGCGCCTTTGCCCGCCGAGCTGATCACCCAGCGGTAGCACTGGGCTACGCTCCGCGTCTTGGCCTGGGCCGCGCAGCGGGTGCAGCAGACGATGCCCAGCGCCAGCAGGATCACCAGGAGGACGCACAGCGGCACCACCAAGGCGACCAGCAGCCAACGGTCGTCCCTGCGCTGCCGCCCCAGCGCCTCCTCCGGGGCCGGGCTGGGGGGGGCCGAGGTGGGGAGCAGCGCCCGGACGCCCCCCACCACTGCGCCCTGCTCCCCGCTCGAGGAATCCGTCAGGGGCAACGGGGGGACGGCGGTGGAAGCAGTGGGGCTGCGGGGCGCTCCAGGCTCTCTCTCGCCCGGGGTGCTTGGCGGCTCGGTGGAGAGCCGTGGGACAGGGCTGGGGTCCGTGGGCGGGTCCGAGGCCGTGCCGGGGGCCTCCGGCGGGGGGGAGCTCGCCTCCGGGGGGGCCGTGCTGCGGGCGAGCTGCTCGGGGGTCCCGCGGGGGCCCGTGGGCGGGGCGGAGGGCAGCGGGAGCGCCAGGGCCGTCCGCGCCGGCGAGAGGCGGTCCCAGGCGGCCAGGCTGTGTCCGCGGTGCTCCGTCAGCCGCCCGAGGTCCGCGGCCGGGTCCGGGGCGCCGCCGGGGGTGGCGGGCGGGGGCGGGCGCGCGACGGGGCGGCAGCTGATGCTGTCGGGCTCCAGCTCGTAGCCCTCGGTGCAGTAGCACTCGAAGCCGCCCACGTAGTTCACGCACATCTGCTGGCACACGCCCGCGATGCGGCACTCGTCCGTGTCCACGCACTGGCCCGCGTCGTCCTCGTCCGACGGGCTGAAGCCCAGGCGGCAGCGGCACACGAAGGAGCCCTCGGTGTTCTCGCACTGCTGCTCGCAGGGCGCCTCCCGCGCGCACTCGTCCACGTCCAGGCAGCGGTGCCCGTCGGCGCCCAGCTCGAAGCCGGCGGGGCACTGGCACCGGTAGCCGCCCTCGTGCGCCACGCAGCCGGCCTGGCAGGGCGACCCGCGGCAGGCGTCGTCGGCCGAGCACGAGTGCCCGTCGGGCAGCAGGAAGTAGCCCGCGTGGCACTCGCACGCGTAGCCCGAGCCCTCGTCCAGGCACAGCTGCTGGCAGCCGCCGTTGTCGCCCTCGCACCAGCTGTGCCGCGCCGCGTCCTCGGCGCACAGCGGGCCCTCCTTGGACCAGGCGGCCGCGCCGTCCTCGGTGCGCAGGCACAGCAGCGACACGGCCGGCCCGGCGCCGCCGCACGCCACGGCCGCCACCGTGCCGAAGGGGACGTGGCGCAGCGCGCCGCCCGCCGCGCCGAAGGGCGTGCTGTAGCTGACGGCGGCGGCGCCCGGCTCCTCCGCCAGCCCGGGGCACATGCCGCGGAAGGCGAAGCGGCACAGGTAGCCGTCCACCGGCACCGTGCACGCGCCGTCCAGCCACTGCAGGTCGCGCGCGTCCAGCACCACGCAGCGCGGCGCCGCGCACCCGGGGCTGCCCGGGCCCCCGCCGGCGCCGGCCGCGCGCGCCCAGTTGGTGTAGGCCGTGTCTTGCTCGCCCGTGGTCCACGTGAAGCCGCGCAGCGGGCGCCCCGGGAAGCACTGGCGCGGCTGCCGGTGCAGCCCGATCCACAGGAGGCGCGGCGCCTGCTCGCTGGCGGCGGCGGCGGCGGCGGCGGGGTCGCTCCGGAGCAGCTGCGCCACCTGGGCCGCGTCCTCGGCGCGCTTGAGCGTGGCCAGGGTGCCCCCCAGCTCGCGGCAGCCGTGCCAGGCCTCCAGGAAGGTGCGCCGCTGGAGATAGGCGACGAAGCAGCCGTCGGGCCCGCAGGCGGCTTGGGGGTCCTGCGAGCCCCCCGGCAGGGGCCAGGCCAGGAGCAGCAGCGCCGGCAGCAGCCGCGGCATGGTGCCTCCGTCGTCGCCTCCCTCTTCCCGACTGCGCCGCTCACGTCCAGCGCTCTGACAGCCGCCGGGGGCCCCCGTTCCCGTCCCCTTTCCCATCCAGCCCGGGTGGGATGGATTGGGGCGGGGAGGAGCGCCGCCGCGGTCCCCTCCTCCTCCTGCCCCGATCCACGCCTCCTTTCCCTTCTAGGGCTGCGAGCTGAGCCCCTGCCACGGGAGTGGGGTGTGTGTCCGCGGGGCGCGGGCCGAGGAGGAGCCCGAGGGGAAGGGCAGCGAGCGAGCGAGCGAGCGAGCAGCGGGAGCAGACGCGCAAGACCCCGGCCCAGCCGCCCCTCGGCTCCTCTGCTGCTGCGCGGATTGAACCCCGGCGGGCCTTGCTCTCCACACGCCCTCGCTCTGCTCCGAGGGTGCCAGATGTGACCCTCGAGGGGTCCCCCGGGGGCCACGGGCCCCCAGATCGCGCGGGGGCTGGCCAGCGTTCTGGGTCCAAAGCAGGACCGCTTTCTTCTCCTTTAAAGCCCGTGGCCACCCGCGGAAATCACTGAAAACAGGCGCTACTTGTGCCCCGCCCCTTTGCCGGTGGCCACGCCCACCGCGCCATGCCCCTCCCCTCCCCAGGCGCACCCCGGGGTCTCCCTCTCTCTCTCTGCAGAACTGGGGAGAGTTGGGCAGGAGCAGGGGCGGTGGAGTCCAGCGCTGAGGCTGATGGGGCACGCTGGGAGAAGGGCTCCGAGTCGAAGCCTTGGCAGGCGGAGCTGTGTGCAGCAGCCCGGCCTTCGCACCCTGGGCCCCGCCAGGCATCCGGCAGCTCCAGCCCATGGGCAGGAAGGCAGGGGTTGTTGTCCAGAACTTCTGGGGCCACCCCTAAGAAAGCCATGCTAACCCCCTGCCATGCTTTGCAGCGGCTTCAGGAAGCTGTCGGGGCCACATCTGTCCATGGGATGGAGAGGCATTTTGCCTGCCTCAGGGTGCAGAAGTGGCTTAGGGGGTGCGGGGAAGGCCGAGTGGCATCTGCAGCTCTGACCTTCAACGATGCTCAGTCCCCATCCTGCAGCCTCACCATGACTGGAGAAGGGTACTTGCTCCCGCCAAGGGGCTGACCCGGGAAGCGTCACCCAGGTGCGGAAGCAGCGCCTTGCACGGCTGTTCCCAGCATCCCCCTGCACACAATTGTTCACAATTGTGGATTGCTCACAAGCGCTGGCAGGAGCCGGGATGACAGCCACCACAGCCGCAGATGGGACACTTTGGCCCTGGGGGGCACCTGCTCCCCTCCCTGTTCCCACAGGAAGTCCGAGGGGAGAGGCGATCCCTCCCTCCTGTGCCTACAAGTCTGCTGGACATGGGGGACGTTTAGCCACAGTGAAGCTTAGCTTGTTGCGTGTGAACCTACCTTCCCGTATCTTGTTCCAAGGAATTTGGGGGCCGTGGATGAGCCAGGAAATCCTATTGGCCTCTCCTGGCTGATACGGCATCTGCTGGAACAGGTTGGTTGATCTGGAGCAGCACATATGTCCACATTTTTTATTTTTTTCCAGTTTATAGCGACGATCAATGCCTGCACTCAAAATCTATCACAAAAGCACTGGGTGTGCCTGCACGCAAGCGCACACACACACACACACACACACTCATGGTGTTTTTCCTGCCTGCCCAATTCCGAACGGCACGCTGGCAAAGCAGGGTGTGGGAGGCCGGGGGTGCAGATGTGGAAAAGGGAACCGTGGGTCCCTCTTCGATGCATGGAGGAAATAGATGGAATTCCTTTTGCGTGGGAAAGCGGGGCGACCTGGGCGATGGGGGGGGCAAGCAGGAACGAGGCTTGAAGCAATTACTGCGAGCGCTGCCGCCTGCCAGCGAAACGCAGAGGCATGGGCGGTGCTGGCAATGGGCCCCCCGCCCCCCCCCCCGACCTCCTACAACCATTGTGTAGGGCTTGGCCCGGCCGGTTATTTAGAGAAGCCACACAGACCTCTCCTGGCCGGCCCCAGCTGTGCTGGTGCGATGGGGAGGGTCCCCCCCACTCCCCCCCAGTTCATTTCAGTGGCTCTCTCTGGGTTGGGTCATGCCTGCGCTCCAACCGTGCCTCGTTACCTTATCCATCCACGGGCCTCTCGGGGCAGCCTGATTAAAATGCTTTTGCTCATGCCGTCATCGTGGAAGCCCTACGCCCTGGACCCGGTCCGGGAGCAAATGTGGCTGCTTCTCGTCCTCCCGCACAGGCTGGTCGGGGTCTCCCGGTGGACGTGGAGCAGGATTTCGAGGGGCTCTGGCCTCCAGTTGCAGCTCTTTGGTCTCGATCAGTGTCAGAGCTTCCGATCGCAGAGGTGGCGCCAGAGCCTTGTGCGGGGCGTTGGGCCATGGCTCATAGGCCCCTTCGTTCTAATCTCCGATTCCTGATCTCAGATGTAGAGAGCTGTTACTGTGTGGGTCGCCCCGATGACCCCCGGATCCTTGGGACTCCGGCGCCCATCAACTGCAGCCAGCACAGCTGAGGATACTGGGAGCTGTAGTCCAGGACAGTGGCAGGGCACTTGGTTCAGGAGGAGCGGGGACGTGCCTCCAATCTCGTGTCTTCCGGGAGCAGCAAGCTACCTCTTCTGGCCCTGAACCCCATTTGCCTTCGGCTGCAGAGGTAAAACCTGGAGGTTCTAATAACACATTCACAAGGGAGATTATCTTGCCTGCCCCAGCGAATCCAGAAGGCGAGAGTGGTGCGCCGGGCTGGAGGCCGGGTTCCCTCGGGATGGTCCAGAAGCCACTGCTGGCGCAAAATGGTGTCGGGTGCCAGCCAGTCCTCTCATGGACCGCCTGCGTGAAAAAGGTTGCGCGGCCGCTGATGGGAGAGCACCTCTGACGGAGCCGGACCCTCATCCCATCACGGCCAGCACTGCCACCACGGGCTGGCAGCAGCAGCCCTGCAGGAGTTCTGGCAGGCCTTCCGAGAGATGCCGGGGGGCCTAGTCTGCAGCCTTTTGCAGAGAAAAGCAAGGGAATTCTGGTCCCTGCACTGCCGTTTGGCTACCAAGTTTCATCCGGTGCACGCTAAAATAGGGTCCCTCCTTACTTACTTACAGCTTGCCGACTGTTAAGACATAATATTCTTTTTGACGCCAAATATTGCCCAATATTTAAATATTTTAACTTGGTTTTAACATCATATGCTCAGCTATGCTTTGTTATGCTTATGTTGTACTTTGTTATAACTATTTATTGTTTGATTATTTATGGTCTGTAAACTGTCCCGGGATGTTTTGTAAAGGACAGGATATAAATATTGTAATTAAATTAAATTAAAAATTAAATTAAATTACTGCTTCCCCTGCCTCAGGCATCCCTGGGTCAGGAGCATCATGGCTTTCTGAGTTAATGCTAAGTAAGCCTGCTCACTTTTCTAATTTAAAAAGACACTTGTTACTTTTATATCCCACCTTTCCTTCCTGTGGTAAGTAACCCACGGTGGCTCACTCGGCTCTCTCCATTTTATCTTCACAACAACCCTGTAAGGTAGGCTGGGCTGAGCATCTGTGACTGGCCAAAAGTCACTCCATTCTCTGGGAGTGCATAGAAATGGAGGTTCGAACCCAGATATCCCAGATCCGAGTCCAGCTTTGCATTGTGACGTCACATGGGTTTCCACTAATGGGAAAAAACTTGGAAAACCTTTTATTCGGACTGGGCTTTTGCTGGCCTGGATCACTCCAAGGGCAGTGCCTAGGTTTTGTTCGTCCTGGACGCGATTTATCTGGCTTTTCTTTTCATGTTTGCAAATGCTTTTCAACATCGTGTCAACAACAGCAGGGCCCCCTGCAGCCCAGGGGATGGGATGGGATGGGATGAGCCGGGAGGATGTGTTGTTCTTTTAAATGCCTTCCCCCATGCCAGGAGCTCGGAAACCGCAAAAATTATGCCGAAGAGCATCGCTGGGGAAGGGGTGGGAAATGCCTGGGTTGCGATAAGGAGACATGAATAAGTAGTGAGGCATGATGGAACCGTCCCTTAATAGCAGGTTGGGGGGATGAGGTTATGGGGTATCTCCCACAGTCCGAGAACAAATGGTTCTCGCCACGTCTAATCACCCCGCCCTGTTTCAGCATCGCACAAGAACGTCAAGTTGTTGCAAGAGTTGTCGTGTCCTTTGGGAGTGTCTCTTGTCTTCGTCTAGTTGTCTGTCCTCCTTTCCAGAGGGCTCCATTTGAGGCCCGCGAGCAGAAAACCTTCTTGCCTCTTGGAGAGGCTGCCTTTTAAAAATGGCTGTATTTTTGAGGATTTTTGTGGGGCTCTCAGCAGTAAGATGGGCAATTCAGGGGACAGGATGAAGAGGTGCAAATTGGCCAGACTGTCCTGCAGGGGGTGGAAAATCTTGGACTAGAGGGGGGCAAATCTAGAACTCAGGCTTCCGCAAGGGGCCGCCCCCCTTCCCACATACCCTCCCAATTCCTTGGATCAGCAAACATCTGTTGTTTCCTGCCTTTTGCCCTTTTCCCTTTTACGGCCTACATGATTGTCCTCCGCCTCACCATTTTACATTCACAACAACCCTGTGGGGTAGGTTAGGGTGAGAGGCAGTGACTTGCCTGAAGCCTTCTAGTGAACTGAGTGGGCACTAGAACCATGTATATATCCTCTTGTTTGGTCACAGCAGCTCTTGAGGGGGGGGGATCTCTATTTCTCTTCTCCCCCATTCTTTTCACCCTCACAACAACCCTGCGAAGGTAGGACGGGCTGAGAAGTGCATATGTTCATTTCAGTGGAGATAGTCCCGCCGGCTTGTGTCCCGTGCGGCTGTCAGGACTGGTGGGGCATCGATTTGATATCAGGATGCCCTGGACTAACCAGCCAGCCATGACACCGAAGACGTTCCCAGGTGGGGCTGGAAGAACCGCCTGGAGCTGCTCCAGGTCGAGATGAAAATACCTGGACTGCTTTGCTGAGGTGGATCCCCATTCGGGGGAGAGACTCCTGGGATAATTACGATGAGCACAGAACAGTCTGCTAAATTACCTCCCTTGGGCAGAGGTTTGGGCTCAAATGTACAACGAAGATGCCTGACGATGCCTCTTCCCCTGCCTCGTGCCTTCTGCTACGGGGCTAAATCCATTGCTATTGTTGTCATTCACAATGCCCTCTCCTCATCCTTAGTCCGTGCTTAGGCAGGGATCTAATTTCCCAAATGAAGTATTCGGGAACTCGGCTGCGTGACAAGTTTTGGAGAAATCCGAACACTTTTCTTTAACTTTCAAAGGACACAAAGCAGGTTTTCCGCTTGTGTTTCTGCACATGGCGGGCAGCTCTGGAAGGAATTCCTTCTTCTGGGTCTTACCTTGCAAAGCTGGACAAGAGAGGGGGAGAACAGCTCCTTGCCAGAAACAAGCACACCGAGGAAAGGCAAGATTTCCTAAGACACAACCAGAAACCGAAGAAGTGTTTGTCGAAAACTCTTAAAGACCGTCTCTGTGCGAGGCGTGCGTGTGTGCCTGTGCACACGAGTGTGTGGGGAGGAAGAGGAAGACCACCCCCGGAAGGGTCCCTTAATGGCTGTGCTATTGTTTCTGCTTGGGGGGTGGTCAGATTTGAACTTGGGTGTTCTGGAGACGCTCACGCACGCAATGAAAGGTGGTCTTTCGGAGCCTTGGCGCGCAGCCAGCTCGCTTCACGTCCTCTTGGAAAGCGGCTGAGCTGAGTTTGCATAATTCTTTTTAAAATAAACCAAAAAGGAGATGGTTATCTGGGGTTCCAAGTCAAAGGCTTGGAATGAGATTTTTTTTCCTTTTTAAAGCAACAACTGCAAAAGCCAGGCTAGTGCCACAAACAGAATCCGCGTGAACAGAGAGCGGAGTTGCTCAAAGGGAGAATCCAGTTTCCCGAGAGAGATTTGAAGGTTCTGCCTTTAAAAGCAGCCTCCTCCCTCTGCAAAGAGCCTGTTTAAAATACATACTGTTTTTAAGAACGCCATTATCTCTTTTAGGCCAATATTGTTTTCTGTGCCACTTGGAGGGGGTTGCACCGTTCCAGATGGCCTAACAGTAATTTTAAATAAATAAAAGGAAAATTGTGATGCAGAATTCAGTGTCACAAATGGACATGCCATGTTCATGCGTGAGCAAACCAAGAAAAATGGCAATCCCTACTGCCCAAAAACGGTGCAGGAGGGAGTCAGAAAAGGAGATTTAAGGAATGAGAACGTACTGGGTGTTGTCAGAGAAGGGGAGCAGCAGAAAATGATAAAGAAGTGAAATGGTATAACAGGGCGATGAATTTCTAGTCTCCCTTTCCTCTCTCTATTTGGTGCAACAGAAGTTTGCCATCTGGAGCAGGAGGGCAGAAAGTAAAATCACAGTTTGTTCTTTAGCCTTATTTTTTTAAGCCCATCCATAAGGGGGACGTGAAATTCTCAGGGATGGTATGAGGTCCCTTACCAGATCTGACTCTTTGATCCAGCTCTGCAGGGGCTGCTTTGATAGGTCGCCCTCTCTCCAGGGTCTCGGGCAGAAAAAAGGGTCTCCATCGCTTTCCGGTCTTGTCCTTTTTACTGGAGAGTTTCTGCCGGCAAAGCAAAGGTCCTACCTGTTGACCCATGGAATAGTTTTAAGAAAGATTTTCAGCCAAGAAATGGTATTACAGAGACATTTTGACTTGCTAGGACCACCAAAAAAGAGAGAATGCATAACTCCCCCACACAAAAGCGGACAGTCGCACAGTTAGACGAAAATGCTATACATCCAGCATTTATCCTCCTAGAGGGGAAAACTGTTCTGAGCTGCTCAAAGCAGTTTTAGGCTTCATTTCCATAGCACAAGCCTTCCAAAAGGGAAAGGCTCCTTGTCAAAGGAGGACGCCCGGCCACCCTAGCACTGGCAGCAGGAGGTGGGAAAACCCACATGAAGCGTCTCTCTCCCCTGCCCAGCAGCTCTGAAGCGGAATTCACCTCTTGGGTTCAAAGGCCTCGCTGCATGGGAAGGGCTATCCCATCTTTGCAATGATAAACGATAAAACAGGCGATTCGAGCAGCGCTTAACATCCTGCGATTATACATACCTCTGCTGTGCATATACAAACTGCTGAATCAGAGGAGGGTGGGAAAGTTGTATCTTATATAGCATGCCGCCCGTTGGGGCTTATCCTTCAGAAACTGGACGTCCATTTCCGTTATCCAGGTACTTTGCTAAATCCTTTAATGCAAAAAAGGTCATAAACTACTTTGTTATCTGTTTCCTGATTAGAGTAGAATCCATTCTCAGCCCAGTCATGTCTCTGTCTTCTTGGTTCTGCTGTATTGGGACAGCTTACGAAGCATCCTTACCCTAGATCAGTTTTGTAAAAGCTGACTGGCAGCCAAAAACTCTGGGATTTGAAGGAGGAGGGTGAGAAGCCTTTTCAAAGAGCATCAATCTATGGCCCCTCATCTAGAAATAAAGGTTCTAGTCCTTTTGGTTCTGAATGTTTCTGAACACAGAAAGCTGCTTTCTACCCACAGGTCTTTCTAACCCAGAACGTATTTATTTTATATGGCATAGCAGAATGCAGGATTACTGCATAAAACTCACTGAAACAATATATAAAATGTGTACTATTTTAAAATAGGGACCATAATTATTTTAAACACACGCAATGCAAATAGTGAATAAAAATTATGGATAGTCCAGAACTGTGAAGACCGTGACAGGTAGCAGGAATTTCTGCGGAGTCAGGCAGAATTTGTTCTAGTCCCACCTGGAGAAGCCAGGATTTGAACCAGGTTAAGTTTGCATTCAAAGCACGGACTGGGCTGTAGATGGTGCAGTGAGATAAATAAAGAAAAAGCTTGTCAACACACCTGAACGAAAAGAAAAATTCTGCCTTTTTCAGACACCACAGTACTCACACTTTCTATTAACAAGTCCTCCTGTTTTGGTCCTGGGAGGCAGAGACTAAAAAACAAAAACCCAAATTTCAACTTGCTAGAAAGAGACGTGAAGTCGCCAAACATGCCTGAGCTCCCCCCAGCCTCTCGAAGAAATACAGAGATGTTCCAACATTATGCACGGTGTGGAGAAAATGACAAGGGAAGCTTTTTTCTCTTCTCCTTATAATACCCAAATTTAAAGGGGTCATCCTACAAAGCTGGCTGGTGGGAGATTTGTAGCCAGTTCGAGGACGGATGTCTTTACCCAGCGCATGGTTAAAACCATGGCACCCCCTCCCACAGAATGGAGCTGTGGCCACCCATTCGGGTAGCTTAAAAAGGATCAGAATACGTTCCTGGGGAAGATCATTCACAACTGCTAGCCAGGTGGCTCCAGGCAAACTCCAAGTTTGGAGGCGATACGCCTAGAAGCGCCGGTTGCTGGGGAACATGGGTGGGAGGGTGCTGCTGCTGCAGGTCTCCTCCCTGGTTGGCCACTCGCTGTCTGACCAGCAGGTTGGACTCAACAGACCCTGGGCTTGTCTTACAGTCTAATGGCCTGCAGAGCGCAGCAAAGCACAGTTTTTAACAGCCGTCCAAAATCTTCCTCTGCCGCCGCCCCCCCCCCGTGCAATTTTGTACAAGTTACCATGGCGATTATAATCATAGCAGAGGGTTTAATTAGAGGATACACACGCCTTTTGCAAAAATGCCTCGGTGTTACAAATACGCCCCCCTCGTAAATACACTGGATTGTATCCAATGCTTGCTTTCTAAATTTTAGAGATGGTTGGGTTCAGACCGTTTTTGGCAGTCGACGCCTCTCAGTTTGAACCTACGGCTGGTCCTCGTACCATGGCGGAGAAATTCCGATGGAATAGAAACTCTGCATATGAGCAGAGGCCCTTTGGACAAATTAAAAATGGGTCTCCCACCCAGGGGAACTAGGCTGTGAGCCTCTCCGGGATTCATTTTATGCTGTCTCTCACTCCTAGCAACCGAGAACAAAGGGTAATGTTTATCTCCCGCACACCGTTGCAATGCTGGTTCCAGGACAAAGGGGAAATTACAGCATGACGTATATACGTTTAGAATGAAAATAGCCGAGCATGTGGATCTTTGGGGTCGGTTGGATTCTAGCTCCTATCGGCCCATCCCAGTATAACCAGTGACGTAAAGCCCAACTACGGAGCCATCTGTTCCCTGGCTCACAATCCTTCGGTGGCTTCAGTGCTTTGCATGTAGTTTGTTCTCCACTTCTGAGAGCACTTCCGGCAAGAGGAAGTTAAGTATGTGGGTATTTTGGGGTCCGCCCAGGCCAGGAATGTCCCCGCCAGAAACTGCTTCTCCAAAAGCAAATCCAGCCTTTGAGCAGAGGTTCTGCACCTCTGGTTAGAAAACTTGGAAGCCCACCAGGTGTCGCCAGGACAAAGCTTCTTTCCGCCTTCCTACCATGCAGGGGTGTAGATGTTCTTCATAGGTTTGGTCCCACCCCGCCTGTCACTAATTCACGGGCTTGGTTTACACTGGGCCATCTGGTGGGAGAGCACAGCCCTGCCGTCTCTCGGCTGGACTCACAGCAGCTCTGCCAGTCTCGAACTCCTGGCAGGTGAGGTGGTGGTGGCGTGACTCACCTGCACGGGTGCTGAGGCACCGATGACTTACAGCAAAGCTGTGAGCTCCACCCAGGACTTTGATCTGTCTCTCCAAGGAGCCAAGGTAACCGGGCAGCCGCACCCAGGATGCGACGGAGCAGCCAGAATGAGAGAAGGGGCTGGAGATGGCGAACATCTGGCGTGAAAGTCAGCAGAGGGGTGCGCGGGGACCACGAGCGCAAGTCCCCACAAGCGCAGGCCTGTCTGTGCGACACGCTCCCGACTCTCGACTTCCACTGGCACAACTTGCACAGCATGGGGTGTGGGCAAAGCAGTGGTCTGCTCCCAAACGAGGCCCCCTCGTCTTTTCCCTACATCCAAAGTGCCGGGCTGGCCCAAAAGGCTTGGAATGGGGAAAGCGACAGCGGGATGAGTGCTTGGCCTCCCCAGGTTACCTCTCAGGCAGGTGATACAGCTGGGAGGCCTAGGTGAGCCAGGCCTGGGTCACGTGGGGCAAGGCGGCCTCTGGCAAGCTGCAAAAGGGGCCTCGAAGGCCATCTGGCCCAACCTTGCTAATCCGGGAAACCTACTACTGCGGCAGGCCCAAGCAGCAGGCCAACAGGACTCCACCCTAAAACCCGAGAGCCCACCAGCCCCACGGCTAAACAGTCTGCCCCACCTGGATCCCCTTCCTGTTCATCTAAGTCCCCGCATCTGTAACCCGAGCGCATGCTTTAAGCGTAGCCTTTGCAGCAAGCGTGCCGCTTGATGTTGGAGAAGCACTTGCCCCGGTTTCCAGCTTCCGATTTGCACACGGCCAAGGCAAAAAGCTTGGGTTGCAACACCCAGTCTGCAGGCTGACCAGAGTCCAAGCTTAAGTGGATTTCAACAGTGCTGCAGAAGTGCACCCTGCCAAATTTACAAATAAGGAAGCGACCACTGCTTGCCAGCCTGAGTGAGAAAGCATTGCAGAATACTTCCCATCAGGCGAAAGGTTCTACATTTGAAGGGTTATGCTTTTCGGTTAGAGTTTATAGGTTAACTGTTGCTCAAATTCCCCCAGCTCTGCTTGATCTGGTATTAACTTAGTGACGCGGCCAGGCAAATTGCATGGGGAGTCTGCATTTTAATATTCACCCACTCAAACATTAAAGCCAATCCATCCGTGACAATTCAGGGCAGGGGCAGGACCTGGCTACTCCCTGCACGGGGCCGGAAGCCGGAGGGCCTCACCCACTTTCCCACACCGCCCAGCCCAGAGTTAGACAGAGCGCAAGCGACTCAGCCCCGCTGCATCAGCGCTTCCTCCTTCTGTGCTACTCCTAGCAGCAGAGGCAGCGATACCAAAGGCGGTCGCCGGGGGCGGAACGACTTCCACCTCTCTCCAGACACATGCAAGACCCATCCTGAACTCTTGCGGCTGTGCCTCCTGGCTGGATGGGGCCTGTGGAGTCGAAAAGGCCATGCGTTCCCGCTTTAAGGAGAACGCAGTGACGAAGGGACATGCCTGTATCTGGGTGGGACAGAACTGTTGAGCTGTGCTTATTATTCCGGACTGGAGAATCCTGAAGGTTGTTTTTTTAGCCCTTATGGGCTGGGAAGGCTGGGAAGTATTTAGGAGATGTCTGAAGCAGAGCCACAGCTGAAGGGGAAGAGAACGCGCGCTTACATAGCTCGGTGCCTGCATTACCACCACCAAACCACGACTTGGCTACAGCAAAACCATCCAGGTTTAATGGACCAGCATAATTTGGGCAGGTTTAGCTGCGTGTTTTTCTTGGCCGAGAACCAGGAATGAATTTAGCACCCGCAACACCCTGTGCTTAACCCCAAAGCACGGGTGAAGGAGTAACTCAGAAAGGGGAACAAAAGGGAGCATTAATTTTTTTTTATTGAAGATCATTGGTGCTGCTTCCATTGTTCTGTTACTTTCACCCCTCAACTTTGAGAGGGGCGAAGCTTTCTCCACAATATCTCATTTATACACAGTACTACAGACAAGCACAAAGCCTTTATGGCAGTTAAGAGGGGGAGTGGATCACTGGGAGGGGGGTGAGGAGGGGCTGGGAACACAGCTGCCATTCCACATGGATTTCCAAAACACACATACAGAGACCAATAAAAAAAATCATACACTGGGAATCATACACTAATTCTGGAATGGGGGCTCTACACTGACCCCTTTGCCTTCAGATACCTACCTCCCCACCCCCCGCAAGCCTTGGCCAGGAGTGGAGTCCTGCTCAAAAGCGGTCCCACCGCTGGAATGGAGAAAGCTGAGGGTCCCCACTGAGTGGGGGCGGCAGCAAGGAGCGGCGCCCCTCAAGGAATGTCACCTGAACGGCTGGGCTGGGAACAAGGGGGGGGGAGGCCGAGTCGTAGCCGGTTTGGCAAGTTTCAGCAGCAGCTGCACAGCGGAGGCAGCTGCTCTTCGTGGGAGGGGCGCACCAGAGGGGGGAAAGGTGAGAAGGCAGAAAAATGAAACGTAACTAAAAAGGGGAACCCACCCCACATCCCGCCCACCAAACCCCAAACGGTAGCACAGGGCCATTAACATGGAAGCTCCGGAGACGCTGGCACGACAGGGAAGGGGAGGGCTCACAAGGGCTTGCCCTCCAGGCTGATGACGCAGTTGCCGCCCAATTTCTCCGCCAGGGTGCAGCGGTCCTTCACTTCCTCGAGGCAGTTTACTTGCATCTCATGCTTGATCCCTGCAAGAGAAGAGGCGGCCGGTGAGGGGAGGAAATGTGGGCCAGCCGGCAGTCCCACCCACAGCCCGGGACAGGAAACCCACCTTCCAGGCCCCCAGGGAGGGAGAGGAACCGCTTCCCCCATGTGCTTCCAGCAGGCGGAGGGCTGAAGGGCCACGTCATGCCCCGTGGAAAAGGCACGACCTGAGCTGCAGAATTGGCGAATCCTTCCCTTTCCCTCCGCCTTCGACCAACAGCTGCTGGGCCACATTTGAGCCAGAAGGCACGGCCAGGGCGCTCAGGGTGGGAAACGCCCCGTCCTCAGCTCCCAGGCAGCAGAGAGAATGATGCTGGGCCCAGCCTGAATAGGGCCACAGCGAGGCCTTCACTGAGGACAGCAGCACGTCCGTGTCAGATGAAACGGGCCAAAGGGGCAGGAGTCAGTACAGAGCCCGTGTGGGCCGGCGGCTGGCAGAATGAGGCACCCAGGCAGCCCCAGCACCTCGCTTTCGGCGGCTGCCACAAAACGGTGGAGCAGGGAAGACAGCACCAGAGATGCCAGCAGGGAAAGGAAACACTAAAATGCGCAACGCAGGCCTTAAAACCTCCACGGTTTAGCCCCACAGAAAGGCAGTGGGGCTAAAGTGCACCTCTTAAGCCTAGCGCTAAGCCTTTGCACCTTGGCAGGCCAAGGCCCTGGTTTGCTGTTTGTTCTAGAAGGCTTAGACCATCTTGAAGATAAGCAGGGTTTACCCAAAGCAAAGAAGTCACACCCCTCACTGCCGCTCTCCAGCTACCTTAGCCAGGTGGGAGGCACCAGGTCGGGCAAAGCCAAGCCAAGATTCCATTCCATTGGAATGACGACGGCGTTTCTAATGTGTCCCACTGGCCTGAAGCGCACACCGTGAGACAAGCAAGCACAGCAAAAGAAAAGCAGCATCCAAACGGGATTTGGGTGCGACTCACTCTAGATCCGACCCATCATCTTTTAGATGTCTGTGCTAAGGGGCTTCTCAGGACAGTGCGGCCACTGACCCCAGCCTGTCCTGATCATTCTGGCCACTTCTCCTTTCGGCTGGGTGGAGGGGAAGCGTTGACTGGGGACAAGGACCAAGCGAGGCACCGAGGAAGCGAGCTGGCTTCCAACTAGCTCCTCTCAGCCTCAGCTGCTACAGTTCCGAGATGGCAGCTCTTGAAGGGCAAATGTGGGACCGAGCATTTGGCAAGGCAGAAAGCTGCACAAGCAATTGCTAGCTGCCGCACCGCACCACACGCGTTCCACTGCTGACTAATCCAGGACCGATGCTTCAACGGCGTGCTGGAGATCCAGCTTGCTAATCCCGGGTATGCAACCAAGCTTTATTACGTGCTTCCACGACGGGGCCTCAAGAACAAGGCGCAGGCAGGCTGAGTAGACGCCCCAGCACCCCACCTGCCCGCCCCAGCACCAGCTCTGACCTGTAAGTTTCTTCTTGATGGCATCCTTAGAACTGGCATAAATCATCTTGCTCTTCAGGGGGGCACATTCTGGCGCCCTGCGAGGGGAAAGAAGAGCAACCTTGGTTTCAGGAGTTGGCCCACAATCACCCAAGGTACAGGCTCAGTGGGATGAGGGGAGGTGGCAACAGCACCAAGGGTAGCCCGGCTGGACCCTAGAAGGGCTGCCCTCCAACACGGGCAGGGAGCAAAAGCCTGGGCGAGACAGCTGCATGCAGTTCACCTGCTGCAAGGGGCACCTGCTCCCAGGAGAACCCCAGACCGGGGCCTTGGTCCCTTTGACAGGACAGAGGGCAGCTCCCCTGGGCAGCCCTCCAGTCAAAGATGCCAACAGGATGAGTGCAAGTCCTGAGGGCAGGCTGGTGCTGCAGCCCAGTGGAAAAGCCCCCACTCGCAGGCAGCAGCCCCCCCCCCCATTTGATCCCTGGCACCTCCAGCAGGGCAAGGAAAGGAATCCTGCCCAAACCCCTAGAGAGCCGCTGCTACATGAATGCAGGGCCTGCCCTCTGCTTCCCACGGCTTTTCCTATTGTTCCAGAGTTAATTGCACTACTCAATTTCTTACTCAACGAGTGTCGTTCCATAACATGGCAGTACTGAAACATGCATTCCCCTCAACCTGGACTTTTTGGGGAGGGGCAGCATGGACACAAACAGTGGAATTTAGGGATTCTTCCCCCAGAGTGGGGATGGTAGGAGGAGGACTGGCCCTGTACGTCTTATTCCAACATCGAGCCTTGATACCAACATGTGCCATATGATGCTCGAGGCACTGCGATATCCTACTCTAGGACCATTGGGTTGAGGTAGGGCAGTCCCTTCTCAGGTGGCTATCCATCAAGCTAGACTGTCAAGTCAGGTTTGCTAAGCTGGGAGGGCACAGGCCAGCAGCTGGATGGGTGACCACATGTGAAAGTGGAGCAGGGGGGCTGGCCTTGATGGACTTCCAGGCCTCTTCCAACTCTCACTACTCTTCTCTCCCTCCATGTCAACTATTAAAGTAAACCAAGAGGACAGAAGTTGAGACACCAGAAGCCTCAAGGTCTCCCAGCATCCCCAGTTAAAGACCACCTAAACTCATGGGGCTAGTCCTCCAGGTTTTCTGATCCCTTGATTCAGGAGGAAGCGGGTTGTCTGAGATTTAGGAGCAAGGCTAGACATCAGCTGGGAGCTGACGTGTGTGGCCCAGAGGTCAGCTTCTTGTTGAGAGGACAGCCGGGGTGCTGCGCTGTTTTTTTAACCACCGAGCAGAGGGGGCTCCAAGCGAGAAGGAAGGGCCTCTTGGGAGAACCTCAGAATAAGCAGCCCCTTGGCAGAAGAGCCTCCGGAATTCCACCCCCATTCACTTCTAAGTGCGCGGTGGCGCAGCCAGGCGCTTCCGAGGAACTGCTCTTCCGGGCTGCCGCAAGCGCTAAGGGGAGTGGGAACGTGGGGCACCTGGGAATAGTCCTAGAACGGTTTCGGGGGGGCCCTCACCAGAAGATGAAGACAAGGTCCTCCTTTTTGCTCTCCTTGGTTTCATAGGTAGCGTCGTAGAGGGCGTAGCGGCAGTCCTTGTCGGGCAGCATCTTGACGAAGTGCAGGTAGGGGTCTTCAATGGTGTCCCCCACCTCCCCCACCAGAATCTCCTTCCCCTCTTCCAGAATAATGTTCTTCTTGTCCTCACTGAGGCAGAAGAGCACTGCCTTCTTGCGTTTCTTCACCTCGTCCGGGGTGGAAGCTTTGCGTACCTTCATGTCGTTGAAGACCTTGATGACGCCATCGGAGACAGCCACACCGGATGCCTGCCGGGAGGGGAGACACGGGTTAGATGCGGGCACTGGCGCACCCGGCAGTGTGAGCGTACACCACGTGCGAAAAGGGAGACCTCCTTGCTCTCTCCTGTACAGCTAGCACTCGGGGTTAGCAGGTGAGGGGCGACCGGTAGCTCCAAGGAGAGACGGAACAAATCCACGGGGAGGAAATCCGTGGGATGGCTACAAGCCATGACGAATGGTTGCACGTCACCTCCCACCCCACTTCCTTCTTGAGTTCGGAAGTAGGCCGCATCCCTGGCTTTGTGCTGTGCGGACTCTTGGACCACGTGCACAGCTCAGTGTGGCGGAGGAACCTCCCACACACATGGGGAGAAAAGGGCAGTTTCACAGCAACCGCAAGTCTGGCTGGCTGAGGCGGCCAGGCAGGGTTTGTGGGCCCCTGCTCAGAAAGCCCCAAACAGCCAATGATGAGAGGCGGTGCCCAACATGAAATGCTTCCCCCATCCTGTTCGGCAGAGAACCAGGCCGGTGTCTCATCCCTTCCTATGACCCAGCCCTTGCACACTTTTTACAAGGAGTACTTCCAGTGACTAGATGGCTTCTGCACACAAAAGAGAGGAAGCCCCCAATTACCCTTTGGGACAAGTCAGAGGTTCCATCCCACAAGGAAAACAGAAAGGCCTGGGACACAAGTCCTGGCTATTTTTATTCTCCATGGGCAGGATCTGGGAGTGGCAGATCTGGGCGAAGTACCTTTCCAAACTGGAAGGTAAACCAAGCAGGGAGTGCCTAGGAAATGAGGGTGTCCCTGGTTCCATGCCTGCCCCCAAGAAAAAGCAGGAGGAAAAGACTCATAAAATCTTGCACAAGCTGCCCGGGGTGGGGAAGAACAGCATGGGAAAGCAGGTACCTAGCGCTGCCAGCTTGGAAAGGAGGCGGCGCCTGGGCGCTTGCTGCTAGCTCCAGAAAAGGAAGTCGGGTTGTGCCGCATGCGGTGTGTGTGTGTGGGGGGGAGGTTAAGTGGCGGTAACCAGGATATGAGCACAGTGGGAAAGCGATCCACTGTCCGCTTAAGTCGAGAGAATGCACAGAAATGAGGCTCTCTCGCTGTGGGGAATCTGCCAGTCCATTCATGCCATGCCCAGAGAAGATGGGGAGCGGATTCAGGCGCCAAGGGGAGCAGGAAAGGAGGACTTGAAGTGGAGGGGGCACCGAAGCAGAAAGGAGAGCCGAAAGGCCAGAAAAACGTTTCTGCGGTGCCGGAAGGCACCTCCTGACAGGCCAGCGCTGGGGAAGGGGACAAAAAGCGGCATGAAAGATGCGAAGCGGCACGCCGAGCGGACAGGATTATATCCTCGAAGCGGGGCGGAGAACCCGCTGCCGAGCCCGGCGGCTCCCGAGCAGTTTTCGGACAGCCGCGCAACGGTGGCACCAGGCCCTGCGGATCGGGATGCTGCGGTTCTGCGCCCTCCCCGCCATCCCAGCGAGGCGCGTGCACGCCGGCCCGGCCGGCATCCGTCCCCCCCACCCCAAGCCTGCGTTGCTGCTGGGCAAGAGGCCCGGCCCGGCCGGAGCGATGCAAGGCGCACGGGAGGAAGCGGGGCGCGCACGCCGGGCCTCCCGCGTCCGCCCCGCTCGCTCTGCAAACAGCGGCGAGAGACGATGCACGTTGCGAGAGGCGGCGAGCATCCTCTCCGGGACGCGCCAGGGCTTTCATCAGTTCTGCAAGGGGGAGGAAGGAACCACGGATTTCGAGGGAAGGAAGTCCCCCCCCTCGCGCTCTCCCGAGTTCCCTCTGCAGGGCTGGAACAGCGGGGAGAGACATTTTGGGGGGGCGCGACCCACAGGGTGTCGCGCCGAGGAGGGAGAACCCAAGCGCGCCTCCAAAGGGGAAAAAGGCAGGCCAGCACCCCGGCTCCGGGGCTGCCTCGCTCGTTCTTGAAGCAGCGGCGAGACGAGGGGACTCGGGGCGGGAGAGCAGGGCGGAGGGCACCTTCCCGGCCTCGGGGGCGCCACTGCACCCCCACACATGGCCGGGCGGGGAGGGGCACGGAAAGGGCCCAGAGGAAAGGTGGGCTGCGGACAACGAAGAAAGGCGGCCAGATGGAGGGGGCGGAAGGCCCCTCCTCTGCCAGCCATGTGACCGCCATCATGGGGGGAGAAGTGGCCGAGCAGCCGCCGGCAACGAGGGGGCGAGGGGCCGCCCGGGGTCCCCAAGGCCCCTTCGCTGTTCTCGCCCCCCAAAAAACGGGAGGTGGAAAGGGGGCCCCCAGGAGCCCCCACAAAATGGCGGCCGGGAGACAAGATGGCGGCCAGGCAGAGGGGGGCAAGCGGAGGGAGGGGGCGCGCGCGCCGGGCCTTACCATGGCTCCGTGGGTGATGCGGGGCGAGGAGAAAGAGACGGCGGCCGGTGCGAGGCTGCTCGGGGCGGCTGCGGCTTCCTCTCCCTCCGCGGCGGCGGCGAAGCTCCGAGTCGGTCTCGCGCGTCCAGCGAGGCCCGAAAGGAACTGCTGCCCCGCCCCGGCTCCGCGCTTCCGCTTTAAGGCGCCGCCTGAGGAGGAGCCACTTCCGGCCCGGTGGCGCGGGAGGTCACGGGAGAGCGAGTCCTTCGCCGCCGTCTCCCTCGGCTTATCCGGCAGGCTTCCCCGAACGGCGCCGGGGCATGCTGGGAAATGTATTGCTGTGCTGCTCGGTGGGGGGGCGTTGCCATGGAGACCGAGAAAGGCCATCTATGTGGGGAAGGCCTTTTGTGTGCTCTTGAATCGTGACTCATTTCATCGTCGGAAAGAAAGCCACTTTTGTCCTGCGCTCGGCTCCGCAGTCACTCGCGGGGCTTTGCCCGCTCCCGCCGAGGGGAGCGGGCCAGCGTAGTCCAAGAGGCCTAACTGGAGGCGGAGAGGGGAATTTAAGGGCAAGACGGGGAGAAATCTCCTAAGGCTTATCTTGGAGCCGAAGGACCTTCGGGGAAGTGCAAATCCAAAATCCTCGGCTTCAGTGTTGCAGCACGTGCGGTTGACAGGCAGAAAGTGACAGGACCAATGGGAGAAATTGACACAGACAGCTTGTCCCGTGAATGGGAAAACCCAACTCTGTCCTCTGATGGATCTAATTCAGGCACATTGCAAAGGGCCCTATGCTGACCTTCTGCCAAGCCCCCACAAATGCTGTATATGGATAGGTTTGCTTTATTTTGTTTGCCCCTTGCCTTTCCATCAGGGAAGCTGTCTTCAGGGGTGCTAAAATGGGAACCAATGCTTTAAAATAAAACCTTGTCTATAACAGGAATTGCTGGATACCTGGGCTGTCGCACTCACTCACCATCCCTTGCTCCACTTTCCAGAGTAAAATTTCCAAGTGGGTGTTTCCCCATCCCATATCCTCCTGCAACATACATGCTTTTCTTCTTACCAGGTCATAGGAAAAAAATGCTGTTTTAAATTATAATTAAATACAATGAAAAACAAAAGGAACGCGGGGATAAAAGAATAGAAAGTTTAGCCAATTCAGCAGGCCAGCTCTCTCTCTTTCCCCATCTTACACACACACACACACACACAGTCTCTCTGCCAGCTGCTGGGAAAATGACAAAGCTCAAACCAATGGACCCTCCCTCAGCAGTGAGTTCCATAGTTCAGGGGTCACCACCAAGAAGGCCTTCCTGCTGTCACTCACCCTGTGACCCAACAGAAATCAACAAGCTATAGGAAAAAGCAAAATAAAGGCAGCTGCCAGTATTTTTCTCCTTTGCCCTGCCTTTGAGTAATGACTCAGATTTTCCCAGCCGCCAGAAGGCCGTGTGTGTGCGAGGAGGAGCAGAGAGGTCCAGACAAAAAAATCAAACCCCCCAAACCTGGTGCCAGCACTGTTCTGGGCATATGTCTTGCCCAAAGTCACCTCCATGGCTCACAACATGCCCAACTATTCCCCAGGAACTTGTGGGTTGCTCGTGATACCATGTGGGCCGACGGAAGATGAGGTCTCCCATGATCAAGCACAGACATAAGTCAAACAGTTTCCTACCACAACAGAGCTCCTAGCTGCATGCTGGGGAAAGGAAGGATGCGAGGAAGCACAAAGAACACAGTTGTTTTGTGGTGTGATCACACACACACACGGTTCCCCACTCTTTACAAATTTTCCCATAGCCTGACGAGGAAAAAAAACTGTGTGTATATTTGTGGGTGGAGAAACACACTGGAAATCGGAGCTAAGGGGAATTCTTAGGTTCAAAGGATGGCAAGTGAGATGGGAGTAGGCACATGAAATGCCCATTTTAGGAAGAAGAAAAAAGGGATGGGGAAAAGATTTCCAGCCTGCCAGCAGGAAAACAGCCCGACTTGAGGAGGAGGGAATGAAAGACTTGATGGGCAAAGCAGAGCTCGTCCGCTCAACACAGAGAAAGGACCTGGCTGAGCAAGGTGGATGATCCACACAACTGGCATTTACACACGAGGAATATTATAGACTCTCGGAAGAGCAGAGTTGGAAGGGGCCACGACGGCCAGGGGCCACCCCCTGCTGTTGCAGGATACCAGTGTGCACCATCCCACTCCAATGGCTGCCCAGTTTCCTTTTGAATGTCTCCGGTGTGGGAGAGCCCATGGGTTCCACTGCCTTTTCGCTCGGACAGTGAGGAAGCTTCGTGTTTCTAAGCTGTGTAAAACTCAATAGGTGAACTGATTATTTAGTGCATTTGTATACCACCCCATAGCCCTGGGGCTCTCTGGCTGGTTTACAGATATTAAAATCGTAAATGGAATTCATCCAAAGACATAAAACCAATACACTCGTATTTTAAAACCAAACCCACGTAACAATAACCATCACAGGAGAACACAACCTGGGACAACAGGAGTTTGCAAACATTATTATAAAACTAGCTCGGCAATAAAACACAGATTTAACTGATAAAATATTTGGGAAAAAAAGGTGTCAAGAATGGCGGTAGGCGCAGCTTACTAAGGAGCATGTTGCAGAGGTGGGGTGCCATTACAAAAAGGCCCTCCTTCTAGCTGCCACCCCCCTTTCTGCTTTTGTTTAGGCTTTTGTGGGTGGATCTACCCAGGGAATCCTTCTGCCAACACACCCATCAGGGACCAAATGGCATCGGGGGGCCCATGGAGGGGTCTCACCTGCCCCTTCCACTTCTACAGTTTGCTTGCTTGTGATGGATAAAGAATCAAAGAGAAGTGCATTATTGGAGATAAGGCAACACCAGAACTTCATCTCCGCTTTGATCAGAAGTTAAAAAGAGGAGAACCCCACTTCTGGATTTCTTCCCTAAGCTTCTTTGTTTCGACAAGCTACATTTTTGGAGGGAAAGAAAGCCTTTTTCTGGTTGCTATTGCTACTCTGTGGGGAGTCAGAAAAAATCCTTCCTGGTCATACAGCAAATCACACATGCGTGCATTAGCTGGCCCCTTTTGAAAGGTCCGTCGCTCTCTGGGGTGAGCATGGTTTGCAATTCTCAAATTGTTCTCAACGGAGAAATGGGAGTTAAAAGCTAAAAAGCGGAGCAGGGGCTTGTGCCACCAAGAAGGCCTTGGTAGTCCAAGAAGAGATCCTTCCAGACTCAACTCCTCATCTGCGATATGGGTATAAAACCATATACTTTGCACTTCTAAAGTCCTAATAGCAACACAGGTTCAAGTTAGCAGACCCCAACTGGCAGACTTAGAAGGCCAGCACTTGGCTTAGTCTCTCCCTGATATACCAAGAACTACCTTAAACAGTATTCCAAATTTGCACCTATACATATAAATTGGCATGTGCAGATTTCATGGCACCATGAGGCTACATTTGGCATGGCGTGTGCCCTCTCTCTTGGTGCCTGAAGCCCCCTGAAATAGGGGTAATCACCCCACTGGAAAATGCCACTTTGCAGGGCTGGACCACTAGCAAAACCCAAGATAATTGTCTGGGAATTGCTAGGAAGAGTCCAAAACTAACAAGACACTTTATTATTAGAACCACGGGGTCTCAGTTCTTTGACCTCAAATGCTGTTTCTCCCAAGCGTTTTAGGGACGGGCTGCTTTCATTCGGTGGGGTGGCAAAATGTTGTGCAGAGCTGTTGTCTATTTATAATTTTCCAAGCAAAACGTGGAGGCAGCACTGGAATGGAGCTCCAAAGCTCATTGATCGGCGCTGCTTCCAGACAGAAAGCTCTTCGCGCCAACCATCATGGCTCAGATCAGCTCTCCAACAGGGTCCAGGACGGTTTGGGCAAATGCATCTTGTCCTGCATCCTCACCCTTGCTAGGCACCCCTTCAGCAGCTCAGTCTTGAAAACACCCGCAGCCTTCTCTGCAGTGGCCCCGCTCCTCTGGAAAGATCCCGCCACGAGAGGTTTCGAGGCCTTAAGACGTTATTTTGCTGCTCTGGCTTGCTCCTGACGCGATGGCTGCCTGGCTATTTGTGACAATGGCTTTTTTGGGTTTCAAAATGCTGTTAGGCCTGCTTTTGAAGGCGTTGTGCTGGCTTTTGCCCTTGTGCTGTTTTCATGTGCTTTCTGGGGTGAGTGACTGGGAATTTTGCCCTGAAGATGCTGAGGCAATACTTTTTTAAAGAGTCTGCCAGGCTGGCCCAAGGGTCCCTCTCCACCAAGCAGAAAAGCCCCGCAAAATGAGCGAGCGAGCGAGCGAGAGATTTCCTATTTCAGCGCTAGCGACCCCTCCAACTGCGGCCGCGCGAGCATCGACGCCTCCGGGCCTCCCTCCCGCGCGCATCGCCCGCCTTCAGGGCCCGCGCGGGCGACACGGGCTGCGCTCCCAGGCTGCAGAGGCGCGCCCGCGCCACGAAGCGCCCGCCGGTGCCCCGCGGCAGGGCAGAGCCGAGCCGAGCCGAGCCGAGCCGCCGGCCCGCAGCGCCCGGGCGGCCCGCGTCCCTCTGCGCCGCTGGCGGGCAAGCCGGGCCGGCGCCCCGGAGCGAGGGGCGTGCGAGACCCGCGGGGACGCAGCGCCGCGCAAGGCGCCGCAGCAGCGCGCGCGAACTGGTGCAACGGGGGGGGAGGGGGGCCGGCGAGGACGTGGGCGCTTTCTCCTCGCAGGCAGCGCGCGGGCAGACAAAGGAAGCCTGTGCGGCGGCGGCGGCGGCGGCGGCGAGGCGGGCCGGCCCCCTCCCCCCCCTCCCCGGCCCCCTCCCCCCTTCCTCTCCGCGACACGCGCGCAGGAGGCTGGCCCGCTCGCTCGCTCGCTCGCCCGCCCGTCCGCCCGCGCGCGCGCTCCTTCCCTCCCCGGCGCCCTCGCCGCTTCCAAATAAGGCGTCGTGCGAGCCAAACCCGCAAGCGCCTCCCTCCCCACGACCAGATTTGCCCTTATTTGGGCATCTGCGGCCGCGGCGCGGCGCCTGGCGCACGGGCGCCCCCGGCGGGCGCGCCGCGGCATTGCGGCGCCCGCAGAGAGAGCGCGAGGGAGGCCGGGCGGGCTGCGGGAGGGGCGCCCGCGGCAGTCCTTCCTTCGCCGATCTGCTTGAAATGCCCGGAGAGCCGCCCGGGCCCGTGTCACCTTCCCGACAACGCAACCCCCAACTTCAGGCTGCACAAGGACGCCTGCCTGCCTTCCTTCCTTCCTCCCCTCCTTCCTTCCCTCCCGTCTCTGCGCCCTTCCTGTTCCACTGATCTAAGATAACCAAGGAGATGTTCCTCGGGGCTTTGCGAATTCCTACTACTAACTGCCTGGGTGCCATTTAATTCACCTCCCTTGCAGTCTTTTATCACCTTTCTTCCACCATGACCTTTGTGGTCCCTTTTATCTTGCATTCCACTGGGACATTTGCCAATTCCAAGGGAAAGAGGTCAGCCCTAAATAGGGCGGTACAGTATCTGCTCACAATCCAAAGGTTCCCTATTCAGCTCCTGGGTACCTTCAAGTACAACCGGAAAAGACTCCAAAGTCCCCGAGCGCTGCTTTTACTGGGCTGGGCGGCATGAACCAGTGATCTGATCTGGGAGCTTCCTGTCAAGCCCAGCTTTTCTCTGGGACCTTGAGGACTGGAGTCTTGCATAGCTGTGAGCAGTCTCTTCAAAAGCATGGTGGTGACGCAGTTTGCGTTACATGCTGAAGGCCCCCGATTCAGCCCCTGGCGTCTGAGAAAAGTTCTGGTGAGCCGAGTTTTTACAAGCCTGTAGGCACCGATGAAGCCAAAGATACCTCTGTTCGCACCTGCTAGGCTGAAAGGGTCATCCAGTGAAGTGCTTCTTGCCAGCTTGCAAATACCATATAGATGGGCAGCTGCTTAATCCTTTGAGAAGCTACTCGTCCAGCAGCGGTGAAAAGATCACGTCCGACATCTACAAAGAGTGCGTGATGGCCTTCATCCGCATCTCTCGAGTTTTACTCCTTGATAACCAAACAGTCTCAAATATGCAACAAATCAGTCTCTAATATTGCTTCATGATTGATCGATGTACCTGATTAGTAACAAACTAGCGTTTCAATTTCTGGGAGAAAAGAACCCAAGTCATAACTCAACGTTTGAAGGCACCCACTGTTGAAGCTTAGCCTGCTAAGACCACCTGGGAACACATGGGGCATCCTGAGCTCCACAATGGGAGAAAGGTGGAATAGCAATATAATAAATAAATACATATTTTGGAAATTGCAACCAGAAAATACTTACGCAGTGACCCCGTTCACACAAGCCAGAGTGCAGGCTGAACACGGGTAGAATCATAGCTCATTGTGCTGTCTGAATCTAGCCAAGCTAACAAACCATTTTTCTTAACCACAATCAACCCAGGCTTCACAAGAAATCATGGGCTCTCTCTGTGGGTTGTTCAGGATCAACAAATTATGGTTTGTTAGCATGAGTGGGTTCATACAACACAGCAACCCATACCCAAATTGTACCCTGGTTTATAGGGTTGTGTGAACTCAGCTATTTCATACTTTTCCAATCGGATGCTTTCCAAATGTTTTGGACTACCATTCCCATCATTTTTATTCATTTATGAATATTTATTTAAATCACTTCTCCCTGGAACGAACCAACCAACCAACCAACTGGGCCAGGCTGCCTGGGATGGATGGAAGTTATAAACCAATTAACAGGAGGATACAAGAGCAGAGGGAAATCTAGACTGAATGACAGTCATACTCTCAATATAATAGTTAACATTATTACTAAGTTTGTATTGGCTAAAGATGCAGCATTTCTCTGCTGATCTGTGAGCAGATGGCATGAATATTTTGTTCCTTGGCGAGGACATTTCTGGGCAACAGAACCAAACATTCTGGACCATTTTCCCCATATGACAATTCTCTAACAAGGGCTCATGATGACTAGAAAACTGGCTGCAACAAAGGCGTTTGGGGACCGTGGCCGATGTCACGAGGTGCACGGATGTGTTAACAATTGGGCCAAATACAAAAGAACCAATCTCTGACATTTCTAGGCAAAGCTCGTGTACACACAAATTCATCGCAGAGCCCACCCACAACGAGAAAAACACTCTTGTCCTGGTCTTGCTCACTAATTCAGCAGTTATGGTGGGAAAGAGAACCTTCCTCCTGGTGAATCCTGACGAAGAGGATCAAATTCACCCATGCACTCTAAGTACTAGCAAACTTTCATTCATAAGTTAGCACAATCCTATAAATATGAAAGCAGAAGTTAAATCCTGCATTCAGTGATTCGTAAGTTTCAGTGATCTACCCATCAATTGAAAGGCAGGGGAGACAATCCGGACCATCGAAATTATTCTGTGATACCCTCTAAATAACACAATCCTAGTCCAGAACTCCTGCTTCTCTTCCATTTCCTCCTTGGGCTTTTGTATCCCCCCTCTTGCTCGATTTTGTGGAATTACTGAGCAATTCCCTGCCCACCAAGGCGGGCAAGTGGAACAAAGGGGCTGATCTGACCCTCTGCAAAGAATTGCAGCATCTCTTCACGGTTAGCGGAAAGTCATTTGCCGAAGACCCTTTGGGAGGAGTGGAGGGAGGCTCAGGCGTAATCCAGGATCTGCTTCACGGCGCTGACAAATTCGGTGCAATTATGAATAACCACACCTTTGGTGCATTACGCCTCAGTTCACGCTGCCTGCTGGCAAGATGACTATTCTAGGAACACAGGATGAACACACACACAATTGTACAAGCAGATGGGCCCAGCTCAGCTTTATCCGCCACGCTTTCTAGAATCTTCGCAGGCGGCTTTTAAATGTGTAGCGCAAGGCTTGTCAGACGGGCCGCTGCCTGGGCTCGGCACGTCTGAGCAGCTGCCAGGGGTCCAATGAGAAGAGCCCTCGATAAATGTCCCTCTTTTTCAACAGTGCAACCCGCTGGTTTGCTTGTTTCGTGCTCTGGCTCAGACAACTGTGGTGGCGAGGAGGAAGAGGAGGGAGTGCCGTGGCTGCCTGCCTTTCTGCCGGCCGAGCAAGCAAGCGGTGGCCACGCAGAGCACCGGCCTTAAGCAGCGGGAGCGGCTGGTCACAGCAGCAGTGGGGAGATGGACGTGTGGGGGGCATCTTCCCCGGGGGCCCCTCTGAAATGTGCAGCCAGCACTGCCAGAAGAAATCAGATCAAGGGCCTGACGGTTTCCCGCAGCGGCTGGCGAGATGCTCTCGAAGGAAGCCGACGACGAGCCGGACGGCTCAGCAGCGCCCTCCTCCCCATGTTAGCAAAAGGCTTTTGGGATTGCAGAAACTGACGCATGGGCACTCGTTTTAAACACGCCTGGAAAGGTTTTCTCTAACGTGCCTCTGAAGCCGTGCTGGAACAGTTTGAGGATTGTTTCAGATACAGAAATAAAAGCTAGGGAGAAAATCATTGGTGCGTCTAGCGAAAGCTTTTATTGTACAATTATACTGCCACAAGAATAGGTTTTTATGGCGGGGAGTGTCCAGGCAATGACGCCCTTCCACTAGGCAGGCTTTCATGTTCCCCTCTGCTTCTTTCATTTTCTTACAATTTAATTTAATTCTTTTTTTTTGCTTTGTCAGAGAAACATTTGCTGAGGCAGAAGAGAAAGGCCCGGGCACAGTCCGTTTGGACTGGTAATGTTGGGAACCTTTGCTCTGGAAGCATCTCCATGCATTGACTTTTCTTCTTTCGATTGGAGACAGGCATTTAAACATGCTGTATCCATCCTGAGGGTCTCTCCCAGGTCCTTCACTTTGGATTCAAGGATACTTAGGAAGGAATGAAATCAGCTAGGTCAGAATCGAAATACAGTGTATTGAATACTGTGCTGAAATACCACTGCAGAAGATAAACAAACCACAGAAAGCTTCCGATCACCTTATCTGTGGCCATATTGGTTCGCTGAATAAGGCAGGGGATTCTCCCTGGGCTTCCAAAGTTGTCTGGGAGAACAGTGCGTCAATTCTTCCCCCCAGGATGAGAACAAAAGATAGCACCTCTTGCCATGGATTTTATATAGTGAATCTCCCCCCTTGTTTCAGAAGCTGTCAGTGGAAACAGGCTCCAAACACCTCCTCCTTTCTGGGAAGAAAACTGAGTCAGTAAAACAGTTTTGTTCTCACACCAAAAGCAGCTCTTATCTACCAAATACAGCTTTGCAGCAATTCTCTCCCTGAAAAGAGGAAGGTCGCCGGGCTTTGTCCGTGGCTTTTGGACACTGCAAATGTTCACTATACGACCTGTTGAATCTTAATCATCTCCCCACTGTTTTTCCGGTATTATTGGTTTATTAATTTCATGTCTATAGTGCCACATACCCAACGCTCTCTGGACGGATTACGGCAATGCATCAAGCAAAGCACTAACATACAAATACCATGAAAACAAAGCAGCGTTAAAATGAATTTTATCACTGCCTTGTCGTGGCGAAGGGGCTTGCGTAGCTCAATGAAGCTATGAGCTATGCCGTGCAGGGTCACCCAAGACGGACAGGTCATAGCAGAGAGCTCTGACAAAACGTGATCCACTGGAGAAGGAAATGGCAACCCACTCCAGTATCTTTGCCATGAAAACCCCATGGACATGAAAACCAAAAGGCAAAACGATATGACACCGGAAGATGAGCCCCTCAGGTCGGAAGGTGTCCAATATGCTACTGGGGAAGAGCGGAGGGCTAGTACTAGTAGCGCCAGAAAGAATGAAGCGACTGGGTCAAAGCCGAAAGGACACTCAGTTGCCGATGTATCTGGAGGTGAAAGGAAAGTCCGATGCTGCAAAGATCTTTACTCCATAGGAACCTGGAATGTAAGATCCATGAATCAAGGCAAGCTGGATGTGGTCAAACAAGAGATGACAAGAATGAACATCGACATCTTAGGAATCAGTGAACTAAAATGGACAGGCATGGGTGAATTTAGTTCAGATGACCATCAGGTATACTACTGCGGGCAAGAATCTCTCAGAAGAAATGGAGTAGCCTTCATAGTCAATAAAAGAGTAGGAAAAGCAGTACTGGGATACAATCTCCAAAATGACAGAATGATCTCAGTTCGAATCCAAGGCAAACCATTCAACATCACAGTAGTCCAAGTCTATGCCCCAACCACTGGTGCTGAAGAGGCTGAAGTTGACCAGTTCTATGAAGGCCTACAACACCTTCTAGAATTAACTCCAAAAAATGATGTCCTTATCATCATGGGGGATTGGAATGCTAAAGTAGGAAACCAAAAGATAACTGGAATAACAGGCAAGTTTGGCCTTGGAATACAAAATGAAGCAGGGCATAGGCTGGTAGAATTTTGTCAAGAGAATACGATGGTTATAACAAACACTCTTTTCCAACAACCCAAGAGACGTCTCTACACATGGACATCACCAGACGGTCAACACAGAAATCAGATTGACTATGTGCTCTGCAGCCAAAGATGGAGAAGTTCTATACAGTCAGTAAAAACTAGACCAGGAGCTGACTGTGGCTCAGATCATGAGCTTCTGGTGGCAAAATTTAGGCTTAAGTTGAAGAAAGTAGGGAAAAGCACTAGGCCACTCAGGTATGACCTAAATCATATCCCTGATGAATATACAGTAGAGGTGACAAATAGATTTAAGGAATTAGATCTGATAGACAGAGTGCCTGAAGAACTATGGACGGAGGTTCGCAACATTGTACAAGAGGCAGCAACTAAAACCATCCCAAAGAAAAAGAAATGCAAGAAAGCAAAATGGCTGTCTGAGGAAGCTTTACAAATAGCTGAGGAAAGAAGGGAAGCGAAAGGAAAGGGAGAAAGAGAAAGATACAAACAATTGAATGCAGAATTCCAGAGAACAGCTAGAAGAGATAAGAATACCTTCCTAAATGAACAGTGCAAAGAATAGAAGAAAACAATAGAATAGGGAGGACCAGAGATCTCTTCAAGAAAATTAGAGATATGAAGGGAACATTTCATGCAAAGATGGGCATAATAAAGGACCAAAATGGCAGGGACCTAACAGAGGCAGAAGAGATTAAGAAGAGGTGGCAAGATTACACAGAAGAACTATACAAGAAAGAGCTTAACATCCCTGATAACCACGATGGGGTGGTCACTGACCTCGAGCCAGACATCCTGGAATGTGAAGTCAAATGGGCCTTAGGAAGTCTGAGCAACAACAAAGCTAGTGGAGGTGACAGCATTCCAGCTGAGCTATTCAAAATCCTGAAAGATGATGCAGTTAAAGTGCTACACTCAATATGCCAGCAAATTTGGAAAACTCAACAGTGGCCACAGGATTGGAAAAGGTCAGTTTACATTCCGATCCCCAAGAAGGGCAATGCCAAAGAATGTTCAAACTACCGCACCATTGCACTCATTTCACATGCTAGCAAAGTGATGCTCAAAATCCTACAAGCTAGGCTCCAGCAGTATGTGGACCGAGAACTACCAGAAGTACAGGCAGGATTTCGAAGAGGGAGAGGAACTAGAGATCAAATTGCCAACATACGCTGGATCATGGAGAAAGCCAGGGAGTTCCAGAAAAAGATCTACTTCTGCTTCATTGACTACGCTAAAGCCTTTGATTGTGTGGATCACAACAAATTGTGGCAAGTTCTTAAAGAGATGGGAGTACCAGACCATCTTATTTGTCTCTTGAGAAACCTATATGCAGGTCAAGAAGCAACAGTGAGAACCGGACACAGAACCACTGATTGGTTCAAAATTGAGAAAGGAGTTCGGCAAGGCTGTATACTGTCACCCTGCCTATTTAACTTATATGCAGAGCACATCATGAGAAAGGCAGGGCTAGATGAATCACCAGTTGGAATCAAGATTGCTGGGAGAAATATCAACAACCTCAGATATGCAGATGATACCACTCTCATGGCAGAAAGTGAAGAGGAACTAAAGAGCCTCTTGATGCGGGTGAAGGGGGAGAGCGCAAAAGTTGGCTTGAAACTCAACATTAAGAAAACTAAGATCATGGCATCTGGTCCTCTCACTTCCTGGCAAATAGATGGGGAAGAAATGGAGGTAGTGACAGATTTTATTTTCCTGGGCTCCAAGATCACCGCAGACGGGGACTGCAGCCAAGAAATAAAAGACGCTTGCTTCTGGGAGGAAAGCTATGGCAAATCTAGATAGCATACTAAAAAGCAGAGACATCACCCTGCCAACAAAAGTGCGTATAGTCAAGGCTATGGTTTTCCCAGTTGCAATGTATGGCTGTGAAAGCTGGACAATAAGGAAGGCTGAGCGCAAAAGGATTGAGGCCTTTGAGTTGTGGTGCTGGAGAAGACTCCTGCGAGTCCCTTGGACCGCAAGGCGATCAAACCAGTCAGTCCTAGAGGAGATCAACCCTGACTGCTCTTTAGAAGGCCAGATAGTGAAGATGAAACTCAAATACTTTGGCCACCTAATGAGAAGGAAGGACTCCCTGGAGAAGAGTCTAATGCTGGGAACAATAGAAGGCAAAAGAAGAAGGGGACGGCAGAGGATGAGGTGGCTGGATGGAGTCACTGAGGTGGTTGGTGTGAGCTTGAGTGGACTCCGGGGGATGGTGGAGGACAGGAGGGCCTGGAGGAATGTTGTCCATGGGGTCGCGATGGGTCGGACTCGACTTCGCAACTAACAACAACAACAAAAGCTTGCGGTGAATATAAAGCACCTGACATAAGAAATCTGCTCCTGGATTGGTGTATAAACCTGTAAAACCTGCAGCATAAAGGGCCGTCCTACCCAGCCTGGAAAACATGACAAGGTTGGCACCAGGTATGCCTCAGCGGGAAGAGTGTACCGTAGATGGGGGCCAACACCGAGAAAGCCCTGCCCCCGTTTGCCACCCTCCAAGCAGGCAGGCATAGGGGTACGTCTCATGGAGCACAGCAGGGCTTATTCCTGAAAAACACACGAAAGAGGACTGCAATGGGGCTTCTAAGGAGACATGCCGCACCTTAAGGCTGCACCGCAAATGTCCAGAAGCTCAAGCTAGGGGCCTTCCCGGGGGCGGCCACGCCGCTACCCCCTCAATGCCTCCATAACCAGGTCCCGTTTCCACCGCTGCGCGGGCGGAGGGATCAATGCAAGTTGGACCCGCAGCGACAAGCGCGGCGCGCATCTCTTCACCTTTTCTCGGCCCTCGCTCTGTGGCTCAGCGCGGCGAGCCGCGCATGCGCGATCGGGCGCGGTCCTCCCCGGCCCTTCCGGCGACACCGTACGGGTAAAGGAGGCCAACGGATCCGGCTGAAGTGCGAGGGAGGGCGGGAAAGGCGCTCGGGGGATGCCGGGGCCTCCGCAGGGGTGCCCGAACCCCCTTTTCACGCGCTGGCTGCAGGAGTGGCGCGATCAGGCCGCCGAGCGGGGGCGCGTCCGGACCCAGCGCGCCTACGAACGGGTAGGCCCCGCCCCTTCCCGCGTGGCCCCGCCCACTTTGCCCCAAGCCCCGCCCACCTCTCCGCGGGATTCAGCCTTTATTCCTATCGTGCCTTTATGCTTTTAACTTCCCGTGCACCTTAATAGCTGTTAATAAAGAATACAAGTATTAATGCATTTTTAAATTAATAGTAACAGAGCTTTTGCCCTCGGGTGGGGCAGAAAATGCACTTCATCTATGTACTTGATATAATATATATAATAAATATATAAATAATTTGTTTTACACAATGATTTCAGATGACTAACAATGTGTAAGTGTTCAACTGATTGAGATTAATAATGTAAAAGTACCACCCTGCACAGGCCCCTCTTCTAGTTTCTCTCCACCTAGATGGAACACCTAGACCAGCTGCCCCAGATCGGCTGCCCTGCAAAGGTTTGGAACTTCAGCTCCCAGCAGCCACAGCCAGCATGGCCAATGGTTGGGCATGTTAGGATTTGAGCTCCGAAACAGCTGGAGGGCATCAAATTTGGGGAAAACTGAAACACTGGTCATCCGTTCCCCTTTTGTGTATTTGCACTAGTACTGTTGCTGTGCTGCCAAGTCTTTTTAAAAATCCCTATGTGGTTGACTTATAAATATTAAAATCACATTTAAAATAGCACTTAAAAACCAATTCCCTTTGCAGCAATAATAATGCAGAGTACTACAGAAGCCGTGCAATGAAACAGCGTAATTAATTTAATTGCGAGTCATAGAAAGCTTCAGCAAACAAGGATGTTTTTGGGAGGTGTTGGAAAAAAGCCACATGCTCTGCCTCCCGAAATACACAAGGGAAAGTTTTCCATTGAGTAAGCGCCATTATCAAAAAGACTCACCTCTGAGTTCTGGCACAGCCGCAATCCCAGAAACGTTGGAACCGCCAGCGAGGCTTCTGCTGATCGCAAAGTTTGCTTGGGTGCAGGTATAAGGGAAGGCAGTCTGCTGGATTTCCTGGTCTCCAGTGTCCTTCAGGGCTTGGCCCCTGTCCCTTTGAGGCTCCGCGTTCTTTAGGGAATGAGGCAGTGCCTGCTCCAGGAAACTGGGCATCCCATGGTGAGCCCCGTTACGCGCCTTAGCCGTGTCTTCTTCCAGGTTTTGCTCTCTCCCCACAGACAACCACCTGGCGGAGGTTCAGGATCTGCCTGCAGGTTGAGCCCCAGCCTTTTGCCAGGATTGTCTGTGGGGTGACTTGCGGCCCTCCCGTTGTTTTGCCTACAGCCCCATGGCCCTGCACTGTGATCTGTGCTTGCTACAGCCAGTGGGAATTCCAGGCCCAAACATCTGGTGGGTTATGGGTTGTCGTCCAGAGATGAACCATAACGGATGGGTTAGAAATACCTTAATAAATAAAAGAAATAAAACATCATAGATGAAACCAATTCCCTTTTTGCAAGCAGACTTTGCAGGGGGATGGGAGCACTTGCACAAGACTTAGAAAAGGGGTGAAGCTGATCGTGTTTCTGCTTTCTGGAGGTCAGTGCAGCTCTGCTGTGGAAAAATCGCAGAGGCAGGCACAATAGCGTCATGACCGAGAATTGGTCGTGGCCCATTCCTGCTACAGGGACCCGAACTGCATTTGCCCGAGGAAGTCCCTCCGTCCCCTTTCCCCCTCACAGAGACTTCCCTTGCTCTCTCGGCCCTCTTAACACTTTAGCCACAGAAAGCACACGTATGAACGCCCCTCTTGCGTGGGACACGGTCCCTGTCATTCCCCCACCGCTCGTCTTACGCCTCCATCTCTCCTTCATGCCCAGGCACTGAGCTCCCTCCGCAAGTATCCGCTCCCCCTGTGCAGCGGGCGCGAGGCCCGGATCCTTCAGTACTTCGGGGAACGGATCTGCCGTCAACTAGATGAGCAACTGGAGAAGCACCGCGGTGCCCAAGATGCAGCAGGTGGGACAGGTGTGCATGGAGGGAAGGTTCATCGCGTACCTGGTGTACCTATGAAATCAGGATTTAGGGCCAAAGTTATGGATAGTCTGCGAGGTCTCCAATTGCACTGTGTGGTGTGTGACACAGACTTTAGCTTCCTAAAGGTGCTTAATGGTTGGTTAATCACATGTCTGCCCCATTAAGTATTATCTCAGTTTAATATCAAATGGGTTGTATCAGGCAGCTGGAAGGGACAATACAGAGGAAGATCTGAGAAGAACGGAGTAAAATCTGTGCTAAAAGTCAGCTTGGCAGCCTGGGTTTCCCCTGAAGTCTGAACTGGGACTCCTGGAGGGCTGGATTGGTTTCACAGGTCTCAGGTTTTACACCCCTGCCTTGCCCAGACTGTTTTGGGCAGACGTGAATAAGGCAGACACGAGATGGAAGCAGCGCTCTTCACGTCGGGGCTCTCGTCTCCCATTTTTGGCTCTTCTGACTGTGAGACCTTAAATAGGAAAACTGGTATCATCTTAGAAGGCGAAGAATAGCTAAGTAGGACGTTGCTGTTGGGGTGCACAGTCTTGGGTGAACTCTTTCGTCCTGCTTCCTCTTTTGTGGGAAGAAGAGAGAGGATTGTAGAAAGCGAGTGCATAGACGCAAGCTTCCTCCATCAGTTCAGATCACGGAATTTGTGACGGTGAGCCAGACCTCCTGTACTCTTTGGACCGGTTGCATTTCCGGCAGGGGACACTGTGCCACCGTTCCTGGCTTCCCCCGGAGTGCCCCTCTCGTCCCACTTCAAAGAAAAAATCAACACGTTCTCTGGCTAGCATTTGTGATTCCTCTGAAATTGGTTGATGTTGATGTTGGGTTTAAAGGCGTTTTGAGATGTGTTGACGTGTTGACCCTAACCCTCTGCACCTTCGGGGTTTCTCGTCCTTTGCCACACCTTCTGTGGCAGCCATTTTGTGGTGGTGCCCATGAGTGCCGTCATGAATTTAGAGAACTTTAGAGAAATTTAGAGAACTTGCGTCATGAATTCCAGATGTGCAGGCCCCAGCTTCCTCTTGGCTGGGACAAGAAGATGGCCTCCCCAGCTGCGAAGCTGCCTCCATCGCTGATTTTCCAGCCCGGTGGCCGCCTTCGTGCTCCGACAAGCCCGAGCAGCAATCAAAGGTGAGGACCAACACATCTTCTACCCCCTTATTAATCAAAATGGGTTAGAAAATGATCCTTGACTGTCGCAGAAATCTTGGCTGCAGCTTGACAGATCAAAATCCTCCCCACCATTAATCAGAAGAATTGCAAATACCTGCCGCTCTTCTGAAAGGTATCCCGACGCAGAGATTCCGTGCGACGGGGCAGCTGGTGGCATCTTGCATATCAGATCCAAAGCCGGGCCCAGGTTGTGATCGCCTCAAACGTCTCACCAGCGGCACTCCTGGCTGCTCTTGCTGGTCGGGGCTTGGGTGGTGCAGCACCCGCGAGCGAGCAGGCCGGGCGCCCTCCGCCGCCTCTTTCGGACCGCCACTGCTGTGCGGGCCAGCGCAAGAGGCAGGTGACCCGGAGAAGAGGAGGAGCGCGTCCAGGGGGTCTTGCCGACGTGGCTGGGGCTCTCCCAGCCGCCAGCCACGCTGGCCTGCAAGGGGAGAGGCCCGTGGAGGAGACGATGCTCCCGGACCTGGGCATGCCCGATTGCTCTTTCTCCTTCTAGAAAAAGCAGCACGGATCACGCCAGCGCGGCAGGCGCTACGCCCCAGCTCAGCGTTCGGCCGCTTATGCGGTGCTGTTGGCTCTTTACCAGGACAGCATGGTAAGAACCAGTGGGGCAAAGCCCAGCTGACCCTCACAGGAGGCATTTGGGGTGAGGTTGTCGCCCCAGAGCCTTGGAGAAGGCAGGGCAGAAAGCCACGAATGGATGAGCTCCCGCACTGTGGAATTGTGAGTTTGTTTGTGGTGATCGTGGGGGGGGGGGGGGGATCAGAAGGTGACTGTCTTTGTTCTTCTTTTCCCAGAGTTCTCACTCCAAGGGTTACCTGACAAAGCTGGAGCTGCAGAGAGCAGCACAGCCGCTGTGTGATAAATCTTTCACTCTGGTAAGTTCCAAGACTCGTCGCCTCTTCCTGGGATCCAGAGCAAACATCAAGTTGTAGAACTCTCTCTCTCTGGTTATGATGTTCATTCTTGCTGGGTTCCCTGCTCCCATAATAGGTGGATCCTGGGAATAAGAACAACGCTTGGTCTGCAGTCAGCACTCTGATTCGCAAGGAGCTAGTCCTCAAGACCAATATCCCGGCCAGGTGAATATACTGCACCCAAGATTTGGGGTGAGGGAGAATCCATGAATGTATGTAACTTGGGTTTGACTTAGATGTGTGAGCTTTCAATAGGATGCCTCCATTTTAAGCGAATGAGTCCTCAGAGTTACATCCATCTGCGGGTATTTATCCCCCAAAAGGGGCACGCAGAACCTTTTCCAGCCGGAGGGATGAATTCCTCAGGACATGGGTTTGGCCTTCAGGCCCGAGGTTCTGCAGTCCCAGGAAGGGAGAGTCCAGCAGGGCCCAAACACAGAGAGATTTGACTTGCCTCTCTTTCCCCAGATATTCTCTGACGGAGGCAGGGCTGGCCTTAGCCCAGGAGCTGGCAGGTTTGAGAGCGCCGAACGAGCAGGAGCCCAACTTCCCGGCAGCTGAAATCAGAGAAGAGCCGCTGCTTTCGGAGGAAGACAGTAGAGATGGGCACGTCCCAGACAGGTTGGATCAGGGTGCTCCCCTGCTCATTTCCCCGCACTAGACTTCCTCAGCCCGCCCCAACCCCAGATGTATTACACTGCCACAGCCATACTTCCCAGCTGGCAGGGCTGTTGGCTCAGGATGATGGGAGGTGTTCTCCTCCAACACCTTTGGAGGGCTCTTGTCTGGGGCAGGTGCGGCCTTTTCTCTAGGAACACCGCTGGTTTCCTCACGCAGGCCATGCTCGTCCAGTGCTGCCCTGGACGGATCAGCGGGTTGACACAGGCAGCTTCCCGTCTCCTTGTTTCTGTCAGCTCCTTCCTGAGAACCAGGAGGTCTGAAACCTCGACCTTCTGGGTGAAGGACCGTGGCATCAAGAGGTTCTGCTTTGCAGGCGAAATCCGCAGGTTCAGCCACTGGCTTCTCCAGGAAGGCCTGCAGAAAGTAGCCCCCCCCCCCCGCCCGACTCTGAAGAGCTGCAGCTGCCGGTCTGTGTCAGCAACACTGGGCTACAAGGAGCAGTGGTCGGAGCCCCCGCTTCCAGCGGCCGTATGCTCCTTGTTTTCAATCCTGCCCGGGAGCCGCCCATCCTGTCGCTCCCCAGAAATTCCAGCTGCTGGCTGTGAGGTGCCAGCCCTGCTCTGATGTGCTCTTTTGCCACAACACGCTTGAGGAGCAAAACAAACGGGAAGCAGATCCTGGCATCCCTCTGTGGCAGAAGATGCTGGAATCAGTGCCCTCCGAGCCGACTGGGGGCAATCTTCCAACGCCGTCTGACGCGGTTCCCCGTTTTCTCCCAGGCCTGGCTCTGTGGAGCCAGGATCCGAGCCACCCGTGCCTCAGTTTACCCTTCAGCCTGGACAGTTCGACATCATCCTCTGCATTGACGTCATTGAGACCACGGGGTGAGTGGCAGCTGTGGCCGGTGGCGCTGGGCTCGGGGTGGCGGTGCGTGTGGGTGAGGCCCGGACACGCGTGTTGTGGCTGGAGGCGCACGCTTGCGGCGGCACTGCCTCCGGTGCTCACCCAGAGCCGGTTTGGATCGCCGGCCAGAATAGACTCCCATTCCTGTCGTTTTGAATTGTGCCCTTCCTGTATTTATACTCGCAAAACTATCCAGCTTTGCATAAGTGGGAACAGACCTTTCCTTGATGCAGAGGGGGCTGCCAAAACCGCTCACCGAGGCAGAGTTGGATCCGTGTTGCCTGCCTCACCTGAGGAAGCTATGCCTGTGGACACCCCCATAGCTCCTAGGTGGGGTGGCTCTGTCCACATGGTTCCCCTGGGGAAGGACTGCTCCCCCTCACTGGGGAGGGGGCAGGCCTATTAGTCTTCCTGGCCTCCATTTGTATGGACTGCCAAGGAATGTACCTGCTTGGGACGTCTGTCCCTGTTGGCCAGAGACGCAGCTACAGACTTCAGCTGTGAGAACACATTACAATTGATAACATTTTAAAGAGAGATGACCTTGAGATGCACGCCCCCTGGGCGAACATAGAATGAGCCAGGAGGGGCCTCCTGGGCCATCTAGTCTGGCCCCTGGCTCCAGCTGGCTCTGCTCATGGCACTTGGAATAAGGCCTCTGAGGTTGAGCTTGGAGAGGGATAGGAATGTATGGGAAGAGTCCGTCATTGTTGAGTTGCTGGAATGAAGAAAGCCTGGCAGGGGAACCCAGGGTGGATTTGTGCATGAAAAGACTGGGATCTGTTCTCGTGCTGGAAAGGCAGCCCGGCCCTTCACTGTGAAGGCAGAGGGGTGCCCTCTCTCCCCATTCCACAGTTTTGCACATTATTCTAGGAGGTGGATCTCAAGATTCTGGTTAAATGAAAAAAAGTAGAGCTTCCCCAGCTGATCTTACTCACGCTTTCCCCTTCAGGGGCCCCGCGTCCCGGAAGCAGGACTTGGTGGACGAGCTCCAGCGCAACCATGTTCCCTTCAGCATCCGGAAGCTGCATGTCGGAGACTTCCTCTGGGTAGCCCGGGAGAAGGCCGCTCCTGCCGCAGGTGTGTTTGGGCTGCCTTTCCGGAGCAGCGTTCCTGGAAGCTGTGCTCCGAGCGATCTTGAAGGCTTTAGATTCGGGCTAGAAAGCAGCCTTCCATCCTTAATTTTCCTTCCTCCCGGCCTTGTGCCCACCGTTCCAGGAGAGCCACAACGACCCACAGCTCGGGAGCTGGTTCTGGACTACGTGGTGGAACGGAAAAGGATGCCCGACTTGTGCAGCAGCATTATCGATGGCCGTTTCCGTGAGCAGAAGGTACCGAGGGGCCCGGAAACGGCCAGTGGGGGCCTCGTCCGGCTCAGAGGGGGACCGCACTTCTGGAAGCAGCGGCAGGGTGCCAGCTGCACTAGGGCTCAGCACTTCATGTTTTGCTTGATCTCTTCTGTCGAGCCAGGCGGGACTTGAGGGTGCCACGGCACCCCTGTCTTGGCACCCCTGACTTTGGGGACACCCAGAAATCGGCCCAGAAACTCATACTCGTGATCTGAGCTGCAGTATCTTCCAGTCACTAACCTCCTGTTCCCCCCCTCCACCCATCATGCTCCCAGTTCCGTCTGCGGCAGTGTGGAATTTCCCACCCCATCTACCTGGTGGAGGATCTGAATTCTGCACAACACCTCAGTTTGCCAGAAAAGACGCTGCAGCAAGCGATCACCAACACCCAGGTATGGACTTCCCCAAGAACGTCAGTATCCCCCCCACCCCCATAGGCCTCAAAATCCAAGTAGGGCTACCCTGCGCTGGCTTTCTCCCAGCTCTCCTTTGTAGATGATTCAGAGCAGACAGTGACTGGGTTCAGACAACACGATAGCTAACCATGGTTGAGTATATGCAGAACTGTGGGTCATTGTTGAAACACAGGTTGTTGTTTTCTTTGAGCCCAGATGCGTTAATAAGCCATGGTTTGTTCCCCATGAAGAGAACCTGCGATCTCTCGTTCGGTTGTGAGCCGCAGGTTGTTCATCATGATCTGTTATGCCGACTGCATATGACGACCCAGGATTCAGCAACAAGCCACGATTCAGCAACAAGCCATGTTCAACCCATCATCGTGTTGTCTGAACCCGGTCTCCCTGGCCCGGGTTCTCCCTCTAATGCTTACCGGGGTCCCACTATTTGCGATTGCTCAGTGCCAGGCCGCCTCGAAGCAGAGCAGTGGGATAACCCATTTTCTTCTCCAGGTGGTGGATGGCTTCTTTGTCAAACGCACCCGTGACATTCGGGAATCTGCCGCCTACCTGACGCTCATGACGCGGCACCTGGCCACACTGTATGGGGTGAGTCCAGGGAAAAGCCAGGCACCCTCCACCCAGCACTGGACTTTCCCGTCTCTTTGCTGCTCCGTTTCTGGGTGGTTTAAACATTTTGTATGCATTTCTTCACTTATTTGGGAAATTTATGTTTTGTGAGAGGATTGTTCAAATTTTGTCTATGCTTCTGAATTTATTTTTATATACTGAAAAGCTCTTTTAATTATTTTTAACAATAAAAGACTCTTCCCCCCCCCTTCCCAATTATGCAATCGATGGGGCAAGACATGGAACGCGTAAGCCCTTGTTTCCAGTGTTTCCTTCCTGCAAGATTTCTCTTCAGGCCACTGCCGTCTTAAGTTTGGCATCTTTCTTTTCAAACAACATACAATTATTGTTTCACGTCCGCGAATTTGCCTATTTCAGTGCTGAATTTTCAGAAAAGACATCGTGGGCAGGGGAGAAGGATGCCAGAGGGGCGGGGTGGGGGGAAAGATCGAGAAAAAGGAGAATTAAAAAAAGGAAAGGAAACTGATTTAAAAGGCAAAACCGTGCTGTTCACAGGGCAGAAGTGGGGAGAACTTTGCGTTTTAGAAAAGAACTGCAGGATACACAGTTTAAGACTAAACTAAAATAGGGGTGAAGTAACGAATCTCGTTCTGGCACAGGGGCGTGTGTCACTAGGTACCTGGAAAACAGTTCAGAGATAATGCTTGGATCCAGCCTTACCCTGCCTGGGATTGGATGGAGTGCAACTCCCATCAACCCCAGCCACGGAGGCTGCTCTGAGCCTGGCGGAGGACAGGATTTAGTGTCATTTCCCCCCCTTGCAGGACAAGCGGCTGGTAAGCTGTACCAAGGAGGAACTGGACCAGGAGCGCCCCCTGCAGGCCGGCGACGGCTTCTGCCGGCTCCTGACCTTTCCCGAGTTTAATCAGGGGGCTGTGAAGAACAAGGTAGTTTGACGGGATGCAGGAAAAGCGGGAAAGGCCAGAGCTGGGTGGCGCAAGGCCTGCCTCACACGCCCAAGCGCTCCCGGGCTCCCTTCCTGGCTTCTCCAGGTCAGAAGCGATCGGGGGGGCGGGCGAGGAAGACGGTTGGCCACGCGAGGCTCTTGAAGTCGGCAGGCAGCAATGACACTGGGCTAGAGAAACAGGCGCTGCAGCCTACCGAACGACAACTTGCCCTGTGCCTAAACGGGCGGTTGCGTTTGCGGGTGGAGATCAAAAGGGGGACTGTTCATACCGAGAAGAATTGTTCTCTCGGCAAACTTCTCAGCAGTCTGATTTGCGACGGGCTCTTGATTTGCACAAGGTTCTCCGCTGTTCTTTACCTGATGGGGAGAAATAGAGCGCCATGCATTCAAGGGTGGCTCATTTAGTGCATGTCCCACTTTTGTCTTTACAAAGAAGTCAAGGCGGCTTCCATCATTCTCCTGCTCTCAGTCTTATCCCCACAACAACAGCCCTGTGGGGCAGGCTGGGCTGAGCGTCTGTGACTGGGCCAAAGCCTCCCGGTTGGCTCCATGGCTGAGCAGGGACTGGAACCCGGATCGCCCGAGTCCCGGTCCCGCACACTTAAGCACTGCACCGCACTGGTTAGAGCGCCGGGCTGAGACCCGGGAGATCCAGGTGTTCGTCCCCACCCAGCCGTGAACTCACTAGGCGCCCTGGGCTAGTCATGGGCTCTCTGTTTAATCCTACCTCACAGGGCTGTTGTTGTGAGGATGAAATGAGCAAGAGGAGGCAGATCGGGTAGGCCTCCTCGGAGGGGCAGATGGGACGTGCTGTTACAAGCACATAAAAACAGGAGATCCCCCCGGGCAGGAAGTCCACCTGCCATATCCAGGGCGTGAGTGGCAGGGGTCCTGGCAGAGGCTCCGGGATCGGGGCAACAGAACCCGAGGGAGCAGAGTCCAAATTCTGCTCGGTCGAGACAGAAGCAGAGTCGCTTCAAGGGACAAGACACAGGTGGGCACTGGGGGTGCGAGTCAGGCAAGCCGTGAGCGAGCCTGCGGTTGAGCAACAGGAGAGCAAACACAGGGGACGCACGTCCCTGAGGTCGGATGACCAGGCAGGAGTAGCGATGGTGCAGCACGCAAGGCATGGCAGGGGCGAGGCGAGGCGAGGCGAGGCAGCAAAGCCGGCACCGGGTGCAGTGTGTGCCGCGAGCACAACCGCAGCCGGAGGAAGGCCTTGTGTGGCGGGCTCGTGGAGACGGAGCCCCGGAGCAGCGCCGGTCCTGACCCCACTCTCCCCCCCAGGCCCAGACGGTGAGCGAAGTCTTTGCCCGGCAGCTTCTGCAGATCAGCGGCCTCAGCGGCGACAAGGCGGCCGCCATCCTGGAGAGATACAAGACCCCCGCCAGGTCAGGAGGCCGAGAGGGCGGCTGAGGGGGCGGAGGGAGGCATGAAACGATGGAACCGGTGGGCAGGGGGCAGCTGCCGCCCGATCGTCTGTCCCGTTCCAAAAGCGAGCTCTCGGAGGAGGGGAGTGTCTGGGCATCTCTGGTCGGGGACGAATCCTGAAGGAGGTGCAGAACGTGGCTTTGAACGTGATCCAAAAGGGACAGAGGCCCTCCCTCGCTTTCTGCTGAAGCAGAACATATCCGGGCCCATCCAGCCCAACAACGGTGGGCAGCCGGGGCTTTCCGGGGATTGGGGGGGGGTTTCCTGACTCAGCTGGAGATCCTGGGGACCGAACCCCGCACCTCGTCTTCGCACTGCCCTCTGCAGAGAGCCACCCGTTTCCGCAGAGCCGTTTCCACTCCAAGCAGGCAATCCTGGGCTGGCACACGGCCCCTTGCATGCCGCTAGCGAGTTTCTGGGTGCTGGAAGGGGGCCGGTGGCCACTCGTGACCCTTCATGGCCCTTCTGTCCCTCCTCAGTCTGCTGGCCGCCTACGCCGCTTGCCAGACCCCGCGGGACCAGGAGCAGCTGCTGAGCAACATCAAATGCGGGAAACTGCAGAGGTGAGGAACGGAGCAGCGTGGCTGCCCGACCGTGTCCCTCCCTGGGCTTGGGACGGAGTGGCCACATGCGCAGAGGTGGGATGCGCAAGCGTTTGGGTCCCTGGCAAACTGGAGCTCCAGCAGTGACAGAGGCCCCCAGCCTGGGAGGAGTGTTTGCCCTGGGATTTCCTCAACGACAGCCAGGACGGTGTGATGGTCAAGGGGTGGGACAGGGACTGGCGAGACCGGTGGTCCAGTCCCCGCTCGGCCAGGGAGCTTCCTGGTTGACTTTGGGCCCGTTGCTGGCTCCCAGCCTCACCTACCTCGCAGGGCTCTTAGGAGGATAAGGAGAAAGGGGGGGATGTACACCGGTCCCTCGGAGGAAACAAGAATATATCAGACAGGCTCCCAGACAGACGCTAAATCAGACAGACGCCCGGTCCAACCTTGTCCACACAGTGGCTGCCCGGCCACCCATGTGCAACCCACAAGCAGGACATGAGCACGACAGCACCTTCCTACCCATCTTCCCCAGCAAGGGGAAGCAGGAAATAACAGGGAGCAAATCCACGTAGACTGAAGCTGCGTCTCCAGGTGCCAAGCCAAACTCACCTCGCTTGGGGGCATGTGAAAGCAAAGGCAGAATCTCTCCTGCCCTCCGTAACCTCCTTCTCTCTCTCTCCCTCCCCTGAATTCCTGCTGCAGAAACCTGGGCCCGGCCCTGAGCAGGACCGTGGCTCAACTGTACTGCACACCGGGCCCACTGCCTTGAATCAGCGGGAGGCTCTGCATCTCCTCGCATCCCCGTCCTCCACCAGATTTGGCGAAGACCTGCCACAGCAACACCTGTACTGCACAGACAACGGCTGACACCCCCCCCCCCCGTAAAACGGGGTGCCCGGGAATCGCACACGTGACCCCATCACGGAAATTTACTGGCCCGAAAAAGCACTTCTTTCCTGCCAGCGTAGAAACGGGGGCGGTGGATCACTTGGAATCGTGTTGATCCTGATTTCGCATCTCAAAGAGCGCTTAGGGACAGTTCCTGATCGTGGTGGTTAGACTTGGGCAGGGCCTGTTTCATCCCTTGGTTTTCTTTGTTTAATCTCTTTTTTACTGTTTTTGGTAACCTAATAAAATTTTCTACAACGCAAAGAAGTGAATTCCGTCATTTAACCCTGCACTGGGTGAAGAAGTGTTCCGTTTCACCTGTTGTAAATCTTTCCCCCACACTCAGCCAGTTTCACGAGATGATCTCTTTGAGTTCTGGTATCTGGAGAGAGGAAGGAAAACGTTCTCCTGCCCTGGCCCAAAGAGATGCTACGAAACAGCCACTGCATAGTTTGATGATTCACAGACATTAAGAAACGCCACCCCCTCTCCCCACCCCTGCTTAATTAGAAGGGGCTCTCTAAAAATAGGCAGTCCAGAAATGGACAGGTTGAGACTCTAAACCTTGGAAAGAAGAAATAATATTTGCTTTAAATATACAAATATCACACATTCTTCCAGTCATCACGCCAAAAGAAAACATTGCAGACGGCTTCCTTTTCCTCAGGAATTCCTACTATTTTTCCATGGCACGGCATCGAGTGAAGCGTGATTCTGAGAGTTACGACGACCGGGCTTAAGGTTGGATGGCATCCTGAACATGGTGCAATCCAGCCCGTGTCCAGCACAGGCCTGTGCACCTGCGGTAAGCGCTGATGGCCAGTCAGCTTCTGCCTGTGTCAGCCCATCCGAAGAAAACGCCTCTCGCACCGACCCGCAAGGGGTCAGTGATGCACCGACCCGCTCGGTCCCTCCTGTCCATCAAGGTAAACAGGCTGCGCGCCTTCCATTAGAACAAGCACTATTCATGGTTAGATTAATAGTCCAAGCACTGGTCATTCCTGGTTTCTCTGCTGTCTGCTCCCAGACCATTCCTAATTTTATATGCCTCAAATAAATACCTTGATATGCAGGTCTTTGGGGTCTCTGACCCTGGAAGCTCCATCATGACGTAACAGCCTGATGGGCCTTTATTCCTCCATGCATCTGTTTAAACCTATTTCAAAAACATCTTGGGAGAGCTGTGCCAGGGCTTGCGGGGGCCTAGCAGCAACATTAGCAAGGTGCTGACATCAATCCAGACTTCCTGGTTCCTTCTTACAAAGACACACAGAAACAGAGTGAGTTAGAAGGGGCCCCCCTGGCCATCTAGTCTGCAGCTGGCTCTGCTCAGGACATGCCCACCATGTGCATGTCCAGCCTATCCTTGAGCACACTTGCTGATGCGGCTTCAGCCACCTCCCGCGGAAGCCCACTCCACACCCTCGGGGCCCTGACTGTCAGGAAGGACTTCTGGCATCCAAATTGAACCTTGGTTCCTTGCGCTTGGCTCTGTTGGAGCGCGTCCTGCCCTCTTCTGCAGGGGAGAACAGGTCTCTACCCACCTCCGTGTGACACCCCGTCATGTACCTATATGTCGCCAACAGATCCCTTTGGAGTCTCCTCCAGGCTGAAGAGACCCAGCTTCCTCAGTCTCACCTCATACGGCTTCCCCTGCAATCCGGCCACCATCCTTGTGGCCCTTCGCTGCACTGACTCCAACCTGGCCATATCCTTCCTGTAATGAGGGGCCCAGAACTGAACACAACACTCCAGCTGCGGGCGCACCAGAGTCATACAGAGTGGCAGTAACACCTCTCTCGATCTAGAAGCCACGCTTCTGGCTATGCATCCCAGGGTGGCGTTTGCTCCCTTGAAAGCCACATCACACGCCTGCAGTCGACCAGCACCTGGAGATCCTTTGGAATAAATACCCTCAGCACCGAGGGAGGCCGACCGAGCGGACGGCGAGACGTTTGGAAACCAAGTCCTATCGAGAACCATTGAAAGAACCGGCTGGGCTTAACCTGGGGAAGACACAACCGTAAGGAGGCGCGATTACAGTCTTCAAATATCTCAAGGGTTGGGGGGCTCACTCCAAATGGGGGGAGTAGAGCCACTGTGGGGACGCCAATTCGGGCACCAATAAGAGACATGCCCCTTTGCTAGAGACGTCTACAACTCTCCACACCCGCACGTAGTTTTAAAAACTTTATTCTAAACTAAAAAGTCCAAAATGTTTTAGGCTGTCCTTGTAAGGAAGTTGGACTGCTTAAGGTTGGTCAGTTGGTTGGGGTTGGGTTTTTTGTTTGTTTTGAGATAGGGACTCAATCCAACAATGGCAAGTAAAAATGCTTTCTAACTGCTAGAGAAAACCCAGGCAGGTTCTGGTCGGAGAAATTCCCCTCGCTTCTCTTGCTCTCCTACTCTGGCCTGGCAGAAAAGGACCAGAACCGAACCCGAATGTGGTCTGGAGGTTTGGGGGCATCGGGGCAATATACGAACACCACAAATGGCCTCTTTGAATTGTTTCCTTTAAAAAAAACGTTTTACTCATTTTTGTTGGTCTTTTCCTCTGTTTTAACCAGAACGACAGAACCGGAGCATCGCCACACAGTCCAACGTCCCATCCATTTTCTGAGATGCAGGGTGACTTCTCTCCTTCCTCGGGAGCAGGAGACGGGGTCTCATCGCTGGGCAGCGCAATGGCTCAAAGGGCTGTGCTGGAGGGGGCTGGCCGTAGTTCCACGACCATGGTGCACAACTACAAGCCACCGCGGCTTCCAGAGGCTCTCTCAAGTCCTGGTGATCGGTGCTTCTGGTTCGTGGGCGGACAGGAGAGATGCAAAGCTTCCTTCCCTGGCTTTTGGTGTCATGACTTCACATCCTGCTTCCTTCCTGCAGATGTTTTCTGCCGTGGAGGGAGAGAGAGAGAGTGTAGCCATGCATGGCATGCACCCACATCCTTGGGGGGGGGGGGGGGTTGGACTAATTGGTTGCCAAGTGTGTATGTATTTATTTTTTATTTATCCAAACCTTTTTTAGACCAACCCTTACCATAGTCTCGGGATGGTTTAACAATAAGACAAAATAGAATGAAACACAGCATCCTAGTCAAATTCTTAGCCAATCAGCAATAAAACCCATATTGAAACATGGGGAAGATAAAACTGTTTTGGCCTGGTGTTGAAAAGGATCAAGTGATGGCGTCAGGTGAACCTCTCTGGGGAGCCAATTCCGCAATCGAGGTGCCACCGCAGAGAAGGCCCTTCTCCGGGTAGTCACCTGGATCTCCTTCAAGGAGGGCTCCCGGAGAAGGGCCTCTGCCCCAGATCTTAAGAGGTGGGCAGGCACATATGGAAGGAAACGCTCTTCGCGTACCCAGGCCCTCGGCCTTTTAGGGCTTTATAGGACTTCAGTAATAAATGAATGAATAAAATTGGAGGCCCCCCACCACCTTCTTGAAATTCTGGGGAACTATGAATGATGGAGAGTGCTTTTAAGATCAAGGAGTGCGTGCTTTGCTGAGGGAGAGGACCCCGGTTGCGGGCACCTTGCCCTGGCACCCTCCAAACCTGGAAGCAGCGAGGGCTGAGTCTCTAACAAGGATGTTTCTAACTGAACAGTCCATGTGGTTCTGCCCAGCGCCGCCTCTGTCCAGCACCATGAGGCCGGACCTGGCTCCTTGCACATGACGCAAGGCCGCTCTCTACGAGGTGAGCCACGGCCCGCGCCCACCTTGCCGGGGATTGATGGCTTTGGCCTAAGGTGCGGGGAGAAGCCGGCAGCCTCCACTTACCTGTCCCCTCCTCGGCCAGGTCAGGGCAAGCCACAGTGCAGCTAGAACGAATGGGCGCCCACAAAGACAGTGAGACGCAGGACGGAGCTGGAGCGGTAGTTCATCAGGGTGTTCATGGTGACCATCTCTAAATCCAGAACGAATTCGCGGGGGCCTGTCACCGGCCGGGCCAAGACCAGCATTGCGCTGATGTTGTTGATTTGCTGCCGGGAAGAGGAGGGCAAAGGTGACCCCGGAGAGTGAGCAGAAAGAGAACAACACCCGTGACCTTCCCTAGCAGGATTTTTCTCCAAAATTTTTCTGCGTTGAATTCCAACAGCCTGCTGCGAACAAGTTCAACGCATCTTGTGAGCACCAGATTAAACAACGCTCGAGGACAAGGTCTTTGTAGTGGCTCCAACAGGCTTTCACAAACTTGCCCACCCCCATTTTTAAAAAAAATATGTTCATCAACGTGTATATATCCATAGCAATCGGTCCGCCTGAGATGTAAACCACTCTCTAGGAATTATACGTTGATGTCAACAAAAGTAGACCAAATATTCCTTGGAAGGTGTTCACTGGAAATATACATTTCAAGCATGCGTTTGAAGTGGGCACCTCCAGAACGCCTGTGCAAACACTGAAGATGTTGGAAGGTTCTCCGTTCAAGGCATTATAGGAAGTGACTGTTTCTCCTCCCGATTTTGTAACGTCAGTCTTTGAGTGGTCGAAATAGCACAAAGAATCATTTATGCGGATGCTTTGCTCATTTCTGTGAAGCAGATGTTTACGTGAAAAGAGCCCGCACATCTGTGAATGCTGACGATTATTCCAGTACAAAATCTATAAGAACCTCCACCCCAAAAGAGGAGACTAGTAGACACTGCCAAAACTTTGGTCTAAGAGAAGCATTAGCTGTATTGCCTCACCAGCAATCAGCCAAATTAGACAATCCCTTCTTTAAAAGATGCTACGCTGTTTGGTAGGCATGAAAGAAGTGCTTTTCCAGTGCCTAAGATGCAAGAGGTCATCTACTGATTTCGTATTATGATTCAACCCCACCTATTCCCAGGGATGGGAAGCTTATGCACCTAAGCTTACGTGGTTTGTACATAGTTGGCCAACTTTCTGCTGCCTGGAAAGACTGCAGACTTGGGCACCGGGCCTCCCTGATTGGCTGTTGCTAGGAGACAGACTCACCCGGATGTAGAATTCTCCTTGCTCATTGCCCGAGCGGATCTGGAAGGTGTTGTAGGCCCCGGGATAGATGCTGGTGGCCTGGATTTGGAAGATGTCAGACGGCACCGTCCGGTCAGCCGTGATGCTCATGTATCGGTGGATGATGGATGATGGTTTATCTCGGCAGAGTGGGTTTGTGGCTGGACAGAGGCAGCGGCTGTGGAATGAATAAGCTTGGTTGAGGCTGATATGTTTTCACAGCTATTGTGAGGACTTAGCAACACTATTTTAATGCCACACTTGTGGTCAGTGGGGTGTGCAAGGAGCTGGTTTTGCCCCTCTTTCTCAGAAGGAAAGCAAAAACGGTCAGTGCCCTGCTGGTCAGTCCATCAGCCAGAGATCCGAGGACTACTAGAAGTCCACCCCAGCGAGGGAAAGGCCAGCATAGCCCCCTATATTGGCCAGAGAAAGGAGAGATGCAGGGATCTTGTTGGGCCCTTCGCTGTAAGAACAAACACCCAGAAGATCTTTGAAACAAAGAAAACTGGTGCCTGCATTTTTCCTCCACCCTCCCAATCCCTTTTCCTTTTGTGCCGTGTCTTTCAGAATATAAACCTGAGACAGGGTGGGGCTGACTCATCATGATTAATCTTTGCAAGCAGCTGTGGGAGCCTTTTTGACTGAAGTGCAGGGTGGGCAGGGGGCAGATGGCAATGCACACAAATAAATAACTAAATAAAATATCTAATTCTCATTCTGATCCCGCAAAGGTGGTCTTTGTGACTGAGCACATGCAGTGGCCAGGAAATGCGAATGGAGTGTTGTGATCATGAAAGGGGAAAAGCCCCCCAGTCACAGCTAGTCTGATCACTGGTTTGAAGAGCCCGCTGGGAAAAGGGGTGTCTTCTTTTAGGGTTCTTTATTTCTAACCCCAACCGGGCCAAGTGGCTAAGTCCAGCCGCCGTTTCAATTTCCCACAGTGCCTTGGAGCAATGCTACACTGATGTGGGGAGCAGGCCCACATGGAGGGAATTTAAAGTGTAACTTGATTCGGATGGATGTCCAGCAGTGATTGGGGTGGGCATGGGAACTGGATGATGGTGCCAACCCTGCCCTTACACACAGGACCCAATGCCAACAACCCAGGCTTCGTATTTGGGCCATGCATCTGTTGCCCAAAGGTTGACTGCTCCTGAATATGGAGGCTCTGTTTAACTATTCCATTGGAAATAATGGAAAATGCTATCCTGCCCCTGCTGCGTCTCGCCTAAGCCATTTAAGCTTTTATAAAGGAATACATCAAGCAGACTCATGCCTATCACAGATCTGTGGGTGACAGAAATCCTGCAAGTCAGGAATTTTAGGGAAATCGCTGCATTCTCCTCCATCAGCCCCTGGCCCTGCCGGCACTTACTTTTCTGCGATTTGCATGTACGGTTCCTGGCAACGGTTCTTCTCCACGCAGCGATATCCTCCGTAGTAGTTGATGCAGTTCTGGGATTCGGTGCATTGGTGGGTTCCCGTCTCACATTCGTTCACGTCTGGAATCGCAGGCGGGGGGTTGGAGTGGGAGAGGGAGAGAAAGAGCCGTTTGGTCAGCACCAGCGAACGCACAAGGAGAAATCAGGAAAGCAAACTCGCCCGTTCACGCTTCCCAGGGAGCGATAGGAAGGAGGTCCTATAAGGCTTGGCAGAGTCAGGCCCAAGCAGGGAAGGAGAGGGTCTTCAGGACTATGGACAGCTCCATGCGGGCCCGAGGTTGCCCGAGAAGAGCCGTCGTCTCAGCCACGCAGAGAGGCCTCTTGGGACGTTACGAGGGCGCCTTTTAAAAAACTGCGATTGCTCATGGGAGAATCATCCATGAACAAACCCACTGCCTGTTAATTAAACCATGGCTTGTCAACACATGTGAACCAAGCGTGTTCATCTGAGGTTAAAATATTTTTTTGAAGTCTGAGGTCTGGAAGAGAAAGACGCAGCTTCTGCTCGTGTGCCAAATGCGCTGCCCTTGCTTGTGCGGACTGTGGGGAGCCGTACCTCCAGGTAGAACACCTGCTTTGTATCCTTGTCCAATCCTCTACATTCCCAGGTAAGGCTGGTAAAATTCCTGCCTGAAACCTTAGAAAGCCGCATCTGCCAGTTCATGTCAGTGATACCAGCCTAGATGGACCAAAGGCTCGGACTCAGTTTCCTATATTCCTATCAGTCCTTTATTCAGAACCATGAGGACTAGAATCTTTCTTTTTCGGTGAAGGACAATAGCTCACTGATAAGAAGTCTGATCTGGGCCGGCACTCAGCTCCCCACACTCTGAGGGGCTGCCCTGCTCTTACTCATTTATGATTTATGTATTTAAAGCTTTTATATCCCGCCCTTCACAATGTCTCAGGGACATTGCCTGGTTCTCCAGCTGCTGGGCCTCCCGAAGGGGGTGCCCTCTAAGCCCATGTCTGAGGCCTGGAAGCTCCTGGGATGTCAGATAACGTGTCCTCCAACCCAGAGTCCTCCTCTGAGCCAGGGAGGAGATCAAGGCCGGAGGCCGTGACATAACCCCAAACAATAACCTTTGCATCGCACGGGTACCTTGGCAGAGGCGGGTGCTCAGTTGCTGGTATCCTTGGGGACACACGCAAGAGAAATGTCCCGGCTCATTCACACACTGGAACTGACACAAGTACGTGGAGTAGCTACACTCATCCACATCTAGGAAAGATGGAGACGATTCCAGTTAGGGCCAAACTAACTTGATTTGCAAGTTATCGATTCCATCAAACATTAAATCAAACCTTTTCAGTTTTGGGTTTTTGGCACGGACCAAGAAAACACTGGCCAGGATCTGGGAAATCCCAGAGAATCGCAGAGAAATCGCAGAGCTATGTCTACGAGGGGTCTTCAAAAAGTTCCCGGGATTTTATATTGTATAAATATATTTTACATATTTTTTGCTGACGACATTCAAAAGTTGGTACGGCGCTGGGAAAAATGCATCGCACGGGAAGGTGACGATGTAGAAAAGGAATGTGATTTGTTTTGGAAATTCTTAATAAAGAGCGTTTCTAAAAGTGTGGAAATTTTTTTTTTTTTGAAGAACCCTCATCTAAACCCAAGGGGGAATTAAGCAGCTTCACTTGGAAACGGGCCTTGCTGGAATTCGCTGGGGCACGCCAGGGAAGCGTGCGGATCTCCTCCCCCTGCTGTTGTCTTCTTCAAGTTCAGGATATGGCACAAGGACCGAAGCTGCCTGCGCACACCTCTCGTGGGCGGAGCTTGGAGGGTGGGAGGAGCAGCGGGAGAGGGGGAGGAGCTATCCCAAGGCCAGACACACCGCAGCACGGAGACCGACCTACCTTTGCAGGTGAAGCCGTCGTGGTCCAACTCGTAGCCCTGATTGCAGCGGCAGATGAACGTGCCGTACGTGTTGAAGCAGCGCTGCTGGCAAGGGACCCCCATCTCGCACTCGTTCACATCTGGGGGAGGTTGCAAAACATGCGGCTTGCACAGGGCATCGCCGGCCTGGGGGAGACGAGGTCCTGTTTTCCCCTCCCAGCTTATCCAAAGATTATCCTCCGGACACCTATAGAAAAGCGGCACTTCCTCCTTCACGGCTGCCCCACAAAAGCCGGCTGCTCTGAGATGCCTTGGGCTCTCATCCTCATTTCCCGACTGGAACCAAGACCAGGGCTTAAGGACGGCCACGTATTACAGGGGTGCGCAACCTCCGTCCCGAGGGCCAAAGCGGGCCCACAGAGGTCGTGCAGCTGGCCTGCAGGGCTCGATCCCCCGAAAGGAGGTTTGGACAATGTGAAGGAGGAGGAAACTATAAACACAATCGGATGAACATCTGTAATCTGCTCCCCAGAGGGGTCTGCCTGGCAACAACGTCATATTCTTTCCGGCACCAGGTAAAGATCTTTTCATTCAATCATTATTTTAACAATTCATGTTCTCAGATGTTTTAGGATTTTATTTTACTTTATTTTTATTTTTCCTCCTCTTTCACAGTCGCATTTTCTCTAGTGATGTGTTTTATATTGTTTTAACAATTAATGCTTTACATAGTAGTTTTACATTTAGTGATTTTTTATATCTTGCAAGCCGTCCTGAGTGCTTGAAGTGACAGGACGGGGGGGGGGGGGTCAATGTATGTAATAAATAATAAATAACAAACAAACATTTACAGGCAAAAAGGCCTCTGATTTCCAGCACACCAACAGCCCCTCTTTGCTCTAAACATGCGGCGGGTGATACCTGAACAGGTACCTGGCGGGATTCCCCTGCAAGCAAAGGCTGCAGCATCTGGGAGTGCCGAGGGCTGGAATTTCGAGCTTAGAAAGGAGGTGAGGGAGGTGTGGAGAAAGGGGGGAGGAGAGACAGATCGCCGGACCCCCGGCCCACCCCCTCGCCGCCACGCTGGCTGCCTGGCTTACCCACGCACGAGCGGTTGTTGCTGGCCAGCTGAAAGCCGGGTTCACACTGGCAGGAGAAGGAGCCGGGCGAGTTGACACAACGGTGCTGGCAGTAGCGATAGCGGCACTCATCTATGTCTGCAGTGGGGAAAGGACAGAGCCTGATTGTCGCCTGCCTCCCCTCTGTGTCTCTGAGCATGCACAAAGCGCCTTGCCTTGCTCACGGAGAAACTGACAGCACGAGCCCTTCCTGTCAGGGAACGGACCGAGTCAGATGAAGCCGGCTTGAGTGTGTTTTCGCAGGGGGTGGGAGGTAGAAAACCAACCCATCCCTCAAATCAACAGGGCCAGAGTATGCGGATATAAGTCAAAGGTTTCGGGGGACAAAAATGCCAACCTATTTCACCCAGAAACTCATCCTGGTGATTTTGAAGCCCCGGGGAAGGAATTTCTCGAAGCCAGGAGAGGGCCAGGCTGCTCTTATTCGGAAGGAACCGTGCGGGGCGAAGGAGAGGAGAAACGAGCCGACGCACAGGCAGTCAGGCAACAGAACCCGCTACCTGGAGAAGAGGTGCCAGCTTGCTCCTCGGCCCTGGAGCATTTCTGGCGGCTGCCCGCTGGCAGCGGCCCAGTCTGAGCTTCTCCCGAGTGGGGCTTGGACCCTGGGGAAAGCTCCTCGCCCGAACCGCCCCCTCCAAGAGCGCCCCACTCTGTCCGGCTCACTCACCCACGCATTCTGTGCCTATTTTCCGATAGCCGTCCGGGCACTGACAGTGAAAACCGCCGGGCGTGTTGATGCACTGCTGGCTGGGCTGGCAGTCGTGCAAATCGTATTCACACTCGTCGGTGTCTGTGCGGAAGGAAAAATACAGCAGTACAGGACTGTCGGAGGCAGTCTTACCGTCGATCCTAGCACTCAGCTAAGCCTGGATTCTCAATACAGGCTGGCAGCGCGAATCTCCAAGACCCGCTTCCAGAGGTTGCCCTTGAACCCTGCACTGGTAAAGCCTCTTCTCTTCGAGTGGGGGTCCTTCACCCAAAACAAGTTTCCAGTCCTCATGGTTCTGAATGAAGGGCTAAGTTAGATAGGAAAGTTTCAGAGCAATTTTCCCTTAGGTACATGCTTAGAAAAACTCCAAGCGCTGATTTTCTTCGCCTCTTGCTAAATATGTTCAGAGACTCACATGCTGGGTCCTTTAGAGGAGAGAGACTCGCACACTAAATTTAGCCTCCGAATGTCCTTTCTGGGACCGCGCAGCCCAAAGTGGACGCGCATGCAGAGATAGCGGCCCTCCTCACACGGCTCCGATATCCCTGCATCCCTTCAAATTCAGGGGATGCCCTCTGGCACCCCAGTCCCAAGAATGACCCTTCGGAGGCAGGGCTCCACCCCGCGCTCGCCCCCTGGCCCTCGACTCACCCACGCAGGATCCGTGTCCATCCGGCTCGTAGCCCTGGGGGCAGGTGCTCTGGCGGGGGACGGGGTGCGGGTGCCTTGGCCGGGGCGGGCTGGGTGGAGGGGGCCTTTCCGAGCTCACGTCGTTGATCACGGAGGCCGAGCGCGGCAGGCACAGGTAGCCGCCGAAATGGTTGATGCACTTCATCTCCCCCTTGCATGCCTGTGGGATGGTCTCGCACTCGTTCACGTCTGGGGAGAGAGGAGGAGGAGGAGGGGGTCAGGCTGGGGGGGACGGGTGGCCCCGTGGCTCTCCAGAATAGAGGCCTGACACCAGGGCACGATTCGCACGTGCTGATTGATGGGTTCCGAGGAGAATTTAGGACCCTTCCTCGTCATGGACATCGCAGTGCATACCCGGGACCCAGGAAGAAGAGCGGGGCGCCCTGGGTCACTCCAGGGCTTTCCAGGGTGTGGGGCTGGGAACCCGACTTCGGCATCCCTGCCGCTTCCGAACTTGGGCCCAGGAACCCCTTGTTTCCGTTTTGGAGAACGCGCGTCTCCGAGCTCCATGGGGAGGCGGTTGCCCAAGTGCCAGACCCACGCGACCCGCTGCTTTCCCACTGCTCAAGGCGGTGTGGCTGCTCTTCGAAGCGGGGGGCGCCCTGGGTGCGCCGGGGGGGGGCCCACGTGGCGCTTGGCTTCTTGCCTGGGGAAGCACTGCCTCCCCCCACGCAGAAACGCCGAGGCGGAGGGACGACACGCTCGCGAGTCCGAACGAGCCCTTCCCACGCCCCCCCGCCTTCCACACGTGCCCGTACCTTTACAGTGTTGGCTCTCTGGATCCCAGTCGTAGCCGTCTGTGCATTTCTAGGACGAGGGAGAAAACGGGGAAGCGCTGACACGGATGCCCGGCTTCTCCGGCCGGGGAGCGGGGTCCCCCTCACGGCTCAGCAAACCACTGGGAGCTTGGGTCATTTGTGCTCATTTTATTTACTTACTTATTTTATTGATTTACATATTTAAATGCCGCCCCCTTGCAGACAAGCCTCGTTCTGGCCCTCCGTTCAAGACACAAGAACACACTCGCCTTCTGTCTTGTGAGGGGGCCCTCTGCACATGCTCAGAGGCACTCCTTGCTTTTAGCTCATGTCTTCTGAAGCAGCTTTCCTCCGAGCTGGTGGCATCCAGGAGCGTGGGACTACCTCACCCCCACAGAGCTGGCGGGGGATGTTGGGGCCTGCAGTCCAGCAGCGCTGGGGACCAACAGTGGTGCTGGCCTGGAAAACTGGGAGATCTGGCTCCTAGTGCCCACTCGGCAATACAATTCCCTGGGTGTCACTGGGCCAGCCTCTCACTCTGAGCCCTACCTACCTCACAGGGCTGTTGTTAAGATAAGACGGCATTCTATGAGCCATCTTGGGTCTTTACTAGAGGAAAAGGCAGGGCAGAAATACAACGGACTATTTAATAATAATAGAATGACAACCCTGCAAGGTAGGCACAGCTGAACATCAGCAGCTGGCCTGAGGGACGCACTCTGCAGCGCGATCCCCCCACCCCCCGCCTGGCACATGCTCCGAATGGCAGATCTTCTCGCTCTTTACCGTGATCGCGTCGGGGTCCTCCAGTTCTTGTAAAATTGCAGCTCTCAGAAGCGTTGCCAGAAGAAGGCATGACACAGGCCTCATTGTTCAACCTGGAAAGAAGGAGGCCGGTGGGAAAAGGAGGACGTTCAGAGCATGCAGCAGTGGGTTGCCTTCTCAGGCCCAACGGGCGCAAGATCCCGAGGCCCCCAAGCAGAGCGACTGCAAGCTCACCGAAGGCGGCCGAGCACCCTGAGGCACGAGCCCTGCAACACCCAGCGGCAGCTCCCCGTTGTATTGACATCATTTAATTGCATTTTATCCCCCTCATCTCTGCCTCGCGCAAGGAAACCTTGCTGACCTTCCTCCTCTCCATTTCACCTTCACAACAACAGTCCTGCGAGGTAGGCTAGGCTGAGACTCAGCAACTAGCCCAAAGGTGTTCTGTGAATTTTGTGGCCAAGCGGGGACTCAGGCCTCCCAAATCCCAGCCCAAGCCTCTTTGCAACTGTATTACTAGAAAAATTTGTGGAGGATCAGGCAAGGAATGGCTGCTAGTCCTTATGATCATAGGTTACCTCCAGTCTCAGAGGTGGGGTGCGTCTGTGTGTTTGTTGTAACATGTCAGGAATTTAGAAGTCATTGCAAAGAAATGAAATATCAACCACAGGACTGGCACAGCCGGGAGAGAGAAGAGAAACAATACTTGCCTGGACGCACCGTTTGTTAAAATAAAAGGTCCTGGGCATTTAATTACAGGAATCTACCTCCTTCAGGAGATATGTCTGTGTGCTTCTTCAAAGGAGAAGTTGTATCCAGCCAGGGCTAAATATAAGCCCTTGCTTAGAGAAATATCTATATATAAAACCCGGCCAGCCACAAAGTTTATCCTAGCATCCTCCTTAACCCCATCATCAAATATTTCCCAGGTTCCGGGCATCAGCTAGAAGCAGTTGTCAAGGCAACGAGCAGCCAATCAGGGTTCCTGGATGGGTACCACCTTGGTGGTAAAGAAAAAAACCTGGTCCCAGGTGTGGAGGTACCTGGAAAGGGTCTTGTTGAAGGCCCTTGGAGGTGCCAAGAGGATGAGCAAGTTTCTGCCCTGGTTCACAGCTAATGACAAACCATGGCTTAATTAACCCATGGGTTATTGCTCTACGCAGAGTTAACCCCTACGTCAGCTGCCAGACAACCAACCATCTGTGGTTGCTGACTGGGAAAATACCAGACTTTGCAAGAAGGTCTGAGGACACCTGAAAGGTTAATTGATTTCTGTGGCAGAAACTTAATCAGAAGGGCGAAGACCTTTTTATTTAAGAAGTATTTTAACTGTTAAATTATTTATTGTATAGATTATTTTATTTTTATCTTTCAGACCATGAGATGGGCCAGTTTTTAACCTTTGTTTTAAATGGTGTATTTGTTTGTTTTACTTGATTATATTGTTTTATATTGTTTTGATTTGTTATTAGCCGCCCCGAGGCTTGTTTGCAAGGGGGCGGCATATAAATTTGTAAAATAAATAAATAAATAAAAATAAGAAATAAATAAGGGGATGTTACACACCCGGACATAGGCCCATGGGACTAAGGGGTGTGGGGATAAAACTCCAGTGTGTAGTTGTGAATTTATATCAGCCCTAAAGTCTCTCTCTATGTACAGTATGTGTGTCTTTAAAGGATTCTGCATTTGTAAAAAGAGGTCTGTGGGCAGGGAAAGGAAAGGAAAGGCATTCAATTCAGAAAAATCAAAAGATTCCAAGTCGTGATGGATGCAGGTCAGGGTGGCCTTAAGGGGTGGGGGGGGGTCAGTTGGACAGGTTCAAAGGGAGGGGGCTCTCTGTGGCTACTAGCCTTGCTGGCCATGGGCCACCTCCTTCCCCAGAGGTGGCATGCCTGCGTCCACCAGTTCCTGGGGAGCCGAGTACATGGAGGTCCTGCACTCATCCTGCTGGAGGGATTCGGTGGGAGGCTGGTGTGCTACCGTGTGTGCAGAGCACCCGCCTGGATGGAGCTCAGGTCTTCCGATGTCCTTAAGACGGGTGGAAGCGCAAGTCAGAGCTCCAACCCCAGCGGCTGTCACCTAAACCTGCCTCGGGTCTGGCATCGGAGAAATGCTACCCTTGGTAGCTTGGCGGGGTCTGCACACAATGCTCACCCATGGCTTATTTAAATGATGGTTTGTTGCCCTAGCCATGATGCCATCAGATCCCTGAAAACCATGGTTTGTTTACACAGTTCCTGGGGCTGTTTGCTTCCCTGTGCTTTGGCCAGTTCTTGCCTTGTATCCCAAATACTTCTGAGGCCTTGTAGACTGGCATAAACTAAGGCAAGAGAGGTTTTTTTTTTTTAAACTGCGATTGCTCACGGCCTCCATAGCCTGGGAGAATCATCCATGAACAAACCCAGTGCTTGTTAATTAAACCATGGCTTGTCATCACATGTGAACCAAGCGTGTTCATCTGAGAATGTTAAAATATATTTTTGAAGTCTGAGGTCTGGAAGAGAAAGACGCAGCTTCTGCTCGTGTGCCAAATGCGCTGCCCTTGCTTGTGCGGATTGGGAGGAGCCGTAGTTCCAGGTGGAACACCTGCTTTCTGTCCTTGTTCTGTCCTCTACATTCCCAGAGAAAAATTCCTGCCTGAAACCCCAGAAAGCCGCATCTGCCAGTTCATGTCAACATTACCAGCCTAGATGGACCAAAGGCTCGGACTCAGTTTCCTATATTCCTATTTAAACCAGTCCTTTATTCAGAACCATGAGGACTAGAACCTTCCTTTTTAGATGAAGGACAGTAGCTCACTGATAAGATGCTTGCATGCGGAAGGTTCCACGTTCAGTCCCTGGCGTCTGAAACCCTGGAGAATCCCTGCTGCCATTCAGTGAGAAATATTGACTAAATACACCAAAGGCCTGGCTATTGTGTTCCTTTAACCCCACAGCAGCTGAGCCAAACCTGTCCCTTTATTCCCAAATCTCACATTCGGGATTGTGGGACTAGATCCCAGACCAAGAGTGCGGCTGCCCAGTCACGCTACCGCTCCGCCTGGGCAATTTCATTATAGAGATTAACGGCTTACCCTTTCGATGGTCACATCCATTGCTAATGCGATAAATAATAAATAAAATACATTCAAAGAGGAAAAATGCAGGGAAGACCATGCACCTAACACAGTTTTGTACGGAAGTGCGTTGAAAGGCAGCCATCCCATAACAGAGGAGTGGGAGAGCGAGGTGACATGACCTCGGCAGCCCTCTGCATGCTGGTGCCTTCCAGATGTTGCGGACCTCAACTCCCATCAGCTCCACACAGCTCTGCCCAGGAACGCTGAGCAGGATTCCTTGGTGAAGGCTGGCTCAGCACCAGGAACCCTCTGCTGCCCTTCTGAAGGGTCACAACCTTGTGGAAACATCACGAGACCCCGTGCCTCGCGGCGTCTTGCTAGATCCTGAAGAAGTCCGCTCCCCCTCTGCTCAAAGCCAGGACGGAGGAGGACTGAGGAGTCCTTCGCGGAGGCCGGGATGGAGGCTCCAGAGGCAACTCAGCAGAGCAAGATGGGCCCAGATGGCATCGCTGGGAAGGCAGGACGGGGGCGTCCCAGGAGCAGTGACCTAGATGCCCACCTGCGAAGTTCTTAATTTCCCAAGCAGAAACTGCCCGCTGTACGTTCCTGGAGCCATCCCCCCGGAGAAATCGTGTGATCTCGCCGGGAGAGGCACGGATGCATTCGGAAGTGTCCACTCGCTCTCCGCCCGACAAAGCGGGGCAAGACATCCCCTCCTGCCACACCGACTCTGTGGCTCCCACCGGACGATCTTCCCCTGGCCCTCGCTCACCGTGGCTCAGGCCTGGCCTCCTCCTCCCGCCTCCAGTGCCCCCTCCCAAAGCAAATACAAAGCCACCATCACTCACCACACTGACAGCCGCTGGTCTGCGCCGGGACCCCCGCTTTGCTCCTTCGGTGGTGGTGCACGGAAAACGCCCCCCCGATCGCGGCCGGGTGCAAGGCGAGTCGCTTGCTCCCTGGGAGAGTGTGTTGGCTCTCCCCCTCCAGCCCCCCCACACCGAATTCCTGGCCCCCCGCCAAGCAGCGGGGTTGCCAAAGGATTCCACCCAACATCTGGTTCCACTTAGCTTTCAGCGAACACCCTTTCCTGGCCAGCTGTTCCCAGCCATCACTCCGCTGACACGATTCCCAAGGCAGGGGGAACGTCAAGCGCACACAACTCCACGCAGAGCAGAAACGTGCATGGCTTCCGCCCGTTCACTCGCCTTGTGCACGCCCGCACTATTTCTGTGCAAGGGGGTCCCCGCATGAGGGTACATTTCACCCCATGAGCAGAGACATCGGAGTGGGGACCCAGCAGATCCGGCGAATCTCCGCTCCATTTGCAAAAGCAAGTTTCTAGCCCTTCAGGTGCAAGGTGAGTTCCAGAGCTTGTAACATATCACATTCGTTACTCACAAGTCAGTGGAAGGAGAGAAACCGTGCCAAAAAACGACCACATACACATCACAGCAGCAAACATGGTTTCCAACTTGTGTCTATATATACAAATAAAAACTATCATATTCAGCTTTTATACAACTCTTTGTCCTCTGTCTCCTTTCCTCAGCAATTCAGTCCTTCCTTTGGGAAATTTCTAGGTGGCCACCTTACCCCAACCATGGTTACACACAAAACCGGGTTCACACAGAGTGACAAGCCAGAATATGAGCTGAGTGTGAACTATGGGTTATCGTGAGCCAAGTCACACTGACAAACTCTGGTTTGTTAACAATTTAGAGTTCATGACCCAAGGGGGTCTCTGTGTCTTCATTGTGGTTAACAAGCCATGGTTTGTTAGCATAGTTAGGTTCCTGCAACAACCCACGATTCACCGACATACCTATTAAACCCACATCTTGGTTCGTCATTTTGTGTGACGCCAACCAACAGAAACAAATATGGAAAACAGCTTTGAAAGGTGTGCAGCCACCACACCTGAATTACCTTGATCCAATTTGGGGAACTTTTATTAAAGGCCCCTTCTACGCCCAGTGACAAAAGAGCTATTTAACCTATGTCAGGTATTTGTTTCCAAAACACATCGATTGGAGAACTTCTGAAAAGAGCCCTGCAAGGTAGGCCATGTTTGGATAACTTCAATAGCTAACTTGGATAGCTTTGCACCAACAGCCAGCAGATACTACCCAGGAAAATTCTACCGACCTTCCCCAGACTGGTGTCATCCAGTGTATTGTGCTGGATTATGTATGTATTCCTTCATTTATTTAATTCTACGCTGCTTTTCAGCCTAGAGAAGGAGTTATGGTCTAACACAACTGGTCAGTGCAGGCTGCAAGGAAAGCAAGCAAGCAAGCAAATGAATAAACGGATTTAACACTGCTTTCTCCCTTCCCTGATATCACAGCACATCATCAAAGCATCAGTCCACGTTTGAACTCCAGAGATGAAAAAAGACATCTGTTTTTCACCAGGAGCTAATGCAGTGAGGGGAGGGAAGAATGAGATTTCCACAGCTCGGGGGCCACCACAGAGAAGATCCTGCCGTGAGTCATGACCAAACGACGCACCGAACCACGCCGAGATGCAGAGAAAGGTCTCTCCCTTACATTGGAGGCCGGAGGCCAGAGAAATAGGACAGCCTGGTTCCTTAGGAATGTGCTTATTTTTGCTTACCTTTGTACCAAGAAAATGATGCTCGAGACAGCTTAGAGAAGCAGGAGCTCAGTGTCCTGCAGTGAAGCTATTCCAGGCTGGATATGTAAGTGGAGAAGGGAGCTGATGCCACGGGGGTAAAAACCTTCGTTTCACGAAGCCTTCAGATAAATTTATGCAGCGGTCGGTGCTGAACACTTTGTTCCCGGAGCCTGCTGGCAAAATCCCAGTCATGTGTACCCAGCGCTGGAGGGAAGGACACGGCCCCATAATCTGAGGAAGGGGGAAGCCTCTAACTTGGTTGCCTGACCCTACTAATTTCCATCGGCTGCACAGCTCCCCACGCCGCCTCTACAGTTTTACTTCTTTGCTTCCTCGTTCTGACAGCTTCGATGCAGCCTTTTTATTTGAATCACTTAGTTGGGATTGCGATTAATTGTAGGCTACAATAAAGGCCTTTCCATGCAGAGCGGCTCAGAAATAAGGCAAATATATTTCAAACAGAAGTGACTCTTCTCGTGCCGGTGCACGCAAAGATGGCAAGGGAGACTCACCTAGCCAAAGAAAGATGTGAGCCGGGAATTCTCCCCTAGCGCTCTGTACACACTTTGTGGCGATACCCCCTGGGGGATTATGGGAGCTGCTGCCCCACATTTGGAGGCGCTAGATGGGGAAAGTGGCACGAAGCCAGACGTGGCTGGAAAGCAAATCGCCAGATGTTTGGGACTCCCAGAAGCCCCTGCCAACTGTCGGGAAAACTGGGATCTGAAGCCCCGAACATCTGGAACCCTGCTTCCAGCACACACCCATGTACAACTTGATGCTTTTTTCCTGGAAAGTAACATCAAGTTGCCAGTCCTCATGGGTCCTGAACATGGGAAGCATCAGCTCAGCAGAGGCCTTTCCCTGCTCTGTTGGGCACTTGGCCCCGCGGCCCCCTGGGTGCCGAAGATGCGCTCAACTCCACCCCTTCTCCCAGCTCCGGTCTCTGGACCGGGGGAAGCGGCGCTCCTGCTTCCCCGCTGAGGCACAGAACTCCTGGCAGTCCCAAGCCAGGTGCAGCCTAATGGGAGGGGGGAGAAAGGGCCGCTGCCCGCAGGGGGCTGAGGAAGGAATGAAGTGGGGGAGAGGGAGACGGCTGCAGGGCACGATTAAACTCTGCCTGCCTGTCTCCTCCGGCAGGGCAGGTGCGCAGGGGGAGGAGGGCAGGGGAAGAGTGCAAACTGCAGGAAAGGCAGAACGGCTGGTGGTGAACTCCGCCAGCGACGTGAACGGGTTTGGGGGTCGGGACCTGGGGGCAGGAGACCAGGCAGAGGCTCGGGACCAGGGCAGCACCACTGGAGCCGAGGCCGACACCGAAGTCCAACAGAAAAGTCCAAGTTGTGGGCACAGAAGAGACCGAGGTCAGGAATCGGGGCGGGCAAGACAAGGACGGGGCTGAATCCCGCACGGCGCCTAGGAGGACCTGCGCTGTCCGGGTGGGATGGCATGCAGGGCATGGACAGTGAGGCAGGATTTGGCCAGGCGTGGTGCAAAGAGGAAGCCCGGTGTCACGGAGAGCAGAGCTTGCTCTTACGTGGCTCTTGTGCGGGGACTTTGCCAGCAGGAACGTTGAGGGGGCGTCCCGTAACCCCTAGATCTTGACCACAGGGAGCCTTTATCCCAGTTTGGTTTGAGCTGCCAGGCTGGAATGATCAGAAACAAAGGAAGAGGTCTCCTGAGCATGTACAGAACGCCCCTTCTCAGCTGAAAGCAGCTGCCACAAGCAACAGTTGAAGACAGAGGTTGCCCAGCTTGAAAATTATCTAGGCATCTTTCATCAGCCTTCCAGGCATGTTTGGAGTTGGGGGGCAACACCCAGCATTCCCAGTTCCATGGCTCTGCTGGAGGGGAATTCTGGGAGTTGCGGTCCAGGTGTCTCTGAAGGCCACCAGGCTGGGCAGCCTGCCCCGGATAAGTCACTCACAACGGCATCAGCGCTTTACAGACGGGACATTAATCCTCCCCACACCAGCCGCTCTTGCTGGACCCAACTCACAATCCCACCGCAAGGCCAGGCATACCGGGGGCATCGGGACTGTTGCGACAGAAACGCTTTATTTCTTAAAAACAATTGCTGGGACGGAGAGGGGCAAAGGGGTGAGATTCGGCTTAGGGGATGCGTGTGCGCAGCCAGCGAGAGGGACCGGCAAAGACTCCCACTGACAAAGGGATGAGATCCTTTCTTAGTCCTGTCATTGTTGCGCAAAGAACTCACTTCTCCCCAAGGAGAATTAAAGCCGGGAGTTTGAAAAGACAAACCCACGACAGGTGGGCTTAGTCGTGGTACATCTTCAGGAGACAAGCCTTCAGCGTTCCCGTGTATCTCTCCCAGAGCGCTTGGTGCCTGCAGCAGGGTGAAAAACAGGATTACACCGGTTAGAGCTAAAGCAAACGCAGGGCTGCGAGAAGAGCGTGTGAAGGTGAGAGAGAGACCATGGTGTATCTGCTCGGGAACAGACCAAGAGGCCTAAGACAAGTCTTTCCCAGAAGCCACTGGAGTCCACCTCTTATGACCAGCCTGGAACAATGGGAGCTGTAGTCCGCAAAACCTCGTGGAGGCAAGAGCCGACCCGTTCCCACTCTCCAGCAAACGGCAGCGAGATACACGTCGCTCCCGATTCTAGGGGTGGCGCTCAGTTAGATCCCCGGCCATTTGAGTTCAAAAGGCCCGTTTTGCATTTTGCCAGGCTGCCGTGGGCGCTCTCACAAAATGGCTGCTCGGGGCAGCAGCGGGGCTTGTCCGTTTAGAAAATGGCAATCGTGGCCTGTTGGAAAAACCTTCCTCCCCCAGTAGTTGAACTGCTAAGACTGGAAGAAAAGTGCTTTGCCCAAGAACTGAGGTTCAAGGTGCAGGAAGGGGGTTTCCGTGCCAAAATGCAAAATAAATAAAGATGGTGCTACTCTGGAACATGCCAGGCCCCTGGCTCAAAAAAAGGAGAATTCCCAAAGCTTTAAAATCGTAAACAAAAATTAGGAGGAGGAGGAGGGGATCATAATTAGTAGTGATCAATCCATGATTTTGGCTAAGTTCTCGCTTCCCACCTGCTGAGAAAAGGGAGACCACTGAGGAGAGGAGTGGTCCTTGTGGGGGTGCCAGGAACCACAGCCTTGGAGGAAAATTGGTGGGGGGGAGAGATAGGACCCACTGGTGTGGGGGGGCAGGGTCTGCACACACCTGAACGCCTCCAGTGTGTGAGCACAAGCCGTGTATTGTGTCAGGAAGAGGCGCACGTCGTTGGTGCTCCATTTGTCCGACCGAAAGGGCTCCACAAACTGCAAAGGTACACGATGCGCATCAAAACCGAGCAGAGGTGAGATGCCCCAAAGTCTACGGTGCGGGAGCAGAAACTGTGCACATGTTCCAAAACATGGAACACCGAACCCTCGGGAATCCACAGCCCAGTGCGTCGGCTTTTATGAGCTTTACGTTTCACGCCGGGTAGAAATCCTTTACGTTAAAACATAAACCATGGGAAACACAAGAGCTGCAAGACAGGACCTCTTATCTGGGGGTCAAATCCAGCCCTCTGGAGTTCCTCAACATTGGCTTCGCCCCTCCCAGCAATCCATGGACACTTTCCCGGTTTTTGTGCTGTTTTTCCACCCACTCCCATGTTATTCCTGGCAGGAAGAATTGCAGTAAACAAGGGCAACAGGGACAGCCCCCCTCGTAAGGGGGTGAGCAAGACCCAGGGCAAATGCACAGGTTGTGGGAAGGGTCACCCAAAGGTTTCCATCCCAGCTCAGCCTTCTTCTCATTCTCCACCCTGAGAACCTCTTCCACCACTTTCCTTACCATCCACCTTGATGAGGGGCCCTGTTGAATCTGAAAGCTTGCTACTTCCTGACAGTCAGGACCCCCGAGGGCGTGGAATGGGCTTCCACGGGAGGTCACTGAGGCCCCATCGGTGAGGGTGTTCAAAGACAGGCTGGACATGCACGTGGCGGGCATGTCGTGAGCGGAGCCGGCTGGAGCTGGGGGTCAGACTAGATGGCCCGGGAGGCCCCTTCTGATTCGCTGTTTCTATGTTACTTGGGGACAGCTTTGCTGACCTTAACGCTTGGTTGTGAATTCAAACGTATTAGGAATTTACTGCTTCTTCGGACAACGTTCCCTGGTTCTCCTGCCCTTCTGAAACACACACTACCGAAACTATTGTATCACAGGCTTTCTTTTGGTCTCCCCCTGCCCCAGCTTCCCGATGCCGAACGAACCGCGTACCTTTTCCACCAGGTCGACAAAAAAGTCCCGGACGTCTTTGCTGTGAGTCAGCTTTGAAGCAATGTTGATCAATGCCCGAGAGAAGTTCTGTGAGGGGTGATGGTTAGAGGTAATCAAAGATAGTCCCTCTCTCCTTACCCCCACCCCAGAAATACTAACCCCCCCCCTTCTTTTTTAGGTCTGGCTTTTCATTTAGTTTGAGCAGGAAAAACTGCACTTTGGAAACACTTCGGTACCTGTTTTTCCAAAGCGGGGCCCTTCCACCGACTGATGCAAGAAAATGTGCATTTTTTAAAAGTGTGCATTAAAAAAAATGCTAAGGGAACACGGTTGAAATGACCATGCAGTTTGGAGGAAAATGCAGGCCGGCTTTATTTGCTGCCTTGAGACTTTCAGAAGTCCAACAGCCCCACCTGATGGCCAACAGAAATAAGCATGGCAAACGGCCGGCCACTGGGCCATTCCGACAGAGGGAAGGGGCTCCCAGAGAGGGAGGTGTGGCTACCGGGCCGGACACGAGCCCTCACCGCCAAAGCACGCGACCCACTGCAGGTCCCCCCACCCCAGTCTTGGTGGCATACCTTGAAATTGGCTTCCATTTCGTTGTAGACGGAAATCTTTCCTCGTAGGGACGTACACACCAGACTGAGATGTGAAAGAGAGGTGGTCAGTGGGGTCTGGAAAACCTTAAGCCCTGGACCCGTTTAGGAATGTCACAGCCTGGGACTCAAGACACGTGGCTTTGTCTCACCTGAAGCTCAGTGTGTGACCGTGGCTTAGTCTCTGCTTCAGACATGCACATGGTGGGCATGTCGTGAGCAGAGCTGGCCGGCGCCGGGGGTCAGACTAGATGGCCCGGGAGGCCCCTTCTGACTCGCTCTGCTTCTATGTTTCTCGTAGCCCAGTCTAGAGGGTTGTTGTGAGTTGTAGTCTAACGACACCCACAGGCTCCCAGTTTCCCCACCCGTGTTGCAGGACGCACAAAAAGGAAGAATGCAGTGTCTCTGAGCATACACAGAGAACTTTCCTGCTCTGCTTCTGAGCAACTACAGAATACCTCTCCCCAAACATGGGAGGTGATGCCAGAACTTTTGCAAAGGCTTGGGTTTAGAAATTAACGAGAACACGCCATCATGTGAGGGGAAAAACAATGCTCTCTTCCTGCACTGCTGTCACAGCTCCTAGAAATCTGCCCACCGGGTTTCTTTTTGGATTAACCGTTCATTTCCGATCGAGCTGTGACCTGCTTGCCGGGAGAGAGGAGGGCCGACTTCCAGCCACCATATGCGGCTGCTCGTGGTAACGCAAAGCATTTTTAACCTGCTCCTGCAACAGAAATGGCGAGGGCGGCTTTGTGGGTGGGGGGCCACACAGAGGCCTGTGTTTTTGGACTCTCTGGGGACGGGGAGAAATGGCTCTGGCTGCCCGAAGCAAAGAAGAGCGTTCCATCCGGAACCTGGGAGCAGGAGCATGTCCTCCAAGTTGCCCGGAAAGGGCAGACTAGCTCAGGGGAAGACCTCACGCCAGAGAAATGTTTCTGATCCGCCACCCCACTGGCGTCACCTCTTGTGGAGGTCAAGAAGGTCTTTGTCTGTGATCAAGATCTTCAGTTCTTTCAGGCCCTGCAGGAATTCCTTGTCCAAGTCGACATCCATATCGTCCACGTTGCTATCTGTGAGGAAGAAAAGCTACGTGGAACCGGGAGGTGGATGGGACAGCTTGGTCCTCTGTGTCCCGCAGGCCGGAAGATCCAGAAAATTTTATTTTTACAAGGGAACAGGCGGCAGTGCCAAGAGATATTGTCATGGGACCCTAAACTTCGTGAAACAGACGCACTAATTTGATGGAAAATGTTTCCTGGCTGCAGCAGCGGGTTGACTGGGGCATAAGACCCTGTTGGACATGATGGACGTTGCTTCTGGTTGAAAGAGCTCTTCAGTTATATTTTAAAGCTGAATACAAATATACTTTGGTAGCACTGCTTGAAAATCCTGCTGTTTTCTAAGTAGGACTTAGCTGCTTATATCCTAGTGGAACTTCACGCCTCCCATCTCTGCTCCCCAGAATGCCCCCCATACCGGCTCTAACTTTAGATAACTCTCTAAGTGATTTCTCACAGTCACAATGAGGACTAGAACCCTGTTGTTTGGGCCAAACTTACCCACTGCTCCCAAAGTCCAGTTCTGAATCATCTGCTCCGCACAGTATGCAAAATCTTCAAAGGTCAAATACTGCAGTTTCTTTTTACCCGTCTCAAAACGGCTGTTGGCAAAGAACACGATGGCAGCGTAATCCCTGAAAAGACCGAGAGAGAGGGGTGAGAGGCGGACGTTGAATGGCTTTGGGTCGGAGCTTTTCTTTTAAGCTCTTCCAATACTTATCAGGGCCTTCTTCCTGTTGTCGCTAGTCGCGAAGTCGTGTCCGACCCATCACGACCCCATGGACAACATTCCTCCAGGCCCTCCTGTCCTCCACCATCCCCTGGAGTCCACCCAAGCCCTCACCCACTGCCCCAGTGACCCCATCCAGCCCCCTCATCCTCTGCCGTCCCCTCCTTCCTTTGCCATCAATCCTTCCCAGCATCAGGCTCTTCTCCAGGGAGTCCCTCCTTCTCATTAGGTGGCCAAAGTATTTGAGTTTCATCTTCACTATCTGGCCTTCTAAAGAGCAGTCAGGGTTGATCTCCTCTAGGACTGACCGGTTTGATCGCCTTGCGGTCCAAGAGACTCGCAGGCGTCTCCTCCAGCACCACAACTCAAAGGCCTCAATCCTTTTGCGCTCAGCCTTGCTTATGGTCCAGCTTTCACAGCCATACATTGCAACTGGGAAAACCACAGCCTTGACTACACACACTTTTGTCGGCAGGGTGGTGTCTCTGCTTTTTAGTACGCCGTCTAGATTGGCCATAGCTCTCCTCCCTTCTTCCTACAGCCCTTTAACTTGTCTTGTGGGACATCAACGTCAAGAGAGCTTGATAGGCGAGTGAGGAAAATGCACAAGGTCACGGAAACCCTCTAGGATCACACTCTGGCCTCGCCCTGTCTGGTCCCTCACCTGGCTAGCCGGTCCGAGAGCAGGAAGTGCTGTTGGATGTTTTCCACCAGAGATCCCCGGAGCTCTTCAACGGCCTTGAAGACGCGCTTGAAATTGTCAAACTGAAACCAAGCACACACTTAACTCTCTTTCTCTGCTGGGGAACTGAAATTCAGGGAAGGACGGCTTAAACATGGGAAAGCCAACACGGTCTCAGCCCCTCCCGATTTTTATTTTATGCCTTAAGTTTTTCTAAACATCTCTTAAGGGCTAGAAGGCTGAAGAATAAATCATTTATTTAGGTTCAATGCAGTCATTTTCAGCTTTGGAGCTCAAAGTCAGTTCTCTGGACAAGTTACTTTTTAGTTTTACCAGTTCATCTTCTAGCATTTGTGACCAGCCATGCCCATTTTATGGATGGGCAATTCCACTCCCATGCCTACGTGGAAGCCATTTTGTGAGAGTGCCCACGGCACTCACAATTCCAGCTGCATCTCTAGACCCCCCAAAAAGCTGGGGATTCCCAAACTAAACAATTCCTGGGCTGTTTTCAGCAGAGTGAGCGGATCATGATAGACTAAAATAGTATAAAATTGGTATGTTTCTAGGTGGCTAAAAGCATAGATTCCCTACTAATTAATAAGCTGAACAGACTGAGCTGGACTGAAGTTATGAACCCTTCTTGTTCCTTTTGGTATGATCCTGATCTTTGTGAATTCTAACATGAACTGACCTAACCTGAAATTTTAGGCTAATGTGAATGTGAGACTTTATGTTACTCAGTAGCTTCTGCACTTCCAAAAAAACAGAGTATCGAAATAGACAAATAAAATGACATATTTTGGGAGCAGAGATATAAAACTATAAAATTTACACATGATGGTAAAATTGACTGCCTAAAGCAACAGCCCAGATTGGGTCTCTGCAGTGCCATATTTCCAGGAGAAAGGTAAGATTCCCAAACTGGCATATGAAAGAAGGGAAAAGAAGAAAGCATCTAAAAAATATGGGGTGGAAGGGAACAAGATCCCATAAAATGAGGGGGCTGAGGGGAAATTCATGCTGACATTTGGGGAAAACATTCCTAAAGACACGAACGACGTATATATTTAACATTTAGCACATTTCGTCCCAGATAAAATATATATTCACAGCTCACTGCAGAAGCAGGACGGGACGCTCAGAGCTGGGTGGATCAGGCCCAAGCTAGAGGCACACCTGCCGGCGGCAGCTTTTGAGGGTCACCCCCGTTTTGACGCTGATGTCGTCCAAGTCTTTCTTGGTGCCCTTGGAGAGCTTCTTCCCCAGCACCTCCCGCACAAAAGCCTCGTCAAAGGTGTAGTACCTGGAGTGGGAAATGTGGCCACACAAACAGGCTTAACGATTATTTAATCCAGGCCAGGCAACCTTGTTCCCTCCAGATGCTTTGGGCAACAGGTCCCCAAATTCCTGTCCACTGGTTGTACGGGTTGGGGCTGGTGGGGGTGATAGTCGACACCCCTGGAGGGCAAAAGCCCTGAGTGAGTCTGGGAAAATTAACCGGGCCAAGTAAGATCAGGCAAGGCAAAAATGAAACCGGATCACCTCTCGTAAACTAGCGGAGGAAAACCAAATGCTCGGGCCACCACCTTAGCATCCCTTAGCAATTCCGTGCAGACTGAGGAAGAGTTTTCCTCTCTGCCGGCTTTCCGCGCTCAGCACAGAGAAAAGCTTGGCTCCCTTTCTGTCGGCCTGCTTGCTCGCCTGCATGTCGTCCCAGATCACCTGCGGCGACCAGGGGCTTGGCTCAGGCTCCCCCCCGCCCCCCGCCGTGCTTTCCCAGGCCCTCCTCCAGAACGTCCCACCTCTCAATCAGCAAGGTCTGGCGGCAGGGCAGGATCTGGAAGAGCAGCTGGTTGAGCAGCTTGGGGGGCGAGTGGAGGAGCCGCTCCAGCATGTAGAAGGTGCGGTAGTGGTCCATGGTGTCGCTCTGCAGGACGTCCACCGTGGCGCCCGTCTGCTCCAGGATGCCGCTGCGCAAGCGCAGGGTGACCGCATCGTTCACTGCGCAACAGCAAAAGCAGAAGACACGGCCGTTCGTGAGCTGGCCGTGATCTATCGGGAGGCTGCGGAAGCCCCGTCTAAACCTCCTTCTCTGTATCGCTCCCATTTTAGTATATCTGCTGCCGAAGAAGCCCGATCTACATCTTCTGCAAATGCCCAAGAGGGCGAACGAGGAAAAGAAAGACAGAAAACATGCAACAAAGGCCCAAGCAAGGGCAGGGCCCATTGAAATGAATGGGTTGCAAATGCGCCGTGGCCAGGGGAAGCCCCCTGGATCCCAATGGGCTTCCCCTGCGTAGGGTTGGCATCGGATAAAAAACCCGAGATACACTAATGCATCATTACTTAAAGCAGCGGTCTGCCCATGATGGCTGGGAAGGATGAGAGGCGTCGTCCACCTCTGGCACTGGGATCCGGACGGAAGGAAAGGCTTCTACACAGAGTGCGTACGTAAAGAATGGAATTCAGTTCCACAAGATGTATGCAAATTGGATGGCTTGAAAAGAGATAAACGCCATGGTATAACAGTAACGATGGATAACGAGAAAATCACAAATACATTTAAACAATTCCAAAATACCAAATTTCAAACAGTTTATTTCAGGCCTGTTAAAAGAACTTGGTGTGTCCCATGTATGTTGTTTAATGCCTGGAAGAAGAGGGCAGGCTGAACCCGGCACTGAAAGGACGACAAGGTGGGCGGGTTTTAGTGGGAGGTCAATCCACAATTTGGGGCCACCACTAAGGCGGCCTCGCTCTTGTGGCTACCCTCCAGGCCTCCCTCCAAGGGAACCATTGAAAGGCAGCTTCAAATGGAGCCTGAGGTCAGGAAAAGCATCACAGCAGGAAGGACCATGGAATGATCCGGAGTGAGTTCACTTTGTTCTTAGGCGGGGAAGCCAGGAAAAGAGAAGGCAGAACCAACCGAGGTTTTGGTCTCACCTGAGTAACCGTCCAGCCAGAGTTGGTAGACTTCCTCATCAATCAGCGTGGTATTCCCCACAAAGATATCCAGATTGCTGGTCATGGCTCACGAAGCCAGGCCTTCCCGCCTTGGGATCCGTCACCAGCTCCTGGCTCTACCTGGGGACTCCAGGAATCAGAGGGGTGGCTGCCGAAGGAACAGAGGAGCAGTCCTTGCTGTTTGCGCAGTGGCCACAGGGCTCCTGGGGGTGCAAGGTACCCCTCAACCCATGCACAGGGATGTCTTCCAAACCCAGAGCCTCTCCAGCTCAGCCACAATGCCATGATTACCGGGTTTTTTTGCGTGTGTTTATTTGTTTGGTTGGTTAATACAACAAACCCTCTGGAATCTTCCTTGCCTATCACCTCCAGCAACAACTGCTACTAAGATGCCTCCTGCCCACTGAAAAGCTATTTATCTTTCCCATCCTTTTTTCCTTGTGTGATAGAAGGAAATGAAGGCTCTTTCCCTTTCCCTCTTTTTTCGATAGAAAAATAAGAGTAAATAATATTTCAGCCTCTTTTAGCAGTCTTTGCAGGCCACCCTAGACGTTGTACATGGAAAAAAGCTGTCTTGGAAACTTTTCCAGATCAAACAAAATCTTCCTAGACATTTGCCAGGGCCAGGGAAAGAGGTGGGAGGTGTTAACACACACAAACACCTGTGACCAATTTGTTTTGGTCATTTCCTTATTGTGTTTGTTAATTGCATCGGTTAAATACCATTGACTGATCGGCGATGTACAACAACATTAAACCCTCCCCGTAGCTTAAAAGACGCTTTTTCAAAAAAGAAGGAAAAACGCAGGACTGACTCAAGGTGCAATTCTGCGCGCAGATCGGAAAACCCCCGCGACTCCCAGTATGCCCAGACTATGCACCCTTCTTCCTCTCGTAAAAGGAAGGCAATCTGTACACGCACAAATGCGCTGCGGCCTGAGCTCCTTCCGCGACAGGTCGTGCTTAAGAAAGGCGGAGCTCTGCACATGCTCAGGTGCCCCATCCAAGGCATCAAAACCTCCGCGGAAAAAAACTATGCCTCTCACATCTCCCAGCCACCGAGCCCCCCCCCCCTTTTGCCTAGAGAACCCAGGAGTCCTGGCTGCAGACCCTCACCTTATTTCGCCCCCGACCTTCCCCTCCGGCTAGCAGCAAACAAGCCACCGACCTCCATCTAGCAGCCCGTGCCTCGGATAGAGCCCTTTCACATGACCCCGCGAAGTTCTCTTCCGGGTTATGCTTCGGCTGGACGCCTTTGCGCATGCGCCGCTTTGCCCACAGTCCTGAGGCCCCACCCTCCATCTTTCAACCGGGCATGATAGGGCAGTACGAGCTAAAGGTTAGCTCAAGCTGAGGTGTGGGGACGATAGGAAGCAGCGCTGATGAGGCTGAGGACTAGGAGCTTTGTTGCTAAGCTCGCTTTCTCTCTGTTTACCTCGCTCTTTTAACATTCCCGTTTATTTACCCATAATATGGCCACTGTTCAGCTAGGGACTTGTTTAATATTCCTGCAAGACAAAATGAAGTAGCTTGCTGAAAAAGAAAAATTAGAAAAATCCGCAGAGCCATAATGGTGCAATGCCTTTATTAGCCTTTATTAGGGCCAACTCAAACGATCAGCAAAAAAATGTGCAAGGTTTTGCTGTTCCAGAAATCCAAAGCCAAATTAATATGGATCTCAAAACTTTGCAGTTTTTTTTTAAACTGATCTTTTAAGTTGGTCCAATATAGGTATTATACTAATAAATATGGATTGTGCTTTCATTCTTAGGCATTCCTTTCAAATGAGGAATAAAGTGAGATCTAGTGACATGAGGGACCCAACAAACTTGAAAGCCATGGGACTTTCAACCCAGTGCCTTCCAGATTTGTCAGAGTGCAACTCCCATCATCCCCAGCCAACATAGCCAACCCCTCTGGAGGGCTCCAGGCTGCAGAAATCTGGTCTATATCAGATTAATTTTAAGAAGAATATAGGGGCTTCCTTAACCAGGATGTGTTATGTGAGAATTCCCATCATAAACAGCATGGCCAACAGTACATCCATTTCAAGGGTTTGTTTATTTATTTATCTTTGGATTTATATCCTGCCTTTTTCCCACAAAGGGCTCAAGGCAGCTGACATCATTCTCCTCCTCCATCTTATCCCCACAACAACAACCCTGTGAGGCAGGCTGGGCCGAGAGTCTGTGACTGGCCCAGAGTCACCCAGTGGCTCCATGGCCGAGCGGGGACTCGAACCCGGATTGCCAGAGTCCCAGTCCCACGCTCTTAACCACGACACCACACTGGCTCCAGAAATTCAACATGCAGAAGCTTCATCAGTTGAATTTCCAGTCTGCCACCCTGCTATCAAAGCGGTGGGAGCCCTGCCAGAATTATAGGCAGGATGGAACAGCTCCAACTTTCTTGACATGCCTTTGTGGGTGGAAAGAAAAAGTCTTTGTCTTTTTCCGTTCTCTCTGTCCAGACTTGTGCAAGAGAAGCTGGGGGCTACAGTGGGTTGGCTGACATATACTCCCGTTGGTTGCTGATTCCAGAGAAAAGGCCCCATTCTGAAAGCTGGAAAAGAAGCAGCCCTGTATCATTTATCCGGGACCGCTTATTGGATGCTTTCTGGCAAAAATATTTTTAATGTTTTTAATATTGTGTATGTCTCTGGGATGTTGTTGTAAGCCGCCCCGAGGCTTGTGGCAAGGGGCGGCATATAAATTTGTTAATAATAATAATAATAATAAAAAAATCCGTGCTAGCATCTGACAGAGTTCACCAGTAATTCAGAGGAAGACAAAGGTTCATGGTAAAGCACATATTTTACATTCAGGAGGTTAATTTCAATTTTCAGGTAAATCAAAGATTCTGCCTGAAACCCTGGAGAGCCATGCTAAAGGGATCTAAGCAGCTTCCGGTGCTATTTAAATAAATTTGTTCAAAAGCATGAGGACTGGAATCTTTCTTCTTTAGGGAAAGGACTGTAACTCAGCAGAACAGAGCGACAGGAAGAATTCTCCAGGCAGGGTCAAGAGCGATGGAACACTGCTGCTAGTTACAGACTAATTTATAATTTTACTAATTAATAAAATTGCTGGTAAAATTAGAGAATCCTAAGAAAATCAGCAGAAAATGAAACACACACCAAAGCAAAAAAATAACGGGCCAACACGAAAACTACACAGCCAGAACCCAACAACGCTGGATGGAAAGCTGTGCATCAAGAATTGAAGCGAGGAGGAGAATTTCCAGAATTTATGTGTACTGTTTATTTGAGAAGCATACATTCCCTGGGCAGCTTACAAAATAAGCCAATAATTAATGGACTGAAGAGCTAATTCCAGCAACGATCAATCAGATTTGATTTAGAGCATTCCTTAGCCATGTAAGGTATATTCTTCTCTCTGCACACGCTTTCTGCAAGCTGGAGCCTTCCAAGTTCTTTTGGACTACAAATCCCAACATTCCCCACCCCTGTCTAGGGTTGATAGGAGTTGCACTCCCTCATGAATGACTGCGCCTACTGGGACCACTGACGCTCTTTCCAGCCAGAGGACTGAACTGCATTTCCCACATGCCCTGGAAGCCTGTAATTCAAGTGGCGGGGGAGCAAAGGGGTGAAGGAAGGGGCGAAAGGAAGGAGTCGGGCCACGAAGGCCAGGCCTAAGCACCTCGTTTAGGGCACAGCTTTTACCAAGTCCCCTCCTTTTCTCGCACAACAACCCTGCGAGGGCGGCCAGGCTGAGAATCGGCGCCCGGCCCCACATCGCCGCGCGAGCGCCGCGCCGAAGGACCTGAGGATCGCGCGCTGCCGGCCGGCGACGGCGCTAAACGAGGCGGCGGCCCCGGCCCCGGCCCCGGCCCCGGCGGCGGCGCGGGGGGTTTGCGGGCGCCCCTCCGGCCACGGGCGCCCGCGCAGGATCCAGCCGGAGGCGCCGCGGCAGATGCGCCGCGCGGGCTGCCTCTCTCGCCGCATGAAGCCCGGCGGGGCCCCCGTCCCTCATCCGGAGTAGGGCAGGCGGGCGCTCGCGCGGCCCTGCACGTCGTCCAAGCGGCGGCGCCAGCGCCCCCGGGCCCGAGCCCGAGCCCGATCCCGAGCCCCCTCCCGCGCCCCCCGCTCCTCCTCCTCCGGCGCAGGCGCCCCTGGCTCCGCGGATGCACCTGCTCCCCTACCGTTGAAGCCGCGCACTTGCAGCGGCGGGCGGGCTTCTCGCGGCTCCGCCTGTGGCAGCCGCCCGTCCGGGCGTCCCGTTATCCCGGCGCGGGAGGCGCAGAGGCGCAGGAGCACAGGGGCCGCCGCCGCCGCCGCCCGCGCGGCCGGGCAGGATGTGCTGGCGCCGCGACTGAGCCGGGCGCGCCATGCCGCCGCCGCCGCGCCCCGGCCGGGGCTGAGCGCGCCCGCCGCCCGGCGATGTTCCCGGCCCGCGAGGCCGGCCCGCCGGGGGGGCCCGCGCAGAGCCCGGAGGCCGCGCCGCCGCCCGCCGCCGCGCCCGCGCTGAGCGACGCCGAGCTGGGCGGCTGCAGCAAGGAGGAGCTGGTGCGCCGCCTGCGCCACGAGGAGGCCGAGAAGCTGGCGGCGCTGGTGCAGCGCGGCCGCCTCATCCAGGGCGTCAACCGGCAGCTGCAGGAGCACCTCCGCGAGATCCGCGAGCTGAAGGCCGTCAACGGGCGGCTGCAGGCCGAGAACCGCGAGCTGCGCGACCTGTGCTGCTTCCTGGACGAGGACCGGCTGAAGGCCAAGCGGCTGGCGCGCCACTGGCAGCTCTTCGGGCACCACGCGGCGCAGGTGCTGCGCGACGAGGTGGCCGCCTGCCTGCGCAAGCTGGCCGGCCTCGAGGGGCTGCAGGAGCGCCTGGCCAAGGACAACCTGGAGCTCAAGCAGCTCTGCCTGGCGCTCGAGGAGGAGTGCGCGGCGCCGCCGCCGCCGCCGCCGCCTCGGCGCGCCCCGACGCCAGCCCCAGCCCCAGCCCCGGCCCCGGCGGCGGCTCCTCGGAGCTCGGCCTGCCCTGCGGGCCCCGCGACCTGGGCGACGGCAGCTCCAGCACCGGCAGCGTGGGCAGCCCCGACCAGCTGCACCCGGCCTGCTCCCCCGACGACTGACGGCCGCGGCGCGCCCCCGGATCGCCCGCGCGCCCAGGATGCGCGCCCCGCCGGCCGGCCCGGGCCCCTCTGCGGGACGCGGCGCCCTCGGGGCCCTGTGTCGCCGTGGGGCGCGGCGGGCGGGGCCCCCACCCCCGAAGCACCAGGATCTCCCTTCTTTTCGCTTGTGTGTGGGCAGCCCATCTGCACTGGAGCTCTGGCGAGTCACCGGGTAAGCCTCCGGATCGCACAGAACGCTTCTTGCGCGGTTGGGGAACCCGTCATCCGTGGTGGGAAGCAGTTGCTCTCTGACCCTGCCCGCAGTTTCTGACGGCAGCACTGTGGAAGGCCCCCTCCCCCCCCGACCCCCGGCATCCTACATACTCCTGCAGAAATCGGGCAAGTGGCCCTGGACCAGGGGTGGCCGGGATGTTTTCCGCCAGCTCTCCGGATGAAAACAAGCCGGGCTGAAGTAGCTTGAGTGCACCACAAATCTCCCATCCCTATGAAACCAGTCTGAGCCAACAGAAGCATTATTTTTACACTTCTAGCACTTCTGGACGAGGTGTGACGGTTGTAGCAAACTTCTGGATTGCACAGGGCTCTTCTTCTATACAGCCGGACTTGCGATGCTTAAAAAGAATGTGTCATATGCTGTGCCAGACGTTCTCTGATTGGTCTGAGAGTTGGGGAATCAAGGATGGGGTATTCCCCCCCCCCTACAGAAAATCTCACCTCCTGCAGTGCAGAGCGTTGGATTTTGGCTGCTTGGAAGTGGTTCTAGAGCAAGTGGAGAGATTTGGGGATTTGGGGTGGGAGTTTCCCAGCAAATGCTTTTGCAAGGTGTGAATTTGGCTGGAGTGAGCAAGAAAGCGCTTTGGCCCACCCAGAGAGATCTTGCCGATTCCACCCTTCTTTGCCTCTCTCCATTTTCTGCTTGAGGGAGAGGGCGCGTTTCGATTTTAAATGCCACGCACGGGTCAGCCTCAGGCAACCTACGGTCCTCCTTGCGAGTCGGACTACAACCCCCAGCATCCCCCCTTGGCAGCTCACAGAATGGGCTAAGGAGTGCTTGGAAGGAGCAAGAGCACAGCCACTCTCCACAAAGTATTTGAGAACGTCCATATTAAAATGGAACCACACCGTTACTTGTAGGATTTTGAGAAGGTGGGACTGAAGCTGCGACCATCTGGTTATTTAATGTGGCCCTTTTTTCTTGATGTCCTTCTCCTGCCTGGGGAATAAACGGGAAATCGGATGTCGCATGATGGGGCAGGAACAAATTGTTCCGCTGCAACGTACTTTTGATTAGCAATAGCTGGGAGGGGTTGGCTTGGGCCAAAATGGTTCCAGGGCAGCAATCCTGGGAACATCCCTCCTCCTGAAACATGTGCTGTGTTGCCGGATGTGTGTTAGAACTGATCCAGACGGCGTGTCGGGCAAGGTTTCCTTTCCCCGCTGCAACACTGGTCCTACGGAGAGCTGGAACAATGCCATTTGCTGGAGACAGGGTGGCTGGTGAAAATAGCAAGCTTCGGTCACCCACAGGACGCTTGCGGCTGGTGAAAATAGCAAGCTTCGGTCACCCACAGAGAGAGATGCCGGGAAGCAAAACCCATCCGCTCTGTGCTTTGTTTTTCTTTAAAAAAAAGGAAAGAAATCATCCTTGGATAGCAGGATATGGAGGCCTGGAAAACAGCATCTCCCCCCTCCCCTTCTCAAGGATCCTGACCTCCCCCTTCCAGGATGTAGCCAAAACACGCGTCGTCGCGGGAAGGGGACATCCTCTGGACTTGATTGGGAATCGGCGTGTGCTGTGGTGATGCGGCTCTGTAACAGGAAGGCCTCCAGCTCACGCAGAGAAGCGTCTCTCTGTTTCCTCAGGATGCTAATAAATGTTTTAAAAAGCTATTCCTTCTGGGGAGGTGTTTGTTCCGTGTCTCCGGACGGTCGGAATGCGTGGCTTTGGGAGAGCAGGGGGAGGCCACATCGGGAGACAAAGCCGCTTTCTCCAAGCACTGATTATTTAGGGATGGGGGGGGATCAGCTTTTGGCATGCCCCCCCCCGAAAGGTTGGCGTGCATCATTATGAGCAATAGGAACGGCACTGCTTCAATAGATGGCTGTGTGTGTTTTAAGTTTGGCCGCATCCCTCTGACCTTTGCCCCCTCCCCTTCGTTGGGATGTTCCCCCAAGAGCTCGCCCTAAATTGAATTTAGTCCTTGGGCTGAAATGAATTCTCTTGGAGTGGGAGGACTTTTTGTTTCCATTAAATGCTGAAATTGCCAGCCAGCCTGCAACATTTCCCTGCAGTGGCTGTTTCCAGTCCGAGAGATTAATTAAAAAACCCTCTTGGCAGTACATCTTAGTGCTCAATTTCCAGAAGGAAGGCTGCCTAGAAACCAAGCCAGCCAGCCATTGTGCAGTGTGAGAATACTTTGCGCATGCTCAGGGGCAATGCAGCACTTCGTCCAACTCTTAAATGACGCAGCTTTTTGGTTCTGTTTTTTGCTTACGCCCTGCTTTTCTGGGGTGGGGGTTGGAAAAATTCCTTCTGGTTTTCAAGGACCAAAGAAAAGCCATTTCTAAGACCCCTACGAAAGATGGTGGAAGTGAGGAGATATTTGACCGGTGAAGTCGGGTGAATTCTGTAGCCTTGCATCATTTCCCAGCTGCCATTTCAGGGAAATGAAAGAAACGGGTACCATGGTCCATCTGTCCATCCGCCCCCTTCCTTCCTTCCTTCCATGCTAAACATAATCTCAATATTCTGGGGTCGATCAAAGGCCAGCTACTGTGGGGCGGAGAAACCGGAAAATGGAGAAATCGGGACTGGATGCATTTTTGCCTGGTCAAGGGCTGCCCCCGATTTTGGGCTCGTCCGCAAATTCAGCGGCTTAGAAAGATGACGCTCCTGGCAGAGTGGCGTCGCTTGCGGCAGACTCGGGGTCCCGCAAGAATCCAGTGAAAGATCATCATCGCCTTCCACGCGTGGCCCCGCTCCGCTGAGCCCGGCGGTGCCGCAAAATCGATGGCTGCTGAACTGTCTCAGCAAACCGAAACAGACTGCAAAACTGACTCGCTCGCTCGGGTCCTTTTACGCCTCCTTCCTGGCTGGTGGCTGAATCGGATGCTTTCCTCTGGAGCTTTCTCTTCCTGTTGCGAAGAAGCCCCGTCTGGATCAGGACCACTGGGGGAGGAGGATTCAGCTTCTCACACACCCCGTTATTTTTCTCCCCAAATTCTCCACCCCATGCAGTGAGTTAAAAAAGTTCCAATTTGCACTAAGGTGGCTTTTTTCCCTTTACATGTGCCTAAAGGGATTGGGGTGGGGGATTGTAGGACAGGGGAAAGGTTGAACACCTCCCCCCACCCCGTGCATTTACGGTCGTTGGGACCATGTTCAAATTGGGACCATGTGCTTTTATCCTAAGAGTAGGAAACTTGGTTTTTTTCTGACCTGCCACACAATTAACGTAAAGTGTCCACCTTTTGCTGTGGGGTTCAGGAAAGTTAAAGGGGGAGTTAAATTAATTTTAAAATTAATTAAAAGAATTAAAATCTTTCCCACTGGTTCCAGAAGGAAAGATGCGGCATCAAGACCTGGTTTTCCAGTCATTCCTTCTTTTGGGATTACGAACACTCGGATCAGTCCCATGGCTTGAACGAAGATTTTGAAATCATCCAAAAAGAAACTGGGCAGCCCCCCGAGTGGGATGGTGTGACTTGGTGTCCTGCAACAGCAGGGGGTGGGCCTGATGGCCTTCCTGGCCCCTTCCGGCTCTACTAGTCCAGGATTCTGTCTTTCACTGGTTGGGCTCGGCTCATCCAGTCCCGTCTGTACCAAGCATCCCCATCCCGGGGCCTGGACATTTCCCCTGAAGCCCAGCCCTGCCGCTCTGGTGCCGCTGAAGCCACGGCCGTGCTTGGGCACTCAAGCCTGCGAGTGACTTGCCAGGTGGACGTGGCGGTGCCTGATTCGCCGTGGCACAAGCGCTGGCCGAGCGCTCGCTCGGGGTGCCCCCTCTCGCTCCGGTCATACCGCAGCCCACAGCACTGGGAGACAAAAGGTCTCGGGGCCAGGAAACAGGTGTCTGGACTCCGACACTGATAACGGAGCCAACGCCAACAATCCCCGGATATGAGCTCTGGAGCTGGATTTCCCCCAGGCAGAGAGGGGAGGACGACGGAGGGAGGCTGGATGAACGCCGGCATTCCTAGCACTGCCGGGAACGGAACGAGCCAGGGAGCGTTTATCCTCCAGTGGTGACTCGGGATTGCTGGATTTTGCTCCTTGCTCCTGGAAGCAACGGTGGGCATCAAAAGGACCCCAGGTGGAGACTCTGGGAAGCTGTTAGCTGCCAGCATTGGCCCCGGAATGGCCGGGAACTTTGCAGTAGATGGTGGAGCGTTTCTCAGTTCCTGGTTGTTAGCAAGCAGGCCTCCAACTTCTGCAGCTTCCTTGGCCATCCTAAAAGATCAGAATGATTCCCGTCCCAGGCAGGACAAGCTTGGAGCAGGCAGCAGTGGGTGGGGATTTCGCCCTCCCCCCTTTTGCCTTGGCCGTCTCCCCTTCCTGGAATGATCCCCGTTAGGATTTGGCTGTCACGGAAAAGGTTCTGCGCTCTGGTTTAGATCCAGCCACGGATGGAAGTTCTTTGACTCTCGAAGTTGGGAGTTTGCAGCCTTCTATTTTTCCCATGCCCTGAGAGTTTTACCACTTTCAGCATCTTTTAAGTTGCACTCTTTTTTTTTTTTTATTATTTTGCATGGACTTGGACATTAGAAGAGCCACCTCGTAAAAATGGCAGGAAATGAGACTCTGATGCTGATGGTAATCTTTAATGCAATTATTTCCACAAGAAATAAAGGAGGAGAGAGGGAAACGTTTATGGTAATAACAACAATATAAACTATGTTCAACCAGCTCCATCAGTGGGAGAAATAAACAGCTATCCCACCTCATCCAGGAGGCTATAGATAATTTCTGGGTGATGCAATCAGTCCAAACGGTGAAAGTAGGGGCAATTTTGTCCCTAACTCTTGTGCCTAATGTGAAAGAGAATGCAAGTTTTGATAACAGTACAGTGGTGCTTTGCGAAGGAAAGTATATGGAATAAATGGAATTGTAAAAATAACGGGTACGTTTCGGGGTTTTTAAAGTGTAAAGCACGGATAAGGGTCAGAGTTCTGGTGCTTTGGAATAAGGACATGCTTCCTCAAAGCAGAAGGATTTTCTGGTCATTCCTGAGGACTAGCAGCTTGTCTCTAGCACTGACATGCAAGAGTTAGAGACCTACAAGTCTGTGCTGCGTGGCAAGGAAAGTGAGGGCCCCAAAAACCTGCATGGCCAGAGGGGTGTTGGAAGAGCAAAAAGGGTGAGAAGCCAGCCACCTCGAGGAAAAATGTTCTAGGCCGAAGAGACACACGTCTTGCTCGAGGTCCTCAGAGGGCCAGCAGAGTCGGGGAGTTGAGCGAATCGGACGAGTGGTCGCCACTGCTGCTGCGTCTGTGGGCAGAGGAGCAGGGCTCGGACGCGAAGCCGGATCCGGCCGGCACGTCGGGGTCTCCCGGCGTCGGATAAGTGAAGACCAGGCTCGGAGTGAAGGGGGTGAGCGAGGGTGTGGACATCAGCGTTGGGGTGTGCAAAGCTTCGGGCTCCAGCGTCTCGCTGGGGGGCAACGTGATGCTCGGGGGCACCAGAGCAGCCCGGCGGGAGATGCTGGGCCCCGGCGGGGACTCCCGCTTCACGGGAGGCTGGTCGGAAGCAGCCGGGTGGCCCGGGGCCTTGTCCTCTTCGCCCGAGGACTCCCCTGGGACTTTGCAGACCGGACGATGGGCTTCAAGGACCAGTTCCAGGCGTTCCTTCTGCTTCTGCAACTCGGCGATCTCCTTCCGAAGCCCGGACTGCTCAGCCTCCAGTTCATCCGTCTCCTTGGGAGTAAAAAGGCACATGATTTGGATCAGCATCGGAAGGATCGGTGTCTGGACACTCTTGAAGATTTGGAGGGGAGCAGGGACAGAGTGCCCCCCCCAAACCTGACACATTTCTCCCCAAGTTCTCCATCTGAAGAAACACCAGGTTGGGCCAAGGGATGGGGTGCAGCTGGGCCACTCTTGCCTTCAGCCCCAGAGTCTTGCTGCCTTTGGGGAGGGTGGAGGTAGCTGAAGAACTGGTGCGTTTTGTGGCTTTTTGCTGGGTCTCTTGTCCCAGGAAGGAGGGCGTTAAAGGAGGTTTGGGGGAGCCTGCAGGGCCTGGGAAAGCAGCACGGAGCGCTCGCTTGGACACAGCTGGTCGCTCGTCCTTCCTCCCACCGGGAACCTCCTGGAAACACCCCCCCCCCATCCCGTCACGCTTTTTGTGGCATGGATACCAACTGAGCAGGCAAAGGAAAAATTGCCACCTTCTGCTCCTTTTGTTCATCATAACGCCCTGCCCTGGCACCTATCCTTTGGAAAGTTTGTAGGCTTTTTAACTAGGGCCGCATCTCTGTTGTTTTCCAAACACTCCCCGCACCATCACAAATGACACAAATATGACACAATTTGCGGGGAGGGAGTGCAGGAGGTCCCCAAACGGTAAGGGCTGCTTTTGCACAAAACTGACACTTGGTGGGTTCGCTGCTCTTGGAAGGGGCAGCTGAATTCCACCCAATTCAGCTACATAATACTAATGTGATCGCAAAAAATAACTTAAAAAATAAGAATGGATATTTTAAGGTCTCGGCCCTCCTAGGCCTTAGTATGAAACGTGGCAAGTATAATCCCATAAGGGGCTTGTGCCAGCAAATGTTATTCAGTTCTGACAAACAGGAAAAAACGGCATTTGTGGATTTTCAAAGATGTGTGCATGAAGATGTGGGTTTCCAGCATCAGATCAGGGGGCTTCTGAATCGAGCCATGTCTGAATTGAGGTCTAAATTGAATCCTCTACTTGGTGCCAACCTCTAATACAGTCATACAAGATCACACAAGGCAATTAACAGAAACAGGCCGGTTCCACATTCCCTTCCCCAAACCCTCAGATAAAACTGTCGCTCCCAGAGGCAAACTCACGGCTTGCAAAGTGTCTGTTAATTCTTTCCGTCGGTTCCGGCATTTGGCGGCTGCCAGTTTGTTCCTCTCCCGACGTAACCGGCGTCGCTCCTCTTCTTCGGGCGTCAGCTACAGAAGGAGACGAGAGTCATAAATCCAGCGAGAGGTTGACGGAGCTGGCTTCTTTTCCTTTTGGCCTTTCCACAGCTTGTACTCCCCAAAGGGGAATCTGGGAACTTGGAAGTGCAAGGCCAAATGTGCCTCCCCACCCACTGCCTTGGAAGGTGCCTCTGGGCATATACAGAGTGCTTCAAGCTTATAATTACCCTGTAATCCTACGCATGTCTAGTATAATGCATTTCAAGCAACCTGGCCCAGCTTCTCAAGGACCGGAAGGAGACTTTGTTTGAGACAGGGAGGCTCTGCTCCGGCCCTAGTCAAGTGAAGCCATGCCCATCATCCCCAGAGCATCCCGAGGCAGACTTGTGTGCGTCATAATTGTGTTGTGTGCTAGTTGTGGCTGAAGAGACTACTGCAGGCTTCAGCTCACACAGAGACATTTAACATAATTAAAATCAATTAGTGTGCTTTGGAAGACAACCACCCTGAGGAGCAGGTCACTAAGGTCCCCTTAACGAGCTTGCCAAGTTTCAGGCCTCTAGTTCGCACGTTCTTGGCAGCGACGGACAGGTAGGTACAGGCAGGGCCATCTACGTATGTGGGTCTTCACAAGGTTTAGACATTCTTGCAGGCATCTCAAACACAGGCCCTTCTGGAGGGTTTTCGTTCACAGGGTCACCATAAGCTGGAGAGGCCGGCTCATCGCAACAGCAGAGGCTGGAATTTTGGAAGTCTTCTTGGATCTTTTTTAAAGGTGACTAAGAAATGCAATCGAATAAAAATAAGAGCTATATTTTTAGCAGGAGTTCAGGGCAAATTCGGTAGCTGGTCGGTGCTGCAGGAAAAGCAACTGCAGAGCTGCGGTTGGGCACAAGAGGGCACCAGTGGCCAAGAAACTCCGCATCCTCATTTCGCGGGATGCATCCTACTGGGACGGATGCCACTGGTGAAGCGAGAAGACTGGGGTCTGCTTCTTTTCAGCTGCTAGGTGCCTGTGTCTTGAACAGGCAGAAAGACAAATCTTTTCTCTGGCATCCAAAGGGATCCCTTTGAGGTTTTGCCTACGGTGCGCACCAGACGTGGCTGAGAAGTCCCATCTCACAGACGGATCCAGAACATGTTAACCCTAAAGAGGTAGTGCGTACGAATTCGGACGTGCCCCAGGGCACTCGTGCGTGTGTCTTGCCTGTTTTGAATTTTGTATTTTGCTCTTCTAGCAGGATGACACAGGCCAAATGGTAACTTGGCAACCCTCACAAGCAATAATCTCGCGTATTGGGCATGGAATGTTTTTCGGCTCGTATTTGGTGAAGAAGTGAATGTCATTTCAGAGCTTGGGGACAGGCAGGGACAAAAGACAAGGGGTGGCACCCCATTCCCAAGAGAATTGTCATGAAAAACTCCTGCCTGCCAGGAACTGTCCTTAGGAGAAGGTGTTTCAATCTTCCAGAGCAGGGAAAAAGCTGCCCAAATCCCCAAATGCTTTCTTCTCCTATATATACCTGCCCAGACTGTAAGATCGTCCTCCATGGTCCTTCTCTGGAAGCCCCCGTCAGAGGAAGGGAGGTGGGTCACGATTAAGAAAAGGATCTTCTCCCAGTTGTAGGACGAGGCATCCCAGAGAAGTTTGTCAGGTTCCTACAGACCACCTGAAGTCCTTCCTATTTCCCAGGAGTTTTAAATCCGTTTTAAACCTGTTACTGTATTTTGGCATTGCTGTGAGGCTCAACTTTGGCCTTTACTGCTCTTTGACATGGTTATTTTAAACGTGCATTGCATATTTCCTGTTAAATTTCATGGTTGTAATTGCTGTATAGACTCCAACTGCTCCCACTCCTGGGCAGCACGGAATCCTAATAAAATATAGGAAAAATAAGTGACGGGTGACCAGGGAAGTGGCTGGGGCCGCATGAAACATACGGAAACGTTGAATGGACCCTGCACAGCCGGAGCCCCCGACTACTCACGTGCTCTGAGTGGCGCCGCCGAGGGGTGAGGATCGGGCCCGTGGTGCGGATCACGCCCGGCCGCATGCCGGCAGCGAAATGTGGGCAGCGGTAGGGACGCGGGTATGGGGGGAGGCCCGGGGAAGCACCCATAATTGTGGGCTGGACCATCCACTGGAGGTTGTGGCTGCTGGTGATGGTGTTGAGGTTGGGGATGAAGCCGCTGGAACTGGGGCTGCTGCTTCCGGCCCCCGGGTCGGATGGGTATTTCTGTGGAGAAGGAGCGGAGCATGAGAGAGAGAGAGATTTCCCTGCTTCCCAAGGAGACGCGCACTGGAGTTGGCACTGCTCTGAAGCCACCGATGCGGTACAGAATCTGGCCGGGGAGGGAGCAAGCACTCTGCACATGCTCCAGGGTAGCGTGGGGGAGGCAGCAGAGGAGGTGACCCGGTTCCCCTTTGATGCTTCTTTCTTTACATGCGTGAGATACATGAAAATGCATTCAAAGGAAATATGCAGCGGGGCAAAAGCATCGCCGTGCTTGAACACTTGCAGGGGCTTGCAGCTAAAAGCCCCCGGACTTGTTTTTTGTCTGTCAAGCCAGCCAGGAGAAGAGGGATTGCTGGTGAAATGGCAGCGAGAAGATCGAGGGTATCTCGTCTCCAAGATTGTCAGTTGTTATTATTTGCAGCATTTCTACCCTGTCCTTAACAGCGTCTCAAAATCCAACAAACAAACAATGAATAAAATAAAATCCGATGCCAGCAACAGCAGGAGAACGTGATTCTTCTCCGCTTATAAAGCACCAAGGCTTGGAGTTCTGCTTATTTTGCTAGAACGACCTAATCCATGCGGAGGGTAGACGTTTCAACAAGCATTGGAAAGCCCCAGTATCTTTAGAAGTACCAAATAAAGTAAAAATTAAGGATTTTAGCAGGGAAAATGACCCCAAACGTTCCAGGGAGGAATGAGCAAGCTCTGTGGGTATGGACGGCTGACAGACTGTCGCTAGCAGGGGGAAGGTGAAATTGGAGGAATGGAATGGAGTAGCTTGGAAGAGGGCCTGGCTGGCTGCCATCCTGAAACAACACAGCAGCTAGCAGATTTTTTCGTTCCCTTCTCCCTCTGCCCGGGTCCAAGCTTTACAATTCCTTCTACGCTACTAATACGTTAAAACAAACAGGCCAAAAGCCGGTTGCCAAACCTGATTAAAAATGAAATAGCTTGACACATGTGCTTCTGCTTAGTGGAATCAGAACCCAATCCCTGATTCTGAACCAAAATGGCTTCTGGTGCATTACTATAAAACACATTTATTGGGGGGAGTTACTCCATTCTGTTACTTCAAATGTTTTCACTGTTGTCTAAAATGATAGCTAGCCAGTCAGTCACACCTCGGCTATGAAGCTTTTTGCAGAAGGATGCTGTGAGCAGCAGCCGTTGGCTCAGGTGAGCCCTGCCATGCCCAGGGGGATGCCGGCACCCTGCAGCCCTGGGTTATTCACACATGCGGCTTTCCGTGATCCAAAACCCTGATGAGGCAGACAAGTGAAAGCGTCCTCGGTGCTGGACGTTAAAAATATGCCAAGATCCTTATGGGTGTAACCTGAGTTGAACTTCCGGTTCTGAGCCCAGATCCAGCTGCTCTGTATGCATTACATGCCCACCGATGTTCCCACATGGCCCCGCCCCATTCCCAAACCACCGATTCCTTGGCCCTTCCCTAGTCTTTGCATCGCTGTTTCTTTCCCATTGCAAAAAGTCAAAATGCCACGCCAAAGCTTTAGTTAAAGGCAGGTGGGGCTTTCGGCTAAATTCTCCTTGGATTCTGTTCTTGCTCCTTCTGTCATGGCTCCGCTCACCACTGAAGGTGCTTCCTGGAATGCTTGCCAAGATCTCACGATGGCCACCGATATGGAAATGGACAAATATGGACAAATTGCTGGAGGAAAAGGTTATGCATGCCTACTAGTCCTCATGAATCCTGCCTCAGAGGCACTCTATGTGCACCACTTCCTGGGGAACATGGGCAGGAGGGTGTCAGTGCATTCCTGACCTGCTTGTGGCTTTTCCCATGTTTGGCCGGTCAGTTACTGCGTGGACAGAAACCAGGCCAAGGTGGGCCTTTAGTCTGTTCAAGTCTGATCCAGCAAGGTTGTCGGGTTCTTACGGCCCCTCCAAAATCGAATTTGGCCCTGAGTTTGGAAGAAGTTCTTGGCCATCCCTTGTATAACACCTGGATTAGGTTTAAAAAGGTCAAGGTCAAGGTTTCCCCTTGACATTCAGTCCAGTCATGTCTGACTCTAGGGGGCGGTGCTCCTCTCTGAACCGAAATGTCCAAGCTTTCGGGATCCCTTCATCAAGCTGCAAAGAGGCAGACAAAATTCAAAGGTGATCACGGCAGCCGACAAAAGCTCCCCAAAGAAAACTTACTGAAGTCTGTGTAAGGTTTGTAAGCACCCCTGCACAGCCGACCCCAAACCTTCCTCAACATGGGACCCTCCAGGCTACAACTCCCGACAATCCTTACATTGACCCTACTGGCTGGGGGCGATGGGTGTGGAAGTCCAGCTCACAGAAGGCTGCCTTAGAGCTTTGGCAATTGGTAGCATGGAACTGTAACAGATACGCAACAGATATGCAAGGATGATGGGTGGGTGGATTCCCACTGACACGAACGGAATCCTAACTTGCTCCATTCATTTCGATGGGTCTGCGTAGGACCGACATAGGATGCCACCCCAGAGGGCACAACCCCAGCCCCAAAGCTCTCCTTCCCCGGCCAATTTGGACTCGGTCAGGACCTGCAAAGGGGGAAGCCTCGTTTGCTTCTCACGGAGCGTGACGGCCCGTTGGATCGGGCCCCATGCTACGGAGGGGCTGAAGCGGGAGAGAGAGAGGCCTGGGAGGGGACCTGCTCTCACCTCACCTCACCTCACCTCCCAGGTGTGCAGCCCTCTGGGCACGTCCTTCAGGGGATTCCCAGGCCCGCAGAGAAATAAATGGGTCAGAGGGAACAGCCTCGCTGATTCACGTGAACCTCGTGCCCTTCGCAGGCCCGCTGACCTAGTTCTGGGGGAGCCACTGCCTTGCCCCACAGCGTCCGGGCACACCTATGGGCGCCACGCCCGGGCCTTCCGCTTGGGGCGATGGCGTCAGTTCACCACCCAACTCTCTGGGCGAGGCGTCCGCTCGGCACGGACCCAGCTGACTGGTTCAGGCAGGCCGGGACCCGCTTTCCGAAGGGAGCCAGGACTCCTGGGTCCTTCCTCCAGAGGGGGAAGGGAAGGAAGGATCCGAGACGCCCAAGCACCCCCACCTCGGCAAGGGCAATCTCGGAAGGAGGGCATGGGGCCATTGTGGGGGGCATCTGATCAGGACGGCAGTTTTTACTTTTCTTTTACGATGAGGCTAAGCTTTTCCTTACGACAACCCTGCAAGGGGGTCTGGACTCAAATACTGCCCTAAACAAAAGATCACCCCAATGAGCTTCAGAACATGCAGATTTGAACCCGGGTCTCTCTAACTTGGTGCTCACCGAATATGCTGGGCTACAACTCCCACCTCCCACAGCCAGCATAGCTGGGAATAATGGGAGTTGTTGTCTAACACATCCGGAATGCAGGGACTGTTCCAAGAGACTGGAACAGTACATATGCCAGCTCATAATAAAAACTTTTCTAATGCATGGTATTCCACAGAAATTGCTTTGTTTTGCTAATCTATGTTATTTAGAAGGCTGAGCAAACCGTCAAGTTCCACAGAACTTTCTAGAGGCGATCTGTATTTAGTCAGAGCCTTACAAATGGATATGGAAATAAATAGCAGCATTATGCAAGTTTCTAGCTGCACCTAGGAATGCTTGGCTGGTTGGAATTCCAGAGCAGCATACCACGAGGAGAGTGAGGTGGAGTGGTGAGAGCAACGCAGGGCATTGGGTTCAAGCCTGGGCAGAGGTCTAGCAAAGTCACAAAAGTCAGGAAATGACGCACTGAGCCCTCCCTCGGCCATGAAGCCCACCGAGTGACTTTGGAGCAGTCACGGCCTGGCCTGCCTTACAGGGCTGTTGGGCACCTGCGGTTCTTTGCAAGGGGAAAAAGGAGGGCTACAAATTCACAGTTATACTAATCGTCTTATGCTAATTTATACCTCTATATGAACATCTAGAAGGAATCCTGAGGATGGGGTTAAACAACAGGGGAGGCAAAAGCAGCCTGTTAATTTCTCACCTAAATCCTATTCCGGATCCATCCCATTCCCCGTGCACCGTCTGTCTGGGGCACACAGGCACCCCTCGTGCCAACCGATGTGGAGGATGTGCCTGTTGACTCACGGGGCAGGATACCTCCCTCAGCAGGTCTGACTCAGGGTGGGACCTTCTCTGTCCACAGGAAGTCTACCTGTGAGCACCGGAGGCAGAGGGCAGGATGGCCTCGCGCCACAAAAGCCGGGACTAGATAAAACCCTGGCTCGGACTCCGTCGCTACCACCTGTCTCTTGCCAAGGTAAATTGCAGGGCTACTGTGACCCGGGGCCCCCGGGAGTTTGCCAGCACAAACAGCAGTCGGCCAAACCTAAACATGACAGATTTTGAAGATCTAAGCTGCTGCCCCCTGCTTGAGTTGGTTACAACTCCCATGATCCCCGGCCTGAGGACTGTGGGAACAGCAATCCAACGCATCTGGGAGGCGGTGAAGGGTGGTGTCCAAGGTGAGCCCCCACAACTGGGTCAGAGCCGAGCTTGGCCGGAAACCCTTCTCTCTCCACACCCTTCTGCCAGCCACGGCCTCCCTCGCAGGGAGGGAGGTGTCGATGAGCCCTTGAGCGGTGCCGGTGAGCCCTCTCCCCTCCTTGAGCATGGGGGATGCACCGCGGAGGTTAGGGGGCAGGCAAACAACGCCCCTGCAAGGTAGGCAAATAACGCCCTTGCAAGGTAGGCTCTCAGGGGAGAGTCTGGGCAGGGTGGTTCCCAGGTACGTTGCACAAGAGGCGGAGGAGAGAAGCCACCCGCCCTCCTTTGAGCATGGGGGATGCTCTGCAGAGGTTATGGGGCAGGCAAGCAACGCCCCTGCAAGGTAGGCTCTCGGGGGAGAGTCTGGGCAGGGTGGTTCCCAGGTACGTTGCACAAGAGGCGGAGGAGAGAAGCCACCCGGCTTCCAGGGAAACTGGTCTCTGGACGCAGAAGGGCGAGAGAGGGAGGGAGGGCCGCCCCACCCTGCCCGTCTCCAGCAGTGAGTGACTGGCTGCCGCCCTGTTCTGATGAGTCACCGTGTTATGACAAAGCAGCACGAGATGACACAGCATAAAGCTCAGACTCTCCCATCCTGCTTCAGGCCCCACGACCCAGGTGTGGGTTTGATTTGGGGGACGGAGGGAGGGGGGGAGAAGCAATCTTTTCACTAACTTCACGGATGCATCACCGAGCCAAGACGCAGACGGGAGGTGGAGGGCACTCGTCAGCTTCACCCGGATCCCGCTTTCCGCAGCCTCGTTTTGCAGTCTGACCCTCGCTCAAACATCCCGTCCAATCATACTTTCTGCCCCCCACACCCAAAAAACACCCCCCCAAGCGGGAAAGAAAGATCGTAATCTACATCCGATTTTCTCTGGGGCTGGAAAAGGGGGCACTTCTGTCTTTCTTCAGCCTTAGCCTGTAAATGCCCCTGTGCACCCCCCCCCCGAGCCACGCACACTCCAGTTGCCACTTGGCTACTAGTGGGACAGGAAGCTCAAGGAGTTCATGTCTCCCGTGACCCTGTGCCATAATCTGGCTTCCACAGGCACCGAGTGCGTTGCCACAAGTGGCTCACAGGTGCTATCTCAGAGAATTACAGGAAAATTAAGGGACAATGGGAAGTCTGGCAATGCCTCGGGGAGCACAAGAGAGCCTCCATTTTTAAGGGCAGTGTATCCCCCAATGCCAGGAAGCAAACAGGCAACGGAAAGGGCTGCTTCTTCCCAGGGGTTAGCCACTATGGGAAACAGGATGCTCTGTGATTCTTTGGATTCCTTCCAGGTCATGAGGCTCATTTTAAGTAGAGAATGGGCCTGAACTCAGTGCTGCTCTGGGTGATGGGATCTGTAGTCCTCCTATCTGAAGATAGGACATGGAAAGTAACCTTTCACTGTGCTCTATCAGTCCACGGCACCTGGTCTTTTCCGGGTTCCTTTTCCCTCCCCTGTCAAAGAGTTCTGTCGTGCTTAAAGGCTGGGATGCTTATATTTTCATCAAGGCGAGAGCGGGAGGAGGGGGCGGAGAGGAAAACGTTGGCTCACGAGTTGCGCCTTCGCTTCTGGGTCAAGAATTGCAATCATGAGCAGGGCTCATCTTCCCCTGCCCTGGAGCCTCTTTTTGATCTAGTGACTAGACTTCCCTTGCAGAAGGTAAAAAGGACAGAACCCTAATGAAAACTCACCCCACACACCTAGTATACAGTCTCCAGTGAGCGCAGCCTGCATGGCGTGGAGAAAACAGATTTTCTCCCTCTGTTGTAATTTTAGGACGCGATGCGGCCATCCCAGGATTGGGGGGAGACTCAGGACAGGTAAAAGGAAGGACTTTAAACTGTGGAACTCACTTCCACAAGATGGAGGGGTGTCCACCTATTTGAATGGGGACCGGACCAGGCTTGATGGCTGCTGCTGGGGAGCATGGGTGGTAGGTTTTCTATAGGTACACTGTGTGAACAGAATGCTGAGTGAGGTAGACCCCCAGTTTGATCTCACGGAGGTCTTATGTTCACCCCACCCCCACCCCCAGAAAGTGGCAGGCATGGACATCCAGTTACCCACACTTATGGGGCTCCTTCTAATAGTCAAGGGCAGAATCAAAGTTGCACAAGAGAAATGGCAAGTCGCTACGGACTCCCCCCGCCCACCCCCAAATTTTGGCATTAACCAAGAACAGCCTAAAGTAGCCCCCTCCCCCAACCCAGTATCCTGGATGATTTGGAAGTGAGCCTCTTGGAGGAAGCCATGGAGGAAGGGGGCCCTGAAGCAGAAGTGTGCTCCCAAGATGGCTTCTCTGGGCCAGCATGCTAAGGTACCATTCACTCACCCTCCAGCTCCAGTGGACTAAACCCAAATCTCCCCCCACACCAACACCCCCTCTCCAGCTTCCCCCTTCTGAAGCCCCCAGGGGTCCTGGCGGCCTGCGATCTCCCTGACCTCCCCCAAATCCGATTTGCCTGTTCCAGGCAGACGACTCAGGAGCGTGGTCCTTCCACAATGGACTATGTGTAAGCCAGACTTAAAAACCACAAGTCTTTTGGTCTGCTGGGTGGCTGGGGCACCTCTCCAGTCTCTTGCAGCCTCCCAAAAAGACCATCTGTGCTTGTGGAGTAACTGTGTACTCATATGTGCAAATCATATACAATCAGAATATTTATAATTAATAGAAATAACCTTGACAAGGAAACAACTTTCGTATGTGCTGAACTACCATCTTCCCCAGGGGTTGGTTGGGTAGGATGGAAATGTTGATCTAATACCTTCCAGGGGCACCAGGCTGGGGAAATCTAGAGTAAAACATCCTATAAACACTCACATAAGATACAGAAGAGATATAAATATATAGAAAACACAGCGCTACACCTACTCAGAGTGCCTGTGTTTTTCCTTTTCCCTCCTCATCCTTTTTTCTTTTAGTGCCATCTTCTTAAAAACTGAAATTCAAAATGTAAGCCCCCAGGACAGAAACAGCCTTGTTTGTATCGGTCCATCAAAACCATAGGAAAATATCTATTTAAAAAGTTCTGAATATATCAACACAGAATTATGGAATTCCACAGACATTCTAATGGCAGCCGTTCAACCTTCAGCGCTCCGCATCCAGAAAAGACCTATTAATCTCTTCCTCCTGCCAGCCATTCATCACGGGCAGCCCTCCGTCCTTGGAGGCAGCTCCTGTTTGAGTAACCGACTTTCCCGCTCCTTCGGTCAGAAGCTTTTTTTTTTTTTTTTTAAACCCAGGCCATGTAATACTTATAAAAATGATCTTCCCTTGCCTCAAACGGAAGAAAAGGCGGCCCGAATTAGGGCTTCTTTGCGCTTTCAACAGCAGGCCTCAGCCAGCCTTGGGAGACACGTGTGTGCGAGTGAACGAGAATCCTCCGCGCATTAAGGTCATTCGGGCGACAACGTCCAGCAGTAGAGCTCGCGAGGGCATGTACAGAGTGCCTAAGGCAAAGCTGCGAGGGGACCCTTACCTGCTGCTGAGCCCCTGGGCGCAAGGCGGACGCCGGGTCCTCTAAACGAGGCCGGGGAGCTCCGGGAGCGGGTAGCCTTCCCCCTCCGAAATTCTTGAACATCTCAACCCCGCCGCGGATTCTCCCACGCTCCGACTGAGCGTTTGCCACCCGCCTTGACTTTTTTATGAATGGGAACTCCTGGGCCACGTTACTCTACAAGGGGGAGGGGGAGAGAGGGGCAAGGCTGTCACTCAGTTGCAAGTCCCGCCCCCGGCCCCCCGCCCCCGGGGCCGGCGGGGAAGGCGAGGCCGGCAACCGGGGCGAGGAAGAGGCCCCCGTGCCAGGCGGCCCGCGCGGAGAGGCCGAGGGGGGGGGGCCGAGCCGCCGCGCCCCCTCCGCCGAGCCGCGCTTGGTACGTTCCAAGCCGTGAGTCACGAGGCGGTGACGTAGATACCCTTAAATGGCTTGATTTCTTCCTGTTTCGCTGCTTTAGAAAAGGATTCCCCGCTGGCCAGGTTTCGCACGTGCGTGATTTTAGCCGCGCGAGTCCCCTTTTTTTTTTTCTTTTTAAAGCGGTTTCTCTTTTTAAAAGCCATTTTTTGCCCGAAAACGTCTTTGGGGGATAGGAAGGACTCGCTTTGTGGGGCTCCGAGAGGAGTACCGGGGCTCAAACCTGTCTAAATTAACAATGAATACCATCACCCTCCATCTCCTTCGACGATCTCTCTGATTAACCACATTATTCAATGTGGGAGAACAGAGGCACTCTGCACATGCTCAGGATCCAGTTCCAGTACATGTACATCGGCCTTTCTTCCTCTTGCGAGGCACACCACTCCGCACTGGATCTGTAAAAAGTTCTGAAACCGAGGCGCTTCTGCTCGGGCTTTTTCGGGTCCTTAAAAATGGAGAAGGACAGGCTCAGGGTTTGAGGTTTCGCTCCAAGAGCTGGAAGTGGGTGGGACGCAGAGAGACGTGGTTCCGGGCTTGTAGTAATTAGGAAACGGAGAAACCCACATCCTCGTGTGCCCGCCGCCCCATTCCGCCAGGCACGCGTCTATCCTACCGGTTTCATCCAGATGGCGTCTTCGCAATTTGCACGGGGGTGACTCACACCCCCGGGGACAGCTCAGCGGGGAAATCCCCGATCTTTCCCCACGAGGAATGGAGCTACGCCGGCAGAGCCCTAGACAGCGAAACCCGCGCGCCACCGCTTCGGGAGGGGGCTGCCGCGCAGTGGGAACAGATAACTGGGATTCTCCTGGAAAGAGAACGGGGTTTGAAGGACCACAAGGGAAAGCCCGACTCCCGGATCCCCCTTCCAAGCACATGAGCCGTCGAAAGGGGGAAGGAACTGCGAAGCCTAAAATCTCCCCCCCACCCCCGCACACCCACACACCTCTCTCCAGAAGGAATCCCCGAACCCGTGCTCCTTACAGTGGTGTTGGATTCCCATCAGCCCCTGCCAGCAGGGATTATGGGAGACTGAATCCACAGCTTCCCTGCTTTTGGCCAAACAGGAATGAGCAGAGAGCGAGTTATGTGGTGTTTGGACTTCAGTTCCCATCATCCCTGACCACCGGCCATGTGGGCAGAAGCCAATAGGCGTTGGGAGACCAAAACCTTTGGAGAGCTACTTTCTGTCCACTTTTGCTTTAGAGGGGTCAAAGCCCTTCCTTTGGTCCTTCTTACAACAGCCCTGCAGGGAAGGCCACGGTTGTTTCCCCCCTTTGCGGATTTGCAGGCAGCAAACAGCCTGATAAGCTGGATAAACCACACAAAATATTCAGAGCAAAAACTAGAGGCATGACGACAGGTAGCAAGATTTCTTCTTTCACTTTCTGTCTTCTTAGCCTGGTTCCAAGAAGCAAGAACAGAAAGCAGCTGAAAACGAAACTCAGTGAAAGGGGTCTGAGAAGCAGAAACCTTCTCCGCACCTTCCCCGCAGGAGCGGAAGACCTGGCCAAGATATTCTTGGACTCCAGTCTCCATCAGCCCCAGCCAGCAGGGCCAGTAGTCGAGCATGCCGAGAGTTGCTCTCCAACAACATCTGGATGGTACCGGGTCATTCAGTGTAAAAGCTTACGCAGTACATGATAGCAAGAAATGTGTGCATGCACGCGGAGGGGGTGGATCTATTCCACACACATCCTTGGGGGAAAACATGACTGTCCCAGGGCATGTACAGTCACCAAAGTTTCCGTGAAGAGGAAGGGGGGAGCTTTGGAATGGGTCTTCCCCACAGCTTTGGTTCCCAGTCTCCTTGTTTTAGAAATGTAACCACTGCGAACGTTTAGGTTCGCTTGCAACTCATTTAAGGCTTTTGAAGGGGCTTCCCTACATTGGAATGCTTTATTCCCATTTGACAGACTGGGGAAACTGAGGCTGGGTGAGGAGGGGGAAGGGGAAGAAGAGAGGAACCGCGTGGTGCTGGGATTATAAACCACTCCCCAACTCATCCCAAGTCTCATCCGATGCAGCTTTCCCTAGTGTGGAAGCACAAGTGAATTATTCCTCTCACCTCCACAAGGAAAGTGTCTTTGACTTCCACCATCACAGCAAAGAGGCTCCAAGTTCATTTCCAACCTCGGAGGGGATTCCCTGGGCTTTTTATGGATGGCGAAGAGTTAAAAGAAAGATTCTCTGAGATCCGACAGGATATGAGACACCCTTTAAGGGCTTTGGTGACTCACCTTGGGAGGAAGAGCGGGGGGGGGGAGGCTGCATACCCATGGCTTGTCCCCAAATACTAACCGAAGCCCAGGAGGGGCACATAAAGGCCAATTAAACAAGCACAGAAAGGAGAGGCTGGAAGCTCTGGGGTTAGAGGCAGAATGGAAGAAAGGGCCCTTGGAAGCCTCTTCTTGGCCCTTGAAAGTCCTCCTGGGGCCCAGGGAAACAAGACCATTTGCATGGGCTGATTTATAGCGATATATGCAAACACAGGAATAAGGCGCATGAGCTCATGCTCTGGAGTCGGATCGGAGGACTGGAGCCCTGCCTTTCTCCCTTCCCTGTTCGCAGCCGGAGCAGGAAGACCTGGGTAGACGGAGGGGCAAGAGGGGCGGGGAGATGAGGGGGCTGTGGGTGGCCAGGGTGCGAGGCAGCCCCGGCACCTTCCTTCCCCCTCCGAAAATGACCTCCACCCACATGGGATCCCATAACCCCCAAGGTCTGGGGCTTACAGGCATCCCGATAGGATTGTGTCCTGAAGCAAAAATATCCAATTTTGGGGGGGCTGAGGTGGCAGGCCGCAGTGTGGCCCCCAGGCAAAGACCCTTGGCCCTCACAATGAGAAAGGTTCCCCATCCCCGCTGTAGCACGATCCCCCCCCCCCCAATAATAATACCAAATGGAAATAGAAAGGAAAATCTAGGAAGGCATTAAGAACATGGAGCTCAGGGTCCCGCCACCCCCCCACTCACCATGCAAAGAACGCGAAGCTGCGACCGGCCATGCCATGCGGTCTGGCAAGCGGGATGGCCGGCGGGACTGCGGTGGCCAAAGTCCAAAGGGTCAGAGGCAAGTCTGAGAACGGCTGGCATGATATGTGAGGTTCCTCTATGCTTTTCGGGTTAGTCATCTTTCCTCTTCCTCCCCGTCCACTCGCTCACGTGTCAAGGATGTTCCTCGTGTCTGGCCCCTTCTGCCTCCGTCCTCAAATGCACTACTCTTTCCCGCTGCAGACGAAGGAGCCAGAATCAGAAGCCGAGATCTGGGACAAGAGGTTAGGGCTAGTGCAAGTGCGGGTGGGTGGCCTGCTTTGAAGTCTTCCCTGCGAGTCTGTTCAGTGAGACCCGATCTCCCCACTGAGAGGCAGTGTTGCATAGCAGTTAGAGTCGCCCTCCCCGACTTGGTCCAATCTATCTTAGCATCAGTCATGTTTGAAGTTCTTTTCCTGCCCTTGATCTCCTCCCAGCCCACTTCAAAGGGATGGTTCAGAGACAGGCACCATGAGGGTTAGCCTTCAGGGCAAAAGTCTGGGTCCCCAGTTAGTGGAATGAGCAAGAAGGCATGCCACTGTGAAAGCAGCTGGAGCTCTGCCAGACAAAAGAGAAACCCAGCGGGGTTGTAATCCAGCATTGTAGTCCCTCCCCAATGCATACCTACCCCTGGGGCCCCCCAGGCAGCTACTCCTGAGTCATCCCCCCTCCCCCCAGCTTCTGCTTCATCATCCATTTGGCACCTGAATTGTGCCACAATTCTAATGCTGTGAGTCACCCAAGATTTGGTGTCAGGCCTGGCACCCACCAATTCCTTCCTTTTCTCCTTCCTCCCCCACCCACAAGCCCACGCACACCCCCTGATAGTCAGGGGGAATGGGGCCAAGAGAGGTGAGTCATCAGTGCCCATGTTCCCCTGCAGCTGCTCATCTTCTCTTTCAAAGCCCTCTCTGAGATCGTGGCAAAGAGGGTGCAGGGAGACAGCTAGCCTGGAAGTCACACACGTCTTTGTCTTGTCACTTCATCCACCCCCTTCATTTTGCAAGCAAAGAGGAAAGCACTCTGTGCATGCTCAGGGGCAGCCTCCTCTGCCATAGGTTCCAGAGCAATTCCCTGAGCAGAGGAAACAAATGCAGCCGGCATCAAAAGCTCAGGCCCAAATTTCCCAGAGTCCCAGTTGCTTCTCTCCGTGGCACATGTAACTCTCCCACTTCCAAGGTTCTTTAACACCCCAAAAGAGGGGAAACCTTTTGCACTGTCCCTGCCCAAGTTCCAGAGGACAGTGCTAAACTCACCAGGACTACAGCCCTCTGCACATTGCCAGAGACACACACCAAGGACGGACGCTCTATCTTGCCTTTTTCCCTACAAGGAAGCCAACCGATTTCTCCTTCTCCTCCTCCCACCCTCTCAACAACCCTGTGAAGTAGGCCAGGCTGAGAGAACGACTGACCCAAAGTCATCTGGAGAGCTTCACAGTCAAACAGGGACTAGAGGTCCCTTTGGACTACAATTCCTATGAGCCCCAGCAAGCATTGCCAATGGCCAGGGATTGTGAGAGCTGTGGGCCAAACAAGTGGAAGGCCAGAACTGCATTCTAGAGTCCAGAATCGCAGCAGCGAGATCCCCTCCAAATGTTTCGGACAACAACCCCCGCCACGTTGCTCCGGATCAACATGGGAGCTGTAGTCCAGCGAGCGTGGCCGAAAAGACGTCCGGCCGTTCCGGGGTTCGGCTCTGGGACCCCAGCCAGGTGGCATATGGCCGGGATCACAACGCGAGGGCGCCGGGTGGTGGGCGCGCAGTCCGGGGCGAGGGAAGCCCCACGACGCGCGCGGGGCGAGGGGATCGCAGCCCCGTCGCGCTTCCCGGACCCGCTTTTGCTCCGCTGCACGTGCGACCTGCCCGCGCGTCCCCGGGGCGCGCCCCGTCCCTGCCCGGCCCGCCCCCGGCCGGGGAAGCGCAGGGGGCGGCGACCCGAGGCTGGCACCAGCGCGCCAGTCCCCGCGGGCGGCGTCGCGTGTGCAGGGCCGACCCGGGGCGAGGCGGGGCGCGGGCGCGGGCGGGCGGCCATGCGGGCGGGCGCGCTGCTGGGCGGGCTGGCGCTGGCGCTGGCGCTGTGCGCGGCGGGCTGCCGGGCTCTGTCCTTCCAGCTGCCGCCGCGGACGCGCAAGTGCCTGAAGGAGGAGCTGCACCGCGACGTGATGGTCACCGGCGAGTACGAGGTCTCGCAGGCCGCCGCGCCGGGCGTCCGCACCGACCTGCGGGTGAGCCGCGCCGCGCCGCGCCGCGAGGGGGCGAGCCGGGGGTGGAGCGCCGCGCCGCGCCGCGCCCCGCTCGGCCCTTTGCACGCGCGCAGGGGCGCTGCGGCTGCCGCGCCGTCTGCAGCCCGCGGGCCCTTCCCTCTCCCCGCAGGTCACGGACTCCTCCGGACACCTCCTGTACTCCAGGGACGACGCCCGCAAAGAAAAACTTACCTTCATCACGGAGGATTCTGAAATCTACGAGATCTGCTTCGAGAGTCACGGGCAGCCAGGTATATGGAGCAGGGGTGGGCTGGAGCACCTGGTGCCCTGAACTGACCCCAGAAGCAACGCAGCCTGTATCAGTTCGGCGCTTTCCCATAATTCCGGGTTTAAATTAGTAAAAGCTCCAACAGAGGAGAAATACCGGGGACTGGCTGACCCCCTCGCAGATGCTTGTTGTTTGGATAGGGGAATGCACTCTGTACATGCTCAAGGTGAGTCGTTTCTTCAATTTGCATGGCTTGAATCACCCTGGACTGGAAAGGAGCAAATCCACCAGCTGCGGCACCCGGCGCCCCGGCCTCTCCCCTCATCAGTTCCTCTCCATCCGGTCTTCCTGGGAATTGTCAGACCCCTGCTGCACTGGTGCACTTCAGCATCAAGTGTGGCGTGCAGGCGCGGAATTACGAGGACGTAAGTGCGTGCCCCGTTCTGGGGGGGCGTGTGGCAGGCAAGCGGAGGGGCAGCTTGCGGAAGCTGCTGCATTGGCATGGGTTGGTCCACGGACAGCAGAGACCTTCCGGGCCTCTGTTCCCCAGATGGAGGCTTCGAGGATTGTGCGTGTGCCCAAGGTTTATCCCTCCCCAGAAATGACGGACACCATCTGCCACCTGGGCCAGAAGCGATTCTGCGCGGCCTCCCTTGGGGCTCGCGCTCGTGTCCGCCATGCTGGGAACCGCAAGCCGTTTCCTGTCCGTGCTAGCCAAAGTTCTCGGGGCGGTGCACAAAGCATTAAAAACATACAAAACCCGCAGATCGCGAAGGCAGAGAAACTCAAGCCCTTGGAAGGTGATCTGCGGCGGCTGCGGGACCTTTCTGATTCCATCGCCACAGCGTTCGCCTTCGTGAAGCAGTGGAAGGAAGAAAGCGGCAACAGAAAGGGTGAGTGGCATCCGTCCGTGACGGTCAGATGGGTCATCATCGGCTGCATCGTCAAGAAGCATCGGTTTAAAATCTGTTGTGCATAAAATAAGCTCCGTTATTTCTCCATGACGGATACATTGATTTAAAAAACACAGTCCAATCCTGGCTCCTGCCAGCCTGGAGGGAACCCCACTGATTTAATTGATTCTAAGGTAGGTGGAGCTGTATTACCTGAAAACAAATGTGACCCCTTCCTTTAGGAATATTGCCTTTATCTATGTGCAAATTGATTCTACTTATTCATAGAAACAGAGCGAGTCAGAAGGGGTCTCTCAGGGCATCTAGTCTGACCCCTGGCTCCAGCCGGCTCCACTCATGACATGCCTAGTTTAATATTTGTTTGATTACTGTACTACCCAATAGTGGGACATTCTCTGGGTGGTTTAAGGCAGTTCATAATTAGAAAAACGAAACGAAAACAATGTAGCAACTAGGCCAATCCATGATACAGAAGCTGACCTGTTAAAACACCAGGCACGAGTTTTATCTTTATCCAAATGCGTTTGTTGCTTGTTTTGCCCATGTTTGTACTCATTGAGATCAAGTAACCAGATGAGTTTGGGTCAAATGAAGGACTGGGCCATAAAATGGTGCTTTTAGCAGGTTGCATCCATCGCCGGAAAGGTGCTTCATAGAAGGTCTGAGTCTTTTTTTATAGCCCCAGAATTGGTCCTGGACAGAGGAAGGGTTGCCCATTGACTGGCAGGTCACCCTCCTACACGGATCGATTGGTCCGTCAGCCTTAACCACTGAGCACTGGATCCCCCTACAGTAGCATTAGAAACTGCTACCAGACCAGGCCGGGGCTCAGATCTGGGGCTTGCTACGTGCAAAGCAAGAGTTCTCCACTTGGGATGTCTGGATTTTTATTAAATCTGTCCTGTCCTTGTTCTGCGCATGGCCAGGAGCCTTTTGTTCCACCTGACAGAACCGGATTTTTAAAAACTGGGATCCCGTCCCACTTACACAGTTTCTCAGTACACTCCTGCGCATTTGTGCAGGGGCTTGTTCACACCGGTGTGCATTAGCACAAATCCCACACAAACAACGGAAGAAATAAACAGTCTTTGCTGAACAACCAAGGATAGAAAATCGAGGCTCGATTCTCCACTTGCCTGTCTCTCTGCTTGCAGGATCGGCTGGTGCTTGTGTCTTATTCTTCAGCATCCTTCCAGCCTTTTGGCTGGTCTTCTGCCTCGGATGGGTTTTCAAGGCTAAGAAACTCAAGGAATGATGGAGCTTTGGTTGAGGCTGGGAGGCAAGAGGGAGCCGAAAATGAATTTCCCACCCTCCCTGGACAGCCTGCCTCCTTTTTCCAGAGAACTCGGGTATAAATTTTGTTTCTCTTAACTTTTCCCCATCCAGTTGCCCTGCTCTGAGTTTTCTTTTTGGGGATTCTCCTGAGCCAGGACTCGGAGTGGAAAGTAAAACTGGACTGGGACTCTTAAACGGGTTAACAAACAGGGCATGCATTCCGGAAGCCACATTTGGAAAATCAGTTCCCCCGCACTTCTTCTTTTTCCTGAAACAAACCCTTGTGTGTCCAGCCCTTGTGGTATTTGGCAGGTGTTTCATCTGAAGGGAGTTAATTTCAATCGCAAAATATTCAGTGCCGTGTTAACCTCTTGGAAGAGATGAATTTAGGCTGTAATTTTGCTGCAGCTTTGGAGGGTGGAGTATGCGGGTCACTGGCTACATTCACCTCAGCTCAGGCCTGAAAAATATTATTTTATAGGAAAAAGGGTTGGATCGGGCTGGTTGGTGCACTGCTTTTCACGGCTTAAGTGCATGGATAGGAGGAAAAAGTACATGCTTCTGGTGTCTTAAAGATACTGTGGGAGGGCCAGTTGAGAAAGGAGTGGACAACCAGGGTGCTTTGGTTTTCTGGCCAGAAATTTCAGGTCTGGCCATGGTAAATTGTATTTCTTTTTGTTTTTAAGGAAGAATTGGGCTTCAGACTTTCCCTGAAGTGACAACGCCTGGTCCCCAATCCCCAAGAACTGAAGGAAACTCTCTTTCCCACCAAGACTCAATCCATCCCTTGCAATGGAGCAGCACAAGGCCTTCAGAGACATTTGTGTTTCGACTCCAGGTGTTTACTAGGTGACTCTCTGAGCAACTTCGGAGTAGCTGCTTCCATGAGGGGCTGGACTAGATGCCCTCCGCAGTCCCTTTCAGCTCTGAATCTATGACGGCACGGCCTAGATTTTCTGAAGAATATTGGAAAAGCGGAAGGATACTGACTGCAATTCAAAGCTTCTCAAGGATGTTTGCTTGTGGCAAACTCAAGACAGAGTACAGGAAATGTGTGTGCAACTCCTGGCCACCTGATGGGTCGGCTGCCGTCAGCTTGGGAGGATGAGGCAGATTTGTGAGGGTGTATTTGACCTCATGAGAACAGGACCCCCCCCGCCCCCCGTGTTTAGAAGCCTTCTTCACTGGAAATGAGCATGAGGAGGGCAATTAGCTTTGCTTCCACTCCGTACTTCAGTTTGACCGACCTGGCCATCGCCTTATGTGCTGGACTACAACTCCCATAATCCCCCAGGCAGCACACTACATTCTAGATGTGTTTGATTATGGTGGCTGGGGGATTGTGGGAGTCGTAGTTCAACGCAACTGGAAGGCTGGATGAAGGCCGTCCTTCCTGAAGGGCTGGCCTGGTCAGTGTTGGAAACAGAACACTAGATAGGGAAAGGCATTCTGCACATGGACAGAAGCCCCTTTCCTTGTTTGGAGAGCAAGACATCGGAAACATGGGCATTTGTATCGTCAGAGCCATGGTTCCAACAGACCAGTATTCCCGACCCTGAGTGGAGGATGTGCTGTCCATGGTCCGAGGCAGGAAAAAGTGCAGAAACTTCCGTCACGCCAGGTGGAATTAAAACAGTCAGTGCACCTTTATTGCAAGTCAGTGTGTTTCTTTACAGTGATAAATACAAATGGCCCCCCTTGGACCTGGCCCCTCCCGCCCCCCAACCTCCCGATTAAGTCTATGCCGAACATTTCAACCGCTTTCATGCCTCTCAGGCGTTCAGCTCACAAGGGTTAAGAACAGCCCGGTTTGCACAAAGAAGCGCGAGAAATGTTCTGTGTGCAGAGAATCCATTTCGTCCGCCTGCTGATCCCTGCAGCTCAGGCTGTCATTAAAGGGCTCAGGAATAAGGACGGAAGGGGAGAAATGGGCAAGTTTACTGTCTATCTCCACTCCTAAAGGCTATCCCGATTTTGCGAGAGAAAGTGAGCGAGAGAAGCAGCGTCGAGGGCGCCGCTTTGCCACGGGGGACACGGGATTTGGAGGGAAACATCCTCCCGTTGCAGGCGTCTTTGGGAGCTGCAGCAGCCGAACTGACCCACACCGGCCGGAAAACGGTGCGCGGATGTGCCCCAGTGAAGCTGCGTGAGCCCCGTGCTGAGACGAGCGGAAGGGGAGGGGTGCTTCCTCCATCCCATGAGTGTCCCCTGCACAGAAAGGGTTTTTTCCCACCCGCTGAGCTACCCTGGCAGCAGCCGGGTGGCAGGCATCCCCCCGTCGACGTACAGCTCGCCCCTTCTGGCGTGGGGCTGCGTCTACGTCAGCCGGGGTGCGGAGCACTGCGGGATCTAGGGCCGGCCGTGGCAATCTTGCACCGTGCGCGCCACCCGGACTACCAGCGAGCCGTCCGCTTGGAGGAACACGAAGGGCAGGGAGCTCCGGCGTGGCCAGCAGCAGTGTCTCTGGGGAGAGAGAAGCGGTTTGAGCAAAGCCTTTGCAAAGAGACTACGCGGCTTCTTCAGAACCAGGCCAAGCAACCTGGAAGTTTTAAGCACTTACCGTTTTTCTCCCTGCTGGAAAGGAAAACGACGGAACCGGAGAAACCCCAGTGGTTGGGGATTCTGTCCCCCGCAGAGGGCGAAAGCGGTCCCCATTGTTTTTAGTCCCGCGCTTGGGATTTTGAGGGGCTGCCGCGGGCACTCTCACAAAATGGCTGCCTTGCACAGTCGTAAAATGGCTGGCCTCAGGATGCCCGTTTACTCAAAAGTGACTTGGTGAGACGGAAAGAAAAGTGACTTGTCCACAAAAAGTGTAGACATGGGGTCGGAGCAACTGGTATTTGGGGTCTGGCAAGTGCAGCCTATGTGTACGAGCTGCTGAATACAGATGGGCGGGTGTCCTTGCACCCGCGGCCAACAGCTGATTGGCCTCGGTGTGAGCAGAAAGCTGACCCACACCTGATCCAGCCGGGCTCGTCTTACCCATTTTTCTGGCTTGCCCCTGAACACCCATCTGCACTAGCAATCCGCTCCATCTCTTGTGGCAGTGAGTTCCGCAGGTTATGCTTCCTTTCGCCTGCCACTAACGGGCTCCCAGAGAGCATCACGGGATGGTCTGGGCTTCCAGCATGGCAAAACACACCCCTCTTCTCAGCTTGTCGCAGCCAGTCTGCAACTGCACAGACCTCAATGCCTCACATCTTCCCGGCTTCGCTCTCCGTATAACAAAAAGTCTCTGTTGCAGAGGCTGTTCCTCATGGGGTGTCAGTCCAGTCCCCCAGTCACCTCGATTGCTCTTTCCAGCTCCGCATTATCCTTATTCCAAGCATGGCCATGCCACGGAATCACACAAGCCCATCGAATCGCCACATGTGCTGCGGAAGCACGTGGGAAACACAGCTGGAAGCCGGCAGCCTGGCAACTCCTCTCCGGTGCTATCGATCGGCTGCCTGATTGGGACCGTGACGCCCCTCGCACGCGGCACAGGATGGCAAAGCACCCCTACAACAGGGACATTTTGAGGCCAACCCTAAACGTGCAACCGTGATCAAATTCCGCCAATTTGCTAGAATGGAGCAAACGCTCCAAGGGAATGATCCTGTGCTAGTCCAGATGGGAGAAACGGCCTACATCTCCCAGCATGCCCCACGTAAGCATATGCTTTCTTTTTTGGGGTGCAGGCAGGCGTTCCCCACATCCGAACTTGCATAGGATGGTCCCTCAAATGAAGAGGCCTTAAGAAAAGTTCCCAAGCCACGGATGGAGATGGTGAGATGAGCTCTGGTCCCTTCTAGAAAGCAGCCCTGCAAACTTCTCGTTCACATCAGAAGCCTGGCTTATCTGGCCCTGTATTGTCTACACGGGCTGGCAGCATCCAGCCCTGTATTGCTGACACAGGCTGGCTCTCCGAGGGTTCAAGCAGGGCTTTCTCCTAGCTCTGGAGAGGTCAGGGGCTGAAACGGCCCCTCCACATCCAGAGCGGGTGTTCGGCCACCCAGAACCGATGGAGGTGCGCGCTACCTGCTTTGTGTCCGCCTCCGGCCAGTGACTTGGCTTCCCGAGTGCACAGCCATGAACCCAAAGGGGCAGCGGAGGTCTCGCTTCCTTACTGCGGCAGGAGCATCCGAGGCACTGGGTGAAGACGAAGGCATCTGGGAACAGCACCCAGCTTTGCCAGCCGAGATCTAGACAGCGATGGGAGCAGAAAGGAAGAGGCGTAAGCACAAGGAGCGGGTGCGGGCCGGATGCCGTTTGCAGGAGCCTGGCTCACCTGTATGGCTGCACTGGCTGCCAGGTATTTTGCTGCTTCAGGTGAGGCAGCCAACGGGCTGGCTCCCTCCCTCCAGGCCAAGGTGCACAGCACCCCATGGGCACCGAATGCACAAAATCCAGGAAGCATTTCTCCTTGGAAATTCGTATTATTAAATTGTTTTAAATTAAATTATTTAACAACAAAAACCACCACCTGCTTAGAGGCTGTTTCTACTACTTAGCAGTACAGAAATATGACACATACATATTTTGTCGCTAATGCTATTCATATGATTGCTTTTCTTAATCTTGAACCGAAAGATAGAATGACGGGAAAATAGTAGCCATTATAAAAGAATTCGCAAGAATAAAAATAGTCACAGAGATCCAGTGTGGTGTAATGGTTAAAGAGCAGGACTGGGACTTGAGTTCAGATCCCCGCTTGGCCATGAAGCCTGCTGGGTGACTTGGAGTCAGTCACTTCTTTTCAGACTCACCTACCTCGCAGGGATGTTGTGAGGATTAAAAATGGAGAAGGGGGTTATTAAGGTGCCTCAGGTCCGGGAAAAAAAGGCTGGGTGCCCATTTAACAAACAAAAGGCATTCTTAGTGTTAGAATCAGCATAAATAAGAATTATTATTTTCATCCAGAAGATCCTAGCCTTTCGCGAGCTGCCTGACGCATTCACTTCACTCCCCCCCCAACCTTTTTTCCATTTGTGTCCGGTCTTTTCGATGGGAAGCCTGAGGGAAAGAACTCATCTCTGGTTTTTATTGACCTCCGAGCTGCTCTGGCAGCTTTTCTGGCTGCAGAATGCGGGTGATGACATTTCGAATTAAAAGCAGGCAAGCGAAGCCCCGTAACCTCTGCCTATGAGTAGGGCTGGCCCCACGGAGATGCGTCCGACTGCCTGCTGCCACGCAAGGGGCACTGCCTTCACGTCCGTTTCAGGGGCTTCCCGAAAGCATCTGGTCGATCAGTGAGGCAAAGCTGAGTGGAGGAGAAAGGGCCAAATAAATACCCGCCCGCCTCCCATTTCTCCATGCTCGGCCTTCTTCCAATGGGATTTTAGTTTTTTAAGTACTGGGGCAGCACCCCATTACCTGTGCAGAACGCACCATCTGCCTCGATGGCAGGGCCATAATTTACCTGCGTAGCATGCCTCCCCTTGTGCGCAAGCTCAGAGAAAAACAGCTGAAATGCTGGGGAAAATCGGCGTGCAAGGTTTTTCCAGCATGTGTTTTTGGTAAAGTACCAGCCTGGGAGAAGTTGGTCTCGAGTCCTCGCTCGGCCATGAGGCTCACTTTGGGCCGGTCACAGATTCTCATCCTGACCTACCTTACAGGGTTGTTGTGGTGAGGAGAGAACGCAAGGGGGAAATAGGATTGCGTGGGGGCCCCACGGGCAGCTTGTAGTTAAAAAAGGCAGGACAGTAATATGAGTAATGCAAGTCCAATCCAGCCCAGTGCTCCCCCCTCACCTTCCACTGGGCGCCCACTGAGCTCACAGGCTTTGGGGCGGCCTCCCAAGAGACTAACGGATTAACCTGGTTCTTCTGCGCCCTCAGCATCCATCCTGAGCAGGTCTGTGGCCGGCCTGCGCTTGGAGGGGAGACCCTCCCGGGTGGTGCTCCCAATTTCCACCATGGGAGAAAGGTGGGAGATCAGTATCGGCCGTCCTGAGATCCCGTCCATAAAGGACGGCATATAAAAGTTTGAATGAATGAATGAATGAATGAGTGAAATATAAGAAATATTTATCGGGGACCCTTCCTTTTTTCCCAGGACTCCGTTCCAGCCGCGCTGCAGGTATGTCGGGGTTTAAAGGAACAATGGGGAGGCCTGTGCTTCGCTTTCTCCGAGTCTTCTTTATGAGGGTAGCGGCACTGTGCAAGATGTGTGTGTGTGTGTGTGTGTGAGAGAGAGAGAGAGGAGAGAGAGAGAGAGAATATATTCATGGTGCTTTTACCATCCAGCGTAATTCTGTGGGAAAACTGGATACAGCCTCCTCTTCGGACGAGCAGCGTCTGATTGGAGGAGACATCTGGGGAGAAAGGGACAATCAGGTGAACGTTTGGGGATGCCGCGACCTCTGCAATGATGATCGAGAAAGGAGAATTCTCGCTGTCGCAAATTCTCCCTGCAGCGTAACATTCTAGAGGGGGAAAGTTGTGCTGGTTAAGCACAGAAAACCTGTTGGGTTTTCTTCCTGCCTGCTTACCTGAGAGAAGAGGGAGCTTCGGAAGGAGGAACCCTTTCCAGCACAACCCCATTTATTTACTTAGATATGTAGGTGAAACAGGGTGCTGGGCTGAAGCTGGGCTTTCTGACCCCGACATATCAAGCGGTAGGTGCCCCATGATGAAAGGCACTCTGCACATGCCTAGGGGAACTGCGCCCACCACACATCCTAGGACTGAGCTGTGCTGTTGAACGCAGGCCTAGATTTCTGCCTCAGATCAACACCTTGCTGGGGGCCTAGGGCAGGGGGCCTGCAGCCCAAATCCAGCCCAACAGAGGTTGCCCAGGGGGCTGTTCCCCCCTCCCCTGGTGACCACGGACCACTTGCAAGCACCCGTACAGCTCTCCCCCAAGCAGCTGCCATTCCTTCTCCAAGCCTTAGGAGAGCTCTAAGCTGCCGGCCTTTTGCTTTGGCCGTGCCCCCTGCCCCTGGGGCTCCGTCCACCCCAGCATGTGCCGTGGGCTGGCCACCCTTGGCCCGGGGTGAGGCGTGGAGGACGGAGGGGTGGGAGGCGGGACGAGGTGTGAATGGGTGCTCACTGAGGCTCTGCGCCACGCCGGACGGGGCTGGGGACGGGGCGGCTTCCCTGGCCCAGGTGTCGCGCGCCCGGCTGGCGGCGTCAGCGGCGATCCCGGGGGGCTGGTCCAGCCGGAGCAGGTGCAGCGTGGCAGAGGCCGCGTGCTGGAGGAGCTGCTCCCTGCAGCTGCCAAAGAGGACAGAAGAAAGGTCGTTATCCGGGATGTGGCCATTACGCCCCCCTTCCTGAAGCGATGCTTTGTTTATCGCGTTTCTGCGCCGTGCTTCTGGAACTAATCAGGAGCAGTTTAGGAAAATCCCGGTTACGGTCTGGGGTTGGCGGGCGGCTGACGCAGCCAGGGAATGGCCACAGGTGGAGGGCAGCTGTGCAGGAACGGCCCAAGAGGAGGAAATGCATCACCCCCAAAAAGCGGACACCAGTTTGCACCAGTTTGCACCAGTTTGATTGTCCTGATCTGAAGAGAAACACAATCCCGCCCACACTGCCGTCTGCTCAGTTGGCTCGACATTCTTCTGGCGCAATCCAAGTCCTGTTTAGACAGAAAACAAGCCCAAGTATCTTTCGAGAGAAGAGGCCACGTTGGGTGTTGCAGGATGCAAAGCGCTGCCCCCTTTCTCTAACATGCCTCCCGTCTGAAGAGGAAGGCAGTCTGTACATGCCCAGAGGAACCCATGCTGAACTACCAAAAACGTCTGGGAAAGGATTTGTCTCCAAAATGCCTACGCTCTCCTCACCACCTTACAAGCTCCGTGAAAGGAAGATGCACACCCTTCAAAGCACGTGTTGTCCTTTGCATTTTGGGGGACTTGTGGGCCTGAGTCCTGGATCTTCCTGGGAACTGATCTAAAGAGGGTGGCAGAAGTTTTAAGACTGGAGGACCAGAGTTTTAAATGTCCGAACTGCACCCCTCACAAGTAGTGGGCAGGCCTGCTTTTGGCTAAACCTGCAGGTGTGTCACAAAGATGCTTCACACTCGATAATTTGGAGACGGGCCTGGGTTGGAATTGCCGGAAATGAACAGAGTCCCCTCCAAAAACAGCCGCAAAAGTCGTTTTTTGGCTGTGACCAAGCCAGCCCAGCTCAACTGCTGCAAAATCACCCAGAGAAGCATCCACAGCTCCCGCCATCAAAAAGGAGGAAGCAGAACAAAACGGCAAAATCTTTTGCTGCGGCTATTAAGATGAAAGCAGAATCGATCAACGGCTAATAGGAAATGTTATCGGGCAATAAACGATACAGGCACCGTGTGTGTGTGTGTGTGTGTGTGTGTGTGTGTGTGTCTTTCCTTTTCTTAAGGATTGTTTTTCCCTTGCTTTGTTCTTCTGTTCTAATTTGTTACATATTTTGACAATGCCTTTTGTTGCTTTCATGATATTTGTTTTCATAACAATTGTTTTGTGTACGAACTTGCGGAAAGGTCTGTAGACCAAATAAACATTTATCAGTTGTGCTTACGTTGCCCTAAATAGCAGACTTGTTTGAAGCTTTCCTTCCCTCTGACACCTCCAGCAATTTGATCAGTGCCGTTGTGTCAAAAGCAGAATTTTGGCACACGGTCCTTCTCTTTGCTTGAGTGACATGCTAATCTCTTGAGCACAAGAAGAATTGGGTCTGGATCAGGCCCAGAAAATCCACTAGCAGGAGAGCAGTGCAAAAGCACTCTCTCACCCATGTTCCCCAGCAACACCCCTCGAGACTCAGAGCCATGGGTAGCCTTCTGCTCCATGAATTTGTCCAATCTGCTTTTGCAAAGGGGTTTTGGCACATCCCAAGGGACTCCATTTTGCATCCCAGCGTTTCAGTGTGCACTGTGTGCAGATGGCTTTTTTAAACATCTGTCCTGAATCTTTCACCAATTACATTCATGGGGTGATCCCTTGGGGCCTATTCTTACAGGAAAGGGGAACATTTTTCTCCCCGTCTGTGGGCCAGTGATCTCTTTTGTATGCCAGTGCAGAAAATTGTCCAGAGGCCAACAACAGAGATAAATCTAGGTCCCCAAGTTAGTCTTACTGGTGGATGGGGGGAGATGTTCCTTTAGAGATTTGTTTTCCAGTGCAAAGACACCATTATTCCCCCCATCCACCCACCCACCCCTCTGCCACCTTGGTTTACAACGGCTTTGTGTTTCTAATGCGCTAGAGCAAGAACTAAAAAAAGGACAGAACCACCTGCTAGCCCTGATTCAAAAAAGAGAAATTCTCCAGTCCACAGACCCTAAAAAATCCCAAACAGTCAGATACTCCCCAAACCCCCAAATTAGGAGCCAAAATTAGAACATATGGGTTCTCTCCGCATGATCCTGGCATGATTAAATTTAACAAGAGCAGACTCAAAATGGCCTTTGCTAGCATCGCTGCAGAAAGGAATTTGGCTGAGTTGTTAATGAGTGTGGCGTTCGCGTCATCTGCTGTAAATGGACAAATACGTTCGATTCATCAGCACTTCCTGGATAAATACAAATAAACTGTGAACTCCTTCTGTAGCAATCTAGAAAGATATGAGGCTCGGAGGTTGTTGCAGGGCTAGTAATATCCGGAGCACTAGTAATTTCTGGTTGTAAATGCAGGGAAAAGCCAGCATCATCTTCAAGGGAATTTTCTGCTGTTGCCCTGATGCTTCAGTTTATTTACTTGGAAATAAGATAGAGAGGTATAAATAAAAGCGGTGAAAAAAGCCTTTGCTGAGAGCCCAAACGGAGCAGCAGCAAGCACTGGGCTGAGAGATCTGGAGATCTGGGATCCAGTCCATGCTTGGCTGTGAAGCTCTCTGGGTCACTTTGGGCCAGTCACAGCTTCTCAGCCTGGCTTACCTCACAGGGTTGTTGGGAGGATAGAACAGAGAAGTGGGCAAGGAAGATGGGCCGAGCTTCTGGCATCATGCGCATCTCCCTGGAGGAAACGGTGGGCTCTCCCTTCGTATTCCCGTGATTATAAACATTTTTAAAATAAGCCGGATGCCGAGATAAGCACTATCGGTGGATCCTAAGACTGCAGTGCCAAGACTGAGGCGGTCAGGGAAGGGGAGGCTGGACTGACCCCGAGGAGCATCCCTAGCCACCCCACTGTTTGGAGAAGCTGCTTCGTATTGATATTCCTCCTAGGAGCTCTGGGAGAGGGAAAACATCCCCATTCCCACTCCGGTTTTATCTTCACAACGACCCTGAGAGGTGGGCCAGGCACAGGGCGAGCTCGCATGGCCGAGTGGGAGCTAGCACGCAGGTCACTGCCACCTGCAGCCTGCTCTGCCGCCTCGGGGGAAGTTCTCCACGTGGGGGAGAACCGGGGCTGCTGCTTACCTTTCGCTGAGGCTGACCGTGGTCAGTTCGGGCGGCTGGTCCTCCCCGAGGGGGGCACAGGTGCCCCACGGCAGCAACCCCACCAGGAATGCAGTCAGGAGCAGCAGGTGCATCATGGCGGCGCAAGGACTGTGTCCCGGGCCAGGAGAAGGGTGCGGGTGCCGCGGCCGGTGGGCACGGAGGGGGCAGAGCTTCTGGCAGGCTGGGCCCGGCTGGGGGAGAAGTAGCAGGAGGCCTGTGAGAAGCCACTTTTATCTGGCTCTCCCCCACCGCTGCGCTGACCTTGGCATTTCTCACGGCGGCCTCGCGTCTTCCCCCACGACAGTCTGCTGGCAATGGAGCATCGGCTTTGGGATGCTGAAGCCGACCCGCCTTTGGAAAGCGCCCAGGGATGATCCGGCCCTGGAGGGCCGTGCTTTCGGATTCCCGGGGCTCGGTTCCGAGAGCCAGGGCGGTGGGCGTTTGGAGCGCTGCCCCCAAATTCGGCTGTGATGCTCCCGGGGTGATTTTGGGGCAGCCCTGCTTCTCGCAGGGCTGTTGTGAGGACAAAATGGAGAGGAGGAAGATCATGGGACCTGCTTTGGGCAGGAGATAAATGATGGCATATAAATTAGAGGGAGGGTGGAAAGGAGTTTCTAAGCATAAGCAGAGAGCTTGACCAAGAGTCAGCACTGAGTGACTGGCTTTGGAGCTCTTCCCCACTGAAATGGGGCCTGCGAGGGGGAACCCCCCATGGGATCCTGTGGCATTTTAAATACTAATTAATGTCACGTCTGCCTGGAAATTCGGGAGGCAAGTTTTGACTAAAACTGAACCTGCGCAGTGAGAACTAAAGCCCTGCCCAGGTAGATGGGGTTTATTCCAAGGGACACGTGCAAAACAGAGCAGCTTGAAGACGCTTTCCGACACCACCTGCAGCAGGAAAATGGCCAGTCTCTCTCCAGGCTCTGCATGATGGGCCTTCTTTTCCTGCCTTGACCGACACAGGAGGAAGCTTTAAAGGAATGGCGATTTTGAGGCTCGTTTTGGGGGGCAGGGCCCCGAAGGATGCCGTGAGGCTGTGAAGAGGCCTTGAGAGCGAGGCCTTGCTGGGGAAGTGCTGCTGCTCAGGGGTGGCCGGCGAAAGGAGGGGGGAGACGAGGAGAGCGGGAAATCCTCACGCAATGGCACACGCGCTGGAAGGGAGACGCACAACTACCGATCCCTTTCTGGTCAACAGCTTTTGGTTTTGCTTGCCAGAACTGGTGCGTTGCTGGAAGGCAGGTCTGCTTCTGAGGTTGGGAAGGGGCATTGCCCTTGCTCGGCGGTGGGGACAAGGCACTCTGCGTATTGCCAGAGGGACTCTTTCCTGACGGCTTGGCATGTGCCAGAATGGCATGCGGCTGGAATGGACCCAGCTCTGAGCTCCAGTGAGGAGGGGGAAGGAAGGAGAAGCAGGGGAAGGCAAAGTCGACTGGGGAGAAAGGGATACCCACCCCCCCAGGTGACAAAAAGGTGACTGGTCCCAGGTAAGGGAAAGATGTCAGGGAACAGCGAAGGAGCATGACTTGGCTGGTGCACACCTGCTTTTGATGCAGAAGGCTTGGATCTGGAAGCTGCAGAAAATCCCCTCGGTATACCAGAGCCCCCTACAGCTCAGGGGTGGGGAAGTAATTCCAGCAAGGGAGGCCCACGCGACCCCCTCCTCCAGCTCCCGATGTCCTTTGCACCCGATGCTTCTGCAAGCCACGGTGGCCAACTGTGAACTGCCAAAGATTCACAGAACCAAAAGAGAAGTCCAAAGGGGGCGTGTTCATTTGCACGTAGAGCTACAACTTCAGAAATAATTAATATCGATTAGAAACGCAACGTGTTTCTCCACAGTGGGAAAGGATGCGATCGGCAGACCGCGTGTTTTGTCTTGGCTGCTGCCTGGTGAAAATGGAAGGCCCAGCTCTCCCGTCTGATGGGTTCTTCTCTCTGTACTGGCCTCGGACTGGTCACACCAGGGCATTGTGGGTCATTTACCCTGGCGATCCAGACTTCTCCAACTGGCAGCTCTCCAGATGAGCTGGAGCACAACCCCCACCTTCCCCAGCCAGCACCCTGACCCTGTCCGCAATGAAGAAACCATGATGCTCTAGGGCATTGCAGCGCCAAGCACCAGATGGCAAGAGATAGCGGGATACGGGGCCAGACAGAGCCCTGGCCCTATCCAGGGGAGCATGCTATTAAACAGACATGGAAAAAGCCCTGCCTTGTTTCCCTTGGCCCGCTTGGGCTGCGGAGGAGACTGGCACAAAGCTTTCTCCTTAATGCCCTCCTCAGCCTGGACATTCTTGGGGAACAGAAGACTCCTTGTCCTGAAGTTATAAATAGCTCTGCAGGTTGCCTGGGAGTGTATGAAAAGCCGGGCGGGGGGGGGGGGCGCAAGAGAACAGACAGAATTGCTGAGATTAGCCGTTTGCAAACACGAAGGCTTTGCACCTGCTTCCAAGGTCTTGGCATGCAAGTGTGGAGCAGCGGGGGGGGGGGGCTGCTTGGTCTGCGGCAGGAGCGGCAGTGGATGCTTGTCCCCTTTGAAGTTCCATCCAAGCCCCTTCTCCGAACTGGAAGAGGCCTCCTCCTTCCCTGGCAGGCTCCAGGTGCCAGACAAGGTGCCTCCACGGCCCCTCCCTCAACGAGCCCACCTTTCATTGCTGTGCTCCCCAGCTGCCCTGGCTCCCCATCTTCTTCCTGATCGTGGGCGGCCTCTTGCTTCCTCGAAAGGCAGAGAGAAGGCTGGCCCCGATCTCAGCGGCACTTTCTCCTTGCTGCCCCCGTTGCTTGGGCCAGGACAAGGGACGAACTCACCAGCAGGTTTCTCCAGGGCGCTGGCCAGAGCCAAGCTGAGCCTTTCCGTACGTGTGACCAGACTCCCAGCACTTGCTGCTCCCAGACTTAATGTGGACTAGATCTGTTATTTACGCATGGAGAACTTTAGGGGTGCAGCTGGAAGGAGGGACTGGCGTTCAGGTGCAGCTAGCTCCGTGTGGCCACCTGTCTAAACTAGCAGCGGCTTGGACTGCTCAAAATTCACAAGGAACAAATCAATGGAAAAAAGCAGTCACTTTGCTGTTACTTCCCCAAGAGAAAGATGGGAAGGGGAAGGGGAGGGAAGTCACCAACAAGAAGCAGATGCTGAGAATTGATTCTTGGCTTGTTGTCTAGTCTGTTTTATCCACTGTCTAAAAATAGGTAGGGAGAGAAAAAGAGAGCCCCTTTCTCCTTAAAAGCTACCAGGTTGCCAAATGGAGAAGAAAGGGAAAAGCGGGTGAGAGGGGCTCGAGAGACAGAGGGCTGGCTTGTTTCCTGCGAGCCCTTCCACGTTTGGTGGGGCCAGGCAAGCGCCATTCAAGGTCGGGCTGGGCCGGGCGCAGTGGAGCAGAGGAACGCTGCCCAGGCCCCGACAGGTGCGGGGGCCATCGCCATGCAGGGGAGTGCGTGTGCGCATGGCGCAAGGGCTTGAGAATCCAGCATACGGCCGGGGCTCGAAGGGGCTCTGTCGTGGCAGCGCAAGGAAGGGGGCACACTGCAGAGCCAGGCGTGTCCCGTGGGGACGGTTCCTTCGAAGTAACCGTTTTTCTGTCGTCCAAAGCACCTGCCTGGCTCGCTTTAGGATGGAGAGTGTTTTGAGTCGGCAGCCTCATTTTATGTCTCCAAAAAGGGCCGTCTTTGATTGTCTGCAGTTTGCTTGTCCGTGTTGTCCAAGGATGGGCTGGGCAACTTTTGGCCTTCCAGATGTTTCAGGCTACAGCACCCAGCGTGGCCCACAGTGAGGGCTGCAGGCCATGAGGTCCAGGGGCCCACAGGCTGGCCACCCCTGTCCTGGGCCGCTGAAACCTGAGCCGGTCCCCTCACCCAGCAAGGCCCAGTTGGTATATTCAGACTCACCTTTGTCTTTGGCCCCGCCCCCTTGCTTCCCACTCCTCCTAGTACTGGAACGAGGTGCCTGGGAGCGTCTCCAGAGCAGGATCCGGCCCTCAGGCATTTTAGGATAGGCATTCTGGGATCACATCCGTGGCTCCTGAAAAACACAATTAAAAAATAGAACAACAATATAGGCAAGCAGTGTGAAGGGGCAGAGTGGTGGTCTGTGAGGAAGGCTTTCTGCGCATGCTCGGAGTTTACCTTGCTGCTGCCAGAGGGACTGCAGGGAGACCCATTGCGCCATCATCTTTTCCTGTGCGCAGATCTTTCCGGTAACATGTGCACCCCCCCAAAGTAACACCTCCCCACCCTCCTGTGGTTTTCTCCCCACCGGACGTGCCTTTCTACCTCTCTCCCCCACTGCACCGCATCTTCACTACAAAGATTACTTTCACTCCTCGCTGGGACCTGGCAGGTTGTGCTCGCTATGGGGCTGACCATGCGGTCTGTGTGCTTCATGCTGTGTGGAGTGTGGATCTTGGCCTCCTCTGCCGACTCCATCCTGGCTCCAAACCTGACTCTGGTGAGAAAATCCCAAAGGGATGGGGACGATGGATCTGTGGGCGGCGGGCTGATGAGAGTAAAGCAGCTTGGCACGTCGTGTGTGTCTGGATGTCTGTGTGCGTGGGGGGGGGAATGGGCCCCCTATGCACTGAATGGCTGCCCTACAGACAGAAATCCAACAGGCGAAGCTGTCTTCATTGCGCAAGAGCTTCAGACAGAAAGCAGCTTTGCTCAACTCTGCTGCCTGTTGAAGCCCCAAAAAGCGCTGAACCACAAAGAGGCGATAGACTGGGGAGAAAAGTGCCAGATTTGGGTATTTGAGGGCAAAATGGGGGCTGATTGAAGGGCAGTGGGGGAGGTTTGTGTCTGTAGAATCTGCCCCTAGGGAGAAATTAATTGATTCTCTCTTTATCGTGTGCGTTCATCACAGTCTGAAATGGCCGAGATGTTTCAGCAGTTTATGAAACGGTTCGACAAAACGTACCAGGACCAAAAAGGTAACGGAAGCGATCTTTGTGTGGTTTGGGCAGGCAAAGGGCTTGGTCGGGATCCGTTGTGGAGAAAAGAGCCCCCACAATTCCCATCAGCCCTGCTTTAACACAGGTCTCAGCAAACCTCAATGCGCTGGGACTTTATTTCGTGCCATTTGGAATGTTTGTCGAGAGCACTCTCACAACATGGCTACCACGGGCATGGCGCTTGGCCATCCACAAAATGGCAGCCCTGGTGAGCAGGACGGATCACTCAGTATTTATTTCCCAGAAGACAGACGGGTGAGACTCAAAGAACAGCATATGCCCAGGAAGCTAGTGACAAGGCTGAGAGATATGGGTCAAGCTCCAGAGCATAAATTCACTCTTTGGAACTCAAGGAAAGATAGTGCTATATGGAGGCATTTTGCTGTTCAGCAAGCCAGACTCCTGGTTTTTTTTTTTCTTTTATTAAACTCACCATGTTAGAAACGTAGGGAAAAAGTGAGTCAGAAGGGGCTCCTGGGCCATCTAGTCTGACCCCCAGCTCCAGCCGGCTGCACATGGTAGGCATGTCGTGAGTGGAGCCGGCTGGTGCCAGAGGTCAGACTAGATGGCCCAGGAGGCCCCTTCTGACTCGCGCTGTTTCTATGTTTCTATGGGGTTGTCCCATCTATCCTTGAACGCCCTTCCTGATGGGGCCTCACCACCGCCCTTGGGAGCCCATTCCGTCTTCCACTTCCTGACATCCAGCCTGAAGCCTGCTTCCGTTGGAAGCTTTGCCCCACTGGGATGCATCCTGCCCTCCACGGCAGGGAGAAACAGGTCCCGGCCCGCTTCCATGTTACATCCCCACTAAAAATCCCCTTGAAATCTCCTCTTCTCCAGGCTGAAAAGACCGAGTTCCCTCCATCTCAAACCAATTCCAACCTAGCTATGTCTCCCCTATAAGGTGGAGTCCAGAACTGGATGCAGGACCCCAGCTGTGGGTGCACCAGAGTCCTAGGTAGAAAGTTCTTGGTGCTTTGAAGGGGGTCTGAGCTTTGGTGGGGTGTTTTCTCCGCCCTCCACGCCCCCTTGCAGCCCCCTCTACTTTGGGAAAAGTTTGCACATTGCTGGCAATAAAATGGAGAACCGTGGGGTTTAGAATCCTGACCTGAACTCTGCAGCCCCCCTGAAATGAGGTCTGTACTAGCTGGGAAAGTCTGCTGGGTGTACAGATCTGCTTGCTGAGAATGGTTCTGTCACAGCTGGACTTCAGGGCACAGGACTGGGGCCCCACTGAATGGAACGGGCAAGAGGGGCCCTGAAACCCAGCCGTGGGACTGGGTTACCCACAAGGCAATACACAGGTTGGGTCTGAAAGCAAGAGCTCAGGTTGGTTTTGGATAAACCCAGGGGGTGCATTCCAGTGGCAAGGCTGCAGGCAAATGAGGAGGGGCCGAAGTGACCCACAAAAGCCAGAACAGTTTAAATCTAAAGCTTTCTCTGCAGTGGCGCCCCACTTATGGAATGCGCTCCCCAGAGAGGTCCGCCTGGTGCCATCGCTATTCGTTTTTCGGTGCCAGGCAAAGACCTTTTTATTTAAATGGTATTTTAATAATTGCTGAGTTTATTTATTGGTTTAGAATTATTGTGCCAGGATGTTTCCAGATTTTATATGTATGTATTTGTATAGATATTTATTTATATGTTGGAAGCCGTCCTGAGGCTTATGCAAATGGGACAGCATACAAAAATTCCAAAATAAAATAAATAAATAGATAGATAAATAAACCTCTCGCAAGAAGTTCCTGACTCAGAGGGAGGGGAAGATCTGCGTGATCGCTGCGTAACCACCAAATGCGTGGCGGTTGCGGGAAAGGGGCAGAAGCCGTGGAAAAAAGACATCGCCCTTTGGGGAGTGCAGCAAAGCTGGGTTCGGCCCCGTGCCTGAAGTCCCGGGGTCCTGACCCAAAGCGACCCGTCAAAATCCAGCCTGCAGAACCAGGCAGTCCGGTCCACAGGGACCTGAGTGCTCTCTTGCCGGCTTTCTCTCCCCAGAGATGAACTATCGCTTCAAGATCTTTGTGCAAAGCTTGGAAAGGAGCCGTGAGCTGCAGGCCTCGGAAATGGGCACAGCGCAGTATGGGGTCACGCGCTTCAGCGACCTGACAGGTGAAAAGGGGCTGAAGGGGGAGGCTGGACGTGGGCGGCCGCCCTATTTGAGTAGGGGCGGCAGATGCACGCTGGCACAGATCCAAGTCAGCACCTGGAACGGAAGTTCCCCGGTGGGCCTTGTGCAAAAGAATCCATTACTGTATTAATTTTTGGAAATGGGGTCTACTCTGGATCTTTGCCACGGTGATCTTGGACTAGCCTTGACTTCCAGAGGACAAGAGACGTGCTGTCTGACTCTGATGGGTTTCTGTGCCAAGTTTCTTGGGAGGCTCGGAAGGGAGCGCCTTCTTTGTGGTGGCCCCCCCCCCCGGTTGCTGCAAAAAAACCGCACCAGAACGCTCGCCTGCTGGCAGAGTTTTTTTCGGCACAGGAGTAAGCCCTCCGTCCTCTCTCAGGCATTTAGCAACGGAAACGAAGCGTTAACTGAAAGTGTCTTGTTGATGGTTTAAAATTGTTTTTACTATGTTTCTTTCTCTATTGTACGTTTGCATGTAAATATTTTTATAAAGTGTTTTGAAGGTTTCAGTCTTTAGGAACTATCCAGAAACAAGCGTTACAAGCTAACCACTGAGCTTGGGCAGTGTCCAAATGGAGTGCATGAAATAACCCAGCAAGGGACACCCGTTTTTCTCTATTATTATAACTGGTGCATTTACGCACAACTGCTGGGAATTCGACAAATGAATCCGCAAGCAGGGTTGAGGAACCTGTAACTGTCCCAGATGAGGCTGGACTCCAGCTCCCATCCTCCCTGACCACCGGCTAGGAGGGCTGGGGATGGTAGGAGCTGGAGTGCAACGAGAGAAGAACGGAGACAACGCTGTGGTGGTCTCTGATCTTGGGCCTGCCCACCAAAGAAGGGTTTGCAAGCGACCGCGCTCACTCTGCTCCTCTGCCTGCCCGCAGACTGTGGCCGAGCTTTGCAGAAATTTGCAGGAAAAGCTCCCCCCCCCCCCCAAACCGCAGGGACTGCAGCTTCTTTGCCTGCCCACGGCTGCAGAGCAAAACCCATTCTCTGGAGGCTGTGAAACAGCTCCCCTGCCGGTGACAGCAGAGAGTTTTGTTAAAAATATTAATAATAATGAAGAATGTTTACGACTCCAAAAGGAGGGGGAGAATATGAGAGGAAGAGAGAGAGAGAGGGAGAGAATGCTCATATCCTGGGGTTTATTTCCCACCATTTTGGCTCAGAAACCCTCACAATTTAAAATCAATCCCCTTCCTCAGCCTTGGCATCTCTGTCACACTACAACTACCATCAACCCATGCTGTCTAAGGATGATGGGGCTAACAGCCCAATACATTCGGCAGTGGATCTGGGGGAAAGTTGGGAAAAGCTTTCCCCGATTTCTTCAAGGTTTTTAAAACCATTTTCTCTTTCCCCACTGATTTCTGTTTCTGGGAGCATCCCAGAGCCCCAGAACTCGCATCCGGTGTTTGGCACGAAAACAGAGGCGTTGCAAGGACAGGGAGAATGTCGGAGGTGCATGGAAGGCCTTTTCCTCACTGCAGAGCAGCGCCTTAGCTAGGCCAGGCCAGGCCGGCTGCCATGTTTGGAGGGCCGCCCTGCAGCCAACCCTGCACGGACCCAGGCAGCTGCCTCACTCACACAAACACACGTTCTGCTTTCTCATGGAGGCTGCCTGAACACGCGGCCCCTGCTTTTCTTTCCCTGTCGCCCAGAAAGTGAATTTACAGAGAAGTTTTGCATGGCTTCCCGCTCCTTGCCTAGCTTGCCCCCCACCTTGGGGCGGTTGGAGAAGCCCCCCCGGAAGAATGTCAGCCGATCCTGCGACTGGAGGAAAGCTGGGGCAGTCACAGAGGTGAAAGACCAGGTAAAGAAATTGGCAGACGTCACCTGTCCGATGGAGAGGCCGAGTGGAAGAGCGCTATCTTTCTCTTTGCTGAAGTCTGGAAAAAATCTGCAAAAAGAGGAAAGAAGTTTTATTTCTTTTACTATGTTTATAGCCCCTTTGCTATATTGATAAGCCAAGTCCACTTACATAATCCACCTCCTCACCAATTCATCCTCACAATGGCCCTGTGAGGTGGGTGAGGCTACGACTCAGTGACTGGCCCAAAGTCACCCAGTCGGCTCCATGGCCAAGTGGGGATTTGAACCCAGAGCTATATCTAGATGCAAACCACACACCTTTGATTTAAATAGAAATACAATCTGTCACTGCGGCAGTGAAAAATGCTCTCTGGATGCTTGCAATTCAGAAACATAGTAGAGTTGGAAGGGGCCATGAAGGCCATCAAGTCCACCCCCTGCTGTTGCAGGACACCACGTTACGCCATCCCACTCAGAGGGCTGCCCAGTTTCGCCTTGAATGTCCCCCGTGTGGGACAGCCCCCCACCTCTCCGGGCAGCTGGTCCCACTGTCCTATCGCTCTGACAGAGAGGAAGCTTTTCCTGAATCTGGGCTGTCGTAACTTGAATTGATTATTCCGTGTCCGGCACTCCGGCATCAGCGAGAAGAGATCTTGACTTTCCCCTTTGTGGCAGCCTTTGAGGTCCTCATAGAGGGATACCAGGTCCCCCCTCAGTCTTCTCTTTTCAAGGCTGAACAAGCCCAGTTCCCTCAGTCTCTCCTCACAGGGCAGAGCTTCCAAACCCCGGATCGTTTTTGTCGCCCTCCGCTGGACCCTTTCTCATTTTCCTGCATCTTTCTTGAATCTTGGTGCCCAGAACTGGACACAATAGTCCAGGTGAGGTCTGACTAGTAAGGAGTATAGAAGAGCTACTACTTCTCGTGATTTGGAAGCAAATGTTTTGGAAGCAACTTCAAGATCCTCCAAGGATCTTCTTTTTTTAAGGCAGCCTTTAACTGGAATGGGCTGGGCGTTCTTTCTACTCTTCCTAAAATGCCCCCAACTTGGCATTACTGTAACATGACTCTGGGGCGTTTTGGAATAGTACCTTGGCAGGTAGGCTCAGGTGGGCTGCACTTGGGCCAATTCTGGCCTTCTGAAGTGGGATTGTGGGGTGAGGAACTCAAGCCGGCCCCTAAAACCACGCTGCTGTGTCCCTTCCAGGGTGAAAGGTGCAGGGCTTGTTGGGCCTTTGCTGCCGTGTCCAACATTGAGGCTTTGTGGAACATCCACCGACATTCGCCGCGGAATCTTTCGGTACAGGGTACGTCGGGCGGATGGCAGTGGGGATGGATTGGGCCCATTGTTCCCACGAATGCTGCGACCAGTTTGCCCAGCGCTGGTTCCATGCAGAACAGGACTCCCTTGTTGCACGACAGGATTGGCACCGGTTTGCAAGCCCCATTCCAAACATTGGTTTTGACCTGTAAATGGCACAAGCCTGCCCGTGTTTTCAGCTCTTTTGTGAACGCCCTTCTCCTGGCCTTGCTGTCGTCAGAGGCATGTTTCGTAAGGAGGCAAGAGACGGACTTCTCAGAGGTGGCCCCCAGGCTGTGAAGTTCCCTGCCAGCCACGGCTAGCTTGGCTCCCTCTCTGCTGTCCCTCGACACTCAGGCCATTCTAGGTTCAGTCCATGGCAAGCTTTTTGGGTAAGGCTAGAAGTGTTCCTGTTTGCAGACTTGGAGAATTGCTCCTGCCAGCCAGTGCCAGCAGTTCTGGGCTAGATGGACACAGGGTCTGACTCTGCGTATTTTTTTTATTTTAATTGTTAATATTATTTATGTATTTATTTTATTCTTGGCCAGGTCGGCTCAAATTGTATTGTTTTTATATTGTGTTTATTTATTATTGTGAGCCGCCCTGAGGCTTCAGCGAATGGGGCGGCATAGAAGCCTCTTAAATAAATAAATAAATAAATAAATAAATAAATAAATAAATAAAGCTCCTGATGCCTGCCAATTTGCTAATTACCAGGCGATTTTTCCCTTTTCTTTCAGAGATGGTCGATTGTACGTACAACATGAAAGGCTGCGAGGGAGGCTATGTGTGGGATGGTTTCCATAAAGTTGTCAACATGAGTACGTAAAACCCCTTCAGACCAGGCTCATTTTATTTAGGATGAAAGAGTGCTGATTACGCTCACTCCCATGTTATCCTCCCAACAACCCTGCAAGGTAGGATGCTGCTGGTGGGGAGTCACTCTTCCACTCGTGGCTGAGTGGGGGATTTGAACTTGGGTTTTTTCCCAGGTTCAGCCCCTCAGATAGGGCGAAGAACAGGACTTGGCTACCGTTAGCCAAGCAGAATGCCACCAGTCGTCTCCCACATTGGTTGTGGGTTTTCTCTGGGGCTGGGTGATCTTTTCCAAGTGCCCTGGCAGAAGACTTGTAGTGGAACGTACCTGTTTGTGGTTGTTACCAGGTTGAGACAACATAGACACTCACAATCAAGGTATCGTTTGACCGTGGGTTGTTGTTGGACTGTGGGTGATCGTGTAGTTTGCGGTGCTAACAAGCCATGGCTTGTTAACCACAAACAACCCACAGTTCACACTGTAAGAACAAGACATGAGTTCTATCCAGGGGTTGTTAATGACAAACCAACCATGTTTGTTAGGAAAGCTTCGAGTGGGTAACAAAGATGGGTTGGTAGCGCAGGTGGGTTTGGTCAACGTACTAATGACAACACATATGCAATCCCTTCTTCTCTGTCTCCAAGCACACATATCTAACCACTGTGCCTTCCTTCCCAGGTGGATTGGTAGACAATATTATGTGTCCTTATGAGGACAAAATTCATAGGTGCCGAAAACACCGGGGACGAAAGCTCACCCAGATCGATGGCTATGAAATACTGCCCCGGGATGAGGAATGTAAGGATTTGGTGGCGCAAGACATTATTTGTAAAAGTCGTCTGGGGCACCCAAGTTTCCTTAGGACAGATACCTCTTAATTTAGGGGGAGGGGCAATTTGACTGGGGCAACCAAGCAGTGAGGGAGTGTGTACTCTGCACATGTTTAGAGGCGCTCTTCACAGTCACATGCATCACTGAGATGGGAAATGAACCTAGATTCCTAGGGCCTCGGTTTGGGTTATATCCTCATTGCAAGTACAGTGAAAAGGGCGAGATTATAGTGAAAAGTACATTGTGAAGGGGAGGTGCTAGGACAAAGATGAGCCATCAACTGAGTCAAGGTGACGGGACGGCCATCAGGTCAGTGCAAATCTGCCCGGAAGCTGGGGAGATTTTTTCTTTTCTCTTTTCTTTTTCTCTTTGGAAAAGAGAAAGGCAATTCCTCTTTTCTTTCCAGATGTTAAGGCTTTCTTTGACTTGGAATCATCTCTGTTCTGCCAAATAATGTTCAGAACTCCAGGATGAGGCATCAAAACAGTGCTAGATTCTTTGTTGGGCCGTTATCCAAAATTACTGTCGATCCAGGATAGGAAGAGGCAGGTTTTGTCAATGTCGAACCGAACTGTTGCTTCTTAAAACAATCAGAGAGGAAAGTTTTGTGGGTGTAGTATCAGTTTGACATTGTTATTCTCTCCCTGCGGGGGGGAAGTCTTCATTTTGCTCTTGGTGTGTGCACTTGATGAACTCTGTGTAACTAGCCCATGCAACAATTCCTCTAATCTGATCAAGTTCCTAGACCCCATGGAAGCTAGCTGGAGAAGAAGAGATGTTTTGCAGCTTCTCAGAGGCACTTGTGAGGTCAAACTCTGCATTGTGTGTGTTGTGTATGTGTTGGGAAGGAGAGAAATGAGGCAGAACATGGCTGGCTTTAAAGCTTGAGATCGCCTGTTCGCTGCCCTCTTCAGTCCTAACCCTACGGTTCTTCCCACCTTTATCCAGACATAGCTGGGATCGTGGCTTCAGGAGGTCCCGTAACTGCTATCATTGATTCCAAAGTCCTTAGGGTAAGTCGAGAAATCTTGCTGAACTTTCCAACTCATCTTTCTTGGGAAGTTTACTTTTTTCTAGAAGGCAGCCTGGAGAACTTTCAGCCCAAGGACTGAATTTGCTTTTGGAGGTGTGTGGGTGTGTGTGTGTGCTTGCGGGCGCGCGCACAGGGACAGAGATAAAAGGGGTGAGGATTAAAAATGCAGGAAGTGCCAGCATTGCTTCAAGCTCATCCTCCCAGTAACTAAGCCTTAGGAGGGTGCAACTGTGCAAAAGCCGGAACGAATCTCGTAATCCGTGGTTGGAGGAAAGGGCCGGGGACAATTCAGCCCTCTGGAAAAAGACCCGCGTTTCCACAGAATTCTCCTCATCTTTGCTGAGTTACCTGTTCTGCTTCTCTCTGTGTGTGGCAGGACTACCAAAGCGGCACTATCCGGAGACCTCCTCTGGACTGCAAGCAGCCCCGGGATCATGTTGTGCTCATTGTGGGCTTTGATGAAGGCGAGTGCCCATTTTCCAAGGGGAGAAGCGTGTTTCAGGGCGAGTTGCTTCGTCCGCCCAAGACGACTGGACCCCAAGTCCATGGTCGTGGGTTTTAAGGGACAGCAAGGAGCAAGACAGGGGGAGGGGGGAAATCCCCCTCTGACTTCGCAGTTGCTCGATGAGCTCATGTCCCGGTTGCACCGGTTCAGGCTGTAGATGGACGCTCTCTTGACAGAGTGCTTCTCCGTATGGGAGAAAGATCCCTGCACGGAGAAAAGCAGCAAGTCAAGGTGGTTTTGGCCCCTTTTGCCCAGGGAGGGGCCAGCAGAGCGTCTCCCTAAGTCCATCTTTGTTTAGCCACGCTGGCTGAGAATGAAGGTTGGGCCCAAAGTACCTGGAGGACAGCAGATGGGGGAGGGCTGCATGTCATGTGCCTTTGCTCTGAGACGCGTCTGGCACTTTGACCGTGGACGTGTGGAATTCACTGCCACGGGAAAGCGTTTGCAAATCGGTCGGACGGATTTGCAGCACACAGGATATCGGGGGAGCCGAACCGAAACTTGATGTGCAGAGGGTCACGGCGGGCTATGGGGCAGCCCCCACCGCCGCCTCGGCCTGATCCGGCTCATCCGTGCCTCTTGCTTGCCACCCCATGCAGCCAAATCCCAGCGTGCAAAACGGAGCAAGCAGCGGTGGATCATCCAGAACTCTTGGGGAACCGGCTGGGGCGAAAAGGTCGGTGGCGTTCCAGTTGCTTTGATTGTCGGGGGGTCGGGGTGAGGGAAGCAGCTGCGTCCAGAAGGGCGGAAGGGGCTGCCCCACAGACAAAGAGCAAGCTCGGAGTCTGAGGCTGCGGAAAATGCAGCCCAACGCAACAGGTTCGGCGACAGGACTGCGACGACCCTCGAGTCTGGGGCTTAGTGCGACTGGCTCGAAAGAACTGGCTGAGGAGACAAGACCCCCCAGCAGCCTCTTTGCATCCCCCCCCCCTTTCTGGTAATAACACTCTGGTGTATCGTCCAATGCAAACCATCCGTTTTGCACGTTTCGGTTCCCCGAACAAGGACGGAATGAAGAAGAGTGTTCTTCGAGGCATTGCCTAAAAAAAGGGGAAAAAACAACCCTAAACGAAACTAAAACACGCTTTCTTGTCTCCCAGGGGTATTTCCATGTGGACCGTGGAACCAACACCGGCTGCATTGCCATGTACACCGCAACGGCGATCGTCAGGAATTCGGGGGGAAAGAGGTCCCTTCGCTGCCCTCCTTAAATGGCGTGGGGTGGGGGGGGTGAGAGAGAGAGAGAGAGACAGACAGACAGACAGATGGATTGACAGACAGATACATGAGAACGAGCAATGGAATGGACAGCCAACTCTCCTCATTAGGCTTGTTAATGTGGGCTTTTCTACGTTTCTTCTAATGCAGAGGAGCAGAATCTCTGCTCCAGAGGCCAAATACAGCCAGCCTAGAGTCCAGAACTAAAATCCGCCCACCCAGGGGTCATATCCGGCTCCACAGCTTCCCCAGCCACCCCTGCTCTCCCATTCTAAAAAGGCAAAATGCCCTTCCCAAGGCTGAGTTTCTGGCAGGAGCATTTATTGGCTTATGGGTATACACACAATGCTGAATCTTCTGCATAGCTTGGAGCTTGATATAAATTTGATTAAAACATTGACAGATTGGCCTGTGCGTCTTTCGGGGATGGGCTCAGGGTGTTGAGAGGCTCACGGACGAGAAGCGTACCCTTTTCTATCCCCCCGCCCACTTTTGGGGTGCTGCAGAAAGCGTTTTGCGTTCACGGTTTCATATTCCAGCAGCTGCCGTTTCTGTTTCGCTTGTGCCTCGTCATGGATGCCATTTCACACCCGACGTGTCACGAGGTGTGATCTTCATGATGCATCGCCTCTGTGAGGTGTCACTTCTGGCTTTCATATGACCCCAAGCACGTTCTTTTCTACCGATTCCCACACCCACTGCGAGGTCCCCTCTCCCCCGCTCTGCGCCTTTAGCAGTTGCATGGCATGGTGAATTATGGCCCCTTGACCAACAATGGCTGCAGATCAGTCAGCCAGGACTTTGATGGATAACCGTGTTTGTTCTCACCTGCCTCTTCTCACCAGCGTGAGTGGCGGAAACAGAACATTGAGGGCGACACCGGAACCCGAGAAGCCTGACTTGCTGTGCTCAAAACCAGCCAGGCTTCTTTGTAAGCCAATAACAAACTTGGTGCATGATCCTGGCCCAATCCTGGTTTATGATCTTGGCTTGGGGAGCAGGATTTTGGGATCAGATGTCATGTTGGGATTTCCTTGACCTGGTTTATGCGATCAGTGCAGCCCACTGTGCTTGCTTGAGCCATGCAGGACTTGCAGGCGTCCATCTGGAAAATTCGATCCTGCCAGAGGGAGATGAGGACAAACCAGGGTTTGCCGTAGGTTGATTTGAGGACTGAGCAGCCTCAAATAACCAACACCACCTGGGCTTGGGGATTTCGTTTTCAAAATGGACAGCTGCATATGCTGCAACCCAAGCCACTATCCCAGTAGCCCAGCTGCTGGTGCTGCTGGGAGAGAATGGGCTGCCGGTGGCGACCCGGTGCACGGCGACCCAGGGCTTGGGCAGAATCCTGCTTCACCATCCTGTGTGTTCCCAGCTTGTCCTTGGAGCAGGCAGCCTGCCACAGGGAGAAGCCTGAATGCACACACCTCCTGTATGCCCTTAGCAGGCTATACAAGCTGCCTCAAGGAATCGCTAGACTATCAAGCTGCACACTTTGGGCTGGCCGTTCTGTTTTGGCTACAGGCGTAAAGCACACGACAGCTCCTCTGGCCTTTCCTTCTGCGCTGGACTCTCATCCATGGGAGACCGGGGCAGGGCTGGCTTCGGTCGCGGAAACAAGGTGAGTCTGGCGGTTGTGTCTCCCCCCAAACTGCACCGTAGAGTCCAGCAATTGATCATGCCAAGTACCTCTAACAAAAATTTCTTAGCAAATGAACGATCAAAAATACATTTCCGGGATTCCACTGCTGTTGGCATTTAGTATATGCTTTCAACTGCCAACTAGCCTGGGTCAGACAGATGTGCGCACACCCACACACAGACCACACACACGCTCCCGCTGCCTACTTTGCCCATACGTCAGGCATCAGAAACGGAAGTTTTTTTTCTGGCATGGAGATTAATGTCATCCCATGTAACACCTGCAGATAAAGTGGTGCGAGAGGCGCAGGAGCAGCGGCCAGTGGGGATGCTGGCAACCCCTGAGAAACTGGCCTTGAGTGCTGGAGAAAACTAAGGCACTCTTACAGGCCAAAGCTAGTCTGATACCGCTGCCGGCCTGACGAAGCAGCCTCAGCAAAGACACACTCGTAATGACACCATAAAGCGCTACAGACGAGTCCCTGGCAAAACACCACCCTGAGGGGGTCTGCCAGATCAGCCCTCGGCCAGCCATTGCAAAGCCCAAAGGATCAGGAGAGCAGCGTGGGACGGGGGCAGCAGATGTCAAGGCCCCCGGAGCACAGCTGCCGTCACCCCCACTCCTTTAATCTGGAGAAAAGTGCGGTGGACAAACCGAGACTGTGGAGGGGGTACATGGCCTTCGCAACTGCGGAAACGACGGTGCGGTTAAGGCTGGGCCCCTTGCAGGTCTTGGCCCTGCCAAATGTCCTGCTTTCTCGCATGTGGCCCGAGACTTTCCCGAAAGCTGTGCGTGTGTGTTGGAGGGGGGGAGTGAACAAGCCAGGGAGGGCTATAGAAAGAGGGGCCGCTCGAGGGGGAAACTTTGCACCTTTTCGAAAACAGGGTGGTCGGGGGAGACTGTGGTTGGAGACGGAACTCGCTTAATCACACATCTGTGCTCGAAAGGCGCAAACAAGGAAATCGCGTGTGGGGGAAGAGCCAAGGGGCAGATGCCAGCGGTCCTGTGAGTTGCAGCCACCGGCTCCTCTCTCTCCCCGCTGCCCTCTCTGGCTAAATGGGAAGGAGAAACAGGGCAGCTCCAGAAGCCATGCAAAACGCTTGTGCGGGCGAGAACGCAAGGAGGCGATCCTCCCGGGGACCTTCTGGGGCGCAGGGAAAGGCTGAGTTGCGCTCTGCAGCTGTCCTGGACTTCCCAGCTAGCTCGGCCCACGCTCAGAAACACGCGGAGCTGCCGTTCAAAATCTCCGGCTGGTTAAGGCTGCCGCAGCGGGGCCCCTACCTCGCTGGGCATTGGGGTTAACCTCTTCGACTCGGCCTTTCCCTGCTGCGCTGAGAGCGGGCCCACGCACCTCCGCAGTCCAGTTCCACAGACGAGGAAACAAAATTTATTGGGCTACTTGGAGTACTGGGCTGACTTTGCTCGTCCGGTCTTCCATCTCCAGCTGGAAAGGCAAGCGGCGGCTACGCTAGGGACCGCTTCCGGACGCAGGGACTGTCCTTGCCACCATCGGAGCGAGCAGAGTTTGTCCTGGGCCGGGACTCCTCTCTGAGCATCTTGGTGATTTGCCGGCCAAGGTGGCCAGCTCAGAGAGGAGCTTTCGTCGGCTTCACACAGCTGCCAGGCCTTCACTGACGGGCATATTGATGTGAGCCGTTAGCAATGGCTCTGCGCCTCCTTCGGGCAGCACAAATACCTGCAAAGCAGACAGCCAAAGGGTGGAGGGCAACAGGAGGCCCTCTTAAAAACGCCATCCATTCATTTTTCACGTCATGTGTTCTCTCTCTATGCTACCCAGCAGCCAAGCCCTCCCCAAACAAAACTTAAAACCAGGAAGCACAGCGAAACATCACACAGAAAGCTTCGGTTGGAAACACCATCAGCAAAAGTCAGAACAGCAGGATAAAAAGCTGCAGCGACGCATCTATAAAAGTGCAAACGCTAATTCTTTAATGGGATGGCAGAAAAGCTTGGGAAAATTTTTAAAAAGGGTTTTCGCCTGGCACCAAACAGATGCCCAAGCACCAGACAAGCCTCTATAGGAAAAGCTTTGCATAACCAGCCAGCCAAAATCAAGCAAAGAGGCAAGATGATTTGGAGTAAATGGCTTAAGGACAGGACGCCAGCCCTACAAACGTCTTGGGGATGTGGAGGGGCAGATCGAGTTTCTCCCTAAGGATCAAGGTGAACATAAGCCAGCAATGTCCTGCTTGGAATATCCTCCAAGGCCGTAACAACAGAGAAACAGGAGATCAGCAGGCAGGCCTGCCCAGGACAGAGAAACGCACCACAGCGAGACTAACCTTGATAATATCGGAGATGCTTTGGTCACTGAGACATTCTACGTAGGTTACCAGGGGGTAATTCAGTCCCGGGACCAACACGGGGGCCTGAAAAGGAGCAGAAGATAAAGAAAACTTTCAGGTGGAGCACTGAAGAGGGAAGAGGCCGCGGAAAGGATAGGAAGAAGAAGAAAGCCCCAGACGTAAGCGAGAGGGCAGATTCTGCACGAAGGGAGAACCCTCTTGGCCTGGCAAAGGGTAACCCTCTGAGAATAACCAAAGATACTGTAAGATGTGCAGTGGTTACAGACATGCCAAAACCATACGGTGTTATGCGATGAAGGCTAATCGTGTATGTCTCAGTAGACAGGCCCTCCATACAGTCCAAACAACAACAACAACAACAGAGCCTCACACTGTTCTCAAAGCAAGGATTCTTATAAATTACTCCGCTTCTTCTGGTGAATGAAATGGGCGTATTACTGGATGCTTTGCAAGGCTGCTTAAGATGCAAGGAAAAAGGGGCTGCAACCTCCTGGCTGGGGCATGCTGGGAGCTTTGGCCTCCCCTCCTCCCCCGTCTAAACGTGCATCGGATCGTTCCCTTAGATTTGTTTAATTGGGTTTCCTCCTTCGTGAATATTGGGGCAGAGGTTGTTACGTTTCAGCCTCCATCACGTGGGGTAGGCGCCTTCTCTGCAAAATGACAAGCACGCACGATTTGGGGATCGTGATCCCATTGGGAAATGTGCAGTGTTTGGGGGCACGGTACATCCCTGACGTTGCCCTCCCTGCTCATCCTGAACCCCCGAGACGGCCACTGAGAAGGGAACATTGCAGGACGACTGGGGAGCCCTGGATGTTTTCTTCATGCCGCAGATGTGATTTAACGTGATGCTCGGCATGTTTCCCAGGTACGTCCCAGTAATAATATTTGAACGCATGGCATAGAGTAAGGGAGAGTCTTTTTTTCTATTGCAGGAAGCATTCCTGCCTTGGAGGAGGACAGGCTTACCTTGAAGAACGGGCGCTCTATGGAATAGAGTTTTTCGTCGTAGAGGAAGCTGATGAGAAGGTTGGCAACCGCGCGGCTATCTGACATGTTCTGGAGGTGCAGGCTCAACTTGAAGGTGGGTCCCATGCCCTGGACCTGTGGAAAAGGCAGCTGAGATATGGGGAACGCTTCCGCCCCGACTGTCCCTTGCCTCAGCCTTACCTACTCTTTTGACGTGTATCTGTAAAATTCCTCCAACCGACTGAGGAACCGCGCTGTGGCCGAGGGGAGATGTGCGTCCCCGCACCTCAGCCGTTACTTTGGGTGGGGGTCTGGATGGTGGATCTCCGAGGTAGTCAAAAACACAAAATAAGAGGTAGCAAAACGTGGAAGGCTGGGGGGAGCCGTCTGCCCACTCTTAGGGAGCTACAGTGTGGAAATACATCCCAGTGGAGGCCCTGAAAAGAGCTTTGGTCACAAAACCACTTATTGGAAAATGGATGAAATCTGAGAGCCGGTGTGGTCTAGACTGTGGGAAGGGAATTGAGGATCCAGGATTTAGTCTCCATTCAGCCCGGAAGCTCACGGAGTGACTTTGGGCGACTCTCTCTCACCCTAGCACACCTTACAGAGTTGTCGTAAGGACGAAAGGAGATGGAGGAAAGGGAGTACACGTCCCGCCTTGGGTTCCGTGCAGGAAAAACGGTGGCATGTAAGTATTGAAAATAAATACATTTGGGATCTGTTATAGACCTCCACACAGGGCCAAGGGTCAGGAATGCTGGGTGGAAGTTCAAAATATTTGGAGGGCTCCTTTCTGCCTAGTCCCATTCTTGCTCGCGCTCAGGACTGCAGATCTCCAAGAAGAGTGAATGACCAATAATTCAGTCTCACGGGTTTCTAATCCTCATCTTGGATGGGCAGGGCCTGGAAAAGTTTTCCAGTTTAGGACAAGAGGACTTGTGCTCAGTGAAGCTAAAACCTTGCTTGCTCACGGGGGTTTTTCCCAACCATCAACTTTCCTAAATGTTGCTATGTTTTCCATGACATATGGCTTTGTAAGAGATTGCAAATGGCTTCCGGATTTTCAAAATGGGAAGCAGCAGGTGAATGCCCCGATGCTTTCCACACATTTTCCACCATTCCTTTCTGAACTCTCACCATGGCGTTCATCTTGAGCGGCTCCTGCAGCGATTCCGAGACAGGTGTCATGCTGCACTCCAGTGCTCGGACGTAGGCGCGGGCTGCCATGATCCGGATGCGGTTCAGGTCTGTCTGAAACACTCGATGCATCGCTAGGAGGGAGCAAGGGAGGCAGATGAAGCCACGACGGGAGAAGAGATCCAGCATGTTCCCTGCCCTCAGCGTCAAACTATCCCCTGTATTTGCAGATCCTTCACGGGGCCTGCCGTGCAAAAGTCCCTGTGCACAAGGCCCCACATGCCGTCCTCAGTTCCCCAGCGCCCCCAAAGTGGGACTAGGTGAAGAAGAAGAGTCCTTCAGCTTTAAAGCAAGCAAGCAAAACCCGTTGTGTTTATAGATCTTGACATGACTGTCGTGCAGAAATATCGTCAAGGAAACCTAAGCTGTGCTTGGATCGCAGGTCCTTATCCAAGCCACGAGCACACCCAGGCGCTGGCTCAGAATGCCCCACTGCTTGTGAAGCGTCGAAAATGTCTCCTCCTTGTGAAACGGCGGAGGAAAGCATTCAGAAAGGGCTGGTGAGGCACGCCATGAAATCCACCCCGCCCTGCGTCACTCACCCACTCCATTCTCCCGCTCCCGCAGCGTCTGGTCCACATACAGCTTCGTTTTCTTGGGCACGTTGAGCTTGATGCTCTGGGCGATGGGGGCACCGACAACCGCGTCGCCCTTGTCGAACGTGGCGGTGCGCTTCAAAATCTTGATGATCAGGCCTCCACCTGGGAGAGGATGAGATGTGCAGGAGGCATGGAGGGCGGGAGTCACACGGGACACAGAAATGCTATCCCAGCGGCTTGCTGCACACTAAGTGACCAATCAGGAGTTCTCGTCCAGAGAACGTCCACAAGAATTAGAAGCTTGTTCCCTCGTTTGTTTTAAAATCAGAGAAGGGAAAACAGAGGTTGCATTGGCTGCCCTCCTCAACAACCAGTCAATGGCCCTGCATGCTGGGAATTCTGGGAGTTGTGGTCCAAATGCCTCTGAAGGCCACCAGGTTGGGGAAGGCTGCTCCTGCCAGGAATCGACCCATAAACCGCGTTCATCATCTACGGCCTTGCTCCAAGTTGCCTATTCCAAGGAAGGCATACAAGGAAGATGGCCTTTCTGGTGGTGACACCCACTTAAGGAAAGATCTCCCGGACCAGGCCCACCTGGCACCAACACTGTGGTAGTTTTGGTGCTGTCAAGACGGGGCATTTTCTCTGAAAACACAACATTCCTAGTTAGACTCAGCCTCAGAATATGAACTGAGGAGGAGAGGGGTTCGAAGGGGCACAGAAAGGCCAAGCTTAACGAGTGAGATTCATCACAAAGTAGCCAAGAACCAAATTGAAATGTGCGGCGTTTCCGCCTCCCGCAACCAGACATGAGCTCTGCAGTTTCTAGCCCCACAGGAAGCCTCTGTGACTGGGGGCAGGACACCCCAGAGTACCCCCACTTCCAGGAAACCTAAAGTGCATCTTCTCCTCTTTACCTTTCGTGGTCATGAGCAGCGTGTTGTCCTCCCGCCCGTAGCGGCCAAAGCAGATGCTGGTGACAATGTCCTGAAAGCAGGAGAAAAAGTGGGGGAGGAGGGGGGGAGAGAGAACAGATGTGCTCCTCGCAGGCGACCACAGACCTTCCCCATCCCCGATTCAGGACTGTCCTTCGAAATTCTCACCCGTCTGCACTGCCTCCATCTTCTGAAAGCCACCCCTGCGTCCCTCACACATATTCCCCCTTCGTGTTCCTGCCGACACAAGCTGCCAGATCCCCTTTCCCCTCCTGCATTGCTCCCCCGTCGCCTCTTCTGGCATTCTGCCACGCTGTTTATTATATATTACTTATATCCCACGTTTTTCTTATGAACTCTAAGCAGCTTACATCATTCTTCTCCTTGACCAACAACAACCCTGTGAGAGAGGCTGGGCCGAGAGTCTGTGACTGGCCCAAAGTCACCCGGTTGGCTGCATGGCTGAGCGGGGACTTGAACCCAGATCGTCTCAGTCCCACGCTCTTAACCACCACACCACACTGCCTCTCATGAACCCCTTGCTCTCTCTTCATCCCCACAACAACCCTTTGAGGTAGGGGAGGTGAGGACTGACCCTAAGCTGCCCAGAGAGTCTCACGGCCACACAGCCACAGCAGATCTTGCAACCCCGCTCTGCCCCACGCTAGCTCTTCGTATGTGTGTGTCTCTACCGGACGGTCATTCCATGTTGTGGGTTCCTCTGCTTCCGAACCCCTCCGTGGCTTCCCAGCCAGCCCCCTGGAACGCCGCCGCCCAGCCCCTCCCCTCCCCTCCCCTCCCCTCGCGTGGGACACACCTGCGTCTTGATGACATTCACGAGGTTCTTGTCCCGGTACATGTGCACCTCCCCATTGGCCAGGGCCACCAGCACAGCCTGGAAGCTCTGCAACTTCTCCTCCAGGAGACGCATGGTGACGGGGGTGGCGGGCAGCGGGACCACCCAGAGCTTCTTCCCCTGCCGTAAGAAGAGCGCGTCAGCCGCGGGCTACCCCTGCCCCACTTCTGGCTCGATGGCTTGGCTAGTCCGGTGCCACCTGGCATCAGAGGCCTAAGTTTTAACCAGGCGCTTGCTTCCCTTGCAGAAGAATTAGCCATGGCAACAGTGCCACCTGCAGGCAGAAAAGCACACATGCCCCTGACACCGCCCCCCTCCGAGCCCACCATGTTCCTCAATGCGCTTTGGCCTATTCAGTTAACTCTAGTAAACTTTGGAATTCCAGGCTACAGAAAAGCACCAAGCTGAGCCCTTTCCCTGCATTCTTCTGGCAGCTCCGAGAGGCAAACGGCTCGGTCTCCGCCCTGCACCCCTGATTAAACCTCCCCCCCGCATGGGGGCAGCTGCACCCCGCAACCTTCTGGGTGTAGCCCTGCAGGGTCTCATCAGAGCAGGCCACCACAATGTTCTTCTGGACCCGGACCAAACCCACGGCTTGCGCACTCAGCTCGATGCAGTATTTGGGCCGCTTGGAGTCCCTGCGCAGGAAAGAAATGGAGTGGCAATGGATCGGGACCGGAAGCGACTCCAACAAAACTGCCCCCAGAGTTTTGGGGCGGGGGCCCTTCTCTCCCTTGCCCATCAATACGGGGCACGCATAAATTTCCCCCTGTGAGCATCAAGAGGTTTTCAATGAAAGTGACACACCACTGCCGAACAAACATGGAGGCCCAGTTCCTCCATGATGCCGACCCCTGGGACGCTCTTGAACGCTAGGCTGGCATGACGTGTGAACCCAGCTGTGTTAACAAACCGTGGTTTGCTCGCCACGAACAGCCCCGAGAACCCATGGCTTGTGAACTCTTGGCTGTTTCAGCCGTGGGTTGCTGTTCTATGTGAACCCAGAACTGTGGGGTGTTCACAGGTTGCTCTGCTGTGCCGCTCAATGGCGACGCAGACGCTCCGGCTGGCTTGCCTTCTGGCCCAGGATCAGCTCTTGAGCCTTGGATCCTGGGAAGGATTCGGACCACCTTGTCTGTCTGAATCCTGCAAGGCCCCTTCTTTTGCCGGTTTTCGCCTTAGCCTGTGCCCCTCCAGCGGTCCCAGCACCCACCTGCGAAGGATGTAGATGCATCCGTTACGGCAGGCCACAGACAGCCGGTACTCCACGTCAAACTGACCCATGACATCCAGGAAGGCTGGCACGCTCGGCACACTCATCTGCCGTGGAGAAGGGAGCAGCACTGGGACCGGACCCCCAGATTCCCTCAAAGGAGCAGACGGGGGCGGGGGGGGAATACAGAGGGAAAGCATTATCTGGCAGGACCCTTGCGACCGCCCTCCAAGGCCCAAGGTTTTCCTGTGAGTTTCACGAGTGAGAGAGGATTTGAACCCAGGTCCCCCCACCAGATCCCAGTGCTCTTTCCATGACACGGCTCTGAATCCTGCAGCCGGATGTGGTGCCAGTGGGGAACGGTGGCAGACACCTTGCTATCCGGGGATGTAGGATGCAGGGGAAGTTAAATCCTCTCCCCCTTGGAACGTGCAGGCTTCTGACTCTCGCAGAGCTCTTCTTCGGAGCCCAACCTTTGCCAGGATGGTGAAGGCCTCGGGATCCAAGATCAGGATTTCCTCGTTCTCCGTCCCGATCACCAAGCAGCTGATGGCTTCCTCGTCCACCATGTTCTTCTTCAGGGTGGCCATGCACGTGATCACCGTCTGAAAGACACGAGCCGGGGGTGATGTGCTTCTCTTGGCACCGAGCTAGGGAGGGCTGAGCCCCAAAGCGCCCCCCCCCACAGTTTCAGGCATAGGGAGAACACACCTGGCGCTTGATGGGGTGCACTTTTTGCTGGTTCACAAAGGACTCCATCTCAGGTGGATCGAGCGCCAGGAATCTGCAGAGCAGAGGGGAAAGCGGCGGCGGCGGCACGAGGTCCCGGTCCCCAGAGAGAGAGACAGAGAGAGAGAGTGAGAGAGGTCACCTGCAGCAACCCTCCGAAGATGAAAGGCTCCCGTCTGAAGAACTGATCCTGAAAAAGAGCCTGGACTGTGCGGAAATGGACAGATTGACTCTGGCTCTGAAGGAGAAGGAAGATACATACTGCTATCAAACCTGGGACTTTTTCTATCATCGGTTAGAGAAATGGGATTATATGTAGAGCTGAAATATTTATTAATTGTAGTAAGAATAAGATATTAACCCAGTATGGCCGATGTCTCGGGAATAATTGTTGCTTTAGTTTAAATTAGCAGAGAAAATAATGAAAAGATTGAAACCAGAAGATGAAAGGCTGAGGAAAGGATGAAGGATATCCGCCCATCAAGCCCAGAGCGAGGTGCTTCTAGATCTCTGCCAAAAAACTCACCTCAGAGACTGCACCGACAGGGGCATCTCCGCATTTTCCCTGTTGGAGAAGAAGACAAGGCAAGTCAGGAGAGCAGGCATGATCCCGTGCTGGCTGGAGGTGGCCAAGAGGCTAGGAAAATCGCCTTAAAAAGTCAAAGCCAGCCAACCAGCTAACCTGATACTTGCTTCCCACGGAGAGGAGGATTCTGTAACCCATGTTAGCCATTGCAAGAAAAAGCGGGGTGGTTCGGTAAGAGCCATTCCACATTAAGTAACAGGGTGAAATCCTGCATTTGCAAAGTCCTGCCATATTTATGGTTAGCTAGCGCCCCCTGCTGTCCCTGGGCAGGTTGGCCTTCTTGGTTTCAGTGCCCTATTTGCCGCCTCTTGTTTGCTTTTTGGGATTCTAAGTTTTCCATCCTTCTGGCATTTACAGATGGATGGTTCAGGGAAGAAGAGCCCTCGCCTCGCCTTGCCTCAGAGCTACTCACCGGATCACCTCCAGCATCTCTTTCATCAACAGAAGGTCCACCTTGTCCTACAGAGAGAGAAGACAGATGCTCCCTAGAATTGGTCCAGGCACTGACTGCAGGAAAACTAGCTTCCTTAGTTTTAATGGAAGGATGAGATAGGGATATTTTCAGTAAGAAAATAAATAAATTCAGTAAATAAATAAATAAATAAACAGTGGGACAGAAATGTCATACATATGAACCCAAGTTAATAAGGGATCAGTCTTCCATGAAGTTATCACACACAGGGTCGTACTCGGCCAACTCTTGTCCAACGTTTTAACATATATTCTGCCTACTGTTCACTACTTCCAGTGGAACCTCTCTCTGGAAAGGTGGACAGCCGAGGACAACATGAAGTTATTGTCTCTCAGGGTGTAGCAACAACACCCAGTTCGGTCTTACAACAGCATCCTTGGTCAGACCCAAGGGCACAGCAAAGGTTGGAGAAAACTCCAAATGGCCCAAATGAGCACCAGCGGGGAAAACCCAAGGATGAGCGGAATTTAAGAACTCGCTAAGCAAGGCTGGATACGAAGCGGCAAAACAGCGTTGCCTTCTGTGGAATGCAGACAGGTCTGACATCCCTACAGGAGGGCAACAGAACATGCAGTGATGCATGCTGACAAATTCCATTGCACAGTTCAAATCATCCTGATTTTAAGCTAACTCACACAGGCATGCTTTTTTCAGAAAATTTCCCAGAAAACACACATCTCCACACCCAGGGAGAGACTTCTCCCAGCATTGGGCGGTGTGTGTGTGTGTGTGTGTGTGGAAGAGCTAAGCTCTCCTCTCCCACGGATCAGAAGGAATCTTATGTGCCCGGAGACACGACAACAGCCCAGCTCTCCCGAAATCTGGCCTCCTATTCCTCACCTCTTTCGCCTGCTCCCAAACCTCCTTCTCCATGGGGTTCGGCTCCATCGGAGGCAGTGTAAACTTGAAGTAGGGACGCAGGTTCTTGTACACGTAGATGTAGGGCCCGGAGGCCACCGCCACGGCGGGCATGCGTGGCTCGTGCTGCTCCATCAAGAAAGCGGCCACGCTAGCAGGCAAATCCGGCAGGGCATTTTCGCTTAGGAGCCCCATGCCCTGGTACACCTTCAGCTTCATCTCATGCCCCGTAGGGCCCAAATTGCCCACCACCAGCTGAGCAAGAAAAGAAATGGGGAAACAAAGCTAGGAGCTTCCTCCCGTGATGCGTAAGGATGCATAATCAAAGTCTTTTAGCACGCCAAGGTGCTAGGGTAGGCTACGCCAGTAAACCTAACAAAAAGTACACACACGAAACAATGAGGACTAGGAACATGCACTCAGTCTATACTGCAGCAACTGTATGTGTGCATTTATAGGCATGTGGTATGCATGGCCAGTTAGGCCAACAGGAGGGATGGTGGTAGGATGGAGAGTCACCGGACTGGGCATCGGTTTGCAGGTGTGATAGAAGAAATGCGAAGGGTGCCAGGTTTGTGAGTGTGACAGCAGCCACCCTTACCTTATAGTCTCCGTCTCCATGCAGGTCAGCCAGCGCTGGAAGGAAAAGCAGACCCATTCAGTGGGAGGGCCAAACGGGAGCTGGCGGGCAGAATTGCAGGAGGCTGGAGAGGCCTCGGCCTCCTTACCTATGGTTTTCAGAAGGCGATAGGAGGCGATTTCCTTCAAGGCCTTGCTCGCTTCCCCCTGCCTCACCTTGCCCTACAATTCGAGCATGGGACTCTGTGGGCGTGTGAGTACGTGCTTTTTGGGATGTGAAGCATTCCAAGCCCTGATCAGGTGTACCGATTACATTTCTAGGAATGCCAGCTCAAGGGAAACCCTTCAAAGAGCCAGCTTTGGAAGGCTGGTTTTGATATTATTATTTTTTTAAAGCTGTGATGGAAAACAACGCTTTTACCTCTTGTGAACACAGGGAGAAACAGAGATGTTTAAATATGTTGGCATTTTGGCCATGTCATCTCAATCACTATGACATCTCTTCCCACCAGTGCCCACCCCTCAGAAGAGGAGGGGAGGGGAGGGAGGGGAGGGGAGGGGAGTTTATTAGGAAGTCACTGAAAGAGTCCTGACTTACCAACACAAGAGGAAAATGTATACAGACTAGCCACCGGGTCGTAATGGGCATCCAGCCATTTGGAGTTGGCTTGAGAGCTGCCGAACATGGTGAGGGGTGGAGAAAAGGTACCTGAGACTTTGCAGGCAGATACATTCAGTTCAGAGTCAAATTCCCAAGAGGGCTTGTCCCCATGTAAGCCTTCTTTAATTAACAAGCCCTTGTTAAAATAACAGGCATCTATCCCATTGGGATGGCTGTAAAAGGGGACTGGATAAGGCTATGCACACTACTTGCTGGGGAACATGGGTGGGAGGATATTGTTGCGCTGCTGTCTGGCTTGTGGGTTTCCTGTGTGGCCAGCAGGTCACTGTGAACAGAACGGACTGGATGGACGCAGGGTCTGATCCTACACAGCTCTTAGGGACTTTTAGAGCTCAGTAAACAACTTTGAAAGTTGTTTGTTTATACAGTCATACATATTTTGCCTTTCTGTCAATGTATGCACAGTTGTTTACCATTTTGGGTGCAATTCTATGCCTGCTTAGATCGGGAAAAAAAAGACCTATAGCTCCCAGCATGCTTCAGTCAGCATGCAAATTGGAGGATTATGCGTGTCAGAGTCTTACCTGCACAGGTTCAACCCTTCTTCAAGGAATGGGCAACCCACAACTCTGCAGCTATCGTTGGGACTCTATGCCCATCAACCCCAGCCAGCACAGCCAAAAGCCAGGGATGATGAGGGCTGTAGTCCAACATCTCCAGGGCCACAGCTTCCCTAGCCCTGAATGAGGCTGCTACTTTTCCTCTCCACCCCTTTTCTCCTTTTGATATGGCCGGAGAACCTTACAGCTTTGGCAGAAGCGGGACAGGTGAACACAGAAAGCAGCACCAGTTGGATTTCCGCCTGTCACATGATACAACAGCTAGAAAGGCTTATAGGAGTCCCGCTGAGATAATTCGACACACAAGCGCGCGCACGTGCGCGCTCCCCCCCCACGCCTTCTAGGGACCCAGGAGTCCGAGCAATGAACCTTTAGACATAAGCCCCCCGCCCCGCCCCCTTGCAAAGGAAAGGAACCCAGGAATCCGAGCTCGTATCCAGACGCCTCCCTATAAGGAGGGACCCAGGAATCAGAAGGAGTTGGGGGTGGGGGGCGGAAATAACTGTCCTCCCCAAAAGATCCCAATTTCTCTTTAAAATGACAAGCGCTGTTCCTCCTCCCCTTTCCTATTACAATTACCCTTCGCCGGCGGTCCCGGAGGAAGACGAAGCCATCCCCGCAGCCGCCACGAACGCGGCTCGGACAAGCCGGAGAACCCGTTGCCATGGAGACCCCACGGCCGCCAATTGGTGCACCCGCAAAAGGAGTCCCCCTGCCTGGGCCGCGTGCCCGCAGACTCATGAAAGGTTAGACTCGCACACGCATAGCTACTCGCAGAGTCAGACTTTCCAGTGGGCCCGTTTCTTGCGGGTCTGAAGCAGGGGCGGTGCTGAGCTCCGGAAAGATCCGACAAAATAAACACTCAGGTTTGCATATGCAAATATGCGTATGTGCTTTAATGTCCGTAAAGGAGCCTGTCTCCTACAGACACCCCTGTGTGTAAAAAGGGATGCATGGACAGGGAAGGAGGGGATCTTATAGCAGGAAAAAGGCAGGCAGAGAAATCCAAGGGGGGCATCAGGAGATTAAGCCCATGCGGGCCAAAAGTTGGCTCAGAAGCGACCAAGATCCTTGAGGGCCCCTCGACCATTTTTCCAGCAAACCACTCTGCACAGCAAGATGGTGGGGAAAAGGGCTTCTGCTTTCTCCGCTATCCTTCCTTCCACTCCTGCAGGGACCAAGGCGGAGTTAGAGGGCACCCCCACTACACCTGATCCCCCAAATCCTCCCCGTAGGGCCACCTGGAGATTTGGGCCAGCCCCTCACACCACCTGTAGGATGAGAGTGTAGGAAGTTTGGCCTGAAAACTACAATGAACACCCATGGGATATATTGGGATTTTTGGACTGGGACGTGGCAGATCCAGGGAAGCCCCCCGTCTGCCTTTGGGCCAGTCACTGCCTCTCAGCCAGGCCCACCTTACAGGGATGTTGTGGGGATAAAAGGAGGAGGATGATGTCTGGGGTTCCTTGCAGGGAAAAAATAGGCCAGATATAAATGAATAAACGAGCATATTTTGGCAATGGCCAGACATCTCAGAAATGCGTTTGCAATAAATACATGTTTGGGCAACGATCTCCAAGCTCTGAGCAAGCCAAAATGAAGCGCTGGGCTGGTGACTCACCGCTGCAGAATCACAGGGCACATTATCCTGGAGATGCAAGTGGCCGTATGAGGGTGGGAGGCCCAGAGTTTTATGTGACAATGCTCCATCTTTTTACTTGCGTACAATGACCCACATGTGGGATTGTGGTTGACCTATCTTGCGCACCGCGAGCCTGAAAGCCACTTCAAAGCCTTTGCTCTGTTTGCATTTGGGGGTTGGCCAACTCATAAGGAGGGCTGCAGATCCCCAATCTGTGCCTTAACCAAATTATTGGCACTTGTTGTCCTGGGTCTGGCACCCTTGGGGTGCTTGCTTTAGCATTCCATATGAGATTGGCTGCATTACGACAACCCACATTTAAAGGCTCGGGGTGGGTTGCCACTGAAATTTGAGCTTTCATGTGTCCCAGCCACAGGGACATTAAGCACAAAAAACCTCAAACCAATGACAAAGCAAGAGGCCAGTAAAAACTGGTAATGGGAAAAAGCTCTAATGCACAAAAGACACTCTCTCTCTCTCCTGCCACCCCCAGCTTCCCCCGTTGCATAATGACCCACAGGTCAAAATTATCATTTTGGCCAATCTTACAAAATCCAGTGAGGAAATGACGGATTCCCTTCCCAATCACCCATCTAAGACTTTATTCATCCTGCCAAATTCCACATACCCAAGACCCTGAAAAATATTATGTGGAGGTGAGGGGAGACACGGACTCTTTTCTACCTGCCCAAATACCAGCGATAGCTAGGAACCAGTATTTATTATCTCCAAACATTCTTTAGTATGCTCGGCATTTGGGATGGAATTATCTGCATTTACCCACCCCTACAGACTGTTCCAAGTTGAAAAAGAAGAGCAGGGCATTGTTTTCACATCCAGCTGCTGGAATCCATGGGGGGATCACCAATTTTCCCAGCGACCATGTTCCACTCCTTGCCGAGAAAAGAATTGCGGAAAAGGATCCAGATGGTGCTGGATCTGTCCAAGTCCTTGGGAAGTGAGCCAGCAGACAGCAGGTTCATATTGAAGGTCCCTTGCAAACCAGTCCTGGGAAGGTGGGATTTAGAGTCTCCTTCCCGGCCTCCATCCTCAGCCAGGGCTTGATCACTCAATGAGTTTCTTAGCCTTGAAAAACCGCCTGAGGTAGAAAACCTGCCAAGTGGCCAAAGCCACGAGGCAAAGCATAGAGAAGATGCTGAAGTAGAAAACGCGGGTGCTGGTGGATTCTGCAAAGAGAAAGGAAAGCAAATGGCAGAGCAGGGTTGGCTTTCCCTTCTGAGCCTCGTTGTTAAGTTGGGCCCGAGGCCTGGGGGACCCTTTGCGCGCGGCAGTCCTCCAGACGTCTCCCTTCATCACCCAACCTCAGCCTTGCTATCATCCCACCACAGCTCTATCCCACCATTTTTCCTCTCGCGAGGAAGCCAAAGAGGCTTACCAGGCCGTCCTCCTCAGCATCTGCTCCTCACAACAACGCTGTCTACAGCTCAGGGGCTTCCTAGCTGAGTGGGGAAGAGCAGTTGGATTTCCCGAGTCCCACTGCCACCCGTGGGTGGACCATGAAATTTTCAGGTGCTCCCCAAAAAGCAGGGTGGGGGGGGGATCTATTTGAAGGTGGGGAAAGCCAAGCAGCAAAATCAAATCTCCAACCCAGTTACCGTTGGTGTCGCGCATTTCCTCCTCCCGCTGCTTCATGAAGGCGAAGTCTTTGACGATGAATTCGGAAAGGTCCTGCAGCCGCCGCAGATCTACCTCCAAGGGCTTGAGTTTCTCTGCCTTCGCGATCTGCGGGAAAAGGTGGGGATGGGGTGAGTGGCAAACCGGCACGAAGCCCCTCAGAGGGCCGGGCCCCTGGCATCATCCTGTATCAAGGCATCTCTCACCTAGCCCAAAGAGGCAGCCGTTTCTGGGGAGATTCAGGGCCCCAAACCACCGGACACAAATCTCTATAAAATACCTGCATGTGCCAATTTATATCTATATAGGATCGTTCAGAAATCGGATTTCTTTGCATTGCACCAGAGGCAAAGACAGCTCATTAACTTCTCATCAGATCATGTCAAGATAAAAACATTTTTCAGTTCCTCTGCAAACTGGCTTGGATCAAACAAAATGAAAGGGGGGGGGGAGGTTTTTCTAAGCTTTATTGCCATGCAGGGAAGGTTGGTTTTTGGGGGGTGGGCTGGGGGCTGGGAAGAGTGGTACAGTATGTGAGGAGGGGGAGTTAATTCTTTCCCTCCCAGCTGCAATTCCCCATGAATATTTTCCCCTACGTGGCGATCAAGCCAAGAAAAAAACCCTTTCTCATGACACCAATGGACTTTCAGGGCTTTGTGGAATAAGCCTAAAGCCCTGGAAAATAGGTTCGGGGCCCTGGGAAATAGGTTTGGGGACAGGCCTAGTAACCCCTGTGCTGAGGAAGGTGAAACCTTGAACTGTTGATATGCCAACTCTGAAGAGCTAACCACTTTCGGAGTGCAATGCTAAAAAAGTGACATGATCATTACTCGTCGTAAGGATGAACCACAGATATACCTGCATTCCCTTCCATGGGGCACCCCAAATATATTCAGCATTGTACTTACGCTCTCGTAATTCCGTGCTTCCACCCCATGTTTGATATTGAGGGTGACTAGTTGGTCGGGGACACGGAAATGCCCTGCAGAAGCAGATACAAAACTTATGTTAACACGATCAGTGACAGGTGAAAGGTACTACAGAGTGAAAGGTACTACAGTATCAGTGAAAGGTACTACAGAGCCAGGTATATGCAGGTAGAGAGGATTAGGCCAGAGTTTAAATAGTGATGACGAAGATGATGATGTAATACTTTGTGGAACAATGCTTGGAACCAGGTTTCTGCATTTCAGCCTAAAGAGGCTGCAATAGGAGGAAATGCGGTGTAAGAAAACCCTATGCCAGGTCACACTTCTGAAATGAAGGAGTGCCCCAAACTCTGGCCACACACCTGCCTTGAGCCCAGCAACTTTCTCTTTAGAGAACAGAAGCAAGCAAACACCTCCAGCGGAATGAGCTCCTCCGGGTCATAGAGAGATTCTGGGTGCCAAGGGGAAGCCATGGGAAATAACTAACAGGAGCGGAGTATTTTCTACTAGATCATTACAGAACAACAATTACGGGAAGGAGCAGGAATTATTGGGTGAAGGACTTGACGTGAACCAGTTCCTCTGCCAATTTAGGGTCAGTTTTATAACATGCAACCTGAAAGAATGAGTGCTCCTGAACATGCTAAGCGTGCATCCTGTACTCGAATTAGGTAAAGCATCAAGATCACAAACGGAAGGTTTGAGGGCGGGCAGGCAGGACAGGAATGCTAGCTAGGCCTCGGTCCCTGTACTTCTTTCCTGCCTGCAGTTTGATAGACGGAGGCCCGGGAGCAACATTAGGGGAACACCTAGAAAGGGGCCAAGAGTACAGCAGAAGCAGGCTGCGTGCCTGGGCGTACAGGGTCGGCCGAGGGGGACAGGGTACCTGGCTGCCCGCGACTCTCGAAGCAGATCTCGTAGATCTCGTAGTCATCCGTCGTAAAGGCGAATTTCCCTTTCTTGGCGTCGTCCCTGGAGTACAGGAGGTGTCCGGAGGAGTCCGTGACCTGCGGGGAGAGGGAAGGGCCCGCGGGCTGCAGACGGCGCGGCAGCCGCAGCGCCCCTGCGCGCGTGCAAAGGGCCGAGCGGGGCGCGGCGCGGCGCGGCGGCGCGGCTCACCCGCAGGTCGGTGCGGACGCCCGGCGCGGCGGCCTGCGAGACCTCGTACTCGCCCGTGACCATCACGTCGCGGTGCAGCTCCTCCTTCAGGCACTTGCGCGTCCGCGGCGGCAGCTGGAAGGACAGAGCCCGGCAGCCCGCCGCGCACAGCGCCAGCGCCAGCCCGCCCAGCAGCGCGCCCGCCCGCATGGCCGCCCGCGCCCGCGCCCGCGCCCCGCCTCGCCCCGGGTCGGCCCTGCACACGCGACGCCGCCCGCGAGCAGCCGGGGGCCTGCGCGCGCCGCCGCGCCCCTTCCGACGTGGCGCTCGCTGCCGCGCTGACCCGGGCGGGGGCGGGGCCAGCGGGGAGGCAGCCACGCCCCGGCGGGCCCGGGAAGGGGCGCATGGGGGGCTGGCGCGACCCCCGGGAAGGGGCGGGGGCGCCGTGGCAAAGCACGGTGCGCCCCAGACGCCGTTCAGGCTGCGGCGAGCGGCACCTGCCAGCGCGCTCCGAGCGGCCCAGGAGCGGCCGAGCAGGGGGCGCTGGAAGGCGGGAGCCGCTCGGGCCTTCTTGGGGGGCTTGGGGGGCTGCTGCGGGGAAAGGCTGGCCCGCGTCTCGCTCCAGCTGCCGGCTCGCTAGCAGCCATGTAGCAGGAATGCACCCCTCGCCGTGTCCCACCCCGTAACCCCAGCGCTGCGGAAACCCCTGGAAGCAACGGGCCGAGATCCACCCGAGATTCAGCCCCCCGGGCCCCCATCTTTGACCCCCTCTCTGCCTGCAAGAGGCTCACCCCATCCCTGGGACGCCTCCTTGTGCTTGCCCACCTGTCGAACGGCACGAAGTGAGGAGAAGTGCAGGCCATTTTAGAAAAGCTAAGTTTTATTGATCTCCTAGTGTGGGAGGAAGGCAGGTGGGCCTTGCTCACGTGTGGGGCCGATTTCTGGCAGGGGGGAGCAGGGTGAGCAAAGAACCCCATGTGCTCGACCGACGCCTGCTCAGCTCTTCCAGAAGTGAGCGTCGGCCCGTGCCAGTTCCAGCAGGTGCTGCTCCAGCGCTTCGGCGTCTTCGGGGAAGCGGTCCCGGAAAGACCGGATCAGGCCGGCTGCGCTGCCGTCATATTGCACTAGTACGACATCGTCTCCTGGAGGTGGGGCAAGGGGCAAGGGGAGAGCGAGTTTTGAAGGGGCTCTTCCGTGGACTCGTCCCAAATCCAGTTTCCTTTGAAATACTAAGAGCTTATATTCTTCTTGGCACCAGGTCAAAACCTTTTTATTTAAACGGCATTTCAAAATCAACAGCTTTTAATGTTCAGTCACTCTTGCTTTATTTTGTGATGTTTATTGTTTTATACATTATTACTGTTCTAATTTGTGTATTTGAAGTTGTCCCTGTTTTAAATTGTTTTTAAAGCACTGTAAGTCGTCCTGAGATGTTTTTATACTAGGATGCCATATAATAGCTTTTAATCAATCAATCAATCAATCAATCAATCATGCTGTGTCTTTCTTGTCAAGACACATTGTTTGTACTTGGGCTGCTAATGTTTGTAAACCACCCAGAGAGCCTTTGGGGCTATTGGGGCAGCACAGAAATACATAAATATATAATTGGCAAATTACCAAAATACTGAACATTTAAGTCTGGCATTTTGCGTTTCTGAGCAGTGCCAGCTAAGTGCCAACGCATTTATTTAAAGATTCCTATCCTGCCTTTTTTCGCACAGCAAACTCAAAGTGGCTTAGCCATTCTCCTCCTCCTGTCTATCATGTCCCCACAACAACCACCCTGTGAGGTAGGCTGGGCTGAGAGTTGGACTGGTGCGAAGTCACCCTGTCGGGCTGAGAGAGGACCAGAATCCGGCTCTCCCGAGTCCCGGTCCCACACTCTTGAGCACTGCCTCTAACTAGCGAGTCCAACTGAAGGACTGAAACTGTGAGCTCCACTGGGGTCCTGTGTTCTTACCTTCCAGGCGGGTGTTTGCTTGCACAAACATCTTGCGTGCTTCCTTGTGCAGCAACACGGTGTGCCGCAGGCTGAGGAAGCGTTCGGGCTCTTTGTCCGTCACTGCGGAGTACGCGTTGTACAGGGCATGCCCGCCAGCCACATCCGCTGTGGATTTGAGCACCTTAACAAAGGATAAACTCCCGCTCAGGTGGAGCCAAGCCAGGCTGCTCCACCCCAGACCCTTCCCCGCGATCGGGCTCTGCTAACCCACACCCTCCTCTTCTCTCTGAACAATGCAGCAACTCCCCGCCGTACGAATACGCAGCTTATGACTCTCCTTCGCACGTGTCTCTATTTTAAGCTCTCCCCCCTTCCTCTTGGGGGCTTCCAGAGGTTTTGCTACGTGCCTGGATTTTTCTGGGCCATGCTGAGCAGCACTGGCCACCTGTAGGGCTGCAAGATTTAAACAGATCCGCCGACTAGAGAACAGAAAAAATGGGAATGTGCAGTTCAGCCTGCTTCATGAAGTTCAGTATTTTCAGACTGCCTTGCTTCTGAAATGTTACTGTGCTGGAGAAAGGAAGACATCTGAACACCGCCTTGGCCCAATGAATGGCTTTCCTTCCTGATCGTGGGTGGGGGCTTTTGTTGAAAGAGGGAAGGACAGAAGGACACCCGTCCCTTCCTCGCCTGCCCTTACCTGCAGCTTGCGAAGGAAGCGTTCCAGAGCAGGCTTCCCCACCGTGGCGATCTTGCTGCGGTCCAGCGACACGACGGCGTTGGGTTTGCCATCGGCTCCCGTGGTGTGGCGCAGGGACACCAGCCCCCCGCCCGCTTCCAGGAGAACTCGCAAAATGACAAAGCGGGCCTGCATGTGAGCCTGACGTGGGAAGACGGAAGGGCAGGAGATGATGCAAGGTGGTTGCTGCTGCTTGGCCACATGAGGACTAGAACCCTGCCAAGGCCAGCTCTCTGGTTCCCTTAGGAGTGACTGAGGTTAGTCCGCCAACAGGCCATTGCAGAGTCAAGCCCAAAGCCTCCCTCATCAGAGCCGGGGCCTTACCCGCACCCACATCGAGCAATATGGGAAGAATAAAAGTCCACCATGCTTTTGGGGGAAACTCCTCTAGATCTGCGCTGGCCTCTCACCTGCCTCCATGATGCAGATTCTGGGGTGTAGAATTCCAGGGCAAGCAGCCCGGCCCGCACCATGTTCAGCCAGTTAATATAAATCACATCCTCCGCATCATCTCCTTTTAATTCAAAGATCCTGTTGAGAAGGGAAGGAAAAAGACCAGAGCGGCCATGAACGCACCGAAAAACAATTGAGGGTGCAACTGGATGCATGCAGAAGCACAAAGGGTTCGACACTCCCAGCCTGGGGGTTCAAGGAATGCTGTGAGTGCATTACTCCCATTTTACAGATGGGGAAAACTGAGGCTGGAAGAAGGGCGAGTGACTTCCCATGAAGCAGTGAGCCTGCAGCCAAACCTGACTTGGAAGTGGGATTTTTCTTTTTTTAAATTTGACTTCCTTAACATAAAACAAGTAGATAAGAAATATGAAACAAAGCAAACTAATACAGGCAAAGCAAACTACAATGAACAAAGCTGAATTCTTAACAAATACAACCTATACATTCAAACCCCCACATTTATCTAGCCCCTGAACTGTGTTGATGCTCAAGAAGGCATCCTGAGACGCTAGTGGCAGAAGGGGAAGAAAAGCTTTTAATGAATAAATAAATAAGAATCGGCAACAACGATGCTCAAATGATGTGGCCGTTGTTACCCTTCAGGAAACTTACGCAGGTTCCCCTCCACCATTTTAAGCAATTCTAGCGATGTGATGGATTAGATCCTGCAAACTTTTTTCAATTTGTTCACAATGTGCACATACCTGCACTTTGGCTAATGGGCGTTAGAATGAGAGGAATTAAATTCTTCCGTATCCCGAAAGACATTTGATTCCATCAGTGAGCAGACTGAAAGATGCCTGCCCATCGCATAACTCAGACTCCACAAAATCTGCACACCCTTGTATAACTCAGACACTCACTCCAGCACCTCCTTGTTCAGACAGAGGTAAAGACCCACACACTCCGCACGACACTCCTCGTAACTCGATGCGACGCTTGAGAACTTGCTGTCCCAGGTTTCCCCGCCTCGGTACCAGCTCCGAATCTGCAGGGGACAGAAATGTATCCTGGGTCTGACAAGGTCCCATTGGTCAGGTATGGAAAGAGGCCAGTAAGTGAGGCAGTGTGTCGCAGTGGTTAGAGCATTAGCCCAGACCTTGGGAAATCGGAGTTTGAGCCCCACTCAGCTAAGCCATTCTCTAGCTGACTTTGGTCCAATTAATGGACCAAATTAAGCCTCAGCCTCTTTTACTTTACAGGATCCTGGTGAGGATAAAATGGAGGAAGATGATAAGCCACCATGAGTTCCATGTAAGGAAAAATGACAGGATATAAATATTGCAATTTTGAGAGAAAAGAAACTCATAGGAATTCTACACTTTTAAAGTGTTTTCAGACCCCGTTGCATCATAAGAACTAGAAACTTGGTCTCCTCCTTTAAAAGAGAAATAATTCTCAAGGTGCTTCCAAATGGGCAGCTCCTGGTGCTATTAAGGAAAAAACGTCACCGAGCTTTCCCCTCCTGGGGGAAAAAGGGGAGCAGCAATCATCCGTGGCGGATAGAAATGGAAAACTTTTCCATCCAGTTCTGTGACGCAGGCAGGCAAAGGGCTTGTCTGGAAGCGGCTTGCGTTTGCTGAATGCTAGATCTGAGACCAGATTCTCTGCTTGAGTGATACAACATCAGAAGTGTAGACAAACTGGACTTTGTCATTAAGGAGAAAGAAGATACTGATTTCTATCAAACTTGGGACTCTTTTTATCATTGGTTAGATTTAATGTGTTAGATTTAATGTGGTTAGATTTAACATTAGATTTAATGCGTTTCTAAGCCATCACAAATGGAAAAAAATGTGGGGGCTGACCCGACAGGTCCGATGTTTCTGATGATTGATGTTTTTAGTTTCTCTTTGTTGTAGGGTTATAACTTTGAATAAAACTTATTATAAAAAAAAAAAAGACGTGTAGACAAACTGCTAATATGGTTGTGCCGGCATGAGAGAAGAGAATGTTGTCTGGTAGAGAGAGAGAAAGACGTCCCGGAGGTTTCTAAGGATTCACCAAACAACCACAACCCCGGAGCCAGTCCTCACCTGCTCTCCCGTCTCTGGGTTGATTACTGCCTCCCGGTCGAAGTTGAATGCTCCCGAATCATCCTGCCATAGAAAAGTGACGGAAAGAGAACTTCATAACCTCGAATCAAAGAATTGTGCTCCCCGCACGGCCGACTTCCTTGGCAGACTGAGTCACGACCTTTCAGAGCGCTTGGTTATCACAAGACAATTTAGAAAGGGTTAGGGATGTACACACACACGCGCACACACAAAATGGCCATGCCAGTCTTGGTATGACATTGCAGATGGACTGTTGATTTGGGATGATCCGGGAGACGTGCCAAGGAATACAGGCACGGATTGCATTTGAAGTGAATCGGATGAGATACTCAATGTACAACCTGAAACGGTCCATCATTAGAGTATTTCTAAATCTCTGTATGGAAATACAATTCAGAAAATGTGGTGGACTGGCCCCAGAAGTTTTGGGCAGCCTAGATCAGAAGAGGCAAAAAGGTTTGCCAAAGCACAGCCGTTTGTGGCCGTTGCACAAACCTGGCATATTCCTGCTCTTAAGCAAACAAAGTGAGCAAGCCAAAAGCTCCTGTCCTGCTCAGGAGCCTCACCTGGACAAAAAGCTTTCCGCTGCCGTGACCCAGGAGTTCATGGAGGCCGACCTGAACCTCGAAGGAGGGGCCTTTCCACTTGATATAAAGATCCTGTAAGAGGTAAAAAGCACACAATACGCTTGTATTCATATAGCAAACGCAGGAACCATTTATCCCCCAAAATGTTGTATTCTGACGCAGGAACGCTTCTGCATCAAGGAATCTGGTGCCAAGGTCTCCCTGCCTGGAGGTCTAACACTTGTGCTATCCAGAGTAGTGTTAATTTAGAAATTAGATTTTTTTTATTCAACCCCCTGCCCTGCCCAGATGTATCTTGTTAGATTTACAAAACTCAAAACAGAAAAGCACCAGTGAAGTTATCCAAGGAGCAGGATAAAAGCAACAGCAGAAGCCCATAGTTAAACCCATGAGTGGTTACATTTATCTGTTTCATTATCTAGTATCGAGATTTTGGAGTAAGCAACCATAAAGAGACAGAACAGATGCAAACAAACAAAAATTAAAATACAAGTAACATAGTTAGGAACAAAAGCGAGAAAACCGTGGCTTTTGCTAGCTCTGGAAAGGGCTTTGTGGAATGGAGTTACTTTGTCCTCTTCCGCGAGGAATGTCAGCTTCTCCTTCTGCGTGGAATAGGCCACGGCCAGGACGTTTCCCAGCGAGACGTTCTTGAAGCCGTCGGACTGGCGGATGTCGTCATCTGGAAGGGGAAGAGGCAGACAAAGACCTGTGGACTGGATTCTGTGGGGTCCCCCCCAGGATGAGGCAGGTATTCACCCGGCTGTCACCCCGCGGCCTCTCGACGAATCAGCCACAGATAGCTGCGGATCTCCGCACAGCCATTTTTTAAACTCAAACAAACGAGAGCTTTCTGCAAAAGATGCTCCAGTGTTGCGTAAATCGAACGGAGTGGCTCAGAGCGCAAGGCTGGGACTCGGGAGAGCTGGGTTCGAGTCCCCGCTCAGTCCTGGAGCTCCCTGGGCGATTTCGGGCCACTTGCTGCCTCACACCCAGCCTACCTCACAGGGTTGTTGTGAGGGTAACGTGGAGGAGAATTAAGCCGCCTTGAGTTCCTTGGAAGGAAAAAAAAGGCGAGATATGGTTTTGAGAAGCCATCCGTGCCTGAACGAGGCACCACAGGGAAACCAGCCAGCTGCCATGAGAATTCCTGTGGCCCTTCATTCCCCAGCAACAAGAGAGCACTCTGTACATGCTCAGAGGCGTTGTTTGTAAGCACCCTACATACCCCAGAGCTTGCCATTCCAACCAACTGGCGGGTGGCCAACGCAGGCTAGGAATGAAAGGGGCGATAGTCCAACAGAACTGGAGGGCTCCAGGACGGCTTGCTAAGTTTCCAGCAGAAGCTTAAACAAACACTCCAGGTTCCAGAAGTTTGCTATCTCTAAAGCTACTTCTTTCCCTGCCTTAAAAAAAAAGGGGGGGGGCCAACAACGGGCAGTCCCTGATTCAAAGGTGGCATTGTGCTAAAACAAGAGCTGTGACTTGCCAGAAGACCCTTTGAGAAAGGGGGCGCCTGGCCAAGGGAGAGGCGAACCCAGGCCTTACAATTCGGGATGTTGATGCCGGCGGGAATGCCGCTCCCGGCGAAGGTCAGCACGTCGAGCGAGGTGAAGTCGGGCTTGAGGAACGTGTCCTTCTCGAAGGCACGTGGCCAAGGAAGCTCCTCCAGCAGCCGTTCCGCGGCAGCCACCAGCCGAGCGAACTTGGCACTCATGGCTTTGTTCACAACGGCCACGAACCCTGAAAAAGCGAGACGCGTCACGCAGAACAAGCCAGGGAACCAACGGTGCCGGCACAAACATTTCCCGTTCCCTCCATCCCACTTGACGGTCTTACTTTCTCATAGCCTGAGCCTATGAAATCGTATTTGGGACAAACTCACATCAAGGATTCGGGATTGGGTTTAAAATGCATCCCTAGACGGGGCAGCATTTCTCGTCTGGGGAAAGCCAAGAATCTCGCTTTGCTTGAAGATGTGTTTGACCTTCCCTTCCCCGCGAAGGTCAGGGGCAGCCCAGATCTAAACTTCGTCATAGCAAAGACAGAACAGTACCTTCAAATTCCCCCCGGGAACCGTAGGGATCTCGGTAGCTCTCAATGAAACCAATGTAGCTGTGAACATTAAAAGCAGAGTTTTCAGTGTGGCTAATCATCATTTTGGCTCCACACACATGCAAAACGCAGGATAAAAATAATGTCTCTGTAACTGATGGACACCCACGTGGAGGGCTTTGCATAGGGAGTGGGCAAATGACCGGAGGGGAGGCTCTTCATGGTTCCTAGTGCTCATGACCACATGCCACCTCCAGTATCAGAGGCAGAGTGCTGTTGGACACAAGGTGCTGGGGAACATGGGCAGCAGGATGCACTTCCCATGGCAGAGCCCTGTGCAGATAGAACGCTGGACTCAACCGATTCTTGGTCTGATGTGGCAGGGTTGCTCTGAGGTTTCAGGACCTCCCCAGTCCTCTGCCTCCAACCACGCATGGCTGCAGAAGCCTCTCAAAGCATCCTGCCAAGGCGCGTTAACGAAGCCATGGATTGGTGCAGCCCACCTCTCCACGATGGGCCCCTTGTCGCGGATCCAGCAGCGGGAGCCCTCCTTGTGGGCCGCGATGGACCCCTGCACGAAACTGTTGACGTAGTGGGCCAGCATTTCTGCCTGGATGGGGTTGGCGGCGTGTTGCTGGCAGGGGAAGACAGAGAGTGCAGAATCAGGCCGTGCGCTCTGAAACGGTCCTGGCCAGCCCCCCGTTCTGGCCCCTGCACCACGAAGCCATTTTGCAAGGAAAGCAGCAAGAAAGCAAAGAACGGAAGCATTCCAAAGCCTGGCCCCATCGCCTAAGAGCGAGACTATGCCTCTAGCCCTCAGGGCCAAGGAGAAGAGCTTGGAAGAGCAGAGACTCAGTCCTGCTGAAGTCTCAGGGCCGGATCGGACTACAAAAGCGGGCTTGAAGCCTTTTCCAGTCTGAGGGCCAAAGCCTCATCCTGACAAGCAACTAGCAGCTGTATCTTGGCTGCAGCCAGGGCCAAATATCCACCCCCCAGCCCGCCATTTGAACTGAAATCTCATTCAGTCTTCTGAGAGCATTACAAGCTTTAAAATGGGGGGAACTGAGTCAGGAAAGTACCAAATTACTCCTGGTGGGGGGAGAGGGGCAGAGAAAGAGATGGGGGGCAGGTGTCAAGGGGAACCACAGAGGGCCCCGGGCCTTGCACCCCCATGTTCAGAGAGGTGCAGTTACCAGCAAAACCCCACTCCCAGGTTACTTCTCGGAATTAATCCATGCTGGGGAATCTATTCCTGCCTCCGCCGGCCACCTCCAGCAGGGATAAAGGAACGGCAGGACCCAAGAGATCGCAGCCAACAGGGGAAGGGAGTTCGAAACACACACACACACACGCCCTGGCTCACCTGGGCTTTCTGCAAGTTCTCCACGACTCGCTGAAGGAGCGGGGAATAATCGCCGAGCGTCACCGTGAAGACGCTGCTGCCAAAGGGGAAGCATTTCACCTTGGAAGTCATCTCGGTGTCCAGTTGGGAATCTGGGCAAAAAAGGAGGCAGATGTGAAAACTGCAAACTGTGAAAATAAGATACAGGCCTCAGCAGCATTTCTACTGAACTGCATTCCAGAGAAAAATTGAAAATAAAAAAAGAAACAACAGGTAATGAAGGGTATGTGGAGACTGGGTGAACGACTCTGGGTGACGGCTGGAGGCATCTTAGCTTAATGTCTCATTTCTTGCCTCTCTTCCCTCCTGTATCAAAAGGGAAAATGGGACCATTCCACCAGCCCTTCTGAAAGGCTGCGTTTTCCTCTTCCCTCCTCATTTGTTTTTCCTTGCGTGCTTGCGTGTCTTCCTAAATTGTAAGCTGGCAAGCAGGGACTTGTCTTATGTTACTAAATGTGTAAGTCCCTTTTCAAAGCTCTTTTGGCTGAGCAGCAGCAGAAAAATATTTCAAGGTGCTGCATGTGAAGGCAGGTGTGGGGGCATTTACAGGTGAGTTCTAGTCCAGGTAATGACCCAAGCAAACTCACTTAAATTCACTGGTCTGTAAAAATAATCTACAAATGGATAAATTTATGGATATCTGGGCTACCTTTCCTGGAGTATATACATGACTATCCCGAAGAATCATGGTATATTTTACTATACATAAAATATTGGGGTACATATATAAATTCACTGGAATACAGTCACTCAATTTCATTTCAGAAAACTGCAGCACTCTTTAATTTCTCTGTTTTTATATTTGTTTTGGTTTCTGAAACCCACAATAAAAAAATAAATCAACCTTTGATCATTCCTTTCCACAACCTGGTTGCCTAGAACAGCTCTTAAGTCACCAGGGGTGACTAAGCAGCTGGTTGTTATAAGTCTGAACCAACTTGAAGGACCTGTAAATTTTTTTAATATATAGAGATGCCATCAAAACATAAGTTAGTCATGTCACGAAAATAACAACATAGTATTAGAACATAGAAACACAGAAACAGAGCGAGTCAGAAGGGGCCTCCTGGGCCATCTAGTCTGACCTCCGGCACCAGCCGGCTCCGCTCATGACATGCCCACCATGTGCATGTCCAGCCTATCTATAGAAACATACTTTAAATATGGCTTAAGTTCTTACCGTCTGCTAGCACCGAAGCCAGGCGCACCTCGTAGCTCACTTTGCCGTTGACCTCCGTCTTGAAAAGCCTCGTGTTGTAGGCGCTGATGTTCTGGAGAATGATTTAAGGAAAGGGGTTGGAGTCAAGGACCAGAGCACGGTTGTGGAGACCAGGGACCACCGCTCCGGCTGGGAATGGCTCGCCAGGTCCCAGGGAGAAGAGGGTCCAGGCAATTACCTGCTTCTTGTTACATTAGAGCCGCAGAACTCCCACCGTACCGGGGCTCTGTGTTCTCCCACGCTGCCTCAAGGCACCCCCCAGAGATTCCCCCCACATCCTGTTCCTTGAAACCCAGCAGCCCCCTGCTAAGCTCCTTGAAGTGCCCTGTCCACATGGTACAGGCCAACCCAGAGTGGCAGGAGAGTTCTTGCTTCACCTGGGAGTCAAGGAAGTCCTGAGCTTGCTTCGCATCTTCCATGCCACAATTGGCGGAGAAATAGGTGGAGATGCCCTGGGGGAGAACAGAAAACAGGGTCAGAGGCTGCCCTTTAGAACCGGGTTCCATTTGCACGGGGTGGGGGGGCTACTGGGGGGACATACCTCACCCCTGAGCCCCAGGTGCCGTTGCAAGGGCTCCAGGGAGAACATGAGCTCCCCGCAGCGGTCCCACAGCTCCTGCATCTTGTCCGGGTGCTCTGCGAAGGCCTGGCTCGCCCACACCAGCTGCTTCAGCTTCTCCTGGGGGCAAGAGGGGCGATCAGCAGCGGGAGGGGAATCAGGCGGAGCCCCGGCCCACCTGTGGCAGAGGCTCCACCCCGTCTCCCAGTGCCTCAGCCAACGAGGATCAAGGAAGGCCCCGATTGGCTGAAGGCCTTCCACACCTGCGAGCATCCCCTTGCAGGACACGTGCTGGAGGTCCTCCTCCACTACTCACCTTCGGAAGGTTGGGCACGAACTTGGTGTCACCAAAGGACTTGTAGTTGCCCATGTTGGCATAGATGGCCGCGGCGTAGACCAGGAATGCCTGCAAGAGATAGCGATCTTGAGACAGGTGCATGCAGGTGGCGGTGGCAGCCGAGGCCCTCTTCCTGCCCTGTGAATTGCGTCTTTATCCCAGGTGCAAGAGGGAGCTTCCTCAAACATGGACCCAGTCAGGCCCCCGGGGGCTTCCCGGTACCTGATACTCTTCGTCCGACAGCCCGATGGCGCGAGCCCGCTCCCCTAATGGGGATGGGTCCTGGGCACGGAAGAGCCTGGAGATGAGGGTGTAGATGGCAGGTGCTTCCGGTGAGGTTTGCAGCAGGACCACGAGGCCGCCATACCAGCAGGCCCGCGAGAGGTAGTGAGCATAGCGTTTCTCTTCCGGTGACAGCAGCCGGAAGGCTTCCGCGCAGTCCAGCGTCGCGATGCCGACGTCGTTGGGCAGAACATACTCGGAATCCGCCATCCTGCCAAACTGGAGCTGGAAAAAAGAAGCGGGGGGATTCCTGGGCAAAGCCACTTGGGCCTCCTGGGATTCAGAGGCCTCCAAATGAGAAAATGCTATCCAAGTTTGGCTCTGAAGACCCTGCACTTTAATCCAAAGAAGCTTGTCCAGAGCCAAGGACATGTTATCTATGCCTGTATTCCTGATAAGGGAAGAAGGTCCTCCCTGGATTGCTCCACTAGCAGCAGATGAATCAAGCCATGTGAACTGGCATGTTCTCTCGTCTATGACAACCCAGGATTTCAGAAGAAAAGAAAACTTAGCTGGTTTTTATGTGCAATTGGGTCGCGATAAGCCATGCCCTTAGCTGCAATTAAAACCAGGTTTCCAAGGAAAAGCAAAGAGGAAAGCTTCAGGATGCAGGTGGGGTGTAGTACAAATCCACTCATGGAAGCCGGGATACAGCAAGAGGACCGGGTAAAAATGCTCTTCTTAAACATACCCTCAAATCCAACTCAACCCAGGGGCTACCTAGAAAAAGCAAGCGGAAGACAAATCCAGGAAAACCGCTACTTGTTCACCAGCCAGCAGCCTCATCTGGCTTCCTATAAAATGTTTCAGTTTTCTTATATCAAATTTAAAATTGTTTGTTTTTGTTCTGTTGCACATGTAAGTATTATGCAGCCTTGCCTAGTTTATATCTAGCAAGCTTGTTATTTAAGCTTTTACCTTTTTTAAGAAATATTTTAATTGCTAAATTATTAATTTTGTTATTTATTATTATATTTATATATTTTAATTCTTAGACTTTGAGATGGGCCAGTTTTAAATTGCGTATTGTTTTTTAAATTGCATTTTCATGTGAGCTGCCCCGAGGCTTGTTTGCAAGGGGGCAGCATACAAATATGTTAATAAATAAATAATAAATAAAGCTTGTCTGATCAGTTTTCTCTTGGTCCTTTGAGTCGTGCTCACCAGATGTTCTTTTGGACTTTGACTCTCCAAATAGCCCATTGCTGCCTGGGGCTGATAGGAACTGAAGTCCAAAACATCTGGAAGGAAAAAGCAGTACCAAACTGCCAGATCCAGCAAACAGGTGCGAAAAAGACGGTGCTGAGAATTAAAAAACTGACCCCCCCCCCCAACACACACACGCAAACACTAAAAATGAAAACTTAGCAGGTTTCAGAAAAGTCTCTTTTTGGTTATCTAACATTTTAGCAGCCCCGTTTGGGCTGGAAGGAATCTTTTTTTTTGCAGCTAAAACACTGCAAGTCAGGAACCTGCACTGAACTTAAGCCAAGAATTTAAGAATAGATCCCGACCTGCCTGTTACCCATTGCTGGATGATGGGACTTAGAGTTTCAGTCTGACCACCAGCTCTGCTCAAACACCTTTCAGCAAATCTTGTCACGAGTTCTGCAGATCCTGGCCTGTGTGTCCTTCCACTGAAATCTGGACAGGGGAGACACAGACGGGCACCCTCCACCTACAATCCGCCCCATCTTCCACAGCACACACACCACCTGGGAGAAAGTGCAGCCCACCTGCCCTGGGCACACACACCATCAGTTGCAAGCCCACCTGGATACCACCGCTTGCACTTCCTCACCTGCTCCTCGCTCAGGCGACATGCAGCTTCCTGCCACGCCCCCTTCCTCTCCCCATTCATGACTTCACGCGGGAGGACACGCCCCCTGCAGCTCCAGCTGGGGAATGCTGGGAGTTGTAGGACTCCGGCTAAGCATGCACGGGAGATAAGACTGTTGGGAGAGTCTTGCAGATCAGAGCGCGGGTGCAAATGCCCCACACAGTGGCCCACAGCTGACCAGGGGCAACCCACGCGCGGCAGCAAACCCCCCCGCCCATGTTCCCCAGCCACTGGTCTAGGATGACACCGTAAGTCATTTGGCAAGGGCTATTTTTGAAAAGCAAAGTGCTGTTATCATCACAACTTCGGGAAAGATGAAACAGTTGCAATGGGAGCGAAAGTCCCAAGACTTCGGCGAGTCTGACCGTGATGTAAACATGCCAAGAGGTGGCTACAAATGATCTCGAGTTATGGCCAAAAAAACCCCACCCTATTTATTTATTTAACAAATTTATATGCCGCCCCCTTGCAAACAAGCCTCGGGGCGGCTAACAACATATTAAAAAAAATACAATATAAAACAATACACAATCTTAAACTGGCCCATCTCATAGTCTAAAGAATGGAGTGAATAGAAACAGGAGTGGGGAGCCTACAGTCTGTAAAATGTTGTGGATTACAGCACCCATCAGCCCCAGCTAGCATGCCTGAGACAAGCAGCAGTGCAGCAGTAGCTACAGGGCAAAGAAAGAGATGTTTGGGGCTTCCGCACCCAATATTTTGACCACCCTGCCAGGGACTCCTGGAAGCGAAAGCAGGAGGTTGCCTTCCGCCCATCTTGCATCCAGAGGCTTAAACTTTCCCATCCTGGCCCTAAAACAACCCTGCAGCCTCCGTGTCCATCCCAAGATGCAGAGGAACAAGCCCACGAGTGCAAGGCATTGACTAGGTGGCCAAGAGTTCAACAGGAGCACGGACAAACAGGTTACGGACCCTCGAACAGGCTTGCGAACAGAAACAAAAGCATTTCCCAGGTGGGCTCCTGAAGGCCGGAGAGCACCTAGAAAGCAATCAGCAGAGTCCCACGTCTCTTCTTCTAACCCTGCACAAAATGTCCAGCCAGTGCCTGCCACTTTCTGGGGTGTAAGAGACTAGGTCCCTGCCCCAAACAGCTTACAGTGTAACCTATAACCCACTTCAGAAGGTTTAGACGACAATTCCCAGGATTCCTGCCTGCTGGCCCTGCAGTATGAGGCTTATGGGAGCTGTAGTTCAAATCCTCTGGAGGGCACAAGGTTGGGGAGGGCTGGGTTAATGTTTGGGAGAGGTTGAAGGCAGGACCGGCTATCTACTTTTGGGAGCCACCCTTAATGCAACTCCTCACTGAAACTTGCGGGGCTCCCATGTCAGCATGGACGGGAATCCCTGCTCTCCGGCACACCCTTCCAAGGAATCCCACATCCTGCAGAAGGAAGTGTGCTGTCACACGATACTATTTACTTATTTGTTTATAATAGTTTTCACCTACCAGTCAGGACAGGACAGGACCGCTTCCAAGGAAATGCACAACCCAAAAATGCAATTAAGGACAATTCGGGATTAACAATAGGAGCAACACCATCAAACCCGTTTGAGGATCTTTTCTCCATGAGATTCAGTTTATATTCCTCCTCTCTTTTACTGGGGGGTGGTGGCAAACCTTTACTGTCTCTTCTAAGCACCTGCATGGATTTGTGTGTGTGTTTTTAAGGAGTGTCAAAGCTTTTGTTCCCCTTCTGGAAAAGAAGGACCCCCCCTCCACACACACACACACACACACGTGTCAGCCCTAAATGAGGTATGAGGCCACCCAGGATCCAGAGTGATGAGACAGAGGTCCTATCCAGATGTCCTAGAACTCCCATCACCCTTGGCAAGTAGGGAAGGACCCTGGGACAGGGCCGTCTTAACAGCATGATGGGCCCTGGGCAAAGCAGTGTCCTGGGGCCCCTCCGACAACTACACCTGCTGTTCATTTTGGAAGTTTTCCGATTTTCCAAGGGTTAACACGCGCAGATTAGTGCGGGGCCCACGCGTTGAGACGGCCCTGCCCTGGGACCCAGACTGGACCTCGAGCTGCACAGGGTCTTCGGTCCAGCCGGCTCCGACTGGCTCGCCCTACCAAGCAGCGCCTTCCCAGGTGTGGAGGAGTCGGTTTTTACGCCAGGTAGGAAGTTGAACCCAGACCACCTGTTCTGCCCCCCGGGCTGCAGCCTCGCTCGCCTGACCTCCCAGAGGGAAGGACCCCCCACCCCAAATCCTGCATTTCGAGAATGGGGAGGGGGCATCTTTGGGGAGGTGGGCCGTCTTGGCGACCTGGCTCCCGCGACGCACGCCCCCTCCCCAAAAGCGCGGCCCCTCCCTCGTCGCCGCTCCCCGCTCACCTGCTTCCACCTCGCCCGCACCTGCCAGCTTGCGCCTTCGCCCCGCCTCCCCCATTTATCACTTCAAGCGCCGGGCCGCGCCTCCCTCGCCTCAGCCCGCCAATCCAGGCTCCGCGTGGAGAGACTGACGTCTGCGTTGCTGGGAGACCGAAGGCCCGCCCGCTGAGCCTGGCGGGGCTCCTTTCACGCGGCCGCGTGCGCCCTGCGCGGAGCTGCGCGCTCGCTCCTGGGGATGCCCGCGCAAGTTTGCGCCGCCTCGGGCTTCCTATCGTCCCCCCGCCCCCCGGGCCCGTAGTTAGAGGTGGGCGGCGGCGTCCTCCTAAATTTTCTCGCCCCCCCTTTTAAGCACCCCGATCCTTTTTAAAAAGTTGAGCATTTTGTCTGTTAAAAAAAGTCTGCAGGGGGACGGATTGCGCCCCTCCCCGCGGACCCCTGTGGCGACTGGCCCCGGGACCGGTGCTTTTTGCACCGCTGGGCTCCATGACGACCAGCTCACGAGCTTGCGGAGCGGAATTTCGCTTGCCTGAGGCTGCAGGGCAAATCCATGACTCCGGATGCTTGAAAGGCCTTTGGGACGGTGCCCCTTGGCTGCGCCCCCCCCCCCCGCCTCCCCATGTGCGTCTTGCGGTCACTGGTGGCTGGGTCTTGAAAGCGATTCATCGATTGGAAGATGAGCTGCTGCGAACCGGGGCAGGGCCACCGTTGGGGTTCTTGGGGAGCCGTCATTGCAGCAGGGCGGCCTGCGTCCCCCCACCCCCGGATCTCCTGGGCCCTACCGCTTTTGCTCTTGCCCTGACCACCTTCCCTCTCGAAGCATGCGATGGGGGTGAGAACACGCAACGGCAGTCTGCGTTCGCTTCGCTTCCTTCTACTTGGCAGTGGCACGGATTGGGCCCCATCTGTGGGTTGGTGGGCATCTCGTAGGCACACTCACAAAAATGGCTCCCACTGGAGGTGGCTTGCCCTTCGTTAAATGGGGGCCTGGCCCATCACTGAGCTCCTTTGGTGAAGTGAAAAGCATTTGGTCCAAGGAACAAGCTTTGGGTCGGAGCTCCAAGGCGCAAACTCGCTCTTCTGAATCCAACCTAGCGGCGTTGGAGGACATGCCAACATCCGGGTTCATAACCAATCTTTAAAAATCTTAATGCAGAAAAGGATCCGGGAGGGGATGGTCCCACGGGAGATGGCCACAGTTCCACTGGTGTCTGTGGCATCCCGGGAGCCATGAGATGATAACAAAGAGGAGGGTCTTACACACGGAAGGCGGCTCAATGAGGGCATTCTGCTAGCCCCCAAATCTGGGGCTGGTATTACAAGTTACAGACCCATTTTGTGCGTGGAAGGGATGCCCAAGAGGCCAGCTGCCTGGAGTGGCATATTTGGGGGCCTCCAAGCCCCTCCCTGGCAGGGGCGGCCCTCCCCCTGCCTCCCTCCGGGGCGCCCAAACACCCCGGGACCGGGGGGGGGGGCGCGCAGGCGGTTTCAGAAAAGCACACAGACACCAGTCCCCAGAAACGGGCCGAGGCGGCTCCGATGTTGCCGTTTATTTGCCGTCTCCCGTCCCCGCCCCACCCTCCTCCCCGGCTCAGTCGAGCGGCCCCTGGAAAATGAGGCGGACGAAGCCCTGCCGGCCCGCCAGCCACGTGCCGCAGAAGGGGCAGGCGGCGTGGAAGGCGTGGGTGCCGTGGGGCAGCGGGATCTGTGCCCAGTACTGCACGGTCTTGGCTGAGCAGACGTGGCCGCAGGGGCAGAAGGCGTGCGTGGGGCGCCCGGCGTCCAGGTAGAGCGCGGCCTCGCAGCCCAGCCACAGGGGCACGTAGGGGCCCGAGCGCCGGCACAGGGGGCACTCCCGCTCCAGGCCCCCCTTCTCCTTGCGGCAGCCCCAGGTGTGGAAGCCGTGGACGTGGCCGCAGTGCATGTACACCCAGGGCTGCTGCTTCTCCACCACGCCCCGCTGCGCCAGGCTGGGGAAGGCCAGGGTGCTGAAGCCCACGGGGCACTGGGGGCGGGCGGCGTTGATCTCCTGCCGCAGGGCCTCCAGCTGCTGCAGTGTCGGGGTGCGCAGCAGTCCCTCGGAGGTGCGCCAGAGCAGGGTGGCGCCGCACAGGTCGATCAGCGAGCCGTCCTGCAGCACGTTGGACTCCGACTCCACCTGGCGGGGGGAGAGAGCAGGGGAGGGTCAGGGGCGGACGGGGTGGTGGGACGGGGACGCCGTGCCCGCACTCCGTTCCGGCGGCGTTCTTTCTGCGGCCCACAGACGTCCTCATCCCTCCTGGCCTGGGCTGCCGCCCACGCCGTGGCTGAAGTGGAGAGCGTTTTTCCCGGCGGCGATATGATCTCGCAGCGGCTCAGCCTCGAACGGGCCGTGCTCGGCAAAGGTCGCGCTTCTGGCCGAGAGGAAAATCGCTAGGCTGGATCAGCAAGGATGCTTTTTTGGGTTCTGCTTCGGATGAGTGCCCTGAGGAAGAGGCCGGGGACCCTGGGAAGCTGCCCTGCATTGAGTGAGTCCCATGGTCCCCGGAGCCTGGTGTTGCCAGCACTGGCTGGCAGTGGTTCAGGCAGGTGTTTCCCAGGAACTGTCTGGAGTTGCTGGCAACCAAGCCTGGAACCTTCTCCACGCCGAGCCGAGACTCTGCCATTGAACTAAGCTTCTTTCCTTCCACCAAAAATGTAAGGTTCTAGTCTTCAAGAAACTTCCTTCCATATTCGAACTTCCTGAATCAAGACCCTGGTCCGTACAACCCAGTGCTGTCAACACGGACTGGCAGCAGCCAATCTCCAGGGATTTCCTGACAGGAGCTGCCAGTTTTTGAAGCCGGGACGTCCTGCAGCTGCCCTGCCGCTGAGCTATGGACCCTCCAAGAGGGGGGCAAGCTCTCCCTGACCTGCAAAGGACCCCCCTCCTCGCCTCCAACATACCAGCTTTCCCCGTTGCTGTGCCGAGCGGCTGTCACGCAGGGCGTACACGTTCCCACACACCGAGATCTCCCGCCACACGCCCGGCGTGGAGTCCTCGTTGAAGCCGCCGTTGGGGTGCATCACCAGCACCCCGTTCGTCGTGAGCCCGTCCATCAGTCCGTCTGGAGTCCTCCACTTGGCTGCCCTCTCCTGCCAATGAAAGCAGAGACGGGCATCACAGTACCGTGCGCCCTGCCCTTCCGTGCTTGGATACGGCACTGTGTGGGTTCCCCTCCTCTGTGGCCGCTGCGGCTTTGGGGGGTCCTGTCCAACCTCCCCCCTCGAGGCACATTCCTTCCCGGCCCAACCTCCAATTTGTACCTTTTTTCGGTTCATTCTAACCAGTTGAAATACCTCTCCCAAGTTACTGGTGGCAAAAGCTTGAAGTTCCTAGAGGCTGCCGGGTTTTGCATTTCAGGTCCTGAGCCTTGACCCCACCCCCTTAGCTTTTGGCCATCCCCCCTGTTGCAACCCCGCCCCCAACCACTTCTCCGAAACAGGAAGAAAAAGTTTGAACGCCCCAGATATAATGTTTTCTTGTCCTCAGCTTACTGAATCCCTCACCACAAGAGATCAGAATAGTTCTGAGTGAGCAGGGAACACACAGACAAATTCATTCAGGTGGCTCATGTAAGCGAGCCAAGCTGCACAGCACCGATCAAGATTTTCTTATCATCTCATCTCCGTGCTGGGAAAAGCCACATCCAAGTGTGGTTGGCCTAGAATGCCGAGGTCCCCGTTGGGCTGCAAAAGACCCTGTCCTTGTCCACTGTCTATCACACACACACACACAAAGACACACCCACACACACACACACACATCGCTCCGGTGACTCACTCACTCCAAGGAAAATGTTGCGCGAGGCGTCGAACCCGGCAGCATAAATGCGCGCCGTGTACGGAGGGGTTCTCTCGCAGATGACGCGGCAGGCAAAGCGGGAGATGGTGCTCTGAGCCGACTGACCGTCGATGGCCGAGTTGGTCCCGGGGGTCGTGTCCGTCACTACGAAATCTATCATACTCTCTGTGGAACGGCCAATCTGGGAATAAAATGCACGGTCAGCTCCCTGTTTCCTGAATATTCGTTCGATTTAAAAACCTAGAGGCTGCCAGGTTTCGCATCTTGGGTCCTGCTCCATGGCGCTTTAAGGGAATAACCCCGCCAAGGGGTATATTAAAATAGCGCACAATGAGGAAGAGCAAAATACAACAGGAACTCGGTAGCTCTTTCCCTATTGTTTGCAAGGGGCTCGTTTGCAAGGGGGCGGCTTATAAATGTGAACAATAAATAAAATAAAAATAAATAAATATTATTGTGAGATGTATATGCCACCTTCTTTCTACTTGCGAGAAAGAGAGTTGTATACCTCTTGCTTATCCCTGTGAGGTCAGCTAGCCTGAGGACCCACCGCGACCGGTGTCAGAAATACCTGGAACATGTCGGTCTCGCTGTCGTGTGTATATTCGACAATTACGGAATGGCTCCGGGAAAGCGTGTAGGAGATGCTATGCTGTCCTTTGTTGCTCAGTGCCTGTCCGGCAGAGAAATGAAGCAAAAACGCGCAAGAACCGTTTAAACTCCAGGCTTACACCACCCTTTGTTTACCGCCAAACTGCTTACGCTTGCACAAGGATCAGATGAGGCACCTGCTCAAGGGCAAACCTATTGTGTCCCATTCCTAAAAGCCAGCTGTACAGGGGAAGCTGCCTTCTAATGGGAAAGGCAAGCTTCTAGTCCTCAGGGGTTCAGGGGGAAAAATAGGCTGAAATATGGAATCCAGTCCCCTTTCGACATCATACCAGTGGGCAGCCCTCGCTCCATCTTGCTGCAGTGAGTTCCCCAGTTTAACAATGCCCTGTGTGATGGTCTTGCTGGAATCCGGCCTGATTCTCCCAGCAGCCAAAGGAGGACCCATGTGGGTCCTAAATATCAGCAGGGAGGGACAAAATGTCCTCCCTGCATACTATACCCAATCCTGGATGTCTCTCTCATGACTACCTGTTAGGTACAGTGACCTGAATTATACATAATATTCCGAGTGCAGTTGCAACATAGTTTTGTGTAAGGGCAGTATATTCTTGGAAGTTTTATTTTCGATTCCTTTCCTGATTATACCCAACACAGAGCTTGCTCCTCTTCACAGCAGCTGTGCCCTGGGCTACCCCAGGGCCAAAGATGCTGGGGACCAAACCTAGGGCAAAGCATGCACTACAGCTCTGAGCTATAGTTCTTCCCTAAAACGAAACCAAGATTCTAGTCCTCATGGTTGTGAGGAAAGGGCTGATTGAAATAGGCACATAGGAAATGCCTTTTACTGAGTCGGTTTACAGGTCCATCTGAGATGGGATGGTTTACCTTGTCTGGTTGCGACAGAATAAATGGGGTATAGCTGAATGCAAAACTGATGTTCTAATTTTATTAATTTATTAAAAGCATTTCTATCCCATCCCCTACAGAACATCTCGGGGCAGCTTATTTCCCTGTGCAGAATTTCACCTTTTTTACCTGGCTAAACTAAACTAAACTTAGCTTCCAAGAGTAGGCAGGATCAGGTACTTCGGGCTATACGGGAGTGACTTCTTTGGGATGGCATCACATTTTCCGGGGCTTGACGCTGGCAGAAAACACGTTCCCACATTTAGGCCTGGTGGCCTTTTGGGCCGTCAGGAAGGGGTCTTGCACATACCTTGGACACGAGCGGCGTCGAGATGTGATGGACGACATCGGGCTTAACCCCGTTGGCTTTGGGCCTCTTGAAGAGCGCCAGTCGGCTGCGGCGCCGGCCCTTGTCGCCATTGGGCAAGGAGCCGTTGTACCTGCATTGGGAGAGCCAGGTTGGCAGGAAGCCATCTTTGCGCCTGAGAGCGAAAGCCAATGCCTTTCGATGCAAAACCAGGCGACCAGCCAGGACGTAACTCTGGATTTCCAGTTCCAGGCGCTTGGCTGCTGCATTTGGAGGCACACTTTTGAAAAGGTGCCTCTGCGGCTTCGCCAAGAAACATTTGCAGCCCTGGTATTGTGCCGCGCGCTCCGTTTTCTCTCTTGCTTTCGCAAGCGGTGTTTTCCAAAATATTCAAAATCCAGTCCCTGAGTATTCCCTGCGATGCAGGGTTGTCCGGGACAAGTGATCCAGAGAGAACGGGGCAGGTATAAATTCAGCCCACTGAGCTGGGAAAAGCACCCCACACTCTGCACAGTAGGCTCCCAACTATCCGGCCTAATGTGGCGGAAGGGCAGGCCGGATCCCAAAAAAGCTGGATAGCCGGAGTTCTATAAATGCTCACTTCCTACCCCACCCATACCATTAAAAACACCCTTTTTATACCAAAACCCGCTCGTCTTCATATTTTCTGACCTCTTCGTACAGGCCAGTACTTGATAAATGTGTGTTATGTACTGTACTATACAAGTTTTAAAAATTTATGACAGAAAACGGAAGTCGAAGGATAAAAATATTGTACACATTTGAAGATAAATTTTATAATGTCTAACTTAATTGCAGGAACCATAAAATCATGTACACTGTACAGTAGGAATACATACACTTTTAAAATAAACAAAACATTAACATAAAATGTAGGTTTAATTCTTACAAAAATTATTTACACTTATTTTACTGTTTGTTGATCGTTATTTTTTAACTAGGCCAGATAGTGCGGAGGCCGGAAAGTCGGGAGCTGGATCGTCGCGAGTCTACTGTATGTGCTAACTTGGTTTTGGGGGATGGATGGAGCCCCAAAGCAGCCAGCAAAACCTGGGTATTTATACCAAGGCTTGGCCTCTTGGCTCTACAAGAAGGCCAAGAGTCTCCAAAGCGAGCTTGGTTTAAATGACGTACGTTAAAACCAAGGAATTCTGAGGATCAGAACTGAACGGAGCTCATCCTCGTTTCACCCCAAAATCCAGTGAATATGGATCCAGTCGCCCCAAGCTTTCCTCATCGCAGCAGTGTAATTACGTCAGGGCCGGGGAAGCCGTTCTGTTACTGTGTTTGTTCGGTGCCTGGGAATCCATACAGCCAGGCTCTATTTTCTCCTACCTTTGGTTCATACGATGCTGATGTTAGCCGCCTGGTTCCCAGATCCTCACCTGCGCAGAGGTTTGAGTCACTGCTCAGTTGATAAATTGAAGAAGCCATTCAAACTGAGAGGCCCCTGCACCTCAAAATACGCGTTGGATTGCCCCAGTATTTACCGTGTGGCTTGCTTGGGGTCAGGGTGGCCACTTCCTCAAAAAAATGCCACCTCTTTGCTTTAAAAATGCTAATGTTTGTGGTAGAAAATTAGGGGAGAAGGGCTGTCATTTAACCTGAAAGGGATGGAAAACTCTGCATGTCAAGACAGACCGAGGCAGCGTTCCTGGCCTGATGGGACGGACCCTTCACTTACCCCAGAACGATCAGCTCCCCATACTTCACTGGCTCCTTGGTCAAGACGATGCTGTCCCCCGGAGAAGGATAGATGCGTCCAGTTTTGGGGCATGTGCGGCGGAGGTCTAGTGACTGGGAACTCACTGCTTCCGGGCTTCCTTCTAGAACCATCCTGCAGGGACGGGTCACAGAGCAAAGGGGTCACACTCCCGGGGCTCGAGCCCTAAAAGGAGAGGTCCCGGGGCAGGCCCTCCTGGCTGAAAGTCCTTTTCTCAGCACCGGGTATATGCCATAACTGCGTGCATGGGATGTGAGCACAGTACGAGAGGGCAGGTCCCCGCCCCAGAGAGCTTGCAATGAACATCCGACGTAGGCAAAAGGGTAAAGGAGAAGCAGGGCAAAGCGCAGGTCTTGGGGGAACGAGGTGACTTCCCCTTTGCATAAGGGTGCGATCCTATGCATAGGATTGGGCCCTGCAGAGCAAAAGGGGAAGAAGGGGGCCTTCGTGCCTGGGGTGCCAAGCTGCCCACCCATCTCTTGCAAGGGAGAGGTGGAGCGTACACAGCACAAATATTTGTATCGAAATATAAGTAGAATCCCTCCATATAAGTAGAAATATAAGTATTGACCCTCCTGCATTTGTTGGCTGTGGAGCAGGGAGGAGCCAGGCACTCTTGGCATGCTCAGAAGCCCATCTTTCACGGGCTGCCACTGCACCATCCCAGCCAGGCCTGACTAATGGCTGCTCAGCTGTTGCCATGACAACACTACCTGCCCGATGCTTGTTTGGGGTTCCTGTTTGGCTGAAGCTCTTTCCTCGAAGGATCCTACACGCAAACACCCCGAGCATCTCCCGGTTTCTCAGGCGATGGTCCTGACCCTTCGCAGCCCTCAGAGTCACCATGGCGACAGCCCTAAACTACCTCCGCACTGTTGCTATGGCAGCAGCTCGACATTGAATGCCTCCCTGTTGCCATGGCAACACCTTTCCTGATGGAGGGGGAGGCGGCGTTCCCCTCTTTTACATGTCTCCTGTTCGGGATCCGTGCCAGCCTTCAGGTTCCGGGGCTGGTTCACAGAATATCCCCCACACAACATGCACACGTGTGTGCACGCACACACACACACATATGGAAGGAAACAGCAGGGGGTTACAGAGAGATCGTTTTAACCGTAACGACAGCCCAAATCCAATTGGCTTTAAATGGAGCAGGGCCTAGCAAAGGCTTCACCGCCCAACCGAACAGGATTCCCATCTTGTTTTAATGCAAGGAAATGTGGCCATCCAGCAAGCAGGCTTCTGAGCATACACAAAGTGCATTTCTCCTCAGCACTGAGTCGTCACATACATGTACGGGCTACAGAACAGGTCTAGGGCTGAGGATATAATTCGAGTCCCAGCCAGCGCTGGCTCCAGGATTTGGGGCTTCCTTGGGCGAGCCTCCCTCAACGATCCCCCGTCATCTAGGAGTGAAAGTGTGCCTGTGCTTGACAGTTACAGTAGCTCTTTTTTCCAAAAATATGAATCCACACGCATGGCATACATTTTTCGCTGCACGTGTAAGAACGGGTCTTTCTGCACCTTGTCCAAAGGCTCCAGGCACCTTAGGCCAGAAATCGGGCACCGGGATCCTGTAACTTGTGTGCACAACAACCAGGGGGCACCACACGGGTCCCCACCAGCAACGCATCACCGTCGCCACTCAGTGCTGCCCGAGAAAACAGCCGCTTGCCCAAACCCTTCCCGGCACAAGCCAAGCGGCTCCCAGTGCTGCTTCCGTCGATTCCTGGAAGCAAACCAAATTGCATCTCTCCCTTCCTGGAACGAAAGCATCACGGTCCATTCAGGTGTATAGTCCAACGCAATAGCATCCCGAGCCTTTGGGCAAGGAATTACACACCCACACAAGGGGCCAAACAACCAGAACTCAAACAACAGGCAACAGCACAGGCCGCAACACGCCGGCTCCAAAGTTGGCATCAGACAAACCCACCGCACGGTTGACCAAAGGGTGCAGAACTCAGCTGAGGTGCGATCCCTTAAGATCCCTTAACTCTAAATAAAATAAATGAATGAATGAATAAGTGTCCACACTGCCAAACACAGATAATTCAGCGGCTTTCCTCTGCGCAGTTCCCGCCATTGCAAATGGGGCAAAAGCTTTCCAACGGCTTTGTGACGGGCAAGCTGAACTTCAAATCAAAAGATGCCGGGACTGGGGGCTGCTTCAGCCCTGCCCCTACCCCTGGAACGCAGCCCCCAAAACTCTTTCTGCAACGGAGCTTGCTTCTCGAATTGGTTGCTCTGGTGCAGAGTTTCCTGCTCCTCGTTCCAAGTAGCCATTCTGGAGAAACGGTTATGGAAGCCCTGACCTTATCCATACAAATAGGGTTCTTAGGAAGAAACCCCAAGCAATTAACGAACCCAAACACCTCCACTGCATATCCTGGCTTGACCCAAAAGAATGACTGAAACGGGTCCAAAATGGGAGTCCAGGCTGGATGCTGGAGCTCAAGGAAAGCTGGAACAAGTGAGACCTTGTGCAAAAACCTACCAGATTTCCCAGATTTTAGATGATTTAATTTTTGGGGGATGTGGAGATCTACATAAGCAGATTTTAAGCGTGCGCGATCTTCTTTAGCTTTTGCCAAGATCCACCAACTGGAGCTGGGTGGAACAGATGCAAAATGGGGGCTCATGGGGCGAAAAAAAAGGAGCTGCTGTATCCCATAATTTATGCACCGGGATGGTTCGCATATACCTGAACACATTACTAGCAATCAGGAATTTTTACGCGAAATTCTAAAACTACCTAGCAGAACTGCACAAAACCGTGTTCCAAGGCAGTCATGTTCCATGTTCCAAAACCATATACAAGCAGGCTAAGTGAGAACCGGCATGGCGAGGGGGTTGCGGGGTTAGACGGAGTACCTGGGAGATCCAGCTTCTAGTCCCTGGGTGACTTTGAGCCAGTCACTCCCTCTCAGCCTACCCTACCTCACAGGGCTGTTGTGAGGATAAAACAGGGTGGAGAAAGGCTATGTGATCCACCTTGGGTAAGAGTAAAAAGAGTGGACTCTAAATGCAATGTAATAATCATAACAAGCAGAGTTTCTTTCCCTGTTTTCCCCCTTACAATTCTGCATGCTGTTGTTAAACTGTTGGGGACGAGGACAGAAAAGCTTTCCAATTTCCTGCAAATCACCCAGCGATCTAAAGTAGTCCCTGATCTGTTTTCAGCTTATTTCCACCTCTGCAAACCTTTAACAAAAATCCATCACTTTCTACCTAGCAGCATTTCAACACTGAGAAGGTTACACATACAATTTAAATTACTGGAACGCTGCTTCCTCCCCCCCGCCCCGCCAGCCCTCCAAGGCCCAATGAAGCAAGGCAAATCTTTCCTCTCCCTTCAGAAGGAAGCAATTTAGGGACCACAACATGTTGTGTGTGAACAGGGATGCTAAACCTCCATACATACAAAGGCCATACAGACTTTGGTATACTGGGGGTCGTGGGCAGTGAAATGATGCAATCGCATGGACGGGATCCCCGGGGTACAGACAATGCCTTGGATTTCCAGAGAAGCCTGGCCAAGGAAAACTATTTTCCAAAGTGACACAGGAAGGCCAAATCAGCCAATAAAAGGAAGATTAATAAGGGAGACCACGGGTAAATGTATGACGAGGCATATTTGAATTCTGAAGTCTAGGAGCAGGAGTGGGAGCACATGAGCCCATAACAGTGGGGTGGACTTTAAAGAAAGAATAAGGAACCGAGGTTTGTGCAAGCACATATTGGAATAAGAGACATGACAGAGCAGGGGATATATCAGCAGTGAGATCAGAGGCCAAAATCCTAAAAGGTCATGCTTCCAAAAAAACAGGTATACAAACTGTGGGATTCAAGCCCATATATGTATATTGGGACAAGGGGCTAGGATCTTTCTTTTTGGATTTTAAAGGTGCCACACACTGAAACTGGAGCCTATGTTTGTGGAAACACGCTCCCACACAAGAATATAGGTTGAATGTGGGTTATCCTTGAACCAGGGTTGTTGTTGAAGCATGGGTTGTTGTGCTGTGGGAACCCAGCTGTGCTAACAAACTACGGTTTGTTGACCATGAGCAACCTGCCTACAAACCGTGGGTTCTTTTTGTGGCTTGTTTATCGTTACTGTGGTTGTGTTCACACAACAGAGCAACCCATGCTTCAACTACAACCCACGCTCAACCCATACACCGACCAGCATCCACTCTCTGGGCTGGGTGGGGATGATGGGGATGGAGAAGTGGGAAAGGCCAAAAGTGCTCAGTTTGAAGGACAGAGTTCAGCTTTACAATTTTGGGCTCTCCGGGGTGACTGCTTCTTGAGAAAGATGCTGGCCGGGGAGTTAAAGCTTGTGGGGGGGAAATGTTTGCAAGCTTTGGGGATCATCCTGTGTCTCTCCCGCAGGGGAGTTGCATATTAAGATTAGCCTGTTTGCAGGTGATCTGCGAAAGATCCTGGGAAAAGGGATCAGTCTGCCTCTTTGGGGAACCTGTTTTGACAGTAGAGCTTTGCATAGATCTCTAAATACAACAGATTCTCCTGCGGCCTTTTCTGCAATACGAGGGACCTCGCAAAAAGTAAACACAGCCGGAAGACCGCTTCGGAGACTGGCTGCTGGGAGTCGGGGGAGAACCAGGGGACACCTGGGCGGTTTGGGGTGAGTAGGGAAGGGATGAAGGAGCGCCCACACAGGTGAGGGGTGGATGGGGAAACTGGAGAACGCCCATACCGTTTTTGGGGTCCTGCTTCTGAGCGGATGGATTTAGTGTGCGGGGTGGGGGGCGGAAAACGTGGGCGGGCGGGCGCGTTTGGGATGAGACGCGTGCGTGTGGATGTTAGGGTTAGGAAATACGGGGAAGCGGGGTTGATTTGGGGTGGGGGTGAGGAAGGAGGGCGGTGAGGAAGCTGAGGGGTGCAGGGGGACGTGGAAGGGCGCTCGGGCCAGTTTCAAGGGATTAAGATGAGGGGCTAAGAGATTTGGGGAGGGCAGGAAAGTGGCGTTAGGGTTAAGGGTGTCTGGATTTGAGGGTGGGCGCGGGGAGGATTAGGGGCCCGGGAATGGAGGGGGCAGGCAAGGGTGGCTGGCTGGGGGGGGCGGGCAGGCAGCCGGAAAGAAGTGGGTTTTCTTGCGGGGGAACCCTGTGCGTGGCAGCCCCCCCCCACCGGCGCGCTGCCCCCGTGCAACACCCACCCCTCTCCCCGCAGCCTCCTCCGGATCCCCCTCCCTGCCCCCCAGGGCCGCGGGTCCCGCTCACCCCTCGGCGCGTCCCCCGCTCCCCTGCGGCGGATCCTCGCTCAGCAGCCGCTTGCGCAGGGCGGATGGCCCCGCATTGGCGAAGGACCGCGGAGAGCCTGCTGCAGCCGCTGCCGCTCCAGCGCCGGGCGGATCACAGGCGCGCTCCCCCCGCGCAAGTCTGCAACACACGCACCCCCCCCCCCCAGCGAGCCAGCGAAAAGGGGACCCTGCCCAGCCCTCCTCTTCCTCCTCCCATCCAGGGGCAGCCCAAATCTCCCCCCACCTTGTCCGCATCACAAAGCTAAGTGGGGGGGGGCGGGGGCGTTTGTTTATTGCTTTGCAGGTGTGCAAGCGCCTGGAAAGGGCTAGAAGGGGCGTGGGGGCGCTGGCTGGAGAGGCCACGGGGGAGGGGCGAGCGGACGGGATGGGGCGCAAGTCCTGGGGAAGAGCGCAGACAGTGGGCAGCCGCGGGGCGGGGGCGTCGCTCGAGCCCCGAAGGTCAGAGCGAGGAGGGTCCGGAGAGCAGCAGGCGAGCCGGGGCACGAGTGAATGCTCTCTCCTGGAGTTTCTCATAGACACGCGTTTGAGAAGTGGAGGAGAGCCAAAAGGCGAAAGGGACAAACGCGCGTTTTTCGTCTGACACACACACACGCGGATGCGCATCTATAATATTAACGAAGATCGTAGTAGCAAGAAATTCAAACCAAGACTAGAGAAAAACATCATACAGCGAGGAAGGAGACGGGCAGAATTGCCAACACTCTTCTTGGTTTTCTTAGACACGCACAGGGCAGGAATAGTTAATCAGCAATTTAATGTACTGTGGATGAATAATAGTTCTGTATTAATTCTGGTTTTATTCACCATCCTAGTTTTGCTATTTCTTCGCTTGCCGGCTCTGACTTTGGTGGTTTTATAAGGGAATCCTTATTAGTTGCAAATATTCCTAAGAGTGTAAGAAGAGGCACCCTGTGGGATCAGACCCAAAGTCCATCTGGTCCGCTATTTCCCCACCCAGCCCATGAGTACAACCATGCTCCCCAGCATGCTGCCTCTGATACTGAAGGCCACATAGGACCATGAGGACTAGTAGCCCTAAATAGCCTCCTTTTGAGCAGCCATGTAGAAAACGATGGAGTGACATTGAAATTATGGAATTAGGGAGTGAGTGGGCGAGGCATGGAGTCAGTAACTTAATGCCAGAATATAAGAGCACAGTCCAAGATAGATGGCGAAAGAGCACATCTGAATGATGCATGGATTACCACCTCCTCTTAAGTTGCCGGTGTTCCTGGGCAGGGGGCGTCTCTATTAATTCCTGCCCACATTGACCTGACTGTGGCCAACCCTGGGTCCTGCCCGCTGGGACATCTCCCCGCTGCTGCCCTCCTGGGTTGGCAGATGGTTGGTGTGTGCATGTGTGTGTCCGTGGGAATAGTCTGCACGCAGAACAGGAAAATGTTTCCGGTATCTTTCCGTGTCTTTGCAGCACAAGCTCTTTCCTCAAAGATGATGAGAAAGAGGAAGAAGGTCTAGCTGCAGGCACACAGTTGGATTTAAAAATAACCCGAAGGGAAAACCCAGAGGGTTGATTAGTCTGGTATTAGTCTGCCTACTGGAGCAGCCAGCCACGAATTCAGCATGAGAGGCCATGTTTGCGACTCCTCGGAATATAAGAACTCCAGGCCAGAGGGGCTGACGGGCAGCAGCTTCAGGACAGCCGAAAGGAGACCGTTCTTGAACGCAGTTTGTTGTTAACTTGAGGAGCCCAAGCAATGCCAAGCTTTCGGAGAGGCATTCCAGTGTTCAAAATGAGGCAAAAGGAAACACTTGCAGCAAGACTGGGACCTGCGGGGAGAAGGAATGGGGTCAGATGAAAGAGACATAGCTCTCTGGGGAATTCACCCCCACCCTGAGTCTAATCTAGGCGGCATTATCACAAAGTACATAATGCCCCATGAATGCGAGTTTCTTCCACACCTTACTTACCAGGTGAAGAGCAGGAGCAAACAGAAGTGAAGCTGAAGATTAATTTTAGGTGGGGCGCCAGGGCTCTGGGACAAAAGAAGCTTGTATGACTCACATTTTTGCAAAGGGGAAATGTCTGATCGTCAAGTGTCCGTTTCTTTTCACTGCATTCTATACAGCCACTTACTTGTGAAGTGTATATTTGGTGTATATATGAATAGCCAACTCATTCATGGATTGTGTCCTGTTAGTTAGCCAAAACCACACTAATATCTTATGGCGGACAAGCAGGGAGGCCTCAGAGTGGAATCCGGTAACCTGTTTTGCAGCAGGTGTTGATCAGCTGTAAGTTGTTCCAAGAGGGTGCAATCCATAGCGGGCGGGCCATGTGGAAACGTGCTCTTTCCCTACTCATGCATGTGTGTACTTATTCCCGAGCGCTGGTTTGGTGCAGTGCTCCAGCAAAATCGCTGGAGCCCCTGGAATTCAGGCTCTTACACGGAGCCCCTTTTAGATCTCACCTCGGTTGCCCCCTCATCTCTCACCTGCCCACCCCAATCGCCCTCCTGTACTTTATGACGACTTTTCATTCCTGGTAGAAGGATGTTCCCAAACTGTCTGCACACTCATTTTGTGTCTGAAGCGACGGTTTCAACACTATAATTTGCTCCTGTTGCTTTGTGCCTTCAAGGCGTCGCCAACTTGCCACGACCCTGTGGTCGGATGCCCTCCAAGATGGCCTGTTCTTCACAGCCCTGCTCTTGTGAACGCAAGCTGTGGCTTCCCGGAGGGAGCCCATCCTTCTGGCTGGCCTTCCTCCTCTTCTCCTGCCTCGATGGTCTTCTTGCCATTTGCCCAAAGCACAACAGCCGCCATTCCATCCTCGCCGCTTCCAGGGCTAGAACTAGAACCCACCTTCCACCTTCGGTTGGTCCAGGGTATGGACAGAGCCCACTCTCTGCTCTCTTAGCCCCTTTCCGGGGCAGAATCATGCTTGTGTGCTCCGAACTTCTTGAAATACTCATAGCAATAAATAAAATTCATATTGTTAATCTCAGTTACGGACCTTAGGGATCATAATGATGCCTCTTTATTCTGCCCAGTGTCTCATCTTTCTTCTGGACTCTCCCCCTGCACCTACTTTGCAGTTAACCCTTTGGACACAGTGCGGATTCCTTCCGATTAACGTGCACCTGGATCGTGCCCTCTGGCTGTGCCCTTCCGCCTATTTACCAGGGGGGACACGTGCCCCCGGGGGGGGGGTGCAACCCGCCTGAAGCCCCGAGGGGACGGCAGCCACTCATTCAGGGGATCTCCTGGCCACACCGCGCGCGCCAGGCAGCGTGCCGAAGCGGCCGATCCCCGGCGGGGCGCCTCGGGGGTCGCGCCCCGGCCGTGCCTGCGCGCAAGCAGTGCGCGGAGGCGCGGGCCGCGCTCGGGTCCCTCCCCCGGCCCTCCCCGGCCGGGCTGCTCCGCTGCCAGCCCAGGATGTTGCATCACGGCCGGGGCCTGCGCCCTCCCAGCTCCGCCGGCGCCTGCTCCTCCCCGCGTCGCCCTCGCCTGGCCCCGCAGCCCGGGCGGCTCTTCCGGACGCAGCGGCACCGAGGGCGCGGCCGGACTCGAACCCGCGACCCGCAGGCGGCCCAGCAGCGGCGCCGCCATGGACAGCCGGGGCCGCCGCGTGGTGGTCTGCGACAACGGCACCGGGGTGAGCGAGCGCGGGGCGCGTGCGCGCGGCCGGCGGGGGCGCGCGGGCGGGGGGGCGCGGGCTCGAGTCCCGCCGCGCCACCATGCGCCCCCCGCGACTCCCATCAGCTCTGGCCAGCAGAGCCAGCGGTCCGGAACGATGGGAGCTGGAGTCCCCAGCGTCCGCGGGCTGCGCGTTAGCCGTCGGAAGGCTGCCAGGCACGGAAACGCCGAGGGGGAGGGCAATGAGTGCCTCTGAGGATGCACAGAGTGCGCGAGCGGAGGAGGGGGAGAGAGGATGCTCCAAAGGAGCGGTCGGAGGCAGGACTGCAGCTCGGCCGGCGCGAGATGGGGGTGGCACATGGGTTTGACACCCGACTTCCCTGGAAGTTAGGGGGTCCGGAAAGGATCCTTTCCCCCCACATCTGCTGAACGGTCGCTTCAGACGACACTTTAAGAGCACAGGGTTGGGCAGGAAAACGTCTGAACATGCCTAGGACTGTGCCGTAAGCCACAGATTTAATCTACATGCTTTCACAGGGCAGAGACCTGTGGGCCAAATTCCACCTGGAGACGCACCAGGGGTCCGCTGTGGGGTGGCGCCAACGAACATCGGGCAGAGGCAAAACATTAAAAAGGGCCCACACCCCTGCGGCTGCATCTTATTCAGGGAAACCTTCTGTTTTAGGCATTGCTGCTTGCGCTGGATCATCACAACTAAGACTTCTTTTAATGTATGTTTTGGAAGTTGATTCTCTTGTGCTGGAGGCTCTAAAAAGGATACATCTTGCATTGGAAAATTGCTCATGTTCATTGATAAAAGAGGATGTAAGTCCTTTACCTGCAGCATGGAAAAAGAAACAAACAGCGAAATGGATTCTCTCTTCCCTTTTGTTGAAAAGCCTCAGTATAATGGTTAATCAGTTGCTTTTTCAAAGAAAAGTATCCATACGGGTTCATTTCTAGAGACACAGACATGTTTATGTAGGAAAATCGTCTAAAAATCTCAACCACAGCCACAAAAGCTGTGCCTAAACAGGCATCCTTCAGATGTGTTGGATGATCTTGCCCATCTGGCTGAGGATCATGGGAATTGCAGTGCAACACACATCTCTTGTGCGAAGTACGAGTGCCCCTTCACTCAGCACCGGCTAGGCTTCATCCGGAGCGCTGAGTCCAGTTCTGGGCACCACCGTTGAAGAAAGAGGCAGACAAGATGGAAAGGGAGGAGGAGGTGATCCGGGACTGGAAACAAGCCCTGTGAGGATTGAGGGAAAGCACTGGGCATGGTCAGCCTCCAGAGGAGGAGACGGGGAGGCACTCTGCACGTCCTTGAAAGTCTGTCACAAAGAGGGGGGCCAGGATCTCTTCTCCATCATCCAGAGCGCTGGACACAGAATAATGCGCTCCAGTTAAAGAAAGGCAGATTCTGGCTAGATCCCAGGGAAAAAGCCCTGTTAGAGCAGTGCTGCAAGGGAGTGAAAGACCTGGGGAGGTGGTGGGCTCTCCCCCGCCGGGGGCCTTCAAGATGCAGCTGGAGAGCCCTGTGGGGGATGCTTTAACTGGGAGTCCTGCCCTGAGTGGAGGGTCGGACCTGATGGCTTTCTTGGCCCCTTCCAACCCTGCACAGTTCCATGAATCAGAGACGCCCCTTGGCAAAACAGGCCCGTGATGTTTGTGCGAATCCTGCACAAGCTCTTCTTGCACGCTCAGGCTAAAGGCGGCTTCTTGCACGTGACTTCTTCCTGGCACTGCAGGGTTTTGGGAAAGCAGTGCACCCCCTTGTGCAGGGGGACACGTCCCAGGGGTGTGCCAGCGGGGGGAGGAGCGGGCGGCATGTGCGGCTCTCTCCGGCATTGCCGGCGTTCTGGAGTGGAGCTCCGTGGGCGAAGCCGCCCTCTCGTGTCCTCCGCTTGCTTTCTGCTGTGTTTTGTTCCCAACCGCTTCAGACTCCTTGCTGAGCACGACTCGGGGAAAAAAACCTGGCTTGTTTTGTGTTTAGCCAGTTCAAGATCCCTTTTAAAAAATGAGAAAGAGCAAGGAAAAAAGAGGGAGGGAGATTGGAGATGCTGGAGGTAGAATATGGGGCTTTCTTTGGGCAAAACATTGCTGTCATTGAGCTAAGGTCCTTACCCTAAAATTAAAGCAACATCCTAGTCCTCATGCTTCTGAATAAGAGGCTGATCATGGCTGAAATTATTTAACAGGAGTTGGTGCCTTTCTGGTTGTGTTTAGAAACATAGAAACATAGAAACAGAGCGAGTCAGAAGGGGCCTCCTGGGCCATCTAGTCTGACCTCCGGCACCAGCCGGCTCCGCTCATGACATGCCCACCATGTGCATGTCCAGCCTATCTTTGAACACCCTCACCGATGGGGCCTCAACGACCTCCCGTGGAAGCCCATTCCTCGCCCTCGGGGTCCTAACTGTCAGGAAGTGCTTCCTGGCATCCAAATTGAACCTTGGCTCCCTGAGCTTTGCTCCGTTGGAGCGCGTCCTGCTTTCCTCTGCAGGGGAGAACAGGCCTCTCCCCATCTCCATGTGACACCCCCTCACATACCTGTATTTGCCAACAGATCCCCTCTGAGTCTCCTCCAGGCTGAAGAGACCCAGTTCCTCCGTCTTGCCTCATACGGCATCCCCTGCAAACCAGCCACCATCCTTGTGGCCCTACGCTGCACTGACTCCAACCTGGCTATATCCTTTCTGTAATGAGGGGCCCAAAACTGAGCACAGGACTCCAGTTGCGGGCGCACCAGAGTCATGTAGAGTGGAAGTAATACCTCTCTTGATCTAGAAGCCACACTTCTGGCCATGCAACCAATGTTTCTTTGTATCAGGGCTATTTCTCCGTAATTAATGTTTTTAATGGCAAGTTGATGAACTAGGAAGCTGCAATGTCAAAGCATTTAGTTCAGTGTTATACTTGTGAATCGGGAGGAAATTTTCTGTGCTGTACCTGGAGATGCCAGGGATACAACCTGTTGTGTGAGGTCTGTGTGTCTGGTGTTCTGGTGGCGGTGGCGAGGGTTCAGGGTTTGGTTGCTCGCCCTTTGCTTTAGGGTCAGTCAGAGCTTCCCAACAGCCAAGCAGTGGCTGCATTGAAGGGGGCTGGTTGTTTCTGTCGCCTGCCCCCCTCTTGGTGACTCTGCTAATCACAGGAGAAGCCGCCTCCTCTTCTCTCCGCCTGCCTTCCCTGCCCCCCTCCAAGCTTGCAGGTTTTTAAAATCGACGGCTGCAAACAGCTCCTTTCATGCTTGCAGCGTTTGTTCCACTGTGAGTCACACTTCGCTCTTTCATTTCCTGTTTCTCCACTTCCTCTTGCATCTTGGGTTTCCTTGGTCAGCTCTGAGCTTCGTTAGCCCAGACACTAAGGCAGAAGCAAAGCCCTTTTAAGTAAAGTAAAAAAAAAAGCCTGCCTGGATGAGGAAGCTTTTTCCCAACTCCCCAAAAGGTCTTCCTTACTGTCAACAGCTAATTCCAGCAGGGTGCATGGAGGAAGAAAGCAGGGTCATTTCACCCCTCTGCCCAGCTGAAAAGCATGTTTTCCTCTTCCCTCCCCATTCGTTTTCCTTGTGTGCTGTGCCTTTTTAGAGTACCTGTAGGACAGCGACCGTCTTGTTTTAACCTGGTTATACATAAGCTGCTCTCAGAGACTTTGGGGTTGCCGTGTGGGATAAAAATGCTTTAAAAAGGTAATAAAGGAAACCCGACACTCGGCACTGAAGCGGGAAACCACACCCCTTCCGTTGGTTGCACAAAGTCCAGCTCTGTTCAAGAAAATAACCATGGCATCCGATGCTTGGACTACAACTCCCATTTGGCTTGGCTAGGCCATGGCAATCACGCTGGGTGAGGCTGCGCTAAGCGATCTACCCATCTCAGCCTTGGAACAAAAATACCTGCAGCATTCAGAGTGGGGGGCCCTTAGGCATCACCCCAAACAGGAGGGCGAAATAAGACAGAAACCCCTTTGCACTGCAGTTGTATGGGCTTAATTGCAAAGTTGCGAGTTTCGGAATGATAGAGGCAATTGCAAGCAGCTGAGCCGTGTGTCGGCCGCTCGGTCCGCTCCCCACTGTGGCTCTTCGACTTCTTCAAAACTGGGGATGAGCCCCGAAAAATCTCCCCTCTTTTGGGGTTCTTTCTCTTCCCGTCAGGCTTGAACTGGGCAGCCATCCGAGTAAGAAAGCTGCCCCAGAAAGAGCTTTAAAATAATTTGCAGACAAAGATCCACCAAGTCTGTCCTTTAGACGTCCCTGTTGCATACGGACGCCTCTTCCAGATCTTTTAGGGGAATGTTTACATGCTGCATCTTCTAGCCATTTGACCTTCCTTCCATGCTCCAGCCATCTCTTGTCTCGCCCCCTTTCTGAAACCTCATGCCTGTTTCCCCTACAGTTTGTCAAATGCGGCTATGCCGGGTCGAATTTCCCGGAACACATTTTCCCAGCCCTGGTGGGTCGTCCCATTATCCGCTCGACGGCGAAAGTTGGGAATATTGAGATCAAGGTGAGGTTTTATTTATTTTACCCATATATTACATTATACCCCACTTTTTGGCTTTCAAGGGACTCAGGGCGGTGCCCGTAATTCTCCTCTTCCTCTCAAATCCATCCTTACAACAATGGTCCGGTGAGGTAGGCTGGGCTGAGAGTCTGACTGGCCCAGTGAGCTCCCTGGCAAGCGGGGACTCGAACCCGGATCTCCTGAGTCCCGGTCCTGCAGCCTTACCCACTGCACCACTCACAGCCTGACCGACCTCGCAGGGTTGTTGTTGTGAGGATAAAATGGGCCTATGAAAATTGCCTTGGATTCTGTACACGAGGAAAAAAGGCAATTATTATTATTACATGTTTCCGCAGTAAAACAACACACACAGCCTGCTATGAATGCTGAATAGTTATTAGCATCCCTGTAAACTGCTCCCTTGATGTGACAGTCCTTCCGGAGTATTTATTAACCCCCCTCCTCTCCATTTTATGCCCACCACAACCCTGCACGGTGGGCTCGGCTGAGACACAGTGAGTGGCCCACAGCAGCCCAGTAAGGTTTCATGGCTGAACAGGGACTAGCAAGTCATGGTACAGTACACAACCACTAGGCAACACTGCCTCTAGTGAACACACTAAGCACTTATATGAATGCATCCCGAGTTCTGTTTGGCCGTGCTTTGAACCGCCGGGCTGCATTCCCTCCTCTTTTTCTCCTCCCTGGATGGACAGATTGGATACATAACCCTTAACGGGACTTCTCATGCTGCAGGATCTCATGGTGGGAGATGAAGCCAGTGAGCTGCGCTCCATGCTGGAGGTGAACTACCCGATGGAGAACGGAATTGTACGCAACTGGGATGACATGAAGTTCCTGTGGGACTACACTTTCGGGCCCGAGAAGCTCAACGTGGACCCCCATAACTGCAAGATCCTGCTCACCGAGCCCCCCATGAACCCTATCAAGAACCGGGAAAAAATCATCGAGGTGGGCCCCTCCTGGGGAGGGAAGGTGATAGGGAGGATCTGGGAGCCCACGAGGCCATCCCATGACTTCCGTGGGGTGCAGGCCACACTCTATGAGCCCCCAACTTGGGGGTCTTTCAAAGCGGATCAGACCGATTCATGGAGGAGGACACGAGCCCTTCTGGTCCCGCACTGTGCCCGGGGTAGTGTGCCTGCGGATGGCGGGTGCTGGGGAGCATGGATAGGAGGGTGCTGTGCTGGGTGTCCCGTGGGCGGCAGATTGGAAGCAGGTTGGGGGCACAGGATGCTGGACTGGATGGAGGGATCCAAGAGAACTCCTGGAATGTTCTCACACTGCGGAACGTACTCAAAAAGATCTCTAACATGGGACTCCGGCTCCCATCAGTCCTCCCAGGGGTTGTGGATGAGGGTGGCAGATGGACAACATTTGGGAGGGCCACTTTCCCCACCCCGATATAAGAGCAGAGATGTGTGAACCTTTTCATCTCCCCACAGCGTCATTCTGGTGGTATTAGTTTTGGGGTAACAGGAGGCTCCTGTGGTGCCCTTTTCCCAGCCCCTTTGCTGTAGGGGGCCCAGCCATGCCCCACATGCAGATCTGGCTGCGGGGGGAGCCAGGTTAGCTGCCCCTCTTTCAGACTGCAGGCTCCCTGGGGCAGAGACCTGCTCTTCTCCACTGCGTTTGGCACGACCCACATAGACAGATAGCAAATCGAGAATGAGGAAGCCCAAAGGGGACGGTTCTTGGTGATGGGCACGGTGGGCCGCTTTGGCAAGCGGAAGCCAGCCTCAGGATCATGAGGGTGTCTACTTAGTGGGCCTTGTGAGCTGCTGACAAAATGGTTTTCCTTCCGACTCAGGTGATGTTCGAGACGTATCAGTTTGAAGGTGTTTATATCGCAATCCAGGCCGTCTTGACCCTCTATGCCCAGGGTGAGTTGTGGGGGTGACGCGGCGGGAGAGGCGGGTTAAGTAACGGCCCACCCAGCAAATGTGTCCGACAACCTTTCCGGTGATTCTTTCTCGCTCTTACGCTCCGAAAAACGGAGCAGAGATTCCGCCAAGCAAGGATCTTACCTTTGCAGGCCTTCTCACCGGCGTGGTGGTCGACTCGGGGGACGGCGTCACCCACATCTGCCCCGTGTACGAGGGCTTCTCGCTGCCCCACCTCACGCGTCGGCTGGACATCGCGGGGCGTGACATCACGCGATACCTCATCAAGGTGAGAGCGGCAGGCCCTCTTTCCCAACACCTGGGGAGTCTGCAAAACCCCCAAACGGGGGCATCAACGAGGGCGCTTGGAATGTGCGAAGCCCGGCATGTCTGGGCTTGATGCAGGGTTTCAAGACCCCTTGAAATCAGCTGGCGCGGGCACGACCCTGTCTTGCCCCATTGCTGTCAGGAGCCTGTCCTAAGCATGACTAAAGGTGAAATTCTGCAGATTTCGACCCGAAGAGGTCTGCATTAAGTGTGCACCCAACCCTGTATTTCAGGGTGGACTTGGGACCCACAATAAAATGCTAACATTCCCTTCACGATGCCAGCCAGGCAGCCATGCCCTCCTTCAACATGCTCCACTCCGTCTCTCCCCACTCGGTTTTCATTTTTCTTCTGCAATTGATGCTCAGTACTTGTGTTTAATATACATCGGGGTATTTCTTTTTGCCTGGGAGAAGAAGCTGAATGCCTCTTGGGGCTTTTGTACTTCTGTACACCGTGGGGTTTCCCTGAGCGTGCCAAAACTTCGCTTCTCGTTTCTCGGCAGCGCGTTTGGCTCTTTCTTTTGGCTCTGGACACATGAATTTGCTATGGGAGGGGCAGATAAATTGTTAGCTGTGCCCAAAAGGAGCTGAATAGTCATTGATCAAGTGGCTGATTCATTTCTAAGTAGACATACTTGGAAGGATGTGGCCGCCAAGGCAGCCTTCAGAATAAGATATATATATAGATATAATACAATTATTTGATTATGGCATGACAATGATTTAAAAATGTCATGTGGTTAATTGGGAAGAAAGCAACAGCATGATAAGAACAATGCTATTGCTTCAATTACTTTTTAAGTGTAGACCCAAAGCCTTAAATTGATCCAAGTAACCGTGGTCTAAAACAAATGAGTTTTTAACACTGATTTTACTGCTGTGATAGGCTATCATCCTTGTGAACTACATTCTTTTACTACTTTGAGTGGACATGTGGTGTAGTGGTTAGAGTGTTAGACTGGGAGAACTCGGGTTTCGTCCCACTCAGCCACGAAATTCCCTGAGTGACTTGGAGTCAGTTGCTCACTCTCAGCCTCGCCTACCTCACAGGGTTGTTGTTGTGAGGGTAAAACGGGGTGGGAAAGGACCGTGCCAGTCGCCTTGGGTTACTTGCAAGGGGGAGAACGCAATGTAAGGACTAGACCAGGCACTGAGTCCCAGCCTCGCCTACCTCGCAGGACTGTTGTGTCAGGTCGGGGACACAGGTGGTGGGGAAGACACTGGGCCCTGCGTGTGGGCGCAGGCTTTGCGCGAGGGCTAGAGGGCAAAGTCAAAGACCCGCGAGGCAACGGGGTCAGGCCCAAGAGAGGGGCAGATCTTGATGCCAGGAGTGGGGGAGGTCGGGGCGGACAGGGGGCAATTACCTGGTGGTGCGGGAGCAGCACGGAGGTGCGCAGGCGCCCGGATGCCGTTTGAGACGCGGCCGGAAGCGCAGAGCGGCCGTACCACCAACACACGCGGTTCAGGCATCGCGTGGACGTCTCGCCGCCGGTCTCCTTTGGCAGCTCTTGCTACTGCGTGGCTACGCCTTCAACCACTCGGCCGACTTCGAGACGGTGAGGATGATGAAGGAGAAACTCTGCTACGTCGGCTACAACATCGACCAGGAGCAGAAGCTGGCGCAAGAGACCACGGTGCTGGTGGAGTCCTACACGGTGAGGCAGTGCCTTCCGGGGGCCGTGAGAAGAACGAGCCCGGGAACCTTGATGGCAGGAAAGCAAAAGCTTCTGCCTGCGGGGGAAACGCAGCCCTCCGGTTTTCTGCGCCCTTCCCTGGAGCTTTCCTTGATTATGCGGGTGTCCCACATTCCCCATGGCCCCCACCATCCTAAAACGCCTCTTATCTATTTTAAACTTCCACAGACCATCCCATTACCGAAGTGTTGGGACAGTTTAACAAAACAAAATATAAGAAAAGAGGAAAAAATGAGTCAAACACAGCGTCCTAAAATTAGCAATAAAAAAGCCCAATTCAAACAGTCAGGTCTTAAAACACTGGGAAAATAAAAAGCTTTTGGCCTGGCGCCGAGAAGAATAAAGCTACTTCCCAGGAAGAACAGCCTGAAGCCAAGCCTGCCTGCAGGCTTGTCCCTCTCCCGTTGCATCCAGTCTAGCTCACCTCTGGGATGTAGCCCCTGAATCTCCCCAGAGCCAACTGAAACTTGGCTCTGGGGTTGAAATTCTTTCTGCATGCCACCCCCCGCCCCCAGACCTGTTGCGCAGACCCGATTTGACACACCGAGACGAAGGTGCGGCGGGTGTGCAGGGCAGGTGTGTCGGTGTGGTCACCTTTCTCTGTCGCCCTGCAGCTGCCGGACGGGCGCGTGATCAAGGTGGGTGGGGAGCGCTTCGAGGCGCCGGAGGCCTTGTTCCAGCCCCACCTCATCAACGTGGAGGGCGTGGGCATGGCCGAGCTGCTTTTCAACACCATCCAAGCGGCCGACATCGACACCCGGTGAGGAATCTGCCTGGGCAGACGGGATTTTGGGCTGGCCCGTTAGATACAGGCTCAGGGAGTGTGTGCTGTTGTGTAGGGGACTCGAAAGGGTGCCGTCCACACCCCGGGGGATTGGCGGGCTGGGAAAAACTCTGCAAGGGGTGCAAGACACATGCGCTGGGGTGAGAGGAAGGACGGGGCGTCCCTCTTGCTGTGGCCCACACCACGGAGGTGGCGAGAAGCGGGAGCAACTCACGCCTCAGCTGCCCTGCTCCCGGGCTCTCTGCCTGCCAGGCAAGCAAGGGGCGGCCATAGTAAGGAAGAGGAGGCTGCGGAAGGGCCGCTGGCGAGGAAGGCACTGCAAAGGGGGCACAGTGGTCTCCCCCAGGGGCTCTCCCAAGCCTGGATCCTGCTCTGGGGACAAGGCATTTTCAGTAGCCACCGAAGGCTGGCTGGAGAGGAGAGAACAAGCCGAAAAACTGGATAGAAGGGCAGAGGGAGTGGAGGATGGGATGGAGTATCCTGGAATCCGGCGTGCAAGCACTCTGGTGTCCAGTGTTCGTCTCCGCTTGTGATGAGCAGCGGCGGGGGGACAAAGGGGCACAGCCAGCCACCGATTTTCTTGGAACTGGCTGGGGCGGGACGGCCGATTTTTCCTTAGAGGCATCCCCCATCCCTCTTCCGTTCTCACTCCCGCTTGCACCGTGTCTGTACTGCAGGGCCGAATTCTACAAGCACATTGTGCTTTCGGGGGGCTCCACCATGTACCCCGGATTGCCGTCGCGGCTGGAGCGTGAGATCAAGCAGTTATACCTGGAACGGGTACTGAAAGGCGACGTGGAGAAGCTGTCGGTGAGTGGCAGACCCTGGCGGCAGCTCCCCACTAGCTTGGGGTCCCCGAAGTATTTGGGTTGGTGGCGCACCTTCGGGATTTTGACAGAGGGTGGCGGGCGCTCTCACAAAATGGCCACCGCTCTGGCCACAATGCTCATTTGCACACGGAAACCACGGATTCCCCTCCAGAGGGCCATTCTCTGATGCGGGCAAAATGATTTGGAGCTCTCCGCCGCCCGCTGAGGCTTTGTGGGGTTCAGAGCAGGAGGCGGGGGAGGTCCTGTCCGATCCACCCATTTCACCACCAAGCCCGACAACTGAATTTTTCCAGGACGCTTTTTCCAGAACTAAATTTCTCTGTTCCCTCCCATCCGACACCCCAATCTTGGACCTGCAGAATCGGGCCCTGGATTTGGTGCCCTTTTGGGGGGCCGGGGCAGCTTGGCTGGTTACCTGGCTGTGAAGTATTAAAAGGAGCTGCTTCTGCACGCTGGCCGTTACTCGGCTGTTTCTGCAGTGCAAAGTCCTGGTTTTGCATCTCAGAGTGGACGGACTGCCCTCCTGGCACTCTTGTCTGCCTTTGAATTGCACGGCGTCCCACTCCAGCCCGTCTCGGTACCCCGGGCCCCAATTTTATGCATGTTTAGATGGAAGGAACTTCTACCAACTGGTCCTTTCCCAACTGGCACTTCTTGTATCTAAACATGCAGAGTTTAGGCTATGTCTAAGTCTCACACCCTGGTGAGTCCCGGGCATCCCTTCTGAATGTCCCCCTTTTCCTCCCGGACAGAAATTCAAGATTCGCATCGAGGATCCTCCACGCAGGAAACACATGGTGTTCTTGGGTGGCGCCGTTCTCGCTGACATTATGAAGGATAAAGACAGCTTCTGGATGCTGCGGTCCGAGTACATGGAGAAGGGCACCAAGATCTTGGAGAAGCTGGGGGTGATGGTGCGATAGGGGTCCCCGTGCCTCCTCTCGCCTTAGCGCATTCCAACCCGCTTTCTTTCCCTTCCGGTGTGTTCCCTTTTCCTCTTCTGTCGAGTCTCCGCAATGTAAGGGGTTTCTTCGGTTAAGCGTCTGTGCGCGTCATCACTTGGGAACGGTGGAAGATCTCTGGAACGCGTTTCCGGTTTTGATGGGAGGGGAAAACGCATTCAAAGCGCCTACAGTTCTCGAGTTCCAGGCTTTTGCTCCTTGCAAGTTGCTAGTCCTCTGGAATTTGATGATGCAACCCCTCCCTGCCCAGCAAGCACTTTGGGAAAACATTCCTTTCTAGGGCGAGGGTTGCTAACAGGGAGTCCCAAAGGCAGTGCTACTCATCTCTTGAAACTTCTTGCTATACGTAACTTCCGTGCAGCTTAAGGCTGCACACTATGGCTCAGGGAATTCCATTCGTTCCCATCCTCTCCCTTCTTCTTCAGCAAAAAAGGAATCAAGTTTCTAGGCCTCATGGCTGAGAGGAATGCCAAAACCAGGGATGGGAATGTGTGGCCCGGCAGGTGGCGTTGGGTTGCAACTTCCATCACCCCTTTCTTTGCCTTGGCTGGGGCTGATGGGAGTTGGAGGCCAACGCATTGAAAGTGGCCACTTTCCTCCCCGCCTAGCTCACGCACACAATGCCTTTTCTGCTGATTACTCAGGGATACTGGCTGGCTGGCTGGCTGGGTCGTATCTTCCCTCATCTCCGTTCTGTGCTCTTGCCTACCCCAAATGTGGGACAGCCGTGGCCAGCGCTGCCACGAGAAAGCCATCGGTAGACTAGACTTAAGTTGCACACCCTGCGAGCTGAATTTGCCGCCTGCTCTCTGGGCGGGCAGGCTGCATTTCCGAAGATGCACTGGTCCGGAAGGAATACCCGAACGCACGTATGAAGGCGATTCCCGGTGCCCACCCCAAAGAAAGAAGGCAACCGTGGCGGGAGAGGGACTCACTTCTGTCCCCCGTCTTACGTTGCACTGCCAACTCCTAGAAAGAATGATTATTTCTGATTTCCTTCTCGCTGAAACAACCCTTCTCTTTTCACCAGTGAGGTTACGGTTGTGTCCACTTGGTTTCTGTTCATCGTGGTTTGCTGCGTTCGTCTTACAGACGATCAAACAAACCACAGCTGGTTCTCACTATTCCTGTTTTGTCTCTTCTGCCAATCTGGCCAGCCTTCGGAGCGGTTTGGGTTTCAGGCTGCTCTGGTGGGCTGCTTTTGTTTTAGGGTCAACAGCAGCTCAGGCACAGGGGGCCCAAGTCACAGCTTTAAAAAGCCCGTCTTCATAGGCCAACCACAAACCACGGCTTGTTTGCGGCTGGTTAGCAAACCACGGCTTGTTTGCAGGCGCGGGTTCAGAGTCTATGATCAGCCTCACACAACATGATGTGGGGGTTGATAAGCCAGGGGTGGCTTGTCCTGCTGTCTGAACGCAGCTCCTTGAGTCTGGATTGTTTCCCTTCGTTGCTACATCCTACCACGTCTAAAGGTAGCAGTTCGGGAGGGCTGTGAATGGGACAGCTCTTGACCCCGCTCTACAAGCCTGTGCTCCCAGCCAGGCCCAAAGTTCCCCCTTCCCTTTTGCAATCGGATACCTGCCTACCTGGGCAGAGTTTCATTTCCGTCTTTTCCATGATTCCTTAAGATCTCAGACGGTGTTCCGGGGTAGGATGGTACCTTATGGGCCCCCACCCCCTTTCCAGAGCTTTCTTCTTTGTATCGCTTGCCAGAAGATGGAAAACATACAATCTCCTGTAATTGTTCTTTTTTTAAAAAGAAAAAACAAGTCTTGCTTTTTACAAACCGATCTGCTTTCCACGCTCACTCTCTCACTTGTCTCTGCTTAACAACAAAAACAGCAGACGAGGCAGCTCAAGGATCTCCAGCCTTCCCAAGCACCCCTATCCAGGAAGGAAAATAAAACCTGCTTGAAGATCCTGCCAGAGTTTCACGTTTTTTAATAAATTTAGGAACAGCCCCATCCAAACCCTGCTCTATTTCCCCGCCCTCCCACCCCCAGCCCCAAAGTGGCAGCAGCGAAAAAGAGAACTATGGTTAAGAGTCGTAATCTTCCTCGTCTTCGTCTTCTCTGGCCGGCGCGAGCAGCGCAGGTGTGGAGGCCATGGGCAAGTCTCCTGTCGGTGTGCACACAGGCACTGGCATCGCAGGTGCTGGCGGAGAGGTGAAATGCAGGTAGGGCCCTGGGATGCTGGAGGGAAAGGGGAGAGAAAGGCAGCAGGGCATTAGCTGCTCGTGTTCTGCAAGGCGAACGGATCCTCATTTGCTTTCTGGCAAACACCTCGGAATGGTTTACAGGTGGGAAACTTTCCCCCCACTCTTCACCTCCTCTGCTTTTTTGCCGACGGCGTTTTGCAAGGGGAGCAGGAGGGGCTTCAGGACACCTCCCATCCCAGCTGCTCCAATTGTCTCCCTTCCCCCTAGAATCCAGTGCTCTCCGAGGTTGCTTCCTTGATGGGTTGGAGAGCAGCTGGAAATCTTTTTCTGCACTTCCTGGGTATGTCTTGGATCTCGACCACGGAGCTCAAACTCCGAGCTATGCAAAGGCCCCGATTCACTTTTTGTGTCAAAGATGCAATTGTTGGAATTAGAGTCATTAAAGGAAAAGTTCAAAATGCTGAGGTGCCCGAAGTAAAGGCACTCGTCAAAGCAGCAAACGAAAAGTTAAGGACTCCTGCGTAAAGAGGAAGGTTTCTACCTGGCGTCTAAGTGTATACAATGAAGACAGCAAGGTGTATCTCCCAGGGAAAGGTTTTCCCAGATCAGGGGCCACTGCAGAGAAGACCTTTTCTGGGATAACCTCGTATTAAGTTGCCAGGGGTGGTGGAACCCATAAAAGAGGCTCCAAAGACGATCGTAGCAACAGGGCAGGGACCCCAAGAAGGGCTTCCGAAGCCTCAGAGGCTGACGGGGGTCCCTTGGGCGAGGAGAACCGTAATTTGGGGCAGACGTTCTCCTTGCAGGATGCCTCGCAGAAGATCGAGACTGGCCCTGTGGCCAAACGCAGTCCCTCCAGGTTGCGTGAGCAGGGTTCCCGACACTGATGAGGTCGCAAACGACCTGGAATTTTGAGTATTTCACTCAAGGCATGGTAGGACCTTTTAAAAAGTCGGTGGCTTCGCAGACACAGCTGTGCTGCTGCTAGATAAACCTCCGGATGGGGGCCCAGGACCCCCATCAGGGACTACCAGGGAATCTGAGAAGGCTGGTCCTGCCAGGATTCCTGAGTGCTCCATTCACGGTGGGCCAAAGCGAGGCCTGGAACCCTTTCCAGTGCAGGAAAACCGGGGTGCAACACCTCAGACTCCGTGTCTGCACCCCTCCAAGCACTGATCCTTTGGTGGCTTTCTTGCATTTTGGCTGTCTTCCCCCACAATTTTGCAAACTTGAAATTCTTTCCTGAGACTTCTACTTGCAGGGAGAGCTTTAAGCTACGCAGTGGGTCGTCCGGGGGCTTTTCCAAAGTTTGCCCTCCTGCTGGGGTTGAAGGAGGATCAGTGCCCCTGCTGCATATGACAAGTCCTGGGGCTTACCCCCAAATCCCCTGGCAAAGGGTCCCAACGATCTTTTCCCCCCATAAATTAACGGGGGGAAAGAACCTTCCCTCGGAGACACGTCAAATCTCCTCCTCCGTGCGCTTAAACAATTCAACGGTCCTGACCAACCCACACACACCCTTCGCTTGCAAGTTCTGGCCTTCCTGGGGCACAATGTGATTGCTTATTTCGGAAGTGGTCTGATGACGAGAGGAATGATTGGTGGCGTTCTGTGTGCAGAAGCCCGCTGGCATTCTCTCGTACGCCTGGCCTGCCCACTTTCCACATCCGTCTACATTTTTCCTTCCAAAGCAGTATTCATTTTTCCTAGAATATGCTGATGTGTTTTCCTATTTGAGCGCTACCTCTTTCCCCTTTGGGCCCACCCAGTGCTGGAACACTCCCCCCCCCTTGAACTTTAGAATAGGTTCTCCAACCCCCTGCAAATTAAAGAAGCAAACAAGAGCGGAAGCAAAACAACGGCCCTACGTGGAAAGATGCGTGGCGGGTCGCGCAGGGGGGGCCGTCGGGGACACTTCCTCCTCGCCGTTGCTTTCGCTGTCTTCCGACTCATCCTGTGTGAAGCGAGAGGTGACCTGGAGTGAACTTGTCTTCCTGCTTCAAGTCGCTCCGGACAACTCTGGGTGGCACCAAGCCCCAGATGCCGTCTCTGCCCACAGCTGCTGCATCCAGCCCAGCCGCTGAGCCGTCCCTGTCTCAGTTCTGCTCCTCCGAGGGGGCGGCCAGAAGATTGAGCTTCCTGAGCCGCTGGGAAGATGCTCGCAGCTGGGCGGCTCACACATTTGCCTAGGCCCTGGCTTGTCCGGGCGGTGCAAGGAGCTGTGCAAAGATGCAGAAACAGCCCAGCTGCTGCTCCGCGGGTGACAGGGAGGTGGGAACAGAGGCAGAGAATCAAATGGGGTGGTGCTTGCTAGTCCCAGGGGACGGCCGGCCAAGAGAGAAAGCCGGACGCTCCCTCCTCGCGGAAGAGAGTTCCTGGCCCGGCGCCAACCCACCTCTGGCTCCGAGTCTGTGCCGGACTGCTTCAGATCCCTTCCCTTGCCTGTGGTGCCACCGTTCTTCCGGCCACTCCCAGGCTTTTGGCCCCTGAAGAGAGAGGAGCAAGTGGAGATGAGGACAAGCGTCATGAAGAATGAATAATCCAGGGCCTCCTGCAGGAAAAGTGGGTGATGTATCCCCGAGCTACAGCCTCCCTGCTCCTCCTCTTACCTCCGGGAAACCTTCTCCCCCTCCATGTGGTTGTCTTCAGCTTCTCCTTGCATATCTGGCACGGAAGCAACAAGGTCCTTCAGGAAATCAAACTGTTGCTCTATCTCTATGCACTGTTTCCTGCAAAAAATGGATCACGGGCTTCACGATGCAGCCAGAGGCAGCAGGCACACAACTGCAGCTTAAAACATTAAATATAGACTTCTAGTCCTCATGGTTTTGGAGTTTTACGAACCGCACTATCTGGTCAGCCCCTTGGTTGATCAATTCGACATTTATCTGTCCTTCATTGGCACTCCTCATTTGCAGCCCTAACCAGAGCACGAGTGTCTTCTGCATGTAAATCAGGTGCTCTAATTCAGAGTTATGGGCCTGCCTAAGAAGGGCAAGTAAGATTCCAGTCCTCATGATCCTAAATAAAGGGTTGATCGAAATAGGAACATATGAGCTTGCCTTATATACTACGCCAGGTGATTATTATCCTATGTAGGTCTGGACTGTGGGCACCTCCCTTCCTCAACCTGACACCCCTTCAGGCTTCTTGGCCAACAACTCCCACCCATGGCCGACACATCTGGAGTGTGCAATATTAGAGAAGGCTGACCTACATCAGCAGGGTGGACGGATCTCCAGGCGTTTCGAACATCTGATTGCTGGATATTCTCCCAGCATTCCTGGCTATTCGGCACGCTTGCAAGGGCTGCTGGGAGAATATCCAGCAGTCAGCCCCCTTTCCTGCCCTGCCCTGCGCTCTGCAAAGCTGCGGGTTTCAGTGGGACGCTCCCGCGTCCTCTGCCCACCGTGTGATGCCCTGAGCGGAGTTGGAGTCGATGGGGGAAAGCAAGAGGTGAGGCGGCCGCCGATACTCACAGGTGCGACGTTGTCATGGTCTTGGCATTCCTGGACTGCGTCACGTGGCAGGCCTTCTTCAGCAAGGATTCGAGGAAGAGCTCCAGTGCCCGAGCTTGGGGGGGCCACGAGTTAAGGGATGCCAGGAAGCGAGATCCCATCCCACCCTGCCGATCTGAAGTGGAGCACGCAGTCAACGCGACCTGCAGGAAGTGTTCGCCGGCCAGGTCGGACTAGAGTGCCGGGGGCTGGCGCCATGGACGGGCATGGCTGGGCAGCTGCCAGGGGCCCTCGTGCCAGGAGGGGCCTGCTGCAAGAGGCTGCTGCACTGAGGGAGGGAGATGGACAAGGATTCCTTGCCCAGCAGGGACCAAAACCTGGAGCCTGTCCTGAAGCAGCTCCCCAGGCCCTGAGATATTTTCCTGTCACCTGACACCTTTTAATGAAGCTGATGGAGGCAAAACTCAGGGTTTTCTCCATCCAGAGCAAGTATTCCACCACTGAGCTATGGGCAGGTGGGAGAAGATCCCCCACATTCCCGGATCCGAGGTCAGAAACAGAGCTGCAACCTCGGAGCGGGGGATCCATACTCTGGTCTCCCTCCCCACCCGCCCTGCAGCTGTTGAGGGAAGAACCGCACCGGATGCTTCTCCAAAGCTGGGACAGCAACCTCAGAGAGGGGGCAAGGGGTGTTCCAGGGAGGCAGAGATGGGGAAGACACGAGGTGACCAATTCCTTATATGCTGCTAGTCCTCCACCCTTTTTCCCCCTCTCATGAGCTTCCAAACTTGGAGGCTGATGATTACAATTGCTCCCTAAGATAATAAACATAAATATTCCCTTGTATAGCCAACTGCAGTAACAGAGGGTCTATCAGTCTTGGGAATGCAATCTCCTAAGAACAAGATAAGGATGTTTATATACTTGGGGAGGATCTCGAAGTATGAAAACAATCTTTAGATCAACCCAAGCGGACATTAAGGACAAAAAAAGGCACCCAGCAAGGACCTGCGATCTTTCCAGACTCACAGAAAGCTGATGGTGGTGTTAAGCTCATGAAAATAAGACTTCTAATCACGGGTAACTCACCCTATTTTCTCAATGGAATGTTTAGCTTCCTTTCATCCCTGCCTTTCTTTCTCCCAGGATGGAACTTACAGCAGGCCATCCAAAACAAAGGAGAAATCCATGATTTTCGCACCCAGAAACCAGCATAAAAGAGGGGATTTGTTTTTCCTTTGTCCGTTTTTGTTTTTTCTGCAGAGCGGGAAGCCATTCTTGCAGAAAAACACAATTTACTATCAGTGCATGTTGTATCTAATGAAGCAACTGAGTTGCGCCGCAAGTCAACAAAGCGTTGAAATGCTGGCCCAGGGTGGGGTTGCCATGTGAGATGCATCTAGGGGGAGCACCTTACACAGCATCTGCAACACCGTGGAGAATTTGGCGTTGCAGAATCGTCTCCTGCGAGGAGGAAGGTCGCCACGTATGGAAGGGGCTATGTGGCCCTGCAGCCTTGTTGCTTGTGCTCGGGTGGCCAGGATACAAATGATCACGGGGACCGCGGCAGCAACCTTGCCTATCTCCTCGTCCGTCTGCATGATCTTCTTGATTCGGGCCTTGAGTGAAGAAGAAAGACTATTAAGTATGGTGGGGGAAGAGATGTGTGAATCCCCCCCCCCATTCAAACTTGCCCCGTGCCCATGATGCGGGGCATTTTCAGGAAGAGAACAATTTCTGGCATGGGATTTTGCGGCAGAAAATTTCCCCATTTCATATGTTCATTTGTACATCCAAACAGACGCCAACTGCAAATTCAAGGCAGGTACACCTGGCAGTTCCCAAGTGGTAATTAACGATTTGGGGGTAATTATGCCTAGGACACATTATGTGGAGAATTCATGAATCACACAAACGCAGACATGTCTTCAGTGTGAAATTGGAATGACCAGAGAAAGCAAAGAGACTGATTCTAAAGAGGAAGAATCGAGCCCAAATGAAGAATCCCATTATGTTTTAACAGAGTGCAATTGATGGAAGTCTTAAACAAGCTGACAACTATATAAGCTATTCTGAGGAGCGATTGCTAAGGCATAAAGCTAATAAAAATCTAAAAAAGAAAGATATTAATACATCGAGAGGTGGCAGGGCCATAATGTAAATAAGCAAAGGAGATCTGGCAAGATAAAGTATACAATGATGCAATCCCAAACAAACTTCACATATCTCGATCATTTTATAATCATATATAATCATTTCTAATCACACATATAAAAATCCTCTTCTTTGAAGAATGCCTCTCTGGCAAACCAGTGGCCAAGGGATGACATTGAGAATCCCACCAGCTGGACCTAAAGGCCTCGTGGCTGGGTTCTGACAACTTGATCACAGGGCCGAGTATGGGTTGAACCCGGGTTCTCATGTTCTCTGCACCCCATTCATGGCTAACAATATACTAACTCGTTCAAGGGATAAGTGGAGTTGCTGTAGAAACAGCAGGTTAGCATGTTCTCTGACCCGAACCCAAATAGCAAACCATCACAGAGAGCTCAGTCTGCAACCCGACAACAAACCAGGACGTCTTTTCATGGGTTGTAAACACTGCTGGGTTCAGACACCACGATAACCAATGATTAAGTGACCACCCACACTCAGCTCTAGAGCGCAGGCTATTCTGCTGCTTGGACTTGAAAGCATGAGGGTGGAACTAAAGCATGGGAATAAAACTGCTTTTAATAATGATGATTGTGAGAAAAACCGTGACCGAAGCCTTCCGAAATGATGAACGGGACAGCGAGAGAGAAATCCATAGCTTTCTAACCAGAGGAAAGCCAAGGAAACTGCTCAGTACTAGACTTGGGATCTATAAAAGAAGCCCCCTTCCCACCCCCAAAGTTTCCTTCTGCAGAAAAAGCCCTGGTCCCATAGGAAAAGGGACCCTCCAGACAGCCAGGGACAACATCCGAAGAGCTCTTGGGATACGTCCGAGGCCAAGGAAGTCTGTGATCAGTGGAGGGAAGGGGAAATGCGGAGCACTGCCTACGGGGACTCACATCTGGCCTCATCCAGATGTCTTGAACCGCAGCTCCCACCCTTCCCCGCCCGGCAGGCAACGATGGAGAGTGCCAACCAGCCCCGTGCCGGGAAGCTCCCCAAAGGCTCTTCAAAGCTCCCGATGGGCTCGGGAGGCGCTGCGACCCAGCGGTGGGAAACCGGCGTCACCCCAAACTGCGGGGACCAGAAGCGGAGCAGGGTGGGGAACGGGCGCCGTGGGGCTCCCGCGAGGGACGCAGCGGCTGGCCTGCGCGTGGCCGCGTGGGGCGGCGGCGGGCGGCAGCGGGCAGCGCGTCTCTCGGCAGGGGCGGGGAGCCCGCGTGGGGGCGGCGGCGGCGGCGGCGGCGGCGGGGGTCTCTCGGGGCGCCCTGGGCCTGCCTGCGCCCCGCGGCGGGCGGGGGCTCGGCTGCGCGGCCTCCTCCTCGCGGGGCGCGGCGCGGGGCGGCGCAGGAGGCAAAGGCCCGGGGCGGCCCGGTGCAAGGGGCGCAGGAGCGGGGCGCTCACCGGCGGGAAGCGCGCGTTGTACTTCTTCTTCTTGCTCGGCATGGTCGCCCGCGCCGCCCGCCCGCAGGGCCTTCCGTGCAAGCGCGCCCAGCGCCGGATCAGGACCAGGACCCGGACCCGGACCCGAGGCAGCGGCTGCAACCTCGGAAGAAGCCGCCGCGCCGCCGCCGCCGCGCCCGACCCGGCCGAGCCGCTCCCGCGCGGTCCTAGCGCCGCCGCGGAGCAGCAAGTCGTGAATGGGCGCGCGCGCCGGCCCGGCCCCATTCATAAAAAGCCGCCGCCGCCGCCGGGTCCCCCGCCCCCCGCCCGCCTTCCCTGGGGACGGCCCGGACTGCAACTCCCAGTACCCGCCGGCGCGTCCTGGGGCTGCTGGGAGGAATAGTCCGGCCGGCCTGGACGTCACGCATCGGGTGAGCAGCTCCGGAGGACGGGGCAGCTTGCACCGTTGGATGGCTCCTGAGCAGCTCTTGGAAGCAGCCTTTGCCGGATGGTCCGGCGTGCCGGGCAAAGCTCACCACCCTTCGGGGCTGCCCAGATTTGGGTATCAAGGCAGAAAGGGAGTAGACGGTGCTTCTGAGCCGTGTGCACGGTGCTTTCTGCCACCACCAGCTCAGATCTACTGAGGATGCGAAACATACTGGTATACCGTGGGTGGAAGTCCCATTAAACTCTCAGTGGGTCTTGCCTCTGAGTAGACACGAGTAAGGTTGCATTACCCATACAGATGGCTTCCAATAAACTGGCCCTGACGTTCTGCTTCCTCTCCTATCATGCTGTGCCTGCAGCAGAGGGAGAGGCACGCATCAACTATGCAATATAGCCCAGCCTTGCTATCCTTAAACCACATTGGGATTTGTTCAGTGAGAAGAGCAATCAATGAGTATTTTACTGGTAAAATTATGCCAGCATTGGCAATAGATAGGCCAGAGAAAAGCCCTGCTTCTTAGAAAACATCAAACGTGTCTCCTGGAAATGTCGCGGGAATTGACCGGGCACCATTCCAAAGAAGGCCAGTTGGGACTTGACAGATACCAGCAGCTCAAACAAAGGGCAATTCACACAGCACCCCATCTTTCCCCCCTCCTCCTACATCATCATCTTTCTACTTCACTGTTTTTATCTCTGTAACCTACGTGTTACATGTAACCACTGAATGATCAAAGCATAAAAAGGGCAAAACAGGGACGGCTCGGGGCACGCCACACTGAAGGATTTGCGGGCAGCTGGTTATTCTTGATAATTAATCTCTTAAAGCCTTCGCCCTGATGCGAGTCGTTTGGCCAGACACTGCACACACCAGGACCCGAGCCGGCCCATTCGGACAACGCCCTTCCTGCAGGTTGAGACTGAGGGAGGAGGCTCATGACAGTCCTGCAAGGTAGGCCCGTTTCGTTGGCTTTCTTCCCCCGCCTCCCCCCCCCAAGGTATGCTTTGGCACCGAAGGGGTAAAATTTCAGGGCAACCCTGAACAGCACTTCCGGCCTAAAACGAAGTATTTACACCGCCTAGAGCGGCCCATCAGACTCTATCCATCAGTATCTCCTAACGTCACTTCCTGCCTGGAACGGAACTGATCCCCTTAGTCTTGCCATACGCAGTTGGGTGTGCACGCCTACTGTTTTTCCATAGAGCTGTCAAGTGCTAGAGGGTCGCCGCTTCACGTGCTCAAAGGAAAGCACCCTCAAAATGGCCGTCTTCCGCTTGTGACCGGAAGTTGAGAGCGCGTGCGGGCGAAAGGGAGAGGGCGTTTGGGAGTGTATTTATATTTTTGGAAGGAATGGATAATTGTCCAACGTTGGGGAAAACGGAGGAAACCGGCGGTTTTAAAATTAGTGGGCGAATTAGCTCTTTTCTTCCGGGTCCTCGTGGAGTTCCGGCCTTGCGTCACTTCCGGGGCGTGCTCGCGCCTCCCCGCTCGCCCCGGGCGGTTGGTAAGGTAACGGGAGGCGGAGCTGCGACCGGGCCGGGACCCCAAAGGGGCGCGGAGAGGACTCCAGCCACGGCGTTCGGCTCCTCTTTAAGGGTAGGGCCAGGAGGAGGAGGCTCGTCGTGCATATACTTGTATTTGCATATGCAAATTTATGTTAGTGCATGCAAATCGTTGTCATCCCGACTCGTGTTCTTCTAGGGCTGTCGGTCGTCCCCCAGTTAAGGGGCCCTTTAAACGACGGACACCGCCCCCCCCCCCCCATGCCTTGCTTTGGCAGCCCTGTGCTTAGCCATTGCAAGCTCAAGGCTGGCGCTTCCTTGGTGGGGTCCATCCGCCTGCGAGCTGGTCTTCCCCCTCTCGACTTTCCTTGCTGGGATCGCCTTTTGCAGGGAGCCTGACCTTCTTGTGATGCACCTGAAGGACGGCAGGCTCCATTTCATCCTGTTTGCTTCTAGGGCTGAAACTTGGGCCCGCTTGCCTTTCTTTCAGCTGCTGCAGAGTATTTGCAAAGCATTCCTGCAGCACCACGCTTCCTCCACTTGCTTCCTGTCCTGCTTTCACGCCCATGCAGAGATGGGAGACAATAGCATGGAAGATCTTGGCCTCATATCCGGTGGAACTTCCTTACACTTGTGCGATTTTCTAGTTCCTGCATTGCTGCCCCTTCCAAGCCTCCTATTTCTTGGCTGCAGTCTTTCCGTGAATGGGTTATTCGGAAAGGTTTTGCATTCCTTGGCCCAATTTCAATTTATGCATTGTTGACATCAACATTGTGTAATGCTTCTGTAGACACTTTTGTTTTCTTCATGATCAGCTGCTATACTATGTTTATACTTTCTTTTTTCGGTTTCATAAGTTGTAATTTCAATCCGTTGCTGCTGTCAGTAACACAGAACCATCATCTGTACATTTTAGACTGATGTCTCTTCTGACCATTTTCACTCCTTCCTATTCCAGCTTTCCTTGTATGTTCTGCATGTCTGTTTCCCCACATTCTGCCTTAACAGTAGCTTCTTGTCCACAATACAGGTTATGCATCACGATGATCAGCTCCTGAAGCATCCACTCAAGACCATCCATAGCTTTGCATGATCCACAGTCAAAGGCTTTGCTGAAGTCTATAAAGTATAGACCGATCTTTTTGGGTGCACCTTCACTTCACACACCTTCTCTTACAAGAGCCTTGGAAGGTAGGCCAATATAATTAAGTACGCTTATTATTCCTGTACTGCAGATGGGCAGGGTTGGCTGGGTTGAGAGATTGAGATCGGTTTGCCTAAGGCAGGGCTGTGTAACTCATTCTTCCGATTTTTTTTTTTTTTTTAAGTGCATCAACTCTCAGGTAAAAATGGCCACTTCCTTGGCTCTGGAAGGGAATGTTCTTAAGAATTACACCCTTGCTCTTAGTGGCCTGTTATTTCTCATTCCTCAGTATATAACTAAGACTTATGCCAGTTGGCACTTGCCTGCCGCAAGGGAGCTTTCGGAAAGTTGATGCCGTCACTGCTATTAGTACATGTTATGAGCACTGCCTCATATCCAAAATGTAAACAGAAGAGCCTTGCTGGATCAGACCAACAACTGGTCTTCATAGGCATAGGCCTCTGATCCAAAGGCCATCTGGGCTACTGTCCATGGCTAGCCTTCTCCTCCGTCAACGTGCCTGCTCCCCTTTCAAAAGTATCCACGTGGTATCAATATGCATATGCAGTTCCCTTTAATTGTATATTTCCTGCTGACACAGGTCACCACTGCTTCAAGCACTCTGCTTAAAGATCAAACCCCCCCAAAGCTGATTTGTTTAGATGCTTATCGGGGTAGTTTCTTTCTGAATCTGAGGTCTGCGCTTTTCTTAAAGCGCTGCAACGGAACGGCCTGTGTGGGCGGCAGTGCAGGTACGCAGGATGCTCTTGAGCTGCTCGATCCGTATTTGGCACTCTCGTATAGCACAGTGTACCTGTTTCGGCCCTTTATCCTCATGGGAGTCCTTGAGGCAGATTAAACCGAGAGCACGTGCCGCTTTTTTAGAGCATCGCTCAGCGAGCATTAGCGGTTGAGTGAGGTGTGAGCAACAAGTGCACCGTTAGTGACTTCAGGCTGCAGCTGTTGGGAGGTGACAGCACAGCTCTGGAGAAAGGTGCGTTGTCCTTAAGCTACCCCGCCGCCTTCAGCTACAACAAGTGAATGGTATCCCATTCCCAGCATCAAAGACAGATTCAACTGCTGGTATTTGTATGTTGACCGGGAAAAGAGCACCCTCTTGTTCTTTGTTCCTGGCTGCAAAATGTCTTGCGATGACATTCTTTGCTCCTGCAACCCTGTTCTCTCCCTGATGCTGTCTGCCCTTTCTGAGTAACTGAACAGAGTAGGTTTACATCACCATTCCTTCCTGGAATTCTGGCCTTGGCATTCCGAACTGGCCGGCAGTTGCAAAGTAATTTCAGCACTGGATTTGTTAGGTGCTCGGCTTAGGGGCAGCCCTTGGCCTCTGCATGCCCCCCTTTCTAAGACGCAACCATGCCAAACTTGCCTCACTGGCTGTGAACGAGGAGAGAAAAGGAGGAGGGGGTGGGCAGAATCACCTTTCCCCAAGCTTGTGGCCCTCCAGGTGTTTCAGACTTCAGCTGTGCTGTCTAGGAGCTGATTGGAGTTGTTGCTCAGGAATGCTGGGAGCCACCCTCCAGATGCTCTGACTGATGCGAGTTCAGGGAAAGCCAGTGCGGAATGCTGGGGAAACAGCATTCAAGCTGGGATGGGGTGCTAGGCCCGAGAGAAGCTGGCCCTCTTGGCCTGCGGTGGGTAAATCTGTCTGTGCTTTCTGGGGTGCCTTGCAGAGCCATGTCTGACCAGCATGACGAGGAGGCAGGGAAGGATGCAGCCTTCGCCTCCGAGCACCTGGCAGCCGAGTCGATGGCCGCAGACATGGACCCCTGGGTGGTCTTTGACGCACGGAAGACGCCGCGGGCCGAATTTGAGCAGTGGCTGCAGACGTACCAGCCATCCCGCGTGTTCCGGTTCGGCGATCCGGAGGGCAACACGGAGCCGGTGGGGTGGATCGCAGTCTACGGGCCCAGCTTCTGCCCCGAGGGCGGAGATGTGGTGGGTCTGCAGGAAGACTGGGAATGGCTGCAGCTCAGCGGGCGCCACATCACCTTCGACACCATCAAGGAGCTGGCCCTGAACCGGCGGGTGCTGACGGGCAAGTGGCTGATGCACCTGGACAGCGGTTTCAAGGTGGACCATGCCTGGTGCGGCATTGCCCGTGCCGTGCTCGACGGCCGCGTCGGCGTGGCCAAGGTCAGCCCCTGCTGCCCCGACTCGGAGCGCAAGCAGGTCATCTGCGTCTACACGGACGACTTCACCAATGAGGAGCAGGTCCTGCTGGCCGACGCCGTCATCCGGGCCACGGGCATCAAGTGCCTCTTGTCCTACAAGCCCGACGTTTACACCTACCTCGGCATCTACCGGGACAACCGCTGGCACCTCTGTCCCACCATCTACGAGAGCAAGTTTGACCTGGAATGCATCCCCCGCCGCTCCCGCATCACCAACAAAGTGAGCAACACAGAAGTGACTTAACGCGCCTCCACCGCATGCGTGGCGCTCTCGGCAAAACGGTGCTAGTGTTCGGAGCTACCAAGTCCCAGCATGGAATGCGCTCGCCTCCCTTCTCCCCCTAGAAACCACTTGACTCTCTCAGCGACTGCTGCCAACTCCTGGCCGCCAGGAAAGGCGCTTCTGGGGTCGGGGCTTTCGTATTTGCTGTGGGGCTGGGAGCCAGGGCACAGCGTCTGTTGGCTGGCGGGGTAAAGGGTCCTTTATGCTGCCACACCGACGAACTGCGGCATCTCTCTCTGAACTGCTAACCGGCATGTGGCGCCCTCGTGAAATTCCTGAAAACCTCCTCTCTGCACTTCTTCCTCTGTGGCCTGTGTATGTGTCCCACTGTAATTTAGGGATTATGCCCTAAACAAGCTGCCTTTGATAGACTACGAGCGTACGAGGTTTCGAGCAGCACAGACCTGTTCGTCTGGCAGAGTCACTGCTTAACTGGAAGTGTTCCATGAAATGCGGAAGCCTAGATGCTCTTGCGGCAACCGCAGCCAGTTAAACCTAGGAGCATTTTGCATATCTCATTTCGTCCTTGGAGGTGTGTGGCTATTGCAATGGCTCCCTGACAGCGTGTGGTCGTCTGACTGCTCCCGTGGATTGGGTCCCGATCAGCACTGCAGCCTCACTGGTTTCTGTTCTCCCACACCTTTGCTCAGAGGGGCAATCTCTGAATTTTTCTCTTTCTTTTAAGGTGGTGGAAAAATATGACTCAGATGCATTCACTTGTAAATAGCTTGGAAATAAACGTAATCTTCTTCAGCTGAGTGTTTAATGCTGGGGTGGGAAAAGGAGAAAGTCACACACATGTCAGTTACGCCTGCACAGAGCACTTTGAATTTCTGAAATAGCTTCCCCAGGTGCCACCGCACTCACGCTTAAGCAAGTGGGAAGGACGGAGGCTGGGGCAGAAGGCCGAGAATTCTAGCTTATAATTCTATTCTTCCTTATGTTTCTGTGATGTGAAGGAACTCTTTGGGTGTTCCTGGGATTATTTGTCTTCCCACACACAGGAAATGTGTGTATAGGCAAGCATCCACTAAAGATTTCATATCTAGGCTGGGGTCCCACACAATCCCCGTTGGAAACAGCTTCTCTGACTCAAGGCTGTTAGCTCAAGGAATTTCCATCAGGGTTCCCAGCACTGGAGTTCAAACGCAAAGGTTGCCATTGTTGTTTCTGGACCGCACGTTCTGTGCGGCCCTGAGTTTTCAGAGTATGTGAAGGAGAATGTTCACACCAATTTATCCTGTACTTGGAAAAGTTTTCTTGAAAATGGATTTTATGAGGCTTCGTACAAAGCCTGAAAACATCGGACAACTGAGGAGTTGTGTATCAAGATACCTTTGATTCTCACCCGTATTATTCATTCAGCATGTGGCCCTTGCGAAGCTGCTTCTCACCACCCCAAATGTGCATATTAAGAATTACTATTTAATATTTGAGGGGGAAAGGTGGGTAGCTCGTCTGGTATGTTGCCACAATTCCGTGGGAGCACAGGAACAAAAACAGGGTGGGAGTCTGTCATCCTGCTTCCAGTGGGCATGGCCACCCCAGCAGGAAAATTATTGACGTTTAGGGGGCTGGAGGTTTTGCACAGCTTGTTTTTTCAAAAGCTGAGCTGTGCAACCTCCTGGAACGGCAGAATAAATTGTACGGAAATGGCCTACAGGACAGACTTCAACATATTTCCCCAAAGGCTGACACGGGTGGAAAACAGCTTCGAGCCCAAAGGCAGAATTCAATTCTGGGCACGAGAGGCCGTCTTCGGGTTAGTGGGGTTCTTATACAAGCCAGTGTCACTCAGAGCTCTTAGTTCCAGGCCCTAAGTCTTGGGAGAGGCATTTGAACCCTTTACAAGGGAAGAAAATGGGTACAAAAGCCAAGAAATGGATAGGAGGAAGTGGGTGGGGTCCCTCCAGATTGGGACACCAGGGCCGGCCAAGGCTCTGCCCGCTTGCTTGAGAAAATTCTCCCCTTTGAGAGTCCTCCAAAACCCAGTGCTAAAGTAACACCATAAAGCAAAAGTTGCAGTTTATTAAGAACCTGCTACAGGAAAAAAGCAGGGGAGAGGCGGCACTTAAGTGGTTAAGTATCTTACACATTCACGGAAACCCTTAAAAAAAAACAACCCGCAGCAAATATAAAAAGGCACAGAAGTGCGGAAAGGACAGACAGACAAGATTCCCCTTCCCGTCTCGGCACCCTGCCAGACTGACGGCCTGGGAGGTACCGTTTCCACCAGAGCCCACCACATGAAAGCTGGAGCGATGGGGTCCTCACCCCTTTTTCAGAAGTGTTTTAGGGGAGACCCGGAAGTTTAGGGCTTGGATTCCACCCAATTTTTGCCACCTAGGAAGGAAAAACCACTGTCCCCCCCCCCATCACTTTATTCCCCCTTCCTCCTCCAAACAGATCAAATCAGGCTTGGTGTACACCGACATTGGGATCCCCTCGCGCTAAGGACTTGCATCCAACCCAGCTCCAGCGCTGGATTGGGTCCACAGCAGTCTTGCTCAAGGGGCTGCCCTGTATGGATCAGCTGCACTTCAGACGTGGGCAGGCGACCACTCCCAGAATTCCTGAACACTGGAACCCCTGGCTGGGGTAACGGGGGTTGAAAGGCCAAGTATCTGTGGCGGGGACTCACTTGGGGACGGGTGGGTGAAAGGAAAGCCCCCAACCCATTTAGCGACCCCAAAGGGGAAGCTTATCTTAATCTCTACGACGTCGGCCTTGAAGGAGAAAGCGGCTTAGACTGTGGACGCATGTCATCTTCTCCCTTGTCCTAAGGGAAGCAGAGCCCTCACCTGGAAGTGTTGGTGTCAAACAGCAACATCTCACTCACTTTTACCTGCCAGTTCACTACCTGGCTCCCCTGGCCACTAGGTTTCTCTCCTTTGAAGAACCACAGGAAGAAAAGTCCTCTGTGCCTCCCTGGAGACGAGCTGCTCTCCACCAGCTTAGTCCACCTACCTCTTTTCCACAAACCTGATGGAGACACCTTATTCGGCCTCCGTAACAGGACAACCCCACCGTAGAGGAGCCGTATAGGCCTGATCCGGCATGTTTTGTCCCAGAAAGAAGTTGCAGCAATGCTTTAAGGCAACTCCAGCTAGAAAAAAGGGGAGTTAACTGGTAGTTAAACACAACTTCCCAAACTTGCTTTTTTGACAGAAACAACAGACCTGCGGCAGATTCTAAGGACGCTTCGTTAGTTTTGCAGCTGCAAACCGAGACAGCGGCAGAGAGTCAGGGAGCATGTGCAGAACAAAAACCAAGAAATACTGGCAAATGTTACATACTGTTTGGTGGAAATTGGGGCAGGCTGGTGCGTTCAGGAAGACAGAAGGAGGGTGGGGTTCTCCTAACACAGCCTTTTGAAATCATCAGCGTGCGTGTCTTGTGGAACAAGATCAGGGTAAAATGAAACCGGAGGACATATAAAAGGATCCAGTTCAATTGAGGCGAAAGTCTGAACGCCTTGAGGAGATCTAAGTGGGTTTGTTCCAATACTTGAGTATCCATTTCAGCCCTGACTATGGGGCCTTTTTCAGGTGTCAGTTTTAATATACATAAACAGCTGAAAAGGCCTCCGACTGCAAAATTCACTCTGGATGCCAAACTTTTCAAAGACCTCAGCAGGGTATCTACCCATCTATTAAATCCAAAACCTAAATAAGGCCCACTCGCAGGCCGTAGATATCTGGAGCTGTTCTTGGGGGTGGGGAAGCATTCTCTGCACATGGTCAGAGACTTTGCCTCTTCCAGGGGAAGGAGAACAGTCACTAATTTCAGCAGGGCAAAAGTAGGCTCTCGAGAAAGGATGGAAATGCTCTGCCAGCGGGGTGAGGAACCAACCCTTGGTGCGCCCCAGAGAGATCATGGAACAACAAAAGGGTCCCAAGTAGCTCGCTAAGGCACATTTTATCTTCTGAGCACTCTGTAGTTGATGGAGAACCTTTTCAGCCGGAACTAGAAATGGCAGAGGCTGTCCCCAGAGTGGGGTGCCTGCCCACTGCCCCCTTCTGGTGTAAACCAGTTGCCGGCCCCCACCTCTCTTATGGAGAGACCTCACGCCCCAGTGGGAGAGACGCCGGGGAAGCTCACTGCTGCCATTCCAGGAGATCAGTCCCTCGCCTGTCGAAGTCCTCCTTGGAGGCTGGCCCACCTGTCTCAAAAGGAACCAGTGGCGGAGAAGCCCCGGCAAACGGAGACTGCGTGCAAGTCCAGGTGAGGAGAGGCACGGAGGGGCGTGAGCGCAAGCAGGGTGGCCGGCGGCCTCCATCCAACGCTCCTTAAGAGTTCAGCTGGTTGAGGAGCGAGTTGAAGTCCAGATCGACCATGGAGGTGAAACTGTCCTCGCCAGGCACAGGGGGCAGCAGGCCGTTCATGAAGGTGCTGGCGGAGCTGCTGCCCCCACCTTCCTCGCCTCGGGGCGGCTCCCCTTCAGCCCTCCGCTGGCTGACCAGGCGGGTGATGGACTCCGGGTAGGTGAGCAGAGTGGCTTGGTTGTCTGAAGCCAGGGTGGAGGTGCAGGTGGAAGTGGAGGCCGCCGCCACCACTGCGCTGGGCCCTTCCGAGAGGAGCTGCCGGAAGTCGGCCGTGTTGATGGCCTCCAGGCTGGTGTAGGGCACGTCGTCCAGGATGCCTCCGAGCTCCATGGCCCCGGCGTCTCCCCCCTCGAAGTGGAGGTGCAGGAAGGCGTCGGCGATGGCGGCGTCCGTGTCGGGCTGCACCGGTTGGGCCACCCCGAGCCCCGACAGCTCTTCCAGGTTCACCGTGCTGAAGCCCGACTGCACTGTGGCCGTGGGAGGCGGCGTGGCGTGGCTTGCGCCGCTGAAGAAGCCAGGAGTTGGCTGTGGCAGGGGCTGGGGCTTGGCGGCCGGGGGCTGTCCTGGCGTGCCCATGAGTCCGGAAATGCCTGCAGACGGGAAAGGGGAGATCGGAACGGCTGCTTGTTACCTGCCCCGAGGTTCTTTAAGGGCAATGCAGGAAGACGCAACGACCTTTAGCAGCAGCTTTGCGTCTGTGAGAAATGCGACTCCCGGCACACACAACTTCAGCCACGGTTGAGCTGGGTTTCAGGCAGACGTGCTTCCTGGCCCTACCTGTTGAGGTTCCACCTTGGGACTGTCTTCCCTCCACTGAGCTACAGGGGGCGAGGGGAGGTGAAGCTATTCTCTTGGCCCCATTGCCTGATGTTACTCTCTTCCCACCCATCCTTTTTTCCTTGCGTGCCCTGCCTTGTTCTACTGATTTAATGCGAGCATGTCCAGGAAGCCTGTTAGTTCAAGCAGCAAGACAAATACCCCTGAAAGCCTCCAGCCAGCTTTAAAAAACACATCTGTTTGCTTTAAGTAGCATTTATTGACACAAGCAGCCAAACGAGAATGGTTTGAGATGTACTCAAATGCGTTTTGAGAGAGGCTGCGATTCCGCAAACAAAGAGGGACGCTGTACAGCCTGGAAATCCAGACAGATACTGGGTCAGGACTAGGTCGACACACAAGCCTTGGTGCAATCACAAAGAGATGTTTCTGTCACTCTATTTGCCGGACCGCTGTGATGTCAACGGTCGTAACATGTGAATTGCTGCAGAGGGAAACTCACTGCAAGGGAGGACAGCCCAGAAGGAGCGGCTTCTGTGAAGAAAATCTAGTTTGGGGCCAGGGAAAGGTTTTGGTACATGCATGTGGGAAAAACAGCGTCCAAATTTGCACTGCCAGGATGCAACACCAGGCACGGAAGCTGGGAGATGAAACAAACCCAGAGAACGTGAAGCCCCAAAGAGGTATAAAAGAAATATATAGGTTCAATGTCGCCTAACAAATTAGTGCAAACAAAGCTGCTAGTCCATAGTGAGGTCTTTACAGCGGCTGCTTTACAACAGAAGGGTGGGCCACTGGTTGCCCTGGCATCATGCATGCACCGGGCATAGCCAATGAGAAGAGACCATCAAGGTCTGTGTTACGAGCTTTGCTAGGCAGAGCCAGACAACTTTCACAAGCAAATGCTTCTGAGTAGGGGGAAGCCTAGGAAGTCCTTACCGGTGGTACTGGGCCGCCCTAGCCCTTGTTTGGGAACAGCAATGCGGCGCTGGGCACGTGATTCCGGAGCTCCGACTGTTTGGGGGAAAAGGAAACAGGTAGAATGCATGGAACTTCAGAGCACCTGAGGTTGGACCTCAGTTCAGCTAGTCCATGATGGTCGAACAGGATGGGCAGAAAAGGGGCCACTTTCCCCACCACCTGCACCTGGATCCGCTGGGTGATGCAGTGGCCAGGGATTGATCCTGGAGCATTCCAGGGGCGGAACTTTGCAGAGGAAATGCTCCCAGGAGTGCAGGTCCAGGACAGAACCCACATCAGTCAAGAAAAGGAAGGACAAAGACCAAAGGAGCAGGGGAGAGAATACAAAATACACCGGCATCGTGCGGCTTAACTCTCTTCCTGCCAAGAGGTGCCAGGCGAGGTGCTGAAACTTTTTAGAAATGTCGGCAAGGACATACACGGAAACTGGGAAACTACCACGACATTGGTGGTTTGGGAAAAGGGCCGTCTGAGGAATGCCCGGAAAGCAGGATTTGGCTCACGGGGCCTGGAGTTCAGCACCCCCAGCCCAGGTGCTCACAGGATTCAGGGGTCACCATCACCTCCCGCAAACCTGGAGTTCCCAGGGCCCACCACAGCGCCCTGTTTTTGCCAGCTCCGTCCCTCCCTACCTGCAAAGGGCGTTCTCTGTACAAAATTCTTGAAGGTGCCCAGTGTCCGTTTGCGTTTCTCCTCGATGCGGTGAAAGTCGCCTGTTTGAAGCAGCGGGGAGAGCAAGGAGGCAGCAGTCTGGTTTGCAAGGGGGCACAGAATCCCCTTCTCTTCCCACCTCGGTTACACTTTTCTCCTATTTACTCTGAGATTAATTTCTGAAATGCTGGGAATACCTGGGGTGGGGGGGGGAGATGGAAGAGGTGTGCTCATTCCCTCCCCATCCCCAAAACTTTACCCCAAATGCAAATGGTTTAAGCTGCCTTGCAAATGTGAGGAATGACCACTCCCAGCATCCCCAGGAGTTAGGCTGGCCAGGAGATGTAGTCTAATAAACCAGGCTTGCACAAGGTTGGGGAATGCGGATTCAGGCTCGAAGCATACCACTAGGGTGTGGGACGGAAAACAGAGCAATTGTTTAAAAAGTCCACACTTATTCTACTCCTAGCCTGCCTTGTTTCCCCTTGTGGGGAACCCCAGCATGGCTCTTCTCCATTTTGTCCTCACAGCAACCCTGCCCGGTAGGCCAGGCCAGCAGTCAGGGACTGGCTCAAAGTTTCCCTGTGAGCATCACGGCCGAGTGGAGGTTAGACCCCAGACCTCGAGTCCCACTATAACCACGACTGGCCCTCCGAACCAGGAGAAATAAGTATTTCCAAGTCAGCCGGAAATGGAAGCCCGCAGGCAGCTGTTCAACAACTGAGGAAGAGTCTCTGCTCGAGGAAGACGGAGGCAAACCCGGCCCCAGCCTGGTGCAAAGCAGTACCTTCATCAGGGAGATAGCGGAACTCCATGGGGCCGCTGACCTCCTTGTCCGACGGGCGACGCAGCTGCATCTGCACCGTCACCGGCTCCCGGAGGGCTTGGTCCATGTACGGCGGGGTCTTGAAGACGATGGCCACCTGGCGGTGCACGTCGGCCTGCGAGAAAGAGCCCTTCGCCTCCCATGCGTCCTTGAAGAAGCGGACTTCGATGTCCTCTGGAGGGGGAGCAGAGACGGGGAAGGGGTCGCAGGCGTGAGAAAAAGGAGGGGAGAAGGGGGAGACGCCCCGCGTTTTTTGTGCACTGTGTCTGGGTGCTGAACTGGCAGTGGTCATGGGACCTGCGGAGGCATCCAGCACCTCTGCAGGACTGGCCCTCGCAAAGAACTGCGGGGGAGGCAGGAAGCTGCGCTCGGACGATCCCAGACTGGGACAATTGTCCCGGAGGTCTGAAAAGACCAAGATGCTGGCGAAGCCAATGCGGACAGACTGGCATGCCAGGTCCCATCTGCTTTCGTTTCACACTGTGTCATCTCCCACAGCCATTAGTCAAGAAGCAACACAGAGACGTTGTCATCAACAGTCAGTGAAAAATCTTAACCCGTTCCAGATGTTCCTGAATTGTCATGCAGCAGAAGCAGAAGCCGCTGCCTGGGAAAGCCTCCCCATTGTGTGGTCCAGCAGGCAGAAAATGTAGCAAGTTTGCTCAAAAAGCCTCGCTCACTCAGCCTTTTCCTGGAACATGCGGACTTGCAATTCATCATCTCCAGTGCTGGCCTACTGATCCTTGCTCACTTACTGTAGCTCAAACTGGTTTGAATCGCACAGCTGAAATAATTTGAACGTATTTAAATATGCTTAAACTGAAGTGGTATAGAGAGCGGCATAGATTTCAATATGTTAATATGTTTCAATATGTTAAGAGATTATATAAGTATTCCTAAGAAACACACACACACCTATTTCCTGCTTTGTCTCCCAGATGTGTTGACACCCAACACATCTGGAAAGACACCAAGGAGGAAATAAAGTTGGTAGATTATATTCCATAGAAATACAGAAATATTTCCTTAGAAAAATATATACTTTTCCAGATTAACTTATAATGCTTTTTCCAACCAGGGTAGCAAAGAAACATACAATTGTACATGCACGAAAAATATTTTACTCTCTGGATGGTTATTGTCCTTGCTGTCCTTTCGCAAGACTAGACTTCCCTCCCTCTTTCAAGCCCTGGGCAGACACAGTTTAGGTGAAGAGAGGTTGGCGGTGTGATTGAAAAGACATTTGCCAGAGAAATTCTACCTTTCTGTACTTTGTCGCAGAGAAGGAAAATCTCATCGCCTCCGAGGCAGCTCCCCGAATTGCGGTTGACACGGCAGATCTTCAGCTCGGCAGTGTTGGGAGCACCTGGAGAAGGAAAAAGCAGCGTGTGAGGCTTGGGCTGCAGAAGCACAAGCAAGGAAGACCATCACGGCAAGGGGAGTCCAGATGGTTCTCTAGCTAAAGGAATGGGGCAAACAGCGGGAAGCTCGGTTGTGCCTTTTAGCTGTGAAATGGGCACAGAAATTTAGATCTATGCCTGGCTTGCTTTTTCCCTCTTCCCTTCCAATCCCTGCTCCTTTGGTACCGTTTCTCCTAGATTGCAAAGCCTCGTTATTGATCTTTGTAAGTCATTCTTGAAGGCTTTTCATGCCTGAAGGAAGTAAAACCTTTAAATAAGACACGATGATGATTGTGTATGATTGGCCGAGGTTTATGATGCTCTCAAATAGGCTAGGTTCACATGGAAAAAACCGATGTGGGCTTTAAAAAAAAAGCTCAATATTTACATGGAAAAGGATTCAAATGGTCCCAACACAAAAAAGGGTTCCCAATCTTTTGGGAACTGTGGACACACTTGGGAATTTGAGAACCTGCTACGGGAACCATTACAAAATACTTCCCAGAGAAAAGACGACTAGCTGTTTCTTGGCTACTTGTGAAGGCCTGTATAAAGCGAGTTAGAGAGGTGAGGACAGACAGAGTGAGGTTAGAAAAAAGAAGCGACCGAACAGCTTCTTGCTCCCGCCACTCAAAAGAAAAGTCCTGCTGGGCTTCTTGAACACCCAAAGAATTTGGCTTTCTGATGTTGTTTTGCTGATTAGGTCAATGTTTTCCAATACTGATTCACTTTGTTTCGCTTTTCAGGGACATACATTGAATTATGCTTTCTGTTTTTCCTCTTTGGATACACTGTGTTTATCTATCCTGGCTGTTTTAATGCCTTGCTGCTCTTCACAAAGAAGCATTTATTTTTTGAGAAAACATTGAAGTATCGCTTTAACTCCTGCAGGTGGAAAAAAGGAATGAAACTGAAAGAGGAGGGAACAATCGAATTTCTCCATTGTCGGACTTCCTCAATCTGCTGCCTGACTGAAGGTACATATGCAATCTGAGCAAATATGCCAGGAAGTACACAAGAGAGAGTTCAGATGTGAGCTGACCATTGCTAATGAGGAGATCCAAGAAGAAAGGGAAGGATAAGAGAAGGCTGACTTTTCATTCATAGACAAAGAGGAAGCCGAGAATTTTAGAGGTATCTTTGAGGTCGCTCAGCCTGGTCAACCCAGCGATACAGGATGCGGCCGCAGCATCCCCGACCAAGGGCCACGGGACCTTGCTTGAGCATCTCCATCACAGGAAAGTCCGCCTCATCCAGAGGCATTTCTGTCGTGCGAGCTTTTTACTGCTTTTGCCGCTAAGACGTTTCTCCGAATGTTCAGCCAAAATCCGTTTCCCTTCCGTTTCTACCCGTTCCTCTCTTGGATCAGGGGACTGGGACAGGAAGGCCCTGTTCTAATTCACTCCCAATGTTAGTATTGAAAAGGAAAATGGAAAAAGAAGTTCTTGGGCTGCATCCAGACGGAAGACGCCTTCATTCATCTGCTCATCTAGAAACTCAAGTGGACTCATCCTTGAGTGGAGACATGTATGTTTGCGTGGCAAATTAGCTGAATTTTGGCGTATTTATTTTACTTGAAAAGACGCTTCTGGCCTCTTTGCAGGACTGATCCCCTCAAAGAGGCTTACTATGAGGAGTAAACAGTGCAGATTTAACCAGAGGTCAAGCCAACTCCAAGGACAAGATGTTGACGATGCCGCCAAAGGGTGATAAGGCACAATCTAGGGCCCGCTTCTGCCTCACACAAAGCCACGCATTTTTTAATTATTTGATTTGCTCCCTGCCTTTTCCTCAGCTGAGAGATGGCGCCTGCCCTTTTGCTTTTTTGTGGGAATTCGATGCAACTGGTTTCGTGTCTGGAACCATCTGAGTTCCTGCCAGCAGAGTCCAGAGATGACTGCGGGTTGCTCTCAGTCCCTCACCTGAAGCAGAGGTGAAAGCAACCAAGAGATAAGTAACCCGTGCCGACACCAAAGGGCCGCCCTGCAGATGGGACTGCAAACTCCCAGCCAGCATAGGCCGGGGAAGATGGAGGTTGTGGTCCAGTGGATCAGAGAGACCTGGGCTAGGGAAAGCTGAAATCATCTGTTGGCATCGGGGTGGGGAGTGCCTCCTGCCCCCCAGGAACACCCTGCACTCACGATTGTCGTAGATCGGCTGTGAGATCACCAGGGGCAGTGGGACCAAGCACCCGCTGCCTGCATTGCGAATCCACACCTGGAAACACAGGCGGACGGCGTTGAGGTCATAGTCGCCTTTCAGCTCCTCCACGGGCACTGAGCGGATGGGAGGAGGGGGAGAGAGAGAGAGAGAGAGAGAGAGAGAGAGAGAAAACCCAGCACCATTAGACCAGAGCGCCTGCCCCATGCAAAGACAAGCCCAGGTTCAGTGCTTGGCAGGGCTGAGAACAGTCTTGGAGCACCGTGGCCAGACGGTGTGGACAACACTGGCTAGAAAGCCCCAGGTTCTTGCGTTTCCACTGATGCTGTATAATGCAGCGACCATCACCCCCGATTGCCTATTTCGAACCAATCCGACAACAATGTGGACTAGAAACTTGGCCGCTGCCACTCAGCCGGAACACAAGAGAAGCTTGCTTGGACTAAGATGGGGACATAAATTCATGTGCCTACAGAGCCTTCTTCGGCTGGCCAGTTCTCTGCCACTGCTGATTTCTATTGTGTTTCTTAACTTCTTTCATTTTTAACAGGGAAAATCAAAGCTCCAGTACCATCCTTCTTTGCAGTCTCAAAAGTGTGGATTGTTCTCTCTTGCAATAGGTGTCACCTCCATCTCATACTTGGGTTCTGGGGCCAGTTACCTTTTTCTTTCGGCCTCACCTGTCTGTGAGCAAGTCCCAGCCCCCAGCAGCTGTTTCCATGAGTGCACCCCCAACAGCCTCATAAAATTCCAGATGTGCTCACGGGGCTCCCCTCCACAAATTGCCCCCTCTAAATAAACCTGAAGATCCAGTCAAGATCACGTCCGACTGCACGAATCGTGTGACCTCGTAAAGGGACCGTCGCAGCGCCCTGATGTGGCTGCCGGAGGGGAGCTCAACCGCTGGATCGCCTCACCCTTGAATGGGTTGTTGCAGGTCTCGATCCGCTTGGCCACGGCTTTGTCCAGGTCCCGTTTCCGCACGCACTGGATGCCCAGGTTCTGGAAGCTGGGAAGGGACACGTGATTGGCACGGCTGAGCATGTACAGGGTGGCAGGGTGGACATGGGGAGCCGCGAATCTGGCCTTCACCCCCTCCAGACCAGAGATGAGGACCCTCTCGCGGCCCAAGAGCTCAATTCCATTTGGGAGTTCGCAGGAACCGTGTCGAGTTGGTGGGCAGGGCCCAAAGCAAGCAAAAGCACCCGTGCTTTAGCCGAAAGCTCTTCCTGCTTTTAAGCATTCGGAGAAGTATTTTATAGTTTCAAAAAAACTATAATATATAGTTTTGGCCCGACCCATGAACGTGGACACACTCTGGACCTGGTTTTCTCAACGGGGCAGGAAGAGGGTGATCTGAGGGTGAAGAATTTGTGTCTGACTCCCCTGTCATGGTCAGATCACTTCCTCGTGAGGTTTGAGCTCGATGCCGGCCTTTCCCTCTGTAAGGGTGCGGACCCGATTGTGTGGGTCAACCCCCGGAGCCGGATGGATCCGGATGGATTCCTGAAGGCCCTGGGGGATTTCCTGGCTGACAAGGCTGGTGCTCCTGTCGATGCCTTGGTCGAACTGTGGAATGGGGAAATGACCAGGGCTGTTGACACGATTGCTCCTAAGCGTCCTCTCCCACCTGGGCAGAGCCTGTTCATCCCCCTGGTACACACCTGAACTATGGGCGATGAAGCGGGTTGGGAGACGTCTAGAGCGCAGGTGGAGGAGATCACGGGATGAATCTGATCGAACACACTTAAGAGCCTATTATCGAGCCTATGCTGTGGCGGGGAGGGCAGCGAAGAAGAAATTCTTCTCTGCTTCCATTGCCTCCTCATAATGCCGTCCAGCTCTTTCGGTGGTACAGGGGCTGGTGCACCTGGGCCCAAAGAAAGCTCTCGTGCCACCCTCGAAGGCCCGCTGTGACGACTTCGCCAAGCATTTCAAGGAGAAAATCGCTCAGATTCGTCATGAGCTGGACTCCACTAGTGACTCAGAACCTTCTGGGGAGGTGCCAATGTTGCCGTCTGGTCCAAAACTGATGGATGAGTTTCGGTTGTTGCGGCCTGATGATGTGGACAAGGTGCTTGGACAAGTACGTCCCACCACCTGCTTACTGGACCCTTGCCCATCTTGGCTACTCAAGAAAGCCAAGGACGGGATTGGTGCCTGGATCCTGGAGGTTGTCAACACCTCTCTAAGGGATGGCCAGGTACCTGCCCCTTTAAAGGAGGCAGTAGTCCGGCCAGTCCTAAAGAAGGCATCCCTGGATCCAGAGATGGCCGCCAATTATAGACCAGTGGCCAACATCCCATTCCTGGGCAAGGTGTTAGAGCGGGTGGTGGCGGGAAACTCCTAGCACTCTTGGATGAAACTGATTATCTGGACCCATTTCAGTCCAGCTTCAGACCCAGAGAGGACCGCCTGGCGCCGTCGTTATTTGTTTTTTGGTGCCAGGCCAAGACCTTTTTATTTAAAAGTTATTTTAATTGCTAATTTGACTATTTATTGGGTTTTATATTGTGCCAAGATGTCTCCAAAAATTTTATGCTTCATTGTGTGTATTGTGTTGTTTTGTAAGCCGCCCCGAGGCTCTTCGCGAATGGGGCGGCATAGAAATAGTTTTAAGTAAGTAAGTAAGTAAGTAAGTAAGTAAGTGGGGAAATGCTGTGCAAAACTTGAGAAATGATGGAACGACCCATGGCTTGGGGAAAGGGATCTGCCTATTTGAGGAGCCCCGGAGAGCAGAATTTGGCTCCTGGTTCACCTCTTCTCCTACAAGTGTCTCTAATACAACACACAGGCCAACAGCCCGTGTTTAAAAACACCCAACAAAGGAGAAGTTTGATACCATCAGGAAACTATTCCTAAAGTTTAGTTCAGGGGTTGGGAACCTCTTTGGGCCCATGGGGAAACTCTGGGGGCTGGATCTGCCCGTCCAGGGTCGAGGCTTTCTGACCCACTGCTCCGGGGGGGCTGGAGGCCCCTCTCCCCACATCCGCTCACCTGTGGATGGAGCGCTCCGGAGACAGCTCGGCCTCGTAGAAGCCCTCCTTGCAGTCTTTGCCCACCAAGTCGTGCGGGTGAGGCCGGTACGGGGACTCCTTGGTCACCAGCGAAATGCGGACCTTGCCGGGACCCATGTAGTTGTGGACCTGGGAACAGCGGGGAGAAGAGCCGGTCTGGGTTGGAGCGAAGGCCAGGGGGGCTGGGTCAGTTCCACTGCGCAACGGGTTCCCAAGCAGTCCAGCCCTGCCTTAATTCTGGAAAGCTCCCCTGGGACGCGAGGACAGCTGGCAGGTGGGGCTAACCTTGATGGTGGGATGGGTCTTGGTGGTGTCTGTGCTTCGCTCCCCCGGAATGGAGCCCGCCAGGCGCCCCTCGCACTGGTAGCGGAAGCGCATGCCCCGCTGCTTCGGCTGCTCAATGATCTCCACAAACGGCGTGCTGGAAGGGGCAGGTTCTTGAGGAAGGGAGGAGGAGGGAGGAGGAAAAACATAAAGTTCAGTGAGGCACAGCGCTCCCTCAAACAGAAACAAGAAACCTTCTGCAACGGTGCAGTTTTGAAATGATAGCGAAGGCTGCAGTCGATCTAGGTTTCTAGTCCTCAAGAGCCTTGGACAAAGGAAGTATGTAACGTCTTCTTAAAGACTGGCAAGCTTCTTTGAGTTCTTCAGAATTCTTCACCAGTCCAGGTGGTGTTTACTTGTGTATTTATATCTCGCAGTATATTAGCATTCCCCTCACCATTTTATCCTCACAACAACCCTGTGAGGTAGGTTAGGCCCAGAGTCAGGAAAGTATCTGAACCTGGACCTCCTAAGCAAACGTTTTGTTACTTAAACACACATGTGCAAGACCTCCGATCTGCTCCAGGCAACTGGAAGTCCTGGTCAAGGCAGCGCCCCATGCACCATCAGTGCTCAAGCCCAACAACCCATGTGCCACAGACAGAGGGGGTTACCAAAGGATTACCAAAATGGCTTAACCTACCCTCCCCTTTATCCTCACAACAACCCTGTGAGGTAGGCTGGGCTGTGAGTCCGACTGGTCGAAAGCCACTCAGTGAGCTTTAAACCTGGACTCCCAAGTCCCAGCCCAAAACAACAACAACTCAACCCTTTGGGGGCAAGAAAAAAGCAGTCCTGGTTCGGGTACACGACTTTCACCTTTTAAAAACCAAGCCTTCCCCTTATTGCACCAGCCAACCAACCTGGCCACAATCTCTTTTTTTTCTTTTTCTCCACCATGTCATCCCAATTTGATCCCAGGTATGTGAGCTGGGGAGAAACTGCTCTGGGGGTTCAGGGAGGGGGTCCTTGCTTCTTGGGGGGCTGGAGCAGTATGCCGTGCAATAGCCTCTTGTTGTCCCTCTGTTGTCGGGGTTTGCACATGGGGCGATGCCGGGGAGAAGCGTGTGCATGTCCCGAACCCGACTGCCTTCGTTTTTCTTTTTTAAATGATTTTAAAAGGACGGAAGCGTTTTCCTTTCCCTGCGTCTTTTTCCACACAGTGGAGACAAGTAAGGATTTGAGGATACACACACACAGAGTTCAGCTGGGCAAACACCGCGAGCGCAGCCTGCCAAATTTCTGGGACGGGCGAGCAAAGAATGGCCCAAGTCATTCCTGCGCACAACCCGCCCCAGCAGGCCTGGCCTGGCCTCCCCTGCTCCCCTCCAGGCAGGGACAAAAGCCACCGTGTCTGCTCCAGGCCGGGTCTCAGATTCCCTCCCTGTGCCGGGAACCTGGGGCTTTCCCAGATCCACGCTTTGAGGCAAGACCGGAATTTTCAGCTTGTTTAAAAAATGTGCGTCTGGTACAACACACGATGCAGTCGGACGACCCCACGGGGGTCCAGCGCGGCGTGTGTTCCGGGGGGGGGCCCTCTGCCAGCAGGAACAGCTGTTCCGGTTTTACTGGGATCCCCCGTTTCCACCTGGTTTGCCCAATGCCCGGGTGATGCCCCCGACACCTCTGGGCTGGCAGGAACGCTGAAATCGGCGGGGCAGGGCACATCTGGGCGCTGAGATCAGCGGCTGGAGCGGGGAATCCCCGCCATGGGGCAGAATGTACTCCTGAACCCGCAGCCTTGGCCTGCCAGTTGCCTGCAGGCTGGGGGGCCAGCAATCCCTCCCTCCTTCCCTCCCTGGAGAGGGAAGGGAACGTGGCAGAAGCGAGCCGAGGACGGATTGTGTTCTTTCCACAAGGGCCTGAGCCAAAAACCGCCAGGGACAAAACCCCCGGACTGTCAAGGGCAGAGGCCAGTCTGGCGTGGGGGAAGGGGCAGGGGACAACACCTCCCATCTTCCCCAGCCAGCAATGATTGGAACTGAAGCCCAACAGCTGCTGCGAGGACCACAGGTTCCTCGCCCCAGTGGGTCTGCTGAACCACGGCAGTGTCTGTGCCGGAATCCCAACTGGGCTGAATTTCACTGGGGCCAGGAGCTCTCTGCTGGCCTATCCTACCTTACAGGGTTGTTGTGAGGACAGAACGGGGAGGGGAAGAACCACAGATGCAGCCTTCGGCTCTGTAAAGGGAGGGTAAGCTGTAAAATGGAACTGCTTCACCCCGTTTCCTCCCCTTAACTTGCCCCAGGGCGGCCTTCCCTAGCTCAGCACCCTCCGAATATGTCAGACTACAAGTCATACCATCCCCAGCTAGCATGGGTACTGGTTTCAATCACAGCTGGGCTTTATCAAGCCAGACAAGGAGGCACAAGTACCCCAGCAGTGTGGCTGTTGAAATGTTTGTGGACAGAGCCATCTGTACTACAACCGCAATTTCTGGACAGTCCTCAAGGGCAGCCCCATGTAAAGCAAATTCGAGTAATCAAGCCTAGGAATGCCCAGAGCCTTGGGAGGCAGTCAGTCACCTCTGCAACCCAAGTCCCCATCAGCCACGGGGAACAAGGGCCACAGAGAGCTTGTGCACCCCTCACAACGCCATCCCGGCAAGGGGCAAACCAGCCTGGCCCATCCTCCAACCAGGACAGAAACGAAGTTTGCTTTGCCCTTCTCTGCCACATGTTTGGGCTTTGTAACCAAGGACGGATGCCTGAGATGGTATTTTTCCTCCTCCCTCCCGAGTCTATTCCTTTTGTGTCGTGCTTAGGTTGTGATCCCAATGGCAAATACCGTCTTACGGCTGACCTTTGAAAGGCCTTCAAGGGTCTTTTTTTGACTCAACGGCAAGGTAATCGCGCTTTACAAACACAGAAAGGTAAGCAAGCACCCTCTACGATTGCACTGCATGCGTATTGGGGGATATGCGAGTCTATTTACCTATTCCCCAATGCTTAGCTGATTAGATTTCACAAGACGATTTTTGTGTTACCAAATATCAAATCCACATGAGAATCTGACAACTTTACAATTTAACTTTCCTATTAAGTCTATTTTATTATTCGGATTTTTATATACCACCACATTCCTAAAAGCTCTGGGGGATTTTCAAGCTATTCAAACCAACCACTGTTAAAATTTCAATTGAAAATAAAACTGATCTGGGAACTAATATTTATTTATTTAGGAAACTTCTATGCCACCCCATTCGCCGAAGCCTCGGGAAGGCCTTTCAGAAAAGTTATGTTTTTAATGCCCCCTTAGAGATAGCAACCTAGGAAATATTCCTATTTGTAGAGTCCTATTACTACCTGCAGGCTGTTCCAGTTGTATGTTAATGTAAATTTATTTATTTTATTAAAAGCTTTTGTATGCCATCCTTTATATAAATATCTCAGGACGGCTTACACAGCAATTTAAAACAATTTAAAACATCTAACAACATCATCTACAAATTAAAACAGTGATACCATATAAAACAATAAACATCAGATAAATCAAATTAAATCAAAATAGAACAAAACAAAAGCGACTGGAAAAATCATTAAAACCATTTTCTTTTAAAATGCCGCTTGAATAAAAAAGGTTTTGACCTGGCGCCGAAAAGAGTATAAGCCAGGCGTACCTCTCGGGGGGGGGGGGGCACATTCTAGAGTCTGGGTGCCACCACAGAGAAAGCTTTACTTTGAGTAAATGTCTGGAATTATTTCAAAGCATAGGCAAGATAAAAGCAATCTGGAAATGATACACAATGCAACACACGAAGGTGGATGGATGCTCAAGTCCTTTGGGTATTAGAAGGAAATGTTTATAAGGAGGACAATCCATGAAAACCAAAGATCTGGATAAATTCCTCTGTACTAGGGTGTTTTTTCCCTGCAGGAAATGTTCCATTCTTTGCAACTGAATCATCTCATAAAGTTAATTAATAACAGCAAAGTCACATAATCAATGGACACAACAGAAATTTGGACAACTGGAAAGGGTGCAATATTAATCAAGTGAAGGCCATTGTAGTCCTTTTTTTCCCCCAAAGTGACCGTCCCCAGGAGACAAATATTTGTGTGTAAAGCTCTTGAGGTGTGCTGACTTTGGGGGAAGCTTCCTGGTTGTTTAGATTTCCCTAAATCTCACAAGGAAAGGGTATGCTCTGGAGTTGTGTTGTTTTAAAACTTGAGCACACAAGAGGTGCCATGCAGGCAGGGTCAGGCAAGAAGTCCAGGGTTGTGTTCCCATGCAGTGCGGTTGTGTTCCCATGCAGTTGCACACAAAGGAAGTCCACAAGTACCCACCTGCCCACGTTCCCCAGCAACTGGAGTCTATAGACTTAGTTCCTTGATTGTGGAGATTAGCATAACCCTTAGATAGGCTTCTCTTTTTAAAAGAACTGGTCCTTTTAAATTGTAAAGATTTAAAAAAAATAATTTTAAGTGAGTGACCTTTGAGGGCTTTAAAAATGAATTCGAGCTTCACTTGCTGCTGAACGAAGCATTCCTGAATCTCCCAATAAACAGCTTTATAGGATGACCCCATCAGGTTCTACTATTCCAACACAAACATTTCCAAATAAAGTTTGCCTGAGTGTCACTTTTGGCCCATGCCAGCAGGACGATTCTCTACTCAAATGTCTTATTGAACTCAATGGGACTCAGTTTCAAGTCAGTTATGTAAGGGGCTGTGGTCTAAATGCGGATTATGAAATCTGCCCTCCTTTGCCCCCAACCAAAAAGCTCAAGTATTTTCGGCTACTGGACTTTGTAGAGATGTTTAGAAACCTTGCAAGACACTCCACATAGAAGTACCAGTTTACTCCACTCAAGCCAATTTGGGGCAGAGAAAAAGATCGGGGGGGGGGAATCTCTCTCCTCACCCTAATTTAAACATTTATGGCAAATCTACATTACTAGTGAGAACATCAGAATGACCAAAAAGCCAGGACATGAGGCTTACCTTGAAGATTCCAGTTTTGCTGGAAGAGCAGGGGTAGAAGATCTGTGGGGGGAGAGGAAACAAGCCAGGTTAGCATCTCTGGCGAGCAGGAAGCCAGCAATCTGCTTTACAAAGCGCCAGTTCAGTGAGCCCCCTCTTTTCTACCGTTTTTCCAACATACGCACTCTGACACTGAGGTATGGCCCTTTCCCTTAAAAAAAATTAAAATAAAAAAAAAAGGTTCTAGTCCTCATGGTTCTGAAAAAAGTACTAGAACCGGAACATGGCGTGTTTCCTGCTACCAAGTCAAGCCGGGTCCTGCCAGTTCTGCAAAGCCTATTCTGATAGAGACCAATTCCAGGACGGGATTCCTTTCCATAGGTCTCTGCAGATGCCAGAAACATCTTTTTGCATGCAAAGTCACCATTCTACCACTAAGCAATGGTCCTTCCCCACAAAGTAAACCAACAGTCTAGTCCTCCTGGTTCCAAATAAAGAGCTGACCGGGATGACAGCATCTGATGCTATCCTTTATCAAATTGGACCACTGTTCCAGTTAGTGTATACTCCAGTCATTCATTCCAGCATCCACAGCTTGGTGATAAGCTGTCTCTTTTCAAACTTGCTTTTGTAATAAGCTTTGGTGTTAACAGGCTCAAGGGGGCATGCATGCTCCCCCTTGAATCCTTACAACAACCCTGCAGGGTAGGTGAGGCTGAGACCAACAGGGATTCGTACCCAGGTTTCCCCAATTCTAAATGGCATTTGAAGGGTGCAGTCCTTTGCATCTTTCAACAGGAATCACATCCTACAAATCCCAGCATTCCCAGCTAGTCCTGTCTAAGCATGCGTAAGGCTTAAGGCAGTCTTCCCCACCCAGCACCTTCCAGATGTTTTGGACTCCAACTCCCAGCAACTCCAGCCAGAATGGCCAGCTGGCAGGAATCTTGGAGGGGTCCATTTTGCAAGCCTGCTCTGACCACTAGCCCACACTGTTCACTTGGGATTGCCTTGGGTGCTTTGCTATTCGGACAAGGGCAGCCTGCAGCACGGGGGAGTTTCACCCTTGGCATGCCACCTCTGCCCATCCAAGAAGCTGGGACCACCAGCAGAACGGCCTTTCGCCACGGGACCGACCCGGAAGACAAACGAGCCCCGAACGCCCTGCGGATCAGAGCTGCACCCCGCCTGCTCATCGGGGAAACATGACGCTGTAACAGCGAATGGTAAATAGCACCAAGGAGAAAAAGGGAAAAGGTGGGGGAGAAGAGAGATTGCTTTCCGAGGCTGTGGTTACACTGCGATTGTGCCCGAGCTCAGAAAACGCTCCGAGGGAGGTGAACAGGTGCGGAACCGCTGGGGGTTTTAATTAAAAGCACAACGAGCAAGACACACACGCATGCAGTGCACAAGATACAAAGCCTTGTGGCTGCTGAGACAGGCTCCAAACCTTGTCATGCACCAGGAAGGGGTTCCCAAAAAGGCAAGGAGAGAGGCACTCAAAGCAATCCCTTTAATCCCCCGGGAGAGTCCTGACTCGGAACCATTCTGGGTTTTTTTTTTTAAACTACAGAACAGTATATCAAGTTTTCAGTAAATTATATCTGCAAAGGAAGAGGCCCAGTTCCCAATTTGGGGGAGAAACCTACTTGTTTCAGTTGCACTGTGAGGTTTATCTCAGGGTGCGCATGGAAAGACAATTTGATCCATGGTTTTCCTATGGAAACTCAGGTTGGAACCTGATTTCGAAAGCGATATCTTGGTTTTCCAGCAAAAAATGGCCGAGGCTCTCAGAGCCGCTCACGCTAAGCAAGCCAAGACTAAAAACAAGAACTTAGTTGGTGGAGTTGCAGAAAGAATTTTTTAAAAAACAAATTACATATCCGTATATCCTGACCAGACCACTAAGATCGTCACTGGAAGTCCTTCTCTAGGAACCACTCCCTAATGGAGTGAAGGTACATATTTTATCTGCTTATTTCATGCCTGTGCTGCCCCACAGAAAACAGATAAAAGCACAATAAAGGGATCAGAAAATTAGGAAAATTACACACTTTAAAGCTGCCAAAAACAGCTAATAACAACAGACAAGGAATAACAAAAAGAGATAGAAAAGTTTCTTTGCAAAACCAACTAAGTGGCCAAGTAAGTGTAAGAGCATTGGAAAAATGTGGAACCTAAAAGATGGCAGATTTGGCACCGCTGAGTTGCAGTGGAGAGGTTATTCCAAGATGGGGGGAAAACATGCCCTTTAGGGTCACCAAAGCCACTCGGTGAACAAACTTCTGCCATCTACGTCTGTCAACGGTTGGGGTGCACTTTGAACCTCCAAACAGACTAGCCTGTGGGCTCCAGTGAGAAAAGTTTCATGGAAGACACTCAGTGTACCTCGCATGTGGCAGGACTCATCTTCGGATAAGCACACTCCGTGCGCAAGAGAATTCGGACAAGCGCACTCCAATCGTGCAAAGCCGTGCTTGTTTACAAGGGTTGGGATTGGACAACACCGAGGGCTGAGCATGAATCCAAACGAGGGTTCTCATGCTCCCCGAGTCCGGCTTGCAGGGAAATCCAAAAAGCTGGACCCTGCAACAACAAAAAAGCTTCCGGGGCAAAAATGCCTCATTTCCTTGGCTGCTGCATTCAACAGCAGTTCAGAAGGGAGCCTGGGAGCGCGTGAACGAGTGCCCAAGCCTCTGCTTCAGTTAGTTCCTTTATATCCCACCCTTCTTTGCCAGAGATCAAAGTGGTGTTTGTGGGCCTTGTCCTACAACGATCCTGCTAGGTAGGCCAGGGCAGGAGACCTCGTCATGGTGGCAAGCTTTGTGGCCACGTGTAGAGTTGAGGCCAGGGCCTGTTCGGGACACAGGCTCTTGTGGCAGTTTATGCACCGATCAATTTGCTTTGTCTTTAGGGCCCCTGTAAGACACTTGCTGAAAGGGGCTGCCCGTGTCCACCCACCAGGAAAGAAATCAGTATCAGACAAGTGCGAAATAGGCTAGCGACACAAAGCAGAAGCTGCGACCCCCATGAGAGGCGTTTCAAAAACTGAGAAGCAGAAAAGCTTGCTTTGAACCCACAAAGAGGAAGTTTGAACGAGACACATGTCCAAATATTTCAGCTGTTGCTGTATTGCGAAGGGGACCAAACAGCCTTGCACCCTGGGTTTTGAGTGCCTGCTTTTACAAGGCAAGGGGCCGGGAAGAGGAGAACACGTGCAGAGTAGCACAGATCCTTTCCCACTGGCTCAGGGGACTGAGAGGGAAAGTCCACTTACCTGATAATCCACACACACCCCTCCCGCACACTGCCAGCATGGCGTTCTCCCGATGTGTCGGACTATAGCTCCCATAATTCCTAGCCTGTGTGGTGCAAGACTAGAGAGGAGAAGGCCTGGGGAAAGTCCCAGAGGAAAAAAAGTAGGGGAATCGAAAAATTAGGCAGCAAATCCCGAAGGTTTGTGCTTTCCAGGGATTTGGGTGTGCGCATGAATTTTCCCCCTGAATGGAGCAGGGGAGACCAAAAGCAAACACAAAAATTCCCCAGTTCCCCCCCGCTAGGGCTATGTAACTCTACCAACTTTGGCAGTTGCAGTGGGCTGGCCCACTGTGGGAACACAGACCCTAACAAGTTGCAAATACGGTAACATGAACCTCAACAGGAAATGTGCCCCCCCCACCCCATGACTTGCAAAGGCTTTCCAGGTTTCAGACAAAGGTCTTTCCTTGCGCTAGGTGGAGATTGCAGGGACTGAATAGTCTGTCCCTTAAGAAGGTTATGGTGCCAGTCCTCATGGTCCTAAAGAAAGGGCTGATTGAATCAGGCACTTTGGATGCAGCTGATGTGCGGGCGAAGGATACTTGATAAGACTTCCCCAGCCCTAGCTGGAGGTGCTCAGGATCAGACCAGGAACCTACTACATTCAAAGCAGGTGTCCGAACCCCAAGCCACGGGGCCCAAATGAAAAAGGTGCGCATGGATCCGTTCGAGAGAATCCTCTGGCCAAGCTGCCCTGTCTAAGTTGTTGGCATGAGCTCCTTTTCCAGGCCGAGTTTCCAAGAACGCCAGAAGACCCAATCTGAAAATGACAGACCTGGAAGCAGAGAACTCCTGACACCTGAAGACTGCCAGTTGTTTTTCTGACTGACACACCCAGAAACACAATTTGATATTATTAGTATGAACCCAACGATGCATTAGATTTTGGACACCTTCCTCAAAAGCCTCAAGGTGCCTGCCAACAAAATTAAATACAAAATCTACATTCCATGTTGCAGGATCAACGGGACACATCCGAGCTGGCAGTCAGCCCTTAATTATCATTCAAGATGACAAAGGGGAAAAAAGAGTTATCCAATGCAGCATAAAGTTTGCCCTAGTTTCTTAAAACTTATTTGGAAATGCAACTTGTTTAGGGGCAGTAAGAGAAAGTAGCCCTTTCTGGCTGTTGGGCGTTGCTGAACTCAAGCTGGGCTTTCCCTCCGCGTTCACCTCGTGACTCCCTTGTCCAGTTCGTGGATCGCTGGAGAAAGGACAACCATTTTCTCACTCTGTGCAAGTGCTTTGGCAACACTCCAGAGTATGTCAGACCTTTAAGTCCGCCGTGATAAATGGAAAAACTGGCGCAGCAGAGGGTCGCCATAAAGTGGTTTGGCGACCGCCTTTGAAGCATTAATTCCTTGCATAAAGATACGTGACCCTATTCTGCCAGTTTTGCTGTTTTTATATTTTTTTTTAGAAAAAACAAACAGATTAGGAAGTAAGTATCTAGATGTTTGTAGTTGTTTTGAAGCTAAGCCAGCCCAATTTGGAATGAATCCCAGGGAGCAGCTACTGTGAAAAACCCCAATTCTACATCAGGGACAAGCAGGAATCGAAAATAAAATGGTCAAGTTCCTACCCACCCTACACAAATCTGTGGAAAAGCCACATTTGGGAATGCTGCACTCATCTCTACTTGTAGCACCAAAGGCAAGATATTTGCCGTGCTCAAAAAAAGGTACAGAAAATGGTGACGTGGGGCACATTTCTCTGCATGGTTTGGAAGAAAAGAGGCTTCGGCTTGCTGGGAAAATGGGCCTTTTTCTGGTCCAAACCTGGAAGAGATTGTCTTGAAATGATGTAGGGGCAGGAACCCCTAGTGGGAAAGCTGACAACATCTGGAATTATTCAGCTTAGAAAAAGGGTGAGAAAATGGAGATTTTTTTCCTTCTCGGCCACTGGAATCTAAAAGGGTCATTCCGTGAGAGGCAGAGATAAAAGGACAGGCTTCACACAGTGCATGAACCATGGAATTCACTCGTTCCAGGCATGGTTACGGCCACCAACTTGGATGGCTTTAAAAGTGGATGCACGTATATTAAGTTGAGGCGACGGCGATCCACGGCTGTAAAGAAAACGATGGCCATGCGCCACCTCCAGAGGCATAGGACAGCTGTGGACACCAGTTTGCTGGGGAACATGGGAGGGAGAGTGCATGGCTGATGGATACTCTGCAAACAGAACACTGGGAGAGATTTTGCCTTGATGTGATGCAACAGGGGCTCTTGCGTTTGTCTCTTTCCCTGCTGTTTGTTGTGGCTCGGGACATGGAAAAATGGAGGGGGGGACCACTCACTTTCTCTGCAGGCACAGCAGTGTTTCCCCCAAGTCTGTCTCACTGGCTCAGAATGCAAAAATTACATCATGTTACACGTGCCAGACCTCTGCTGAAAAACTCTGGAACACTTTTCCTGTTATGTGTCTTTTGTGTCTGGAACGAGCAGTCGTTTCTGCTGCTGATGACAATGTACTTCCAATGAGGAGCTGACAGCCACTGCCCATTAGTTCATAAGCAGGGAGTGCCCCGTTTTCGGTCCTTTGCCTCCCCAGCGATAAGTATGAGACTCCAGAGATGGAGCATAAGCCAACATGGGCAGGCCCAAAAACGATGAGGCTAAGGACAGACCTATCGAAACTTCAAACCTTCTATCCATTACTCAGGCGAGACAATTCGATCTTTTATAAAGGTAAAAGTTTGTAAGCCACCAAATGATCCGTGGTTGTGGAAAAAAAGGGGTGTTGCCACCTGAGAGAACCGCAGAGAACCTGAACTGCTCCCTTGTTTCTAAGATATCAGCCAGCAGTGTCTATATTTTAATTTCCACAGCCCAACAAAGTTCAAAACTTGTTTTTCCATGCAAGAAAAAACGTTGGCCTTTCTTGCAAAGCTGCATCGTGTAAGCGGTTCGTACCACGTCCTAGAAAATGGCAGTGCATCTGGTTCATAAGCAGCACTTAACCACCTTTGGGGTTGGAGAGGCTGAGGATATTTTGAGTGATAAATTCCATCACAGAAACTATTTTAGCCGAAAGCTCTAACAGTAGTTAAGACTTAAGGAAGGAATTCCAACCTTTCAGAAAAGGCAGAGGGGTGTAGCGTAAGTACCAGAAAAGTGGTACTTTTAGGGAAAGGGCAGCTTGGAGGGAAGGGGTGGTCCATCCGGAGGAAACTGGAGGGTGGGATTTCGCTTCTGGAACTGCAATTCCCTCCCTGGAAGCGCCTGGAAGTGGTGCATTTTCACAGCACTGGCTCCTGTAATTCCACGTTGTTGGCTTTTAAAGAATACATCAAATACACCTGAAAGGACAAGCTGTTTTTGTGTGTGCGCATTGTCAGTACACGAGCTGTGATGGGTCCCGAGCCGGAGTGAGCTGGACACGCTTCAAAGCAAGTACACACAATCGCACGACTGCTTGCCTTTGCACAATGGACTGGGACTGTCGAGGGCATAAACAAAGACTAAGCCCGCAGTCCTACGCCCACTCCTGTGAGTAAAATGCAATCGCTTATTTCTGAGGAAGCGTGCCGCAGGATTGCACCGGCGAAAGCTTGCGGGTCATGTGATGTGTGATTGGGCGCATTCACTTGAGCACGCTTAAAGTGACCAACCCCAACTGGGTTTCCGTGAACCTGTTCTGGACTTCAGCTCCCATCAGCCACAACCACTTGCAAATGAGATAGCCCCCAACCTTACTGTTGCTTAGCCCCAGGGTTAAGGGGTTTAGCTTTAGGCTCCATAAAAGGGGATCATGGGACCTGCAGGCCAGACGATCTAGAGGGCCACCAGTTCACCACCCCCTGACCATTTCAGACTATTGGCATGGGCCGCTTTTTGGGAAGGACAGTTCCTGAACACGTGCCCCTTTCAAGGAACTTGTTTCCTGGTCGCCCTCTGGTTCTCACTTGAAACAAATGCAGGATGAAAAAAAGGCTTTGAGGAACAGAAAAACAGGATTGAGAGCTGGTGTGGTGATTACATGTCAGGCTCTGGATCTGGAAGATCCAAATTTTAGTTCCTACTTAGCCATGGAGCTCACCAGGTGACTTTGGGCCAGTCGGAGCTGGTGGCCTAACCTACCTCATAGGGTTATTGTTGTGAGGGCATAATTGAAAGGAAGAGAGTTGTGTAAAGTTCCTTCAAAGGAGAAAAAAGTGGGATATAATTGGTGGGGGGTTTTTACATTTAACCACCACTGCCAGAAACCTCTATAGTGCTAAGAGTACCAGACCTGGCCAGGTTCAAATCCTCACTCAGCTATAAAACTGACCACATGGAGTTGTGCTGGAGGGTCTCTGTCTCTTACCCAGGCCTGATGTATGGATAAAGAAAATATGACCAAAGTTACAGTTCTTGGAGGAAGGGAAGGCCATGAAATAAATATTACCTTGGAGATGCCTGGGCAGGGCTGAGCGGCTTCATATCTGACTTATAGAAGCATTTGATGAAGGGTCTGCACATCAAAGTGTAACACAAGGTATGGGAAAAGCCTAAACATTTGTTGCCACCCTAAAACTTTCAAGCATGGGCTGGGCCCAATAAAATACCATTATTGAACCCAGACGTAGTCAGGGACTGTTTAGTCATGATGATATTCTCACTCCAGGAGGAGAGGAAGCCGAAACTACTTAGTCGTGGTTTTGTCTATTTCTGTTGATGTGGTACAGTGTTGTGCTTTTTTTTGGACACAGGAGTGTATGTTGCATTATTTGCAATTTCAGTGAAACACCTTGGGATGGCATCATCATTAGCTGGCATTTATATTCCTTTTATCCTCTGGCAAAGAAGCCCCTCCACTTCATTTTTATCCTCACAACAGCCCTGAGAGGTAGGTTTGGCTGAGAGACCGACTCTTAAGTCACCCCTTGGCTGAGTGGGGACTGCTCCCTGGATCTCCTGCCTTTTCAGTCTGGCACTCCAGCCACCACATGGGCTCTCAATGCAGTACATACTGACATGTCATCATTTCCAACCTCCCCAACAATCCAGACGCCGATTAGGTTCAGACAACATAACCCATATTCAGTGGTCGAGTGGAGTTGTCACTGCTGTTGAAAAATGAGTTGAGTGGAGATAAACCGTGGTAAGCAACTCACCGTTCAGAACCCAACAACAGCGGGGTTCAGACAGCACAGTAAGCTAGGTTTCAACAGCCATCAATAATCTCAGTTACTGTATGATGGTTATGATCACTGATGGTTTCTGAAAGCAAGACCTCATCAACCCAAAGGGGTCAGCCATCATGTAGACCCCCAGGATTTTTTTGGACTACAGCTCCCACACTCTGTAAACATTATGGCTATGCTGGCTGGGACTGAGAGAGTTGTATCCCTTGGGATTGCCAATCAGTGACTGCTTCTCAAGGGATAACCTATCAGTGGCTCATCACAGAATGTCCATGTCCAACATCAAGTTACTTGTACCATTGTATGGAGCCAAATCCCTCCAAATCCATGCAGCTAACCAGTGCTAGGAAAAGTACTGACTATCAACCCTTCAGGCGCCATTTCGCTTTTCGACACACATCTATGCCTTCTTCTACAAACTAGCTTATGCCACTTGATGAACAACATTTCTGATGGCACTAAACACATCTCCACTGTAGAAGAGAAAATCAAACGTCACAGCAAATTTGACAGAAGGGAACCACACGGAAGAGTAAAGTCAAGAGACAAATCAACCAAAACATCTTCTGGAAGACTTTTCTTCTGCCCAAACACACACAGGCTTGTGTCTTAGCAGCACCCTAATTTCTGAAGACAGAACTGCCAAGGTCCAGAAGTCTAGCTGGGAACCAAACTCTTTCCTAAGCAATCTGGCTAAAAAGATAATGGACAATACTCAACACATGCTCTGAGGAACCTCTGGTTTATCATGGCCACTGATGTTTACAGGTTGAAACCAGATGTGAGTTCACACACACACACACACACACAAACAGAATGTGGGCTCAGAGACAGAGGCAAAGAACCAATGGCTCAAAACATCTGGGAAACAGCTAGTCTTTTTTTAGAAAAATACATAAATCAAATGTACCTCCCGATGGAAGCAGCCCCAGGTGTAACGAGATGACTTTGAAAGTTTTCAAATACGATTAACAACCATTTTGGGAGTGGGGTGGACCATTCCCAGGACCTACATCCCAACTCAGCCTTCCAACTCAGTCTCATTGCTCTGAGACACAAGGCACCCCCCCCCCGGGAATACCTCCCTTACCAGCAACAGCTGGGCGGCCAAATAAGTCCCCCACCCCCAAAAAACCAGGGGGACACACGCACAAACAAACACCGTCCCAGCAACCGAGGCCCGGGCAACCTTTTCTCCCCACCAGTAACTGGGGAGGGGGCTGAGCCCACGCGCCCTTTCCGAAGACGGCAGCGAGGGGGCTGGGAGCTACGGGGGAACCGGGGAGCCGCGATGAGTCCCGGCCCGCATGGGGATGATGGAAGTCGGGGGCCACATCTCCCTCTAAGTTAGCACGGCTTCCAGGAGGAGGAGGAGGAGGAGGAGGGGGGGGGGTTCTCCCAGGGAGGGGCAAAGGGGGAAGCGGCGGGGCGCGGGCGGCCGGGCACTCACCGTCCATGGTCGCTCCGGAGAACGCCCCCTGCATCGGGGGCAGCGGGTCCCCCATGCCGGTCGCGGGGAGGGGGCGCGCGGGCCCGCGGCCAGGGCGGGCCGGGCGGGCGGGCGGCGGCGCGGCGCTGAGGGCCCGCGGCGCGGCGCGGCCGGCGGAGGAGGCCCCCGGGGCGGCAGGCGCTGGCTCGCGGCCCTCGGCCGGGAGCAGGAAGAGGCGATCCGGGGCGGCGGAGGAACGTCCGCTGCGCCGCGCCGAGCAGAGCCGCGCCGAGCCAGAGGCGCGCCCCGCCCCGCATGACGCGCCCGGCCGCCCCTTATGCAGATCGGCGGGGCAGCCGCCGAAAGCGGAAGCGCCCCGGGGCGCGGGGCCAGACTGCCGGCGGCCCCCCACACCGGGCGCCTCACCGGGAACGAATCCGCGCCGTGCAGCAGGGACTCCCAGGGGAATTTTAATTCCTTCCTGTGCCATGTGCGGCTTCGCGCAGCCCCCAGCACGAGCCATTCAAGAAAACGCCATTGAGAGTTTCGGAAATCCTATAGTGTTTTTTGGCAGTTTCAGTTTTTTACAAATAAAGCAAAACAATGGCCAGTTCAAAAGAGCAACAACGACAACAAATGATACGGGGAAGACCTGATAGGTTTAACTTTCATATTATCAGTGAAGGTAACTGAACCATACCCAATTCTTTTGTGCTGATACAATGGAGATTTCCTTGTGGGCGGAAAGCGGGGATACTTTCGCCCGAGGCTTTTTGCGAATGGGGCGGCATAGAAATGCTTTCAATAAATAAATAAATCAAATACATAAACTGAATGCGTTATCTTTCTATACTACTGCAAGATTTTAGTTTTCAGAGGCTCTACAAGACAAAACTTGATACCAAATAATGCACTAACACGATAAAACAGAAGCAGCCGCGAAACCCACCCCACGAGAGCAAGCCTGGGCAGCCTCTTGCATGCTGGGAATTGTAACCCGACACACCTGGGAAGCCCCAGGTGAGGCAGGTCACCCTAAACTCCTGTGGCCCTGCTTATGGGCGGGAGGGACAGAGATTATGGGCTGCCCAATCCTGGTGCTAGAAATCAGTTTACTCTCTTCTGGATGTAAACTATAAACACTAATCCGGTATTATCTTATTAGACCAGACAGACAGCAGGTGAGGCTCACATCCGGGTAACAAGGTCAGATCACGTGCCAATAACTCGCGGTGCCACGTGACACCGGCCTCGGCCCTATCGTTAAGCTAGCCAAGTGTGGCGCCTCTATCCCGTAGGCTCTATGGTTTGTCCCGGCGCCTTCCCTCGTCACGTGACAGGCAAGGCCTCAAGAAACAGGAAATGGGCGTTCGGCGGCCGCCGGAAGAGCCCTCGTTAGTTGCCGGAAGAGAAGGCCCCGGCTAACGGCGAGAGCCCAAGATGGCGGAGGTGGTGAGTGGGTAGATGAGGAAGTGGGGGGAGCGATGGACGGGGCCCCTTTGGCGGGTGTCCCCTTTCCTAATCTCTCCCCTTTACAGGAAGAAGTGACCGAGGGGTGCCGCCTCCCCGTGTTGCGCCGTAACCAGGAAAACGAGGACGAGTGGCGTGAGTGAGGGGCGGGGCTTGTGGCGGAGGGGCGGGGCTGGACGCGGTTGTCTCCGAGGTTGGGCCGCTCTCCCGCAGGTGGAAGATTCCGCTCGTCAGTGGGGCCTGGGGCAGACGGTGGTGGGCGGAGCTTATGGAGGGGGTGGAGCCCGGAAGACAGGCGGGGGTCTGCGGCGAAGGTCTCCCCCGGAGGGTTGACAGGGCCATCCATCCGTCCGTCCATCCATTCATTCATTTAAAGCTCTTCTATTCCTGGGCGCTCTTACAATAAAAGAAAAAGAAAAAGCACAACATCACATCTTCTATAGAACCCCAATTAAAGCAGCAGTTAACATGGACGAGGACCCAGATGATAAAAGAGGCATCGCAGTGGGGCAGCCCCCTTACTGTGGTGCTGTCCAGATGTTTGGGCCTTCCACTCCCATCAGCTGAGCTAGGGAGTGCTGGACCCTGGGTTCAAATGCCCAGGTGGCCATGCAGTACATTGTGTGACTTTGGTTCTCAGCCCAAGCTGCCTTGCAGGGTTATCATGATGAATACAGATGTGGTTGGGCGATTTATGAGTACTTATCAGTTATTTGGGTGGCTTATAATCAGCCAGTCTGAAAACAATTAAAATCATGTCATCAAGTGCCATCTCAACTGTGATAGTGAAACTTGTAGTATCCTGGAAATAAACATACCAATTTTTTATCTGAAAGACTCAGCCTGGAAGAATTATTTAGAAGGTGCAGATGGACAGGACAGAAGCTCATCAATCATTCTCTGTCAGTTAGCATGTTTGAATGTTTTAGAGTGTTGTGGATGGCCTGACGAAATGGTTGTTGGGGGTGGTGCCTTGCACCTTCCTAAACAGTTGTCATGTGGAGGGAATGGCCAGTCACAGAACATGTGTCTCCCAGAATCGTCTCCCATTTCGTCTCGCAATCTGGCGAGACGAAATGAAAAGGAACCAAACTCAAAGGGAGGATCAGGCTTGTAGTTTCAAAGCTTCTTTCCTTTAAGACCAGATTGGAGGGCAGCACCTTGCAGAATGTCATTTTCTCAGTTAAATAAAATAAAATTTGAGGATGTGTTTAATCTAAACTTTAGAGGCAGAAAGCCTGGTTAGAGAGGTTACCTCTGAGTACATGTCCTGAATTCCTTTCAACAGCGCTGGCTGAAATCCTCAGTGTCAAGGACATCAGTGGCCGAAAGCTTTTCTACGTTCACTACATTGACTGTGAGTACAGGAGTCAATAAAGCCACCATTACAGGGGAGGGGGAAATTCCCAAGTGGAAAATGCTTTTCCCAAGTGGGGCTATAAGAGCAGGGGATTAGTACAGGAAGGAAAGAGTTTAGTAGGAACGGATCAGGAGAACTGAGAAGTGACAACAGGTAACGCTGGGTGCTTCCGCTGAGTGGTGGGGTAGGTTGTCCTGGAGGGCATTGCCTGCAGTATGTGTGTCCAGCTCACTGTGGGACATAGCGAGCTGCCGTATCAGAACCCTGGTCCAACTAGCCAGGTATTGCCTGTGTGGACCGACAGTAGCACTCGGAAGTTTCCGGCAGGATTTTTTTGCCAGTTCCACCTGGAGTTTGCAGGTATTTTCTGCAGGCAGCTTCAGTGGCAACCTGCATTCTGGTTAGGTATCCCTAAATGCTCTCACCAAGGCAAATTGCCCTCCTAGTCTTGACAAATGGAAGTAGCTGTCCCCCTCCTGAATTTGGGAGCTGTCAGCATTCTGAGCACCACTAAGAGAGCCAGTGCGGTGTAATGGTGAAGCATGTGGGGCTGGAATTCAGGCGATCTGGGTTCAGGCCCCACTCGGCCATGGAACCAACCAAGTGACTCTGGGCCAGTCACAGACCCTCAGCCCAGCCTACCTCACAGGGTTGCTGTTGTGGGGATGAGATTGAGAGGAGGAGGAGGATGCAAGCTACTCTGAGTGTGTTATAGGAAGTATTTCCCTAATAAGTAAAAATAACCAAGGCCAGGCGGAATGGGTGCTCTCTTGGCCCACGTGGAACCTTTTGTTTTTTGAGGGGTGCCTGCATCTCTTTAAGAAAACAGGATGGCTGAGCATAGACGGTTGTCCTTCCCCATGCTCAGTGCAAGGAGGTGCGGGGGCAGGAGGAGACAAAGGCCACCATTTGGTAGGAAGGCCCTGGTGGATTTCTGTGTTCTTCAGAGCAGGACTTGGAACGGTTTCCCGGCGTTTTCACCGCACGCCTCCATAAAAAGGCGTGTGGGGGAAAAATTATGCCTTGCCTTGACCATGCAGTTAACAAGCGCCTGGACGAATGGGTGACCCACGACCGGCTGGACTTGAAGAAGATCCAGTTCCCCAAAAAGGAGGCCAAGACCCCCACCAAGAACGGGCTGCCCGGATCACGGCCCAGCTCTCCGGAACGTGACGTGGTAGGGGCAACCGTGGGCCCGGGGGAGGGCGGGCACCTCTGGCAGGATGCCGTCCAGTGACGGTTGTGAGGATGGACCCAGGGAAGCGAGTGGCGTTGCCCGCCTTGGGGCCAGTCTCCCACCCTCCAGGCGATACCGGACCGAGACTTTGTGTTGCAAGGATGGGGCCTTTGCGAGCGCCGACGTTTTCTCGGCGGCCCCTCACGCCCTGCGCTTCTGCCGCCCAGCCCCGTCGCGTGTGGGGACGGTGGCCCCTGCGCACCCATTCCCCACGTGTTGGTAACGCCCGTCTTCCTCCCTACTCAGAGGAAGACCTTGGATCTGTCTCTGCAGCCAGCTGCACCTCCATCCAGCGGTAAAACTCTGCCCATCCCGGTGCAGATAACACTCCGTTTTAACCTACCTAAGGAGAGGGAGGCCGTCCCCAGCTCGCCCGACCAGCCCCTCTCCTCCAGCTCCTGCGTCCAGCCAAACCATCGCTCGACGGTACGAACCGGCGCTCGGCCGCCCCGGCTCGCTCCTTTTGTGTCTTGTCTACCCAGCCGGCACATGCTCTTGAGGCCGCACCAGCTGGGCGGGGCCGGGCTAGGTCTGGGCCAGCAAAGGGAGGCCTCCGGGGAGAGTCCCAGGGCCACACGGCCTTCCCCTCGAGGGCACCCGCTTCCCCTGCACAAGTCGGCTGAGCGCAGCGCCAGGGCCCTGGCAGCACACACCAAGCAGAAAGACCAGCCCAAGCCTCGCTGTGAGCAGAGCGTGCTTTGCACAAGTGCAGGAAGCGTTTTGTTCTCCGTGGGAGGCTGGCATTCCAAGCACGCAGCTTGAACGACGCTCGTCCGTGTGGTTCAGAAGCGGAGGGCCGCGAATGAGCACGGAATCCCTCCAAAGGCAGCCGAAGATGGATCACTTCTGGCTGGCTGAGTGGAAAGCGCCAGCCATTTAACCCACTGTGACCTCCGCTGCCTCTCACGAGGAATTCTGGGATCCGTAGGTCCTGGTGTGCCAAGAATTCTTCATGAGAAACATTTGGGGAATGGAGCTGAACTTCAGCACAAGCTCCTTTGCCAAATCGCGGGAGCTGGGGCCTCCCGAGGTGAGCGCCATGCCATGAGGCAGGCCGGAAACTGGCTGAAGCCATAAATGCTCTGCAGAGCCTTCCAGTGCATCGCTTGATGTTCTTTCTCCGGTGGTCTTGCCGGCAAACAGGGGAGGGGCTCCTGCATTTAGCAGCCCTGCTTCGTTCTTCTCTGCATTATTATCCTGCCTTAGGAAGTGCCATCCCGTCCCTGTTTAAATAGCCTCCCACCCAGAGATGAAAGCCGCAGTCAGACCTTCCCTCGCAGAAGGAGGGTTTCCTCCAGGGCAGCCCGGCACAGAAATGCGGGCCCCATCCAGCCCTTGGCGCCTGGGGCGTGGGTGCTGGGTAGCGTCGGCCTCCATTTCCGAGGGAGGGGGCGAGCGGGCGCCGTGTCTTTTATTTGTGCAGGGAAACCCCGCGCCCCGCCCCGCACAGCCCGCTCGTGCTTCGGCGGTAGTCGAGGGGCCCCTGCATGGCCAGTCCGCAGCATGGGCCCCACGCCACTGTGCCTCCAGGCCGCCCCATCTTTGCAATGGAGGATCGAAGGCCGGGGGTTCGTCCTGTCCTGTGAGCGGGGCGGGAATGGGAGGGAGGCCGGCGGGATCAAGGGCGTGGCCAGGGAGCCCGAAAAGAACCAGTTCATTTTGGTCTCTTGCAGAAGCGGAAGGTAGAGGTGGTCTCCCCGGCAACCCCCATCCCTACTCCGACCGAGACCACACAGGCGCTGGTGTTTCCGCAGGTAAGTCGCGGCGTGTGCCCTGTCCAGGCTGCCCTTCTGTTCCAGGAGGGGTCTGAACCCCAGCCTAGCATTCCTCACCGCTGGCTGTGGCTGATGGGAATTGCAGTCCACCAACATCCAAGGCACTGTGTATGGCCCACAGCTGGGTCGGGCAAAGGGATGGGGGTTTCCTGCCCAGGTCAGGCAGGCTGGTGGCTCAAGTGGGGAGGTGGCTTTGTTTCTTGGGCATCTCCGAGGGGCGCACCTTCCCCCACTCCAGAGGGTCTTCCGGAATGCCTTTCCTGCAGAGAGCCTGCTGCGCACGTGGCCTCAGTTCCCCCAAGCTGGTCAAGGGCGGCATGGGAGGCTTGTGCCAGGGCCCTGCTGGGTGGAATGGGGGCCCTCCCCATCCAGCTCCGTTGCAGCCTTGCCTGGTCCATGCGTTGGGCGCGGGAGGGTCCTCCCTCCCTGCCATGCAGCTCCCTGGGAGATGCTGGGTCTCAGCTGAGCCTGCCTCACAGGGTTGTTGTGAGGATAACGCAGAGAAAGACTGGGCAAGCCACCTCTAGCATCGCACGTGCGAGGAGAAAGGCGGGATCAAAGTGTCTGCAGGGGAGGATGAAAGCCTGACACCTCCTGGCCTGCTCTCTTGCAGAATGGCTCTGCCCGCCGAGCGGTGGCCGCCCAGCCCGGTCGGAAGAGGAAGTCCAACTGCCTGGGCACGGATGAGGTGAGCGCTGGGGCTCAGGCTGGTGCCCCCCGCCTGTGCTCTGGGGGCACCCATCTGGAAGCAAGGCTGTGCCTCTTCCCCAGTCATCCAGGACAGCCCCCTCCCCCCGGTTCTCGCGAGCAGGACTCCCAGGACAGCTCGGACGGCATCCCCTCGGCCCCCCGCATGACCGGCAGCCTGGTTTCGGACCGCAGCCACGACGACATCATCACGCGCATGAAAAACATCGAGTGCATCGAGCTCGGGCGGCACCGCCTGAAGCCGTGGTATTTCTCGCCGTACCCGCAGGAGCTCACGACTCTGCCCGTCCTCTACCTTTGCGAGTTTTGCCTTAAGTACGTCAAGAGCCTCAAATGCCTGCAGCGGCATCTGGTAGGTACGACCTCCGGCAACTTCCCGGGGGGCCGCACAAGACCGCGCCTTTCCTTCTGCTAGATTGTGCCTTTGGGTGCCTTGAGGGGCAATGCCTGAATTCTGCGAGGCTTTCAATATAATGCTCTTCTAGGCGTTTGGTCAAAGTTTGGCTGACCAAGAAGGAACTTGGTGGAACAGCCTCCTGGCCAGTTGCTGTTTTTAACGCCTCTTTCTTTAGCACTGATCTTTGCGAAAAGATCTTGTTAGCGGTTTAATGGTTTTCCTATTGGTTGAGAGTGAGTGAGCTGGGTTTTTAAAAAAAATCATACTTTTCTCCGGGGAGTGAAAAGTAGCTAATTAAACACAGCAGCAAGAAACAGAAAATAGAAATCAAGAATTGAAAAGCCGCTTAACTTAGGGAAAAGGTCAGCGAAGGGAAACTTGGCAGAGGTGCACAAAATGCTGTGCAGTGGGGAGAGTGTCGAGGGAGACACCTGCTGCTGCTACAACACTAGATCCAGGAAGCGGAGATGCAGAGAAAGGGAAGGCGCCCGTCACATAGCACAGAGTTCGGCTGTGCCACTGATTTTCACAAGGCAGGATGGCCACCAGTTTGCATGGTTTTACAAGGGGCTTGGGCAAATTCCCGGAGGACTGGGCGATCTAGGGCTACTAGTCCTCATGTTCCTCTGCTGTCTCCAGGGCTGGAGGCAGTATGCCTGTTTCTGGGGTACATGGGTGGTGAGGGGGGGGTGCCGCTGAATTTGTGTGCCACTGGTGGGCTTCCTGTGGGTGGCTGGTCAGCCACTGCGTGAACTGAGCACAGGACTGGGGGGATGCTGGGTCTGAGCCGGCCGGGCACCGCAGAGGGTCTTAAACGCAGCAGTGCCAACAGCCGCTTCACGTCATCACGTGCTACAGCATCGAGGAAGGAAATCCACAGCAGTAAACAGATGAGTAGCCAAAGGTCCTTTTAGTGCGGTGCAGCAGTTGAGAGCATGGGATGGGGACTCAGGCGACGGGTTTCTAGTCCCTGCTTGACCACGGAGCCAACTTGGGTGACTTTGGGCCAGTCCCAGGCTCTCAGCCTAGCCTACCTCGTAGGGTTGTTGTGAGGATAAGATTGAGAGCAGGAGGGGGAGAATGAGGCAAGCCGCCTTGAATTCGTTGTAAGAAAAGGGTGGAATATAAATGCAACAGACCTGATATATAAAGTATAGAATTTAAATCAAATACATACATACATAAAAATAAATTTCCCTTCTTCAGAGACTGATGAAAAGGGCATTGTCCTTTTAAAGGAATGGTCTTCACTGCCCTCCGTCAGTGAGGAAGTGAGGCGGGTATCCCAAAGAAGGGGGTTCCAGGCCTGAGGCTGTATTTTGATAAATAAAATAACATATATGTACAAAGTTTCTAAAAGCATGAATCGGGGCTTTTCCTGAGGGAATCCTCTGAGATGCTGCCTGGTCTGGGAGAGATTTTACCCCATGGGTGGCTGATGACACGAATTGGTCTGGGGTTGTGTGAAATGCTAGAGGTGGAATATCTCTGCAGCTTCTGGGATCGGCTGAAAAAATGCTCTTTTGCTTGTCTTGTGCTCTCTCTGATTCTGGGAAATGAGGAGTGACCTAGCGCTCCCCCCACCTCTGGGCACATAAAGTCCTTTGGGAAGATGGAGGTGTCCTTGATAGTGTTGTTCTGGCCCCATTTTCCTGGAAGGGGGTGAACAAGGGGTGTGGGGCGGGGTGTACAGAACCGATCAGCCAGTGCTTGAATGAGCACTTCCCAGGCGTACGTGCTAGGAAGTTGTCAGAGTCACGAAATCGGGTCCACATACATGTCCTCAATGTGTTGGGCATTGGTGAATGGAGGCATCTCTGCAGGATCTCAGAGTTTCTCCTTTTCTGCGGGGGGAGGGGTGTCCATCCCTCCTTCCTCCCTCCTTCCTCCCTCCTCTCTTGAGCTGGTTGTTTAGGTTGGCGAAGCCTCATCTCACCCAACATGCATGACTCAGACAGGATCTTTCTAAAGCAGGGTCATTACGAGAAGACGCTTCCAGAATATGTCGCTCAAGTAAGCAAGCCAAGTCATACGCCACAGGGAATCTCTCCAGCCACTTTAACCCCCTTTTCTCTGCTGCTGTTAATATTCATGTTAACTGTTCTTATTGCTACTACTTGTACGCTGCTCAACACCCTGAGATCTCTGTGTGGTTGACGGTACAAACATCTATCAAGTACCCTGTAAAACCTATGCACAAACAGGGCAAAAGAAGGAAAAGCAATGCATGCATCTTTTTGAGGCGATGCTGGGAACGCAACCTGTTACCCTCTTTGCCTGCAGACGAAGTGTGATCTGAGGCATCCTCCCGGGAACGAGATCTACCGCAAAGGGACCATCTCCTTCTTTGAGATCGACGGGCGGAAGAACAAGGCAAGAACAGCCGCTGGACGTGAGCTGGACTGGGCCTTCCAGGACACTGTGCTGGACTGTGTTAGGCTGCTGGCACGAGGAGGAGGAGGAGGAGGAGGAAGCCATGGCGACAGCTGGGCACAGGCACATGCTGGCCGGCAGCCCCTCGAGCCTGGGGTGCCTAGCTGGCCGCCATTCTCCAGGCCTTGGCCGAAAGCATCCCTTAGCTCTCTCACGCGATGAAATGCAGTGTATTCCAATGAGTTCTGAGCAGGGTGAGGGGAGACGGCAGGAAGGGGCAGAGTTACGTGGCAGGTGCAGGCTGGCTTGCTAGTTGTACGAGCTGCAACCTCACAGCTCGAGCACCCAGCCCCCACCCCAGGCAGACCATTGTGTGGCAGAAAACTGACGCCGGGAGGGAAATGGGGTGAGAAGCGGGCCCTTTCAGTTCTTCATCTTCCTCGCCGTACTTTCGGCAAAAAGCGCAGCCATTTCTCCCATTTCCCTCCTCCCATAATTGGGTGGGTTTCCCTCTGACCTGAAGCTGCAACAGGGAGGAGGGGCTCCATTTTGTCCTGCCCAAATTGCAGTGGGTTTGTGTGTGTGTGGGGTTTTTTTTTTGGTGTGTAGGGGGGTGGTCCTTAGATTGCCAGACTGTCTTTCCTTAGTACTAGAGTGTTGGAAGGGGGAGTGTAGGGAAGTGAAACCTACCAGATACCTTCTTCCCCTCCCACTTCCACTTCCATTTCCTTGTTTTTGTTTTTAAGAGACCTCAAGCAGCACTCAACCCCCTGGGGGTGGCAGCTTTGAGCAGCCCCCATCCCACTCCAATCTGTCCCGGAACTCAGGGAGGCAGGAAGCCGGTTAAGATGTAGGTTTTGCACCTGCGTTTTAGGCCTGGGGCTGCTGCACAGAGTTGGGGAGGATTTCAGTCTTGGCTTCAGAGCTGCAAATACTCCCCACCAAGCCTCTTGCTGCCAGAGGTGGATCCTGGGCTGTGTTCACCATCCCCTCGTCTCTCTCCCCCGCCCCCTCTTTCCCCTTCCACAGAGCTACTCACAGAACCTCTGCCTGCTGGCAAAGTGTTTCCTGGACCACAAGACACTCTACTACGACACGGACCCGTTTCTCTTCTATGTCATGACCGAGTACGACAGCAAAGGTTTCCACATCGTTGGGTACTTCTCCAAGGTGAGGTTTGAAGGCCTCTGCCAGAGTTTTGGGGTGTGGTGGAGGGGGTTAGGGTTCGACTTAAGCCCTTTTCTTTGCTCCCTCCTCTTGCTCCTTCTGGGTCTGGACGAAGTTGGGAATCCAGCCCTTGGATGGGGAAGGGAGTCCGCCTTTCAGTCCACATGCTTTGGGTGGAAGGCTGATTTTAGAGAGAGAAGCAGTTCTATCTGTAACATTAACGCATAGCTTGGTTTGCCCCTCCTTGTAGGAAAAGGAATCCACAGAGGACTACAACGTTGCTTGTATTCTTACCCTGCCCCCGTATCAAAGACGTGGCTATGGCAAGTTGCTGATCGAATTCAGTAAGTGGAACCTCTTTCTGCTTTCCCTAGCCTGAATCTAACCAGGTTTTCCCCCGGCATCTTTGGCTCACCTGCTTGGAATTACTGGATCGCCCTTGGTGACTAAGCACAAGTCTAAATGCCAGACTCAGCGAAGATGCTTCTAGTAACCCGAACGATTCCCATCTCCCACCAAATGCCACCGCTTTCTGTCAAGTATTTTTTCCTTTCCCCATAACTATGTGCTGTGTGGCTGCTTGCAGGAATTATCCATGAGGGCTCCTGGCCCTGATTTTAACGTGCTGGGTTCGGGGAGAGGCGGGTGGCATCTTGGGGGACTCCCCAGCAGCCCCACTGACGTGGCACCTCTCGTCTTCATTCTCGAGGCTATGAGCTCTCCAAGGTAGAAGGGAAGACAGGCACGCCAGAAAAGCCCCTCTCGGACCTGGGGCTCCTCTCCTATCGCAGCTACTGGTCCCAGACCATTCTCGAGATCCTCATGAACCTCAAATCGGAGACCGGGGAGCGCCCGCAGATCACCATCAAGTGAGGGCTAAGTAAAATATCCTGTGGGGGGTGTCGAATCCTGGATGAGTCCGAAGGGGCCTGGAAGAACCCCCTGCTCAGTGCAGGACCTCGGAATCAAGCATCCCTGATGGAGGGCTCTCTAATTACTGCTTGATTGCTTCCAAATTGGGTGGGCAAGCATGTGGGGGCTGCAGGACATTCTCGCGTGCATTGTGACACATCCTTCCCTCACTGGTTGCTGTGATCTTGCCCTCAACGAATCCGATGTAGGTGGAGGACAAGTGAAAAGTGGCTGTTTGTGGCTGCGTGGCCCGCAAGCCACCTTTTCCCTGGTCATCGCCATGGCGTCCAGTGTGGGGGGTTGTGTGCCGCCCACCCTGGCCTGAACTGCGAGAAGGGTGGGTGCAACTTGCCAGCTTGCTGGGTTTTCCTCTCTCGTGTCCGGTGCGCAAGCTGGATGCCGACGATGGCTTCTCTTTCTGGCACTGCCTTCTCCTTGGTCACGCTCCCCCCTTCCCTTCCCTTCCCTTCCCTCCCCGCCATCCCCTTCCAGTGAGATCAGCGAGATTACAAGCATCAAGAAGGAGGATGTCATCTCCACACTTCAGTACCTCAACCTCATCAACTACTACAAGGTACCCGAACTTGACTGCTGGGGCCCAGTCCTATTGAGAGGCCCATGTGTGGCTTAGGGTACAATGCTGCGCACCTTTAGATAGGAGAAAGGGGCTCTAGAGCTCCCAGCATGCCCCAGCCAGCTGGTTGGGGCATGCTGGGAATTCTAGGACTTTTTTCCAGTCTCACACCCACATGCAGGAGAGGGTTTGCCAGGCGTGTCTTTGACTCATGTGTTGGACTTGTTTGGCATCTGAGTTTGGGCAGAGAAGTGGCGTCCCCAGTGTAGGAGCTCAGCAGAGGGACAAGCACCTGAAGGCAGTGCTTCTAAAAATATAAATAGTTTTGTGCCAAGAAACTTTCTGTCACCTGTTTTGCACTTTTCGTGCAAACCGTGTTTTTAATAGTCCAGAGAGCAAGTGGTAGGCAGGATACCAAAGTGCTTCTCTTGCTTGTTAACAAATTAAAATTAGGCAGATGGGGGGGGGGGAGTTACCTGATTAGGAGTTTGCCTGGACTTCAAGATTATGGGTGGAACTGCTGGATCTGAACCACAAAAAGGAGACCAAAATCTGACCCTGAGCAGCTCCTGGGTTTATTTTAAGAGCCTCCGTTTTCTCCATCTGTAGTTACGAGAACAACGGTCTCTCTCAAGTTTCTGACTCCATCCCCTGCTAGAAGCATGAGATATTTTCAAGCATTTTAAAAACATAATAATCCTTGCATTCAAAGCTGAGGAGGTGGCAATCAACACTCGAGTTTGTTGTGCTTTCCCTGTCAAGAGTTGCTTGAACCACAAAGAGGATTAGAAAACTGGTAGATTGGTTTTGAAAGGAAAAGTGGAGATTGTGGGCACTTTGCCTCCAGCACCACATTGAATCATAAACGTGGTGAGCACAGTAGGATTCAGAGAGGGCAATGACTTCTGCCATGAGGACTAGAATATTTTTTTTCTTTTTGAACTGTTTCCTTTTTAGGGTCAGTACATCTTGACTCTGTCTGAGGACATCGTAGACGGACACGAGCGGGCTATGCTGAAACGAATCCTGCGTATCGACTCCAAGTGTCTACACTTTACCCCAAAGGACTGGAGCAAAAGGGGGAAGTGGTGAGAGTCTGTCTCTTTGACTGGGGGGTGGGCATGCGTAGGCCCACCCCCATGACTGGGGATCAGGCAGGCCTTCCCGCCATACCCCCTGAAAGACCTTTTCGGCCAGCCCTCCGTAGCAAGTGCCGTTGGCATGGCACACCTTTCTGGGATTTCGGGGCGCCCACACCCTGGACTGCCTGGCTGCTTGTATATAAGACTTAAGCAGGTATCTGTGGTGAGCCATGGTGTACAGAAGCTGCTGCTCCATCTGCCCTTCCCTTTTGGATATTCCCTATTGAAACAAACACGCTGCTACTGCCACCAACACACACACACACACACACACACACACACACACACACACACACACACTTCGGAGCTTGGAGTGACGAGGGTGGGACTTCCTCGCAGCACCGTGATGAAGAAATGCTCACAGCTGTAGCCCAGCCTTCAGAGCAAGCTTCATTCCGGCAGCCGTGTCTGGGCCAGAAAAGCAGATGGGCTGCAGCTGACCTTCCTGCGGTGAACTTCCAAGCCACTTTCTGCTCATGAGGCAGCTGCCCTCGCGAAGACTCGCAATACGCCTGACTGTGTGGAAGTGTTCGTTGTGGTGAAGCCCATCCGCTTCCCTTACTCGGAGCGGGGTGAATTATTTCGTGGCGGCGAACAGCAAGGCCTTCTCTCAGCCACTTGGCCAAACAACGAATCTTCGTGCACCGGGGCACCACTCTGTGCAGGCTCCGAAGGAAAAAAAATTCACAACCAGCCGATTTCTGTGATCAGAATAAATTAATGAAGTTTTTTTTTTTTTAAACAGATCCCTGTGCACATTGTCCTTTCTGTATATTTTTATTTGGTTTTTCACAAAACAGAATTGGCCTAGGAAATGTAACCAAAAGGAGGGGAAATGTTTGCAGAGTCTGCCCAGGTGTGACCTAAACCTACTTAGGTTTTTTCTTTCTTTCTTTTGCATTGTAAAAAATGAAACACAACACGGCATACTTCCAAAGAACGGAGATTTCACAGTACAAACTGAAAGCTTGTTATAGCTTTTTTTTTTGCTATCGGGTGAATGTTTCTTAAATCTCAGGTAATCCCCCCATTCTAGCTGTTTTGGGGGGTAGGACAGCATGAGGCAGACGAGTTTTGACATTGTCTTAAGTGTGTCATCATAAAACAGGAACCCAGTAAAACACCACACTTTTGCAAGGTCTCCCCTGCCTTCGACCAGCTCTAGCACATCCAAAGCCTCTGCAAGATAAAGCCACAGAAACGTCATTAAGGAAAAACAAAGGAAAGAGGGCGCATTGTAGAGAGAGCCAAGTTCTGGGGTCCAGTCGCACAGCTATCTTCAGCCTGGGACCTTCCAGATGTGCCGCACTGCAGCTCCACCATGCAGCCCATGGTCACTGGCAGCTGCTACACACAGAAATCCAGCTGTCCGGCCCAAGCACCGCCTCTTCTACAGCTGTGTACTTCTTGGTGTGTTGCATGCGTCTCTGCTGGTCACTGTTCATCGGTCACAGGGGCATGGATCTACAAAGAAGCAAGGCAAAAACAGTGCTTGGGTCATACGGGTTGGGGAATCGCAGGTCTGGGGCTTAATTTAGCCTTTTGAAGCTCCCAGGTGGTCAGACCAGCTCCTCTTAGCATCACCTTTTCTGTAAGCCACCAATTATTCTGCCTTGGGGGCAGTTTTCCCACGTTCCAAAAGGCTGAAATGCTTTTTCTGGGGCACGGTTGCCAGTAGTTCAGCTACAAGGTGCTTCAATTTTGGCCTTGCCTGTCCCTGACAGCTTTTTGCAAAAGGAATTTGCCCTTGGAGCTGAAAGTTTCTCCGCCTCGCTAAACTCTTACATTTCTCCCTATAGGAAAATGTATGGAAAATAGATAGTTTGCCTGGATGAACCTCCATACCGTGGAGGAACGTGTTTCTGGGCAGAGCGAAAGAGCCGAACAGTTAAACCGTGCATAGCTAGAAGCTGGGGCAAGAAAGGTAAGAGAGTAAAGCAGACTTAATGTAAACAGTCATCCCTTTGATGCCAAGCTTCTAGTCCTTATTGAGAAATCTCTGCACATGCTCAGCTTTGCCCTATCGTCATCTGTATTCCACAAAAGACTTTCCCTTCCACCGATTAAGGCCATAAAGAAGCAAAAGAACCCCAATAGCTTAAATGCACCACATGGCAATCTAGGTTTTTAAGTGAATATTGCACACATGGGGGGGGGGATTTGGAGACACTGGAGCAGAAAGTCAAGAATGGCAGCAGGCCCTAAAGATTGGCTCTCTCGTCTTTGCCCCGACCACCCTTTTAGTAATGGGTTTTACCACAAAGCTGGCCACGCAGCCAAAAGGTTTGTCTTGAGGTTCAACCGAAACCTGTTCATTATTTTTTCTGTCACAGACTTAACAGGGTTGCGCCTCTAGAAACTGCTTTTTTATTGTAGCCAATGACTCGTCCTTGGAACTTCGTGCTTTCAGAATGGGTCCTTTCCCAGCCAACCCTGCTATGCTGTAGCCACTCCTTAGTCCAGCTCTCCTGGGGTTCCAGCCTGTCTTTCCGGGGTGCCCAAGCCACTGGTGCTTGGACAGTTTCCCAGCCCCTGTGCAGTTCCTTTCCCTCCACCAAAAAGCGGGCACCTCAGCCTGCATCATTGGTAGGAAGAGCGTGACTTTGCATCCTGGGAGGGTTTCCAGACACGGATACTCACCCCCTCAGCGATCTCAGGCCAGCCGAAAGCCATGAGTATTTCGTCCGTGCTGTTAGGTGCTCGCTCCAGATTCCACACCGTCACTGCATCAAAGCTGGACTTCACCCGCACCTGCCGTTCCTGCAGTGGAGTGGGGGGAGAGGGGGCAGTCGGGGGCATTTGGGGGTCAGGCCTCACCCCCCACCTGGCCAGGGACTCACCTCCAGTGGCAAGAGAGCGGAGGCATCCTCTTCTAGCACCAGCCCCACATACCCCTCGGGCAGCTGGACTTCCTTCCCCTTTAGACTTCGCCCACGGAAGGACACGGATAACTCTGCTGAAGGGGAGGCAGGAGGGCAGAATTTAGGGGCTCTCAAATGTTCGCTTAAAGCCGACTTCTTCTGCCTGCTTTTCCTCATGGGACCTGCCAGGTTCCCCCCTCTCCTGATCTATATTTAATTTCTTAGCATTGTTTCAATTTAAAAAAATAGCAAAAGGACCGATGTGCGGAAGAGTGAAGGGTCCCCCGCCGGAAGTATTTTTAAACCCACTTCTCCGCCAAAAACGGTTCCTAGAGCAGCTTAAATGCAGTGGGAACACAAGGCAGCCCCTGCCTGCAGGGTCGCTCTTTTAAAAGGCACGGCAGGCAAGGAAAAGGGGGTGCGGGGGGGGAGGGGGAGCAGTGCCATTTTGCAGTAGGGCGGATGGAAAGGCATTGCTTCATTTCTTGCGAATTCCAGCGAGCAACCTGGCCAAAGCAGAGCCTTCACGGTCGGATCGGTGCCGGAGCGCGGATTCTCCCTTCCCGTAATGGATAGATCCCCCACGTGGGGCGCTGGGAACGGCAGACTGGCCTGACTGGGGAGCGCGGGGCAGTCGGGAAACCGCGCATTGCGTGCACCCCGGTTGTGCCGGTAGCGCTAGGCTCCAGCGCCCATCCTCCGCAGCAGGACTCACCGGCCCGCCCCCGCCCCCGCCCCGCAACCCGGGGCGCAATCCTCGCGTGCGCCTGGCGGCGATTACGCGCAGGGAAAGCGGGCTCGGGGGGCAGCCTCCGCGCGCGCCCCCGCCCCCCGCCCCCCGCGGGGTCGCGCTTCCCCCCTCCCCCCCGGGAAGGCCGGTGCGCACCGCCGGGCGCGTCCGCAGGGCGAATGGCCGGCGCGAAGTAGCGGCGCACCGCGGCCGCGCCGTCGTGCTGCACCGCGCAGGGGAGCAGGTGGGGCCGTTCGCGGGGCGCCCCCGGCGGGGAGGGCAGCGCCAGCCTCATCCGCATCGCGCCCCGGTCCTCGCCGGCCATGAGGAGCCCGCCGCCCCGCCGCGCATCCACTCCCGGGTCGCGCCGGGCGCAGCACCGCCTCTTCCTCCTCCTCCTCCTCCTCCCGCTTTCGCTTTTGCTCTGACGCCGGCGCCGATGGTGCCTTGGAGGCGCCTTTGGTTTCGCGCCCCCCCCCAAAAGCCGCCCCTCCAGCGCTCGGCCCGACCCGCTCCCCAAAGAATCGGCGTTGCAGCTCCCTGCGCGCACGCCTTTCGGAGAGGGAGGCCAAAACCGGAAAGCATGCGGCTCAGAAGGGGCAAGGCAGCAGCTCACCTTGCCCATGCCCAGAGGCACGCTGGTCTGTATCTGTTTTCAAAGCAGAGATGAGTAAACTAACCAACCCCTAAATTCACTGCTGGGTAATGCTGTTATTAGGAAAACGGGCCACTTGCTTGGGCTTTTTGAAGGTAGACTGTGAGTCTTGCCTCTGAGTAGGCATGTTGGATCGCATCCCGCGGTTGGAGGTGCCCTGATGCCGGCTGGCCCCACCCCCAAAACAAGCGACCCGCCTGGGATCTTGAAGGGGGGCACATGCGAACCAACTCTGTCTGCCAGTTTGCAGGGAGTGCAGAACGGGGACTAGAGACGCGCTTTGAGTCCCCGCTTAGCTGTGATGCCGACTGGGCGAAGGTAGCTTAGTCATAGACTTTGCCTAACGTTAGGCTGTTGTGAGGATAAGTGGATAGAGGGATTTTGTAAACTGCTTTTATTTATTTATTTACTTACTTACATATTTATATGCTGCCCCCTTGCCAACATGGAACTGCTTTGAGTTCCTTGCAGGAAAAAGGCCGCAGCATTGACAATAGATTGCCAGGGTGGTGTGAGGCCTCACTTGGCCATAAAGCTCATTGAGTGACTTCAGCCGGTCGCTGACTCTTGGCCTAACCTACCTTACAGGGTGGTTGTGATAATAAAACAGAGGATTATTAGGTCAGGCACCTTGGGCTGTGTGGGAGGATTAAGAGTGGGATAGAAATATTAATACAACATCAAGACTAAGTGCCCTTTGAAAGGGGTTTACACTGGTGGCTGTATCTGCATCTCCGGCTAGCAAATTCCAAAGTTATCTATGTGCCAACCGAGGAACTCCTTTCTCAGAGCTTTGGGATGACCTTCCTGCGTATTTATTTATTTAAATATTTATATGCCACCCCTTGCAACAGCCTCGGGGCGGTTCACAATACTAAAAACATATACAATAGTATTCATCTACAGTATTCATCTTATACCCTTTTCCCACAGCATCCATCTTCAGTTTTTCCCCTTCCTACACACAAATCGCGATCTTTTCCACAATGCTGGACTGAAGACCCCCTCCCCAAACCTCTTCTTTCACTACCTTACTCGCTTCTCAAGAAATCCTGCTTTGCATCGCTGGGGTTTTATTTCATTGTGATCAAGGAATTTACAGAAAGTAAAGCGTGAGCCACGACGGGCCCAGCGGCCTCCTTGCTTCCTCTTCCCACCTTCACTTCAGCTGCACCAGGCTCTGCAAGTAGCTGTTCAGGGAAGGCAACAGCTTCCAGTTGTCTGTACGGATGGCCACCCGGGCCGTGTCGTCCACGCTCTGCACTCTTAGCAGAATGTGGTACCGGGGAGGCAGGGCCACCCCGATCTCGTAGGAGTCGGCCTGCTCGGCCACGACGTACCTGGCAAAGTGATCGCGCACCAGGGCCCCCAGCGCCTGCAGCGGCACCGGCCAGACGGTCAGGCTCTCGGCACACGTTTCATGGCTGTCCGGGCAGAGGCGGCGCCAGAGCGCCTCAAACAGGGAGCGGTGCTTCTCCGGGGGCCAGGCAGGCACTGAGAGGGGCATGAAGAGGTCAGGGAAGGCGACTTCCAAGGGCTCCAGCTGGCTGTAGTGGGTGAGTCCTTCCTGGGTGGTGTACAGGGCGGAAATGTCTACCCGCGTCGGGTACGGGCAACAGGGCTCCAGCGTCAACGTCAGCGTCTGTGGGGGGCGGTGTGCCGAGAGGCAGGGCACGCACAGCTCCGGCACGGGCTCGTAGTGCCGGTCGGAGCACGTGAAGCGAAGCACAACGCACAGCAGCAGAGCGTGGGGGTATGTGGGGGGACCGGTGTGGATCAGCTGGTACTGCAGGCTGAGCCGCGAGGGGGAACGGGTCTCCAGGAGCCACTGGCAGTGGCCCTCGACCTCCTGTGAGGGGGGGCAGGCGGCTGGCTCACTGCCGCTGGCTTCCACCCGCTGCAGCCTCAGGGGAGCGCGCTCGACCGGGTGCACCGTCAGCGCGGCGACGAAGCTCTCGCTGTCGGCCACGATCGACGAGGAGAGTGTCCGAGCCTTGACGGGGCCCTCCGAAGCCAGGATGGCGCTCAGCTTCTCGTTGGACAGGTTGGCCAGGAGGGTGTAGTAGAAGCGAGCCCGGTCCTGGATGTCCACGTCTGCGTGGCTGAGGGAGAGCGCCTGCAGGAGGTCAGCCAGCCGGGCTGGGGCAGGCAGCGGGCGCAGCTGCATCAGGTTGCGGCACACACTGAGCAGGATCTGTCCCGAGCGCCAGTCCCCGAGCTGACCGGAGGCGACCAGGTGGCTCAGGAACCCCAGGGTGCTTCCTTGCGGAAGGTCCTTCTCCTTCGCCAGCCGGGCCAGGAGCTTCAGGTGCCAAGGGAGGTGTTCCTCGTGCAAGGGGACGCTCACCACGAGCTTTTGCAAGGAGCGGGCGAGCGAGCGGGCCCAGCCGGTCTCTTCCAGCGTGCCCCACACCTCGTCCAGCAGGTTGATAACGTACGGGGCCAGGACACAGTTCCGGTGGTACAGGTCCAGCAAGCACTGGCTCAGTTCCTCCATGGGCTGCGTCCGGGAACCGAAGTACCGGGCGAAAAGGTAGAGTGCCTGGAAGAAAAGCCGGGTGGCCTCCGGCCCCCCTCCCCTGGCCACGAGCCCCCCAAGGGCCAGCACGTGCTCCAGGAGGTAGCCCGCCCCCTGCTCGGCAGCAGGACCCTCGCTCTCCACACACACGAGGCACATCAGGTTCAGCCGGGCCAAGACGGTGCCCTGGTCCTGGAAGAGGCCCGGGAAGAGCCCCGACGTGGTGCGTGGCGTGAGCAGGACCGGCAGCCCCTCGTCGGCCCCCGAGCCCAGCGGCCGGTTCTCGGGGAAGTGCAAGAGGCAGTCCAGGTGGAAGAGGTTGACCGGGGCGGGCAGCGCCGGGTGCTGAGCCAGCCCCACCAGGCGGCGCAGCAGGAACGCCTCGTCCTCGGCGGTGAAGAGGCTGTCGGTGAAGAGGGCCTTGAGCTGCAGGATGGCGTGCTGCAGGCAGGCGTCGGCCGCGCCGAAGAGGCGCACCAGCTGCGCCTTGAAGATGGCGGGCGACTGGGTGCGCACCACGCTGACCACCTGGGCCAGCTGCCCCAGCACGTGGCTCTGGGCGGCCGGCGAGAGCAGGTAGGAGCTCTCCAGCAGGGCCGAGACCACCGACTTCAGCTCCTTGAGGTCGCCGGGCGAGGGCAGCAGGGCCAGCTGGTCGATGGCCGCGGCCGAGACGCCGGCCCACTCCTGGGCGGCCTCCCACTTCAGCCCGCCGCTGCCCGCCAGGACCTGCCCAAGGCTGCCCTGGCCCCCCCGCGCCAGCAGCAGGACGCCGTTGCGGAGGGCCAGGCTGTACAGCAGCGTGTAGCCCTGGTGGGCGGCCGAGAGCTCCTGCCGCTGCAGCGAGCGCAGCACCTCCAGGCGCTGTGAGAGCAGGCCGGGGTAGCAGCTCTCCAGCTCTCGCAGGCACTCGCAAGCGGCTGCCCGGACGGGCCGCTCCGCAGGGCCCCCGTGGCGGTCGTTGAGGTCGGAAGCCAGGAGCAGCAGCTGGGAGAGGTACTCGCCGGCAGTCTGGCAGTCCTCACCAAAGGCGTCCGTGGCCACCAGCACCGTCCCTGTGGCGAAGAGGAGATGGCAGCGCAAAGGAGCGTGCCTGGGGAGAGGACCCAGGTGGGCGAAGAGGGACAGGAAGGCTGACGCAGCTTCTTGCCCGGCCCTGGCATCTGGGCACAGCTGGGTGGGGTATTCCAGGAAGAGTGACAGCATGGAGACCTGCGAAGAAGCAAGCGAGGCGTGTCGGGGAGCTGCAGCCGGAAGCGGGCAGGCGATGCCCTGGAGATCTTACGGGGCCCCTCTCTTCTGCCCGTGCGTGGCTGGCCAGACATTCCGACCGAGCACGGATGTGCTCTCGACGGTGCCGCATCTGCTCGTGAATGGGTCCGCAGCGACCCCCCAAGAATCTCTTCTCCCTCCAGCACCCTCCTCGCTTTGTATGCCGCCCGATGCCGAGACCGGCAACCTTTCAAAGCCCGCTTTGAACCAGTGGGCCTTCGGTCGGACCTGGCAGGGCCTTTTTTACATTCTTATGCTTTGGGAAAGCTTTGGCACCAAAAGCAGGCATTTCTTGAATGAATAAACAAACAGGAGAAGCCACGGGGGTGCAGAATTTCCCTATGGAGTTCTGCATAAACAAAGCGCAATCCCGGGCACGTTTAAAAGTTGTACAACTGCTACAAAAGTCCCGGCTGGCTGGGAATCCCTTGAATCCCACGATTCCCAGAGCGTTTTCGCTTCCTGAACAGGTGAAGGATTGTGCCCCGAGGCATTCTAGCTTCCGCAGAGGGCATACCGACCCATATCATGCTCCAAGAGGAGGCTTCTACGTAAACCGCTCTGCAAGTCTTCTCTGAGAAGGACTTCAGTAGATTAAGAACAAGCTCCCAGCATCCCATCACTCCCGGAGGGCAGCAGTCTGAAGGAGGCCAGCTTAGGGCTGCGACGTGTGATGCCAGCGCTTCTCCAGCCCCTGCGAACCATCCCAGGCTCTTGCTCTGGACGGACCGGAGGGCCCTACCTTGATCTGCTCTCCCAGCTTCTCGCTGCGTAGTTCCTGCAGCAGCTCAGCTGCAAAGACGTCCCCGGCTCCGTGGGATAAGAGGAAAGTCCTGGGACATGCGCGGAAGGAGGCGAGGGTGCCGGCCCAGCTCTCTCTGCTCCTCGACCCCATGGTGACTGCTGGGAAACAGACAGAAGAGGGGAAATGTGTCGCTGTGGTGCAGTGGACTGGGACTCGGGTGATCTGGGTTTTGGTCCCCACTCAGCCATGGGGCCAAGTGGGTGGCTTTGGGCCAGTCACACTCTCAGCCCAGCCTAGCCTACCTTGCAGGGCTGTTGTTGAGGGGGTAAGACTGAGAGGAGGAGAATTATGTAAGCTGCCTAGAATTCTTTGGAAAGGAAGAAAGGGGGTATCAATATAATAAATAAAATTCATGCCACTGCTGTTTTTGAGCTTCCACCTTCTCAGGTGGCTTGAAGTTATTTTCATCTTGGCCCTATTTCATTCATCCCATAGTCATGTGGCCCAGAGAGGCCCAAAACAGGTAACATCTGAGTGCCAAAGATCTCCCGACCTGAATTTAATTTGGACACTACAGTCCACATGCTCTAAACGGATTTTGCTGCCTTTCTTTTTCTTTCCCAGAGTCCTCAAAATGTATGGCAACATTTTGAAATTACAGTAGCCCAAATATTTCTAAAATATGGCCGCTCAAAATAGGTTCAACTTGACCTTCAAAACATCAGGCAGAAATATTTTAAAAACTTTTAGATTACGAAAGGAGCAAGCCTACGCTTGTTTGAAGACAATGGAAAGGCTGCCAGGCTCTTTTCTCTGTCTAAACACACACAAGATTGTATCCTAAAATATTATTTTAAAACTTTAGTAAATTTTTTTTTAGAAAGAAACATATATTGAAAACAAAGCAAAGCAAAACGAAACTGGGATTATTCTTTGTAGCTGCGTCCCACATGGGATGATCCGCTCGGATTGTGTCTATTTGTGTATCTCCATTAGACCATGACAAAACAAACATTTAACGTCTAAACATTTAGCATTTCAGATACTAGCGATCAATAAGCTTTAGCATAACATTAGCGCAAGCCCAGATCATGTGGGATAAACTTAAAAATTTTGGCCGTCTAGCAAAAAATAAGCAAAGTTGCACAAAGTTATATAAAAGCACTCAAGTTTTGGGTCCCCCTGACAAGTAACTGCATTTTGCTTCTGGGATTTTTTTTCAGAGCACCAATTGCGATGTTGTTCTTGCCAGAAGCTGTCTAACAAACTCGTGGGTGGGCCTCCCTAAATCTCTCTTTAAAACCCGACCCCAACCTAGTTCCCGCAGGACATGTTCCTATCTGATCCAGGTGTGTGTGTGTGTGTGTGTGTGCACGCACACACACACACACGTTCCTACGTACAAAATCCTACGAATTCCCAGTGCTGGACTTTGTCTAAACAAGTATAGGAGTGTACTCCTAGTGCTTTTTCCCCAGGATTGTGCAAGCGGCATGGAGCAGATTCGTCTGTGGGGCCCCTCCACCCAGACCGCTGGGCATTCTGGCCGGGGCTGATGGGAGGTGTAGTCCAAAATGCCTGGCGGGCACTTGGGTTCAGGAAAAAAGGTGTCCCCAAGGGTCCCACAACTACCTAACATGGAGCAATGGATGCCCCCTTGAAGTTGTGCTCCTTGTGCGATTTCGGTTTCACTGGTGTGCAGAGGGGGCTGGGGTCTCCCTCCGAGGAAGGACCCCCACCCCCGGCCAGGCGGTCCTCTGCTTCTGGGGGCACATGATTTCCCAGGAGTTTCGTATCTGGGGCACTCACACACGCGAGCCTGTGGGGCCCTGCAGCCTGGAAGCGCGCCCCCCCCCCCCAACCCAGGCAGGCACCCTCTAAATATGTAGGTATTCCCTGAGTATGGGGGACTACAGTTCCCAGAATCCTTGGCCCTGGCTCGTGCGTGCTGGTGGGGGCCTGGCGGCGCCGAACATCTGGGAGGCGCAGGCCGGGGCCAGCCTGGGCTGGGGGGCGGCGGGGCGCCCTCCGGGGGGCGGGATCGGGGCTTGTGCAAGCGCGGTGAGGGCGCCCACGGGGTGTCCCGGAGGGGGGTCCGCTCAGGGGCGGCGGAAAACGCGAAGGAGCCGCGCACCCCCCCTCCCCCGGTGCAGCCTCGCCCCACAAGTGCCGGGCCTCCCTCCCTCCGGCGGCGGCGGCGGCGGCGGCGGCGTAGCACGTACCTCGGCTCCGGCCCGGGCGCGGCGGCGCTTCCGACTTCCCCTCGCGGCGATGCCGCCGGCCGCCGCCAGGGGGCGAGCGAGCGGCGCTGCTGCGGGGCACCTGGGCGCAGGTAGCGGCGGCGGCGGCTCCCTTGGGGCGCGTGGGCGGCGAGCCCCCCCCCCCAAAGCGAGAGATCCCGGGGCGCAGGACTACCAGGAGCCATGGCCCTGGAGGCCCTCCTCTTTAATCGATCCGCGCCCCCGCCCGCCCCTGCAGGAACACAAGATTGCAACTTTGACCATGCTCCGGGGTTGCGATTGAATTATTTGTTTGTTTGTTTGTTAAATTTATTTTTGGATTTATATCCTGCCTTTCCCTGCAAAGGGCTCAAGGCAGCTGACATCATTCTCCTCCTCCATCTTATCCCCACAACAACAACCCTGTGAGGTAGGCTGGGCTGAGAGTCTGTGACTGGCCCAAAGTCACCCAGTCGGCTCCATGGCTGAGCGGGGACTCGAACCCAGATCGCCTGAGTCCCAGTCCCATGCTCTTAACCACCACGCCACACGGGTTCTCCTTTGCACATGCTCCAAGGCCAACGTAGAAGTATGATTACTTATTTGTATTTGTGCTGTAAAGTATTAAGCAAAAGAGAAAGTAGATAAAACCACTAAGTATTAAAGATGAAATAAATGAGAATATGAATATTTAGGGCCCCTATGTGTGGTTAGAAAAAGGCTCAGGAAAAGGACACGTGCACTTTGCACATGCTCCGAGACAGGCACTTAAGTATTACTGGATACAGATATTTAGTGTACCTATGCGTGTTTAGACCAAACACCCACACCGAGTTCTGGCATAGCCCGGCCAAGATGGCCAGTTGTGGCAGGCTGGGAGTTGTAGGCCTTTTTCCTGTCTAAACTTGTATAAGATTGCATCCTTAATTAATATTCTTCTTGACACTTAATATAATCCACTTTAGCACTATTATAATTATAATTATTTATATCCCACCCTTTTTTCTGTCAAGGAAACTCAAGGTGGTTTCCATAATTCTCCTCTCAGTCTTACCCTTTTCAAATTTTATCCAGATTTAATTATTTCTTGTTTTCATTGCACAAAAAGCTGTTTGGCTTCCAGTAACTTATGCAACTTCCTTCTTTTTATCATGTTTATTTGTATTGCAATGAGTGCTCTCGTTGAGTGGTGGAGTGACCCAAAATGATTTCAAATCAATTTAAAAAAAAATTGCAATCTACATCAATTAAAAGCAAAATAAAAGAGACCAATGTCACTTCACTGGTCTTTCGAGGGAGAGGAGGGAAAGCATGCACAGACTTCCTTGGGAGGACATGTTTTGGAATAGCAGGGCCTTATCGGAAAAGGCCCCGCAAATTAGATGATGATTACTTCTCTGGAGGCAATCTCTGTGACTCAGATGATACAGGACAACAGAAAGGAAGCTGTGGCCCTGCTAATTAGCCCCAGCCAGCAGGGCTAATGGTCAGGGATAATTGGATAGGTAGTCCAGCCAGCAACATCTGGAGTGGTGCAGGTTTTCCTGCCCATGCTGCAGGGCCTTACAAGGTAAAACATCTTGAACTAGAACACAGGAAACAAACCTTGTCATTTTCCCCAAGCAAGAATGCAGTCTCTGCCCTGAGGGGCTTCCAGTCAACATTTGTCTACCACAGGGGTGAAATGAGAGCAGAGAGGGAGGTCCAAGGGTTTGTTGTCTTCGGGGCCGCGGGAAAATGCATTGAAGGGCCCACCTCAAAGAATTCAGGGAGCGTGCCTCTGAGCCCGTGCCGAATGCCTGGTCTTGGGCCCAGGCAATGCCAGAAGCCTTAAGCAACCTGTCCGGAAGAAGTGCTTTTCCTGGTACCTGCTCATGCGCCTCTTGAGGGGGTGGGGGGGGGCAAGGTAAGCGGTTTCGTGAACTGTTACTCAGGTCTTACCCAACGAAACTTGGGCAAGTCTGCTCTCGCTTGGGCTCTTCTTCGCACCCTGGTCCGGGCGTAGCTGGGATTCGGCTCCTCCGTTAGGTGTTCAGATCTTATCCGGGACCCGAGCCGGTCTCCCCAGAGTAGCTTTCGGGTCAGAACCGGGGAACGCGTGGCCTCTTTCCACACAAAACCGGTTTCCACACCAACCTGCCAGGAAAAGGTGCGCGTTGTTAAAAGCCAGTCTCGCTCGCGACGTTTGGTAGGTTACTCGTGTGGGACAGGGGAGCAAGAAGAAAGGGGGGAGCAGATTCTAGGCTGGTTCCCCCACCCAGCAGCGACCTTGTTATGGTAATGCATTGGTTTAAGTATTCATTAATTGCTTTAATTATGATGTTTCCATCCTGCCTTTTCCCCTTTTGCAATACTTGGCCTTCATCATTTTAATCTCAGACCAACCCTGCGAGGTAGGCTAGGCCAGGAGTCAGCAGCTCCCGAAGGCCACCCAGTGAGCTGCATGGCTGGGCGAGCACCAGCACCCAGGTCTTTCGACTTCGGGTCCAAGCCCAACAGCACACCAGCTCCCTTAAAGAAAAATGCCTCCACAGAAACCCTTTCTTGCTGCTGCCGCTCCTTTTCAGCAAGAGTGCCTCTGACCGTGTGCAGAGTTTCAATCATTTAGGGGGGAAGAATCTCCTGTGCTTAGTGTGGCTTATGACTCGGCCGTGCCTTTTATATCACGGATTAAATCTACTCCCATTCCTGCCCCCCCGCCCGACTTCAGAAATGCCACTTAGTTCAGCTGTCCGTGACTGAAGCGGGACTTGGTGCATGCTCAGAGGGCTGAGAATGGTTCTCAGAAGCAAGCTTTCCCCGGTATGCATCTGTGGGCTGAATAGCAGAGGGGATCCGGCCGGGAAAGACCCGCTGAGCATCTGAACGCTTTGGGGCCCGCCACACGAACCCTCACTTTGGCTTCCACGCTGCTGCTCCTGGCTACCTGCACCCCGGCCTGTTCCTAAAAGCCGCCCATCCCTGCCTTTGGGATTCAGCCTCAGGCAAGGGCAAGAACAACGTTTTTGAGATCTGGGCATCAAAACACCCCCATCTGGTGATCGGCTGGGGTGGAAAGCAGGGGCTGCCTAGGCGGGGGGGGGGGGCGAGCGGAGATGGCTACGGTGGAGCCTCTGTAAGAGGCGGTGGTGACATCAAATGTGCACGGAAAGCCCTGAGAGCCCGAGAGAGCCGCTCCCTCACACATACGCACAGCCTCTGGCCACCCTCCAACATCGCACCTCTGCGTGGGTTCAGGACGGCTCCAAACCGATCCCGGGGCAGAGTCTTCCTTTGGCTGAAAACATGGCGGGGGCGAACTGAGTGCCTTCACGGGACCCCGAAAGCGCACGGGGGGCCCTTGGAGTCAAAAACCGTCACCAGGGACACTCACTGCTCCTGTGTTGTCTCTGTTCTTTTTAAGGATCGGGGCAATTTGCAGAGGGCGAGTCGGTCAGGAGGAGACAGCTGTGATGGCAAAAAGGCACTCCCCAGCCAGAGATGTTCTGCTCCCGAGTAAGAAATGCGGGGATAATGGGAGGTCACACAGGCAGTTTGGCTTCCAGGTCACCAACCTTCCTTCCTCAGCTTCTTGTTCGTTTCTGGGCCCGGTCCAAGGCGCTGGTTTTGACTTTTGAAGCGTGAAATGGTTTGGGATTGTGTTCTCTGTAGGTCTCTCCACCCCTAAGCTCTGTTCGTTGGTCTACGAGCCGGAGCCGTTCAGGTGTTAGATTGTAGGGAGGGCTTTCTTGGTGTTGGCACCACACTTGGAGAACTCCCCCCCCACTCCCCCCAGGCAGATATGGACAGCTCTGTCACTGCTGGCGTTGTGGGTGGGGGATGGATGGACCCTAAGCACACCCACCGGCCGGCATTTGGGTCTTACAAATCATTAGCTGTTGTGTGTGGTCAGCTGCCATTTCTGCATCAATGGGGCAGAGGTTAAGAGTGCAGGGCTGTGACTCCGGCGATCCGGGTTCGAGTCCCCGCTCAGCCGTGGAGCCAGCTGGGTGACTTTGGGCCTGTCATAGAGTCTTGGCCCAGCCTCCCTCACAAGGGTGTTGTGAGGGTATGATTGAGAAAGACAGGAGGAGAATCATGTGAGCTGCCTTGAAAGGAAAAAAAGGCGAGATGCAAATACGATCAGTTCAATGGCGGCCATTTCTTGGTGCCTTCTCGACGGCTGGGACTCCAACTCCCATCATCCAGGGCACAGAGACCTGCCTCAGGCCCAAGAACACACTGCAAAAGGGATCCCAGTGCAGGTTTCCGAGGATCCCAGCAGGTCTCTGCATGACTCGTGGGCACGCGGAGCGGGAGGCTGCCCAGATCGCCTTCCCTCGGCCTGTTTTGCAGCCGGCGATTCGATTCCCGTGCCTCGGTTTCTCCCCCGCTGAGCAGAGCTGATGATAGTCTTGTCCCCCAAGGAGCAGGCGGGTGGTTTCACTAGTGAATGCCTGCCGGTGAGGCAACTCCAGCCCGTGGAGATGAAAGCCGCAGCAAAAGGCAGCCCAGGAACTCCAGGCTGTTATTAAATTAATATTAACTGGGACGTGATCGCTACGGGTCACATGCCTGGACGGCCTCCGCGGCGGCTTCAGCCCTACAGCGCTTTCAGCCGGAGCCTGGTAGAGCCTTCAAAGGGACTGCCTTCGCAGTCCCTGTTGCCCGTGAAGAGGTGGCCGGCCACAAACCTGCAGCGGGGAAACTGAGGCACTCCAAGCCACCTTGCTCTGAGCAGGGAACGCACCCCCTGCAGTGCAGGCCGGGGAGGCGGGAGAGGCGCCAGCCGCCTGGGACGTTTTCTGCTGCCGCTCTGCCCTTCCTCAGTCACATTTGGGTCTCTTGTCTTTCGTTGCTCTCCCTTGTTTTCCCGTCCCTTGTTCCATCTCCTTGCTTACCAGAAAAGGGCTAGGTAGAAAAGCCTTTCTGAGTCTTAAGGTCAGAGTTTTCCCTTCCCGCTACCTCTAGGGAAGCCTACTCAGCCCCCCACTCCCAGCCCCAAACCAGATTAGATTAGGCTCCTGGCCCCCATCAACACCAGATAAGGATTGATGTATCCTTTGTTCAGGCTAATCTCTTTCCATGTGGGCCATTGTCTCTTCTCCCATTGTATGCAGTTTGTATGCCTCTGTAGGATGGAGTTTGCATACATTAAACATCATAAATACTTTTCTTGGGAGAATAAAACTGGCCTGGGGCCTGTCCACCCATCCATATTTTCTCTTCTAACCACTAGACCTTGCTGCTTCTCCAACCCCCCCTCCCCCCAAACAACACAACTCTTCAAACCTCAGCTTGGAAAGTTTTGCTAATTTAGTGGGGGACTCTGTGCACCTTGGCCATCCCGGTTCCAGGGGGCTTTGTCCAATCCATGCTGATCTTCTCCCTCTCCTAACCACTAGGCACTACTTCATCCCTAATTCCCCCCAGACAACCCACACCCTAAAGCACAGCCTCTCAGCAAGAAAAGTGCTTTAAAAGAATTAGAATCTTGCTAACTTGGGGGGGTGGGGCTGGTTCCCTGGGCTCTGCCCCCGCATCTCCTGGACACCTATCTACTCCATCCACATCCTTTCCCTCCCTAACCACTAGTCACTGCTCTTTCCCCCCACTTAAAAAAAAAAAAACCCTTGGAAAGGGACTCAGAAACTCTGCATCAACATAAAAAAAAAAGAAAGGCGTTCTACTAATTTCTTGGGACCCTAAGTCCAACCTGGCCCATCTGGAAGAGAGGCCCTGCCTTAGCCCGTCCAGATTCGTCCCCTTTCCTCTAACCACTAGTCACTACTTCCTTGCCAAAAAAACCCAAACAAAACCCAAAACCCTTGGAAGAGGACTCCAAGCTTGGTGATTCAGGGGAAGGAGCTGCCAGGATGCCCACTATGTAACATGCCGTGTCATTCCAGTTAGATTTTCCCTCCTCCTCCTCCTCCTCCACCTCCTGGTATTTAGAGGAACCTGCTTGGCTGGAATGGCAGCCGGTCCCTTTGGGCGTGATCAGCGTCTTTGTAGCCACTCTGGCTTTACTGCTGACAGGCCGCATTTGGGGGAGTGGGGCGAGCGCAGGGTGTGGCTCTGAGCCACTGTCAAGGCGCAGTCCTCGCCACGCCAGCTTTTCCAGGCCACCACCCAGCGACTGCGCCGCCCCGGAAATTTTACGGCTCCCTCCAGCCGTTCTCGGGCTGGCTTCACCGGAGCGAGTGCTCCCCTCTGAAATCAGGGGCAGGCAGGTGGCGACCCTCTGGATCGCGACCCCCTTGCACTACAGATCCCATCATTCCAGGCCATGTCCACCAAGCTCTAGAAGGCTGGGGTGTGCCCCACCCCTGCAGCTAAATTTCAGTGGGGGGGAGTGGTCCTATTTATGTACCTAGGCAAAGTATCTTGAGCCTGGCTTTTAGCTTGCCAAGAGAAGGGCGAAGGGAGCCCCACTTGCAGGTGTCCAATTGCAAAGGCACAGCATGAAAGGAAAGGCTGTTGGGAGGGAGGAGGAAAAAAAAAAAGGCAAAAAGCGAATTCAGGCATCTGATTCTTCATAGAGCAGGTCTTAACCCGCTTTGAAGAGGGCCAGCTTCATTCCTATGCTTGCTCGGGCTAGTGCTGGAGGGAAGACCCCAGACAATGTGGACTTTCCCCTCTTCCTTCTCTGGGCTTGGCTAGGTTTATGCAGTAGTCACCGCCCTGCCATGAGTAGCTCTCCCCAAAGCTATATGGCAAGGTGGCTGTACCTTGCCATTGTCTTTTAAATATCCCACAATGCCCCCCACCCCCCATGAAGCATCCCTCCTGGGCGTTGCATTGTGGGAAATTCAACAGTGTCTAGAAGCAACTGCCCAATGCTGGAAAAGGGGAACCTCTGCGGGCCCCAGGGTTGGGTGGCCCCTAGGCGAGACCCTCCCAGTGACCCTTACCTTTAGCCTCCCTTCTCATCGGTCCTAGCAGCATCCTGAGGACTGCAAGAACCGGGATCAGTCCTCAACAGTCACCAGGACAGCTTTCTTCTGAGAGCACCCGCTGACCCGCAAACCCCCATTTCCTTTGGGGCAGAGGTCTCAGGGCTTGTTTCCTCCCATAGGTCTCTGCTCAAATCCATAGGTCCTCTGGGACCCCTCCCCCCTCCACCAAAGGGGGATAGAAGAGACAGGGCCTTCCCAGTCATGGCCTCCCATCAATGAAATATTCCCTCAGGAAGCCTCATTCGGTACTTTTCCCGTTCCTTTTCCAGCGAAGGCCCTACATCTTATTCTTTTCACTTTAGATTATCTGATCTAGAGACTGCTCATTATCGGGTGGTATAAAAAGTGCAATTAACTCAAGCACAGTGTCACCTAAAGAAGAACTTGATTCAGCTTTGCGTTCCCTCCTTCTTTTCCAAACAGTTGAGCTTTCTAATTAAAAAGCAGCCTGGAAACAAAAGGGAGAAACGTCAACCCCTTTCCCAAACTTCCAGATGTCCTTAATGTTGCTCCAGAGCAAGTACCACTGACTGTATGACGTTTCAGAACACAACAAATATGAGGAAAAGAACCTGTTTGGATTTGTGGTTGTTGTTTTGAAGCGGGGAAGGTGTTAGTTTTGAATACGACCGAGAGAAAACGTCTCATCCTGGCTGCACCCACCATCTCCACCCCAAATCTGTAGGAAGTGGGGCATTTCCTGGTAATTCCAGCCTGACGATCACAAGGATTTCTGATGTGGCAGCAACCACAACATGGAAATGAAGAAAGCTCTGGGGCCAAGCGTGGTGTGGACTTTTGTGTGGGAGGCCTGCCATCGCCGTTCAGTAGTTTGGGAACGCCAAACAGATCCCTGAGCAATTTCATCCTAAGCCCCTTGCCACCGCCCCACTGCCAGGTGCGTTCTGGGGTGCTGGCGAAGGTGCAAACAAGCAACCTGAAGTACGTCCACCTCTGGGTCAGGGGCTCCTCCCTTTTGCAGCTCCAAGCTTGCCAGCTCCGAGACAAGGTGTCCTAGAACAAGCTTCCAAACAGCCGGCAATGAGATGCCTTGATAAAAAAGATTTAGGGCACGATGCTCTGCGTGTTTAGACAGAAAAAGGCCCTCATCTCCCAGCATTCCTCAGCCAGATCTGCTGACGAGGAAATGCTGGGAATTCTAGGACTTTCTCCCCCTTGCTACCTAAATATGCATGGGATTGGGCCCCGATTTTGCCAAGGTGCCCCTGCCTTGCACGGCTCCTCCTCCTCCTCCTCCTCCTCCTCCTCCTTGCAAGGTGGCACCTGTGTCCAGGAGAGACTGCATCTGGGCTTTTTTGATCTTCCTATTCCCGCTTGCCCAGGGAGCAAGTAAAACAGCTTCCCTTCCTCAGCGGATGGGGAATTTCAGGTAGGAGGCAATTAACCATTCCAGGCCGCACACTTTCCCTACCAGATCTCCAGGCACGGATTGGGCTGGAGTCACCTGACACGGGGCACACCTGGCCTGCCATGCTTTTGAGGAAAGCACAGGGCCCGGGGTGGGGGGTGGCGACTGGGCTCTTCCTGCCAGGCGTCTCATCAGAAAGAGAAAGAGAGGGGGGATTTTTGATGCAGTGGGTGAATTCTGGGGCCCGAACTGCCCTTGCGGCAGCATCTCAGGGCGTGGCGATCGGCCGCACTGGCTGGGCAACCTGAGTTTTGTCCTGGAGACGCTCAGGTGAAAGAAGGTTGCAAGCAGTGTTATGTCCAAAGGCTTCCCCGACTTTGGAAGGCACCCTGCTGCTTGCCAAAGAAATAAACCTTCCTTCAAATGGAAAACCGAAGCGGACCCTTCGAAAGGCTGGATGGGGGCCATGTCCTCTGGTTTTAAAAAATGGCTCAAAACCGTCCAAAAGTGGGACCAGCTGCTGGGTGGAGAGACAAGCCATCTCACCTTAGTGGGAAGACTGGACTAGTCCAACTCTGTCCATTCTCCAGTTGCTTGCCCAGGCGAGGGGCACCTTCACGGCCCTTTCTGAAGCCAATCAGGGACCCAACGGCTCCTCCCGGAGTGAACCCTCTCAAAGAGAGAGGCAGTATGGTATAGTGGTTAGGGTGTTGGACTGGGACTTGACAGGTCCAGGTTCTAGCCTCTGCTCCACCATGGCCGACTTTGGCTCAGTCTCTGACCCTCAACCTAGCCTACCTCACAGGGCTGTTGAGGGGATAAGATGGAAAAAGGGGCAGGTAATGTAACCTACCATGTTCATAAAGGGGGGGGCATTCTTAATACGATGCGTATTTCATCAGAGGGCGGCTCTCTTTTAGCCCTTCCAGTAGGAGGACTGTCCCGGGCAAAGCAGGACACCTGGCTGCCATCCCGGGCTGTTTCCCCATCGCAGGAGACACCTGTGCTTGCAGGAGCCTTCGGCTGTACGCCTGCCAGGCGGGCAGCAGGTGCCTGCTGCAGCCACATCCTGGATGCGGCCCAGGTCCGCCCGCAGCCTGGCCTCCGGGGCAGCGGCCCGGCACAGCCAATCTGCACGGCGCAGGGGGCCGGCCGAGGGACGCGACGCCACGGGGGCCCGCGTGGCTGGCTGACTCATGTGCGGGCCCAGCCCTCGCCCAAGCAGAGGAACCTGAAGTACCGCAGAGGCGTGGGCAGAAGAAGGCGCCCGCTCGGCACCGTAAGGACAGCCGCACACGCTGCTTTGGAGCTTTCCGCTCCTTTCCCTGAGGGGCAGAACCGGATTCCGGTGCAAATTCCAGTAGCGTCTGTTCAGGGCACACCTGCAAGAGCCCTCTTACAATTTGCTGGGCAGGGGGGCTTGGGTGGGGCTGAAGCGGGGCGAGCAGGCAGGCAGAAGGGGGATCTCTGGCCCCCTGGGACCTCAGCTCCTTTCAGTCCTGGCTTCTCTTGCAGGGGCTTCTGGGAACTGAAGTCCCAAACATCTGGGGATCTACCTTCTGCTTGCCCCTGGAGTAGAGGCAGAGCTGTCCTTACAGATGTTGCTGGCCAATGCCTTCCCAACCATCGGTTATGTTGACTGGGGCTGATGGGAGTCATAATCCAACAACAACTGCATGGACACAGGTTCTCGTTCCCTCAAACCTGATTTATTAGGCTCAGACGACAACGTCAAGAATACTTGGTCTGCTGTGTGAACCCAGACACCCTTCACTTCCATTTCTTCCATGCCTGGAAAACCAATGCCCAGTTTGCTGTAGCCTGTTATTTAGCCTAGCATGGTGGACGTCCTAAATGAGGGCTTTCCAGATGGTGTGGACTAGACATCTCAATCTCACACTTCAAGGGGGCCCATGATGGAGAAGATGCCTTAATCCCTTTCCCACATTTCTCAAACTCACGCCGTTAAATATCCAGGGTTCTCTCCCCACCTGCATTATCCATACCATTACAATCGAACCCCTAAGAAGATCTAGGGCTCAAGCTTGCAAGATGACCCCCACAAGTTTACACATGCTAATCTAATATACTCTGACGTCTCTCTCTTTCTCTGTGTGTACACAGGACTCTGTCTGTGAGGGGCATCCCTGTTTCTAAAAAGAGACGCATGAACTTCTGATTTAGAAAAGTCAGGCAGAGAGATTCGGGGGGAGGGGGGCATTGGGAGGGAATGCATGTGGGTCAAAAGTGGACCCATTCAAGGGGTGTGATGCAGCCGGAATCAGCAAGCTGATTTGCGGCCCCAGATGCAAGCCAGGGGACCCCCTTTCTCTCCCCACCCCGTTTTTTTTTTAAAGAAAGGACTGCCAAAGAGCAGCAGCAAGGCAAAGAGCGTTTAGCAGGAGAGGTGGGAACGACGCCACTCTCTCCTCGAGTGACAAGGATCTTCGTATCCCTTGGGGAGGAAGATCGCCTCCTCCGTGCCGTGCCTCACCTCCTTTCCTGGGAGAGAGGAGCCGGCTGTCCACACCCAGGTGTTTTGAGAAGACAGCAAGCGCAATTTCGGCGGCACCAGGCCTCGCAAGCCCACGCAGGAAGGGCCAGGAGCGCCACCCGCCCAGCTGACTTAGCGCTCGGCTATGCCGGGCTGTGCTGCCTGCCTCCTCCAGGATCCTCCGGGCCGCAAGCTGGAGAAACAACAGCGCGCTGGCCCCGCACCCCACCTGCCTGCCCCGGGGCGAGCTGAGGCAGTTGTTTTCAAAAGGGCCCAAGAATACACACCTGGCCTGACCTTGCCAAGCGCTGGCTGGCTCGCCTCACAGGTATCCAGGCACGTACCTTGGAAGCAAGTTAAAATGCACCAGTTGTGATAACAGGCCCTTGCGGGACCCTCTGTTTGCATCCGTGTGTAGGGTGGTGGGGGATGATAGAAGTCGTAGTCCAAGACATCCAGAGGACGCTAGGTCAGGAAAGGCGGCTTTCAAGCACCGCACACGGTAGCTGTAAGGGATACAAAATGTATCTTGACAATGGGAAGATACACAAGCGGGGCAGGAAGGCAAAATACCTGCCTGGCACTCAGTACTTTGCAATTGCCATACAGACCCTTGAAGATGGCCAGGCAAAGCAACAGAGACGGAGGAGCAAGAGAAACTTTTGACTCTTCGGATGCAATCTCTCTGAAACATTTTCCCCCTTTCAAGGAGCTTTAGAGAGACCCTCATGTACGTATCTTTTGCCTGCTGCAACAGCCTTACTCATTCTGCTCAACAGGGGCTCTGGATTCTGCCCCAAAGTCCTACCCCTGTGACGGGACAACAAAACCACATCCATATAACTCATCCATGTGCACAGTCATAGAATAAGAGTGCTCTTATTCTATGGATCTCCCGAACTGGGAGAGTGGACATCAAACTGGGAAGGCAATGCAAACAAGGAAACACACGTAAAATGATACATGTTGCGAAAAAACACCAACAGGTTGCTTATATCCCATGGAATCATTTAGGTGAGATGATGCTGAGAAAGCTTTTTCTTAACTGCACGTACCTGTTCCAATCAGCACTTTTCAGAATCATGAGGACTAGAATCTCTCCCTTTTTTTTTGTTTAGGGAAATGGCTGTGGCTCAGTGACAGTACACATCCTGAAAAATAGTGTAGAAATGAGGTGGCTACCTAACTTGTGCTTTGTAAAGCAGAATTCTGGCTTCCCACTCTCCAGAGATGCTAACCTGGCTTGTTTCTTATCTTCTGGTAGGTCTTTTGCTCCCAATCTTGCAGCAAAACTGGAATCTTCAAGGTAAGCCTCATGTCCTGGCTTTTTGGTTATTCTAATGTTATCACCAGTAATGCAGATTTGCCAGAAATGTTTAAATTAGGGTGAGGAGAGAGATTCCTCCTGATATTTTTCTCTGCCTCAAATTGACGGATTTGGCTTGAGTGGAGTAAACTGGTACTTGTATGTAGAGTGTCTTGCAAGGTCTCCAAATATCTCTATAAAGTCCAGTAGCCAAAATACTTGAACTGTTTGGTGGGGGCAAATCTCATACACTGCACTTAAGGCAGAACCCCATAAACACCTTACTTCCATGTCAGCAGATTTGAGCTCCCCCCCCCCCCGCAAAAAAAAAACACTCCGGGCCAGACTCCAGAGTGCAAGAGTAGATAAGTTGTGGGTCAAGAATTGGGGAATGCAGCGTCATATTCGAATTTTGTGCATGTTTACTGAAATGTTCCCGTGTGTCGGAGGAGAGAGACTTGCTTCTCAATCTTTCCACACAGGGTTGTAGCTTAGAATTTGTTTTCAAGTCAGCACAAAGACAACTTTTAAAGGCTCAGTCTTAGCCTAAAGCAGCAGCAGCAATTCCCCAGCCTCTGGAGAATATTCTATAATCCCGGGTTATTCCGCATGCCTATTTGAGAAGGAAGTCCCATTGCAATCAGGGAGTTTTCTCCTATGTAAAATGAGTGATAATTTGGAGTCTGTGTTGGCTCTGGATAATTTTCTATCAGCTACCACACCACTTAGCAGTATTAATTATTATTACATCAATACAGAGTGTATTATCCTCTTTCCCACTGGTAACCAGTTCTGGAACTGAGTGTCAACAGTTATGTCGCCAAATAGGATATTTTCTATCTTCCTCTTGTCTTTCCCACCTGTTGAAATATATTTCCAGGTAAAATAAGAGGCGTGTAAATTGATTACGGATGCAATCTTGGCATGATTAGGTAGAAAAAATTTTTTCTACAACTTCCACGCTGGCTGTCTGGGGCATGCTGGAATTGTGGTGCTTTTTTCTGTCTAATCATGCACCATAATTACAAAAACCAGGCTCTGTAACAAACCAAAGCTCAGGTGAGCTATGAAATGTGCAACTTTAGCAGCAGGGGAAACCCTATGGAAAGAAGTAACAAACCAACGGAGTGGTTGGTGAATAACTGTAAAAGCAAAACAAGGAACATGGAAATGGAATGGCTTTCGCTCTTAAGTGAACAACTTTTGCAGGTGCAATCTAAATTTTTAAAGCTCTATTTAGTGCCCAGTCTAGGGGCACAAGTGGGTGCTTCAGTGAGTGGGAAATTACAAGTGAGTTTATATCCAGTTTTCTTGCAGCGGGGAGGTGGCTGGCAAACGGGAATACCCGTGATGTAATTTTTAAAAAGGACCCTTGCTTTATGAAATTCCTTGGATGAGTTACTCCTTGATCCATGTAAGAAAAGAGACGCGGATCTTCTTGACACACTGGCGAGGGTCCAACTCCCCCTCCACGCTTTGCTCGGGGTGGGGGCGTCGCCCTCTTGCTCCCGCACCGTGAATTTAAGCATTGTTCTTTGTGTTTAACCAAGTTTCTCATTCCAGGTAGGAAGGGAAGGCAGGGCTGGGTGGGGAGCAGGGCATGTCCCCTTCCCTTCCCAGCCTTGCTTCACTCCCACCTCGCGTTCAGATCCCTTTAATTTGGGAGAGTGGGTGCCGTTGCGTGGGGGGCTTTTTTTGGTGGGGGGGGAGCCCCGCAGGGCCCGATCCTGGCCACGCCGGCTTGGAAGCCAGCCCACTTTGGTTCTCCCTGAAGTCCTGCACGCGATCCCCGCCTCGACAGGGGGGAAAAATCGAAGGGAAAAGGAAGTGGGTGGGTGGAATAAATACCCCCATCAAAAACCAAAACCAAAGCAAAACAACAACAACAACAACAAAACCAAAACCAAAACGAAACACCCCAGGATTGTGTGGAAGGAAGGAAAAGAAGGAACAGACGCCCAGCACTGAAACTATCCTCGAAATCCGGCGTCAGGTCCTCCTCCTCCGCCTCCTCCCCCTCTCCCAGTACCAAACCAGTTTGGCAGCCAGGTAGCACACGCACTGGCGCTCGCGCGCGCGCGGAGGCGCAAAAAGGTACGGACACCGTTATTTCCAAACGCATGCGCCGTCCCCACCACACCCCCAAAAACATCTGATCTAATTAGCAGCCCAGGAAAGGGGACGAGTTGACTCCCGTCTCCTCTGGGCTCGCGCGAGCTACCGGGCTGGCGCCTCCGCATCGCCCGGCCAGGCCTGCGGGAACCGCGCGGATCCGCTCCCATCCTCGCCGCCGCCGCCCTCGGAGAAGACCCCCGAGGGGGCGCGCGGGGCGCGGGGGGGGAGACGCCCGACGGAAGCGCCCGCCGCCCGCCGGGGAGCCCTAACCTGCGCCGCCTTCCGCTCACCTGGCCGGGCTCTTCCTGGAGCGCGCAGCCAGCTCCGCGCGCGCGGGGCGAAAGGGACCCGCGTTGGAACGTCGGCGGCGCGAGCGTTCCATCCGCCGAACGCCGCGCGTCTCGGCGTTCCATCCGCGGCGCGAACGATCGCGCGGCGCGGCGCGGGGGGGGGTCGCCCCGTCTGGAAAAGTGGGGCTTCGCTCTCCGCGCCCCCCCTTCGAGGTGTGCGCGGCTGCGTGGGCCGGAGGTCGCAAGGAGGCTGGTGAGGGGGGGCAGGGAGAGTGGGGGGATTGAAAAGAGCGCGGAAAAAAAGCAGCCGCAGAAGAGCCCCCCCCCCCAGCGCCGCACCCCCCCAGCCCGGCCGCGAAGATGCCCAGAGCTTTCCTGGTGAAGAAAACGTGCGTTACCACCGGCAAGAGGAACTGGAGCGAACTTCCCGATGAGGAACGAGGAGAGATTTACGTCCCAGGTGAGTCCGAGGGGGGAAAGAGAGAAGTTTAGGAAAGTAAACCGGAGTCACGCCTGTTGCACTTGGGTGGGCGCACGGGAGAGCTCGCCCTCCGCCGCCGTGAGAACAGCTCGGCGCCGCGGTTGTTCGTTCTTAGCGTGCCCTGTCCTCGCTCGCTCGCTTCTTTCATTCAAAAGTTGCTCCACAGGAAAATGTCTCCAAGGTGGAGCAGACCTGAGGGAGGAGCGGGGGGGGGGTGCGAGGGAAGGTGGCGGATAACGGCCGTCCCAGGGGTCGGGAGGGCAAAGTTTGCGCCGCGGGTGGTGGGGGGGGACTCAGTGGGATTCCTGAGAGGAGCGCCCTCCACCCATCTCATCCGCCGGAGGGCCGGGGAGGAGCGGCTGGGTGGGGAAAGCGTGGGGGGGGGGGAAGGTGGAAAGTCCAGATTGTGTTGCTTGCAGTGGGGGGAGGGCAAGAAGATGGTCCCGTTATGGGCAAGCACTTTCTTTGCTGCTTTCAACGTTTTCCGATCCTTACAGTGGCGTGGGGGGGGGGGGGAGGCGCACCTGCGAAGCGCGGTGAGTCACCCAAAAACTATTGTCTCCCCCCCCCCTCACGCCGCACTAACCAAGAATGCTGGAAAGCGCAGTTAGGCGCCCCCCCCCCCCCGCGCGCCTCTCTTAATGTTTAAACTCGCCGGCAAGTCTGTAAGGCCGGAGGCGCAAATAGAAGTGAACGTGCGTGCTGGGGGGTGGGGGGTTGAATGGGTGGGGGGAGGTGTTGTGCTGGAGGGCACGAGATGAGATTGGACGCCGCCGGCTGCTTGTCTGCCCCCATGCTCCCCCCTCCCACCCGCAGGATCACGTGCAAGGCGATTCCGAAATTGGGGGTGGGGGGGCTTCCATGACGGAGTGCGTAGGATGCAACACCCCAACAACAGAGGGGGGCGTATTTCAAGAGGAAACAATCCACTTTTTTTTTTTTTTTTTTTTAAAGGTGCGATTTTGTGTTTACCCAAAATGTTCAGGGCTGGAGGCGACTGGAGGTGCTCTTTTAATTGTTTTTCCAGAATCAATAATTATTAATAATATTGCTAAACGGGCAGGATCTTGGCCTGTTTGCCCCGTACAGTCGAACTTGGCTGACTGCAGAGTCATGAGAGGATGCAAGTGACCTGTTGAATTCCTGCCTGCTTCTCACCCGTGGAGAAGCCCCCAGCGGGTTTGAAGGTTGATTAGAAAGTGAGGAGGAAATGTTTGAACTGACCCAGCACCATAAACCTTTCCAAAATCTTGCCCCAGGCTGTTTCCCCCCACCCTACATGTACTCAAGAGATCCTTGTAAGAATGAGGGCAAGTCCGTCACAGCCTCTAGCTCTAACCTCTAGGGACTACTCCCTTCCTTAAAACGGGCTAGACTGGGGAGGAGAGTTCTCTTGGAGCTGCTAGACTTCATGCCCCTTTCAGAGAAGCGGGAATCCGCCTTCAGCTCTTACGTTCTCCCTTTTAATTACTCAGCAGCTACCATTTCTCAGGAAGGATTAGCCATTGGTTGAAAGTTTGTGCCAGCCCAAGTCTTTTAAGACAGGCTGCCCCAGCCTGGTGCCCTCCAGATGTTTTTGACTACAGCTCTCCCCATTCCTGGCCATAGCCGTGCTGGCTAGGCTGATGGGTATTGAAGTCCAAAACAGGCCCTAGGTTGGCAAAGACTGGCAGCTTTCAGGTGTCACAACCTTGGATGTGTCCTGCTCAGAGCCTCTGTGTGGAGAAAGAGACTTCCTTTCCCATCTCCGAACATCCTAAGAAACTTTCCATGCTTCCTGAGGCTGACCAGAAAGTGAGAAAAGGAGGCATCGGCTCCTCGCCTCTGATTTTGGCTAAGCAGCCCCCCTTTTTAGAGACAGACTGACCGAGTTCAGCTAGAACGAGGGTTAACCTGTTCTCTCAGCCCAGTGGTACTAACAAGCCATGGCTTGTAATCATGAACAATCTGGAGAGAACCAGTGGTTTGTTGTCGGGTTGTGAACAGTGGGTGGTTGTCTGAAATTTGTTCTCTTGGCTGGGTTCAGACAAGGCGATGATCCACGTTTGAGTGAGAAGGCACGGGTCAATGACAACCCACACTCCACCTTGAGTGCTTGTCTGGATCCAGTCACGCTCAGTAAACATGGTTTGTTAACCATGAACAACCCATGAAGACCCATGGGTTATTGTTGGTTTGTGGATTCTGATGGTTCTCGCTGTTTGGTTATCTTGGCATGGTCTGGATAACACAAGAAACCCATGGTTGACTGCTAACCCGCACGGAACGCTTTAGAGTCCTGCTAGCTTGGGCCAAAGCTCTCCCTGAGCCCAGCATCCATCAGCCACGTATTCTGGGGAAGATGGGCCCGATGGCTACAGCAGTCACTGTTCCCCTTGGTTCTCCAGGGACAGGCATTCAGAGATACACTGCCTTTAGATCTGCAGGTTCCTTGTGGCTGTCAGGATCTCTGTGGGTAGAAGTCCTGAAATGTGTGGCTAGTGAAGGCGAGCAACCTGGTTTGGGTGCGGAGGGGAACCGGCAAATACCTGGTGTTTGGCTCATAAAATTCCCCATCTTACTTGGCACGCATCACAGGGCCCAGCTTGGGAGTCTATAATTAGCTTCTAATTAAGCACACTGGAAACTTGGTGCACGTTTCCACCATAGATTCCAACCGGGTGACCTGGGGAGACAATCTGAATACCCCCCTTGACACCCCTTCCTGCCCGAAACGGAACTGTCAGGCCTTCAAGTTTCTGTTTTAAGCTGTATCAGTTGGATAGCAAAGAGCATGGGTTTCGGGGTGCCCACAGGCCCACGGGGGTTCCAGTCTGGCCCCTGGCCACACACCTGCCCCCTTGACCACGCCTCCATTTCCCCAACCGTGGCTTGTTTGGGGGTTTCTCTGGCCTTTGTGCCCCCGCATTCTCAAAGGTGCCAATGGGTCACCCAAGACTCAGTTGTGGAATTGCATGTTGACACCGCCAACAAAGCCTTCCAGCTCCTAGCGGGGGATTTTTTGAGTTGAAACAGGCCGAAAAATGCGCATTAAAAATTGAGTGAAAAAATGTAGCCCCCGCCCCTTTGACTTCACCCCCACCCACTGCTGGCCGAAAGAGGCCCTTGGCCCTGGTTTGGGGCAAGACTGGCATTTAGTGCCCCTCCTGGGCTTTTCCTTCTGCTGCTGTACTGCCAAAATTAAGTCTGTAGACTCCTTTGGGGCAGAGACCTTTTTCTGTTGATTCTTGTTCTACCTGTAAGCCAGGACCGAGGAGCCTGTGCCCTTATAAATGATGCTGGACTCTAATGCCAATCATGCCTGCCTGGCTGGGGATTATGGGATTTGGAGTTGAGTGTTCTGTGGTGGGGGGCACACAGCTTCCGCATCTCTGCTGTAGGTAGTCAGGGATATTCCTTCTTTCCTGCTGCTTAAAATTCTAAAATAGCAAACCCGTTCACCACACAGCATATCTCATTGATCAAACAGTTCCTTATCTGTTACGCTGCCTGCTTTTCTTCCCCTCTTGCAAGCAGCAAGATCACGGCAACTCACACGATCTGTTCCCTCCCAATTTTTTTATCCTCACAACAACCCTGTGAGGTAGGCTCAGAGTTGTCCAGGGAGCTTCGTGGCCAAACGGGGGCTCGATCTCCCAAGTCCCGGTCCAACATCCGTAACCACTGCACTGTTTCTGTGTTGGTCCCCATTTCCACACGTTCCACCCTACCCTCCCGTGCTTCCATGTCACATGCAACCGTGACCAAAACACACGGGACCGGAGATGGGGCTGTTCCTGGAGAGGCCCTGGGGCTGCGGTGGAGCCCGATTCTCAGGCCAGGAGCACACCTGGCTCGCCACGATGCCCTCGCCTCGCCAACAACACGCCTTGGCTTTCCTCCCGCAGGAGCTCCGTCTGCGGGAAAAAGTGCCAAGCTCCGTGTTGATTCAGTTCTTTATTAGTCCTGTCGAAATTACCTGATCCGATAAAATCTCAGAGCCAGTTCATATATAAATATTAGAAATCGCATTTAGAATGCACAATTAAAAACCATCGCAGCTACAATCTTGCTGAGGATACGGTTCAAAGCAGACACGCCCACCCTCCCACGCCTCACATCCCTGACGCTGTTAGCAAAATTGTGGGAGAGAGCAATGTGTCAGTCCACACGCACCCTTCTCATTATGCAGGATCGTTATGCTATTAATAGCACACACGCTCTGCACTTCCTCAGAGGCCTCATCATCTGAACATGCTCCGCGGCTGCTGAGAACAAACACGGCGGCTTAGCACTTCCTAACCCCATCTCGCCAGATCTCCGGTGCTTCTGAGCTGAGATGGTGCCCAGTCAGGAAGCCTTTGAAGTGTCGAGTGTGAACTCAGAATCTTTTGCGCAAACCTCAAGTCGGGCATCGACTTGCCCTGGCTTTGTTTTCTGTTATCTTAAGTTTTCCTGTGCCTAAGGATTTTCGTGTATGTTTGTGTGTTGTGGCTGGGGAGGCTGGACTGTTCCTTTTCTTAAAAAATAAGCCACTTCATGATTTTCCTCTCCATTTTGTGAAGTAGGGTAGGCTGAGAATCCCTGATTTGCCCAAAGTCGCCTAGTAGGATTTAGGTGGAGACTCGAACCCAGATCCCCTGAGTCTCAGTCTAGCTCTTTGAGCCTCTAGTGCACCTCTCCAAAGCCTCCTGCGTATCACACCAGTTGCGGCTTTTGGGAAAGGTTGCATTGCATCCTGGAACATCATGTTTCCAGTTGCAACAGCTTTGGCACAAAGCTTTCCATGCTCCCTTCCAATCAAAAAAGAAACAGAGCCGGGCGGGAAGGGAGCCCCTCATAATTGTGTCTCGGCAGCTGACTTCAGGCCCCTTGATAGAAATCCACGTGGCATTTCTGACTTGCACGGGAGAGGGGTGTCTTTCTGTCGTTTCTTCGCACACAAGTGGCTTCACTCGGCTGCTTGTTCCTGAAACTGCCCACTTGGCTGTCCAGATGATTTGGCCTACAGCTCCCATCAGGCCTGGTCAACATCGCCTCCCCCCCCCCCCGCATGAGGGCTGATGGGAGTTGTAGGCCTAAACCTACACACGAGCCATTCCGGCTTCAAAGCCCAAACGAAGCAAAACCAGGCACCGTCCAAAGCTGGAACAAAGCGAAGCTTTCCCTCACCGGCTAGTTCAGTCAGCCGTTTGCCAGCCGTCCGTTGTCCCTTTGTGGGCAGATTATGGGGCAGCGTTGGACTTCTTGGGCCGTGGGGTGTGTTGGGTGCCCAGCTGGCGTTGTCCAGGGCTGCGACGTTCATCCTCTTTGCAACGGAGCCAGGAAGAACGGGGCGTCTGGGTGGGGCTCTGGCATCGGCGTTGAGGGCGCTTGCGACACGGGCCCCTCCCACTCTTCTTTCCCCAAGGCAGGTGACAGCAGCTACAGTTGTGGCGCCGGCCCGGAAACACCTAATTAGCTACCTGGGGTGGGTTAGACTTTCCAATAACATGCTGGTTAACCGGTTCTGGTCTGTTTACTTGCCGTGGCAGCTGGCGCTGGGAGGTGGTGGTGGAAGCGATGCTTGCGCTGGGCAGGGAAGCACAAGGAGGGGTGCACCATGCTGGTGGGAGGGAAAGAGAACCCCATGACTATTCCAGGGGAGTCCGCGTCATGAGGACTAGCACCTGACTCAACGAGAAGCAGCGTTTCTCTCCCAGGACCATGCTGCCTTTATAAAGATCGCTTCGCATTTAGGTCTGCAGCAGAGAAATGGGACTCTCTGGGTGGTGTACATCCAACAGCATCCAAATATATCAGCATTTTTGACTGGGCTCCACCCACCTTCACCTGTGGCCCCTGAGAGCTTCTCCAAAACGGAATTGGTTCTGTACCCTGAATAAAGGACTCAGCTGGGGGTTTTGTCCCTCTCCCTGCTAAACCCACGCGGGGGAGCGGTGCAGAGCATGGGACCTGGACTGGTTGTAGTCCCTGCTTAGCCAGGGAGCCAGCTGGGCTCTCAGCCCAGCCTACCTCACTGGGTTGTTGTTTTGAGGATAAGATGAGGAGAATTACATAAGCTGCCCTGAGTTCCTTGGAAGGAAACATGCCAGGTATAAATATAACAAATTAATGAAGCACTGGAAATCCGTGTGATTATGAGGCTGGCTTCCAAGTCTCAGGTAGTGCAGGCTACACCCCCTTACTTACGCGTAAGCCCCACTGAACTCAATGGGAATAACTTCTAAGGAGACGCGGTGCCGACAGAACGACGGTTAAGAGCAGCTTTCCCCAACCTGTTGCTTTTCGGGTGTGTTGCGGCAATGCGCACCCAGCCAGCATCAAAGGACCATCAACCCCACGCACACAGCTCCCTTTGCCAGCAGTGCAGGATGGTTGCGTTACCCTTTTCCCTGCGACAGTCTCCTCTTGCTCCCGGCTGCTGCGTCTGCTCCGACATCACCAAGAGTCTAGGCGAGAAAGATCCAGGGAGTGCAAGCGAAACGCGAGTCGGGCGGGTGATGCAGCTGCAGGCTGACTTTTCAGGAGATTTTCAGGCTGACTCAGTACCCGGGCAGGGCGGCAGGCATCCACCGTCAAGATAAGCAGGTCCGGGGCCGGCCTGAGCTTGGAGGGGAGACCGCCTGGGACCCGCATGTAGCCCCCCTTGAGTTCTGCCATGGGAGGAAAATGGGACGCACACCCAATAAATAGCTCCGATTTCATCTGCTCTCCCCAGAACACCTTCGGAGTCGTTTCTGGTGTGGGAAACCAGCCCAGTGGGAAAAGGTTGAAGGGACTGGGTAATGTTTAGCCTGGAGAGGGTGAGGAGCGGGTGGACGTTTTGCAAATCCCGGAAAGTCTCTGTGCAGAAGAGGGAAAAGACTTTGCTCACAGCAGAGGGCACCACTGGGTTTAGCTTGCAGGAGGGCTAGATTCGGGTTGAACATTAGTAAAAATGCCTTAATGTGGAGAGCATTTGACCATGGGACCAATTACTAGCATGCATCCCCCCTTGCTGTGGGGCTTCTGATTAGAACAGAGGCGGGGAAGCCAAAGCTGCATCTCCAGCCCTCATTTTCTCTGGATTCCCTTGTCCCCCAGCCATGGACTGGCGGGCTTCCTGATTTTGCAGTGTTTCCCCCCTTCTAAAAGTCTCCCTGAAAACTGAATTACTGGCAAGAAGAGCTTGAGGCTAAAACAGGCAGGGTTTTTCCTTCTTCCCTGTCATGCAGCCCCCGAGGAATTCTCTGCAACTAGATTAGGCCCTTGGGCTGAAAGGGGGCCCTTGCACCTGGGGTGGTTAACAAACCATGCAGAAAACTATGCTGATTGCTGCCCATTAGGGCCTCTCGCATTGGGCAGGGGGTTGGACTAGATGTTCTCTGGAGACCCCTCCAGGGTCATGCTTCTCTTTCTGCCTCCTCCAGTCTCCCTGGGTGGGTACGCCCTGTGGAAAGATCCGGAGCCTTCGGTGGCCGAACCCCCTTCGTACCCGATGCCGCTGGACATGACGATTCGAAACGCCACCTACCTGGCGGCACAGCCCCACTGTGCGGCCCAGGTCCCGGGGGGCGTGCCACAGGAAATGGAGCCGGGCTTCCTGCGGCCCAAGATGAAGGTACGTGATGACGCAGTGCCGTGACGATAAGGACCTGCCCTTGGCTGAGACGTATGCCAGTCCACGCCGGCTTCCAGATGATGCTGGGCCCAACTCCTGGAAATTCCCACCAAATGGCCGCTGGAGAGGGATTAAAAAGTAACGCAAAGCTAGATAAAAGTGAACGCAAAATAAGCAGCATCTGTTTCTCAGATGGCTGCACCGGCCTCTCCAGAGAGGCCAGGGAAGGGCACACAGACTTCCCGGGCAAGCAGGTTCTGCACCCTGGGGCCTTCCCAGAGGAGGCCCTGCAAAGTCGATGGCTTTGTAACTTCTCTGGAGGTGGAACCTGAGCCGTTTGGGCCCCGGATGCTAGTGAAGAATGGAAGGGGACATCCTGCTCTGCGCCAGCCCTGCTCAGTGAGGTCTCTCTCTATCCTGCAGGTGACTCAGGGCGACGGCCCGGGCGACCAGCTCTCCTGCCCGTACTGCCAGAAAGCGTTCTCGTTCCAGCGCATGCTGAATCGCCACATGAAGTGCCACAGCCACGTCAAGCGCCACCTCTGCCAGTACTGCAACAAGGGCTTCAACGACACCTTTGACCTCAAGCGCCACGTCCGGACACACACGGGTGAGCCTGCCTGGCTGCAGGGATGCCGTGCCCATCCGTGGCCCGCAGGGTCTTTGGATGCTCTTGGGATCGTTTGGGGAGGGCTTGGCCTGCAGTGTCTGGTGGTCACTGAGCACCACTCTTCTTGGGACGGGGCTGAGAGGCGAAGCTGGGCGTGCGCCAGGACCATGGCTGCTTTCCCCGTGCGTGTGAGGCAGCCACGAAAAGGGGAGTTGCTTATGGGAGATACTGAGTCTGATATTCGGAACACGAGCCTGCCGGGCTGATACTCCGTCCCTCTTGGGCAGCCAGCCGGATGAAGGAAGCGTCCTGCCCACCCTGGCGCCCTTCCTCTGTGTGTTTTAGCATTTTATTAATTTTCTGCATTTTATTTCTGTACCACTTGAGAGCTGCAGCTCTCTGGGTGGTGAATAGCAGTGAATCAACACAAGTAAAGGCCGTACAAAATAGATCCAGAATAACAGCGCAGCAAAATGACATTTAAAAATCTCCAAACCACAAGCTTAGTTTCTTCGTCTAAGCTCATGAAGAAACAGCTGGTGATAATCTACTCCCATCCGCGCGACTATTTGCCATTGGTAAAAGCTTCTGCAAAGTGGGCAGTCTGATCCAGGTGATGCAAAGATAGTCAAGTTGGTGCCAGGGGCCTTGCTGGGCAGATCATTCCGAAATTTGGGGGCTGCCACAGAGAAGGCCCCTCCGCCTGGCTCTGAGCCGAGCCTTCATTGCGGGTGGCTTTCTGAGGAGCTCTCCAGCTGTTGGACGTCGCCTCTGGAGGGCTGAGTTCTCGGGGCTGCATCCCGGTGGCAAGCGGAGCTAAAGGGAAACGAAGCGGGAGCAAAGCGAGCAAAATACCCGCGTGTTCTGGCTTACAGCTGCGACGGCCACTAAATCAGGCCGGCATGGCTGCTTTTCAGAATGGGAGAAGCTGCACGAAGGTGCGGGACCTTCCCAGGGATTGGTGGCTGGGCACACAGTGGGAGGGCTGAGGGAGGGGGGAGTTTGGGGGAATCTGGAAAGGGCCTGACTGAGGCCACGCGGCCCTGAGGCTCTGCATCGCCGCGATAAATAAGGGCCCTGGCTCTGCTGGAGCAGGGCAGGGGCTCACCCTGCCTCCCTTTTGCTTCCACTCGCTCTCCCCAGGCGTCCGGCCCTACAAGTGCGACCTCTGCGACAAGGCCTTCACCCAGCGCTGCTCGCTGGAGTCCCACCTGAAGAAGATCCACGGGGTGCAGCAGAGTTACGCCTACAAGGAGCGCCGCGCCAAGCTCTACGTGTGCGAGGACTGTGGCTCCACGGCCGACAGCCAGGAGGGCCACCTGCGGCACCTGCAGGAGCACCACCCCGAGAGCCCGATGCTGCGGAAGGCCTCGCGCAAGGTGCCCTCCGCCCTGCAGGGCGCTCCCCCGTCGGCCCTGCTGCCAGGCCACCCCTGCCTCTGAACCCTGCCCGTGTGTGCCTGGGGCGGGGGGGAGATGAGCCCCCAGAGGAGGGAGTCCTCGCCTCCCCTTCCCCGTCTCCCCTCCTCGCAGGAAAGCGGACCTTCCTCCTAGCTCAGGGATTTCAGAACTTAGTATTTCCATGCTCTCCTGGCTGGGAACTTTTAAAAAATTCACCCTCCGTGGAGAGATGCAGAGAGGGAAGCCAGCTCCGCCGGCTGACTGGCTTGCGGAGAAGGACCTCCCCGGTGGGCGTCATGAGCATCGGAGACTTGGCACAGACGGCAAAACTGGGGACTGGAGCCTCAGGGTGAAGGAAAGGAAGACGTTTTGCAGTTTTGGCCCTCCTTCATGGCTCTTCCTTGCACCTCAGATATTTTCACAGCGAGGAGGTTGTCCAGACCGGGCAGGGAGAAGGCGTCCCTTAGCCTGGAGAGAGTGTTGTGCAAGTCATAGGAAGGAGCCCCTTGTGGGGTTTAAAAAAATCTCCTAATGCAGCCGCTCAGCCTGCCATCCTCCAGGCGCGTGTGGTCATAACTCCCAGAATCCCTTCCGCCATGCTGGCTGGGGAACTCTGGGAGAGGTGCTGCAGCTTGGAATGGCGCCATCTGGGAAGAGTTTCCCTCCTGTCGGGAAAGAGCCCACCTTGGAAAAATAGTTCATGGAGGAACAGGCTTGACTGTAAAAAAGATCAAAGTGGAGAGAGACCTCGAAGCTCTTCTAGGCAGGCCTGGTGCCAGCGCACCAAATTCAGCATTCCTGAGAGGGAGCCGTGGGGCTTCTGCGGCTGATGAATCCAGGCGGACAGTTGCCACGTTTTCTGCCCTTATGAACCGGACGAGGCCTCTAAGTTGGGAATTTCCCATCCTGTGCCACTTTTAAAAAAGATTCGGATCTGCCACTGAGCTTCCCGACTACCTGCCCCACAGTGGCCTACCTGGAGCTGCTGTTCTCCTTGAACCTTCGCCTTGCCTGTGATGGATGGCCCTCTCCGTTGCCGCCCCGGATCCTGCCCCCTCGATGCCTCTCTGCGTGGAGTCACTGCTCTCGTCTTACCTCATTCCTTCTTAGTGATGCTCAGGGTCAAGGACTAATGCAGAGAGACGGAGGCGCTCCAAAGAGGGCTGGTGTTTACTTTTGTGCCTGACAAAGAACTCCTGTGAGACACCCTTATTTTCTATCATATCTTCCTTTCACTCCTGTGTTTAGAAGGCTGCCCGGGGCCGGTGGGCTGAAAATGCTGCTGGGGCAGCCGCCCATCTTCCCCCACCCAACTCAGTTTGGTCAGACGCGCTTTCCTTGCAGAGTCTTGTTGCCTTAAAGTTTTGCACACTGGCCGGGCAAACTTTCCAGCCAAGGGGAAGAACTTCGCAAAGCCCTTGAACATGTACTTGGCTCAGACATTCCAGATGCAAAGGAACCTGTTTCTGGCAGAGCTTTTTCTCAGAACCAAGCAGCAGAATGGATCAGAGAGGGCCAACACAGCGTGAGGCAGCTACTTCAGGCAGCTAATTCTCAGTGCCACGAGAATGGCACCAAACGGATAAGTTATTTAATTTATTATTACCACGTTTTTACTTCTGGGAAGGGAGGGGGAGAAGAGCATCTGTGGGGTTTCCTGGCTAGAAGGGAAGTTTTCTGAATTCCATCTAAGAGCTTGTTCCAACTCAAATCCATATCAGACTGCAAACTTTTTCTTCTTTTTTCATTAAAGTCTTCATTGTTTTCACAAGTATCTTTCCCGGCGTACACATCAGCTGTGCACTTTTATGAAATGTCCACATTTTTCCATGGATCAAAGACCCGTTTTTCAAAGCCTGTATTTTTCGTGTGTATTTTTCAAGGATGAGCATGCTGACAAATACAAGCTTTGCTGTCTTTTTGCTCTGTAACTCACACTGCAAGCTTAGAAACGTACAGACTTCACTCATGGATCGTGTCCCAGTCTGCATTTAGTCCAGACGGTACGAATTCAGCCAATGCAATCGAAACCTAACTGAAGTGAATTTCTCATAAATTGCTACTCGGGGAAGGGATAATTGGTTGACTGTTGTGTAGGCAGCAAAATGTTTTGGGCTGAACTGAAGGAATCCAGCCCATCTCATAACTATGAATTGTCTGCTTCTTTGGGTAGAAACTCTACAAGTGTCAGTTTTACAGAAAGTGGGAGGGAGGGAGGTGTGACTACCATCTGTGTGCATCAGAGATGGGGTTTTGGGATTTCCTTAACAGACTGTATTCCCCCTCCCCACCCCCCCAGTCTAAGCACTATCCTTTTGCTTGTGTCTCCCCCGCTTTACGACCAAAAGTGCATCTTGTGAGCCACTGCAGTTTTGGGATTGTGTGGTGCCTGTCATGGGACAGTGGACAATTATGTGTCCAATGACACACATAATCTGAACTCTCTGCCCAGTTGTTTCTGGAGAGCACAGAATCCTGGAGGGACAAAGCGGGTTGGTGCGGAGACGCTTCTCTTGCACTCCGAAGCCCATCGCAGAGGGTGTGAGCCTTGTTTACATTATCGGCCCTTCTTGGATGTCCCTGTCCGGGCAACAAGCCAGGCCTGTGAATGTTTAATGTTATAATTTTATTATCCGTAGTCAGTTATTTCTGCCTCCCTCCTGCCGCCAGTGTGCATTCTGTGAATTATAATAAAGGAATAAAATACTTGTGGTGTTTCGCGTGTGCCGTACCTGGGATTCTGACGATGTCTCTAAAGTTTGGGTGCCGCCTTGTTCGTTTGCCATGCCACACTGGAGACAACTGCGACTTCACAAGATCAGAGGTGCCACCCCTTTTGTCTAGCTTTGTGTGCGGGCCCAGGCCAAAAATAAAAATGCCATCTTTGCAACACTCCCTGACTTTTCCTCCTCTTAGGATGACGGAAGGTTGGCTGCAACATTTTGGAAGGATCACACCTTCTCTGCCATCCCAAACATAGAGGGACATCAGAGAATTAATTCTGGGAACTCTTAAAAAGAGTCGAACGTTTAGCAAGGGGGAGCTGGTGTAACTATTTAGGAAAGAGGCTAATTTGAGGTTTGCCCAAGACCAGGTTGATCCGCCATGACTGACTGCTGAGATTTTTACAGGACTGGGAATTTTTTTGGCCTTTTGGGACGTTTCTCGGATTAGAGTCCACAGTAGGCCAAGGCCAGGATCGGATCAAGACAGGCTGCATTCAGGATTTCTCTGAACGTGGAGATACACAATCCAGTGCTTTTATATGTTCAAAACAGGGAAACCATCTTCCTTTCTTGGTGTCTCCAGCCCAGCAATCCTAGCTGGCAATGTAAAACCTGGACAGCCATTCTGCAGAGCCCGATTTTCCCGTCTGCAACCTCCCACGTTTCATTTAAAAAGTCTGATGGTGCAGACTTGGTGGCTTCAGCATCAAATTATCTTTTTAATTCCTGCTTTCTCAACCTGCATTTGGTAATAACATGCAGACTTAGAGATCTACAGATTCAGAATTTGTAGCACAATTTGGGGGCGGAGGGTGATCTTGGAACTGGCCTAACAGCTTGGCCCTTAAATAGATTCCCAAGTTTTTCCTACCTTCACCTTTGCTTTTTCTGCATTCAAATTGCAGAGGTAAGCGGTGGCCGCTTGAGGGCGTGTGGAGATCGCAAATCATTTCTGGGTAGAAAAACGGGGCAGAAAAACTTCGCAAAAAGTTTGATCAGTTATTTCTAGGATGTCTGCACACTAATACACAGAACATTTAAAGCAACAAAAACTGTTTCCTGCTTCAGAAATATTGGACTCCTGCAAATCCAGTAGGTTCATTTGCTCAGTCACCTCATGCAAGGAAGCAATCTAAAATGTTTTTAATTGAGTGTTGAGTCCTATTATAAAGATGCTTTTACAGCCAGCAAACAGTAATTGGAATTGCATACGCTTTGCTAGTTCAGGGTTGTGGCACAAGGCTTAGCACTGGGGTGGGGAGATGGGCCATGGGTGTCAAATTCAGCCCTTGTGCGGCCAAACATGGCCACTTTGTGGAAATCCAGTTTCCTTCTTGGCTTTTTTCAACAAAAAGATTGGGGCACAGAAATCCTGGTTATCCCTGCACATCATTTGATGATCTAATTAAATGTGGGATGCCCTCAGAAGTTTCTGTTGTTAATCTTGGTGTCCCTGCTCAGGCACAAAGTTCACTGAGGGCCTACCTTACAGGGTTGTTGTGAGGAGAAAAGGGAGAGTGGGTGTTATGCATTCCTGCTGGAAAAACGCAGGGATAGAAAGCGAATCCATTAATAAATGTAACACCCTCTATTTTTCATGTTAGTGCTGGAAGTACTAGTCCATATGAGGCCTGGAGCAGATTGTAGCTTCCTGGTGTGGCAGTTTTGGCAGAAAAGCAAGAAGGAACTAATAAATACAATATTTAATAACATTTAACAATAAAACTAATTAATTCCAACTCCTCTCCTAATGCTCACACTTTGTCATTTCCCCAAAGCACTTTCTCCCCTAGTTAGAATCCCTCTTCTAGTCAGAATTGTAAATTGATCTAGGCCCCATCTCACCATATTCAAAGCAAGGCCTCGTGCCTACTTGGATCCTTTTTAAGGTCAGAAACCACCTGAAAGGAACATTACAGAACAATAAATTCTCCACAATCCTTTTCCTACTAAATTTCAACATGACTTTTTAAAAAACTTCTCCCATATATTTAATTAACACTTTAATTAAGTATCCCAGCTGCTACTAAGGTCTCCCAACAGTCTTCCACTAAACAGGGTGGAGCACAGCATCCAAATTAATTGCTGTATGTGTCTGCCTTTTAAAAGTGTGGAGAAACTAAAAATCCTGAAGTAAAACATATTTAAAATATTCTAAAAAACGTGTATTTGTGTTCGATAAGGGGCTCTTCGGAAAGTGTTCTGGGAACGGTGGTAAGAGGGGCTTGTGAGGTTAAACTGTGTTAAAAAAACCCAGGTTTTTAGCCTCGGGTCGCCATTAGGCCTTTCAGGCCTACAGACACGCCCGCATCCAAATTGCTATTGGGCAGGCGCGTTATGGGCAACGTTACTTCTCATTGGTCAATGGCCTGGAGATACGGAGGCGCTGCAGGTGATTGGTCAGTGGCCCTCGTGGAAGGGTATATAAAGAGCTGCTCCAGCCCGTCTGGGGTCATTCGGCGCGGAGCTGCTGGTGGAGGCGAGGAGGAGCCAGGATTCCCTGAGGAAAAGCCGGGCGAGCCAGTTCAACTTTGGGAATTGATTCTACTCCACGAGGAAGACTGAGGAGAGAAGAGCTCTGAAAGGGGCCAATGAGCTGAAACCACTGAAGACAGAAGCCGGGCGAACAAGCTGGAGGAAAGGGCCAAGCTGAATACAACATTCGCCGCTTGAGGTGTTTGGGTGTCAAGAACTCGGAAGGCTTGGAAGACTCCAAAGAAGTTAAGGCGAGTCTGGGCGGTGTAAATGAGCTGAAATCACTGAAGATTTCCGGGCGGGCAAGTTCAACTTCGGGAGTTTTTCTACTCCTTGAGGAAGACTTCGCGATTCTACTCTGCAGGAGAGAAGAGCTCCGAAAGGGGCGAATGAGCTGAAACCACTGAAGACAGAAGCTGCCCGGCAAGCAAGTTAAGAAAGCGCCGAGTTGGAAAGTCACGAAGATGTGGAATCCAGAAGATGGTGGAAGGACAAGCACATTGCAAGGAAGGAAGGAAGGCCTGCAGTGCTTGGCTTGGTCTTCCCTTGCCAGACATGCTCTTGCGAGTCCACAACTAGTGAAAAGCCCAATGTGTGTCCTGTGTTTTTCTAGGTGAGGTAATGCAGAGGGAATGTCACCTTTTGTTGAACCTGTGCAGGGGTGTCGTTGCGCACTGCGCACTGGCCCCTTGGGGTCTTGTGAACTCGGGATTTTCTGCATGTAAAATCTAGCATTTGCCTGGTTTTTCCATTGCTTGAGGGAGTGGCAGCTGCTGTTGAGTTTAGCTTTGCAAAAATGCTGTAGCAACTGCTTTAATGACAGATCAAGGGGAAAATGGCAACAATTTAAGGGAAGAGGCACTGAAGTAATTTTCTAATGTAGAGTGAGGAAGTTACTGAAATACTTCATGGGTTTGGGTGATTTAGTAATTTTAAACCCAAATCAATTTGTCCTGTATGACAGCAGGCTTGATACTCGCAAGTAAACTTAACAGTCTGAATTTAAAAGTGTTGTGGTTATGTCTGCTATGTTGCCCTAATGGGATCTAGCACCCAATTTATAATCTGTTGTATGGTAATGATACCAACCACAATGGAATTTAAAATTTATCTTTGCAAGCAGCCTGCTTAGTGGTGTAGTTATGGCATTTTCTGGGTGATTTTCAGTACAAGCCCTTAAAAGGGCTTTGAAAATGTATCTGCCATATTTCTGGAGGAGTGGAAATGGATTGTAATAAAAGGCTAGAGAATTTCTCTGTTTTATTTAGCAAGTAGCCTTTGTTAATGGAAGATCCTTTTAATTGCCTAAAGCTGCCAGAAAGTTTGAAGTAGGGAATATATTTCACAAGGATATTTAAGTTGATATAGTCAAAGAGAAGGGAAATAAAAGAATTTCATCCCTTCCAGTGCCTTCCTCAGCTGGATCCTTGCTGTTCCAGTTCTATTAAAGATGAGCTGGGTTGGTAGAGCAAGGTTGTCTTGTGAATCGGGCCACATGCTCGGTGGTAAAGGGAGAGGCTTTGCATGCAGAAGGTCCCAAGTCCCTGTTATCGTCAACAACCAGGTGATGGGGGGAAAAAACCACACGGAGGTGATCCTACACAAGCAGTCTGGTAGCTAGGCTGGTTCTCCATAGGCTTGGAAAGTTGAAGTTCAAGAAATGCTAACTTAGTAACTAGGACATCATGGCCTCCTTTGAAACTGGGAGTAAAATTCCCTTCAGAGCATTTAGTTTAACTTGCCTCCCATTTGTCTTGGCTGGTCAGTTACAGGATTCCAGTTAACCTGAAACCAATACAGGGATTTCTAAATTTGCTATAAAAGGAAAAGGTCCACTTGTTTGGAGAAGAGAATATGCAAACATCCTGGTCCCAGTACTTGGGAGTACATTGCCTTTAGCTAACAATTGGGGAAAAACATTTGAGTAGGTTAGTGCTCATGGCACAAAGGATGTTAGCAATGTCAATGTAACAATTGCACAAACATTTTCTGGACAAAATGCATTTCAAGCAGGTAGACAGCTCATTTTAATCTGCACAAAAGCTGAAATTCCTTCAACTTGAAACAGCATAAACATGGGTTTGTTTCCAAATAGGGCATATGAAGAGTATAAACTACCCATGGGGTAGCTTGTTCTGTAAATGTCTGGAATCTTGGCCTCCAAATTGGGGTTTTGTCCAGCATTTTGATTTAGATGTAAAGATACACCAGATTTCTCAAGTGATTAGGGCATCTTGGACAACGGCACTGCTTTCTGGGTTGCCTAACCTAGTACAAGAGTTTTTGCACACAGTTCTGGGACATGGATGTGCCCTAAAATTTCCTGGTGTAAATATTTTATCCTAGGCAGCATCAAATCTTGGCTTTTGGTTTTCAAAGTTGATGGAGCTTTCCAACACAAGCATGGTGAGATCTGATAGGGTTGCAGACGAACGGCCTAAAAGATTTCATCCAGGTCAGGCAGAGAGCACACTGGCTGGCCCAGAGTTACCCTGCGAGTTTCACACCTGAGGGGAAACTTGCACCCAGTTGACTGGGTTTCAGTACAATGACCCACTGCTCTGCTAGAAAAACTTGCATGTTGAGCAGAGTATTCTGAAGGAAGGTGTGGAGGGTGGGCTGGAACCCTCTTTGAGATGGCTGGCTGTGGTATATAAGCATTGCAGGCTGTGGGGATACGGCATGACGTGGGTCCCGGTTGGGTGAAATGCCAGGCCAGCTGGGCTGTTCTGCATTCTGCCCCAATGGCTTGTGGTTGAGGTGCACTGGAAGAACGTGATCTGTGCAAGGCCAGAAGTGCTGGGTGACGCTGGATAGTATGGATACTCACCAGAGGGAAAGTGCCCAGAACTTGTGCTTTTCTGTGTTCTGAATTAGGACTTCCATTAAGACTACATTATGTCCCCACCCAGAGGAAAAAGCTCAAGTGGCACCTGAGGGAGCTGAATGTCCTTGCAGGAGATACTTCCATACTGCCCAAAGTGCTTTAGCCATTGGGGGATACAGGAATGTGTTAATCTATGGAACAGATGTTTCCCTGCATGCTTAATCTGGCTTGCAAAGAGCTGGTGCTTTAATGGTGCCCCAGCATGCTTATTTTTGGAGGGGTGAGAGGTGGCTGTATTCTTCCTGCAAGGGACGGTTTGGATGAGCTACATTTATGGCTCTTTGCACATGATAAAAGGCAAGAAATTAGGCTGGACTACAGAAAATAGCTGGTGCTTTGCTTAACAGAATGACGTTAGCAAGATCAGCTTCCCTAGGAAGGGTGCTCTAATTTGGTGTCATTGCTGAAAAAGACCCTGAAGCACTAGTACTACGAGTGCTTGGTGTGGATACGAAGTGATAGATGTGAGGGAGCCTACTGGCTTCTGGGGTAGAGTAGAAAGCTAATGTCAAGTAAGGGATAATGAACAATTTTCTCTGATCCAGGCAAGAGCTGCAAGTCTCAGTCCCAGATAGGTATCCTTGGTCAAGCCAGTTCCATACCTGTGATGGGAGAAGGAAAGGTGAATGGAGGGAAGGTGCTGTTCTGATGCAAATTGCTTCTAAAAAACCCAGTGGATCGTTTTTGGCTTGGAAGAGGCCCCTGTGGTTGGTGTAGGTGCCACACCTTGAGGCAGCTCTTCCCACCTGTGGTGTCACAGGCTGTGGGGCTCTGGTGCATGCAGCACAAACCAGATTGTACCTGCATCTCCACATGCAAAGCAAGGGGTCCATGCCATGTTGGTGAGGTACAGAAGATGCTCCGATAGAGGGTCTCGCAGGGAGACTTTAGCCTCAGACTGAAGCCCTCACCTGGGCAATTATACCCGGCACTCGTCCGCAGCCCTCGGACAATAATCCATAATTCTTGGTTAGGACATGCCAGTGCAGAGCTGCTTTTGTTGCACTGAAACCTGTTGCAGAGAGAGAGTCTTTACATTTTTGGCCTTGGAAAAGCCAAAATAAATTTGGTGTTACAATTTTATTATCCATAGACAGCTATTTCCACTGCCATTGTGCATTCTATGAATTATAATAAAGGAATAAAACTCATGCTGTGTTTTGTGTGTGCATCCCTGGAATTGGGACATGCAAGTTTGGATGCCAGTTTACCTGTCCCCTGGACTGCACTGGGGACAAATTCAACTTCAGCAGGTCCAAAAATGAAGGCTGTTGGTTGTGTTTGGCTCTGAATTGTATTCAAACCTAGTTGACTGTTACTGACTTAGTGCATTTCTTCCTCACTATTCAGTTTACCAAGATTCATAAGAAGGTAATCCCCGCCTGCATTATACATTCTAGAAGTCATGTCACAAGAGGAAAAGGGGTGAGGAAGAAAAAAAGCAAAGCCCAGGCACTGGCTCTTCATTTCACAGTTCCTATAGGAAAGGGTGAAAAAAGCTGCTGTAACATGTTAAATCTGGGCACTTTTGTATGTTCAAAATGGGGAAACAACCTTTTCCCATCCCAGCAATCCTAGCAGGCAATGTAAAACCAGGACAGCCGTTCTGCAGAGCCCAATTTTCCTGTCTGCAACCTCCCACACTTTCAATGAAGTCTGATGGTGCAGACTTCATGGCTTCAGCATCAAATTAACTTTAATTCCTGCTTTATGCCCCCCCCGGAGATCGTGAACTTGTGCACATTTTTGTAGCACGGTTTGGGGGCGGGGGGGGGGTGATCTTGGAACTGGCCTAACAACTTGGCCCCTAAATAGATTTCCACGTTTTCCTACCTTCACCTTTGCTTTTTCTGCATTCAAATTGCAGAGGTAAGCGGTGGCCACTTGAGGGCGTGTGGAGATCGCAAATCATTTCTGGGTAGAAAAATGGGGCAAAAAAAAAAAAAAAGCAAAAGATTTGGTTAGTTGTCTGCACACTGACAAACGGAACATTTAAGGAGACAAAAATAATGATTACCTGCTTCAGAAATATCGGACATGTGCAGTCGTCTCATGCAGGGAAGCAAGAAGCATCTTGGATTCCAAAATTAAAACCCTGTCTGTTCCTGAACAGTCCCTCTCCTGGGCCAGTTTGAAGATGGAAAGTCGGGGGAAGATGGGACACGTGGGCAGGAGGAACCCTTTGTTCTTTTCTGGAATTTGTGTGCCTGGCAAGGTCTGGTTGCCCAAGTCGGAAACTAGGTCTTGGGTTAGGTCAGGGAAATTTGGTCAGAGATGGGCGAGAGAATCGGCAGGCAAGGTTCAGGCTGGGGCCGAAAGAACATTCTGAGGGAAGCGTGGACAAAACTTTCCAGCAAATTCTGCCGGCTTGAGGTCACTTACACAACTTGTATGTTTGGCCGGGACTTGAGGGAGGGCCTTTTTGGTGGCAGATCCCAGTCTTTTGAACTCTCTGCTATGAGGGGCTAGGTCAATTCTCTCCTCTCATAGCCCTCACTAATAGCCAACAGCTTTCAACAACTCCATTACTAATGGATTACATTTTTAACCAAAACTTGGGGCAGCTTGCAACAGCTGCAAACACTGAAAAAAAAAATATAAATACAGCATAAACCTTTTATGCACAGGCAGCCCCATCAAATCAAGCTCTCAGAAAGCTCTGGCTTGATTTGAGAAGCCCACTTGTTTGTCTTTCTGTAGCTCCAAGGCATTGACAAAGCCCGTCTCCAGCACCTTGTCTCAGGTGTGTCCCTTCTCTTCAGATCCCAAGAGCAGCTCCCCTCAGCTGCCCCTTCCCACTGCAAATTGGCTGCCCAACACCCAAGCACTCGTCAGGGTCCGCCTGCAACTCGTGTTTTGCAGGGGTGGTCGTCAGCCTGGTTGCATGGGGGCCCCTTCCTGGAGCACTCAGGTTCCCCGGTGAGGTTGCAGGGCAGAGTCCAAACTCTGCTCAGCTAAGCAAGAGGGCCCCACCCCCTGTTCCTTGTAATGGGACCGTCTGCAAGTAATGAGAGATGTAGTTGCAAAATATTGACATGCAATTAATGAAACAGCTTTGGCAGAAGCGGGATGTTGGCTGAGCTGAGTATTTGACTGAACGCTTCTTCCAGCAGGTTCCTTGGCGGAGACAATTTGGCCTTTTGCAAGGAAGGAGCGATACCCCCAGCCAGGAAAGCAAATGACTGGTGGTTGGAGAAAGGGGGCAGGACCAGGGACCCCCCCTCCCCATTCCCCATCCCTGTCTCAAAGCAGTGCACCCACGGAAAATCCATGGGCACTCAAGGTGTATGCATTGGATTTCCCGGCATGGCTGTGGAGAGCGGAGGGTTGGGGCTTGTTGGCATTGGGGGGGAGCCCCCCCAGCTTCCAGCATGGATTGTCCTGGTGCTGCCTCTCCACAGCCCCCCCATGCCCAGATCGCGGCTCGACCCTTGGCAAAGTGCAGTGTGTGCGGTGAGCCAGCACATTATGGTCTTGAACTCCGGTGCCACTGTGTCGAATCCTTGACGATGCGAAGCGTTGGCCTTTGGAACAGGCCTGCTCTGCGTCTCTGACACCAGGGCCTGGAAAAGGCCTCCTTTCTTTGAGAGGATATAAATTGGGGATGGGTTGCAGGATCAACTCCTTCCCAACCCCAAAGAAAAGCAAACCGAAGTTGCAAATCTCTCGCTTTCTTCTTTCTCTGGCTGCTCTTTCTTCCACATCTTTCCCCCTCCCTCCCCCACGCAATTCCCTTTCTAAAACCTTTGGTTAATCCCTTAAAACAAGAGTAAAACTTTAACCGAATGATCTGCTTACTGTTTTACATAAATAATCTACCCAAAGGCCCAATAAAGCCGGGACAATTTTTCCTGGCTGGAACGGGGAGCACTGAGGTTTCCACAGTCTTGGACAAATCAGGTAGAGAGACAGGTAGAACTTCTTTTCTGTGTCAATGATTTCTCTTCCAGGAATAAACACCAAGTAAGAAAGAGGCCTGAGTACCATATGGGGTGGGGGAGCCCCCCCCCAACTTCTGGAGAACACATGGCATGATTGCTAAATTGGCACAAATGTGGCAGCTTCCCTGGAGATGGGTTTTGACCCCCCAAACTGGGTTGCAGTTTGTCTGAAAGTTGTTTATTAGGGAATGAAGACACTCCCCTTAGCAATGTTGATTTGTTTATTTCCTCCAGGTTCCCCAAGCAAAAGCCCCGTCGCATCCAAAGGTCCTGCGACTCTAAACTACATTGCAGTCCAGCCCGCGTTCCTGAAATCCTCCAAGAGACAGCAAGCTTGTTAAGCAAACACGCTTTCGCTTGTCCTTCTCTGCTCTTCGTCTTGCTTTACTGCCCAGAAAACTGATTTTTGGATCCGAGAGGGGTGAAGGCATCTCAAGGAAGCTTCTGCACACAGCCATGGCTTTTGCCGAATTCCTGGAGCAAGTGGGCGGCATGGGCCGTTTCCAGATAATTCACACCATGCTTCTTACCATACCTGTTTTCCTGATGGCCAGCCACAACCTCCTCCAGAACTTCACCGCTGCCATCCCGGGACACCACTGCCGGATCCGCCTGGCTGAGAACGGCAGCGGCTCTCCCAACGGCACGCGCCTGCTAGCGCCCGGGGACCTTCTCCGGGTCGGTGTCCCCATGAACAGCAAATGGCAGCCGGAGAAGTGCCTGCGCTTCGTGGAAGCGCAGTGGCACTTCCTCGACCTGAACGCCACCGTGGCGAACTGGACCGGGGTGGAGACGGAGCCGTGCGCTGACGGATGGGTGTACGACACGAGCTTGTATTCTTCCAGCATCGTCATGGAGGTGAGATGCCGTGCGCGTTTTCAGGGAAGTGTGGGAGGAAGACAGGAAGGGGCAGGTGTGCAGGTAGGGACCGAAAGGATGGGGGACCAGGCACAGCTGCGCCGCGAAGTCCCTTGGAATTGGCTCTTTGCGGAGCAAGCAAGGTGAGAATAGAGAGAGACTTCTAGAGGCACCGATGGCCACTCAGTAGGTTCGGGGCCAGGGCCCACGCAGTCACAGCAGGCCGTGGCGCTGTGGGGAAACTGAGTCCGGCCCCTTCCGAATGTATGATTCCATGACTGGGGGTGAACTTGGAGGGTTGCTTATTCCTTCGCCAGCAAAAGCAGCTATGTCAAATTTCCTCCGAGCGTCTCTGGGAATGCTTTGTGCTGCCAAGGAAAGCAGTAAATGTTGGCGTAGGTGCCTCTGAGCATGTGCAGAGTGCCTCTCTCCTTTCCCTTCCAGTAAGGAGAAGCTGCAGGCTTACGGCTCATATCAAGTCAGGAAGGTGATGTTCACAATTTGACCTAGGTATATCACAGTAGCCTGCAAAGCAGGAAAAATTAAGCGCTCGTCAGAGTTCGTGCAAAGGTCCCTCCTTTGCTTATAAAGTAAGCACGTCCTGTAGGTTTGTGCCATGTATATGTCTGCATTTTCTATGCATCAATTTTGTTCCACTGGATTCCCCTGTGTTGCTTAGATTGTCAGGCACCTTCAATGCCATTTTCTAAACATCGGATTTTTCTCAAGTTTTCCCTGAGCCTCAGCAGTACCTGCAGTCTCTGTATGCGCGCGCACACACACACACACACACACACACACACACGCATCCCTCCAGCTAAGCATACACAAAGCAAGGCGAAATATGTTCTCCCCTCTGCCATGGAGGCTCCATTCCATCACAGCCAATATCTGGTGCTAGTCCCAAACTATAAAAACAGGGCTACTGAAATGGTCCAGGGGCCGGAACGACGCCCCTGTGAGGCCGGGTTGCGACATCTGGGCCTGTTTTCGAGAAAACATGAGCTTGGAGGTGCCGACCGCGGAGGTGGAGAGGGCCGCTTTCCCTCCTGCTCCAGAATATGAGCTTTTGGTGAGTTCCTCCATGTGGCTGATGGGCAGGAGAGGCAGGGCAGATAAAGGGAAGGGCCTCTTCGCATGATGATGCTCGGGCAGACCCTGGAATTCATGCAAGGCACCAGCTGCAGAGTCAAGTCTTTTTCTGCCCACTCATCCTAATCCTAAGAGCTGGGCTGGATCAGTGAGCTGCAGAAAGCACTCTGTACATGCTCAGAAGACGAATGAGATTCCTGAAGGAGAGCCCTACCCATCGTTACTTGGTCTCACGGCTTTTTGCTACCTCCAGAACCAGAGGCAGTCTGCCTGTGGACACCAGCTGCTGGGGAACATGGGCCAGAGGGTGCTCCTGCGCTCCTGCCCCACTTGAGGTTCCGCATGGGGGCATCTCGTGGGCCTCTGGGCGAGCAGGGGGCTGGATGACCACTGCTCTGATCAGTACCCCAGGTCTGATCCGGCACAGCTCCTCCCGCAGCTTCGCATAGACGAGGGAGGCTCTGTTCTGTCTTCGCAAATCTCCATCCGCCGGCGTGGCTCCGTGCTTTCTGGATCAGATCCTATGAGAACTGTGTTGCGCCCAGCAAGTTTTGTGGGTAACCCGAGAATCCTGCTTTGGTCCAGAGTCCCCAAAGAACCGTATGCTGGTTTCAAAGCAGGCAGCGCAAGCCGAGAGGCATCTTTGTCTGCAGCCGGCAAGACTATTCAGCAGGGCACAGGGTTAAGCTCGGAGAGCGGCATGGGGTGCTTGCCTCCGATGGATAAACAGGCAGGAATGGAGATCCTTCCCGGTCTCGGCATACGACCCGCTGGGAAGAGAATTCAGACGCAGTGGGAGAGACTGTTGGCTGCAATCCCAAGGGAAAGAGCCGCCCCTTTTTCTGCAGAGTGCAAAAATATTGTTCTCGATTCTTCCAGACCTTCACCACGCTCAGAAATGCTTGCTCACGACGTGAGGTTTGGAGGCGACTTTGCGATGACAGCCCCGGGCCTGTGTGTGTGTGTGCGCAGAAATTCTCAGCTGCAGAGTCAAGTCTTTTTCTACCTGGAAAGCTCTGCCCACGCATCCTAATCCTAAGAGCTGGGCTGGATCAGTGAGCGGCAGAAAGCACTCTGTACATGCTCAGCAGCACTGCTTCTGAAGGATAATCCCTCAGGTTCATGGGCTGAGAGCTGGCTTGGGAAGTCCAGGCTTGGCTGACCTTCAGAGGCTGGCCATCAGGACAGGTGCCAGGATTTGTCGCGGCTGGGCACCGACCAAGTGCCCACCCGGCAGCCGGCGCCCACAAACACCCGCCCAGAGAGAGGCACAAGCGTTGCGAAATGCCCTCTGCCCATGCTTCATGGATAGCCCGGTGTCTTGCCCTCCAGTGTCTGCTCACTGATGGACTTGGATTCTGTGCCAAGGTGTTCGGAGGCATTCGAGCAAACGTTGCACGCGCGGCTCTCCCACCCCGAAACGTGCAAAGGCTTGAAAGTCACTGTATTGCCGGTTGCCGTCTTTGTGCTGAAGTAGCCTAAAATTGTGCAGTGTGGAAAAAATAGCAGATTGCTTGGACACCCCTGGCCACCCGGCCACCCCTGGCCCTTACCTGCTTGCGGCCCCTGGGATGCTTTGCGCTGACCGAGCCTCCTCTTCCCGGGACAGTGGGACCTCGTGTGCGACCTGCGCAAGCTGCGGGAGATGGCCCAGTCGATCTACATGGCCGGCGTGCTCGTCGGGGCCCTGGTGCTCGGGAGGCTGGCGGATCGGTAAGTGGATGGGGTGGGAAGGGAACGGGGCACTCTCGGGGCCCCGGAGAGGGCAGCGATCCGCAGACCGATTTCCAGAGGCACCGATATGCCCGCTTTGAAAGCAATCTCTCTACCTGAAACAGAACCACAGTGCAATTCACCTCCGTGGGAAATACCGTGATGGGAGACCCCAGACTGGTTTGGCGTTCCTGGTTTAGCTCTCCGACGCTCAGGGGAGACCCAAGCCTCTCCTCTTTCAGTGGGGTTCCCCGCCCGTTGAAGCTTTAATCCGGAGCTTTAGAGGAGCTCTCCAAGATGCCCTGTGGCAGTAAACCTACTTTGATGTTGGAATTCGGCACCTTGGGGAGTTCCTGCAAAGCTCAGAATAAAAGCTGCAGTGCATAGAGGGCCTGGGGATGTAAGAGCATCCCTTGCGGATGTGGAGACATTGCTATATTTAACTTGTTTAATTTGTACTTTTTGGCTAATGGTTATTTACTGCTCTTTTTATTGTGGTTGTTTTAATGACAGTAAGCCGTCCTGAGATGCCACGCATAATGCATGCAAAAGTTGTAAATGAATAAATACAGAATAGAATAGGAGATGGAAGGGGCCTGCCAGACCCATCCGGCTCCAGATCTGTGCCTTTCCAGCTTAGCAAGGACGACTCAACACGCTGGCTTGATGTATAGCTACACAGACATATGTGCTCCTGTGTACAGTGAATAGAGTTTTATTCACGCTGCTTTGGGGCCGCAGAGCCTCGCAAGGCAGCGTACAAACCTCTCGATTCACTGAGCAAATTCTGTTCGCTGGTGACCGCCTTGCTTTCTCTCGCATCCGTCCCCGGGCAGGTTTGGCCGCAAAGTGCTGAGCATTTGGTCCTTCCTGCAAATGGCCGTGATGGGGTTGTGCACGGCCTTCTCGCCCAACTTCACGTCCTACTGCATCTTCCGCTTCCTGGGGGGCATGGCGCACTCTGGATTCGGCCTCAGCATCGCCTGCTTGAGTAAGAGACTACCTGGGGCAAGTGGGAGGGAGAGGCTGTGCAAACAGGTGGACTTTTTAAAGCTTCGCTTTCCAGGCTGGATTTACAGCTTGAGTTTCGAGGCAGCTCCTGAAACTGATCAAGGCGCATTCGTGGAAAATAATTTTCTTTAGTGTCGCAAAGCCCTAATCGCAAGCCCTGGACATTTATCAAAATAATAATGACCACAGAATTAATATTATCATCATTCCATTGGTGTGCGAACTCTTCACCGAGTAACAGAAGTAACAAAATAGAAGTGGTGTTTCCACCACAATGTGAATTTTCATAAGGGAGGGACTGTAATTCGGTGTGGGAAAGAACATAAACCCAGAATACGGAAAAGCTCCCTTTGGTCTCTGGATTGTTTGTTGGTTCCCAGAGAGCATCTCTGTGGATGAGGACGGACGAGAGAGAAGAACCTGGCCCACTTGGGCACGTCTCACTGGCCGGGGAGCCGATGGCAGGCTGAGCTGTGGGGACAGGGGTTGTGCCCTTTCCATGTGCAATGCTGTATTTTTAAAATTTCAGGCCCACAAGAACTGCCCCCAAATTTGCCAGTGCTGCTCTGCATATGCTCTGAAGTCTCTCTGGGAGATTCCAGGGGGAGCAGCAGGAAGGGGGACATACCTGTGTGCGAAAAGCCAAGCGATCCGACGCAACCGTTATTTCCAAGTGCCCCTGGATGGCAAGCCGGTGGGGCGGAGGGTCTCGCAGAAGTCCAGGCCTCATTCCCAGTGGGCTGCCCCTCAGTACCACCTCCCCACATCTTCCCCTGGATGCTTCAAAGATTTCTAAAATAATATAGACAAACTAGCACATGAGACACGTCCTGCCCATTGGAGCCCTCTGCCTTTCTGGGCCACCATGTCCGGTTTCATGGAGGGCCCCAGCCTGTGCACGTGTGCATCATCGGCCCGGGGACCGGCGCGTGTCTGTGTCTGGGAACGGCCCAGCACGCGCCACCCGCCTCCGAGGACCGTGTTGCAAAGCCCCGGTGCCGGACAGAGCTAGGCCCGGACGAGGCTCTGTGGATGAGGGTCCCACAGCCGTGCCTTTCCTTTCCAGTCGTGGAGTGGATTCCCACCCGGCACCGCACGATCACCGTCGCCCTCACCGGCTTCTCGTACACGCTGGGCCAAATCCTCCTGGCCGGTTTGGCGTACAGCATCCGCGACTGGCGCTGGCTGCAGTTCACCGTGTCGGTGCCCTTCTTTTTCTTCCTCCTTTACTCCTGGTACGTGTCGCGTGGGCCGAAATCCACCCCTCGCTCCCCAGGTTTGCTTTAGCTGCGGGGGAACGCTCGGCACGCTCTAAATCCGGGAGTTTGATTCCCAGAATTCCCAGGTCAGTCCCAAAAAAGCTTATCTCCTGAACCCTTGCAGGACGGTTGTGGCCAACCTTGTTGGCAATACTGTTATATCTCCATCCTCAAGTTCTTGTTTTATTTCTGGAAGCAGAGCAGATCAGGGGTCGTTCGGTGGCCGGACAGGCCCTGAGCCCTTCCTCTCTCTCCTGCCAAATGCACCCCCAAAGAGCTGGGGCAACAGGAAGGCCCTCCCACAATGATTTAAAAACAGAAGCAAGAAACTGGACAGCAAGGAAGAGACTCGAAACTGCTGGCAAAAGAATGAAAGCCGCAGAGATGAAATAATTTTCGACAGCAACATCATTTAAAAGGCCGAGGAAAGCGAAAAATCTTTCTTTGGCAGCAGGAAGATTTGGAACGAGCTGCTCGGAGGGCGTCCCTGGGGAGTGCTCACAAAGCCAAAAGCTGCTACCACAAAAGACAGCATGATACGGGTTAGCTGAGCATCTGGAATCGTGTCGAATCTCTATTCCAGGCAGAAATGTGCCTGAAAACCATGCTCAGATTCAGGGAACGCCGAGCCCAAGTGCAAGAGCAGCCAGGCAAGGGAGAAGCGAAGAGTTTCCTCCAGCCCCCAAATGCAACTTCGTGGGCTGCGCGTGTGGCTTGCTCCCGTGGGTGACGCCTCGGGCGGCGGGGGTCCCTTGTCTTTTGTGCAGGTGGCTTGCCGAGTCCGCACGGTGGCTGATCCTGGCCGGGAAGCCCGGCCGAGCCGTTGTGGTCCTGCAGAGAGTGGCGCGGATCAACGGGAAGGCGGAGGCCGGTGCGAACATCACCACCGAGGTACGGACGAGGGGCTGGTCCCACTGGTGGCAGCATCTGGGGTGGGAGGCCCGTTTATCTTCTTGCTGTGATTGCAAGCTGCCCGGTAGCCCAAGGACCGTCTGGGCGGCTCACACGAAGAGAGGAGCAGCGGCAGAACGTTAGCTGAAATAAAGCAAGAACGACAAGATCTAAAGCCACATAAAATCCGGTTAACGTAAGGGCCGAATCAGGAGAATCGCAGAAACCGCAATAAAAGCCACGATGAAACCAGCAGCGAAAATGGCATTAAAAAGGCGTAATTTGAGAAGCAAGTGTGGAAGGGGCGGCCCTTACTCTCTGCCCGCATTTTTATAGCCCACCTTCCCTCTTGGTTTTGGGCAGGTTCTGCTGTCCAGCATGGAGAAGGAGCTCTCCACGACGAAGTCCTCGTACACCATCTGCGACCTCGTGCGCACGCCGGCCATCCGGCGCATCTTCTGCTGCATCTCCGTCGTGTGGTGAGTGGGCCAGACCAACGCGCGAGTCTCCGGGAAGGGGCGGGAGCTGATCTGGGCTTCTGGGTGCCCCAGAGGGCCTCTGCACGCCGTTTTGGGGGCTGCGTGTCTGTCTGGTTGGGGATTCGCACACGGCTCTTTGGAACGGCTTTTCCAGACCTGCTCCTCGCACGGGTCTTGCGTCCCCTGAACCTCCCCGTCTCCGTCTGTGTGGCAGGTTTTCCACCAGCTTCTCCTACTATGGGCTGGCCATGAACCTCCAGAATTTTGGGGTTAGCATCTACCTCATCCAGGTGATCTTCGGGGCCATCGATATCCCTGCCAAGGTCATTGTGACCATCAGCATGAGCTACCTTGGCCGGAGGATCAGCCTGTCCTCCGTCCTCTTCACGGCCGGCGTCATCATAATTATCAACATCTTCGTGCCCACAGGTGAGGCTCTGCTCATCTGCTCCCACCTTTCACCTTCCACTCCCAGGCACAGAAACAGAAGCAGTGCGAGCCAGAAGGGGCCTCCCGGGCCATCTAGTCTGACCCCTGGCTCCAGCCGGCCCCACTCACGACATGCCCGCCAAGCATCTCCTCTTCCTATTTCATTTCAGCTGTCCCTGATCCTGGATGGTTATTACTTCTAACTTCCTTGATTTTATTCCCCCTTTTATTCGTAGTATATTCCTTGGCATCTTCCCTTTGGTTGTTAAGAGGAAGCATGGTAGTAACGCAAGGGCAGATCTGGTGATGAAGGAGAAAGTACCTCTGCACATGCTCAGAGGCACTCCCTTCTTCAGCTGTCTTCAAAAGCACCGGCTGCAGCATGTGAAACTTCCTCTGTTGCTGCTTTGTTCGGTGATTGCTGAGCGATGGTTTCTAAGCTGCCCCAAAGGAGGTCGGTGGGAGAGCTTCAACCAGCCTCGTGTGTTCAGGCCGTGCTTTCACGGTTGCGTTATTCCTTTTGCAAGGAATTCTGGGTGGCTTACCAGGTTCCCCCCTCCCTGTCTTATCCCACAACAACAACCCTGAGAGGTAGGCTAGGCAGAGACGTGGCCTGAAGTCACCCGGGCAGCTTCACGGGAGGTGAGGACTCGAGCCCAGATCCCCCGAGTCCCAGGGCGGCACTGCAGCCGCTTGGCAACCTTCGTCTCCCCTCTCCAAAGAGCTGCAGACCGTCCGGACGGCGCTGGCCGTCATCGGGAAGGGGTGCTTGGCCGCGGCCTTCAACTGCGTCTTTCTCTTCACGACGGAGCTCTACCCCACGCCTGTCAGGTGAGGAGCTGATCGGGCCCACTTGCCCTCTGGGGGGGAGGCGGCTGGGAAGCTCGGAGATGGGACCCCCTGAACCACGCTGTGGCCGGGGGTCCACCGGCCTGTGGAAGCCCCTTTTCTGCTGGTTCATCGAATTTCTCGATGGCTCGATAGTCCAAGCTCTCTGGGTCAGGGCACTGCTTGGGAAGGAAGGGAAGGGAAGGAAGGAAGGAAGGAAGGAAGGAAGGAAGGAAGGAAGGAAGGAAGGAAGGAAGGAAGACACACACCCTTCCAAAAAGGAGGATGCTCATTTGGACTGGGTCGGGGAATTAGTTTCCTTTTCGGCCTCCGGCTGCCGAATCTCTCGCACAGGGCCTGCCGGGCAGATGTATGCAGCATCTGGCTTTTGTGACTTCCTGGGATCAAGATGGGCCCTTAAGCAGCTACTTGGGTGATCTGGGTTGCTCACTAGCTCTCAGCCTGGCCTGCCTCACAGGGGTGTTGTTGTGAGGACGAAAATTGGCACTAGGTTGCCTTGGGCTCCTCACAAAAGGAAGAACGTGCACTTTAAATGCTGTGTGATCATAACTGATAAATTCTAATTGAGACCCTTTGGGGGCAGGGGGAGACACATGCACCCAAGCACCCACCCCCAATCTCAGTGCAAGGCCCTCCGTCTCCATTTTATCCTCACAACAACCCTGTGAGGTAGGCTGGGCTGAGAGCCCCAGGCCGACCAAAAGTGTTTCCTGGCTGAGTGAGGACTCGAACCCGGGTCCCGAGAGTCCCGGTCCAACATGCTCCCGCTGCGCCACATGGGCTGCCACTTTCGGAGGTCTTGCACTGCGGCATCCAAGGCCCTCCCTGGCACAGCCAACGGCCCTGCCAGACAGGGATCATGGGAGCGGGAACCCCGCCTGTGGGAAGGGCGCAGGGTCGGGGGAAGGTGCGGCGGGAGGGCTGGGGACACCGCTTGCCCCGAGGCGCCTTTCTGCCCCACCGTCTCTGCTTCCCCAGGCAGACCGGCCTGGGCTTCGGCAGCACCATGGCCCGGGTGGGCGGCATCGTCGCGCCCCTGGCGATGATGACGGAGGACTACTACGCCGCTCTGCCCGCCATCCTGTACGGGGTGGTCCCCATCCTTTCCGGCGTTGCCGCTTGCTTCCTGCCAGAAACCCTCAACGTCCCGCTGCCTGATACCATTGAGGACGTGGAGAACAGGTGGGCGGCGAGCCAAGGGGAGGATGGGACATCGGCAGCTCCTCAGGCCCGTGGGGGGCGCCAAAGGGGCCGTGCCCCCTTCTTTCCCGCCCAGGCTGGTCTTCCTGTTTGTGGGGGTCCCAGGGCAGGTCCGCATCAGCGCGTTGGCCCCATTGGAGGCACGGCAGCGAGAAGACGTGCTCAGGGAGGGGAAGGGAGGCTCTTCTCGTTACCGCTTGGGACATCCCCGAGGAAGACCAAGAGCCATTCTCTGCGCCTTCACTTACGGCCAAATTATCTCCCTGGGGGTACTTTGGGCCATGAGACAGGAAGGGGCTATGCCTGCAGCTGCCGGCCCTCCCGGGGTTTCTCCTGGTACTTGTCCCAGAGAAAATGCCAAGTTCGGAAGCCTCTTTTGGCTTTTGCCCTTAAAGAAGCGACACGGGGTCTCTTCTCTCCCCGGGCCCTTGAGCGGTGGGTGGGTTTCCTGGTGCATTTTTCGTTGTTTTGCCTCCTTTGCCTCCGGCTGTGCCCGGCCCGGGAATGCGGCCCCCTCCTCCTTGAAATCCAACCCTGAAACAGCCCCCAGTCCTACAGGGACACCACCCACCCACCTGGGCATTTCATGAGGAATCGCATGGAGGGATCCGGCGGTGGCAGACTTCCATCTGGCTAACTCGCCTTTCCTTTTTTCTGAAAAGGGCCAGAAAGAAGAACACGGAAGAAGCCGCCCAGGAGAAAGTCCTGCTTCAGAGCCAGGATAAGACCTTGTTCAAGGAAACCTGCTGATCGCCAGTTTCCCCCCCACACTTGTCCCCGGTGGGAAACTGTGAAGGTTCGAGGGATCTAGACTTTTTGAACGCACTTTAAAAAAGAAAGAGAGCGCCCTTCTGTATTTTTCTTCGCTCCCCTGCCCTTCTCAGGCCCTGGTCCCGGGGACGGGGAACACGCAGGGCTTCAGTGGAGCCGAGCCTTTCTCTGGAGATGCATAGGGTGTCTGAACATGCACCGAGTGTTTTTCCTCCCCCCAGGACAGGACCCCGTTGCAATTAAGGGCAGCGTTGCTTTTTCTGAACGTGACCACCACAGTCTGCAGCAATTTTGTTGCTCGAAACGCAGCAAGTTGCCGCTGGTTCTGTCTAGCATATTATTTAGCACGGGGTGGGCAGAAAGCTGATGTCTGGGCACTTTGGCCCTGAGCTGCCTGCATTTCTGGCCACGGGCTAAGCCAGCAGGGGCTTTTGGGAGATGTAGTCCCAAATGTCTGGAGCTCTACCTTCTACCCATCCTGCATGAGCTTTTTCCACCTTGCAACCTACCTAAGGATCTTTTTAATTTGGGATGCCGGTGACTCTCGCCCTGCTTATGCGCCTGAGCTATGTTGCTTCTATCAGAACAGTGGAAGGGGCCACGAAGGCCCTTGGTAGTCCCCCTGCTGTTGCAGGACACCCATGTACACCAACCCACTTAGATGGCCATCCAGCGTCACTTTGAATGTCTCCGGTGTGGGAGAATTTGCAACGGGTCCCACTGTCCTATCGCTCTGACAGTGAGGGAACTTTTTCTGATCTCTCACCTGAATCTGGGTTGTCCCAACTTGAGCCGATTATTCTGTGTCCTCCACTCTGATATCAGCAAGAAGAGATCTTGGCCTTCCTCTTTGTGGCAGCCTTTGAGGTGCTTAGAGAGAGATATCGTGTCCCCCTCACTCTTCCCTTCCCAAGGCTGAACATGCCCAGTTCCCTCAGTCTCTCCTCACATGGCATTTTTCCCACACCCTGGATCGTTTGTGTTGCCATCCTCTGGGCCCTTTCTAATTTTTCTGCCTCTTCCTTAAATCTTGGTGCCCAGAACTGGACGCGATATTCCAGATGGGGTCTGACCAGTGAGGAGCATAAGGGAACTATTCCTTCTCATGATTTGGAAGTAATACTTCTATCCATGCATCCCAAAACAGCATTTGTCCTCTTTGTAGCTGCGTCACATTGTTGGCTCATGTTTAGCCAGCTGTCCACAATTACTCCAAGCTCCTTTTCCTTTTCCATTCTGTATTGCCCATCTTGTATCGATGCCTTTGGTCCCTCTTTCCCAGGTGGAGGACTTGGCCCTCGTCCTCACTGAATCTCATTCTGTTGCTTTGGGCCCAGTGTCCAAGTTTTATCAAGATCACCCTGGATCTTCATTCTGTCTTCTAGGGTGTTTGCTATTCCACCTCGTTGTGTATTGTCTACATGAAAACAAGTCCATGAAATTTACTACCCTGAGAAATTTGGTATTGGCTTCCTATGAGCAAAAGTAGTTTATAAGTCCTGTAACAGGCTAGTCAAAGAACTGAATGTCCCCCACGGAGGGCTGACTTGATCCCTCCTCCGCCCAGCCCACGCGCTCCTTTCCGTGGGATTTTTGCTCCCCTACGGCGACCTGGAAAGCGGTTCAGGGCGATCATGATCACAGGCTGCCTCAGTTTACATTGGTTTTCTACCTTCTCTCATCGGCAAAACAATCTCAAAGAAGCCAATTTGGGCAAATCAGAGTGAGGACTATTAATTCATATCCCAATAAAGCATGAAGTATTTGGGCCTTCCCTGGACTCACTTCTTGTGTTGTCTCATTATTCCTACCAATAGTAGCATTATTTGTTTATTATATTTATAGCCCACCTTCTTCAAGGAAATCAAAGCAGCTTACATAATCCACCACTCAGTCTTATCCTCACAACAACCCGGCGGGGTAGGTTAGGCCGAGAGGGAGTAACTGAGCCCGTGGCTTCATCATTGGGAGAGGACGAGAACCCTTTGCCACAGTCCTTTGCCTGAGCATGTGCTGTTTTTAATGCCTCGCTTTTCTGGGTTTCCCATTAGACCGAGCATGTTTATATTCCGATGGCTGTTCTCAACAAGAGGCAGGCATTGCCCTGGTGTGGCTGAAGAACTGCGGTGCCTAAATATTTTAAGTAAAAGAATGTGTATCGAAACATGCATGTTGCACAATGCTAATGAAGAGGCTCGCTTTTTAACTGCAATCAGACTTTAAGAAAGCAGTGGGCGCTGGAGACCAGTGACTTCGTAGTTCCCCACGAGCTGGACTATACCATATCAGTGGTCAAGGAAGGATTCCCCGCAGCCTTGAGCGAGAGAGAGTGGTGGAGGCAACCACGGCTAGCACTGCCAAGCCACCCACCTCCCTCTTGTTCTCTTCAGCACTTAGGAACACAACCTTGGTACAGAGCGTAGCCAGTTAAAGCGCAGTATAAATCAAAATTGCGTTCCCAAGGCAGGGCAGAGGCCTTTGCCCATGTGAAGAGTCAAATCCAAATGGAAACTTCTCCTCTTATATTAGAAAATAATTCACCCAAATCTGTCAAGTTCACCATATTCAGGGCAAAATGGAGATTTAACGGTTCGGGTGCAGAAGGAGACAGAAGGGACGGATCCCTCCGTCTGGACCTCGGGGCTTGAGTGCTTGGCACTTAAAGGTCTGGGTTTGAAGCCCTTCTTATTCGGTCACGTTTGGGGTGATGGTGTTGAAGTACCCCTTCATTTTTCTGGCAGGTTCCTCAGCTTGAACAGATACGCAGTAGTATTATGGGAATTATTGAATGTGGCTGGTGAGATTCTCATTTCAGTCTGGCTTTGATATCAGCATTTTTTAAGTTCTCCTGCTCCAGGCGAGAGAGGATTTTTAAAAATCAAAGGAAGAGAAAAAATGAAACTGACATAGAGTTTTCCCGTAGGCTGTTCATCCCTTCCAGCTATTTTTAGTTTCATTTCAGGAGTGACAACCCTCACTGCATATATAATTTTTCCTTTCCTGCTTTTATATTACATAACCTCTAGGTGGCACTGTGGTTTAGCAGAATGGTGTAATTATACGAATGGGGAAAGATATTTTCTTTCGCTTCCTAACTAATACTTTATTTTCCCCGCTGTAAAAATACTCGCCAAAAGGAGAGTCATCTAAGGAACGTGCAAAAAACTGTGAGAAGGGGATGATGAACGCACAGTGAAAAAACCTCGTGCAGAGGGATCTCCGCTTCTCCAGTTGCTGGGCCTGGACCAGGTGGACAAGCTTCAGAACAAGGGAGTGCAAAAGAAAGGCAGGGAAAATTGAGAAGCGCACAACCTCCTGGTTCGGTAATTTGGGGCTAGGATAGTCCCACCCACAGCAAAGTCTCTTGGCTTTTCTATCGGGTCTCAACTATGGGATGCTTCACAGATGAGAATATTTCAATGCAAGGTGCGAAAGACAAGAAACATCTTGCGCTATGGGTGGCGTGAACTGTTTCTGGGCTGGAAGATCAGTTATTCAGGATATGCAGATCTTATCCATGTCAGTTTTGCTCAGTTTCTCAGCTTCCCATTTGGCTTGTTTCTGGATCGGTTTGCAAACTCAGCCATTTTTTTTCTTTTTGGAAAAGCTGCATCATGGGCCAAACCCACGCTGCCATGGTTTGGTGGTGGCAGCTGTCTTTTCCCTTTTCCCAAAGCTTGGAATATCTCGGCTGTGGTTTAACGACTAGCAGGACGAGATGTGAGCTAAAACCGTCGGCCACTCTTGGCCTCGTGTACCCTGCCTTCGCTCCTGCCCATCTCTGGAAGGTGTCTCCCAAAAATTTCCAAAAATTCAGCCCTTGGAGTGAAGAGGTCCAACACCCTCTTATTCACATGATCTTCAGGCACTGCACACCAACAAACCCACCAGTGCTGCGTTCGATCCAAACACTGAGCCTGAGGTCTTTCGCAATCGTTCCTTTCGCCCACGGGGCTGCAGCTAGCCACGCTCCAACTGGGCAAAATCCCCAAAGGGGCCGTGATCAGCCTGAATTTGGGCTGGCGCTTGTCTGCACCTGGTGCATCCATCCATCCATCCATCCATCCATCCATCCAGAGCATTTGTATGCCGTCCCATCGCATAGCCTTGGGACGGCTTACATCTAGCACGAGAAGTTCTCCTCTGAAGAAGAGAGGCACTGTTGAGGCACCAGAGAAGGGTTTTCTAAGCGAGTTGAGAAAACGTTTGGCTAAGTACCCAGCACACCAACGCCACTCCCCTCCTCTCCTTCAGCCTTCCTGTGTACCTCTGTCTCCATTTATTAATTTCACGCTGACCTAAGGCAAGGAGGCAAAATGTTACATCCCAGGGAAAGTTCCGCAAATTTGGACAGATATATTTTGAAGCGCGTTTCTGGGGCTGCGGTAGGAAAGCCGCATCGGTCAGAAAGCCGGCAGCGGTGTGGATAATGCCCAGCGATCCCCCAACATTACTGGGGTTCAGGAGAGCCTTCCATCCGCACTCAGGACAGGCTGGACCGGTCCCAACCCCAAGTTAATTCCTAACACGGTTGTGTGAATATTGCACTTGGAAGCGTGAACCGCGGGTCACAGAGAGCCCATTCTCTGGCCAAGGTCCCCTTTGTGCTGAAAGTAATGTGAGACATTTCCTGCCTTTTCCCCCATTGATGACCTGCTGTCACACTTTAACCAAGAGGAAGGCTCTGGCCTTTATAAATATTTCACCCAGAGGTGATCAAGTCCCAGCCGGTTGCGGGTAGGATGAGAAAAAGCAGCGGGGTGGAGCAAGGCCTCTCGTGACCCCTGTCCGGGGAGGGGACGCTCTCTCAAAAGGGGTCCCACCACAGCAAAAGCTCCCCGTGCGGGGATGTGTCCATCACCCAGACAAGGAGACGAGAGCGGCTGTGCCGGACCAGGCCTGACAGCCCCCCTCTAGCAATCCTGGGACGGATCTCAGCTTCCCTGCCTTTCGGGAACCTCCACGGAGCTCTCCTGGAGACCCACGGATGGCTCTTCCCGTCACAGAGTCCAAACACCTGGGGGCTGTTGCAGGCTGTTGCTAGGTCGTGGCCAGAAGCGTCCGTCAGCTCCGTTTCCCCCCCACCGAGCTGTCCGTGTTCCTCGCCATGGGCTTTGCCGAGGTCCTCGAACTCGTGGGCAGCATGGGGCGCTTCCAGGCGGTCTACGTGACGCTGCTCTCCCTCCCGGTCTTCATGATGGCCAGTCACATGGTGCTGCAGAACTTCACCGCGGCCACGCCGGACCACCACTGTGCGTTCCACCACAACGCCACTCCCGGGAATCGCAGCCTGGCACCGGAAGACCTCCTGCGCGTCGCCGTCCCTCTGGACGAGCAGCAGAAGCCGCAGCAATGCCGCCGCTTCGTGGACTATCAGTGGCAGCTGCTGAACGCCACCCTCTCGAACGGGACCGGCGTTCACGGCCCTGCGCCGGAGGCGGCAACGGAGCCCTGCAGCGAGGGATGGATGTACGACAGGAGCGTCTTCCGTGACACGATCGTCACCGAAGTGAGGCAGCTCTTTGCTCGTTTCCTCCCTGCTAAGCAGAGATGGACGCTTCTCACCATTCCCATTTCTCTACAGCGTTCCCTTTTTCCCAGCCTCCAGTTTAGTCTGTCCACACGAGCTTGGCATCCTCTCTTCTCTTCTCTTCTCTTCTCTTCTCTTCTCTTCTCTTCTCTTCTCTTTCTCTTCTCTTCTCTTCTCTTCTCCTCCTTTTTCTTGTCCCATCCCGTCTCATCCTGTCCCTGCTTCGTGCTTCATGCTTTTGGCTCGTCACCTCTCTTTTCATTTCATCAGCACAATTCTTAAACGTTTCCACCGCTCTTCTCGTCCTCCAGCATGTTGGGGTGAATTTCACTGCTCAGGCTCATACTTAGTTGTGTAATGTACACATAAGTAGCCCTACTGGCTAGTTCTTCTCGCACACTGGCTAATGCATGGCAGTAAATGTCTCCCCATTCCAGCTGCTGCGACCTGCTATTTACCGTTTTCTTTGTATAAACCCAAATGCACCCCTTCCAGTTAGCCCAGAAGGAATCACACGGGCTTCCCTTTCTGAGAATGCACTTGGCCCTCGGAGGGGGAAAAATGGGCCACGAAATGGACTGCACCCCCCGCCCCACCCCAAACCTGAACCCACGGGGGAAAGCAGGGCTCTTCTGATTGTGAATCAATGCAGGAAGGTTTCAGTCGGAACTTACCTGTATTACCTGAATACGGATCGGAACAAACCGGGGGAACATTTCATCCAGCAAGGCCTTTCCTAGGGCAGCTTGGCCTCAAGAGAGGCGAGTTTGCACCTGGAGTGCAAATTGTGCTGGATGCTTGTATTTCTCTGCACTGCTTTGCCCGGCAGAGCGAGATTTTGCAAACCGTTTTGCCTGTTTCAATGCGCTTCGCCTCACGGCGTCTTTCCAGGCGGCTGGAGAGCCTGTTTGGCGAATGGGGCGGGACATACATCTAATAAATGAATAAGAGGACAAGCGCCCGCTCCCCGTGGGCTTGCCCACGGCACGAAGAATCCGCGCAAGGCCCCGAGGCTTTTCAGCTCGGCTTTGGTTTCTCTCTCCATTCCCCCTGCAGTGGGACCTGGTTTGCTCGGCGAGGACTCAGAAGCAAATGGCCCAGTCCCTCTACATGGCTGGGGTGCTGCTGGGCGGCATCGTCTTCGGAGGCCTCTCGGACAGGTGAGGGCACGACTCCCAGTCCAGGCGGAACGAGCCGGGGGCTCCCTGCTTGTGCGGCATCTCAGCCTGCGCGATGAGCCAGGGCCTGGAGCCGCTCCCCTTCTGCACCGCCAAACCCGTCCCTCCGGCATCCGCCTCCTGGGTTGGCCTCTCAAGCTCCCCTGCTCCCCCTCTGCCTCCTCCCAGGTTCGGACGCCGGCTGATCCTCTCCTGGTGCTACCTGCAGCTGGCCGTCGCCGGCACCGTCACGGCCTTCGCCCCCAGCTTCGTGGTCTATTGCATCTTCCGCTTCCTGTCCGGGATGGGCTTCTCGGGCATCGTGCTCAACGGCGTCTCCCTGTGTGAGTGTCGGCGGCATCCCCCCCGGTGCAGCCAGGCCCCCTTGGCCGTGCGGGTGGAGCCAAGTCGGGGCACGGACGCTTTCCTGAAAGAGCCGGTCTTTCTGGCACTTTGGCCACCGCTTTGGGGTTCAGCTCCACCTGCCTCCAGGAGGCGCCCGAGAACGTCTCTGTCGGCCTGGTAGGAGTGGGGCAGGATACACGGTTGGGGCTTGTGGGCACCAGTGCACCCCGGGGCCCTTCACGGCGTGGCGTCTCTGCCCCACCTCCTCCCTGGACTCAGTCCTTGGGCAGCTTCCTCCCCCTTTGCCGCACCTCTCATGGCAGCCATTTTGTGGTAGCGCCCAAGAGAGTGTCTCCTGTGGCTGAATCGGCCCACGGTCCAAGCAGGTCCCTGGGCCAAGAGAAATCTCTCTCTCTCCCCCCCCCCCCCACAACACTGGCATTTCTCCCCGCTTCCTCCCTGCAGGCGTGGAATGGACGCCCACCAGGACACGAGCCGTGCTGGGAACCCTGAACGGCTGCGCTTACACCACCGGGCAGATTGTCCTGGCAGGGCTGGCGTACCTGATCCCGGACTGGCGGCAGCTGCAGCTCACCGTCTCCCTGCCTTACTTCGTCTTCTTTTTCTACTCCTGGTAAATCCCCGGAGCAATCCATTTCCTCTAACTCAGTTCGACTTTTTTGATTCTCTAGAGAGGTGTTTTTAAAGGCTCCGTTTTATGACTCAACCTGGGACTATTCAGAGCCGAAGAATGCGTCATTGGCTTGAGGATTAGGAGAATTTTGTTCCTGCTTGCAAATTCACGTTTGCACTCATCTGTACTCGTGCACAATTGCACCAATGTACAAATGGACACGTGCTCCTATTCCCCCCACAACTAAAAAATTGGGGCTTGCAAGTCCATGCAGTCATTCCACTTAGCAAAAGCGAGATATTCCTGTTGGCTGGAAGAAGGGTGATTTCTTGCTGTCTTTGGTATGCAAACCTCCTTTATTTTCCGTGGCTTCTCAAATCCCTTTTTTCTTGCCTGTTCACACTTGGCGAAGCCTATTAAGCGCAAAAAAGAAAAAGAAAAAAAAGAAAAGACCCCGTGTTAATGCGATGCTTTTCTTGGACTCAGGTGGTTCGCTGAATCTGCCCGCTGGTTGGTGACAGCCGGTAAACTGGATCAGGCCGTGAAGGCGCTCAAGAGGGTAGCGGCAATGAATGGGAAGCACGAGGCTGCCAACACGCTGGACACGGAGGTGAAACTGGGAAATATGGGTTCGATATTTGCTTCTCACAGAAATCCAATCTTCTCCTTTCTGGTGGCTTCCAGATGGCTTAGACTGCAACCTGCAGCATTCCCAGCCAATGGGTTCCCAGCAGCTCCTTGTTCCCAGCCTTGCGATTCTTCAAAATCGCTGTGAAAGGCGCTAGTCCTCATGGTTGTGGAGAAATTTGTGAAATAGTTAAACGCATGCTGGCTGGCTTTGATGGGAGTCTCAGTCTGACATGTTTTTAGAGCATTAGGTTGAGGAGGGCATTAGGCAGCTCAAAACACGTGTGATTCTCCATCTTTTATCTCACAATCACCCTGTGAGGCAGGCTAGGCTAAGCGAGAGTAGCTGAGTTCACACAACAAGTAAAACTTGGTTAGCAAACCATGTTGCAGGGTTCAGACAAGCCAACAAGCCAACCTTGGGTTATTGTGTTGTATGAACCCTGCCCGCTTATGCTTCTGGGTGGAGACGGGGAAATTCCAGGCCAGGACGGGTGATGACTTGTGCTACCCTTGCATGGTCTGAGCCGTCCACGTTTGTGACACATCCCTACATCAATGTTATAGGATTCTTCAGAGTCCCAACCCCAAGGGACTCTAAAGCCCAAGGACTGACCTTCGCAACCGTCCCAAAAGGATCCATGGGGGATGTGTGGGGGGATCACACTGGCCATACAAAATACTAAAACCTCCGAGTTCAGAGGATCATGGGGTGATAGGACTTCAGAAATGGGTAATGTATCTCACTTTCTCTTCATAGCATCTCCTCCTTTCCCCCCCTCCAGTTCTTGAGATCCAAGATGAAGGAAGAGATAGCATCTATGAAGTCAAGCTATTCCATCTTTGACCTGGTGCGGACGCCGACCATGCGCCGCATCTCTTGCTGCGTGTCCCTTGTGTGGTGAGTTGTGGCTGGAGAGGGGGTGGAGGCCCCGGGGGGCCTTCTACAGGTCCAATTCTAGTTTGCTCGTTTGCTGAGCTCTTTTTCTTCTTCCAAAAGTTTAGTCGAAGTCTCCGTACTGGGTTCTCTTCCTGCCCTAACAAAGCAGTCGAAAACCAGTTTAGAAACCGAAAGCAGTAGAAAACCAAAGCAGTAGGAAACCAATTTAGAAAACCAATTTGCCCATTGTCTGTGTGACACTGGGTGGATGGGGCACATCTTCCATACCCAGGTTCTCCACCAGCTTTGCTTATTATGGGCTGATCATGGACCTGCAGAATTTCGGGAGCAACATCTACTTGGTTTTGCTGGTGTTTGGAGCCGTCGACTTCCCGGCCAAGTTCATCTCGGTGCTCACCATCAGTTACATCGGCCGCCGGTTCACCCAAGCCGTCGCGCTCATCCTGGCTGGCATGACCATCTTGACCAACATCTTCATTCCTCAAGGTGGGATGGCTTTCCAGCCGTACTGATCGGTTGATCGATGTATCGATTCTTTTTAAAATGACGCATTACCTTTCCACTTCTTTGAGCAGATGGGTAGATTTTTCACATGTGAATTTATATCGCACTTTCCCCCCTTCCAAGGCAACATGCACGATCCTCTCCTCTCCTTTTTATCCTTGGAAGAACCCCCTGTGGGGTAGATTAAGTCAGGAGTCAATTACTGACCCAAAGCCCCCAGTGTGCACCACCCCCACACCACCATCTTGGACTTTATATCCTGCCTTTTCCCCTCTTGTTAGGTGGCTTCCATAGCTCCACCCCTCGCAACAACAACCCTGTGAGGTAGGGCAGACTGAGAGTCTGTGATTGGCCCAAGGCTGAGCGGGGACTTGAACCCGGGTCTCTTGGGCTTTTGCTCGAGCAGGTCCAGTCCTTGGTGGAACGACATGCGGGGAGTTAGGTTGCCTTGGATGGTCAGCCTGTGGCTACCCGATGGTTGGACCACAACCCCCAGAATCCCCATGAGTTGTGGCCCCAGACCTCTCAAGGGCACGAGGCTGAGGTAGGCTGGTCTCGGAGAGCGGCCGGCGACCACCCTCAGCACCACGGACAGCCCACTGTGAGGGTGGTGGGGGACCCCAAGTCGCAGTGGTGCTCCAGCAAGCGGCTGCGGCCACCCTCCCTTCTTCATCCCATTCTCCAGCTGCAACGCGCATCAGCCCTGGCCAATGGGCAGGGATTATGGGTGCTGTAGTCCAGCAGCATCCAGAGGGCACTGGGCTAGTTCAGAAGGTCAGGAGCCGCTTCAAACGGGCTCGGATCCTGGGTCCATCTAGACCAGTATGGTCCACCCTGACCTGCAGCCGACTCCACCTCTTCTACCCGAAAGGACCTCGTTTCCATCAGTGATGCCTCACAAGGGGGGCGAACACTCTCAGAATGCCGCGGTGGGAAAATGCACACCCACACAAGCCGGGGAGCACCACGCAATCAGGGGTTGTGGGAAGGGGACCCCGTCCCTCTAGGAATCTCCAGAGGGTCGGTCTGGAAGGCTGGATTGGGCTCTCTGGCCGAGGATCGGCTCCTTAATTTCGGCGTTGACGCACTCGGATGGGCCAAGAGCCGAAGAGAGCAGCGTCGGACGTTTCTGTGCCTAGCTTAGCACTGGCCCCAGCTTTTGGAGAACTCTTGGGACAGCCCGCCCCCTGGGGGCCCCTACTGGGGTGTGGACCGTTGGCAACTTCCCCACCCTGCTGACCGCTGGCGCCAGCCCTGATCCAGGCTCCTCAAGCGGGCTCTTAAGGTACGGCACCCACAGCTCCATCATGCCCCCGGGAGCAAGGCGAAAGAGCGGGTGGGGCAGCCCGGTGGGACATCGAGCGCACAAGTTTCCTCGGTGGGGCGGGAAGGGGAATCACTCACAGGGGGCGCTTTCTCTTGCCCCAGACATGCCGACGGTGCGCACCGTCCTCGCCGTCTTCGGGAAGGGCTGCTTGGGTGCGTCGTTCAATTGCATCTATTTATACACCGGAGAACTCTACCCGACCGTGCTTCGGTAAGAGGGCGGGAACGGCGCCAGGGGGAGCCAACGTGTCCTTGGCAGCACTTCGGCAGAGGAGGTTGGGGTCAGGCCGAGAGGGCCCAGTGTGCACTGGGGATGTCGTCCAGCTCCGTGGATGGGAAACCCATCTGGGGACAGAGGGCCAGATCCAATTTCAGAGAAATTCTTGGGTCTGCTTGATGGGAAGGCCTAACCAAAGCGGCAGGGACGAAAGCACAGGAAGATCACCCGCCACCCGGTCCAAGCCGAAGATATGCAGCTATTTCTACCCATGTGTGTCGGGGGATTGTTCCTTCTCTGGGTCCTTCAAGGCTGCTCCATTCCTTTGCTTGGCGTCTCGGCTCACAGGCAAACCGGCATGGGTCTGAGCAACACCATGGCCCGCTTGGGGGGCATGATTGCCCCCGTGGTGAAGATGTCCAGCGAGTACGTTCCTGTCCTGCCACATGTGATCTACGGCACAGCTCCAATCGTGTCTGGGTTGGCCGCTGCCTTCCTGCCCGAAACCCGCAACCTCCCTCTGCTAGAGACGATTCAGCAGGTGGAGAACAGGTGAGCATGAAAGGACGTCCTTCCCCCAGTGACGTGGGTCAGGGGAAACGGGCTGGCCAAATGCAGGCCGATCTCCCATCCTGACGGAAGAGTGGCTGTTGTGTCCCACTCAGATCGCAGCGCTGGAAGGATGCGAAGCACCTGGAGCAGCCGCAGACGCAGACTCTGCTCATCCCCACCAAGCCTGGAATGGGAAAGGCCTCCGTCTAAGGAGAAGAGGAGCCCAAGTCTGTGGACTCTCTTTTGGGGATGTTCGGGTCTCGATCGGCAAGGCAAAAGCGATGCTTTGGAACGATGCCATCATGCTGTGCATTGTGGGACATTTCGGGATCACATGAGTTGACGGGGCAAATACTCTTGGTTTTGGAGAAGGTGGCGGCTGGTGTGTGTGTGTGTGTATTTTGTTTCTTCGAGGGTTGCCTTGTGCCTGCGTTTTATCTTGTTTGCATCACCATCTCCGTGAGTCGACTGAGCTTTCGGCTTGCAGGCAGGGCCAGCCCTACTGTGAGGCAGAGTGAGGCCTCGGGCGGCGGATGCTGGGGAGGCGGCAATCCTGGAGGAAGAAGGACCCCGTTCCGCACGGCCTGTTCTGCACCCCGTGAATTAGCCTGCAGCCGAGGGTGTCCTTCCGTCACTGGCCAGAGTGGCCAGTGTGCCAGGGTCCTCGCTGCCCTCAGCATGGGGACCACTGGCTTCTTTGGACGTGGGGGAACTGGGGACCAAGTTGGCCAGGGATCTGCTGCCGCCTTTCGCACAACCACCCTGGGGACCAGAGGAAGAGGCGGGCAAAGGGGGCTGCTGCAGTGGGAAGGAGGAACGGGAGGTCTCGTCAGGCAGTGCATGCCAGAGTTGGCCCTCCAGCCTTGCAGATGCTTGACTCTTCGACCCTCTGACCTGCTGGCTTTGTCACGTGCGCTGGGAGGAGGCCCACCATCTTCGCCCTTCAGGAAGCCAACTTTCATGGGAAACGCCGGCTCTTAGGGAGCTCCCTTCTACACTTTCTGGGACTAGATGTGATCGGCCAACCCCGTGAGGCTCGATCGCAGCTCTGGGCCGACAATTCCAAGTTACGTGGGCCCCGGTCTGCTCCGTCAGAAAGCCGATGACTGTTTCTGTTCCCATCAGCCCTTTCCTTGGAACCACAAAGACCAAAATCTTGGTCTGCGTTTGAGGGAAGGGCAGGAACGGGAGGATACAGATTTAATCTGATTAAATCAGATCCCTGATTTAATCCTGGCAGCTCCAGGTCTTCTCTCTGTGACCCGCAAACAGCTGCCAGTCTGTGCTGGCCATGCTCAGCCTGGGGCAGAGAGCCGTTTCCCATGTCCAGAATGGGCAGAGCTACAGGGCTGCCCCACCTCATTCGGGGCTGCCCGTCTCCCACGGTGCCTTTCTTAAAAACACCCCAAGTCACTGCCCTGCACGGCAACTTACGGGGGGCGTTCGCGGCTGCCCGGAGTGCGGAAGGCCCCGGTTCAGTCCTCAGTCTTTCCCAGGACAGCTGGAAAACCCTCCCTGAAAAGCAGAAGGGCTGCTGCCAGTCCGTGCCAGCACAACTGGGGCAGATGGAGCAGTACACCGCAGCGGCCCCGGGACTGGTCACTGGTTCTCCTCTTCCATGCCGAAGGCCCACCTGCCTCTCACTTGGTGCCTGGCCAGGGCTCACCGAAACCTGCAACTAGCACGGATGCCATTCCCGGCTGCCTCGCCAGGCTGGCTGTCAGAAAACCTGTCGGAAAATTCCCCCGGTGGGGCCTTCTTGCTCAGCCCCAGCTGTCCCACGCCGGCAGTGCCCCACGCCAGGGGCCGGACTGAGCCGTCCGTTTCGCTTCTGAGCTTGTGCCCCCGCATGGGGGACAGGGTGGCCGTCAGGACCAGCCTCCGGTGCCTCTCAGAGAAATAATAAGCGAAAGGAGGCCTCTGGGCAAACCCGAGGGTGCTTGCCGCAGGCTGGCCCCGTCGCCTCACCCCGGACGGCAGATCTGTTTTCCGCAATCGCAGGTTAGCTGCCCACATCTCCCCACCTCCCTGGGCCTTCAAAAGAGCCCCCATCCTGGGCAGAAAAACATGGATTGATTGTTCTCAGCGAAGCCCCGAAGCAAATAACAAACGCCACAGCTTTGCTGTTGTTCTTGGCGGCGGTTTGGCGACCGCCGGGAGAGAATGCAAGGCAAGGCGAATTGTTTCCTCTCTCTCTCTTTTTTCCCCCGGTCTCGAAAGCGCTTCCCTTGCATCCTTCCTTCGCCAGCATCTCTGCTTCCCCCCCCCCCCCCATCCCTCTTGTTTTGCTTTCTTGCTTGTTATGGAACAACAAGGTTAAGTTACAGAGCTGGGAGATGGAGGCGTTTGATGCCTCGAAGGGGGTCCCACTTGCTCTCAGAAATCCAGATGTTGAGACTCCGCCCCTCGTTTTGTGGCCCCACCTCTTGCCCCTTCGGCCCGGACCCTCGGAGAGACACGCCAAGGGTCTCCGGTCCGGGAGTGGATTTTCCAGCGAGCCTCTGTCCTGCTGCCGTTCCGATGCATCGGCTTAACGCGAGCCCATTAAAACCTGATGTTTTAAGGCCCGGAAGTAGACTTAGTCTTTTAATTATTGCTCTTTTGATTTCTGATGTCCAGCTTGTGCTGGAAGGGGGAAAGGGGGCATGGTGGGCAGTGGGGAGGGGAGGTGGCTGGGGCCGTGATGCTCCTTCCTGGAATCCGGCCCCCTTGTGTGTGTCAGATGCGCATGTCAGATGTCTTCTCATCTTTGGAAACTTGCTTAGACATGAACTGCATGAAGCGCACAAAGACTTTTGCCGATTTATATGGGCATTCCTGCCCCATTCCTGCAAGACAGAGGCCACCACCGAGCCTCGTCCGGGGCAGAAGATGCTGGTGGTCCTCCAATTTGCGGGTTTACGTGCATCAAAGGCAAGGGGGATAGGATTCTGCCCGGCCTGTTTGTAATCCACCCAGAGAGGGTTGGTTATTGGGTAGATGAGAAGCATAATAAACCGAGACAAACGGACAAACACGCAAACACCTGAGTCCACGCTGCAGCTTTCTGTTGCGGGCCGTGCTTGCTCGGGTCAGTATTGCTCTGTTTCCAGTTGCAACACCTCCTGATTGATTTATTAAAAGTCGGCTGGCGGGAGCAGTGGTCAGAGCTATGGGGCAGTGTGTGTCATCACAGACGGGGACCTGCGGACGTGAGGAAGGGGGGTGCGTGGATAGACGGCCTCTGAACTTGGAGGGGCCATCCAGGGTGCTCGGCCAAAAGCCCAATACAGATCCAGTTCTATGGGACTGAAACCCGGAGTGGATACACCACCCCATGGCCATCAGCTTTCCCTGCAGCCTGAGGGGCCACTAGCCCAAATGGCTCTTAATAGCTCAGTCATTGAGTCTCTCAGTGCTGGTTGCTGGGGAACATGGGTAGGGAGATGCTACTGTTTTCATGCTGTGCTTGGGGATTCCCATCGACAACTGGAGGGCAGTGTGGGAATAAATGGAGCAGAAATGTTTTTGGTCTGTCGCCAAGGGCCATGTGGTCAGGTCCACACCTGGGCGGGGGGGGGCAGTTGGTCTGGGCCCCCAAACCTGCTTTGCAATCCAGCCCAGAGCCAGTGGGGTTTGGTGATTTGAGTTGGAGATCCGGGTTTGAGTCCCACTCAGCCACGAAACTGTCAGGGTGCCTCTGGGCCTAACAGGGTTGTTGTGAGGATCAAACAGAGAACAGGAGAAACTTCTTGGCTGCCCTGAGTTCCTTACAAGGGGAAGAAAAGTGAGGTACAAATGTAAGACAAGAATAGCAGTTCGTGTTCAATATGCCAGCAGATCTAAGACATTTTTAGAGAGAATAAATTTGTCCCGACAATATCCTTTAAAAATGAGCATTTTTCCTCCAAGAAGCTCAGTGCTTTTTAGATGGTCTTCCTTTGCCCTGTTTTATCATCGTCATAACCTTGCAAGGTTGGTTGAGTGCCACGCCGGCCTCCTAACCACTAGGCCACACTGCTTTTCCTAATGAAGGAGCACACTGGCACGCACATTTTGCTTTCAAATCGCCTGCCTCAGCTCCAGAGTTCACCTTCCAGCAACCCCTCCATTGCAAAGAAATATGTCAGCTTTCTTACCCTGAGTGTCCACACTCAGTTTGCAAAATATCTCACCACTAGGCATTTCTTCCTGGAATCTAAAGTTCTCGGCCCAGAGTTCAAGTTGGAATAGACCCCAAAGCCACTATTTCTCAGTGTCTGGTCCCTGTGCAAACAAATCATAAAGCAGAGGGGTCCCCTGCACATGAGCAGAGTGTAATTTTCCTTTGTCTGTCGATAATCATAACCCTGTGAGCTTCTGGGCCGGATGTCGTGGGGGAAGGACAAAGCGCAACCCCCCCGCCCCCCCCAGACTTGGAGGGAAAATGGCTGATGCTTCACTTTCTACCCAGTGTCCAAATCGCCGATCCGTGGCATCCGAATGCGCCTCACCGCACATGAGCACCCGAGTGCGCTTGAGACGGAGCCAACGAGCGCATCGTGACGAGGAAGCCGGTACGTCTTCGTCAGCATTCCTCTGCAAGTGGCCGGGCCAACAACCACCATCTTGCTGACCCAGGGATTGCGCAACTGGACTTTGGCCGTGGTTTCCGAGAAGGAAAATGATCGCTGCTCCCAAGCGGCGGAAGTCGGACTCGAGCCGGAGAGCAGCGAGTTCCAAGCAGCTCAGCTCAACTGGCTTTTCCTTCCCCGTCAGTCCCGCAAGTAGAGCCTGGGGGCAAAACGGAGTCTCCGGAGCCGCAAAGCCAAGAGGGCACGGCGCCCTGTGCCTGTCGGGTCTGTCCATGGGGCAGCCACCGGGTTTGGAGGGCCAGGCACCCCCTGGGCCCCCTTCCTCAGCGACTCCACTTTCTCACCGGTGCGCTGCCTCCTCGCCCTCTTTCCACCGTGGTTACTCCTTGCTGCAAAGCTGGGGGGCAAGGCGGTCATGCCTCCCCCTGGATAACCCGGCGAGAAGCCCTTCCGCAGGGCCCCTTTCAGCCCCCTATTATTTGGGGCAGAGTGAGCGGAAGCAGAACAGCAGGTGAGATGCCTAATTCTTCCTTCGCTCATCTGGAAAAGCTGAGAAGCCGATCGGTGAACAGAGCCAGGGACAGGGGAGAGGCCTGGCTCCGATAGCAGCCGGAATACGGTACGGCGACCGAATGAATTTCCTTTGCTTCTCGGTGTTGCTCTTCAGCAATGGCACCGCTGTGCAACAGAAACCGCCGACACGAACCGCCAGCCTCAAAACGACCAAAATTTAGCGGGCGGACACCCGCAGCCCTTCAATAGCACTGCCGTTTGGACGACCTGAGGCAAATAAGTCTTGACAGCTGCACTTGCGTGCGGCTGCCCGTACAGTTATATAATTTTTAAATGACCTTCAGACCATAGAGTTGGAAGAACATTTAATTCACGAATGTTCCCTAGAGAGTTCATTGATCGATCATCAAAACAGAGCGAAGCACGTTGCATAAATGTTGTGCAAGCTAATTTTGAGAGAGAAGGAAAAATCCAGAAATTATCCTTTAAATAGCAATCAGGTCCAATTCATCTTTGCCCTGGCTAGCTGATTTGGGCATCTCATCTGCTGTCTTAGTGCCACTAAATGTGGATCATAGAAGCACAGAATAGAAGAGTTGGAAGCGCCATGAGGACCATCGAGTCCAACCCCCGGCTGTTGCAGGACACCATACCTGGGTAGTTCCGAGTATCCTGAGCTCCTTTCTTCCTGGGTCTTCCTTCTGCTGGACTTGGACCAGAGAGCTTTTCCAATGGGCAACCTAAGCAACACTTTTCTGTAAATTAGGACCCTTGACCATCCTATGGGACCAAACCCTTTGCATTGGTGCTCAAAGACCCCACAAGAACTAAATGTCTGTGCATCATACTGAAGCCATGTTGAAAATAAGTCCAGTTATTCAACTGCTAACCCGTTAACTCACATTATTCCTGGCCAGGCATTGTGCAACTTGCCAGGGTTATCTCCCCCTTAATTCCCCCACTGGCAAGTGCCCCATAGGCCTTGGCGACTCTGAATGCGGTTGATACCTTGGGTTCAGCGGTTGCTGTGAATTTGCACGATCCCCATATTTTAAAGTTTCATTTGCACACATCTGCTCAAAGAGGCAACCCCTCAGCATCACACCTGCACGAAGCTCTTTCCAGCAAACCACGCACAAGCCACTGTTCTGGGTTCTCACATCCCATTAAGTCCCTCCCCCTGGATAACCCGGCAAGAAGCCCCTCCGCACGGCCAACAAACCACACTGAGGAAACCGTTCCGGGTTGAGAAGCCCTGAGAATAAACCAGCCTGAAACAACGGCAGGTTTTCATGTTGTGTGAACCAAGCTGGGGTGTGATTTGTATGATTGTAAGCTTTAAAATCTTTGCCCGAGGATCTGGGATTTAAAAGCTCTGTTTGGCACATCCCTTTCACGCAACAAGAAATGTGGGTATTTAAGGCATGCTCTTGCAACCCCACTCCTAATTTTGTGTGCTTTCTGAGCTCCAGGACACTTCTCGGTTTTTATGTCAGTTCGCTGATGTAATCTAAAGTTCACGGGTTCATTTTACTCACCCCTTTCCCCCACATTTTGCGGATCTTTCTGCTCCGTTCAGAGCGCAGCTGCCCCTTAGAAAATTGCCCGTTTACGTAACATTTTAACTTGTGGGAAGTTTTAAAAGACGTGCCGGGCATACGCAGAAGCATTTCCCGGTTGATCAGCCAAGAGGTTTCTTCACACACAAATGGCATCTTCTCCGTGCCACGGAACTGACGGCTCTTGGCACTCTTGCGTGATCTGCTGAATAGCGGAGAGCGGAGCAAAGCCGTTTGAGGGGAGGAGAAATTGAGGAGTCCCACTGCAGGTTCGGAGGGTTCAGCCGACAGCAAACGGCGGCATTTGCACCTTCCAAAAGGCTCCGAAACCGGAAAGCCACCGAAGAGCTCCGTGGGCCTACCGGTGATCCACTCAGGGCTGCTCCCACGGAGCCACTGTGCCATGGGCTTTGCCGACATTCTCGACAGCCTGGGCGGCATGGGCCGCTTCCAGAAGACCTCGGTGGCCTTTCTGGCCATCCCGCTCATGATGCTGGCCAGCCACAACCTCCTGCAGAACTTCACGGCAGGCGTTCCCCGGCACCACTGCCAGATCCGCATCACGGCCAATCACACCCGCCAAGCCGGCAACATCAGCCTGCCACTGGGGGCGGACGGCCTTCTGCGGGTCTCCATCCCCACGGACAGCCACCGGCGGGCGGAGAGTTGCCGCCGCTTCGCCACCCCGCAGTGGCGGCTCCTGGACCCGAACGCCACCCTGGGCAACGACACCGCCGCCCCGGAGACCGAGCCCTGCGCCGACGGGTGGGCGTACGACCGGAGCGTCTTCGCCAGCACCATTGTCACTGAGGTGAGGGATCGGGCCCCTTCTTGGAAAAGCGGGGACAGAGCTGGGGGAGAGTGTGTGTGTGTAATGGTTGCACTGGGAAAGGGGGAGATGACGGTGTGCGGAGGGGGAGGCAGCGTTTGCTTGGGAGAGCCGGGATCCGGTCCCGACTGGGCCATGAAGCATTGGAGCAGTCGCAAATGCTCTTCCTGGCCTACCTCACAGGGGTGTTGCTGCGAGGATAAAATGGAGGGGAAGAGTGCGGAACTGGGACTCGGGGATGTGGGTTCTCGCCCCTGCTCAGCCGTGGGCCAGCCACAGACCCTCAGGGTACCCTGCAGGGCTGTCGTGCTGATAAGGTTGAGAGGGGAACCCTGTGAGCTGCCTTCAGTTCCTTGAAAAGAGAGCAAGCAGGATATAAGTATAACACCAAGCAAACAAACAGGGGGGCACTGATTGTTATGTTATGGCACCCATCCATTTCTGCTCTGCAGCTACGGGGCCGGTGGGATCCCAGCAGAGGAAAGGCGAGGGGGTGGCACAAGTGGGGGCATCCTGCTGTTGCAAAGGTCCTGGGGCCACATCCCCACGAGCCCCGGCTTGGCTACACCACCGAGTTCTGAGAACCAATTCTGGAAGCCATTGAGAGCTGGTTGGTGCGATGCCGGGAGTCTCTTGCCTTGCGCCGCTTCTCATGCGCCTCTTTTTTTGGGTTCACAGTGGGATTTGGTGTGTGACTCCTGGACACTGAGACAGATGGCCCAGTCGGTCTACATGGCTGGGGTGCTGATCGGGTCGATCATCTTCGGTGGCCTTTCGGACAGGTGAGGCCCGCGGGCTCGGGCAGGTTGCATCGCTGCCGGAAGCAAAACCCAGAGATCTCTCACAAGCCCCACTGCGATAAGCGAAGGTCGGAGAGTCCAAATTCAGCTTCTTTGACTGAAAATTGGAATCCGCTCGAGATATTTGCTTCAGGCAGAACCCCCTAAAAATGCACCACCAAAGCAGAAATGGCTGCCCAATAAAAGAAAGGAGTGCCATATAAGACATAAACAATTTGTGATATTATATTCATTTTAAGTGTATTTACCCTACAGTTTAATGTTATAGTCGTCCTTCTGCTGATGTCTGCCGAGACCTCATTAATCAGCATATGCAAATTTAACTTAAGTCTCTTGGGACAAGAATGCCCAGATAAATAACAGAAACATAGAAACAGAGCGAGTCAGAAGGGGTCTCCCAGGTCATCTAGTCTGACCCCGGCTCCAGCCAGCTCCCTTCATGACATGCCCACCATGTCATGTCCAATGGATTCAGCACAAAGTCTGAATTTCCAATTAGACAGCACGCAGGGGGTGTGCTGTGGTTAAAAGTGTGAGTCTGGGACTCAAGTGGTCCGGGTTCAAGTTCCTGCTCAGCTACGGCACCAACTGGGTGACTCTGGGCCAGTCACAGACCCTCAGCCCAGCCTACCTCACAGGGATGTTGTTGTGAGGGTAAGTTTGTGAGTAGGAGAAGAGAGTCCCTTGAAAGGAGAAAAGGTGGGATATTGCTATAATGTACAAAATATAATGCCATGCAATGTTGTATCTCCAACAGACATAAATTTCAGCTTCACCAGTTAAAAGAATAAGCAGATGTTATTTAATTATTTTTATTTATTTAAACAACTTATATGCCACCCCATAGCATGAGCCTCGGGTGGCTTACAATCATTAAGCCCCAAATCATTAAGATATATGCCCCAAATCATTAACCACCTGCTTCGAAGTTAGAACAGGCAAATGGAGTTCCAAAATAAGCAACAGAACTTATATCCTAATAAACACAGCAGAGAGAATAAATTTATATTCTAGCACCAAACCACAAATCTATGAATGGCAGGATTTTGTCGAACAGCTAGGAACGATAAACTGCTGTTCCCCTTCTCAGGATAAAACCCTATAAATATTTTGGCAGAAAGAAAAGTCCCTGTGATGCCAGTCCCCAGTGTTCGTGTGCCACTGGGCATACGAAACCTCATGTATCCTGGCGAGGGGGCTGGCTCTGCAAAGGCTCTTTGGATCCTTTCGAAGGCTCTGCGAATGTTTTTAAGGCGGCAGACTAACCGACGTTCCTCTCCTGGAAATCCAGGTTCGGCCGGAAAGCCCTCATCGTCTGGTGCTACCTGCAGATGGGGGCAGCGGGTGCCTGCACGGCCTTTGTGCCAAACTTCACCGCTTACTGCCTGCTGCGTTTCCTGTGTGGGATGGCCATGTCGGGGATTTCGCTCAACTCCGTCTCTCTGTGTGAGTGCCAGAGTTCCCCTCTCGCGTGAACACCTGTCCCCCAGGCACCCCGCCAGGCTTAAATGGTTCCTGAGCATGCATGGAGTGTGGTTTGAGAGTCGGACCTGGACGCCGGAGAGCCGGGTTCTAGTCCTTGCTCAGGAATGAAGCCCCTTGCTCAGGAGCCAGCCTACTCCACAGGGTTGGTGTGTGGATGAAATGGAAAAGGGAGAATTATGGGTCCTCGTTTGGGTTCCTTGTGGGTTAAAAAGTGGGGTATAAATCTATGAACCACTTTTCTGTGTAAGTGTGTTAAGGGCAAAGGGCTGGGACTCAGGCGAACTGGGTTCTAGTCTCCACTCAGTCAGTCCCAGGGACTCAGCCCAGCCTACCTCAAAGGGTTGTTTTGTGGGGATAAGACTGAGAGCAGGAGCAGCAGAGTGGTGTAAGCTGGACTGAGTTATTTGTTTAAAAAAATCAGGATCTAAATCGAAGGAAGGAAGGAAGGAAGGAAGGAAGGAAGGAAGGAAGGAAGGCGAGCGAGCCTTCCTCTGTACACATTGGACGGAAGCTCTGGTCTCTGGCCATGCTGGCTGGCGTGATGGGAACTGTGGTTCCCAAAATACCCACAAGTCACCAGGTTGTGGAGAAAGGCTGCAGTTTTGGGGACTGGCCAGGGGCCAAGCCCCCTCGGCATCTCCTGCAGAACTTTCTGGACGGAGCCCAACTCCGGGCCGCTCCAGCGATCTGGGGCACCGCCCGCCACGTGAATCAAGCGGGAAGGGAGCGCTTTCTGTAAATGTGCGCGTGCATTCGCACAGACTCCCGTTCCACCAACGAGCAGGTGACCTGGCTGGAAAACCCCTGAGAAGCAGGCTCGGCAGCTTGAGCAAATGCACGCGTCCCTCACACGGACTGTGCAGCTGCTGGAAGCCCGACCGTGCACGGCGGGAGGTCACGATGCTGGGAATACTTTCCACCTGTTACCTTCGCCCTCCGTGGACCGCTGGCCTCTGTGGGCGACCGGAAGGTCTACAGCTTTTGTCTGTGTGTTTTTTCCGGCCCAGGCATGGAATGGATCCCGACCAAATACCGCGCCATTGTCGGCACCATCAACGGCTACTGCTACACCATCGGGCAGTTCATCTTGGCCGGAGCGGCGTACGCCATTTCCGACTGGCGTTGGCTGCAACTCACCGTCTCGCTGCCCTTCTTCGTCTTCTTCCTCTACTCCTGGTAGGTCAGCAGAAGAGGCAGAAGGGCCACGGAGTCCATGCAGAATCATTTTAGCAAATATGGACAGAAAGACACTCTTGGTGGCAGCTTCCAGAACCGCGGACAGTCGCAAAACCTGGGCAGTTCCCTGCTGGTAAACCAGTTCTAGCAATAATTAATGGTCAGGTGGATAAACGAAGAGCCTTTTTTGGCCTTTGTTTGGATGCCTTCCATGTCAGCTGGACCATCTTTTTTAAGGCTGGTTTCTCCAAGCTTTGCTGTGATCTTGCCTGTTGAAGAAGCCGCATCTTCTTTCCTTTAGGACGATCACAAACGGAGTTTCATCTTGAGGCTGCTTTTATTGATTAAAAGGGGTGGGCTGGCTCTCGTATTGGTGGCCAGTGGGGTCCACATCCCTGGCAGTTTTCTGTTTGAGTGTCACAGAAGCGTGGCTGAACCCCAACCCCAATTGGTTCGTCACCACGGAGAGCTCCCATGAAGCTCAAAAGAACAAGCTGCCATGGATAAGGAATTCCTCTGACTTAGAAGTCACCATGTACCCGTGTCAGCACGGTCGTCCCAGAAAGTCCAAAATTAGATTTTGCCACAACAAAACGAAAGGGGCTCCACTTTAAATCTAGAATTGGAAGCACTGGGGACCTGCTTGGGGTTGATGGAAAATCCCATTCTTAATCCCCATCACAGCTCAAATGGGATGTGGACTTCTTTCTTCTCGAGGGCTGAAGCCCATTTTGCAGAAACTCTTGTGGGGGGCACATTCCGATCATGGTGAAGGCCAAAGGAAAAGGGGTGCAGGGCAAAAAGGATCCATACCCCAAACACCCGCAGAGTTGAGCTGAAAGCCTTTAGGGTCGGCGGCCTTTGAGGGTGGGGAAAAGAACTGGACAAAAGCCACAAAGTCATGGCGCAATTGGCGATTGGGAGCATCTGCAGCCCCGTGCTCTGCTCCATGCCTAACCCAACCAAGCCCTATCCACTAGGCAGTGCTTCCTTCCAAGTGGCGCTCCGTGACTCCGTTTCCATCTCTTTGGCCTGCAGGCTGTTTGTGGAGTCGGCCCGCTGGCTGGCGATTTCGGGGAAACAGGAGCAGGCTGTGCGAGGTCTGAAGAAAGCTGCCTGGATAAACGGGAGGAAGAAGGAAGGGGAAAAGCTCAGCGTGGAGGTAGAGGACACCGCGGGGAGAAGGGAAAAGAGGGAAGTGAGCTGGGCATGATGGTTGGAGGGCTGGATGGGGGCTCAGGAGACCTGGATTCAAAGACTGCCTAGATATATAAAAAGGTGACGTCTCCAACACTGAGTTCATGAAGCCAGCTTCAAATCATGCTGCTCGTCGCGAGCTCAAGCAGGAAGACTTGCACTGCTTTCAAGCTTTTGTTTTTTAAGGAAAGCCCCTGGCTGCACAGGCCGGGTTGCCGGCCAACAGATCTGAGCAGCGCTTCCCCACACGCTTTGCAAGTTAGCTCCCGTCCCTCGTTTGTCAGCCCGTGAGATCTTTAACTCTTGGCCTTCTGCTCCGTGCTTCCCAGCTCTGGCTCAGCTGTGCTCCCTCCTCTCGCAGTGTTTGCAGGCCAGCATGCAGAAGGAGCTCTCGTCCACCAAGGCGAACCACAGCATGGCCGACCTGGTGCGGACGCCGGCCGTTCGCAAGATCTCCTGTGGGGTCTCCTTTGTCTGGCAAGTAATTTCTCTCTCTCCTCTTGCTGGGGGAATTATCACACCTCACACAACAGATATTTCTCTGACTGCCGCCAGTCCGAGTGGGCAAGTTTGGCCAGGTGGACCAATACACAGGGTTAGTCCTGTCCCTGTGTGAATCCACCCTTTCTTCAGAACCATGAGGACTAGAACCTAACTTTGTTTTTTGGGGGGCAACCCATAGTTCGGTGATAGGGGACATATTTGTATGCAAAGGTCCCAGCTCTGATCCCCGGTGCCTCCCAGGTAGGGCTGGGAAAGACCCCTCTCCGGACCTGAAGTGCTCGCCAATCCATCCGTCCAGGATAAGGCAAATTCTCGTGTCTCTTGATCCTTTTACCTGGACTGAACTTAAGACATGTTGCATGTACAACACGGCTTAAGATCTCCAGCGCTTTCCCGCCACCGCACATCAAGGATGCACTGTTAGTCAAGCATCCCAATCCGTCACGCCCCTCGCCAGGTTTGCCACGAGCTTTGCCTATTATGGGCTGGCCATGGATCTGCAAAACTTTGGCTTCGACCTCTACCTAACCCAGCTGGTCTTCGGCGCCGTCGACTTCCCAGCGAAGCTCATCTCGGTCATAACCATCACCTACGTGGGTCGGAGGTTTTCCCAGGCGTTGTCGCTCATCCTGGCCGGTCTGTGCATTTTGGCCAACGTCTTCGTGCCTCAAGGTGAGGGTCCGGTAGGGAGGGTGGGCTGTGGGAAGGGGACTTGGCCCGCAGGAACGCTCATGTCAAAGCCAAAAGACCCTTTGGCTTAATGTTAAAAATGAAAAATAGAACAACACTTGGGAAGAAAAGGGAGTGTTAGCAGACTTTCTGCTTCCACGATGCACATTTAGTGGTCAGCCGTTAGCTCTGTTTTAGCCAGTCCATGTAAGAGAACAAACTGGACTCTTTTGTACCCTGAATTTCTGCCTCTCCACCCGCTCCTTGCCCTCCAAACAGCCAGTTCTGTTTCTGTCTGACTATTCTTTGTATCTCAGATTTGGCCAACCTGAGGATGGCTTTCGCAGTGGTCGGCAAGGGTTCCCTGGCCGCCTCTTTCAACTGTGCCTACATCTTTTCCGGGGAGCTTTTCCCAACTGTGATCAGGTAGGATGAAGCTCCTGGGTTCCTTCCCCTAAAGCCAGGACTGAAAAAAAGAGGGCTCTCTCTCTCTTTTAAAGATCCATTTTGCTTAGATCCTTGGGATGGGGAACAGTCATGCCTGTTCATTGCGGAGCCAACACACAGACAGCGACATAATAATAACAATCAGCTCTTTTTGCTGGCATTTCTAAAAAGACACGGAAACACCCACTGGGAGAAGACCTAGATATTTCCCTAGGCCGTTTCTCGATGAGGTTTGTATATGATGGTTGTTTTTAATGTGGTGCAATTGTTTTTAAACTTTGCAATTGATTTCCTTTGAATCCTTTGACTTGGTAATTATTATTGGTTTTGTTTTAATGCAGCCTGGTAATTAGATCTTGCATTGTTGGGAGCTCACGTGTCGTGTATTTAATGCCGCTCTGCAAAACTCTCAGCAAACAAGGAAACGAACCGTGATTCCAAGCGGGAATTCTTGCAAGGGAGGGAAAATGGAGAGGATTCATGTCTGTTTGGTTTCTCGTTGCAGGCAATCGGGGCTGGGGCTTGGGGGCACCATGGCGCGTGTGGGCAGCATGATCGCCCCTCTGGTGAAGATGACGGGGGAGTTTTTCCCATCGCTGCCACTGATCATCTATGGGGCTGCCCCCATAATTTCTGGCATTGTCACCTGTTTTCTTCCGGAGACTCGGAATGTCCCATTACCAGAGACCATTGAGCAAGTGGAAAGACAGTGAGTTTCAGGGTATTCCTAAAGTCTTGGGAGGCTTCTACCCTGGAGGGGTGAGAAAGCAAGCAGAAGTCTGTATATACCCAGAGGCACTGTTTTTAGAACATAATGTCTTTTTTATGGACAAATTTCAGTGGCTTTTCATTGCCCATGCCAGGAGTGAGAGCTTCAGACTGGGGAGCCCCCACTGACTGTTTGGTGGTCTAGTTTTTATGCCGTTTTCTGCACCCCATTCTAAAAGGTCAAAATGGCTCTCCTGTAACATGCTGGAGTGCACTGGTGTTTTATCTTCACCTTTATTTATTATTGTCTTTTTATCACTCTCAGGGGTGTTTTTGTGCAACCAGGAAAACAAGGCAATCTTTGCCCCATGCAGTCTTGGAAGCTAAAAAAGACATAGCACGCGAGGAAAGCGGGTGGGGAGGGAAGAGGAAAAAGGAAGTGGGCTTTCAATAGGGTGGGTTGGAGGAGAGGCCGTCCCACTGGAGCAGGCCGTGATTTGAAAAATATTGATGATTTCTCTGCCATTGTTTCTTTTAAGGTCACGGCCCAGCCAAGAGGATGAACAGCAAATGAAGGTTTTGCTTGCCTCCATCAAAGAGGATCCCAGCAAAGAGGGGAGCTAAGCCAGAAAGAGGCAGAAAAGCTTTCTGAAGAGCTCCCCTGGCTCTCTTCAAAGAGGGAGACCGCTTACACATTGTCGAAAAAATGGGTGAAAAAGGACAGCACTTTGTATATTTGTATGTGCTTATTTATATATGCATAGATGTAAATTTAAGAGCATAAGAGAAGCCCTGTTGAATCAGAGCAAAAGACTTTCTGGCTAGCATTTGGTCTCACAGTGGCTGCCAAATCCTACAGGGACCATCTCACAACCAGGCCCTGAGGGCCAAAACACCCTCCTAGCCAAGTTCCTCAGCAGCTGGTACTCAGAGGCAAAGACCGGACACTGTAGGTCCTGTGCAGCCATGAGGACTAGTAGCCTTCTCCATGAATTTGCCCAACCCACCTTCCCAGCTAGCTAAATTGGTGCCCATCACTATATTTCTTGGAAGGGAATTTGATCGTTCATACATCCCAGGTCCTGTATCTCCCACCAGTCATGGGGTGGCCAGTTTAGGTTCTGGCATTAACAGAAAACATGCCCAGGGCTTCCTTATCCAGTTTCTCCAAAGAAGAGTATATTTCATTTCTTCTGCGTGTCCCGAACTGACCTGAATGATTTTTGTCCCCCTTGAAATGGGCTGTTTTGCTTTGGTGGGTGGGATGAATTTATTTTGGGAGGGGAAGAGAATTGGAGGAATCAACGTTTTACTTTTCTACAGAAGGACCTGTTTGGAGGGGCTTTTGGAAAATCCCAAGGAAATTTAAAACGAGGCCTGCGGTACAAGATGGCAGATTCCCTCCTCACTTCCCTGGAAACTGCCATTCTGGTGGAGGGCTGGCACAGGAAAAAAATACACCTTTTCACAGAATGAACAACTCTTCTCTCAGCAGCTGAATGGAGCAATATTAAAAGCCGCTCCGATCACAGGGCTGCGATCGAAACAGATGTGCTAAATGTTGTCCCCGAGTTTTGTTTTCGAAGTCTGAACTACGAGGAGAAACGCTTGGCTTCCTTTTTACATCCAGATTGCTTTCCTGTCGAATCAGGAAATCTTGAAAGATCCCACAATCCAGAAAATGCATAATTTGAAATGTAGTTGGAAAGATTTCAAAGGCAGTTAATGTGCTTTTGGAGGGAAACTGTGATGGAGCACTTGAGAATTAATCGTTCAGTCTTAGTCTCATCTGCAACAGGCCATTGCGTGGAGTGATACGGACATCACAGGTGATAGAAGATGGGTTTGGTCTCCGTCCCCCACTTTTCTGAGCCCCCTGACCTAGCCAGCTTACCCATCTTTTATTTAAGATCGGTAAAAGCTGCTGTTCTGTTGGTGTCCAAGGAAGCTCAAATTGCCAACGTTGTCGGCTCTGTTCACAGAATGGGAGAGACCCCATTTTGGTCTCTGCTGCAGACGCCAGAAACCTTTCCTGCAGTGGTGAGCAAGAATCCTCCACCTGAACCGGGGCCCAAATTGCAGGCTGAGGTCCATCACTAAACCCGCTCCCACATTTTCAGGACCACTGTCCATTCAAGTCTTTGTATCGCAATAGGAACCTATCCATTATTCCTGGGAAATTCCATTTGCATCTTGTGGCTCCTGTACGGATTGCAGTTGAGACAGAAAAGGACAGCCCGGTCGGCGTACGTGTTGGGCAGGTGTTACATGCCTTCTTGCACATAAAAACACCACCCAGCTGTGGCCTCATTGGCTTCGATGGGATTTGCTCCCAAGCCACCACGAGGAAGGGCCCATGAAATGGTTCTAAGAACCAAAACTGGGGAAGCGTCCGTTTCACAAAGCAACATTTCTCCTCAAATTACTGGCTCAGTTGAATAGATTTGGGGGTGTCAGTGCGCCGTTTCCCCCCGGCCCCCGTCTGCTGCTGAACGGAACAGCTCAGTTCCTCATCATCAACTGCTTCTCACAGCATCAGTGTTTCCCCCTCCGCCCATCATATTTGAAGCTTTTTGTCTACGTTTCAAATCAGAAGCAGAGTTTGTTCTCCCTGAAGCAGGTGTTAAACAAGCAGTGCAAAGCTTGGGGAAGGTCTAGTCATTCATACTGAGAATGGTCTCTGTGCTTATCGTACACATGTGTGGATTTTGTATGCACATAAACACCTTTGCTTTCTGCATTTATTTCATGGCCGCTGAGCCCTACTGTTTACAATGTTCTCTGTAGCTGTTTGTTTGTGTCTGTCAATAAAGGCAACGGCTCATGGATGTGAGACCAAAAGAAATGACGATGCTTTCAAGATGCTCTTTGTGTTTTCAACCGCCTTAGATTCACTCATTTTGTCTGCCCTCCTGGAAGGCGTCGCAATCAATCTATTCCTCTTTTATCATTTATTCCTTTATTAGATGTATATCCTACTTTGTTTCCTTCCAAGGAATTCAAGGCAGCTTGTACAAATCTTCTCCTTCTCCCAACAACAACCCTGTGAGGGAGGCTGGGCCGGGAGGCTGGGCCGGGCCCAAAGTCACCCTGTTGGCTCCATGGCTGAGCGGGGACTCGAACCCAGTTCGTCTGAGTCCCAGTCCCAGGCTCTTGACTACTTCCACACCAACCTGGTTCTTTTAGGCCACAATGGAATCTCTGTAGTTTTTGCAGGGTCGGTTTTAACACCCACTTGGAATTCCAGTTCCAGTTCTAGGAACTAGTTTTGTCCATAGTCAAGATGCTTGGTCCATCCAGCTCAAGAAACCGGATATCAAATGGCTCCGTCCCTCTAGAATTTCTCACGTGCTTTTCTGTAGCTCCACCTGGGGATGCCACAAACCAAGCCAACTTTGCTAACTGTTTGCTTGTAATCCTAATGATTCTCTAACCCAGAATCCCCGGCTAACAGTGTTAGGATTACGAGCAAACAGCTGTCAATGTGCAAGATCAATTCCCGGTGGCCATTCTTGAGGGGAAAACACTGAAGCACACACGTGGAGAAAGCAGGATGCTAAGTCAAGATCAGAGCTGCCACGAAATCCCCTTTCTTCTCCATCCTACACGTGTCTGATCAAACACGAAAGCAAAGGGGTGCCATGGATTCAAAATGAACATGCATCGAGCCAGATCTCCACCCCTTTCCGCTCAGAAGGGACCCTACGATCTGTTTCTTGGCTGGTGCCTCGTCCTGAGACTCCAGGGATGCATCTCGGGCCAGGAGGAAAAATATCTCCCTGGCTTTCTCCAATCTGGCGTCCTCCAGAAGTTTTGGACTTGAACTCCTGCAGGCCCTACTCTGCATGGTCAGGCTCAGGAATTCTGGGAGTTGTAGTGCAGAACATTTGGCGGCTCCAAGGTTGGGAAGGCTGCAGCCGACAGCCCTAGCTGGCCCGAGCCTGTCTCACTCTGCCCGTGAAGGTGGGCACCCGCATGTCGAGCCTTTTGCCGTGTTGTTTCCTCCGCAACCAGAAACGCACCGACGCAAGAGGGGGAGGTCTGACTCGTTCCTCCTGCAATCCTGCCGAAATTCCTTTGAAATAAATTCTCTCTCCGCTTTCTTTAATACCTCCAAACCTCAGAGACGTGTGCGGCTGATTAAAGCAACTAAGCCGTCTAAGACTCAGGCGGCTGGGAATTGGGGCCGAAAGCAGTCACCTCCCGGGGACCTGGTTTTGCCGCTCCCCCTTTTGACTTGCTCACACCTTCCATGCCTTGAGTGGGGAGTGGGAGAGGGAGAGGAGCGAACCCGACTGATTTCGTAAGAACGCCACGGAGAGGAGACGCACTTCTGGGTGACTTTGGGGCAGGCTCAAAGACAAAGAGCCCAGCAGGGCAGCAGCCGGTCTGCGTCGCCCGTCAGCAGGAGAAGTGCAAAAACATCCTTTTCTTAACTGTTTCCTTTCTCCGGAGCTCCAGGAGCCGAGCAGAACTGTTGCATAATAATCCGCCTTCCAGGTTTCCTCTCCACGTTGGGCAAGTCAGTCTGAAACCGGCCTCTCCGGATCGCCAAGCCCACACAAGGGCTGGGGAGCGTCCATCTTGGATGCCCACCTGCTTCGGCCCAGGCCCGCCGGGCGCTTGAACGACCATGACTTTCGCCGAACTTTTGGAGCAGGTGGGCGGCATGGGCCGCTTCCAGGTCCTCAACGTGGCCATGCTGTGCTTCCCAGTGGTGATGATGGCAGCCCACAACCTGCTGCAGAACTTCACGGCGGCCATGCCCGGGCACCGCTGCCGTATCTCCGCAAACGACACCTGCGGCACGGACGGCGATGTCACGGGGAGCTGTGGGGAGCTGCTGAGAGCCGCCATTCCTACGGACGGGGGCCGGACGCTGCAGAAGTGTCGCCGTTTCGTCACCACCCAGTGGCCCCTGCTGGACCGCAACTTCACGGGGCTGGAGGCACCGGGGGCAGAGCTGGAACCGTGCCTTGATGGATGGACCTACGAAGGAAGTGTCTTCGCTTCCACCATTGTGACGGAGGTAGGCGAACCCCCGGACTGCCAGGGCACGGCGGGGGGAACGGGCCAGAGGGACGTTTCTTGTGTGTTGCGAGGCTTTCGCCGACAACAGAAGGGGTGGGCAACACAAGTATATGAGCCACATATCACCCCCCCAGCCTTAAATGGGCCTGAACTTGCTGCACTTGGAACAACCGCCCCCCTTGCCCCGGCATGTTGCCCCTGAAATTCGAAGCAAACTGCCCAGTGGCCCGGAAAAGCCAACCCTGAGCTTTAACATACACTGAGCAGCTTTTTTTTTGAAAGCTGCATTTTAAAGCCACCTTGTCCGTTTCTTGCCAAATGTCGGGATAAGCCCTTGCTTTGCTTCTCCACTGCAAAATGTGCCGGCAGAACCCCAGGGGGATTTTCAGGGGGCTGCAATTTGGCCACTTGGGTCCTAGAACAGATCTCTGGCTCATTAAAAAAAAAAAGGAAAAAAAGCAGACTTTCCATATGCAACAGGACAATATTCATGACAAAGGAAATAGGGTTAAGAATGCATTTAATGGGCTTTTAGCTGTTTCAACTTGGCAGAACCTGCATGTTTTATGTTTTATACATTCCTCAAACACCCCATGATCCCAGACCATGGAATCCACAGATCAGATTTGCAGATATCCAAACTCCTCTGAACCTATTACAGGTTTTTTGGGCATCCCGAACTTTTTCTTTCTAGTTCCTAACTAAGCTTCTCACGTTTTAAAAGATGTTCTAAGTACTTGGAGTGAGGAAGGGCTAATAGGTCACTCTAAATGGGCCTTATCTTCTAACAATATCTGCATTTTTCCCATCCTCGTGCACATAAAATATCACGAGGGAATTTGAAGATTTTTTTCCTTCAAATTTTTCAAAGTCATGTCTTTGCAATGATTTGAAAGCACGCGACTTAAATGTTTGCATCAGGGTGGGTGGATTTGAAACTCTGTGGCACACTGGGTTTTGTGGCAGCTTATATCAGGGGAAGTCCTGGGTTCAAATCCTGAATCAGCCTCTGAACATGTTAGGTAACTTTGGGCCAGTCACTGTCTCCTTTTGGGACCTACCTCACAGGGGTGTTGTATGGTTAAATGTAGGGATGCATGGATTTTGTTAAATCTAGGATATCTGCATTTCAGGGATTCACAAGAGGCTTTCTGTTGACCTCACACTGAAGGAGTCTGCTTTTTCCTAATTTCCTTACTCACATTTCTGTGCACTTAAACCAATTTGCACTTCTGAAAAGGCACAATTCCCCCAAATGCGCATTTTCACACATTAACCTATAGGAGGGAATCCACATTCTGCTCCTTAAATAGCTTTCCTGACTATAGTCTGTTCCTGCATCTAGTCTGTTCCTGCATCCCGCACAAGTTTCTAGTCCTCACCATTCCCTAATTTCAGTTGCCCTCTCTCCTGCAGTGGGACCTGGTGTGCGACTTTCGGAACCTGCAGCAGATGGCGCAGTCGATCTACATGGCCGGCGTGCTGGTGGGTGCGGTTGTGTTTGGTGGCCTCTCGGACAAGTAAGATCTTCCACGTTTTCTAGCTGTCACGCCTATAAACATCCCAGCTGGGGAATCTGCGATTCAAAATACTCCGGGTAGATAAGCAGAACCTCCCAAAAATGTCATGTGCAGCAAATAACGGTGGCCGTGGGTCAAAAACGAAGAAATACAACACATGAGGAAGAAAATGAGGGTGACCAACCCGCACTCTATTTGCATGTGCTAATTTGGAGAGAGGTAGAAACAGCAGCTAGAACTGAAAGAGGAAGACATGGGCGGGTGCGCTGACTTTTTAAGGCAAGGCCCAAGTTCCATTTCAGAGCAGCTCTTAGGGGTTCAGAGAAGCTCTTAGGGGTTCAGAGCAGCTCTTAGGCGTTTGAGACAAACGCAGACGGAATCACATTATGAAGCTCCTGGACTGGGCAGGCTGGGCTTCATTCCCAGAAGCTGAGCCCGCGGTCATTGCGTCGTCGGCGGAACACAGGCTTCCCTTCCAGGCACCAGCGTCTCGATAACAATGTCAGGCTCCTGCTCCTCAACATTTTCACAACTAGCCCCGAGCTCGCCAGCTAACAAGCCCCACTCTCCCCCGGCTCAGGTTCGGCCGCAAGGCGCTGCTGATCTGGTCGTGCTTCCAGGTCGCCGTTTCCGGATCCTGCGCAGCCTTTGCTCCCAGCTTCACCGCCTACTGCACTTTCCGCTTCCTCTCGGGAATGGCTTTGTCGGGCATCGGCCTGAACTGCACCTCACTGTGTAAGTTCCCCTGGAGCCCCACGGGTCTGCCGAGCAGGCATTGGGGAAGCCCCTGAGCGTGCGCAAAGGGCCTCCTCTTCCTCGTGGGCCACAGCTGTGCAGTTGCAGCGATGAGGACGGGGCTAGTATCTTTGCAACCAGCAGGGACGATTGGAGAGGCTGCTCAGTCCGAAACGGGCACACCAGCCCCTACCAGAGATGGAAACAAGTTGTCGATTAGTTTGTCAACAAGGAACTACCAGAATGTCTGGACACCCCTTAGAAGTGCGGCTATGGGGACTCTCGTAACGAGCCCCTGAACCTCGAAACGAGCCCTGCACCACCGCTGTCCATGTTCAGGGCTTCTCCCAAAACCAGTCCGGTTTGTCTTTGTCCAGCGGAGATGGAAGCGCCTGTGTGAGTTGCACCCAGGGGCTCCTCGTGGGCGAAGCCGGAGACTTCAAGGAGCTGGTCCCTGGTGCTGCGCAGGTGGCCTTCAGCACCACGGAGAGCTCCTTGAATGGCAGGCTGGGCCACGAGCCGGGCCTCTGACTCTGCATCCACTGGCCCTCGAGTGGAGCAAGGGGTCCCCCCCAAAGGAGGATGAGGAGGCAACAGCTGGCCGTCGGGGGAGGAAGCTGCAGGGCAGGACGTCCGCTCGTCTGCCCCACAGCTGGCTCGATGCCCTCCGGCTGCATCGCAGCGAGGAAAAGCAACTGCTTGGTTTTTGCGCACGGGACAAGCCGTGCGCTTGCTTTCCATCCCAGGCTGCCAAATCTGCCGGGATTCTCTCTCCTTCAGACCCCGCCTCATGTGTCCACACACTGGGCATCACCCGCCAAGCCGAAATGCCCAGGCAAAAGCGGTTCCCCCCAGTGAGCGTCCCCGGTTTCCTCTTCCAGCGGTGGAGTGGACGCCGATGCACTCGCGGGCCACCGTGAGCATGGTGACCGGCTACGGCTACAGCGCGGGGCAGTTCGTCCTGGCAGGCGTGGCCTACGCCGTCCGCGACTGGCGCTGGCTGCAGCTGGCCGTCTCCTGCCCCTACTTCGCCTGCTTCCTGTACAGCTGGTAAGCGGAGCCGTTCCGCCTGCGTTTGGCCGCTGGGGCAGCAGGCAGCCGGCTGGAGGGGCCTTCCGTCGGGGTGCCAGCCAGAGGGAGGAAATAATTCCTGCGGGAGGCAGGGAACTCAGAAGCGGGGAGGAGACGCGAAGGGAAGCCCTTTCGTTTGGATACGTTGCAGGACTGCCGGCTGCCACAGGAGGGCTCCTTTAGGGAGTGCAGAAAATGGGCTGGAATCCTCTTTTGGACACACTCTCCTCTCCTCTCCTCTCCTCTCCTCTCCTTCCTTGGCCAGGTGGTTCACAGAGTCCGCCCGATGGTACGCCACGGCTGGCAAGCTGGACCAGGCACTCGAGGAGCTGCGGAAAGTTGCCCGGATCAACAAGAGGAAGGAGCAAGGAGAGAAGCTCACTCTTGAGGTAACAAGACACGGTTGCCAACGTTTTCCCTGCCAGTGCTCCAATGCCTCCCGGACAGCTAGAAGCTCAGCACTTGCCTTTCATCCCACCTCCATGCTGCAGAAATTCAAAGCTTGCCAGAGGTTCCCAGCAAAGGGGAGCCTGCCAGGAGAAAAGTAATATATTGTGGCAAGTGGAAAGCTGACATTAGCTTTAGAGAATTTAAGCAAACTGGAAATTCACTTTTCTCCCTGGCCAGAAAAGGAACCCTTTCCCCCCACCTGCTATCACACCTCTTAATTCTGCAACCAGGCAGGATTTAAATTCTGCAAGCAGGATCCAGCTTTATGTATAGAAAGGAGAACATGTGATTTTCCTGCTTGCTCAAATTCTCTAACATTAATGTCAGCTTTCAACTAGTTTTTTTGGCTTGACAAAATAGTATCTTGCTTAAAAGTATGTATTTTCCCCTGACTGAATAGGGTGAGAAATGGCTTGTTGTGTGCAGGGTGTGTGTATATTTCAAAGGGTGCTTTTTTCAGAAAGACGCTTTTTTAATGAGCTGGCAAATTCGGGCACTTGCAAACTCTCTCGAGGACAAAAATATGAAGTGGCCTCGCTTAGAGTTTGGGATTGAAATGAAGCATGTTTGCACAATTTTTGAACAGAAACTAAATTCTTACACACCCATAGTTTTGTATATTTTCTTGCTTTGGGGAGTTCTTGGAGTCTTCTTTCTGGAAGGTTTGGGGATCACTTTTCAGAGCTGGAAAAGTTTGGGGCAGCGAGTGAAATCAGAGGCGCTAATTTTGTCTCTCCTCTAAATTCAACAGGTTAGACCACTGCTCTGTGGATTGCGGGGCAACGCTTGTGCAATTTTGGCAGGATACATTTTGGGAATTTGGATAAGCCACTTCCTTGTTCTGCTTCTGCAGGACCTGAAAGTCAGCATCCAGAAAGAGACGCCCACCCCCAAGTCCAGCTTCATCGTTGCCGACCTCGTGCGCACGCCGGCCTTACGTCGCAGAACATGTTGCCTCAGCTTTGTATGGTACGTTGGGGTGGGAAACATTTGCATGCAAGAGAAGAAACAAGGACACAGCAGGAAAAACACTCACGATATTACGTGGGTAGCATCCAGCTCAAAGTTGCTCAGCTTTGGAATTATTGTGTGTTATCCAAATTCTGCCTTTTTCCCTCCAAGTTGCCCGAGGTGGCATGCGAAAGCTCCTTTCACTTCGGTGCTCACAACAGCCCTGTGAGGTGGGCCAGGCTGAGATTCCGTGTCTGGGGCAAAGCGCCCCGGGGAGCTTCAGTGCGGGAGGGGACTAGAACCGGGTCCTGGGCCCCCATCTCACTCACCTGTCTGCCGCCTGGGCTCACCCAAAACCCCACACGTTGGCATGCTTTTTCTGCTTCAATGGCAGGTTCTCCACCAGCTTTGCATATTACGGTCTGGCCATGGACCTGCAGAACTTTGGGGTCAGCGTCTACCTCATCCAGGTGATCTTCGGGGTGGTGGACATCCCAGCGAAACTCATCGCCTACGGGGTGATTTGCTATTTCGGCCGCCGGATCACGCAGGCCCTGGCGCTCATCCTCGCGGGGCTGTCTGTCGCCAGCAACATCTTTGTGCCCCAAGGTAAGTCGCCCAGGCCGGGCGGAGAGCTACGCAATCCCTTAAAGGGCCAGCTCTGAGCTTTGGAGGCCCCCAGGAAAGATTCCCTCCATCTTCTCACACCCTTGGAATCAGCATCGTCATTACCTTATATCCCAGCTTTCTCTCTTGCGAGGAAGTGAAGGATGCTCACACGGTTCTCCTCTCCATTTTCATCTTTGCAACAACAACCCTGTGAGGTAGGTTGGGCTGAGAGTCTGTGGCTGATCCAGAGTCACCCGGTGAGCTGAGGGGGACTAGAACCCGGATCTTCTGGGCCCTCAGCCCAACACTCAAGCCACTGTGCCACACAGGCTCTTGCAGTTTGGCAAAGATGTTGGGGGCGGACGCCAACCGTGCCCTGTCGATCGATCTCCCTAGATCTGCAGACTCTCCGCACCATCTTTGCTGTTTTCGGGAAAGGGTGCCTGGGAGCTTCCTTCAACTGTGTTTTCTTGTACACTGGAGAACTCTACCCCACGGTGATCAGGTACCTCTCGGCCTTCCACTTCTGGGTGACCTTCTCTAGTAGCCGCTTTGTATGCCTTTATCGGGAGCAGAGAAAAGTTTAGCCCCGTTCAGGGTCCGGGTCGCTGCCCAGCTCACACCGAAGGGCATCAAAATTGGTGTCCGAATTGGCCTGCCCTCCTGACACCCCACCAGTCGCCCCGCAGCCCCACACCGTGGCATCCGGAGGCATTTCTCCGCTCTGCCCAGGACATAAATTCTGCAAGTCTCTTTGCCTCTCTTTGCACGGAAGGTTCACACACAGCCCAGGGGCTGCAGGGGATCACGTGCTGGTGGGGGTGAGGAGGAGGTGAGCAAAGCTTTGGTCAGGCACCCTCGAGACCCCCGTCCCACTGATTCAGGCCCCCCCTCCTGCTGCCAAAGCATTCTGGGGCAGCAGAAACAAAAACTCGCCTTTCAACTGCAAACCACCGTAGCACATCCAGGTGCCCCTTCTGACATCTCCACTGTGGTTTGTGGCAAATGTTCGGTGGCAAAGCGCCACAGCCAAATTCAGCCTCTTGAATGCAGGGAATTTGCACAAGAGCCTGGAAGTCCCCAGCTGATTGGTGGCTGAGGGAAAGGGGGCGTGGCCATCTGGAGAGGGCAGGTTGGAGATCCCCTACACTTGCAAGAGAGTAATAGAAAAATACAAGGCTGGGTGTTAAAATTCTTGCTGTCATCGCTGCTTCGACTGTTCATTTGCTCTCGTACGGCCGTTTCGCCCCTCGCACGGCAGGCAGACCGGGATGGGGTTCGGCAACACCCTGGCCCGTGTTGGTGGGATCGTGGCCCCCCTCGTGAGGATGACGGGCGAGTACTCCCCGTCCCTGCCCCTCCTCATCTACGGGGCAGCCCCCATCGTCTCTGGCATCGCGGCCTGCTTCCTCCCGGAGACGCTGAACGTGCCCTTGCCGGATAGCGTGGACGACGTCGAGAGGCAGTAAGTGGCATGGCGGGAAGGTGGCCAGAGGTGAGGAAGGCCTGTCCACACGAGGGCCCAGATCCCTGCTGGAGCCGATCGGGGGCCACGTGGCCCACAAGCCCCGCACGTTTTAGCTTGAAGCTCCTGCAGCCCATCAGGAAGATTTTGCCCTCTAGAAAGCTGCCCAAGAGTGGAGCCTGTGCTGGAGGAAAGGGGTGGAGCCAGTGTTGGGGCTTGGCCATCTGAAGAACCCCAGAGGGCCATACGGGAGCCTCTGCGGGGCTGGATTTGACCCTGGCTGGCATTCCTGCAGCCCGGAAGGGATCCTGCCTTTCCTTTGTAATCTTATCAGTACCTCTGCGCCATGTTCGGAGAAAAAGCCTCACACTCCCAACATGGCTGATGGGGAATGCTGGGGATTTTCTGACATTTTTCCTATGCGGGCACGAATTGGATCATGGCCTTGGGGCACCATCAGAAACTGGGTGTGTTGGGGGAGAAATTAACAACCGACTTCCATAAATTCAATTCCACTCAGGCCCCAGGGTTTTCCCTCAAATATTCCATCAGCAAGACTTGGAGTTCTCGATCTACCTCTCCCCCAGTATTTTCCAGCTGTCCATCGAATTTTTCTCTCCATCTCCAAGTCACACTCCAGGAGCCACAACATTATTTAAAGTGTGCTGGGGGGAAATTTGAGGAGGTTGAGTTGTAAAACGAGCAGAGTCAGGTGACAGGGTGAACTCTTCTGTTGCAAACAGCGCTAGCTCTCTGGAATGAAGGTAAAGTCTACATTTAGTCTGGAGTTATCTCTATACATTTTCAAGGGAGGAATTATTAACCAGGGCTCGGTCAATGTTCAGGAGCCTAAAGGTGTGCTAAGCCTTTAACTCGATGGAAACTTCCTCACATCGATTCTTTCTGGAGGGATTTCGGAAATGGCTCCATATTCCTGAGCAAGAAACACGAGGGATGCTTTTGGCTCATCAGTGTCTTTACATGTTGGCTGAGTTCACACATAACGTTAAGCTAGGAATCTTGGCTTGTTAAACCAAGAATGCCGGTGCCGAAATCCCTTTGCTTTTCTACTCTTGCTTGCCCGGGGGGTTAAACAGCATCATATTATCCAGGATTAGTGGCAGGGGAGAAAATTGTTCAGTTGGCAGTGTAAATTTAACTAAATTTGCTTTTCTGAGCCACTAGAGGAATTGAAATTCAGTCACCCTTCAAACTTCACCCTTTTCCAGATGTTGCAAAGCGATTCTGCAATCAAAAATTATATATCTCAGGGGAAATAATATCCAAAAATACAAAATTGCTGCAAAAAGTTGTTCTCTTATACCCATGAGATGAACTTATTAGGAGAAATGTGTCCAGAAACCTTACAAATTTTCATGAAAACTACATTTAAAAAATCTGAGCATTTAAGAGAAAGAAAATGTCAGAGCACACTCCTATGCATATTTGGACAGAAAAGGGGACTACGAGTCCCATCCATGCTGGGTGGGGAATGCTGGGCTTTGTAGACCTTTTTTCCCGATCTAAACATGCATGGAATTATGTCTCTAAACTGGAAAAAATGAGAAAGCGAGAGGAATTAAAATGACAGGTGCATCAAACCCTACCAAGGATGTTGGTTTATTGCTCTGAAACAAGCCAAGATCATAAGCCAGCTTGAATCCAGGGCTTGTTGCTGGTTTGGAAAGGGAGAACAAGGCCCCGTATGTTGCCCATCCACAACTTCAGCACCTGGACAGCAACTGTTGTCCAAACTTCTGCACCTTATATTGTTTTCCAATTGAAATTTCAGTGAAAATTTTAGCCTATTGTTCGTTTAATTCTAATTTACTGCCAATTGACTTGCAATGATTATTTCTACATTTTCAGGTAGCCAGGTACAAAATTGCATAAATTTAGGCACATCTATGGCTTCCTTTGACCTCTGTGGTTGTTGTTTGTTTGTTTGTTTGTCTGCAGGCATGTGTGAGTTTTCTTTTCTTTTTCACAACGTGTAACGGCCAACCTTAAGTCTCGCCCGCATTGTCCCTCTCCAGGAACTTGGAGCAGCAGAAGAGAGATGCAAGCTGCAGATATGACATCTCCCATCAGGAAGCCGTCCTCCTGCATACGGCAGAAATTAAGGAAGCCGTCACGGATTCCTTGCCGCTGGAAAACACGGAAGCAAGAGGAGCAGCCAATGAGAGCCGGGGAGGGAAAAGCTCCCCATAAGTTGGGGGGCCACTGCAGTCTGTGATGTCCCACATTCCTGGAGTCCACAATAAACACCTTAGTGCCTTCGTCTAGCGCAAGGATGCAGAAGCTCCTTTAGTCTGAGGGCCGCATTCTGCGTTGGAGAAGCTCTTGGGCTGCATCCCAATGGTGGGCGGGGCCACAAGAGGGGCGGGGCCAAGGGGCCAGTGATCCGTACCTCGCCAGTCACTCACCCTTAGCAGAGGCACTTTGAATTTCCAGAATAAGGGGGGAAACTGTCCTAAAGCCAGGAATCGCCCCACGGGCTGATGGTTGCGGGGGGGAGCTCTTAGTGCCGGCAGGAGGGGGGCATCTCAGCTTTCTGGGTAACCAGCAAAAGCCAACAGTGCCCCCCTCATCTAGGGGTGTGTGAGGGATCCTCTTTGGGGGTGGGAATCTGTCAGATCCACTCCGCTTGGCTCCCCAGACTCTGCCCCGCTTCCTCGCAGCCGTGAGTCAGAACGCCACACAAGCGGGATCGCTTTCCTGAGCGTGGCACTTGCGGCTGCCTGTGCTGTGGAAGATGGTTGCTGGTTGCACAAGTGATGTTCTACTAGTATTCGGGGGCTTCCTAAGCCAGGGCCAAGCACAAACCTGCGACAAGCAGAGGACAAACTGGAGGCTCAGTGCAACTCTACCTGTTCCCCAGCAGCCTGTTGGGTGAGGAAGAAGAGGAAAGGGGGAGGCGAGAGGTGGCTGAGAGGGAGGCGGTAACAGTGCATTTCCTCTGGGCAGCTGGTTGTCCCTCCATGTGCACAGGACGCTGGGCTTGGTGGTCCCTTGGCCTGACCTTTCACCTTGGATGCCTTCCAGAAGCCTGCGGTGTAGGGTTCACACTCCAGACTCGAAGAAAAACCGTTGTTTGCTAGCATCCCATCCCTCCCAAGAGCTGAAACAAAATATTGCAACGCTTTCTTGCCCCAAACAGAACTTCTCCTGTTATAGTTTCCAGCCGTGCAGCGCAGATCGTAACAGCTGCAAGCATTTTGAGAAGGGCCACCCGAGTAAACAGCGCCGGTGAGACGCTCGGACTGGCCAGTTTTCGTTTCTTTTCCAATAGACACACCAGAGCAGGCACCACAATATTCTGGGGAGGTGGGAGGCGCTGTCTTTTGGGGTTTTAAGAGTGTTTTGCATTCCTGTGAACTTTGGCCTCCCTGGGAGCGCCTGTTCTCGTCCCCATGCGACCAAAACACAAGTTTAGAAGAAGGATTGGCAATACTGCACCCCCAGAAATCAGTCGAATCAGACAACCCCTGGTGGAAGGGGTGTCGCGAGGGCCAAGAGAGGCGAAACAAGCTTTGCTCACGGATGCTCACGGATGCAACCGGCAGATGGCCAAGAAGGGTGTGCAGAGCTGTTTTTCCCATACTTAACTGTGCACACAGAGAACCCCAAAGCTTGGGGGCCCCCCATGGGCTGTGCATGTGAAGAAGAGGAACGTTGATGCCACAATCCCGGGAAGGGATTCTGGGAGGCTTCAACCCATCCAAAGCCACCAGGCAGGGGCATTGCCGGCTTCGGAGGGTCTGTGGGCAGGACCCCCCATGGGGGGCTCATGGGGTGAGTTTGTCTCCTCCCCGCCACAGGATCAGTGGATTGCCCCAAGCTTTGGACCCAATGGCTTCCCAGCCCCGCCAGCTCCTGGCAGGGACCTGAAACAGGGTGTCAAAGGGGAGTTCCAAAGAGAAGGGATTCAGACACAGATGTACTTGAGCAGGGGCAAGAAAAGCGTGGAGAGAGACCCCTTCGATTGCTTCCATCCTTCTGGTGAAGATCTGGAAGGCCTGTGTATGAAGCACATCTCCCCTTCAAGTCTTGCTGTGCACTCGGTGGCAAATTTGGTCGACCCAGTTATGTTGGCAACACTGGGAAATAAATATTGAGAATTAAATGTAGCGGGCCTCAAAATCCACCCCCTCCCCAGGACACTGCCTTTCCCTGGTGCTGCCCCCAGCAAGCTTTCAGAATTCACAACACGCTTCTCCAGGCCAGTGCAGCAAAATTATTCTGTGTAGCTCCAAAGCTTGCCTACTGTAACTGCATGGTGAAAACAGCCGTCCTTTCCCAAGTTGTGTTGCCTGCTTTTATTGTTTAGGGGCTCGCAGTTTTCTGGTGGTCTGGTTTTCTTTCCTCTTAAACACAAAGCGAGGAACAAAAAGCCATCTTTCCCGCAGCCGAGAAAAGCTGGCCAAGTCCCCCCTTTCCTTTCTCCCCACAGCCGCTCCAGCCTCACACTGGTTCCTCAGAGCTCGCTGCCCCACATTAACTGAATGTCTGCATTTTCCCGGCCGTCCTTTCCTTTCGAGCTAATCCTTGGAATGCCTCATTAGAACTTTGACCCAAGTAAAGTGATTAGGGCTTGCATAATCCCCCTCCATGCTGGGACACCCACCCCCTTCCTGCAGCCCACCCCATAGCCCCCCTCTCCAAGGCTACAACATACACGCAGGGATCTATAAACACAGTTCGGGGAAACAGTTCCGTGCAAGGTGATTCCAGTTCGCACAACAGGTTACGGGCCATGTGCTTTCTATTTTTTCTGCGAGGCCCGTGAGCAATGCTTTCAGCTGAGGCCAAGATTGCGGGGCGGGGGGAACTGTGGCCGCCTCACCGTCCAAGATCCTGACCCCGAATTAGCTGGAGGAAACGTTTCCAGAGAGGGTGGGAGGCACTGGAGCCACCTGGCATGAGCTTTGGAGATCCGGGCCGCGAGCGCTCGCCTCTGCGATCGGGAGCTCCGCAGCCCTCCTCGCCGTTCCCACCCGAGCATCCCCCGTTCGCCATGACGTTCGCCGAGCTTCTCGACCGGATCGGGGGCATGGGCCGCTTCCAGGTCCTCCACGTGGCGCTGCTGGTGACCCCCGTGCTGCTGACGGCCAGCCACAACTTGCTGCAGAACTTCTCGGCCGCGATCCCCGAGCACCACTGCCGGATCCGGCCCTCCAGCAACGCCACCGCCGGACCCACCAACAGGACTCAAAAGCCGGGCTCCGAGGAGGAGATCCTGTGGATCTCTATTCCCAAAGACGCCTCCGGGAAGCCCGAGCGGTGCCGCCGGTTCGTCACACCGCGCTGGCATCTCCTCAACGCCAGCATCGCGGGCGAGAATGAGACATGGACGGACACGGAGCCCTGCAGGGACGGCTGGGTCTACGACCGGAGTGTTTTCAGCAACACCATCGTCATGGAGGTGAGCCGAGGGAGCACGAGGCAAAGGTTAGCACGGCGTGGGGTCGCGGCACGGCGAAGCTTCGACTTGGGGACTGAGCGCAACGTTGCAACCCTGAGAAGGGTCTGGGCGGCCTTGCCAGTTCGAAAGCGCTTCTCGGGCATCCCAGTTTCTCTGCCCGGCTAGGAAGTCCCGGGGTCAATGTCATGGCAGTGAAGAAAGACGCAGGACTGATCCCTCGGGGTGTTTTTAATTTATTCTTAAATATAGCAAGAGGTGCAGTTTTCTTGAGGAAGGGTAGGGGATGATCGGGGTGCAAGCAGCTCCCGAAACAGCTCCGTTGTGGCTCTGCAAAGGTCTAGCACTATGTGGGCCATTTGGGTGCCGGTCTGCCTTTTCGTCTTCTTTCTGAAGGGGGGGCCTCTGCCCAATTGGCCGCAGTGGTGGGAAAAGCAGCCAGGCCGCTCTGAAAAGAAACCAAGCACACAGCGGGGCTTGTGTGCCCGGTTTGGAAACACAAACGGGAAGCTGAGAAGCTTTCTCAGTGCCTCCTCTTGGATCCACTAGAAATTTCCCACCCCCAGCTTTTAATTGGGGTTAAGGTTTTAATTTGAATTAAATTTTAATTGCCAAAGTCCAAGGGATGCTAGATCATGTCTTTGTATTCAATGGATACTTTTTGTTTCTAAATGCAAATTGATCCCAGTTGCAGGAGGGGTGCTAGAAAGAATCAGGATTACAACAGGTGGGGGGGGTGTATTAACTCTTTCCTTTCCTACTGCACCCCAAAGGAAAATCTGTGGCCTATCTACAGCAGGGTAGGAAAAAGTTAAATTCTTCCTCTGTGTCTGCTCCTGTCCTGCTGTCTATAAAATATTATATAGTCCTGAAAATAATAAAAGTCAGGCCAGAGAAACGTGGTCAACAAAGGCGAGTAACTGTGTATTCCAGTGGTCAGGCAAATTTTAAAAAATCTTATATGCCACATCATATCATACCTTATGTCACAATGTAGTTTCGGCTTTATGCAGTTTTCCTATTTCTGATGTTATTTTAACCCTCTTTGGGACAAACATCTGATGTGGCAGAAACTGCAAATGAACTGTGTCTTGGCTCCCTTTTGGGACTTTTTGGACTGCTTTGTGTTTCGGCCCAAGGGGAGGTTGCGAGGTTGACAGACAGCGGGCAGAAATCCCCACTTGGGAGGGGGCAACGGAGAGCTGTAACTCTTCAGAATGGGGCAGCAGGCCACGGGGATGCTGGGATGTGTGGAGAGCTCTCCCAGGGCACATGGGCTCAGTCCTCCGCCAACCCCAGCAGGTGACAGAGCAAGCTGCAAGGCCGAAGTCACACGCATAGAGCTGCTGCAGGACCCGGGAGGGACGGGGGCGTGGGTTTCTCTCCCCTCTCGCAAAACACCTTCCTTAGGTTCACCTCCTGTCTTCTCCTGCAGGGGGCTACCCATCAAGCCACATTGCCCCCTGGTGGCAGCATGTTGTAACTACACCCTGCAGCAGTTGCCAGAGGATTGTCGTTTCTGAAGTTCTGCCGTCTGTTTCTCCCCCCCGCATCCTCTCCCCCTCTGTCCATGCAGTGGGACCTGGTCTGCGACCTACGGACCCGGAGGCAGATTGCCCAGTCGATCTACATGGGGGGAGTTCTGGTGGGTGCTCTTGTGTTCGGGACCTTAGCGGACAGGTGGGTGCGTGGAGCAGCTTCGCTTCGATCTCTGCCAACCTTCCTCAGCCGCTTGTCCTCCAGATGCGTTGGACTGCAGTGCCCATGCTCCCCACCAGCACTGCCCATTGGTTCAGCATATCTGGAGAGCACCTTGCGGAAGGCTGATCTCTGCCAGCATTTGGTACGTCCGCAGCGCTTGGGGCAGTGCTCCAGGTGGAAGCTGGGTTTGCATCCCATGGCTGCCACCAACACCCCCGCGTAGGCTTGGCCATCTCCCCCTCCCAGTTCCCTGTCCGCCAAAAGGGGACAGTGCAGGCCTCCCCTGGGGGCTGCCATGGACACAAACACGTCGGAGCCTGGCTGCACCGGGGGTACCCCAAGGGGGAAGTACCTGCCTTGGACGAAGAGAATCCGTAGCACATCTATCTCTGATATTAATATCCCACCTTGTTTCCTACGAGCAACCTACGATGGCTTGCATAATTCCCCTCCTCTCCATTTTTAACCTCAGAACAACAACCCTGCGAGGTAGGTTAGGCTAAGTGGCAGGGAAGGGCCCACAGTCATCCAGGGAGTCTCCCAAGCCCCAGTCCTGCATTGTAAGCACTGGGTCTCAAACAGAAGGACTGGAGATCATCCAGAGTCAGAAAACAGACTGCTGTTTTCCAGTGGATATAGGGCTGGGGGGACACAGGCGGTCTATGGAACAGTCCCCTCTATTTCATTGCCTCCATCTCAGCTGTGCCCCCAAAAGCCTGGATCTCTTGCCTCAAACACTTCCATGGCTTTTCCTTTCTTGCTCTTTTCCCCGAATCCTTTCTCAAAACCAGGATGAGAGAACAAACCACAAACAACCCACGGTTTACAACCCAATCTGGTTTGTTTGTGGTTAGCAAACCACGAAAATAGCCCATGTTTTGTTTGTGGGTTGTTTGTGGGTTGTTATCTAGCATGATAAGCCATGTTTCAGCAAGAACCCGTGGTTCAGAGGGAAGCCACACTCAGCCCTCCAATGGGTCCAGTGAACTCGATTGCTGAGTGCTGTCTGAACTCGATCAGTATCTAAACCAGGGTTTTGAATCCTGGATGTGCAAGCCGGGTCCAGCCTTCCTCCCAGAATCCCCTATGTGGCGCCAGCCATGCCTCACCGAGGGCTTCCCTGGCTTTTGAACCACTTCGGCCGCTCTCAAAGGTCAAATAGTGCCAGCTATTGGCATGGCAGATTTTAAGCCAAGCTATAAATTAGTCCGTGCAAATGTTATGCAAGCGATGCCGTCTTTGCAGGGGTGGCTTTTCCTCAATATCTCCTCTGCTTTCCCCACTCATCATCCAGATTATTGGTAAATCGAATGGCCCAACGAGGCGACTATGGCCTACCTACATCGCAACAGTCGCACTGTTCTTTGTTTTTAAAATGTACATGCCGCCCGCTAGTCCATAAGGATCCCTGTGCTCGGTCCCTGTGTCACAGGTTCGGGCGCAAAGCCGTCCTCAGCTGGTCGTACCTCCAGATGGCCATCGCGGGCCTGTGCACCGCTTTCGCCCCGAGCCTCGCGGCCTACTGCGCGTTCCGCTTCCTGGTCGGGATGGCGCTGTCGGGGATTATCCTGAACTGCATGTCCCTAGGTAAGCGGCACCGCAGAGCAGCGTGAGGGGGGCGTGAGGCGAAGGGGCCGCTTGCCGAACGGCGAACAGCTTGCAGAGCATCCCTGGCTCACCTTGAGGTGGCACACCTGTGTCGGGGATGCTGAGAGGCCGCGGCTGAGCAACAGCCAGTGCAAAGGGCCGGATTGGGGCCGGACTGCAAAGAGCCGGTTTCGGGCTGTCTCTTCCTCTTCCCGTCTTTTCCTTCTCCATCCTCGTCCTCTCCCTCTCTCCATCTCCTCTCCTACCTTCCCTTTTCCTTCCTTTCAACCACCCTCCTTCCTTCCTTTTCTGCTAAGCTTTTCCTGCGAATCCCCTACCTTTCCTTCTTCTCATCCTCACCTGTGAACTCCAACCCGAACCTGGACCGGCACAACTTCAGGGCACCCAGAATCCTGCAGACCTGAGCTCCCCCACGAGGCGTCGTCCCTCCTTCAAGCACTCATGAGTCACCAACCTTTTACCTTGCAAGACTTCCTTCATTGCTCCCAAATACCAGTCCTCTAGAACGGCCCTCTGAGCATGCACAGAGCGGTTTTTCGAACCCAATCTAAAGTTCACCTCCAGGAATACATGCTTGGGTCCCTCCCATCCCCTCGGGAGGGCCTTTCTGGAGGAGAGGACGCCTCGTCTCCGATAGAGCTCTAATAAGGCCACCCCCTTTTCCCCAGTTCCCGATCCAGCCTCTGTGAGCTTCAAACACTTTCCAACAATTGTCCAGCTTTCGTAAGCCACAGAATAAGAGCCCTGAGCTAAAATGTGGGGCCGTTTTGGTATTTTCGCCCCATTTGTCGCCTTTAGCCTCACCCAGCATGGCAGGGAGCCCCCGAAGTTTCTCCTAAATTGTAGTTTCTCACACACACACACACACTGGAGCAACCATGCCTTAATGGCAGTGCGGACACTGTGCAGAACGGTTGAAGAAGCCTATGAGGAAAGCGATATTTTAGCCGCAGAGGCGTGGTTTCCTCTGGTGGGGAAATGGAGACCCGGCTGAAAACTGCACCCTCTGGATTTCTGCCTGCTGGGAAGCCAGGGAAGACGAAGCCTCTTCAAGGTGGAGTGTTTTTCATGTTTGCCACTTTGCACATTCCTGACTCACTGGCGATGTTCGGCCCTCCGTGCGCCGTTTAGCTGCGCAAATATTTATCTCTGCAGTTTGGCATGCCGGATGTTTTTATTTGCTTTTGCACATGCTGTGAGGGAGGAAAGCACATGCTGTGCACACCGCGGCGTCTGGCTCGGCAGAGGGGTGTGCAAGACATGCCTGGCCCGCTCGAGCAACTCCGGCAAGCAAAAATCTCATCTTATCGGGGCTCAAGTTGCCAACTGACTGAGCTTGTGTGGCAGAGGAACATCCAAGCTGCTTTGGTGCCCTTGGAGAGTTTGCAGAAATGAACAGAAGACTTTTCGGGTGGGAGGGGGAAAATGAAGCCTTCTTCCCTCCCTGGGGCCTGCCGAGCAAGTTAAAGGCAGAGGAGCAAAGGGCAGGCAGAAAGTTGGCAACCTGACTACCTTAACACACGCGCCTATATGTCAGGGGTGTGGATCCTTGAGTCGTGGGGACAAAACCAGCTCTCTGGAGGCCACACTCTGGCCCGCCAGTGTTCCCCAGCTCTGCTCCTCCGCCTCTCACCAGCTACCAGCTTTTGCTGGTTTTCCCGCTTTTCCGCAGCTTTTGCAGGAGACCTTCTCAGCCTCCGGCCCCCTCCTTTGCGCAGCGTTCAGGCGCGAGCGATGCTAACCCCGCAGCTGCTTGATGCGCTCCCTTCTCTCCCTCAGTTCTGGAGTGGGTGCCGACCAAGGTCCGCACTGTGGCCGGGACCGTGGTGGGGTACTGTGCGACGTTCGGGCAGATCCTCCTTCCCGGGCTGGCCTACGCCCTCCCGGACTGGCGCTGGCTGCAGTTCACTGTCTCCATGCCCTTCTTCGTCTTCTTCATATACTCCTGGTGAGTGGCCGGCGTCCCTCCGTGCCTGAGGCGACCCCCCAGGCCTTGGCCTTGGCCACGCGCCTTCATGGGAAAGATCCCTCTTCGGTGGCTTTGGCTGGAATTGCCCCCTCGACTCTTCTGCTCCGGTTCTATTTATTTATGCATTTAAAGTTTCCATATGCTGCCCAGGCACCCCGGCATGACCAGAAAACACCACTCTGAGGCAGGGCTCTTTTGAACAGGTGGTTTGCCGAATCGGCCCGGTGGCTGGTCCTTTCCGGCAAAATAGAGCAAGCTGTCGAAGTCTTAAAGAAGGTCGCGCAGATCAACGGAAAGAAAGAAGAAGGAGAGAAGCTCAGCACAGAGGTACAGGGGCAAAGCGGGCTGGATGGGAGAGCCGAACTCACAGGCCGGAGACAGGACATTCCCTGGATCTCTGGGTTAATTTGGGAGCAACGTTTAGATCCATCTATTTATTCTGGAGCGCAAGCGAATGCGGTTCCCCGGGAATCTGGTCCAGCCAAGGCACCGACTTCAGATTCAGGGATAATCTGGAAGAAATGAAGCCACCTGTGTGAAGGACAGTGATCGGGGGATTGTGTGTCAATGAAATTTGGGTGCATGTGGTCATGAGAGGGGCAGAGGAACAGCTCGTGTGCATCCCGCCTCGGACACTGACACGGACACGGTCCGTGAGCCAAGCAGAAAGCCAAGGACAGCTTTGCAAGCTGGGAATTTTAGCGGGATGTCCAGGAAAGCCAGAAGCTGCCAGTGGGAAAAAGGGGGGCAGACAAGGGAAGAGCAGGGTGCCCCAGGTCCCACCACCGGAAGAGTTTCTATGCTTCCTCATCTGAGAAATCAAGAGGACACCTTGCTACCCAGTAAGCTTCTGCAAAGCAATTAATTTAAGCAATTATCCTCTTTTTCATGGCTGAACACTGCTAGTAGGCCATGCAAATGCCTTCTCGAACGGAAGCTTTGAATCGGGGGTGGTTCTGACTTGATTTGGAGGGTCCCGAGAAATTTATACTTTCAAGACGTCGGGACTTGCAATATTCACAACGGAGGGGAAACGCCTCTCCAGGCATGTTGTCAAATGCATTTTTGCAGATAAATTTCAGCACTGCTTGGATTTTAATACCCCCCATCTCACTGTGTGCTGCCTTTCTCGATCCAATGCCCCCCAGTATTTGCTTTTCTCCTTAATCTCCCACAGGTCTTGAAATCAAGCATGCAGAAGGAATTGACCTTGGCTCAGTCGTCTTACACACCTGTCAGTTTGGTCCGTACTCCCACCGTGCGCCGGATCTCCTGCTGCATTTCCAGTGTTTGGTACGCTTAGATAATTTCCTTCATTCATCCTAACTTTCCAATACTCTGGCTGGGCATAAGGACTAGAAATTTGAGGTTTTGATTTCGTTTAGAAAGTTAAAGTAGAAATGGCTTTGTTCCAAATTGCTTAATTTTAGGGCTGCCTCAGGAGATTTGGATCAACTGATGGAAGAAAAACATGTCTTTGATTAATCAGAGCAGATTTTAATTTTTACGCTTGTGTGACTTTGATGTAAGTACTGACAAATCCATGAATGGCAAGAGAAGAGCCTCTTTCACTCTCACATCTGTTGAGAAATGCGAGATCCGAAAGCAAAATATTTTGTTCCTGAATATTTGTTGATCTATTCCTGTGCAAATGGAATGGGGGAATCGATTACAGCTCAGATGACAGCTGATCTTTCGTAGGTTCACTGTGTGGAGTTTTTTCACAAGTAAACGTGTTTAGGTTACCAGACAAAAAAATTCCTAAAGGAGAGGATTGTGTCAAAGGGCTGCAGGCCTCTCTGGACAAAATATCAGCACACTGGACTCAGCTCAGCACAACGTATCTTATGAATAGCAACTTTTTCCAGGTCCTGTGAGATCTTCAGGTCAAAGCTGGAGAGTTGTTCTCAGCCTGAGGGAGGCAAGATTCTCTGCAGCCTTTATAAAGGCCAGAATTTAGCTGCGTTGTGTTCAGTCATCAAAGAACAGATACCATGAGATTCTTCTCAAGTATCATGAGGACTAGAATCCTCAGTTTGGTCAAACCAGTAAGGAACAGCTCCCGTGCAATTCTGCTCCGCTTCTCTACTTCCATGAGGACTAGCATCCTGCTGTATCATTAAGCCAGACAAAAGCCAGCAGTGGTCACTTGCTGTATCTCTTCTCTGATACTGTCACTGGTTACATCAAGGTACATTCACAGACCTTTTGTGTCGCCTTCCTTTCTCCCCGTCCCCTGCTCCTCCTCCTTGTCCCCGATTCCAGGTTTGCCACCAGTTTTGCCTACTATGGTCTTGCCATGGACCTCCAGAACTTTGGCTTCAGCATCTATCTGATCCAGGTGGCCTTTGGTGTGATTGACATCCCGGCCAAGCTGGGGGCCGCCATCGGCATGAGCTACGTTGGGCGAAGGACCACTCAAGCGTCGTCCGTCATCGTGGCAGGACTGGCCATCTTGGCCAATATTTTTGTGCCTGCAGGTGAGCCGGAGCGGGGCCTGATCGGGATCGGCCCCCGAACTTCAGGCTCCGCACCCAGCGCCTGAGGCTGGGGCCTCTTCCACCCTGAGGGCCAGGTTCCCTCTCTGAGAAGTACTCAGGGGCCACCTTCTGGAGCCGACAGCAACGAGTTCAGGTCCGGCCCCGCAAGCATATTGTCCCGTAAAGCTCTTGCAAGTGTTCACCCCGGGGTGCAGCTGGACAAACGCTAAAAGCACCAAAGGCTCTGCTCCTCTTTGGCCGGAGCGTGTGCCGTGCTATGGGGCAACCCAAGCCGAGCAGAACGCGGTGGAGCTGTGGGGCAGGGCTGCTTCCAGCCCCGAAGAGGCGGGCCCTGGAGGACGTTACCGCTGCGACAAGCGGCTCAGGGCTCAGCTGCTTCGCCTCATTTCTCCTGGTCTTCTGGTGGTGCAGTGCCGTCCATCTCCTAGGTTTCTCCTACTCCGAGGATTCCTCCGGCAGGGGATCGGCAAACGAGGAAGGGGGAACGAGCCGTGCCCCTTTTGGGGTGGGGTGGATTGAGCCCCCAGGTGCTCTGGACGTCGCTCCGGGACTTCAGGCTTGAAAGTCCTTCTGTTGGAAGGACTGGGCTACAAAATAGAGCCAGGTCGATATTTCTAGAAATGGATTGGGACACTCACAATGTCTTTCTCCTTCCTTCCTTCCTTCCTTCCTCTTCCCTCTCTCCTGCTGCTCCTCTCTCCCAAGATCTCCGAGCGCTCAGGACCTCTCTGGCGGTACTCGGAAAGGGCTGCTTGGCCTCCTCCTTCAATTGCCTCTATCTCTACACGGGCGAGCTGTACCCAACGGTCATCAGGTATGTCGCCGGCCGGGCCTGAGGCGAGCCGCGGCCTCGGACGCCGGGCACCGGATCTCTTTTCAAAAGCGTAAAGACCAACGTTCATTTCAGGATAGCTGCTCCCAGCCCAGCCCTTGGTGCCTTCTGCATGTTTTGGGGTGCAGCCTCCATGCTGAGGGGGTTCTGTGTTTGTCCACGGCCCCGTAGCAAAATGGAGAAGTGGCTCTTTCCACCTGGGAGATACCTGAAGGAGCATCTCCTTCCCTTTGTGCCTGCCCACCCCCTAAGGTCTGGGTCTGAGGTCCTTCTCCGGGAGCCTTCTTTGAAGGAGATCGGAAGAATGGCTACCCGGAGAAGGGCCTTCTCCGTGGTGGCGCCCCAAATATGGAATATGCTCCCCAGAGAGTTTCGCCTGGTGCCAACACTTTTTTCTTTTCAGCACCAGGCTAAAACCTCCCCCCCCCCCAAATTTAAGGTCATTTGATATTTTAATTGGGGTTTTATAGACTGATACAATGCTGGATTTCACCTTATGATTGTAAGACCGTCCTGAGACTATTGTAAATAGGAAGATATAGAAAAAGTTTAAATAAATAGATAAAGCTGGAGAGACGAAGAATCTGATGTAGGATTAGGCAGCTTGCAGGGGTCCTTCTAAGAAGCTTTGCTGAGAGAATATTCCCGCTTTACCAACTGCAAAGTTTCTGTGTGAGATGCCCCAGGGCCGAGGAGTCTCGAACAGATAAGTGGCAGGTAAGCTGACATCAGGGGAAGCCATCCACACCCTATTCTGTGGGGCCCCGTTCCCCTTTCCTGTCCATCGCTCAGCTTTCGGGCACTTTCCCCCATTCTGAAAGACTGAAATGGACCTCCAGAGCCTCCGTTTTGGCCAGAAGGGCTGGAAGTGAAAATAGGCTGGCCGGCAGCCCCCCCTTAAAGAAAATTGGCCCTCGGGGAGTGGAAGGATGCTCCTCAGCCCAGTTCTATCGGGGGGCATTTCAATCACTCATCCCAGATATTGAGCCTGAAATCAGCCACCTTTGGACACCGCCGTTCGCCAGTGGCGTGACCCACGTTCCACAGACTTTCATCCCCGGCTTCTGCCCACCGCGTGCCACTCCTGTGGAGAGGGGTGACCTAGCGCCCCCCACCCCCCCGCCTCCGTCTTTACATCCCTGCGTCTCTGAAGAGAGAAATCAGGGCGGCTTTGTTCACTGTTCTGTGATTTCTCCTTTAAAGGGTGTTTTCTGCACTTGCAGACAGACCGGGATGGGGATGGGGAGCACCCTCGCTCGCGTGGGGGGCATAGTGGCGCCGATGATAAGAATGACGGGAGAGTATTTCCCCTACCTCCCACCGCTCATATACGGGACGGCCCCAATCCTGTCTGGCATCGCCGCCATCTTCCTGCCGGAGACGCTCCACGAGCCGCTTCCGGATACCATTGAGGAAGTCGAGAGCGGGTGAGTTTTTCTTTTGTTTGTTTATTTATTTAGGAGAGTTATAGTTTGTCCATCACTGTCGTCTCTGGACGGCCTGAGTTCCCCCAGGGCCTGTCGCAAAGGGTGGGGCTTGTTAATTGGCAAAAATACACCCCCCCCCCAAATGCATCTTAGTCACAGGAGGGGAGCGAATTTGGCTCTAAATTCCTGAGTTGGCCGTGCTGAAGGTAAGGATCGCCGGGCAAACTGGCCCTACCTGAGTCAAAATCTCAGCCTTGGGGCCTTTCTGGAAGGCCCCACTTGCTGGTTTTCTGGATTTTGCACCTGGCCTTGATTTTAAAAGGCTGGAATGACTTGCCTGAGACTCAGATACAAGCAGGTGCAGGCTTTGCAGCGTCCCTGAAAGGCAATCCAACCCATCTGGTTGGAGGGCCCAGGCTGGGGGAGGCTTGTAAAACCACGGGGCCAGAGGAGCAAGGCCGTGGGGTCAGAGGGCACACATGGGTGCTTGGTGCCACAGATGGACGCCATGGGGCAGGGGCTTGCGCATGCATGAAACGGGTGCTCTGGAGCGCATGGCTGATCCCCCAGAGGCCAACGGGGCGAGGCTCAAAGGGAGTCCCGTGCACAAGGCGGAAGGAAGCCGGTGGCCCGAAGCCAACACAGGACTCTTTGGAACCCGAATAAAGATGGTGCTCAGATCTTCCGGGCCAAAGGCAAAGCGGGGAGGCCCAAATCCCCGAAGAAGCTTCCAACTTGACCAGCCCTTAGCTGAGCCTTCAGAGAGACTTTTCCACCGTTCTGAATGCGGGGAAAGCCCGAGAAAGGGCGGGAAGCGACCTGGCTGTGCGAAGTGGATGCCGCCTCTGGGGGAGCTCCAGGGGGCTGGATTTGGCCAAGCGCCTGACGCTGCCCGCCTTCTCTCCCCCAGCAGAAAGATACTGGAGCGAAGCTGCGCTGCCCAGGGGCAAGACCAGATCTTGCTGCGGAAGGTGGTCCAGGAGGTGACGCGAGACGGTGGGATGTGCTGAGCGAAGGCGGACGGGCAGCTGGCCACCCGCTCGGCACCTCCGTGGCCCCGGCTGGCTTGTGGACCTTTCCTGCTTTCCTTCTGGAGGGGCAGGGAGGCGAGGGAAGGGAATGAGCCAATAAACACCTAAAACACGTGGCAGCAACGTGTCTCTCGGGGTGGGAAATGGACACAGGCCGCCGACTGCGGAGGACTGGGCACAGCCGCTGCCCCCGGATTGTACCGTGGCAACCAGCGTCCCCCAAGAGCTGGCCCAGGAGGCAAACGTCCTGAAAACCTTTGCATCCCGGTCCAAAAACAGAGCAGAACAGAACAGAACTGTTGTGAGGACAAAATAGGGGGTGGGAGTAGGGGGTTGACCCAGTAAATCCGATGTATGTGATGTTTGATGTTTTTAGTGTTAGTTTAAAATTTTAATAATAATTTAAAAAATTAAGGACAAAATAAGGGACAAGGAGAATGATGGGTTGTCATACTGAGCTCCCATGAAGGGGAAAATAAAAAATAAAAAATCAGGAACATTTATTATATATACATATATAATATAAATATAACATATAATTATATAATAATAATATTAAATTAATTAATTAGAATACTATATTACACAATTATATGCTATACAAATATAAAATAGAAATAATCAAATAATAATGATATAATTTGTCATATATAATATATAATATTATTTATATTATATATAATATATACAATTATATAATACTGTGATTTATTATCATCATCAACAACATTATATAATATTATTAAAATTAATAAATATGGTGGCCTTTCTGGAAATGAAACGGGGGAATTTCCGCGCTGGCACATCACAGGGTGCAACCTGCCAAAACTCCCTTTTCCCCACACGTGCGAAAGTCGCCGGGGCCATTTCTGCGCGTGCACCTGGTCGGCTGGATGTTCCCAGGCTGCACAAATAAGGCCGGGAGATAAGCTCTGCGTGGGGTGGCGATGGCGGACCTGGCCTTCGAGGGGCAGAGTCCGTGGCCCCGTTTCCGGCTTGCAGCGCTGCGACGCGGTGGCCGCCTTGCCCCCTTCCAGGAAGGAGCACGGATCCGTTTCACCTTGCCTGACTCCGTGGCCTTCCCCTGAATCGTTGCACAAAGCCCGGAGTCTAAGCATCGTTTCCAGCAGAGGGAGCGGAGGACGGAGGCGGCTGTCAGGAGAGCCGGGTGTTCTGCGTTCGCTCCTTTTCCAGTACAGGCAGAGCCCCTGGCTGGAGAGAAGCAACAGCTCGGGTCGCCAAGGAGCCCGCGTCCGCCGGCATCTCGCCCGGATGGGCCGTGGAAGGAGCAGCCCCGAGCGTGGGCTGAGGCAGGTAAGTGCAGGACTGAGGACTGCCTTCCTCGCTGTCCAAGGGAAAGCTGCCCGGCGATTCCCAGAGGGGCAGGAGCCTGGTGCGGAGCGGTGCCCTCTGATACCCTGTAGCGAAGGCCCCCCAACCTGCTTCCTCTAGATATTTTGGGGTGCACCGTCAACGCCGTTCAGCGTTGGCCCTGGGAATGTACAGCCCCAGACATCTGGAAGGCAACAGAGGGAGCGAAATAGCTGGTTCTGTGCCTCTTTTATTCCTGATGAAATTAAATCTCTGACAGTTCGGGGGAAGCATCTGCATTGCATGCCCTTAGCCATGTCGTTAGCTGCGGTCGTGTTTGCGTGTCTGCACACACGTGTGTGTTTACGGCCACACGGTTCCCCCTCCGGGATGTTTCTTTGCATTTTGTATCAGCTGCGTTCAGCAGAAAGCAACACATCTAAGGACAGGATGTGCCGAATTTCGGAAGAGAACTGGACTGGACTGTAGCGTCAAAAGGACTTTCCGTTAACAAACGGAGAGTACAGATGGCCACCTTTCCATCACAGCCGCCTTTCCAAATATTCCGGCTCAGGGAATAGGAAAACCGACCACGGGGATGGGTGGGAATGTCAGTTCGGTCTGGTTTTGAGTGGGACGCACTACAATTTACTATGTTCTGCATATGCAGGGCAAAAAGAATTCCAGATTTAAAAAAACCAGATGTGGCTGGGAAGAGCTGCACCCTTGAACTTAGCCAGGACAAATAGGTGAGACATTTGTTTCTGAGAGGAGTTAATGCAATTTGCAAAGCTCCTCATCTTCAGGGGGAAAAGAAAGTGGATTTAAAGGAAAATACTGATTGCAGGTTGGACCTGTTGGCCTTCTTGGGCCCTTCCAACTCTAGGATCCTATGAAAAGCCAACTGATTCGAACTATGGCCTGCTCTCCCTGGAGCAGCAGAAAGAGGAAAGCGGGGGCTTAAATAGATTTAAGGAGCCCAAGTACAGGTTGTCCCGTAGGGTAACACTATCATGGCACTTCTAAGTAAGAGAACGCAGGCAAAACACATCCTGATTTAACCGTGTTTACTCAGAAGCAAGTCCGACTGGTTTCTCAGTCAGATTTAATTCCAAGTCAATCAAATTAGAAATGCAGCCTAGGGCTCAAGTCGTGCTCCAGAAAATGTGGTCTGATGCATGTCAGACACAGGGGGATTCTCGGATTGTGCCCCTCGCCTCTTCCAGGCGGAGGAGGACAGCTGGACACCCCCATAAGGACCAGTGCCCCAAGCTGTATCCTGCGAATGCCTTTTGTAAATGCCAGGTTTTATTTTGCTGTGCAACTGGTGCATAGAATCGTCCAGATCTGAATTAAGAAAGAAAGAGAGGGAAAAGAAAGATTAAACTGCGGAGGCTGGAGGAGGCTTTCCGCTCCCCAAAGGAAAACATCTTATTTTGCAAAATCCCACAGGGGGAATAAACAGCAGGGGAAGGTTATGCACCTCGGAAATGACCCCATGTTGGCATCCGGTGGCCAAATCCAGTGGTCAAAATTATCTCACCTGCCACTGTCCTTTAGAGAGGACAGTGTTCGGGGTCTCTTTCATTGCTGACGTTAAGTCAGCCTTTGGGGCTTCAGTCGCCCCCTTTCCTGATCATGCTGGTTGAGGCTGCCAGGAGTAGGAGACCAACATATCTGGCGATCTTTTCCCCGCCAAAAGGAAGATCTGGTGACGTCGTGGACTTCAGTTCCCAGCATTCCTGAGCACTGGCTGGGGTTGAGGTCTGTCTGCTCCTGCTCCTGCGCCAAGCCGGGTTTTGCTAAGAGATTCCAGAATCGAAATAGTAGCCCTTCCATCACGCATTAACTGTTTAAGGAGACACACAAGTCCCTGACCCTCCGCCATCCCTACTTTATCAAGTCATCGTGTCCTGGGAGAACAATCTCCTTAATCCCAGATGCGGGTGGGGTGGTGACATGCTCAGAGGCACTCTTGCCATCTTTCCAGGTTTCCTGACCAAGCGCTCTGGTGAAAAGGCTGAAGCTGCCATGCGTAAAATTGCAAGTGCGTTGAGCGGCGTTGCAGGCATGTGGTTTAGGAGAGAGAGGGAGGAAGCGAGACCAGCATCAAACGGGAAAATAGCAACACAAACTTTCCGCTTCTTCTGCAGCGGCAGAGGCCTCGCTCCGACAGTAACATTAACCACCTGGCAGCACAGGCAGCGGCAAAACGTCCCTTTGCTCCTTTTCTCAAATCCCAAGTACCTGAATCAATTCGGCATCTTCACACACCCTCCGGAAGACCTGCTTGCTTGGGGTTTTTTTTCCTTCGAGCAATATAATGGTAAGAGAAGTCATAAGCCACGCGAAATGCAGGTGTCTTTTGGCTTGCCAGGGCTGAACTCAGAAGGCAGTTCCTGAGAGGGTGCCTCTAAGCATGTGCAGAGTGCCTTCCCCCTTTGAGGTAGCCTTTCCCGCAGTTCCTGTAACTTCTTTGCTTGGTATTGTCTGACAGCTTACAACCGAGTCACATTTCCTGGAAGGCTCTGGGTACTCGGGAAAGTGAATCCCCCACCGTTTTTTCCCCCCAAGAAAATGACTTTTCCTTTTTAGCTGTCAAAATTCTGGGGTTCCTTTAAAGTTTGAGCTTTAGCACTTTGTGCCTCTTGCCTACCTATTTATTTTCCAAGTTTTTATTTAATGTTCTCTCATCCCTAATGGAGTGTTTTGCTTGTGTGTGTTATTCACTTAAAAATAAAAATTACCCTTCCTTGGGGTCCTTTTAAAAGGGGTCAAGGTTGCTGGATGGATTGATTTTGATGGGCCTATGCAGTCCTATGAGCTTGACCAAAACTAGCACCCCCAAAAATATTAATGTTGTGGTAGATCTGCTGGAGGAGCCTCGTGCCAGGCACCTTCCATCTTTCCCAGGCTGTACAAGCGAAGTTGTGATAGATCGCTTGAGCAGATCTTCTGTTTCAAATTATAGGGTTTTAGGCTGAGTGAAATCAAATAACCCTAAGTCAGCAGACCGCCGTTGGCTCTGGACAAAATGAGAATAAATCTGTCTGCCGAGAGAAGAGCGTCATTCCCTGCATACGGACCTTGCATCCGGTGCACCAAAGGCCAGCCTCCCCCAACTTGGGAAAGCATTCGTTAACGCAAATTAATGCAAGCCTCCCCAAGTGAAAAATTACAAATCCCACCAAAATGTGTACCCTGCGTCCATATTTTTGTACCACCAAATGTGTGTACGATTCTGAATTTTACAAAATTTGACAGCGCACAAAACACACAGAGAAGGGGTCAGCTGTTTTAATCTTTTTTTAAAAAACTCCTTTGCTGTAAGGGATACGATGCTGAGAGCTGTTGGAAGGACTAAGGGGGAACAGGAGGTCCCTTCTGCCTCGCTCTGTTTCTATGTTTCTAAGTGTTAATTTCTTGCATTTCTGAATGTATTTCTGTAATCCTGATTGTTATTTAATAAGACTGCATATGGTCTTGAATTAAGTTGGGCATCTTTGTGCTGAATCCATATCAATCTAGCGATTGATTGATCGATCTATTGATCGATCGATCGGAGTTCCTAAAAACAAAGAAGGAAAAGCAATTTTGCTGTACCAACCAATTTCTGCACAGAAAGGATTACCTTGCCAGCTGCAAAATGTCACCACCTCCAAACGGAGCCAATCGTAAGCGGGATCTTCCATTCTTCCAGGAGCCGTTGGCATCACCGGCTTGTGCCAACCTTGCGAATCCCCAAAATAGAAGCACTCTCTGGCTTTTAGCAGCACACGAGAGTTGAGGGCAGGCAGGCAGTATGAAGTGTCACTCAGAAATTTTATTCCATAAACACCGGGTGAGGAAGAACACACTCCGGTAGATTCCTGAAGGTTCAGAGCAGAGGGATGGGAAATGTTTCGCAACTTGACAGAGGTGCCACATTCCTGCTTTACCGAAAGGAGCTGAATTTGTTCGTAGTTTGAGATCTGAACGCAAAGCTAACGAACGGCGCAATTTGGTCCCCGTTATCTCTCCCATCAGACGAACCTGGCGCATGCTTTGTTTTCTCTCTGGTTATTTTTATTGTGAATCTCCCCGAAGCGAGTCAGAAACATGAAAAACAGGCATTAAAAATGGTGGATTTTTAATCCTCAGAGCAGCGTAAATCCAAATGTGCTGTTCTACTTATACTCCAACAAAGGCTGAGCAGTGTGGGGTGTGCTTAGTCTGAATGGCTTTTTCACAAATAGGATGGATGTATTTTATAACAGAAAAGATGAAAAATAACAACACATACGAAGTTGACTGGCCCATATCAGTCCGTCCTGCCTGCATAAGTTTCCTGACAGCTTGAATCTGTGGCCTTTGCAACACAAGCAGGTGGGTGACCCCTTCATTGTGGTCCTTACCTTGGGGACAAACTAAGATTCTAGTCCTCATGGTTTCCAAGAAAGGCCTGGTGCAAGAAGAACTGAGAACGGTACCTTAGTTGAAGTCAGACTGTGGAAACATCCAGCTCAGGTTGTCCAGAGAAGCCTGACCTGCCGCTTTCTGGATGTGTCGCACCAAAACACCCATCATCCTCATCCGGCCCAGGAAGGCTGTCCTGCACTCTCCAATCCACCCACTTTTGGGCTCTCTCTGCCTCGGCTCATCGGACCTGGTGGCTCCTCCTCTTTTTCTTCCCCGGGGTGGGGGAACTTCGTTCAGCCCCAAGGCAGAACTCTACTTTGGAGAAGCTCCAGGGGCTTCACTCAAGCAGTGGAAGGGGCAGAAGGTGCCCCCTTAGCCCTTCAAGCTTGGGGAGACATTCCACCCATTTAGAAAGGGGCTGGAACCGCAATAGAGCCAGGATGGATGTTTGGGGAAAAGCTTGGCGCGAGGCCTGGGCCAAAGAGCCTTTCCCCATCTGCCACCCTCGGCAGTATCTTACACCGATATTTCGGGTACCTGAGCCCCAGCTCTTCCCCCAAGTTCTGTGATCTGAGCTCCCTCTAGATCTTCGGAGAAAAAAGCCACATTTCTGGCTCAGAGTTCGGAGTGGGGGAGTCCCCGAGCGGTCTGCAGCATGCCGGGAATACACAAGTCCACCCCGCAGAGCGAGACTTACACCCTTTGCTTCCTAAAACGAGGCCCTCCACCAACCCCGTCCACAAATGGGACCGACTCTTGAACAAGTTTCTCCCCAGGTTGGCTTTGGCTCCACGGCTGCCCGGTGCCTTTGTTTAATCAAAGCACTTCCCCCGAGGACAGCTTGCCCTCCAAAGGTGGCGCAGGAGGAGCACAGAAGGAGACCCAACCGTATGCCCCTTCCCGAAAGATCGGGAACGAAGCCTCCAAGCACAGCTGTAAATAAAAGGCTGGGGGAAGTAAACCGTCTTAAGAGCAACCGTAAAAGTCAAGAGCGCACGTTCTGGAGAATAGTGGCGGAGGTTGGGCAGCACGTTGCTAAACTCTGGAATTTGCTAGCGCCGAATTCGGGGACGGCCACCAAGCTGGGTGGCTTGAAAGGGAATTAGGAAATGCATGAGGGGGAGCCCTAGGCCACGTGTGGGGAGCACGAATGGAAGGGGTCCGTCCTTGTGGGAAGGGCCCTCTGGGTCCGGTTTCAGAGAACGGATCCGGTGGCCGCTGCCCAGCCCCTGGATGACAAGCTAAGCAGAAAGACGCGACCCCACCAGGCCCCTCTTCCCCAAGAGAGGAACGGCTTGCTTGGCTGGGTTCAGACATCCAGCCTTGTGCGTGGGTTGTCGTGCTATCGAGCCCCAGAATGGGGGAACCAGGCAGGCCTCCCAAGGCCCACAGGCTGAAGGGAAATGTCTCCAACCATCCCCACAGGAAGGAGCACGGGACACAATTCCGGCGGAAAGCTCCCTTTTGTTTGGGGGGAGATCCCGAAGGAGAACAGGAGGTCCTCTCGGAGCCCTCAATTCCCCACCCTGCTGCTGCTGCTTTCACCTCCGCTTGGAGCACCCCACACGGACCGAATCTTCCGGCGTCCTCCACTCACCCTCCAAGATATCGCGGGATGCGGACGAAGGGAGCGGGTGATGGAGAGCAGTAAATCTTGCTTTACCTTTCTGATGACATCCAGAGCTCTATCCATCAAAGCTGGTGTAAATATTTTCCACCCGCAGACGGATGCCTAAGAAAGAGGGAGCGCGCTCGGCCACGCTCCGTTCTTGGCCTGCCCCACAAGCCGCGCACACCTGGACCCCTCATTGCGCCCCCCCCCCTTCCTGGCAGCGCTCCCCACTCTTGGAGTTGGTAGACGTTTATGAGCTATAAACTGTTTGGAGAAGGCTCAGCAGACGCTCCCTTTGGCTCTCACAATACTAGAGCGGAACGGTGCCAGGGACACTGTCAGGAGAGGCGTCCGCACCTCGGTTCCCTGCCAGGTCCGCCCGCACAGACCCCAAACATGGGCACCGTAAGGCTCGGTTTCAAATTTCCCACAATGCCCCAGAGCCCTCAGGACCGGCAGTGCAAGCGGCAGCTCGTGTGTCGTCCCCCTCTTTCCCGCCAGCTCCAGGCCAGCGCGAGAGGCGGCGCAAAGCAGGTGGCGATGCAGCTCCACGGGGCTCTTTGCAGGGCTCCCGGCTGGGGGTGGGCCCCTTGCAGCTGCCTGGTCGTGCCAACCCTTGGCCCTGGTGGAGGCTGCGTTTCCCAGCCGGCGGCCGTGGCGCGCTCTGTGTGTCCAGCTGAGGATCGCGCCCGGCTCCTTCTGCATGCAAAGCCCACGCTCTGCCCCGCGAGCGGCTTGGGGAACACGAGGAAGCCGCTACTCCTTCCCCTCCCAAGGTGCCTCCAAGGACACGTTGTTTGAACGGCCATGACTGAGATCGATACAAGTGCAAACAGAAAAGCCGGCGGGCCGGTCTGTCCACTTTGGAAAGCCCGGTGGCTGCGGCCCCGCTCTTTGTCCCACGGGGCAGGGAAGGCGTGGGAAAAGAGAACCCAAATAATGGACAGATCGGAAACTTCCAGGCTGTGCGGGACGCTGCGGGGACACGATAACTCCACGTCTCTGTGAGTCCGAGATACCTGCTTTCCCATCCGGAGAGCAGGCCCAGTCTTAGTGCTCTGCCTTGCTGAAGTCGGATTTTGCAGGGCGACCTTAAAAGCCACCCTTGGAAAAGCTGTTTTTTCCCACCTCAAGCTGTACTTGGTGCTGCCAGGGAGGAATTTCGGGCAAATGTTCGGGGCCACACAGTGGAACGAGTGAGGCCTCGCTGAGCACATTTGGAAGTAAGCAGGGCACTGCACACCAGTCATTATCCGAAGTGTGTGGAGCGGAGCATAAGGTCATGAGGTCTGGCACCCAAAATGACCTGGCTGGTCACGATATTAAGCCACTGTGGGTAGAAATGTTCCTTTAACTGTGCTGAGAACCAGTCTGGAGGTGCTGCTGGGGTGTTGGACAAGCTTTAAATCCTGCTTGGCCATGAGAATGACAGAGTAACTCTGGGCCAGACTCTCAGCCTAGCCTACCTTACAGGGTTGTTGTGAGGATAAATAGGGAGGATTGTCTTGGATCCCTCTCCGTTTCAAAGCCTTAGGGGCGTTTGGATTGGATTGTGCCGCTGATCTCCTTTCTCTGTTTAAAGATCTGGGACGGGTGTTGCGTTACGGGTGCCAACATCCCTTGGCTGGCCACGTGTGTAACACGCTTTTGCATGTTTGCGCAGATGCAGTGGAGAATTTTGCTCGGGTCGCAAAGTATTTTGGCACACACCAGTTAGCCGCTCAAACCCTAGAGAAAGATTAGACAGGGGGAAGTGTCAGGAAAGGACATCAGGCTTGGGAAAACTCGGATGAAGATGCTTGAGAGAAAAAGGAAGAAGATGGACAACCCAACAAAATTAGCAGGAGGAGAGGAAGGCTGAAGTTTGCATGGTGTCCATCAGGGTGAGAGATTACGAAGCTGAGCTACATTTTGAAATGTGCTGACGATCCTCAAATGTTCCCAAGTCTGTGATGTACTCCCTAGAACAGACGAACGACGTCTCACGGTATTTACGAATCACGTCTATTTGCAGGGGTTTCTGTGTTCCAGATATTAAGCAAGCTCTGACGTCGCTGGTGACTCACTTTGCCAAACGCTGATCCTAGCACCAAGAGATGCTCAAGCTGTCCGCCCGACTTCTCTGTCAGGAGAATTCCGAGGGGCTGTTGGCGCACGGGTCTCGTATGAAGCCGTCTTCGCGGTTCCTTCTCTTGGCTTCAGGTGGAAGCCCGTTTTGCTGACAGAGCTGGGACAAACAGCCCGGTTCTGGCAGGGCTTCGTCCTTCGCCCGAATCTGACGCACATTTTCGCTTTCTATTCACGGTGATTATTTGGGCTGCTTTCAAAAGTGGAACCCACTCCAGGCCGTCGTGTCTGCGTCCTGCTGGTGGGTCGCGCGGAGACATCTGGGTAGTTGTGACGGGAAACAGAAAGTCAGATTAGATGGACCTGTGCTCTAGTGGAGCTCTCACTCCTCTGTCCTTTCTTCTTGCAGGTGGAACTCTGGAGCTGAAAGTCCGTCTCCAGGGGCCATCGAGTCTTCACCCTGGACAACCTTCAAGAAGGGCCTTGCCTCACCCAGAAACTCATGCTGGGGGTCTTCCTGGAGCCCTTCCTTGGGGACAGCTGGCACAGCCCTCCTGGTGACGCCATGAACCTCTCGAGCGCCCTGCTAGGCCACAATGGCACGGTGGATCCCTCAACGCCTCTGCCAGAACATGGCCTTTCCCTCTGGGAGGCAGCCTTGATCATTCTGGTCTCGGGGGGCTTCTCCGTGGTCACCGTGGTGGGGAACCTGCTGGTGATGATCTCTTTCAAGGTCAACCGGGAGCTGAAGACCGTCAACAATTACTTCCTGCTCAGCTTGGCCGGGGCGGACCTCATCATCGGCGCCATCTCCATGAACCTGTACACCACCTACATCGTCATGGGCCGCTGGGTCATGGGCAGTCTAGCCTGCGACCTGTGGCTGGCCCTCGACTACGTGGCCAGCAACGCCTCCGTCATGAACCTCCTGGTCATCAGCTTTGACCGCTACTTCTCCATCACCCGCCCGCTCACCTACAGGGCCAAGCGGACCCCCCGGAGGGCGGCCGTGATGATCGGCATGGCGTGGCTGATCTCCTTCGTCCTGTGGGCGCCCGCCATCCTATTCTGGCAGAACTTCGTGGGGGAGCGGACGGTCGCCGAAGACCAGTGCTACATCCAGTTCCTCTCCGTGCCCATCATCACGTTCGGGACGGCCATCGCCGCCTTCTACCTCCCCGTGACCATCATGGTGGCGCTCTACTGGAAGATCTACCAGGAGACCCAGAAGCGGGCCAAGGAGCTCTCCGGACTCCAGGGCTCGGAGTTCCAGAACCACCTGCGGGGGGCCACCAAGGCGCCCCCAGCCGAGGGCAGTGGGGGCAGCGGCAGCAGCAGCTCAGAGCCCTCGCACCCCCTCACCTCCCCGCCCCCAAGGGCCCCCGCTCCCCTGCGCAGCTGCTGCTTCCCCCGGCGGGAGGCCGAGGACCCAGGCGCCGAGCACGGCAGCACCGGCAGCTGGAACACCACCGAGGAGGACGAGGGCGAGGGCGAAGCGGCCTCCAGTGACTCGCTGTCCTCGGAGGGGGAGGACCAGCCCTTCGAGGTCCACACCATTTGCTCCGCCGTCATCCGCCTGCCCATGGTCAACTCCGTCCTGCAGCCGCCCCGGCCCCCGCCGGGCCACGAGCCCAAGGCAGCCGCGGGGAGGGAGTGGGTGGAGGGGAAGGTGCTGGTGGCCTTCCCCAAGCAGCCCCTGCACGGGGATGAGAGGCTCCGGAAGGCGGCCGGGCCGCCCCCCGTCACGGAGAAGACCCCGGCGATGGCCGCGCGGCTGGCGCTCAGGCGGCGGCGGCGGCTCTCCAAGCGGAAGAAGCTCTCACTGATGAAGGAGAAGAAGGCCGCCAGGACGCTCTGCGCCATCCTGCTGGCCTTCATCGTCACCTGGACGCCGTACAACATCATGGTGCTGGTGTCGACCTTCTGCGGGGGGTGCGTGCCCCAGGCCCTGTGGAAGCTGGGCTACTGGCTCTGCTACGTCAACAGCACCGTCAACCCCCTGTGCTACGCCCTGTGCAACCACTCCTTCCGCAGCACCTTCCGCAGGCTGCTGCAGTGCCACTGGGACCGGGGGCGCTGAGGAGCCGGGCCTCCGGGAGGCGGATCCGCTGCGTGGGAACGCCGGCAGGCGTGCAGGCACTGCTGAGGGACTCGGCGCGATTTACGAGGGATGCCGGCCCTGCAGAGGACGTCAAGGACTTTTACGAGGCCTTCTGGGGCGGTGGGGCGTTCCCCTTTAAGCGCAGGAGAGCAAGACTTTGCTCGCAAGGAAGGCCCTGCTGGATCGAACCCAAGCCCGTTCTAGTCCAGAGGCCGGCAAGTGGCTTTGTTGGCCTTGCCAAGACGGGAACAGAACGGAGTTTTGCAACGCAGTGATCTTGGAGCAGCTCTGCGGCCTGACGATTCGCACCGGGCATCTTCCTTTGCAGTTGCGTTTACGTCCCGTGAAGAAATGGAGCTCGTGTGCCCCAGAAAGGTCCCGAGGTGCTTCTTGAAGCATTGCAGCCCTTGAACGCAAAATCTGGGCAAGATTCCAGCCTCCAGATCAGATTTGTAAAAGCCGTGTACACCATCCGCTCCGTCCTTGGTGACACCCCAAGCCAGCCACCGGGACTAGAAGTCAGTTGGGACAACTGCGGGGCCATGCATGGCCAATGGACCTATAGGTGACCATCTATATGAGGGACCACCTATATGACCACCTATATGAGGGAAGAAAAGCCGAACTCCACAGTTTGTGTGCCAGCAAATTACGTGAGCTTCCAGGTTCTGCAGAACTCTTGGTCCCTGGCTTCTGGCCTGATTAAGAGTTCTGGAGAAGCTGCAAGATTGCACCATTTTTGTGACATTTGGGCTGGACTTGGTACTGCAAAATACCTTACTGCATGAGGAAGGCTTGCAAAAATATGGTTTTATGAAGGACGGATTCATAACTGCCCTGCTGGATCAAAACATCAGCCAACTTCGCACCCTTCCCAGAATGAGCAGCCAGAGTTTCTGGGAAGTCCAGAGGCAGGGCATGAGGTTATTTATCTCAAGCAAGTGCTATTCAGAGGTAGACTGCTCCTGAACATGGATGCTCTACCGAGTTTCTGTGGCTATTAAACCCATCTTCCATCAATACACAGGGTCCTGGACTGAATTTCTGGCTTCTCCTCTTTAAAAAAAATAAAGATATCTGGTAAAAAGCAATGCAGGACCTCTGGTGGGCCCCTGATATAAAATATGATCTCTGCCTAAAATCCTGGAGAGCTGCTACCGATTAGGCTTGTACTGCAGTAACTTTGTTCACTTTTAAGGTGTCACAACACGTCGGGTTTTTTTTTCCAGGTGAAAATAAGACAATGCTGAACTTGTTGGATAAATCATTCTGACCTGCTCTGGGGCAGCTCTGTTTTCCTGTCCTGCCACTTTTCCGGTAGATAAAGAGAAGAAACTCTTTGGCAGAAGGAGTGTTTTGCATGCATACGTCCCGGGGACAGAAGCCTCTTTCGTTTGCGAGGCACTACAGTGCCAATCATTCCACCCCCCTCCCACCTCAAAAAAATAACTGGGACTCCGCAGAGGTTGTGGGTCTCCTTACACAACTGAGCTCAACACGGGGCGCTGGAATCTTCTTCGCAAGATGCAAATGGCAGGCTACAAATGCAACTTAATAATTGCACAAGCGAACGCCACGAGCTAAGGTTTTAAGACTGAGCGTGGAGGGGGTTTTTCTGGAGGAATCATTGCTGTACGGGAAGGATAAATCCCTGGTCCTTGAGAAGCAGAAGTCCCGGCAAGTCTCTCCCCGTACCCTTGCCCAGCTTCATCCCAACAGAGCATCAGGAAGTGGAAAGATCCTCACCAGTTCACGGATCCCAACAGCCAAGCGATTCTGTTGCTGTCTTGAAGGGGTCCTGCTAAGGTTAAGGTCAGAATCAGGCAACTATAGGGCAGCTTGCTGTTTTATGGCGCTCTTGGGGTTTTTTTTTTTGTTAGGTTCATCCATTTCTTTCAATGCAAACCCCGGGACGTCCCCATAAGAGAGGGACAGGGCTCAGAATCCAAGCAAGGGAAGTTTGGAAATCCAAGCAAGTTTGGTTCCTCGGTGGGGAACCTGGGACTTCCAAAGTGGCCACACTTGGCCGGTCTGGCTGGGGGGATGGTGGGCTGCCGTCTACCTGGCTGGCAGGTAAGTTCCTCACCCCCTCTTTAAAAGGGTGTTTAGCCTGCAGAAGGCTTGGCCCGCTGGCTGAAACCAACAGCTTGCAGGAAAAGTTGTGATGGCAAGAGACGAAGGCAAACAGGAGCAGTGGGGAAAGGCAAGGATGACCGGCATGGGTTAAAGTTAAAGCGCTTCCTGCCAGTGACTTAAGCCCTGGGAAAGGTACTTCGACTTGTTCGCATGACGTGAGAAAAAACCGCGATAGAGGCAGGGAGCAGGGGAAGGGCTCAGGTCCCTGCGAAACCCTGCGAACTGGATTGGGGCCCCAGGCTGGAGTTGCTGCACCCGATGTACAACCAAGGCCATCTATTTCTAGAGCACATCCATATCCTCTCTCGGTCTCTTCTCCTGAATAAACAATCCCTCCTTCTCTCTCCTAATTCTTGCACATTTGCAACAAACTGAAGGAAGCATCTGCTGCCGTAACGCCGTTGAAGCTAAACAGCTGTGGACCAAACCAGGGCCCAGCCTGTCCTCCACTTCCAACATACGGGGTAACGAAGCCAGTTGTATCCCATCGCTTAATAAAATAATAAAATCCTCCGTCGGGCGAGGGCTTCACGAGGGCCAAGAGTACAGGCACGACATTGAAGGCATTCGAGGTCTCCAGCTGTTACGAAGATGTCAAAAATTAAAATACAAAATCAGTGGATAAATCGTGAAAATATCTGTAATGGATGTGAGGGATGGGATACGGATAGTTCAGCGAAGGATTAGAAAGGAAACCGGAGCAAAAAATGAAAAGCGGTTACACTGCCCCTTGGTGGCTGCAGCAGAGTCCTGCAAAGTGCCGGACTTTGCTTTTTGCTTCGAAGGGGATCCAAGCCACTTCCAAGAGTAGGGCCGGCCCGAGCATTAGGGCAGTGATGGGGGGCATCTAAGCTGATGGATGCCAGGAAAAGCAGAGGGTGGCAGAACCGGTGGCTAGAATTGTGCACAGTGGAGGCAGGACTGCCCGGCTGGGTTTGGACAACATTCGCCAGGTTATGGTTTGTGCGTGGGTTGTCGCTGAGCCAGGAGTTGTCCTTGAAACACCGACTTAGCCAAGATAACACGCCACCAACCCAGCCGCAACCCCTGGGTGCCCAAGGTTAGCAACCATGGTGTGCTAGCACAGTGGGGTGCAGCCCACACAAGCACCCATGTTGTGTGCGATTTCGGCAACTTTGTGGAGTGCAGACCGCTGCATGGCCCTGGCCTCATCACAGGGCCGAAGCACCAGACCGGTTTCTCCACTCACAGCATCTCGGAGTCCCCGATTCGCTTCCTAGCATGTTTTCTCCCACTTTTTCCCAAGCCACTGTGTCGACCATCTGAATGCGAAATATCTTCAACCCACCCACCACTTTTAATCACGCCGGCACAGTCGGCCCAGCGCTGCTGCAAATTCCCAAAGCTCCCTTTACCTGCCAAATGAAGGCATCTTTCACTCCAGCTGCTGAACATTCCTAGAAATGCAAGTTACACGCTTAGGGGACACAAAACCCCACGTGAACCTTGGATTAGCCTGGAAGCAGAACCAAAACCTCAGTGGGAAATCGCTTTCAATCTGACATCTCCCCGTTTCCCTCACAGCACTTCCCAGAGAGAGAGGTTCACCGTCCCGGATTATTGGACAGAAACTAGAGAGCCTTGCATGTAAAAATGGTATTTATTCACTAATGCTTATTACAGTAGCTGAAAATAAACGTTGAAACACATTTTAGCTTCAACTGCAATAAAAAGATGGGGGGGAAGGTTGAGAGGGGGAGAATAAGAACGTCAATCTTTTAAGAAAACCCCCAATGAATTCCAAACATATAAAAGCATCTGCAAACCCATTCATCATCCAAGCCTGTAAGACACAAAATAGCGGGCTTAAGTTACAGGAAGGCCGATTTTGGTTGAACGTCAAGAAAAACGCGCTAGCAGCTGCAGCAGTCAAAGCGATGGCAGGCACCGACCGCCTGGGGAGGGGCGAGCTCTCTGTCGCTGGAGGTATGTGAGAGACAGGGCAGCCGTCTGCCAGGGATGCTCGAAACGGGGTTCCTGCATGAAGACGGGCACGGGGCCGGGGGCTGAAGGGGCCTCCTCCAACTCCAGTTCTGCTCAGACGCCGAGCCACCGGCTGGCACACTGGGGAGAAGGGGGAGGACGATGCGGGGGGGTGGAGAGCCCGGGGGGGGTGAACAACACAAAAGGGCTGAGCACCCCAGCAACAGTGGGGACGGGGGGGGCAGAGAAGCCGAGTTCCTTGTTCCAGCGAGGGCCTTGCGTCGTGGCGATGCAAGGGCTAGGAATCTGCCCGCGGGGGTCCCGTTTCCCACCTGGCTGGCGCACCGGAAGAACCTGAGCACGGACATCCCGCGGCGGAGCAGAAACCCAGGTGCCACCATCCCCGTCCCACAGAGCGAAGGCCCAAGCCCCGCCTGGGCTTTCACTGGGCAGCTTTTTTCTTTTTCGGAGACACAGGCAGCAAGGAGGGCCCCTTCTTTGGCCACTGCCCCCCCCTCCTTGCGCCCATCCGTCTGAACCGATCTCCCCACCCGGCCCGGCCCGGCCCAGCCCTGAGAAATGCATCCGTTGCCAATGCAGCAAGACCACAGGCTTCCCTTCGGGGGCCGCGTGCCAGGCCACCACGGGCTCCCTGCCAGCGTGCAGAGGGAGGCCTTCCTCAGCGTCCCCCCAAAACCTGGACTTCACAGGATCACGCGGGCGTTTTCAAGCCGGAAGGCCTCTCGTCCCGTGAAGGCGGCTGATGCAGCGGTGGCAGCGGAGGGGCAAAAGCTTCTGTCCTGCCAGCAAAGCACCCCTGCCCTTTTGACTGCTAACCTCCAGCGTCGCCGAGCGGAGCGTCACCTGGCGAGGTAACGAGCGCGAAGGCGGCTTTGCCATTCAGGCCGCAGAGGAACCCAAACCCACGAGAGTGCGCTTCTGCATGCAGGGTGGGCTTCACCCTGCCTCCCGGGGAGGGGCAGTGCTCCAGCATCCCGTGCCGCAGTCCCCCGAGCCTTCTTGAGCAACCCACCCCAAAGAAAAAGGGACGCAGACAGGGCCAGGTTAAACGCATTTCGGGGGAGCTTGGGAGGAAGTGTGTGGGGGGACTTTGGAGGTAGGTCTGAGGTCAATTTTAGAAAAGAGAGGCACATCATGAGTATAATATTCCACAGAACCCTTTTCCAGAGAAATGCCTCCTCTCCCTTTCCCAGCTAGAATGCCGGAGAAATCTTCTGCCGTCTAAAAATGGGGGAAAGGAGGGATGGGACGTGAAGGACTGCATTAAAAGGGTCGCGCGTTATTAGAACGGGGTTCTCTGGCGTGGGGGCGAAAGGCAGGAGGGTGATGGACGAGGGAGGGCCTTCCCTCCCGGAAGAGCAGGCGCTCCGGCTGGCCAACGACACCTCCCACCACGGGCCCAGTCCTCTCCTCCTGCACACACAAACACAGTGGAAGGATCGGGGCTTGGCAGGCAGGGGTCCCGGTAAGGCTAGGACCACACGGGGGCAGCCCCAAGCCCTGTGCGCAAGAGCCCCAGGGAGGCACAGAAGGCGGCAGAGGGCGCATGACCTCGGGGCAGCCTGTTCAAACGCCTGTGGCGCTGCAGAAGGGGGTGGACTCGCGCCCTGCCCCAGGGCAGCGGAGAGCCGCCGGCACGGCCCCCTCGGAGCACCTCACACGTTCCCAGAGAGGCCAGACACTGGAGGGAGCGATTCATGCCACGGGAGGGGGGATGGAATACAAGGACATCTTAAAACGCTGGCGAGAGACGGGACGAGCTCTCCAGGGATTACAACGCGTTTATATCCACCGCTCGACAGACAGGCCGGGTCGGGCACTGGTCAGGGGCTCGGCCAAGTGAGGTGGAGAGGGCTCTCTGCTTGGAAGAAAACGGGACTTTCTCCGACTCCCACAAAGCAGCGCCCCGGCTAAAGATAAATGCCCTAATTCTGCATGTTTGCAACGATGTGGAAGGACAAGACAGCCGTTTGCGTCAACAGAGAACGGGATCTTTGGATCGGGGTCCAGACCTGGCCAAGATGAAGCAAGCCTCAGAAGAGCCCCCCGGATGAGGTAAAGTCACCGTCTTCACACCTGCCTCAGCGCTCGGTGCCAGAGGCCAAGGCTCGGTTCCCACTGGGCCGCAGCCCCTCGAGGCCGGGCAGCTGCTCGGCACCGGCCCCGGGTGGGGAGAAGCCCGCCTTCTGGTGGAGGAGCAGCAGCGAGCGCGACACCCTGGGCGGCAGAGCCTCGGAGCCTCTGCGACGTCTTCCGGGCCCCCGGCTTGGTGCCGGGATGCAGAGCAAGGTGAAAAAGCCAGGCGTGGGAGCATTCGAGCCGGCTTCCTTTAAGCTGCCAGCTCCGCTGGGCGCCGGAAGCCAGAGGAGCGGCTGTCGAGCCGACAGCACCAGGGCAGCGGGACAAGAGGCTGCTCTCCTCTGAGAAAGCGCGAGGAGGGCTGTGCCCAGCTCGGTCGTGGCTCCCCTGGATTATTAAGGCCGTAGATACAACAACCTCTGCTTGGTGCTTCTCAGCCGGCCACGGGCAGGGGGTCTCATGAGGAAGGGGCAGTCCTTCCTCTCCCCGGGCGGCAGCTGAGGGAGGGAGAAGTCCCTGCCCTGCCCTGCCGAGGATGACAGCGCGCGCCGGCAGGGCCCGATCCAACTGGTGAAGGAAATGCTGACAAAGAGCAGGAGGCAGTATAGGAAAGGACCAAACCAAGAAAGGAAAAGAGCCCTGTAACAAAGCGGACACGGACGGCTCATCTTCGGAGCTCCCTTTTCTTCTCTACAGCCCCAGGGCCCATCAGGAAGAGTTCTGGTTCTGATAGATCGAGGCTTTCTCCTTGAGCAAGTCCAGACACAAATGGCAACTCCAGCTTCCTGCAGAGACCCCCCGGGAGGAAAAGGGAGGGGAGGGAAAAGAAGAGGTCTCAGCAAGCAGAGGGAAGCAGCTACGCCTGAATCGCAGCTCGGCAGAAGGGCGCTCTTACAAAGGGGCTTTGTCTGCTCCGGGGGGAAGTCTCGAGAACGGAGGCCGAGCCAGTAAGGCTGGAATTCCAAGGAGCGGCTTCAAGTCACAGAGAGCGCAGGCCTCTCAGGCACCGAAAAGCCAAATCCCTCCTTGCCCAGACTTGCCGGGTGACCGTCGGCCTCCTCCCTCGTTCTAGCCCTCCACTGACCACATGCTGGATGCGAATAAACCGAAGTCTCCGCCACGCTTATCCCAACCTCGGCTGCAAACAAAGAAGCCCCGCGATCCTGGGAAATGCTTGGGCCCGACTGTGGGCAACTTTCGGGGTGGGGGGGGAGCTTTAGGGCTGGAGCTGACGGAGCGGCCACTGAAACTGCCTCTCCTTGTTTCGGTTTGGGGGGGCTGAGCTTGCTCGTGCCCCCAGTTCCCGCCTTGCGTGTCAGGCTGCCTAATTGCAGGCCTGCTAGAAGAGCCCATCTTGCTTGCTGCTGACCTGGTGAAAGCTGCTCTGGGGAACGAGGTAAACAAATGTGCTTTTGAGGAAGGATAAGCCAGGGTGCTGCGGCTGGCCTCTTTCTCATCCCTGATACCTGATGCATTTTTCAGGAAGAAGGTGCCGATAATTAAAGACTACCTCTACCAGCAGCCTACAGCTCCACTTAGCAGCCTTAAGCGAACACGCCATCTGTGGGTCATCCGTGCCTCCAGAGCAGAGCAATTACAGAAAAGATGACCCTTCGGTCCCGGCAGGATGGCACACGCCTGAACTGTGCCACCAAGACTCCTTCGTTGAACAGTGGAAAATATTAACATGCGGTTTAAGATTAACATGGGCTACAGGTCTAGCGCCCTGACGCAGTCTCAGAACCCCTGAGTCAGCTCCTGCCCGGGAAATGAGTCACCCGATCGCCTGCTGTAAGTTAGCAGCATGAGTCCTTCCAGGATAGACCCAACCTCCCCCGCCCACCCCACATTTATCTGCACTTCAAGCCTTACGCAGAATTGAAAGCGCAAAGGGAGAGGGCGGGCACGCACCTTCTCTTTCTACCTGAGTTGGAAGAACCTAGAATAGCCTCCTTCAGCCCGGTGCCCTCCAGGCTACAAAACCCATCATCCGCAGGTGCATTCGGGGTTCAGAGGGCCACAGCTGGGGGGCAGAGCCCCAGCTTTGCCTGCTGAAGGTCCCCGGTTCAAATCCCAGCCTCTCCCTTCCCTGAGGGACCCCGCTTACCCTCAGGCGGCTCCGACATGGGTGGGGTGAGGCAGTACATGTGATACCCGCGGTCGCAGTCGTCACAGAAGAGCAGCTGGTCCTATGCAAGAGGGGGAAGGAGGAAGGCAAATGGAGAATATGCCTGCCGGTGCGCTGCGCTGGGGATCATGGGGCACCACCATCTGGCCGCCGAAGATGCCGGCTTTTCCCCCAAAGGGGTTTTTCGATCCACCTGTGAGTGGCTCTGTCTAGCGGAGGCACGCCTCACCCTTCCTCCAAGCTCAGAGACGCGCTCGTGGGCACATCAAGTTGTGGGCTCCGGACCAGGCCTAGCCCGGGAGTAGGGGAACCTTTCATCCCAGAGACCGTGTTTCATTTCAAAGTCGCTCTCGGGGACAGCCTTCGAGCAGCGGGCAGGCCCGAGATCACAAAACAGAGCAGAGCAAAAGCCACGCGTCGTCTCTTAAGTTCCTGCCATCAGACTGGGAGAGGCGTACAGCTCCACAGATGGGTGGAAAGACGGACAACGGCCGGGAAACCAGCAGATGGATGGCTGGGGATGAAGGGGAATGGGCAGGGCCCTTTGGGGAACACCGGGGGGCTGGATGTGGTACAGGCACTTCCACAGCCGCCCGGCTATTGACACCACGGGTGAATTGTGCTACACCCATGAATGGATGGAGCGTAGCAAAAGCAGTTGCCGGGTGCAGAGGGAAAGCTGGAGAGCAGTTCCGTACAGCACCGGCCTGCTCGGACACACCTTGCTCGCTTTTTATAATATGCGGTGACTCCCTGGGGTGCAAATCCCAGTTAGCAGAGGATCGAGTTGTGTTTCTAGCCGCACCTACTATCCAGGTGTTTAGAAGAGGCAACACGAGAGGGGGAAAGAGGGAAGCTGATCCACGCATGGGGAATAGCACAGGGGACGGCGAGGTGGTGGGAATCCCGGGGTATGGGGAGAGCTAAAGAGGGGTGCTGAGAGGGCGCCCCCAAAAGGGAGGCGGAGAGTCCGGCAGGCGAGGGGCGGGTGGGGGTACTCACATCGTTCTCCGAGGTCCCACAAATGTTGCAGCACTTGCACTCGATGCACTGCCAGCGGTAGGTCTTCACGGCCGCCATCATGACCGGCGTGAACTGCAGGCAAGAAGGGTGCCCTAACAGGCGGCGGGGTGGGGGAAGCAAGAGAGAAGCATGCATGAAGGCCGTTCTCCCACTGGGACGACCTGGCAGGCGAGCGAGCAAGACACAGGTGCCCTCTCAGCCCTCCCACAGGCCCGGCGAATTCCAGAGCCAGCTGCAAGCCGACATGCAGAGGGGGCCTGGTGTGTCTTGCTGCTTCTGGGCAGGTCGGCAAAGCTGCTCCTTCGGCAAAAGGCGAGGCAGACGCAGCTCCCACCCAGCCAGGCCGAAGTGAAATTGACTGGGATCTGGAAGGTGCCGGAGAGAGAGATGGAGTTCCAGGCACTGCCGACCCGACAGGCAGATGAGAAGTGGGACGTGGAGCAAAGCACACAGAGCACCCGGCGGGGGCAGCCTCCCCCCCCCCAACGTACCTGATCGCCCACAGTCAGAACATGAAACCAGCTCTTCAGGTTGCCCCGTTTTCTTATTGATTTTGGAGTCTCCGAGACAGAAATCACAGTAATTGTTGGGCAAGGCCAAGCCATCGGGCCCTTCTTGGCTGGTGGGAAAGGAGAGGTGTAAGGTTTCGAAGCCAAAAACATTCCCACCCTCTACCCAGACGCTTCTTCTGCTGGGCTTGCACCGATCCTGATGCCTGAGGAAAAGGTGTGACTGCAGGTGAGAACTGCTCACCTTCGGCGGAGTTAACTATGCTACATCTGCCTGTAACACAGGTAAGAGCCTGGGGGAAAAGCTCTTGGGTTCACGGACTTCTTCCCCTCTTTTGGCCGTTGGGTAGCCTAAAAACGAACTGAACCACAGAGATGCCTCTCGCTTCTGAAGCGAACACCGCAAGCAGCACCAGTTCGAAACCCGCATGGCAAATGCAGCTGCGAGCGAACCGTGATTACAGCAGAAGCGGAGAAGCCCAGACGAGACACGCCCTGAAAAAGGGAGGTGGACTGAGGGGGACTGGGCTGCAAAAAGGGAGGAAGAAGGCGCCCGCAAGACCGGAGCACGCTCCTCCGGCTGCAGATGGGAGGTGGCACGCGGTGCCTCCCGGGCCTTGCTGGGCTCGTGTCCAAAAGGGGGGGAAAGGAGGGAACGCCTGCCTAGATGACGCATCACGGGACAGAAGAGCGGCCACTTCGCTTAGGCAAGCCCCAGGGAGATGGCGTGCTTACACAGAAATAAAAAGCACTCTGCACGTGCTCAGGCGCACAGATGTGCGTCACTATTTCTAGGCTAGGGATGAATGCCAGCGCTGAGGGGCGCTTCAGCTCGAGTCAAGCCGAAGTGCGGGCTGGATTCTTTTCGAGAAGAGGGCCGGACGACTTACATTTTTGCTCCTCAGATCTCTGGGAGACGGGAGTCGGGGGCTGCGAGTCCTCCTTGTCCTCGCCCTCTTCCTCGGCCAGGTGGGAGTGTGCGTAGTGGTAGCTCAGCCCGGGACGGTTCTTGTAACGCTTCCCACAGACTGGAAAGGATTTGAGGAGGGGGAGAACAGTCACGGCGTGAATTTCCCAGCGGGTGGGAAGTCCGGCCTCACACCTCTGTCCAGCGAACGCCGCTGCCAACCCGTGCTCAGCTCCCCTTTGCACCTCCTCACGTGTGCCGCCCGCCCAGCCAACCAAGTCCAGGAGCAGAAGGCGCCCGAGCGACAGCTCCCCAACCCCATGACGGCAAAAACGTTTCCTGTTCTTAGATGCCCAGAATGGATTTCTGAGCACACCTTCAGCTCTTCCATTCTGCCTTTTATTCCATGCATTCTCAAACGAGCCCCACCGGCAGAACACGCGTGGCTTGAGGGATGATGGAACGAGCTGGCAAACAGCCCAGGCTCTCAAAACACACACATGTTTGGTCCTCAAAAAGCTTGGAACACATTGGGCCGTGTCCAGGGTGGGAAGATGAAACAGCTGATATTCCAAGTATGGTGCTTTTCAGGGAGCTGCACCGTTCTCTGTCCTCCTCTACAGTTCGTGCAACGAATCTGCAAATATTTCCTGCGAGGGTCTCTGCTTCTGCAGAAAAGGGAGGCTCCCCCTTTGTCAGCCAGCACGGAAGTGCAGGCTGCGAGGGTCTCTTAGCAGTCAAGCAAGCAAGCAAACACCCCCCTGCCTCCCATCAAGCAGACCGTCCCGAAAGGGACTCTGCACGGCTTCCATGCTGGCTGTGGGGAAATGGGCACCGGCATTTCTGGTCGCCTGTGGCCGTGCAAGGACAAGGCCGATGGTTCAAGGACAAGACTGGTCTTTCCAGCGCACAGGATAAGGTTATTTGCCTACAGAAAGACGGCCAGAGTTAGTGAAACCCTAGAAGAGGAAGGGGAAAGGCTGATGGGGACAGCAGTGGGCCAGCGCCTCGTTCTTCTGCACTCCTCTTCACCCCCCACCCTTCCCCTGGCTACTACAAGACCGCCCTTTCCCAGTCCCTGTAATGTTGTGTTCTTCCTAAATCCTTGGCAAACAAAAGCAGCTTGGGCTCAGAATGCCTGGGGAACATACATGGGCAGGAGGGGAACCCCACAGGAGCAGCAAACCCCCATCCACTGCCAGCTCAAGCACCCCAAGTCCAAGCACCAAAGAGGGAGCCCCAACCCTGGAAGCAGCCAGAACCTGGAGACAAGGAAGTGGGCTGCGTTCCAAGGGGAGCAGTATTGGAAGCACACACGGACGGGGACACACACACACACACACACACACAAACGCACAGAGCTTTTTGGTGGAGGATCCAGCACACGCTGGGCTCAGCTGCGACGGAGGAGGAAGAGACACAAATCCTTCCTAAAGCCCATTAAGCCAAGCGGGACTTTTGTTTTGTTTCTGCGCAGCAACTGGAGAGCTAATTTGCCAAGGAAAAGAAGTTACGTCTCTCTTAAGGGCCGTGTAAACACAACTGATGCAGTCAAAGCTTGTGCCGGCAGCGGCGGATCCCGTCAGGCCTTATCGCAGGCCAGGATGACTGGGGCAGATGTGTGTGTGACCGGCCAAACTATTTGGAGCTTGTGCCCCCGAGCAAGAGGAAAGCACTGACTCCAGAGAAGGGCTGACGGGGAACCCGGCCTTCCCCCCATGCCTCTTGTGGGGAACGCAGAGACCCCCTCTCGTTCCCTGGGGGTGGGAGAGCCCCAACAGCGTACGCCTCCTTCCAAGTCCGAAGTTTAGTCTTTACAGCCACGCCAGTCTGCGTGCACACGAGCCCGCCTGATTTCAGGACTTACGCTGGCTCAGGGCTGGTGAGGAAATGCCTCGAACTACCAGGTTTTTCCAGCCCTTTCAAGCTCTGCTTCGAGGTAGGGCTAAGAGAAATGCCTGCCCCAAGCAGTCCACCGGTGGGCTGCTCTGCCGGTCAGTGTCAGCAACACCGGCCTGGGCGGCCTGGGCTTGGAGCCAGCGCAAGACGGCTTCTTGGGTCCCTGCCTCGCGACACCAGAAAAGGGAAGCAGGGCGACAGACGCCCCTCTGCCTGCCGGGAACGTTGGGATAAAAGAAGGCACCGTGCAGCAAGGACCTCGGCTTCCCTCCAAAGCAGGCCGCCCTTTGCGCTCTGCTGTGCTCCCTCAGAAATTATCTGGCCGGGAGGAAACCGAGGAAGCAGCTCCATCTGCCGAGCACCTGCAAGATGTCAAACTTCCGAGGGGAGTCCAGATGTGGCCGGGGGGCTCCCTGCGTTGCACGGCGGCTGTCAGGGGAGGCCTGGGCAGAACGCCAAGGCGAATTCACGGCGCTGCTTGCAGTCCTGCCTCTGCCCGGGGCAGGGACAAAAACGCCACGATGCCTTTCGGTCAAAAAGAGCAACGGCATCGGGCGACGAACCAGAGGGCCGCTTGAGAACCTAGACAGCTTCTGCTGGTGTGGATGGCCGGGAGCCCAGCTGGCCGTAAGGGGTGCTTCCTATTTTCCTAAGGCATCACCTCATATTAGCTGACAGCCCAGCAGCAGCCACCCGCTGCAGAAGCAGGTATCCCAGGGCACCTGTCTAGGGAGCACGTCTGTCCCTCCAGGACTGGGAGTATCTGATTTTGAGGGGAAGGGGCACTCAGAGACACCGGAAGTAATTTCTGGTCCCTTTGCAAGGGTTGCCTCGAGGCCCTTTAAGTGGGCAAGTGCAGCCCTGTGGTGTTTCGGATGGAGCACAGCCGGCCGCCGTGCCTCTTCCCCCACGAAGGAGTGTTTAAAAGATGCCCGGTTCACTTCAAAGCCGACGTTTTAAAACAACGCTGTCAATCCAAAGGAAGAGAAATCAAAGAGCTGCTGAAAGTTCAGAAGATTACTGTCAAGTATACGGAAGGTTTTCCTGACTTTGGCAGCGGAAGATGACAAAGGCAAGACAGTGATCAAAAACAGACCTGCTTCCAAAGAATATTCACATTTAATTGTAGGACAGGGTACTGTGAATCAGCATGTGTTAATGCTGCAGGCAACGTTTTCCAAAAGCCTTTATATTGTTATTATATATCCCTAAGACAAATGAAGCCCACAGGATCTGTGCGAGGTACGCTGCAGACCGTGTGTGCCGGCTGAGCCAAAATCTGGATTTCTGGAGAAAGGGAGCCATTTAATGTGAAGCTTCTGACTGGATACTGGCATCCTTTTCTTTCAGAAGTACTAATTTATTCATTTGTAAGCTATGTGAAGGAACATCGCCGTACTTCGGAACGGAGATACGGCTGGCCACCTAGCAAGGGCACTGTGACAACAGATCACCAGCAGAAGGCTGGTCAAGATGACTTTTGAGGTCAACTTGCAAGCCTAAGATTCTTCAGAAGAGCCAGAGAGTAAGAGCTGCAGAAAAAAAGAAGGGGAGGACGACTTGGACGGAACAGGTCTGGTGTTTAGCCTAGATATGGGTCCAGGATGAGCTTGGAGGGGCGGCTGGGGCCACATTCCGAGGCTGAGATGTCCCAACCACTCTTGGGGAGGGTTTTTTTTTTTTAAATAATCTTCCTGCTGTGAGAAACACCCCGCTCTCCGGTTCCCCTGCTTTTCTGGCTGTGTAGTGGTTGGGGCAGCCTGTGGGCAAGAGGGCCTAGATGGCAGCTACACAGGCTACGCATACGACACAAAGAGTATCAGCCACTTTCAGATGTCTAGCACTCCTGGTATTCTCTCCCCAGAAGCATCCAAGGCAAAAATGAGCATTCTTTGGGCGTAATGCCCACGAGCCTGCAATGATACTTGCGAAGGACCTTTCTTGACACTCTGACTTGGCTTGGAGACGCGTTAAAAATAAGAAGAAATAAGATTTATTGAGGTTGTGCAGCGTTTGCCCTTGGCCGAGGGGAGCCTGAGAGGAAGCAAGTCTCGAGCAAAGAGTTCAGAGGCATGGTACAAGGGCGAGAGAAAACAGAAGACGTGGGGTTTGGCCTATGATTAACAGAGCTTGCAAAAGCCCAAGGCCTTTGGAACTCAGGGGCTGTGTTAATACATTACCCCAGCGGAGGAAGGCAAAAGGATGTGACTCGGGGGTCTCCCCACCATTCCGACCCAAGGAGACTGGCAAAACCAGCACCCTCCTGATGTCCAGTCACCTTGGCCAGCACTGCAAAGGGGCCCAGGGAGGCGAAGTAGTTAACCTCTGGGCATCAGAAGCCCCCAGTCCTCACAAACAACCCCATCCACCTTAGCCAGCAGAGCCAAAGGTGCAGGGTGATGGGAGATACTGGTTAAAACAGGGCTCAACGTTGCCTGCTGCTGATGTAAAGGACGGGAACATGCAATTGGCCTTTCGTTTCCGAAGCTGGGGGAAGATCAGGGAAGCGAGGTCTTAAGAAGAACGTTTTCTAAGTTGAGGACCCCCGCGAAAGCTGGACCAGTGAGAATGAACATGCTCAGAGGAGATGGAGCGGCAGACGGCTGGCCAGGGGTGGGTGGGAGAGAAACGCAGGAGGGGATGGGGCAGGACCACTTGGAGGAAGGCGAGGCTGTCTGGGACGGCGAACGGTAGCACCCCACTCCCATTTTGCCCCAAAGGCTGGAGAAAATAAATTATGACGATTTCTGGACATGATGAGTAAGGAAGGCATGAGAAAACTGCGACAGTTTCAAAGGATTTTGAGTCTCTCTGTATTCAAGTATTCTTGATTCTTTGTATTTACTGTTTGTTTATATTGTAAGCCGTCCTGAGACAATTGGATTGTATCGGGTAAAAATATCCTAAATAAACAAACTAAATAAATAAAACCAGGGGATTTTGCCATAGAACAGCCTTTTCTGGGTCCAAGGGATTCGGTGAACTCTTGGGTAAGTTTCTACTTTCCTGAACAGTGTGCAAACTTCATCGTACAAAAACACGAAGTAGAAGAAAAACAGACCAAGAATGCACGTTTTCTTCCTAGACTGAAGTGCGAATGTTTTGGAGGGATCTGCACATTTTCAGAAGTGTACCGTCATGTAAATGAACACTTTCCACCACAACGGCAAATTCAGGAAACTGAGAAATCTGCTCCTGTCGACAGGCAGATGACGAAACTGAACACGTGTCTATTCAACCCAGGAGAAATCGCTTTAACAAAATCTGCAAAACTCTAGATAAGCATCCAAGTGACTGGGCTAGAGGGGGCAGATTCTCCCCTCAGAATCTGCCCCCTCTCGCCCTGAAAAAGGGGGAAGCTTCCATTTTCACCTTCCCCACAGAACTTCAGAGAATCTGCCCAAAAGGTGGTTCCAATCCATATACTGAGATTCCCAAGACATGACACATGTGCATACACTCAAAACCCAAACTACATATCATAGGAGAGAAGGGATGTTTTGTGCCCTGCATGGAAACCCACTTTTTTTCCCCAAAAAGAGTTTTTAAAACTAACATTTCAGAAGAACAAAGTCAGGAGGAAATAAAATAGCAGACAGAGAGAATGGACTACCTCGGTCAGGAGGTTTCGAGGTATGCTTTTGTTTGTAACTATCTGAAATACAGAAAGAGAATAATGAGAGAAAGGTGAACACGCTCTATAGGTCACACACATAACATGCACACGGTCAGCTATATAGAGCGATTAAAAGGGAGAAAAGAAAAATGCTAATTGGTGTTATTTTAAATTAAAGGGGGAGAATAAAATTCTTGCAGGACAGTCAAGGAGAAGAGAAAGAAAAGTAATTTCAAAAACTCATTATTCGCTGTTTTGAAAATTCTTGCCAATTGTCCTCCCAAACTCTTTTTTTTTTTTTTTGCTGATTCCTGAGTTTGCATGGGCATTAAGTGTCCAGATTGGAACAAAGGGAATAGCTCCGAGGCAAAAAGAAAGACATTCACGCGGAGCTGGAGAAGCAAGCACCACACTGCATCGGAGGCGGAGCGAGCTGCCCTCTCCATCTATCCGCAGATCCAGATCCAGATCCAGGCAAAGCAGCTGCCCCTTCGGTGCTGTGTGCGTGCGCCCCTCCAGTTCCGGGCTCTGCCAAGGTACAAGGCAGGGTTGGAGTTCTGCTCTAGGATACCCCCTTAAACACATCACAGCCCCAGCTGCTCCAGTTAAAGGGTCTCTGGTGCTAGGGTGAAGACCCCAGGCTTGTTTGCCCCAAAGGAGATGAGAAAGTTGGCACTATTCTCTCCGTGGGCCGTCTTACCATGATGTGGAAGCATGCAAGCTTTTGTGCTTTCACAGAACTGTTCACCGGACAGAACTAAGAGCTCAGTGAAACTCAAAGGCCTGCATGCTTTTAAGCTGGGTAAAGAAAAGGCATCATTTTATCTGCTTAGCATCTCATGACCAGGCAACTCTCCCTCTGAAAACAGACCGCAGCATCTCAGCCTCAGAGGAGTTCCACGAAAAAGGAAGGGACAAAGAAACTGCGGGAAGGCTCGTCAGAGGCCTGGGAGTTCACCCCCCACCCCCGCCCCACCTGCCCAGGTAGCAAAAGCAAACATATTCTGCTCACGGCAGCTCGGTCCCACAGCAAAGCTCTCCTTCTTACTCACTGTCGCAGGCGTAGGGTTTGTCTCTTTCTTCCAAAATGGCTGCATCCAGCTTTTTCCGGGCGCTCCCGACTCCTTTCCCCTAAGAACCCAGAAAGCAGGAAGTCGGGAAAAGTGTGGTCGTGTGGCAGGCCACATGTGGATCTGCCTTGCCGGTTTAAATGACCAAGCCTATCCCAGGAAGATTCACAGACAGGGTCTTATATCTAGCCCTTGGAGACTGCGGTTTTTATTGTCGTCGTCGTTGCAACCCCACAATGGGAAAAACTGCACAGGACAATTTTAAAGTCCCACACCAGCGTATCTAATTATACATATTTCTTTTCAATTATCGCATTAAGTATCAAGCATTTACGCGATGTACCATTTGTGATATCTAGAGCAGCATATTCTGTTTCTGCCCAACCCAGCCAAAACCAACAAGTGCCATTTCTGTTTTCACCACTGGAAGTGTGTGTGACAATGATTTAAGTACAGTACAAAGAAGTTCTCACTAGTCAAGTGCAGAGGTTACTTCCTTGTGCAAGCAAGGTTTAAAAAAGAGCAAACAGCAGGTCCAATACTGCCCCACAGTGAAAGATGACGGTCATCATTTTGTGTGTCTAATTTCTGCAAGCCATTCTGGGAGACTTTTCACTGAAAAGTGGGGTAAAATATTTTATACAGACAAACAAGTTTCTCAGAAGATTCCTCCATTATTATTCATAAAACACCCATTTTTTTTTTATGCCAGGCAGATACGGCACCAGTATTTAATTTCCAAATATATAATCGAATTGCCACTTTCCTTGGGTACCTGGGTTGCATCTATATATAACACAGCCCACTGACGCGCATTTGGTCTCACCCAACCTGGATGATAAAGACCGAGACAAGAACCTTGTTGGAGATAACATACCAAACAAACAAAGAGCCGGTTGCCTGGGGGAGGAATCGGCACTGTCTTTTCCACAGGTGAGCTGCCATCTGCTCACCTCCGCTGCCCCTCCATCTCCCCAGGTGGCTCGCTTTCCCAGACCTCTGTTAAAATCAAGGGGGCGAGAATGCTCCGTTGACTTAACAGAGGGGAGGAGAAGGGCGCCCATGCCGACAACGCAAATAGCAAACACGCTAATTTCATGGGGGAGGAAACGCCACCCAGAGCACCCTTGAGGCAACAGTGGGGGCACACAGAGCAGGGGGGTTTTCAGCCCCGGGATGCAAACGCTACCTTGGCCTTGCCTTTGCCCCGACGCTTTGGTGTGTCTTCTTCGTAGTCCTCATCATCCAGGTCATCCAAGAAATCCTCGGGCTCCAGGATCCGCTAAATTGGCAGGGGTGGGGGGGCAGAGAAAGCAAGTCAGTTTAGAAAACTAGGGAAGAAGGATATCAGGGGTCGGATAGGGGGCATTCCTAGTGGCAGATCAGTGGCAAGCTGACACCGTATTGTGATTCTCCCTGCAGATCTCTCAAGCCACAATGCAGTCAGGAGGAGAGTTATAAGAGTTCAAGGCTACAAAGGATGTAAAGTGACACTGCACTGCCCATGTTCCCCAGTAGCTGGTGTCCATAGGACTAGTGACTCTGACACTAGAGGTAGCATAAAGTCATGAGGACTAGTTACTTCTCCATTAAGTTATCCCATACTCTTTTAACACTGGCCAAATGGGTGACCATCACTCCATCTTCCAGACTCTGATGATGGACTGTGTGCTGTAGTATTTTCTTTTATCTGTTGCGAGTCTCCCACCAGCCAGCGTCATGGAATGTTTAAAATTTTTTATTGTTGTAAGCCACCCCGAGGCTTTAATGCGATGGGGCGGGATAGAAATGTTTTTATAATAAAATAAAATAAAATAAAATAAAATAAAAAAAATAAAATACCCCACTGGGTTCCAGTACTCACAAGAACCCAGTGAGGGGGAAAAATGCATCTATTTCCCCCAGCTTGTGCATAATTTGTATACCTCCTTTTCTTGCTTTTCTTCCAAGATAAACGATCCCAGATGTTTTCCTCACAGGTTCACTATTTCAACACATCCATACAGACTCAGGACAAGGATGTGTGGAGGGCTTGGTCCACCGGGAACCTGGCCAACGGCCTTATAAAGCTGTCTGCACTGATAGCCATTGCCTCTTTGGACAGCCAATTCAAAAAATTTAGCTACATGCCCTATGAAGCACGCTCCGTCGTTCTCTCTCCCCCCCCCCCCCAAGCAACATTTCTTTCTCAGACAGACTCGCGGCATTCTGCTTTCCTGGATTCTGGAAAACAAGCCAACCGCGTTCCTTCTTCAGCTGCCTTACTAGGCTATTGGCATCGACACTACAAGTTGGCCAGCACACATGACAAGATTCGGCAGCTGTTTGAGCCAGAAGTGATGATGGAAACCAGAGTGTCGCTATACTTCTTCTCTGCTCGCCTGCGGCTGCTGGAAAGCGACTGCAGCTCACCCGGATGGGAAAGGAGGTTGCCAAGAGCTAAAACAATGGCTTGCGGCTAAAAAGTGAGATGGGGAAAGAAAGAAGGCTAAAGAAACTGATCAGAAACCCAAACAACCTGGGAAGCAGTGAGATGAACTGGGCGTGCCTCGCATTAAAACACCATGGTGGGGGGAGGGTGCCAAAAAATGATCTGCCACTTCTCTCTGCCACAGGAGCGGAGCGGAGCGGAGCGGCAACGTGTCCGCAGCACGGGCACCTCGGCGGAGGGTCCGTGCACGTTTCGCCACAGAGCGCCCTCCTCTGACCGCAGGGGAGGCCGGCTGCCCTCGCCATACCTTCCGTGCTCGGCTGTTGGCGACGGGGAACTCGCCCAGGCTGTCCTCGTCCGTGCGGGGGTCGGGCAGGCTGCGCTTCTCGAGGGGGTCCGTCCTCAGGAGGGCCTCCAGACTGCTGCCGTCCTGAGCGATCAGGCCCTCCTTCTTTAGGGTCTGCTCGGTGTCTGCAGGAGGAGAACCCAGAGGGGAAGCCACGCGTGGCTGCGGCAGCGAGCGCAGGGCAGAGCCTGCCGGCACCCGAGCTTTTGTGCGGCCTGCTGCTCCGTGCGTGGCAACCCGCTCTGCTTCTTTTCCGACCTATTCGAGAGATGGGATGCTCCCCGCATGGATCCCACTTGCTCGCCTGCACAGGTGAGGCTGAGGGCCCAGGAGGGGAAGACCAGCTCTCAGAGACACGTGTCCTCTCCCAGAGGGAGGGGCACATCCATTACCACGTCTCGTTGCTCAAGCTGTCCGTGTTCCACCACACTTCCTCTTCGGTGTGCAATCGTCTCACCAGGCCACTTTACAGACTCTTGCATGGATTTCCTGAGCCGAGGCGCTTCTGGACCCACCTCTGCCTAACGTGCCTTTATTTCGCGAGCAGTCTGACCTTGTGCGATAACCTTTTTGTATGCTTCTTTTCCTACTTTACGTTTGTTGGTTTGATGAGCATCTTCACAAAATCCAGATCCGTGCCGTGACGGAAGGGAACCTAACCTAACCAAGCACGTACGGACTGGGGCAGTGTGCACTGGACAGCGTCCCGACAGCCCCCTGAACTTCCATGCTGGCTGCACAGGAGGAAGTCCCTTTCCGCACAGCTTGCGAGGAAACTTAGAGGCCCATCCTTCCCCTTCAGCCAACTCGCTTGCCGCACGGAAGGTCCCCCAGGCTGCGACTGCCAAGCAAAGCCTGAGCTGTAAAACTATCCTGCCAGACCAGGCAGTCAGAGCATCTTAACTGAGGGCCAGTGTGGTGTCGTGGTTAAGAGCATGGGACTGGGACTCAGGCGATCCGGGTTCGAGTCCCCGCTCGGCCATGGAGCCACTGGGTGACTCTGGGCCAGTCACAGACTCTCGGCCCAGCCTGCCTCACAGGGTTGTTGTTGTGGGGATAAGATGGAGGAGGAGAATGATGTCAGCTGCTTGAGCCCTTTGTAGGAAAAAGGCAGGACATAAATCCAAAGATAAATAAATAAACTGCAGAATTCCCCTCCTGATTACCGTGTGTGCGACATGGCGGGCATGGCATGCCAGGGTCACTGTGGGTTGTTTAACCCCAACGGGCTGTGACACGTGCCAGGTGCCATCTGGAACATTCAGCACCCATGCAAACCCTGCCAGCAAGGGTATTTTGGGGGTAAAACCACCCCCACATAACCCTTAGGCAAGCAACACACTGTGAGCCAGGTGTGCAGCGCAAACCAGACCTCTGTGTGCAGGCCAGAGAAATGGGGTGGAGGTGAGGAGGCAGCTTTTGACATATTTAGGACCGTAAGTGTTACAGCATTTGCAAGGCAAAGCAGGTGCCTTCGCCTGGAAATTTACTGAGGACTTGCCCCGGCCAGCCGAACGCCTCAGCCGATCAGAAGATGCTCCTCCGAATGGCGCCACTATGCAGTACACCCTGCAGGCCAGGCCATCCCAGGTCGAACTCCCCGAGAGACAGGCAGCGCTTACCTGGCTTAATGGAAGGGAAGGAAAGCCTCGGATCCTCAGGTGGGTGAGCACGGCGTTTTTTCCTCCAGCGCCGAGCTGGGTAGGAGTAGAGCTGACCGGATGCCAAACCTTCCAAGAGATGGCGGGAAACCAGGGGAGCAGTTAGAAAAAGCATCGGAGAAACAGGAATATAACTGCAGCTCAGAATGAGCAGTTCTCCACTCCTCTCTGTCTGGCGAGGGAAAGAACATTTCTAGTCCCGACAGTCCATGCCGGCTATGGCCAGGCGGTCCGGCAGAGCACCCGAGACTACAGCCAGGGAGGTGGGTTCTTACACGGAGCAAAGGGCTCTATGCAACAAAAATATTTAACCTGTGAATCGCTCTATAAGCACAATTCCGAGGGTGACACACACAGCGGAATAAAATCAATTAAGAAAACCCAAAAGCAGCCCCACACTTAATTTTTCTGTAAGGATTTCCTTGCCTCTCACATCCCTGCCCAGACTTTGCAATCCTCCGAAAGAGAGCTGTTGAGCAATGCATAAAATACCTTTTAGTTTTGCTCAGGGCACACTTCCTATTAAGATCAAGCTGGCATTGAAAGTTTGGACTTCCAGACTGCTTCCCCCTTTAGGTAAGCCTTCCATGAGATCTGAGCCAGCCAACCATAGAAAACTCTATTGGTTAAACAGTGTTTACATTATTGTATTGAACTGGAACATTCTTACGTTCACCACTTAAAAAATGTTACTGTAAAGTTGTATACACATCTTTGTGATAAAGAATTTCAAACAGCACTGAGTAAAACATAAACAAGATTGAACAACAATGTTCAAAAGAGTTACCCATGGAGAGAAAATTTGCTTCAAGATACATTCAAGCAGCAGAGTGAATATCGCAGTTATAAAACTGGAGAGAATTAAATGCTTTGCTTGGTCCCAGGCAAACATCCCTAGAAAAGACATTCCACAATGGGACAGAGATGGGCTACCAAGGCAAGGGCCTTTCATAAGGAGCTGCCTGCCAATTCTCAATATGCAGGTGTACCAGGGATAATTTCAGAGCACAGGTAGGAATGTGCAGGCCAAGGCGCTCCTTCAAACACTGAGATCCTAAGCCAGGAGGAGACGAACTGTGGCTATTCTGATGTTTTGGCCGAAGCTTCCTTCATCCCTCATCGCTGACCAGGCTGGCCAGAAGCAATGGGAGTTCTCGTCCAAAACATGAACAGCTTGATTAAAGCCAACATTCTCAAACAAGCCCAGAAAGACCGTTTCACACCCGCAAAGACAGCCAATGCCAGTCGAGACTCTTGTCTCTGTATTTTCTACTAACTGACGTTTTCAGAGCACCCACTAATACATCCTCTGGGCACCTCCCTCGTGCACAGAAGAGCTACTAGAGAGCAAGCAGAGAGCAAGAGAAAGCGATGCACGACTCAAGACCCTTGTGGCAAACCGAACCCCGCACAAGGAAAGCCATCCGTGCTCCGGAAGCCCCTGGTTTCCTGAGGCTGCGTGTGCGCCTCACCTGGCCCCCGGTGCCGCTTCTCCATCCAGATGTAACAGTTACTCTGGGCCACTCCGGTCTGCGAGTCCAAGAAGGGCAAGCGAACACTCCTCTCGGCACACAGCCGGGCATTGTAGTTGTGGCATTGCTCCATCGCATCTTTGTAGTACTGTTCACCAAGGCTGGAGATGGAAGGGGAGAGAGAAGGAAGGTGAAATGCTTTTATGACTGTATTTCTACAGTTTTTCTAAGGCAAAACATGACAGACTGGAAAAAGTTTGCGGAAAAGAACCGCAGTAAAATACAAATGTAGATAAACATTAAAAATAACGCTAACACCCCTAACACATTAGCACTGCAAGCTGGAGAGAGGTGCCCTGATCTGCTCCCTGAATACAGAGTGGGAACAAGCTGAAATGTGTAGCACAAACGCCTGTCGCACACGCCTGACGCACAACCCACAGCAAGCAAGGGCAGCTTTAAAAGGGCCCCTGCTGACGGTCTTAATAACAGAACAGGTTCATACAGGAACAGGCGCAGAAGTGGAATAACCACCATTCTGGCAGGCAGGTCCTAAGAGCTTTAAAGCAGCTTGAAATGAGCAGAGGAAATGACTAGCAATCTTTCCGCGCTGGAGAGCTTTGGGCACGATGCTGTGCGGCAGCTGAAGCTTCAGGGCACTTTTCAAGGGTACGCCCACCAGGAGAACATTAGGCCCGCTTGACTGCAATTGACATGCGTCAGAGGAAGGCTCTGCCCTGCTGGGGCCATTTTTTGGAGAACCAGCAGCCTGGTTCGCATGACAAGACAGCCCGTGGGTTAAACAACCCATGGGTTGTCGGGCATGGGTGAGAAAGGGCACTGTAGTTTACAACGGCTTGGTGCTGGATTGACCACTAAGTCATCCCCCCCCCCCCTTAAACAAGGCCAGCACTCCGGGTTTGGACAACACACACGGCAACCTATTAAGGAGTCGGCGGTGGTTGCTGAGAAAAGGTGGAAGTGGTGGGCATCCAGAAGGGAGTGCGCCCAGCCTCTGGCATACGACAGCCCATGGGCTACCATGTCGTGCCAACTGGCCCTGTATCGTGCCGCTTCACCACGGCACAGAGGCATTTCGGAGGCCGGGGGGAGGGGGCTGCCTCACAAGGATGCAAGAAAAGACACGCTCAACCAGGCCGAGACCCAGCGTCCTGCCCCCACAGCGACCAAGCAGCTACTCCAGGGAAATCCACAAGCAGGACACGAACGCAGCAGCGTCTCTCTCCCATTTTCTCTGTACCAAATTGCCGGGCAGCACATCTTTGGAATGCTTTCTCTTATTGACACGAGGAGCAATTTTCAGGCTTAGAAAGACAGCAGTGAGCGCTCGGAAATGGGGCTGAGCTGAATTGAATGGGGGGCTACAGAAAGTCTTCCAGCGCATTTAAGCGCCAGCCCCATATCAAGCTGTTGTCATATTGCAACGTTTTAAAGCGACAGTCTCGAAATCCTGGTTACAGATCTAGCTTTAGGCTTTCCTTCCTGGAACAAAAGGGGCATCCATGGAGCTGGCATTTTACATTCGATCTACGAAGAACACACCAAATGCTATTTAATAATCCCATTAGTTAAAAAAGACTCAAATACAAAGTTCTCAGAGTGGAGGGGAAAGGGGAAAAAGCACGTGGCTGGCATTTTTATTCTTGTTCTTTAAAAACCCGTGGTGCGGCAACGATGAAGTCTCCTTAATTGAACAGGCTATAATTACAGTAATTTCAGTGTTTAAATCTTGCCACACAAAGTAGCGGGGGGGGGGGATAGTAACTAGTGGGCATCAGCTTGCTTAGGGAAATAATGTTCTATCTCTGCTGCCAGAAAAAAGGAAAGGGGGAGAAAATTAGGTAATTAAATTGGAAGCCTGCTTTGTTTACACTGTTTTATATTCATTTTGACATTATATCATCCATTGAAACAGCTACAACGAATTTAGAGAACACTGATCCAGAAAGAAAATGACCCACCCACCAGTCAGTGTGAAGAGGTATTGCAAGAAATGTCTGCCCCCCAACAAACCCTTAATCGGCTTTTTCCGTGAACCCTGAAATAATAAAGCAGACAATGACTCCTCATTCCAATTAGAACCTGATATTGCAACACAAGCACTTGCTGAGATCTCTAGGAAGGAGAGGACAATTTTACAGTTCTGCGTGAGACTCGAATATGTTCACTCCGGGAAAGTCAGCCTCTCTCATCTCCTATTCATCACTGTGGGAGCTGTAAGGGCGAACATGCTTCTGTCCAGCTCCTCCAGCAGCACTCCTGCCCAGTATGGGGCATCATGCATCTTTCCAACCTTCATCCTTTGTGCTCAGACTGGACTCATTCTCTCTCTCCCCACACCCGCAGCCCCAAATTCCTTTTAAAGCCTTCTGGAATGGCTTCCTCACTCCCATCTCCATCCTGTTCACTGCTCAAAGGCCCTTTCATTCTCTCTTAAACGCACCCATCTACTTAAGATGGGGTCACTGCCTTTTCAGCTCCCATTTTTTTCCAGATCCTGGGAGAAGGGAGGAAAAATATCTCAAGTTTCTCTCTAGCACCTCTGTCCCAGCTACCCACCCCCATCAATCCCATTTCATTGCTCAGGGTCTCTCTGCTGCCTTCCCTCATCCCAGAGGAAGCAGGAGGGGACTGGAATATTTTTGTCTCCATCCCATTCTGGGGATCAGAGACGTTTTTCCTCTTTTTAGAGTCCCCAAAGATCGTTTAGGAAGTAAACTGGGAAATTCATCCGTACTCTCTTGCCGTTGCTTTCTTTGGGGTGCTGATACATGGACAGGGAGTCATTCTCACCCCTGCTTAGAAGATCCCTACTCCCCCCCCCCATATTTCCTTAACTTCATCCTTCCCTCTATATATAGATCTCCATAGATTAAAGAACAAGAAAACGGTGTCTCTTTCCACTCCTCTCTTTGAGGCAGTGGGAGCAAAATTCACCCCCACCCATCCATCCACTTGCTTTATCCTAGGACATCACTGGGGGTCCCACGCTCCCCCTGCCATTACATCTCCAGCTTGCAGGGAGGGGCCTTTTTCCTTCCTGTCCTTGCCCCCCACCCCCAATTTTCCTTCCTGATCTCTCTCCTCTCACCCCTCCTCTGCAAAATTTCATTATTCACATTGTTCCCCCGCCCGTTTCTGGTATTTTATGAAGGGGGGCTTCTCTTCCCCCCCAGGACCCCCATAATTGGGGCTGGGATCTACCATCCCTCCTCCCCTTTATCTTTGAATTTTGTGTGTAGGGGGGGTGCCTTTCATCTTTTTCATCCTCTCTTCCCCCACTCCTTCAAATATATTTTGGGGTTCTTGAGGGGGGGCAGTCCCACCCACGGACCCCACTTTCGAAACTTTAATAAGGGGGGGACACTTTTCCTCCCCCTCGTCCAGCCCACTTGTCCCCGCCCCTGGCAGTGGAGAAGCGCGGTTTTCTGCTTTCCTATTTTTGTTTGTTTTTTTAAAAAAACTTCACTCCTGAACAATGAAGAGGATAAAAAAGGAAGGAAGGAAAGATCCTCATAGCCACCCCTCGCCTTCTGTTCTCCCCCACTACCAGCACCCCCGCGAGCGGAATGGACTCTCCCCGGCAACCCTCCTGCGCGCGCTTCCCAGCGGTTCGGGCTGTACCATTAGAACCGAACGGGGGGGAGGGGGGGAAAGAGGTAGAGTTCCACTCACAGCTTTACCACATTCTGTACCACCGCCGCCATCTTCCCCTCTGCCGCCTGGGGCCGCGGACGGCTCGATCGCGCATGCGCCGCAAAGCCGGTTCGGGCTCAGCCGGGCGTCTGGTCTGCATAAACATTCTGAGCTGGCCCACGCCGTGGCGCATGCGCGCCGCGGCCACCCTCGCCGCTCACGCGCAGTGAAACGACACCAGTTGCTCCCACGCGCTTCCCGCCACCTCCGCGGTCAAGCATCGTCACGGCGCACGCGCGAAGGAGGAAAAAAAAAAAAAAGGGGGGGGAGAGGCGGCGCTCCGCTGAAGAGGGCCATGCCCTCCTATTGCGCACGCGCGGAGGAACCAGGCCGCCAAGCGCGCATGCGTCGTATTGGGTCGCATGGGCGGGAAAGCAGCGCGCACGGTGGAAGGCGAGGCGGCGCGCTTTCTGTGGCAAATGCGGATGGCGGCGAGCACGGGCCGCGTTTAGAGCGCAGTCGAGTCTAGTACAGTGTTGAAAATATTCATGGCTGGCTTTCAAGAGCGGGCCTCTCCCAAAGCAGCGTGGGGCAGCGACATGCCTCCCAGAAAATGCGTCCTTTGACAACCCGGTCGTGGCAGCGGCAAACGGCCTGCAAGACAGTAGGCACCGGCATATGGATTTTATTTATTTTTATTGATTGTGTTTGGGCATTGCTAACCCGCCCAAACACTACGCGACTCCGGGCGGCGTGCAACGCCCATGCGACAGAACCCACAACGCAGCGGCACTTGCAAGGGCGTGGGAGGATCGCGGCTGCAGGCCCAGAGGACCAAAACCGGGCAAAGGTACGTGTGTTCGTTGGCAAGCGCTCTGAAGTCAGTACAGCGCCCGTCTGCAAAAGGGGGCAATGAGGGGCCTTGGGCCTCAGCGAAAAGAGAGCCGAGAAGCCCAAAAGCTGACCGGAAGGGCACTTGTCTTGCATGCAGCTGGAGCAGGGGCTTCCCGGGGATTCGGGGCTCCTGCCCCCACGGACAGGCCCCTAGCCCCACTGCTGCATCCCTGCATCCCTTCTTTGCTGGACCGGCAGAGCGCAAGCAGCAGGTCGTGTTTCCTCTTCCTCGCCAGCACCGGACCAGGGCGAGAGGCAGCAAAGAGCAGGTGGTGGTGGTTGGGTCCTTTGCAGCTGCCCGATCGTGCCTACCCTTGGCCTGACCCGGTGGTGGGTTTGGGCACCATGGGCGAAAGGTCTGGGTGCAAAGAGCCCAGGAGAGAAAAGACGGGGGCGGGGGGGGGGGGGCAGGGCCGAACAGCGTTAGACAGAGCAGACCCATCCTCATTGCTGCCCAGGGTGGAAATGGCAGGGAAGCAGATTCTGGCGGAATGACAGGAGAAACTGCCCAGTCTGTCAGCCCTGACACAGGTCAGCCTGGGAGACAGGCAGCTTTCCCTTTCTGGAGCGGCCCTGGCAGAAGCTGGACAGCCATCTGTCGCAGCCGCGGAGGCTTCCCTAGAGATTAGGGGCACCCTGTGAAAGATTAGGGGCACCAGCCTTAATGGGCTGCCGTGTGACAGCGTCTCCAACCCAGTCTGATCAAACATATTCAAGTTCTCATCACAGCAAAGCTTGGGAGCCAAATTAAGTCATTTGGGGATAACAACTCTTTTTTTTAAAAAAAAGTCAAAACAGAATGTTGAAATGTTCAGACTCGAGTTCGGAGAATGCAAGGAACAGGGGAGAGGAGATGGTCTGGGTGAATCGTATCATTAATAGGATTTATTTATCTATTAATACCCACATACCCATGCATACTTTTTTGGACTGGCACTACATGTCCCAAAGCTACTTGCTTACAGACTAGCAAAGGCTTTGTGGGGGCAGGTGGATAACTGAGTGATGGAGACGCAAGGGGAAAGCAAGGTTCATGGTGGCTCGTATTCCCAACTTTAATAACATGTTTTGTGGCTGGGAAAAGGGTTGGGGGCGGCGAACGGAGGAAGGATTGGAATGAAGGCAAGGGGGAAGAGAGAGGCTGGTGTGCTGGGCTGAAGCCACGATAGTGAAGTGAAGGGAACGGAGGATGGGAGGGAAACACGGTTCTCAAGTCCTGGAGCAAGGACAGCTCTCTGCGCTCCTCCATATGTTTGGCGTATCAGCTCCCAGAATTCCTGGCCGTCTGTTGGCTGGATTCAGTGAAAGATGCCAGCCAAAGTATCTGGCAGGCTCACAGCATCCATCCAGATGTTGTGCAGTACAGTTCTCCAAATTGGAAAAGAGCCACCTAAGGCGCTATGGGCTGCCACCTAGGAAACTGCTCAGGTTCAGGGCGTCTAAATAGGCTTTTAATGTACACAGCATTCCTGCACTGCCCGTGTCCCTGTCTTCTTATGTCTTCACAAAAGCAAAGTAGCCAGTCAGTCATTCCCAAAAAGCATCTATTAATGCAGACCAGTGCTTCCATTCCTACAGCAACCTCAAGGCTTTTTGTCTTTTGTCTTTTTTTTTTGTCTTTTGCAGGAAGGGCATTAAAAACTCATCTAGCATTGTCACGTCTGCCTGAACGGAGGGTGAGTAGGTGGGGAACATTAAACTGCTGTGTGTATATATGTGGGAAGTATATTGGCAAACCCAAAAAGCAGCTTGAGAGCACGGAGAGTGGAAACCAAGTGCATTAATTTAGCTCTGGATATTTCCTGGAACTGTCCATTAGTTAAGAGCAAAATTCTTTGGGTAAGAGAGAATTGCTCCATTAGGGATAGATTCCATGGCACAGGTTTTCTTGCAGCCCAGCTGCAACTAGATGCTTTTTTGGCATCTTTAAAAGGAAAAAGAAGGCAAAATCCATTTTTTCCCACTGCAACACTTCGCTCTGTTTTCTTATAACTTCCTTCACAGCAAGGCTTGGCAGCATCTGGACCACCAGATGTTTTGGCCTGCAACTTACACAATCTCTTCTCCTTGGCTCCACTGGTTAAGGCTGATGGGAGTTGTAGGTCAAAACATCTGGAGAACCATAATTTGCCCTGCTAGAAAAGACTCGCTGAGTCTCTGACAGCAGCCAGATGGATGTTCCTGGGAAGTCCAGATGTGGCACATCAAATCTGGGGCCCTGGTCCACAGGACACTGAGCTTCATAAAACCGGCATTTTCCTATTTATCTCTGCATTAGCACATGTGGAAATCATGCGTAGATTTCTTTAAATTTCACAGGAGGCAAACCCAGCCAATTAACTTTTCACCCGGATCATTTCAGATTAAATAAATTCTTCCATTCAATTGTATCTGACTCAGATCACCCCAAACCAAAAGATCCCCCCGCCACAAGCTTAATTAACAAGGGAAACGGTGGGTGGGTGTATGTGTGCAGTTTCTGGCTGAAGAAAAGGAGCATTCAGACTTCCCCCTTGCAGTTACCGTGCCTCAATTCAGCCGAGAAAAGCCATTTCCACCTGCTTCAATGCACACTCGGCGCTCAAGGACATAAACTCACAAGCTGATATTTGAAGGTAGACTGCCTCTCAGACTGGAGGTTCCATTTCGCTAGACGATGCCTGCTGAGCCGAAGCAAAGCAAAGCCCGGACCTGCAAGCCTGCTCACCTGCTTTTTCAGAAGGTGAATGTCATGGCACGGAGCAAGGGACCCACAGAGAGCTGCTTGCTGGATTAATCAAGAGCTGGTATGGACTAAGGGGTGGCGTGGGGACTCCCCAAAACCCCAAGCTGTGTCAGGATAGGGAGGCTTTGCATGTGCAGAGAGTTGGGGAAGCATGAAGGGGGCAGTGTAGACGCTCTTTCTTGTCAGATCCCTGACCATGCCAAGGCTTGACAGCCAGAGTGGTGCAGCGGTTAAGAGGCTGGGACTCTGGCGATCCGGGTTCGAGGCCCCGCTCAGCCGCAGAGCTGACCGGGGACCTTGGGCCAGGCCCAGCCTCTCAGCCCAGCCTCCCTCACAGGGTTGTTGTTGTGGGGATAAGACAGAGCAGGAACAAGAGGGTGGTATAAACCGCCTTGAAACTTTCAAAGAAAAAAAAAAGGGGGGGGATATAAAGCTAATAAAAAAAAAAGAATAAATAAATGCAAGCCAGAGGAAGAAGTGAAGTGGTGCTTAAGTCTTGGCAAATATATTTAGGATTCGGCTACAACTTTAACTGCCCAGAGAACTTTGGTTGTTGGGAGGTATCGCAATTAAATAAATATAATTTATTTATTTACTTAAAACTGTGGAAACTGTCCCATCACAGACGTCTTGGGACAGTTCACAATAACAACAAAATAGTAAAACAGCATCCAATTAAAACAAGGGGAATACTAATTAAACAGGGAAAAAGGAAAGTGTGCAGTTCGCAAGATTGTGATTTTTGGGGCAAGAAGAACTTGAGGCGTAAAAAATGCATGTGAGAGAAACTGAAAAACGGGCCGTTACAAAGAAGCAACGCTGCTTCTTTGTAATCAACATTGTTGGGAAGCGAGGAGAATGGGGGGCCCAGGATTTCTCCCGGACTTCAAATGCGTTTGTGTGTTTGACTTTGACAAGGAGCAAATCCGTGGAAACCGAAGTTTTTCATCTCCATGGCCACGTAGGATGGGACAGGATTATAGAGATGCTGATCGGTAACAGACCGGTTTCTGCCTCCAACACAATGCTCCTTGTTCCAGAAGTGAGCCTTGCGTTTGTTCCATCGAAACAGGGAGCCGAATGCGGCGGGAAACTGAGGGGGCTAGAAAAGCGCCTGGGAAGGAAAGACTCGGTTTCAGAGGGTCCCAAGGCTTTTGCTGCGGGAGCTGACACTGGCTGCAAACAGTAAAATGCACGTTTGGGGGGTTTTTTTAAGAGTTGGAATTTCATAAGTAGAGCTCCTTAGTCCTTCCTGGTTATAAAGCGGACGGACTTTAAGGTTTCAAAAATAAAAGATTGCAGGACAAGACATTTTGCAAACAAGAACTGTAGCATTATCTACCTTCATACCCATACGAAATCACCCAAAACCTGCTTTTTCAGTAAAACAGTCGGCTTCTCTTGTGTCTTCCTCCCAACATAAGGGTGAAAGCAGACAAGATTTGGGGAAATCTGTGTTTGGCCTGCCTTTTTTTTTTTTTTTTTTTTTATTTTAAGGCTTAGTCTTTCTCAGGTTTTGTTCCATAAATGTGGCTGAACTAGATGTCCCATCATCCCCAGCCAGTCTGGCCAATGACCAGAGGTCACCCCATTTGCCATCCAACAGATGGGGAGCCAAATAGGACTAAGGATGGATCGCACTGCAGCTGTTAAATGTTTTTAAAAAAACAGATCTCTGGTGTCAATCCCATATAACTGTGCTTATTCCTCCTCCTCTTCCTCTCCCTCCATCCCGTTGTCTTTTCCTGCCCATCCCCTTCCGATCTAAATTTAGGATGGAACTATCCTGGGGCAGAACTAGGAGTGGCCAAAATCCAGGGCCTCCAAACCCCCCCCCCCAAATAACAGGTGATCAGACACAAACACAATTTCACACCTGAAGTTTTGATGGTGCTACAAATATTAGGGAGTATTAAATGCAAGACTGTCCATGCTCAAGAGGAGGAGGAGGTGGTGGTGATGTAGCAAACAGTTGTATTACTGAGGTTTCAACAAATATCAGGAAAATCAAAGTTGTTGTATAATATGGAGTGGCCATGTTGGAGGGGCAAGAAGAGAAGAGTTAATTGGGTGCTTCACAACAGCAGTATCTGCAGCCATTAAAAGGGGTCCCCTATCGGATCATTTAAACCAGAGTCTAAAATTAGCTGCATCCCTGGGGTGTCCTTGTTACATGCACCCCCAGAAGCCCAAAGCACCCACAACCCTCCTTCCTTGCCACTTCACTGGCACAACAACCCTGTGAGGTGGGTTGGGATCAGAGTTAGTGACTGGCCCTGTCTCCCAGCAAGCTTGGTGGCCTAGTGGGGATCCCGACACGGGTCTCCCCATTCCAACCACCACACGCCAGTTCCCTGGCATGCTGCCCCCAATTCTGGAGGCCACGTGGCAGGCAGCCGGCCACCACCATCCCTTTGTCTAATCCCCCTTTCAAGCTGCCCATTCGGTGGCCTGTCGAATTCCGTGAATGAAAGACGACGAAATCACATTACGAAGAGCAATATTTATTGGGCGACGCCTCTGAGTGGTACTCTTCCCATGCTCCAGGGTGTCGCTTGGAGGGAGAACGGCCCAGGAATCTGCAGTTAAACAGGGATCAGGTACGAGGTGGTGGAAGACCAGGCGGTACTGGTCTAGGAGAACAAAGAATTGGATTTATTCAAAGGGGGCTTCCTAAGCATACCAGCCTAGGCTGTAACTGTGGCCGCCACGGCTAACATCTCCCCCAGGGGTGCAGAACCTTGCCAGCTCTCGGGGGCCACGTGCCAGTCGTGCCACAGGCAAAAGAGCCAAACAACCAAGGCTTTTGCAGCAGCGTCCAAGTCTTGGGAGAGACATTTCAACCATTTAGAGCAGGAGAAACTGTTCCGGGGAAGCCGGAAATCCACCCCGTGTTTGGTGAACAGGAAGAGGGGAGGCGTGTGCATCCGGTGTCCTATGCAAAGGTGGACTGGGACCCCCGGAAGGCAAGGTTTGCCTGCAGCCCGACACCCTGGTGACTTTTAGGAACCTCTTCCCATGCACCTCTCTCTGATTAATTACTCTTAATTAAATGAAATGTAGTAACAACAACAACAATAAATACTACGGCCATGTTACAAGCTTAAAAATGGACATCCTAGGCATGCTTCTCTGTACGCTCCAATGTCCGGACAGGGTTCCCATGGACGGGCAGTTTCTTCTAACCTGGGATGGCTCTGAAGCCGTCGGCTTGGGGCAGCTTCACACTGAACGGTTCTCCCACTAAATACGCAAAGCCCAGAAGTTGCACGGCGGAAGCAGAATTCCACTTGTGCAGAGGATCTGCTTCGGCCTGGATGCCCACACAAACTTCCTGTGCCGTCCACGACTTTGAGACTCCCATCAGCAAGCGGCAACTCACAGATGCGTTCGCATTTCTTGCTTGGTTTCTACACGAGGCTCGGTCGGGTCGGGAAGGGGATAGTAGACAGCTTTCCAATAACGTGAGAGAGGGCCCCCAGTGTCAAGAATTCTTGGCCCAGTGGGAGAAGAAACTGCGGTTCATAGCCTGCTTTTTGAAGATGCAGAAAGAATTACATCATTTGGGAATCAGCCGTCGAGGATGCCCAACCTATGCACACACCCGGACCACGATCACACAATTTAAGCGGTCCAGTGAACAGCAACAAACTCCAACTAAAACACACGGTGCTTTCCAAGTCCGCCAAGCACCTGCCTCGTCACGTCAGTAGTTGCCTCCGGCTGGAATCCTGCAACGGAGCAGCCTCGTCCCCAGTTTGGTGCTTCTCCATCACCTGGAGGACGTCGTCCAGGATCGACGGCCCCAAGTCCACATGCAGGGACAGCAGTGAGCCTGCGTGCGACAGGAAAGCCCCGTCTTGGTTCTCTTCCTTGGCGAACCCATTCAGGGGGGTCGCACACTTGCCGTTGGGGGCCCCGAGGGGCTCCAAAGTCCGGCTGCCCGGGGCCGGCTCTCGCACACGGTCTGTCGCTTGGCCAGCGGCCCGGTCATCAAGATGCAGCCGAGGAGGTTTCGGTGGGGCTTGGGCGGAAGGCAAGGTCAGCGCCTGCAGCCCTCCAATGACCGGCAAAGAGATGGCGTTCTTGAGCAGAGGGGAGGGGACCTCCAAAGACGGCGCCTCGTAGCCGGAGATGGTGGAAGTCCGCGAGAACTCAAAGGGCACCACGTAATGTCCATCGCCGGGAGCGTCCAGCTGGCTCTCCGACCGAGGCAGCAGGTGGAATTTCCCTTGCAGGAAAGAAATATCGCCAAACATGTCGTTCTCTCCGCCGTTCCCGATGTGGATGGTGTGCCGGAAGTCCCCCAGGGGTGGGCTGATCATGTCCGAGGAGAGGATGTCCCGGAGCTTTTCCTTCTTGCCTCGCCGGCTTCCCCTTTTCAGGTAGATCGGCACTTTGGTGGTGGACATCTTGCTGCCAGCTGCTAGGGAGAAAAGACAACAAACGGCACGCTCTGTCACCTGAACTGGCTCGCGAAAGTAATGTCACCAGCAAAATGCGGGTGAGTCGACGGCCCAGTCCAGCCCCAACCGGCAGGCACCACAGCCCGGGGATACAGCCCCTTCCTAAAAGGTCACGTTCGATTCCCGGCATCTCCTGGTGGGGCTGGAAAATCTGCCTAAAACTCTAAAAAGTTACTGCCAGTCCGTGCCAGCACCACTGCCAGATGGACCAAGGTCACAAGAGAGCTTCCCGTGTTCTTATATAAATCAGCCCCATACAGAACCATGAGGACCAGAATCTTGCTCTTTTTTAGGGCGGGAGAAGGACGTAAGCTCAGTGGCATGCTTTGCATGTAGAAAATCTCAGGTTTGATCTCCAGGGGGCTGGAAAAGTTGGAAGGGGCCCATAAGACCTTTGGCTCCCAGCCCCTGCTTCATGCAGGACGTGAAGGTCAAGGGCCTCTAATGAATCCTGTGGTCAGGGGTCCTATTTCCTTTCTCTTACAAGGAGTATCCAGCAGGGCATGAGGTTTTCTTCAAGGGATCCCAAGCCTGGAGCTGGGAACAATTCCCACTGGAGGGCCAGTGTGCCGTCTGGCTGTGATTTTGAGCCGAGGCGAGGGAGAGACAGGTCTGAGTCCCGTGAAAAGCACCAGCTGAATTCTGGGAAGATCCAACCCTCCGTGTGGGATTGTGGCGAGGATAAGAGGGAAAGGCGGCGGAAGGGAAGCTCCGTGCCCACCTCGGGCTCCTCGCAAGTGGAAAAACAAGGTTGCGACACGCACGCGATTACAAAATCGATAAATAACCCCGCCTGACTCAGCCGAGCGCTTGGCAGCGGATTCCGGGCGGGCGGGCGGGCGGCCCTCCTGCCAGCGCCGCGCTGGAGCATGAAGCGGCCTTTTGTCTGGGCGCTGAGCGCGCTGAGCCCCCGCGGCTTTGGCTCCGTGTCCTGCTGACGGAGCAGGTGTCGCCAGCAGCCGCTCGACGGGCGCGGGCCAGCCGGAGCGTGTTGCAGGAAAGGAAGGATTTGGAAGGGGAAACGGCCTCGTTAGCAACTGCCACAAAAAGGCAACGCTCGCGCACGGCCCGGCCTCCGGGCTCTGATCCACTGGCACATGCTGAGGATTTGACCCTGGCCTCCTCCAAAGAGAACAGGACACCCTCTGGGGGAAAGGAGCTGCAGGGTCTTTCCTAGAAAGCCCTAGACAGACACAGACCAGTTAGAGACTCGGTGTGATGCAGCCGCGATGGCCCCTGCCACTGGGTTGCTTTGGTCTCCCAGGCTGAGCCCACCTTGCGGGTTGTTCTGAGGATAAAATAGAAGTGGAGGAGGAGGTTTATGTGAAGCTGTCTTGGGTTTGTTGGAAGGGAAGAGGGCAGGGCAGGCATATAATCAATTCATACTAATCCTGGAAAGATTCCTTGTGAAACTAGAAGGGGAGCACAAAATATTTTGGACTTCCAAACTCCTCCTCTCTGGTGTATCCTCACAACAACCCTGTGAGGTTGGTTAGGCTGAGAGTCGGTGACTGCCCCAAAGTCACCCACTGCTTCATGGCTGAGAAGAGACTTGAACCCGGGTTTCCCCCCTAGGACACACTGGGTTATTTTATCACAAATGGATCAAATGGGACCCACACACACTGGCCGGGCACTCTCAGGCACACGTCTCGGACACAGATGACTCACAGGTTCGGGTTCGAATCTTGCCTCTTGGAACTGACTAGAACATCCCAGAAAGCAGTCTGCCTCGGTCCCTCGCGCATTTGCAAAAATGGGGACAAAAAACCCAACTTGATCTATGGGGGGGGGCAACTTGTAGCCCTCCAAATGCTTGGCCCTACAGTCCCCATCAGTGGCGGCCCCCCTGGACAGTGGTCAGGAAATGCTGGGACTTGTAGGCCAAATATCTGTGAATGGCAGTGGAGGAGCCCCTTTTTGCAGGCAGAAATGCATCGTGATGATTCAGATGAAGCAGATCTCTGCTTATGCTCCGTTTGCTGTTGCCATCACGCACACTGAGATCTCCCAGATCGTGGCCCACACATTGGAAGGCAGCCCCCTCCCCACCCCACCCCACCCCACCAGCATGCCATTTCAGCAATGTGCCTAGTTTTTCCTCCACTAGGCTCTCCATATCCCATTTCACAGACCCTCGCAGCCAAAGATAGCTCCCCTCCTGGGGTGGGGTGGGGGGTGGGGGGGTCTGTCAAAAGTTAATAAGCACCCCCCTCCTCAAATCCCCCAGCCACCCTGAAGCCACGATGCCAGCCCCAGAGGAAAACTGTCCGAACCAAAAGGCAATGTCGTTTGCGTCGGGCAGGTCAGGAATACGCAGCCCCGGAGAGAATACCTTTGGGGGGGAAGGAAGGGTGGGCACGGGGGGGGGGGGAGCTTTATATAGGCCAGCCGGCGACGGCTGGGGAGGGGCACAAGGGCAGCAGTGCAGTGACGCCAGGCTCCAACCCGAGCAGTCAGGAGTTTATCATTGCTGGCCTGAGCACTTTGATACAGCCTCGCCGTCCTCCACACCCTGCTTGTAAAAGGTCCAAGATCCACACCCCACCCGGGCCTCGCGGCCAGGTTTCTCTCCCCACATATAGGGGGTGTGGAAATGCAGCCCAAGACAGATGGGAAAAGGCACGTCTGGTCACCAGATGGCCGGTTGATCTCGCCGGGATGGCCGCTTAGTTCGGGTGTTTGTTTTTCCAGGGAGAGCTTGGCTTGAACAGGCGGCCCAGGGAATCATCTCCGGACATCTCCGCCCCGAAAGCAGCACAGATCCAGGGGGAAAGGTTGCCAAGTCACCGGAGCCCAGCCCGGCCTGCTCTTGCACTCTCCCAAGAACAGGCACGCTAGCAAAGGACCGCAAGGGATGGGGACCACCAGGAAAGTGCAGAAAGGAGGTGGGGCGACCCAAATTATCCCTGAAGCGCCATCAGTACAAGGAAAGACTAAAGAATGTGGGGCTTTCTGTGGTTCAGAAAGAGGCAACATTGGGATATATGTGTAAATAGAAATTGCACCGAAAAGAGGGAATGGGCAGCAGATTCGGGGGCGGGGGACACACAGCAAATCATTAACTTATGGATATCCCTGTCCCAGGATGTGGCGACATTGTGACATGACCAGGGCTAGTTAAAATTCCTGCAGGGGGAGAGGTCTGTCCAGCTGGGTAATTTTAGACCCTGGGTTTATGATCTTTCAGGACCCCCCCCCCCTTTTCCATGTCCCGCTCAGGTTAGCGTTTTTCCTACCCTGGCTATTTCCTTTTTTGAAATCCCTCCCGCGTCCCCAGTATGTTAAAACCACAGCAAGAAAGCTCTGCTCAGTAGAACTTCCAGATTCAAAAGCAGTCTATCTCCCGAGCGCCGTGTGCTCAGAGACTCAGCGCTGTGAGCCGGGATGAGCTTCCGAAGATAACCTGGGGCACCTCTTTAGCCACCATTCGTACTCCCACAGGCACTTCCCCGGGAAGGAAAGCCCATTGAACTGAATGGTGCTCAGCCTCACGTCCCAGCAAAAGGAGCAGCTAGCGAGAGGCACGAAAGCATGGCCTGGAGGGGTCAGTTGGCAACCCTGGCCTGCTGCACATCGGGGTCCAGGAGCTTTCGGGTGGGGGGCGCAATGAATCCCAAAACCCCTCGAGTATGATGGCAGACCTAGAAGGGTTGGTCCCTCATTTCACAAGGGGGCGTCGGGGAAGGAGAAATCACAAAAAGAGGTTGCAAAGCCAAGTTTAGGGTCCGCTTCGCTTGATCCTCCCCTCCCCGCACCAGTGGCAGGTACACACGGAAATAAACATACTGCTTGAGAAAAACCCAAGTCCCCAGGTCTCCAAAGAACTGCAGGCGGGGTCGCCCCAAACACCCCCCCCCTTCCACCCCGGCCCGCCCCACATCCGCGCCTTCTGAAGGGTTCACGCATGCCGGGCGGAGCGTGATCGCGGGTGCACGTGTGAACGCGAAGAGGTCGCTGTAGCGCCGGAGAGGGGGCCCTGGAGACCCGCCGCTGGCTCTTCGGCGGGGCTTCTGAGCACGTGCGAAGCGCTGCGCTGCGCTGCCCGTCGCCCAGCCTCGCCTGCCCTGTCCCCCCGCTTGGCAAGGGAACGGCACCCTTGGGGAGCCCCGGCAGCCCACCCGCGGGGCCACGCCGGGGCTGCCGTGGGTCCCCCGCGAGGAGGGGGCCTGCCCTGGCGCCCCCCACCCTTCCATTCCCCGGGGGGTGCCTTCCCCCCGCGAGGCAGAGAGACTCACCCCGCGCGGCCCGGCCGAGATGCGCCGCTGCTTCCCCCGCGGCGACTGACGGGCGGCCGCGGCCTCGCCTCGCTAGCCACCCTCGCCCCGGGCCCCGCCCCGCCCCCGCCCCGCCGGCCAATCCGAAGCGGCTGCAGCCGCGAAGCCCCGCCTCCCCAGCGAGCGGCAGGGGCTGCCACTCCCGCCCCGCCCGGCACGTCGCCACTTGCCGAGCCTTACGCTTGGGCTCGGGAGCGGGGGCCCCTGCGCGTGTGCAGAGAGCCTGGAGGGCTTCCTGCGTGTGGCCCGCTCGTGGCCCGGCTTTGGCAAGAGCCGGAGGGGCTTTTCCTGCACCTCTGGAGGAGACGCGGGTTTTGCCTGCTGATCTTCCCCCCCAGTTGTTCTTGCGAGGAGGAATCGGTGCGATTGCATTGAAACTGGCACCCCCCCTCCCCACCAAGCTGGCCTTGGGTTCAAATAAGGCTGCGAGTTGATGGATTACGGCACAAACCGCTTCGGCTGCACCGCAAGCCCTTTCAAACCTTAATTCAAAAGAATTCCTCCTGCAGGGGACTCAAGGTCTGGCTCTTTTTCCCCTCGTGAAAATGCGTTTTAGGCAATATATAATCCCGTAAAGGAACCCTGTGCATGCACAGATTGTATTTCCTACACCTCCTTTGGAAAAATCCAAAGCCCATTCCGGTAAATATATTGACAAGGCAGAAGTAAACAAACTTCAGTGTTAACAAGTCTTCTTTGAAAAAGGCATTACTCCTGTGTTACGGTACTTCGTTTCAGGCACCAAATGCCTGCCCAGATAAATTATAATTCCATGGCATTTCTGTCCCACTTTTTTCCTAGAAGCAAACCCAGGGATTTGTGGATTTGCATTACAAATGTTGTATACAATTGTATATATGCAACAATTTTGTACAATGTTGTATATACAATTGTATATATATACAACAATTATTTACAATGTTGCTTTTGGGATCAGAGTATTGTTTTACTCAATCCCATTTGCTCATTATGAAGTTAAATATTAATGCATTGCATCACACCTTCCTTCTGCAAGAAACTCACAACAACCTACATCGGTCTCCTCCATTCCACACAACAACCCTGCGAGGCAGGCCAGGCCAAGAGTCTGTGACTGGCCCAAAGTCACCCAGCGAGGGGGACTTGAACCCGGATCTCCCAATCCCAAACTCTTAACCACTACACTATGTAAAGAAGGGGCATTCCGCTTCCCAAAGGGGTCCCTTGTAGTACAATTCCAAACGCTTTCAGGCTTAAATAAATCATAGCACATTGTAAAGCTGGATTGTTCCTGTTCAGACCCTGCGCACTGTTTCCGTTCTTAAATGACTGTGCATTTTTTTAAAAAGATGCTTTCTGCGAGGCGGTTTTCGAGGGCTTATTTTCTTGCAGGTGTGTGTGTGCCTGCAGCTTCCCGATTCCGCATTGTGTTATTATCAGTTTAAGTGATAAGCTGAGAAGCAGAGGGGCCTTGGATTCAGGAGTGGGAAACGCCGATTCAGCTGTTGCAGCCCAGCCAGGCAGCACCCTGGGTGGCCTTCGAGTCCCTGCGGGGTTTTTTTGGCCAGACCACCCTCACAGGGTTGTTGTGAAGGCAATTAAGGGATAGGCTATGAGCTTTCGGGATCTCATGTGAAAGAGGCATCCGTACAGAGGATCAGGCGGCTTCCACACCAATTTAATAAATACACAAAAGAGTATGTCTGTTACCGTTTTGCAGCTTTCGAGTTGCTCACTATCTATCTTTCGAGTTAGGAATGGAGGCAACATGAGGATGGCCATGAATGACCAAAGTCCATCAAGTCTGTGATCAATTAACTGATTAAGTCCAGCATCTTGTTCACGCAGTGGGCGACCAGCAAACCCACATGCTGGACAGGAGGGCGACAGCCCATGTTCCCCAGCAATTGCCCTACCCAGGGAGGGACCGTTTCTATCCTTGCAGTTGTGTGCTCTGCTCCCCAGAAAGGGGGTTGGGGTTGGGGTGACACTAGGCCAAAACCTTTCCATTTAACTCAGCATTTTAATAGTTGAATGATGCCATTATATAATTGTTTTTACTGCTTATTTTTATATATTGGAAATATATTTTTAATGTACTGTTACGCTTTGATTTTTTAAGCAGTCTTGAGAGCCATCTCGGATATAGATGGGATAAAAATGTCTAAAATAGATAAATAAACTGTTGACTATAGGTCTGCCCAGTCCCCTTTTCAGCCATCCAAATGGAGGATCCCTCGTGCCTCTTTCTCTGTCCCAAATCTCCCATGGCTCCCCTTTGAGTTCTGCTGTTAGGACAGAGGGAGGAAAACCTGTCTCACCACTTTCTTCACATTTTGCATGGTTTTGTACGCCTCCCCAAATTCCCCTTTTCCTATGCGACAGGGTCAGACACCAGAGTCTTCCCTCTTGCAGCCCCAGTGACTTCTTCACCGCTTTATGCATTGCTCATGCACCGATCCTGTTTTGGTGCAGTGAGCCCAGCTCCACCCCATACTGTGAGTGCCAATACCCCAAATATTTGCATAAGGGAGGTTGGATCCTAGAGGTGTTGTTTCCGATTCCTTTCTTAATTCTGCTTAGCTCAGCATTTATTTATTAATTTACAATTTTTGTATCCCGTCCCATTGCAAGAGCCTCGGGACGGCTTACATACAATAAATAAGCAATAAATACAAATAGTGCAAATTAAAATCCAGAATTTGCATTGTTGCAGAGCTCAGGGGGTTGACATTTCCATCAAGAAAGGTGTGGGGAGGGAAGGAAGACAGGAGGAAGATGCAGTAGTTTCTGGGGCTGTCCCTGCTTACACGTGAGTCAGTGCTACTGAAGCCTGTGGGATTTCTCCCTGAACATGTACCGACTGCAGTAAAAAGAGTATTTGATCAATTCCTCTTCTGCCTCCTTCATCGGACCCATAAAAGAGATTATGAAGGTGTTGAGCTTCTCTTTGCATTGGGAAAGAAACAGCTCTCATTAAAATGCCACATATTTTAAATCTGCGATGGATGCTGTCCATTGCTGTCCATTGCCATCGCTTCTTGGCATACCAAGGTACTCATAACCACAGTCTCCAGTGCGTAACACTAAACCATGGTGAACCCTCTATTTTGCCTCTCTGGGAAAGCATCCCCGAAACCAAGCTGTGTTGCGTTTTCCTTGGAGTTAGCAAGCCAAGTGCGGCAGAGAGCGCGGGTAGTGAAAGGGCCTGGAGGGTGAGGGAAGCGGCATCAGAGTCAGGCGAAGAAGCCAGGCCAAACCACAAGCCGTGTATCTCGGCTGGTCCCTTTAATTCCTGCATGTTGCAGTCTCGCTCTCTCCCCCCTTCAACAAAGAAGGTCAGAGCAAATTCTTTCAACATTTTCCTTCCTGATACCAGAGGCTGTTTACTTAAGAGCCCAACCTCGCCCTGCTGGGTTGGATTTCCACTCTTCTAGCTTAGCGACTGTGCCTGCCCGCAGGAGACCCCACAACAGGAGGGCATGACGGGAATATCCTTTATGTTACCAAATGCACTTGCAAATGGTACGGCCCCTGCTCCGGGCAAGGTGTCAGCAGACTTGCAGAGAATCCAAAGTGCATAGAGGAGCAACTCCACCCAAAATGAAAATAACAGTATGTAGGTGAGAATTTTTCTAAAGGCCTAAAGATGGCCCATAGGGGCAGGAAACTGATTGATCATTGGAGGTGTACAATGGAATGGAGTGTCGTGTAAACGGGTCTGACTGGGAGGGTCTCTTACCCCACATTAGGACATTTGGTGAATGGATGGATCAGTTCGTTGGTATATTCCTCACTATTAATTACCAGATACAGGTATACCCACCTGAATATGAATATTTACCTGCCCTTGTCAGGGAAAGACAGCTCTCTCCATGAAATGTCATTCCGCTCCCTTGTTTGTACTTTCCTTCCCTCCCCGCACCCCGAAAAAAAGCCAAAACCTGCTAATAACATGTCAAAAGAAAAACCATAAAGTCATAAGGGGCCACCAAGCAAGACAAAAAGAAGGATCCGATATTAAGCATGCTACGATGGCCTGGAAATAGCATCTCCATCCAGTCCCTGAGCCAAAGGAGCAAGGAAATACCAGTCAGGATGGAGAGCCAGAAAAAAGATACAGGAAATTGGAAATGTGCAGAACTCTGCAAGTCCAAATTCCACCAAGGGCGGAATTAACCCAGTAACTCTCTGGGCAATTTCCAGTCCAACCCCATGAGCCTTTGATTTCTAAAGCAACAACAGTGACACAAACTCTCCCTCTCTCTTTTTAAAAAAAATCCGGCTGCGGAGATGGGAGATGGAAGCAGCAAGACATTTGCTGAGAGCTCTGTCGCTCGAATTCCTGTGCTGAGCTTTGAGGCACTGTTCAAAAATTTTGCAGCTGCGTCCAGTGGATGGATGCTTAGGGGTTGCACAGAAAGACAAAGCAGGACCCACAAACGGGCGACGGCCGCTAGCAGAATGAACAGGCCTCAAAAAAAAAAAAAAAGGAGAAATGCACGGGATTGCATCTGCTAATTTATACTGCTTCTGCCCACAAGCCAGCTATCTGCCCCTCCCTTGCGCAAGTTTAATATAGAAACTTCTTCATTTAGAAAGGATGATATCATTTGGAGAGCAAGGAAGCACTCCAGCAAGGTGTGGCAACTGCTTTGCTGGGGGGATCACTTCCTCCCTGCAGAGTGTTGGTTTTGGATTATAGACTTTGGAGGATCGAGCTGTTCAGCAGCAAGGGAGAGCTGCCACAAAAGGTTGCAGCGTGGAGCCATTGAATTCCACTTCCAGTTTTCGGTTTCGGTCAGCGATCAGTGCTGTGCATTTCCTCTAAGGATGGAGATGGGGAACTGTGGAGTTCGAGATTTTCAAAGATCGGGGGCTTTTTGGTTACTTTTTCGAGCCCCCCGGCAGGGTCCCAGGCACAACCTGAATGCCCCCCCCCCCCCCGCTGCACCTGGTCAAGCCCAGTTTGAATGTCTGCAGCTTCCTCCACTTTCTATCTTAACACTGTTCCCAATCCAGGACTTGTACATCACTCACTTGCACCGTGTTTACCGTCTTGCTAGGTGAAGCGTTCTGTGGTACCAAAAACCTTGCAAAATATTTTGCAACCTTGTCCTAATAAAGGCATTATGGGGGTACTGCTTTTGGCACTTTTTGCAGCTTCCTTTGTTTTTTTTATATAATTAAAAAAAAGATATAGGCGGGTGCATCTGAGCCTTTTCGCCAAGCAATTTGAAAAACAGATAGTGGAACTAGAAGGGTGCCCAATTTTAACCGTTTGAATTGCTGCGTCTGTGTTTTCAACACTAGTCTTTTCCCCTCTAAGTGCACTTTCAACTTTCTCCAAGCTAATCTGAGGGAATTCTCCGGTGACCTCGGAATGTCTGTTCGCTTATCTCATTAGATGAGGGAAAAAAAATAACTCATGTACTGTTTATAATACCATCGACTACAGACCAGGAGCCTTTCAAATAGACCGGATGCTCTTTATGGGGAAAGACATCCCATAAGGCAGGGATGGCAGCCTTCAGCCATGTGCCTTGTTTGATCTCGGGCTTTTCCACAAAGCTCCATCCCCTTTGCACCACCCACCAGTCCTTTCCAGTTCTTTACCCATCCTGAGACATGAAATACCTCTGCGGAAGGTAACTTACAGCAGTAAGAACGTTAAGCTATAATAGGCAGGGCTTGGCCCCACCCCCTTTCCATTTGGCTCCACCCACCCATGGAAAGCAGCCCCCAAGAATTCCCCCAAAGTCAGTTTTGGTCCCCAGCTCGGGCATCTGCGACTGATTCCTGTGAAATATTGCAGTCCCACCAGGTTCCTCTCTTACCCTAGAACTTCCCAAGCTCTGACAGTTCAAGGGGAATTTCCTTCTCCAGGCCTCCAAGGCTGCTGTCCGGTCCAGCCTGAGCTGTCACACGCAGTGTCTCCAAAGGAATGTTCAGTATTTTGGGTCATTTGCAGTCCACGTTTGCAAACTTAAAATCTGCAATCTGGGAGGGTTTGTTAGCCACAGAAATAGATTCTCCCTTGACAGTAACAATGCAAACATTTTCAGTTGCTAGCCTGCACCGTTTCCGACAAGCGGGCTCCCAAGAGGCTGCTTTTCCCTTCCCCTCCGTATTTTGCAATCTCCGAGAAGCATCAAAAAACAAGCTGACGGCGTCACTGGTGGACAACATCTGTTAGTAGGTTGCACCAATTCATACACAGTTTTGACCACCCTTTTTGTGCTGGCTCCTGCTCAGGCTTTCTGTGAAGTCTGAAGGTTTGCACACTGGTACATTAAATCTTCAGTCTATTTTCCCCTCACTGGTCATCTGTTCTGTTAAAGTCAGAGGTCAGTTATCACTCATTCTGTGCTTGTAATCTGACTTCTATCATGTCCGCAAAGAAATTAATGAGAAATACTTTTTCTTGGGGGTTTCTGGCCCAATTTAAGCAGACAACGGGATGCACCATCCTGCTTCCCTTTGAATGCAAGAGGAGTGCAAGTCACAACTTAAAAATGCAAAATCCATATTTGGCCTTGCCTTCCCCCCGCCTAAAACAAGCCAAGCCTATAATTTTTAATAATCTGTCAACGTGGAATCCTGCAAGGCTCCACATTGATTAACGTCTTCTGCGAGGCACCACTCTTCCAAGGAAGAACAAATACTCTTCAGAGCAAAATTTCCTCCTTTTGACGCAAGACACATGTCACCCGCCTCAGGTGAGGTAGATTTTATCAGCTTTGGTTCAGGGAGGCTGGGAAGAGAAAGGATAATTTGAAAGCAAACTTCTAGGTGTAGCCAGAGCAACAAAAGGAAAATACCTGTGTTGCTCAGACACACAGAGAGCTGCAGCTACTCCTGAGCTGGTGCTCCTGCAGCAAGAACCAAATGCAACATTTTGGGCAAGTTATCTCAGGCGTGAAGCCCTGGTGTCAGCCTTCCATGGCAAAAGATGATGAAGAGTCTTGTGGGACCTGGAAGACCCAACGCTTGCGTCCTCCAGGAGATTGGCACTCGGAGCCCGGCTCCTTGAATAAGAAGGCCTAGAGTCAAGGACACAGAAGTGAGGGCCCAAAGGGAGGAGATGCTTAAGAGAAGCGAAACAAAGCAACGACGAAGAAAAGTGGAGCGGATCTTCTTTTGAATGATGGCCAAATCTCAGATCTGAGAGGCTAGAGAAGGGAGGAATGGATTAAAGAAAGTCTGAAACACGAAGGTGGGAAATTCAGGGCGGCTTCCTGGGAGGTAAAGAAGTATCGTCTTCGTGGATTGCGGCAGGAAAAGAGTGGGGGTCCCTTTGGGAATCTGCCTCCCCCCCAAGTGGATTGTGGGCTGGCCCGCAGCTTTCCCCCCAAAGACCCCCAGGGAGGGCCTGCAAGGTGTGGCTCCGCCAGGGCGGCGGAGAGAGGACCTTCTCCCACCTGGCGATGCCTCATCAGCTGTGCTAACCGGCCCTCACCCAGACCAGTCGTGCTAACAAGCCACGGTTGGTTAATCACAAACAACCCACAATCAACCATGGTTGCTCTCGGCGCGGCTGCCACATTAAAGCAGAGTCCCATAAAACGATAACCTGTGTCTCAACAACAGCCCACAGAAACATGGAAACAGAGTGAGTCAGAAGGGGTCTCCCAGGCCATCTAGTCTGACCCCCACCCCCGGCTCCATCCGGCTCCTCTCATGACACGCCCACCATGCCTGTTTTCTTTCCAATTAATTCTTTAGTTGGACGTACACATGTCACTCACCTGTGCAATGCCCTTCCAGGTATCCACTCAGTGGCTTCACAAACAACCCATCATGCACAGCTTCTTTCTAGGGTGGGTTGTCACAATGCCCAAACTCACTGGATGAGAAAAGATGAGCATTGGACTTGCTCAATAGCAAAGAACCCTTAAACTGCAGAGGATCTGTTGTTGTATAGATTAAGGATTTTGTTTGTGTGTGTGTGTTACATATTTATGGAGTGTTGATGGATAGATTCTGAGGGCTGGTTGTACTGGTTAGATCTGTATCGAATTCCCTTGGCAATTTTGTCTATTTCAGCTTGCTCTGTTTATCATAGTTGTTTTGCTTTCAAAATAAATAAAAAATGAAAAGAACGCAAGGCCATCCTTTGACATGGCCCCCACCCCAATAAAGGGGTATGGAATCCAGCCCTCGTTGGATGATTTTGTGGGAAGAATAAGGGGGTCTTTAACCCCCACAGCAGGGTCGGCATTTCTGTGCCCCTGGGTACATACATTAGGAGAAACGTCTTAAGACTAAAGGCTTTCTTTCTCCTGAGCTGTTCCGTTTAATTAATAAACAAACTCATGTTACGCTCTCTGACTTTTGGCTGGTGGCCAACCGCTGTCTTTCCCCCCGTTTTGAATCCAGCTGTGGCCGGGATGGAGAGTTTTACCCCGGGGTGGGGCTGTCTGGGTGATGTGGGGGAAAGGGCTGACCTTCGGGATGGGCCGGACAGATTAGTCTTGGGCCAGGCTTCTGACGTCTCTGTTGTTATCTCAGGAGCTTGGCATTTATGACAGGAAAGGGTCCCCCCAAGCCAGGGAGAAAATGTGACAAGCACCCACTCTGCTGCATGCGTGGACACACGTCGGCCTCCGATCCCGCTGAGCAGAGCCGTTTCTGGCCGGGCCGAAGGACTTGAGCGGCAGGGAATCCAACATGGCTGCCCGCCCCTTCCCCTTAATACCCGCAGGGGGTCTTTTCTGGCGCTGAACAAGAGATACTGGTTGGTTGGCTCTGGTGCATCTCTGCGTTGTCCCACAGGGAAGACACCCTGCCGGATTGCAGCCTGCGGATCTGAGTTGTCTCCCGCTTTTCCTGCCCATCCTTCATGGGACACTGCTCCCCCTCGTGCTAGCCCTCCCTTGGCCGTAGCAAGCACGGTTGTGCAGCCAAACACACACAAAGCAATGCAGTGTGTTTGAACAAGGGGGGGAAGTGAGGCGCTGCGGTCAGTTATCAGCCTTGGAAGGAAGTTTTCAAAGGAGATTCCAGCTTGAGGAGAAGACTTAGCTGTCCCCTTCCCACATGCTTTAGCTTCCAGTGGATTCCCCCACGTGGCATTTCAACTCAAGGGGAGGGAGAATTCTGCTTCTGTCAATTTGGGGTAATCTGGGTCAGCTTAAATGAAGATCTGGTTTCATCTGAGATGGTTTGCACAATGAACTAAGTCTGCGCTGGAACATTTAGCACAATCCTACCAGGAGTTCCCATATTTGTATGTCCAGATATAAGCGAGACATGCAGACCCGGGCCCAAACCTTGCGAACACTTGTGAAGGCCCTGACGGTGTGCATCATCCAGGCAGAGTTTTCAGCCCCAAGCGCCTCTTGCAGAAGTTAATGCAAAGCAGCCCTGGCTTAAAAGGGAAGGATGACGCCCAGCCGAAGGAATTCAGGGCTGCCTTTCTGAGACTGCAGATCAGAGAATTCCCCCAAGGCAGGGAGGGGAGGAGGAGAGAGAGAGCAAAGGGGAAGGACGGTGCCGGTGCCGCGTCATGGCTCAGTTCTGAAGTTCGGGGCGCCCTGAACGCTGTAGCCTCGGTGGAAAAACAGGACGGAAATTTGCGTCTGTGGAGGCGGCGAAGTGCCTGTGTGCAGCAAGCGAGATACTGAGAGGGTCTGGATTGCCAGATCCTCTTGGAGGGTCTCAGAAAAATCCCTGATGTTCCCCCCCCCACCCCGCCCCGCTTCCTTTCTTTAGTTTAAAGCCCTAAATGGCTTGGGTCATGGAGTCCTGAAGGAGCGCCTTCTTCCCTATGTGCCCTCCCGCCCCTCAGAGCTTAGAGGCCCTCCTCTGGGAGCCCTCCTTGAAAAAGATGGGGAGGGTGATTACCCAGAGAAGGGCCTTCTCTGCAGTGGCACCCCGACAGTGGAACATGCTCCCCAGAGAGGTCCGCCTGGCACCAGCGCTTCTTTCCTTTTGGCGTCAGGCGAAAGCCCTTTTATGCTCCCAATATTTTAATTGTTAATTTGTTTTAATTGGTGGCTTTATATTTAATATCAGATGCTGTGCCGCTCCCATTCTTCTTTCTTCTTTTATTCTGTTTTATTAATGGAGCTGTAAACCATCCCAAGACGTCTGTAATGGGACAGTATAGAAATACATAAATAAAGCCCAGAGTTTGGGATTCACCGTTTGTTCCAATGGGGCCATTATAAATAGGGATCGCTGGGCAAAAGGGAGGGTTTCTTCCAGCACAGGTGGATGCTGGTTCGGACCAAAAGCTCGCCTGGTCCGGTATTGTTCTTCCCACCATGGCCCAAGAGATGCTCTTCTTGGGAAGCCATGAGCAGGCCAAGAAAGCAAGAATCCTTGTTTACTGTCGATTCCCAACAAGCCGTGTGATATAGTGGTTGGACAGTTGGTCTGCGGAGGCCTGGGTTCTAATTCCCACTTGGCCACAAGCCTCATTGGGTAGCACCAGCCATGGAGTCCCAGCCTAGCCTACCTCGCAGGGTTGTTGTGAAAGGAAAAGAGAGAACAAGGAAAATAGTTGGATTGCCTTGGACTTCCTGGAGGAAAGGGCTTATATGTCACAGGGACTTGAAATAACAGGGGAAGCAACACTGGGCAACTTACTTTTCAGACTTAGCCAAACTCGGACAACAGCCTGAGCCATAATTATATAAGTCACGATGCTCCCGCCAGGGTGTGATGTACTGAATTTCTATTTTCAGTACAGTAATTATTCTGAAAATCACACAGATAACGTCTCAATTAGCACATGCAAATCTCTCTGCCCTCTTTTTTGCAGTGCATCAGGGGCACAGCATCCCAAAAAGGTACCCGAATGGTGGACATTTGCAAGTCATTCCACAATGCCGGACAGGGCAAGGAAATAAAGCCAAAAGGAACAAGAAAAAGGAGGACCCTTAATTACAGAACCAACCAGGGGAGTTGTGCTTGGCTCATTAGACGGCCTTAATTAGCCTCATTTTAATGAACAAACATCCAGATTCCTGGGGCTGATCCCAGTCTGCCTCGTAAAAGCAATTGCTTCTTGTTGGGTTTGTTTTCCGAACCGGAGGCACCGACAATGTGCTGTCCTTGGTGCAATCCTATGCAGGTTTAGACAGAAAATCTGTTTATCCTCTTGAAACATGACTAGAAGTGCACTTTTAAAGGAAAACAACAAGATGGCCTGGCAGGCCCTGGAGTTGCCACCATTTCTCCCCAGTTCCCCTCAGGGTTTCTGCACCTCCAGACACACCCAAAGTCGAGTTTCCAGCTTTGCAGTGCTGTGGTGGCTCAAAGCAGTCTTCTGGGCACAAGGCACTACAATGCCCATCATCGCCAGGTCGAGTGGGGATCCCAAGCCCTGGCCAGAGCAGGTGCTCAGATTCACAAATCTTAAGAGCCCTCCCAAACGCTAATCCACTGTTTTGCACTTGGGTTCAGTTGATGGGTCCTGGGTTTGTAGAAAGTTCAGCAGGGGGTGCCCAACTTTGTCATTCTCCTTCTATCCCTCCAATTTAGCCTCACATCTCACCCCAAAGAACAATCTTGGGGAGCTGCTTAGTAAGTCAGTCCCCTTCCGGATACAACCGCATGCTGGTTTTTGCGAATATCTTTCTCTGAAGTGCGACAAAGTGCGATCCGCTCGGGCATTTCCTGGAGGCCGGCAAGATTCCTTCGGACTGTTTTAGCTCTCGAGATGTCTAACTCAAGCACTGTCTGTGGAGCAGCACTTTAAACCCCTGCCGACTGAGACGCTGATGAACCCTCACCTTTCATCTCCCCATCCCATCTCCAAGACATCTTCCCTGCACCCACAGCAAAATGAAATCCAAGAGATTCGCACAATAGACAGAAACGTGCAAAGAAGCTTCCTTTCCAAAGAAACACAGAGAGGAAAAGGGCTGGGCCCCAACCACGTTTTCTGCAGAGTAATCAGACTTGTTTTGCACTTCGGTTTTATGCAGCAGGAAAACTTTATATAGATGTTTATTGTGCTATTAACTCCGAGGGCAGTCTTTCAAGAACTCTTCTCCACCCGCAGTCTTAACAGGTTCAAGCAACACGTTTGTGGTTTAACTGAAAGTAGCTGCAATCTTTAGCAGATCTTTCTTCAACTCTTTACCAACCCGCCATCTTCTCCCTTCCCAAAGAAATCCGTCCCTTTAGAATAAAGGAAAAGATGAAGGAAAAAAAGGAGTGGATTCCTCTAACAGAATTAGATCGGAGCAGATGTCCCTTAAGCGTTTCTAGATTCAACTGACGGCACCCACCTTGTGCCCTCAGGGTGAAGGTAGACTGTCTTTAACTATGGAGACTCCACATGGCTACTGTGCCTATTCCCAAGAGGGAATGGGTTTGTTCGTGTAGAAAGGTCTGTTTTCCCAACTCTCACGTCCGAGGGGGTTTGGACTGACCCCTGTGGGAGATGCCCGAATCCACTCCCCTGGGAACTGTTTGCAAGAGCTGGACTGGCTTCTGAAAGATGGTTTCACTTTGCATGCACAACGTTCCAGGTGCAGTCCTTGGAATCGTAAAGAGCCTTCGGGGCATTTAAAGTGCAAGTCCGTGCATGGAAAGCAGGCGTTCTCCTGCGGAGCTTTGATCCTTTCTCAGTGGAGGCTGTTGGTCCCAGCAGGGTGGTGCAGCCACTCCAGCTTTCTACTCGAACTTTTAGGGAGAGAGCCACGGCGTGGAACACCTCGGCCTAAACGAGGTTCAGCACCACGGAGAGCTCCCCTAGAGTAGATCCGTGGCAGTGGAGTGTGTTGGTCTGTCAGCCTCAGGTTGGCCTTCCCATAAAACTAAGCAAGTTTCTAGTCCTTTGCAGAAGGGGCTGACCCTAATAGGAACATTGCAAGCTTAGCAAATCAGTTTATTATTTCAGACCAGGTTCTCTCTCGGCCTGACCTGGGAAGCCAAATAGAAACCATTGTTTCTTAACCAGCTACGGACCGCAAATAGAAGCCATGGTTTATTGCTGGCTTACAAAGTCCAGCTTGTTTAAATGATGGCTTGTTGTGGCATCTTGAACCCAGGACCGTGGCCTATCCCTGCCTTGTTCGAGCTGCTGCCCACCCTGAAACGGGAGTACCCAGCAATTGCAATAAACCATAGTTTACCAAGCATGGCTTAGCGTTAGGTGTGAACCTGGCCAGAGCTGGGCACTCACCCCTCTGCTTTCCTTACAGAGGGTGCAATTGCTGAAGCCTTGGCTGAAGGAGAAAAACATTCTAGTTTTAAAAGAGGAGCAACTGGTTTGTTAATAGATGAATCTTCACTTCCCTCCCAAAAAGATCTCTAGAGATTTAAAAAAGAATTATTTTCAATTCCACAAATTTAGCTCCTGTAATCCATATTGTACTTTTCTATGCTCCATTTGGGGATTTATTCTGTTGAGTTTTCATGATTTATTGGTACATTATTGTATCATCTTTTTAATTAGTCTGTGCAATGCCAACAGGACTCATTTTGAGGCATTTAATAATTATAATTCAGACACATACACATAAACACAGATAATACCCGTCTCTTTCTCCCTGAGGAAGAAAACACAAACTGTAGTTCTTTGTTTAAAGGAAAAACAAAATAAAACCTAGACATCTGCTTTCTCCAGCCTGGAGAGTTTGACCTTGAATGCTAATTAGGTTCTGCAAGCAAGCGAGCAGAGAAAAGCTTGCATTTCTCATGCATCTCGCTCTCTCTGGCCCCATGGATGTGGGGACAGAACTACCGGCAGACTTGTTCCATGGCTGAGCAGAGCGAGGCAGCCACTGCGGGGTTCGAGGCCCTTGGACAGCAGAACCTGGCTCTTGTGGGCCCTTTGCTGAACATCGGGGCGGGGAAATTAGATTAACATGCACAGGAGCCTGTGTGCGGGCAGGGGCGCGGCGATTCCTTCCCGCCATTCCCAGCAAAACATCTGGAACGAAGAAGAGGGTCTGGGCACGGCACAGATATGCAGAAAGCATGATGCGCTGTGTCTTCCTTAAGGCACCCCAATGCCGCTCTTTATAACAATCCCGATGCCCATTTGAGCAGAAAAAAGTCCCTACAACTCCCAGCGTTTATATGCGTTTTTGTGGCCTAGCCATGCACCGGATTGTGACTTTCAGAACATGAGAAAAGCTCCGCAGGATCAGGCCAGGTCCATCCAGTCCCCGTTCTGTCCACACTGAGACCAACCAGCTATCGAGGAAACCAACAAGTAGGACATGAGGGGAACAGCACCCTTTCACCCATGTTCCCCAACAACCATTCATTGGCATACTGCCTCTGGGACTGGAGGTAGTATATTGCCATGAGGACTAGTAACCATGGAGAGCCTTCTCCTCTATAAGCTTGTCTAGTCGATTCAAATGGGAGCCCATCATTGCATCTTGCCGCTCAGGAGCCCATGCGCTGCCGGATCCGGTTTTGGGGCTGCCTCAGGGAAAAGGAAGCATGTTTTAGCCTTCCACATCTGAACTCCTGTGAGTTCGCAATATCTTCATTGCAATGATTCCATACTGAAGAACTTCAAATAATACTATCAATAGTACTCGAATCAGGACTTTGCAGACTTATTTAATCATTAGAATTATGTGCAATGCAATTAACAGAAGGTGCACATTTGAATCTCTTAACCCACGAAGACTAAAAACTTGGGAGTGATAGGGGAGTACTCCACCCCACAAAAATGATTAAGAGAAGAACGAAGATAGAGCAAATGGGTTTTTTATTTACCAAAGTGTGCTGTCACGAGAACGTTAACACCGGCAAATGCATTTCTCCCACACCCACATTGCAAGAGATGCTTGGAGAAGCGTGTCCAGCGGTTCTGGCTGCCCAGGAGGACGGCACGATGCCAAACAGCCGCAGCCGGAAAGACTGGGGGGGATCCCTCCCCACCCCAGCCCCAGGGTGTGATTCGGCCCAGGGGCTGGGCTCCGGCTCAGATCTTGACCACCTCGGCAGTGACGCAGGGGCTTTTCCGCTCGCCGTCGGAGACCTTCCGCTGGACGCAGAGACGGCCGTAGGTGCCTCCTACCTGGCCTTTGGTTAGCCGGCCGGGGTTGAGACAAACACAGCCGAGGACGTCCTACAGGAAAGCACAACAGCTGAGCACGCCAAAAGCAGGAATAAAATGGCAGCGTGCGAACACACTGTGGCTTCGTCAGAGGGGAACGCACAACAGGCAGCTGCCTCTGGCGAGAGAGTTAATCGGTTTGCCAGGATGCAAGTCCACAGAGGTAGAGGGCCTCTAAACATGGAGGCTTGATTCACAGTGGTGGGCGGATGTAGCTCGGGTGCACAACCCATGTCAGCGCCAAAGCAGCTTCACGCCCCCCCCCCCCCCCGTCCGCACACACCTTGATGAAATATTTCAGGTCCGACGGCGTGATCAAGATATCGGGCGTGACCGGCAGTGGCGTGTACTGATAGAAATGTTCAAAATCAATATTCATCTCTTCCGCAGGAGGGTACAACGGGTAGTAGCTACTCAGAATTGGGGGCGAGGGGAGGGAAAGAAACATTGCTATGAATCGCGCCTGGTAAAAACTTTGCGGAGTGTGGGCGCATGTGCGAACGGGCGCGTCGGCATCCGCATGCCCCTTTCCCCTTGCCCCAGGCAATCGGCTTACCTCCTCTGGGTCAAGATGTGCTTGAGAATTCGGGAAAAACGGTCTAAGACGCTGGAAGAACTGGGTGGAGAGATACCAAGGGGAGGGGGGGAATTGAAGGGAATAATTAAAGCCACTAGGCATGAATTAATTAAAACAGTATTCATTAAATTTACGAGGAATGGGCGAGTCGCATCGCCTGCACTTTTCTTCCCAGGCGTGTTAGTCCAGCGGGTTTCCTCCAGGCCTACCTCAAAGGGTCGTTGTGCAAATGAAATTAGAAGGCAGGAGAGGCAAGAATTGCAGTCTAGAACTGGCCCACCAACATAAGGAGTAAATGTGTCAGGCCACGGCTGGGGATGATGGGATTTGCAGTCCCACACATCTGGAGGCTCTAGATACGGGAAGGGTGATGGAGAGCGGCCCCTCCGTTGGAAGAAACCGGGCAGGGAAGGGCAGCTGTGAAAGCCCTTGCCTGCGGCGAGAGGGGAAAGGTGACGACCGCCTCTCTGTGAAAGAGGACAGGAGTGACAGATGTGTCTGAGGAAGGCGGGGGACGTGACGCATCCCCGTCGAGACCCGAAATGAGCTTAATTGTTTCGTGACAGGCCACGAGCCGCTTACACCAGCTGGCCTCAAAGACCACAAATCGCAGGCCGCTTCCTTCCCAGGGTTCTTCGGAAGGGATGCCGTGCACGTTCCTTTTCTTTCATTTTCAAGAGGTGCCTTCACACTGGAGCCGATTTGCAGACGTGCAGACAAACCCTTTAAAATTTGTGGGGTCAACGGTCCCCATGACAAGAAGCAGCACCCCGTGGACTGAAAACTCTCCGATCCCACCGAATACTGAGCATCAGTCGCGGGGGAAATGGAAAACTGAGTCTGGATGTGGAGTGGCTCAAACTGCTTACCATTTAGAGCAGCTTGGACAAGGACACAGTCCAGAATTCTGAAGAAGCGCGAGCAAAGGCTATGCTGCAACATTTCACTGCAGTTCCCACTTCTTTTGTGCGTGCCAAAGGGCTACACCCAAGAGACGCAGGCTTGTAAGTGTAGCACAAAAAAGCTGGCATGCTACCGGTTCCAGAATCCAAATTCTAAGAATCCTCCTCTTCCATTAAAATAAATCTTGAGATTCTAGTCCTCAAGGCTGTAAAAGATCTCTTTGAACATGTGCAGGGGGTGTAATACTTAGCAAAGCTTCACAAGCAAGAGGAACCTCGGGGTAACCTTTTCAGTGACTGGGCTGAGAATTCCTTGCCCTCTTGTCCATCTTTACATGTAGGGGGGAAATTTTGTACAATACCAAAAATGTCCCATCTCATAAGGAGCATGAGTTGTCGAATTTGGATTACTGTGATGCGGGGCAGAAATCTGAGGGTTGCGGAAGCAACAAGGTAGAGAACGTGTGCTCTGCCCCAAAGCGCTTACAATGCAAAGAACCAGCTTGGGACCGAAGCTTCTGCCAGTCTGAGCCTACCCATAAAAGATCATCCACCCAGGGCCTTCCCTTTGAGGGAGCATCAACGAGCAGCAAGAAGGAAGAGGGTCTTTTTGGTGGTAGCCCCCAAATGTACTACAACCTCCTCTGCTGTGAAATTCACCTGGGGCTAACACTGTCACATGCTGGTGCCAAGTTCAGACTTTCCCCTTTTCCTCAGCCTTTGATACCAGCTGATAAGAATATAGAAAACCTGTTGATGCTTTGATTGTGGTTTGGGATACATTTTTTAACATTCTGCATTATGCAATATGCACCTTTGCAAGCTGCCCAGGGAGCTCTGGCTATTGGGCAGTTCAGAAATATAAATAAATAAGACGACGACGATGATGATAATAGGACTAATAGGAAGCGTGCTTTGTGACTGCCCCAAAAGTCAGCCGTGGGTTGAAATGGGTTCGTCGTGTCGTCAGGAAAAGCCCTGGGAACATCTACCTCCCGTGTGAAAAATTGTCGCTTTGGGATCGTGAGTCAGGCGTGACTCATTAGCTCTTCATCGGCTCCCCCTGCCCAATCCCCAGTTTCTGCTTTTGCAACACAAATTCTATTCTTCGTGTTATGCACGCTGCCGTCTAGAGATTAGCAGGAGATAAAAGCAAAGCGAGTGGGATTGCGCAACACTTGCGCCACAAGCTCGTTCGCCAGGAAGTTGGCATCCAGCACACAGTCATGGGACCCCCCATGACGCCAACTTCTTTGGGGTGGGAGAGACGAGATGGACTCCCCCCAACCCCTCGGCGGCTGGTGCTTGTGTCACGTACCTGATTTCTTCGGCACCCATGTGGAAGAGCAGGTCTGCAGAGGTCAACCCGAAAACCACCCCGTTGATGTCCAAGGTGCAGGGGTCCGACACAAACTGCACCCTCTGGAATTAAGAAAGGGAACGGGTGGGGGATTGGGAGTTTCCGGAGCAGCCCCACAACGGGCTCGCACGGAGCAGATATTTATCGCAAGCCGCATCAGTCACGAGGGGAAGGCCTCTCGAACCAGCTCAACAGCTTTGCGGAGTCTGCAGCTTGCAGCCAGGAGAGATCCGATTCACAGGCCCGGGATAAACACCTTGAACGGTTGCCAAAACTTGCTTACTGGAGGGCCCTCTGTGTCAGGGCACCTGATTTACTTTCCCAGCAGAGCACTGACTAATGCTGAAATTACAATATTTGAGCATGAGACGAAAATATTTTCTGTTCTCCCAGGCAATTTCCGTTGGGTACACTGATTCAGTCACACTTTACTCCAAACTAAATGGCTTGACAACGGATTCTTTTTTAACTCTTTTATCAGATTTATCTTTGAGTCTGGCTCATCTTACTTGCCTCCCTAGTGGCCTCCCGCCTGGGCGTCCATGAGGACTAGCGGCAGGCCAAATCTTTCACAAAAATAATAAACCAAGCTTTAAAATGCAATCAAGCCACCAAAGGTTCTTGGAGGGGTAAGGATTTAAAGCAGAGCTCTCTCTGGGTTCAAAGTCAAATGCTCCAGGTCAACCTTTGCAACTGCTCCCATGATCCCCAGCCACCATGCTGCCTGGGAATGATAGGAGTGATTCCCCAGCCATCTTGCTCAACATAGGTGGAAGAAAAAAAATGGGAGAAGGCAATTCTAAGTTTGGACAGCTCCGATTTGGAGAGGGCTGCTCTAACCACTACACCACGTTGCCTGAATCTTTATCCACTTGCTCACAAGAACGCATGTAAAGAATCACGAGGAAAAGATAATTCATGGAAGGCCCACAGGCCAATTCTGCTTTTGGTGGGAAATTTCAGGGAAACCGGTTCGGGAGGAACTGACCGGCGACTCCTCCCTCGGGCGTTCTGCAGAAACGATACACACACGACGCACAGCAGAGATTGTGCAAGCGAGGGCTGTACTCGTGTCCTCGTCAGCGGCTCAAGGGAGGTCCCCACTCGGTGCAGGATAAGTGACACAGACTTCCTGCAAGGAGCCGCACGCTTCTTCCGACTTTCTTCGCCTGAGAAAGTGACTTTGCGGCAAGAAGGCCCCACGGGCCCTGCTGCAAAAAACCCGGAAGGGTAAAGCCGAGCCCAGCTCTTGCCAAACTGAAATGACTTCCAAGAAGTAACCTCCGCCGAGCTCAGTAGGGCATTTCCTAGCACGACAGGGACACTCTCTTCTCCCCCCCCAAACCAATGGGGCACTGGGGTTCCTTTCAGGAAGGGGAACCGAGTCGGTTCCCGAAGGAAAGCTGCCCCTGGGCGAGAGCTGCAGTCTTTGGGGGGGGGGGGGCCAGGCCAGGCCAGGCTAATTTCAGGGATCAGGGGCCGATTTCCCACCGCTGGAGGCCCCTGGGGGCCACATCCCTGCCTTCTGCTGCTGCAGGAGTCTCCAAACTTTGATGGGAAAAAGCGTTCGTGCAAAGACGGTGCTTAAAAATTAAGGCGTGTGCCCCCCCCCCCCCCCGGCGAGAATCCCTGGAGGGTTTTGCCGCTTCTGCCATAAATTCTGCAGTAGGAGAATTTCCGCTGTGTGTGTGTACAGAAAGGGGCCGTCAGCCCCTTAGGCGTTCCCTCGAACATGCCTAAAATCTGTTGTGCCAAGACGGAAGGCAGCTGTCTCCACCTCCGTGTTTGCTAGATGTTTCTGGCATTCAGTGCCCATAATCCCCAGCTAGCAGGCAAGAATACTGGGAGTTGTAGTCCAAAACCTCTGCAAGGAAGCAGCTGGGAAAAGATGAATGGGACGCATACCCTACACTGCAGGGGTGTTCAGAAGAGGAATATCCTGTCATTCCCGGCCTTGCAAGGGCTCCAAGGAAGGTTCCATGAACCTCCCCCTTCCCATTCCATCCTCACAACAACCCTGTGAGGTAGGCCAGGCTGGGAGTCAGCAACTGGCTTAAAGTCAGCCAGTAAGCTCCATGGCAATGGGGACTCAAACCCGGGTCTTCTGAGCCCCAGTCCACACTCTAATCACTAGGGTACCCAGCCGCCTGGTGTTTGGGGACCTCGGCTTCCCAAAGGGCTCATCAGCAAGGTCCTAAGCCAGGAATGCTGGATGCTGAGACCCCAAAGATCTCCTTTCCGCCCTATTGCGACCTGTTCCAACATGGGACCCTCCAGGTGTGTTGAACTACAAGTCCTATCATCTGCAGGCAGAGGGGACAGCTCACTTCCACTCCGCTCTAACATGAGGCCAGGGAGATCCAGGCTTGCAGATGAGGCTTGGCTTGATTTGGCTCGTGCCCCCCATTTCAGGCCCAAAAGGCACCGAGCGTTTGCAGCAGCTTGGCAGTCCACGGTGTCGCACACGGTCCGAGGCTCACCCGCCAGGGAATCTCCCCAAAATACCTTAACACAAGGGTGGTTTCTTGGAACAGCGAGAAGTACCTGCTTGTCTTCTTTCGACAGCTCGTAGCAGCCAAAAGGTGGCTGGGGGTAGATGCAGAGGTGGTGGGCGTCTCTCAGGGACGGGATGACAACCAGGTAGGAGCCGGAGCTGGCATGCAGCAGGGGGGGCAAAAAGACATTTGCCGAGAGGTGAGCATCAAAGTCAAGGTAGGAATGAAACGGGGTTAGGAGAGCAGTTCAGGATTTCTCAATCAGAGAAATGACGCTATCACAGGCTGCTAGTCCTCATGGTTATGCTCTGGCTATCTAGCAAGAAACCCAACTTCCTGTGGCACAGCGGTTTGAGCATCAGACTGGGACTGGGAGAGCTGGGTTCTGGCCCCCACTTGGCCATCATAAAGCTCCCAGAGTGATCCAGGGCCAGTTACAAACACTTGGCCTAGCCTACCTTGCAGGGTTCTTGTGAGAAGAACAGGGGGAAGAGAAAGCTTATGTCCACTTTGCATGAAAATGGAGCAATACAGATAACAAAAATCAGTAAATCCCAGATAATTTGTGCTGCTATAGTCTGGAAGGTAGCCGGTTTGGCAAATGTACCATGTTTAAACTCCCCCTTTGCCTGATCTTTCTGGTGGTGGTTAAATTTCTGAATTTTAAGCCACGGCAGACTTGAGATGCAAATCTGTTCATGGAATCAATCAAATACGTAACACTTTCCTGAGTTATGTAATGATATTTAAATATTTAATTGCATTTAAATGTGTTACATAAACCAAAGGGTTTTTCCATTGGCTTCCTCTAGATCCCACGACAGAGAGAAGCATTTGGATAATAAAATCGTCCCAGGAGGACAAAGAGGTAGGAAGAGACTTTTTTTTAGTCAACGACCGCTTAGATATCCGAGTACAATCTTAATTGTGTCTTTAAATGAGAAAAAGGTTGGGGAAAACACTTAAAACAGTGTGAGGACAGGCAGTGATCCGACGCCAGTGCTTGACAGAGGATGGAACGAGCTGGAAAGGGAGGGGAACGGAGCCAAAAGAAGGCCGGTTTTGTCCTTTGTTCTGTCGCTTGTGGGGAAAACACGGATGCCAATTCAGAGACTAGGCCCATCCTGTCCTCAAATACGGAGCTCAAACTTGCAGCTGAGTGTCAACTTCCACACCAAGTGGAGCTGCAGAAGTTCCTATTTAACCCAGATCCTTACTCAGAATCATGAGGACTGCAATCTTGAGGGGCGGTTTTTGTGAAGGATCATAGCTTGGTTTCAGTTCTTCTAATGCAAATAGCTCTGGAAAACAACTCCAGCCTGAAACCCTAGAAAGCAGGGTTTAAGCAGGCAGTAGAAAACCATAAACCTGGTTCACACACAGAAGGCTAACCCATGGTATGGGTTGTTGAATTCTGGGTTGTTGCGCCCTTGTGCAAAGCCAGCTTGCTAACAAACCATGATTTGTTGAACGGCAAAAAAGCCAGAAGGAGAAGCCATGGGCTGTTGAAACATAGAAACCACAGCTTGGAACTGCATGGCACATCCAGTTCCACGTGTCGCTCGTCTCGAGCCGAGCACAGAGAGGCAGGAAGGCAGAACGGCGGAGCGGAGTGAACCGCGGCTGCGGATCTCCATCCCTGCCACCACCCAGCCGGCTTTAGAAACAAGAAGAGGCAGCTCAGACGCTCTCGGCCGCCTCCAAGCGAGTTCTTACCTCCTCGTCCCTTCGATGATCGTCTTCATGCACAGCTTGAAGACGTCTTCAAAGGAGGAGGTGAGCTGGCAGTCCTGAGAAACGAAAAATGAGAAGAGTGGCCAGAAAGTCCTGGGTTCAGGCACGGCACTTCCACTTCAAAGGATCTTGGACACTGCCAGACAGAGCAAAAGTTTCTGGGGTAGATACAGGAAGTGCCTGGCCTGCTCTGCTTTCATGCGGCTTATGCTCACTGTAGTTTCTCCCACGTAGGGTTTCTTTCCCCTCCTAGAAGTGCCTTCTGCTCTACAGGCTGAGATAAGGTAGCAAAAACAGGGCCCTACGACCACTCTCTTCTTAGTTTTCCTCTTCCCTCCTCATCCTCCTTTCCTTGCATGACATGTCTTTTTTTCAGATTGGCAGCCTAGAGAGGCCGGGATGGGATTGCTCTACTGATTACAGGTAAGTTGGTGCAGAAGACCTTTTGGCTAAGGAATGGGATAAAAGCACTTCAACCAACTTGTATTAACCTATTAATAGTCTCCCGAGAACCTTCCAGTGTGGCTGAGCATGCAAAATTCTCCCTGCCACGGCTGGATGGTGCGGTTTTTGGCCACTGTTTTTGCTTTTTGCTATAGCTGGAGGCATATGGCAGCATTCCCCTAACCACTTTGGGGCTACAACTCCCATCAGCCTCAGAGCAGGGAGGCAGTAGTCCAAATACAGGGCCACTTTCCTTCCTTCCGTCCTTCCTTCCTTCCTTCACACTGAATTTGATGGCACTAACAAGAGAGAACTGGATCCAGTAGATTCCTCGGCTCTCCTCCAAGAGGACTAGTCTGATGGACAGGGCTGTGTAAAAGGAAAGCTGGAAATTCAAGATGTGTGGAGGTCCACGCAGCCACCCACTCACACTACAGCAGCTTCCAGGAAAGGCAGCAGGATCCTCCAACCACACAGAAAACACTGCACTTCCCAGTGCCTCCTGCCCAACTCAGGACTTACCTCGACTTGTTTGTGCTTGGCATCAAGGAAGGGACCGAGCTGAGAAGAATCAGAGGAAATGCAGGTCACCCCAGAGCAAAAGGCCACCCTGCCCCCCCGCTCTCGGCCTCAAGCAATTAAGAAAGTGCAGCCGAGGGGAAACGGATGTATTTTCATTCCAAGGATGGAGCGACAGGAAACATTGCAAAAACCCCGGTGTTTGCCAGATCAACTCTTCCAGGCAGAGACTGATCTGCGTCGCAGGGCAGCCGCCGCCCACTCCAGATGCGCTGGACTACAACTCCTATCAGGCACAGCCAGCACAAGTTCTTCTTCCTGCGGCAGACTGCAAGTTCTTTTTAAGGATGCATGAAGATCTGGGTGCGTTTTGGCATGCGCTTCCTTTCTTTCCTTCTTGCTTTTTTGGGGGTCAAGACTTTCCCAAAATATAACCCTGTTTGTCCACAGTTGCCCCTAAGGGATTCCGTTTTGGACTGGACCACCGCCTTGTAGGACTTGAAGGGTGCGACACCCCAAGGGATAATCAAAAATGGTTTATGGATCATACTGGGAAGTGCAAATTAGGCCTGTTCATATTAAAATGCCCACCGACCTCATTTTGTACCACGATCCCTATGTATAACCCTATAAAACGCCATCACAAAAGTGCCAACCGTACCAAAATGCAAACATCCGGCTTGTCTTTATTGATGGTATCGATCAGATCCAACATGGGGTCGTACGTGAAGCTGTCCGAAGTGGTATACGGGCCACAAGCGACCAAGACCACCTGGGGCTCGAAATCTGGAAGAATAAAGGAAAAGGCTTTCAATCGGCGCTCAGGTTGCCGTGACGATCCATCTTCTTACCTTGACATGTACCGATTTGGGACTAGATTAAAGGCTGAGAGTTCCCGCTTAGGTCAAAAGCTGAAACGGAGTGCTGGACATTAACTTGAGCTCCTCTGTGTGTGTTTTGCAAACGGTAAAGTTTCTAGTCCTTATGGATGCATGGGCAGGGAAAGATCGGCGATGACCGTGGAAGCCGAAACCGGAAACTGAGCATGGTTTTTTTAAGGCGGCAGGGAATTAAAAAGCTGGGACGGGGTGAAAGGATGGGAACTATCCACCTGCAACCCAGGCCTATGGGTCCCCTCGATGTTGAAGGACTCCAATCCCCAACACTCCCAGCCGGCATGGCTGATGGTCATGGTGATGGGAGTCGTAATCCAAAAGCCCTGGATCCTGGAGAAGACGGTCTAGACAACTTGGGCTTTTGTGCCTTTTCTTAGGAAACAAACAACCGTGTCTAACTCACCTCCTGCCTGCTCGGCCGGTTGATGGAAAGGGAGTGGCACCCCCTGCAGAGAGGAGAGAAATTTGCAGCCGTTCATATTTTATTTCGGGAAGAGAGGCACGAACGCTTATCCCCGTTCAGGCACAAGCGCAAAATCTCAAGCTTGGCTGGACCAGATGCAGGAATAAAAACTTACGGGAGAAAGTTAACGCTGAAAGCCCAGGGAACAGAGCACAATAAAAATAATAGCAATTATTATTAATTTTATTTATTATATCTATACCCCACCTGCTTTCCTTTCAAGGAACGCAAGGCCACTTACATAATTCTCCTCCTCACAACAACCCTGTGAGGTAGGCCGGGCCGAGAGTCTGTGACTGGCCCAGCGAGCTCCACAGCTGAGCGGGGATTCGAACCGAGATCTCCCAAGCCCCAACCGAGACACCACACTGGCTCTCAGCCAAGTGGATTTGATTATTCAAAAGCCACTTTTATGGAGGCATTCGAACTTTCTGATCAGGGAAAATCTGCACCGAAGCCAGGTAACCACCCAGTGATCCGTGGCTGGGCAGAAGGCAAGGGCAGGGAATGGAGAGCAGAGCCCTGGAAGCCAGCCTGGGTTGACAGGAAGGCTGGCTCCTGCTGCTAGTCCTCATGTTTTCCACCCACATTTTGGCACCGGGGACAGAAAGGGCAGCTTCCAACGTCCTCGGGGTCTTTCCCACTGCAGCCAAGACAAACCCGCTCTGGAAGAGGACAGTGCTGCTCAAGTCAAGGCCGGTCGAAGGGACTCCGTGCAGCGCGTCCGTCTCGCCGGCTCTTCCCACACGGGGTCTCGTCTTCCCAGGCATCTGCCTCAGTTTCCCAGGAGCAACTGCTGTGGCTCACCTCAAACAGTCTGGAGGCCACCAACCGCTCGCCGGTGCTGTTCATTCCTTCCATCACCACCACCTTGGGGGACGGAAAGACCCCGTGAGAGTGACCGGCGTCATTTAGCACCTCCCGCAAGTTCCGACCCCGACCGATTGCTCCGTTTGATCTGCCAATTTCCCCAGCTGGATCCATGCCGCCGAGAACCTCTGGGAAACCGGGCTTTGCGTCCTCCGATCGGAAGGAAAGCCTTCCCCACCCTGCTCGGGACAAGATGCCCTTTGCTTCATCCACCCCACAGTCCAAACGGGGGCGATCCCTTTTATCCTCACAACACCCCAGGCAGCCCAGGCGGAGTCTGTGAGCGGCCCAAAGTCACCCAGCGAGTTCCACGGCTGAGCGGGGACTGGAACACCGATCTCCCAAACGCCAGCCCAGTGCTCTAACCACTATGCAACACTGCCTCTCCAAGGACTGCCCACCCCAAGCGCCTCACCTGTCCAGGGAAGAGGGAGTACTCCGGCAGCTCTGAGAGATCCACAGGAATCAGGCCTCCCGAGGAATGTTCCAGGTCCCCTTCTAAGACGACCGATTTGGCATTCAGCTTCCCGTTGGAATCGCAGCCGATCTGGCCCAGGACTGTCACCGACTCCTTTGCATTGTCATTTCCAAACACAACACAGAGAAACAGCATTTAAGGTGCAATTCTTTTTTTTCTCTCTCTCTTTTTGGTGGGAGGAAATAATTTTAATTTTACGATTAAATTAAGTGGTAAAAGAACTCATAGCACCGGTGCACCCACAAGGATTTTCCCCTCTTCCCTCCCCATAGATTAAAAGTCTGCAGGGCAGGTACATCTTTGTTTTTCTGACTGTATATGAAGCTACTCTGGAAGACTTTTACTGCTGTTTCATGGTTTTGTTTTGTTTTGTTTTTTTGGGGGGGAGGGTTGGCTGAGAAGTAGGATAAAATATTCTGAAATAAATTTAATTTATTTATTAAGGGGAGAAAAAACACAGGGAGAGGGGGAGAAAGAATGCATCAATAATAAAGCAAAATACAATGTGAAGGATCTTTGACTTGGTTCCATAAAATAATTATATCACACATAAAAATACAGTGCCTTAAAAGTATCTGCTTATTTTAAAACGCAGATCGGCTGATAGCAGGCCTACGGGGTTTCTTTCTTTCCTTTCTTTTTTAAACAGAACTCAGATCTGCCAAGGATAAGCTGCTAAAAACAACACATGCTTAAAATTAAAAATGTTCTGAAACCAGGGCTCTGTTTGGAATATGAGTCTTGAACGGAGTATATTGTCCTTCTTGCAAACCTGCACAGCTGCCTTCCCTTATGAGAGCTCCCAAATTATCATCATAGGAAGTCTTGCTGGTCATTCAACAATAAATGAAGTATCAGGCAGGGCCTTCTCAGCAGTGACACCCGCCCTTTGAAAAACCTTCCCCTGTTCATTTCAGAATCAGAAAACATGGCCTCTTTCATGCACCTCCCAGAAACGTGCATTCGCTGGCTCAAGATCAAAATTAAATTAACTATATGCTTCTATCTTTACTGCTCATTGACGGCTCTATAGCCTCGCCATTAATCGTGCTTTTCATCTTGTATTTTTCATCCTGTTTAAAAAGCGATTCAAACATTACCTGTAAACTGCTTTTAAATAGTGTACAGATTTCACAAATAAGTAATTCACCATTCGTGGTTATCCCGAGTTTTGGTCAATTCAGCATCGTCATTGCCACGGTTCCACAAGCAAGAGTCAAACATTCTTGCTGGTCTTTGGCAAAAACCCTTCGGTCTCCGGTTTAAAACCGGGGCAGGGAACCAGCCGGGCTAACCCACTGAGTTAGGCAAAGCAGCTGTTTTATGTGGGGTTTTGTCTAGATCCCTTCCTTACCTAGCGCTCTGTGGGACAAATGTCACCTGAGATTATGACCCACAGCAGGCTGGGTGAGGCCCTCCAGCTCTCCCATTTTAAAACGTCAAGGGGAGGTAAGCAGAAACCCATTCAATCTGGCAGCTCCAACTATCAGCCCCAGGTATTTGAGAAGTTGATGTACCTGCCACATGACCAAGTGAAGATCCATGCCTCGTGCAAAAATTAGCCAATCTTAGGTACAGCAATCTTACCTGCACAGGGATGATCAACGAGGAAAATTCTTCTATTTTGTAGTGTTCCTTGAGGGCTTCTCCCAGTTGTTCAATCTTACAAGATAGCACTTACGAGCGAGAAAGAGAAGAAAGAAAGAAAGAGAGAGAAAGAGAAGAAAGAAAGAAAGAAAGCAAGCAAGCAAGCAAGCAAGCAAGCAGGAAGGAAGGAAGGAAGGAAGGAAGGAAGGAAGGAAGGAAGGAAGGAAGGAAGGAAGGAAGGAAGGAAGGAAGATTGGGACAGAGAGGGAAACTGAGATTAACATGGAAGAACGATGGAAAAATAGACAAAAAACGAATAATCCCCAAAGATCCCACACAAAGCCTTCTTTAAACTTCTTTTAAGAAACCAAACTTGGAAACTTAGTAAAGGTGAGAAGGACTGGAACAAGGTTTTGCACTTGAGAGCACAATCCACCGAGTTCAATGTTTACAAGCTGCGTGACTTGCACACTTCGGAGCATCTTCTGCAGAGGGTATTTTTAAAGGTAGTACGAAACTGGACTTAAATTCTGTCTGTTGCATCAGGGCCCCCTCCCAGTAGGACTAACGCTGGACTAGGGAAACCGTGAGCGCTTTTCCAGTTACCTTCCCGGATCTCCTGCAGATCGTGGAACATGAATTTGTACGGCTTCGTGAGGGCATCTCTGGAGGAGCTGAACAATTTCACGGAGGTCGCTGCACCACCGTTTCCACTCCAGGAGGTCCCCTGTGCCGAGCCAAAGGTGGAAACAACCTCCCCACGGTTGCTCCGGGAGCTGTACTTCTGCGACGGGGTGGCACTGGCGGGACGAAGACCATTCAAGAAAAGAAAAGAAATCAGGAAAACGCAGCCAGCCGCCATGGCCCTTTTACTGGTGGCGATCTTTTCCGTTATTCCTTGTCATTGCCCGTTTTCATTAGCTGTTTTATTAGACTCCTCCCCATTATCCCCTGGCCAGCCGGCTGGGGTTGATGGGCATCACAGTCCACACACCTGGCGGATGCAAGGTTCATGGAAAGGGGAATCAAATGGTTTTGACAAAGGCATACCTGGGGGAGAAGCTGTTTGGGGAGAAAGCCAAGCGGGGGCTGCGGTGGGAAAGCGTCCTCTTGGAGTGCGGGTTCTCTGGGGTGGTTATCGCCCGCTTCTGCGAGCCCTGAAAGACACAGTTCAAGAGGCAGCAGCTTGGCCTGGCCTGGAAAGTGGGCCTGAGAACCGATGACACTTTTTGCAGAATTTACCGTTATTATTAATATGAATTTCATTTCTATACCGCCCCATAGCCAAAGCTTTCTGGGCCATTTGCAACCATTCATGGAACGCGATAAATGTATGTATGAGCGGCAAAAGGAGGAACATGCAAAAGAATCCAAATAATGGATTAAAAGCCGGAATCATTAAAACTGGCTCATCTCCAAAGATGGCGTTAGCAGGCACTGAAACCAGCAGAGTTTTGGAAAGATGCTCTTTCTCTCTTCGGGCTGTTCAGCACTTTCCCCTCATGTTCCTAAGCCAGATCGCTACTGCAAGCCTTTTTAACAACACCCAAGATCCAACGTGGGGGTCATTAGCAAGCAGAGTATGGATTCTCTCGCTGAGCTGTAGACTCTTCCTTAAAATAGAAGGCAAGACACTGGTCCTCATGGTCCTGAATGAAAGATTCGTAGGCAAGGGGGATTTTTCCAGTGGCTTTGGGCCACTTACTCTGGAGGGCGACGTGTAGTCATTCAGAAGGTCCTCATCCTCCTCACCGAGGTCAAGGCTGGCCAGAGTTGAGGCTCAACAAACAAGGGACGCTCAAAAGCAGGGCGATGCAGAGAGAGCCGCTGAGTGGCTGGAGTGGCCTTCCCGGAGCCCAGAGGCCGTGGGGTCCAACTTTCAGTGGGAAACAGGGAGCCCAAATGCATCCAGAAGATGCCGGATTAAAGTCAGTGTCACATGGGAAGCGTGGGTCAAAGGAACCCACACGTATATGGAATAGTGCATTGCTTAATCCCATTGCTTCCAAGGGACCCAAGCCAGCTTGGATAATCGCCCCCCCCTCCTCAGTACTTTATCCAAATACACTTTGCACATGCCTAGAGACCTCCCATTCTTGGAGGTTGCTGGGCGGACCCCAGCATTCCAGGACCGAACCCGGGCTGAAAAGTCTCCCCAGAAGAGATCACAGCAGCTTTTCCCAACTTGGCGTCCCAGCAGATGTCCTGAACTACAAACCCCATCATCCTGACCCTAGTCCACAGTGGCTGGGATGGGCTGTCATCCCAGATGTTTGCAAGGCACCAGGCTGGGGGAAACTGGGCAATAGCAACACACACAAAGACAACATGGGCCATTGCAAAATTAATCACTCCGATTCTATCCTATCCTATCCTATCCTATCCTATCCTATCCTATCCTATCCTATCCTAATACATGCATAAATATAAATAAATAAAATAAATATTCGGCTTTTTTCTGTTCGTTTTTTTCCTCCAGGAATCGCTCCAAAAAGTGCCTCAAGAAAAGAAGGTCGCTTTTAGCGCTGCGGCTTGTCCCAGGGCAGCTCTGCCCTGAGCCAAGTTTGCTGGAGCGCTTGGAGACTTGTGCCACACACAACTTTCATGGAGGATACAGTTCTTGCGGGGGAATCGCGTCCTGGATGCCGGAACGCCGGTTCTCCTTCTTCGGCGGACGCTTCGACCCTCTTCTATTGAGTACCTGAAAGAAGAGCAAGAACCCTTTAAAATAAATATATAAATAGCCACCCCAGGACTGGCACAAGAATGCACAAGTTTCATGGCCAAACAGAAACCCGAACCCATCCATGTAGCGAGAGGGCTGCAGTGCAATGGTAGAGCACAGAACCATGAGGACTAGAATCTTGCTTCCCCCCCCCTTTTTTTTTTTTTGGCCGAAGGGCCACATCTCAGGAACAGAACCACTGCAGGGCATTCAAAGCTCAGTCCTCGGTGACCCAAACCATGCTGAGTAGGTTCACCCACACGAATGCACCTTCCAATTTGTTTACACTCCCCCAATGACAAACTCCCAATCGACTATCCAGTCGGAACAGCAAAAGCCTTACTTCGTGTTCAAAGATGTGCAGAGACTCGGCCGTAAGGTGGGCAGTTCCTTTTTGCGCCGCAAAAGCCACGAGCTCCAACCCAAGGTCTGACTCCGTTATCCGGTGCATGGTACAGATTTCGAGCACTGTGGGATCAAAACAGAGGATGCCTCTCTCATAAATCAGCAACGCAAACAGCCGGGAACACCTTCTAGGGGCTGGGACCCCAAATGGCCTGCCTTCCGTTTCTCTCCTAAAACTCTAAATCGGCACAACGTGGCAGCCAAGATCTCTTAAAAGAGTCCTAATTTGCATTGCAGTAAAAAAACAACATTTGGCAACATTTCCAGTAAAATAAGACAATACGTCCCTTCAACAAATCAATATCAGAGTGGAAGTTTGTTATTGTTTATTCTCACATGTTATTCTCTCGGCATTTCCTCAAAGCTACAATATAAGAAAACGTGTTCCACTGTTTCTATTGCTCAGTCTTAAAATATGTCCAGGCTTGGCCATAAAAATCTAGAGCCGGAATTGTGGATGCCGAAACCCATGTGAAATTAAGAGGGAGCCTGTGCCCACTTGGGAAGTGGAAAAGAACTCTGCATATGCTTAGAAACATATCGTTTCCCGTGATGCCTAATGCTCTAAAGAGCTCCTGGGCATGAGAGGACCTACAGTCAACGTGGGATGTTATCCTAGGAAGTGGTGGAGATTCCTCATGTACAGTTTCCGCTCCGTCTTCTGGAAAATTATGGAATGAGCAAAGCGGCGATTTAATTCAACAGCTCATCACGTAATAATGAAATTGCTGTTTTGTCCAATGCCAGCAATTTGAAACTCTCCCCGGCCTTCAGTCCCCCACAAGCAGCCCGACACCTGTCACAACGGGGAGCACGCTAGATGCTTTCGCCTACAACTCCCATCGGCCCTTGCCAGCAGTGCTCATGCATGCCGGATCACGGGAACTGTAGGCTGGAGGTATTTCACAGTTTTTGCAAAGACCACAAAACCGATGCACGCTTTATAAAAACTCGCACACTTCCAAATATCATTTTACACCCATCTCTCTCAACCGGGGGGTGGGGGGGGCGCTTGCAGGTAGGTTGAGAATACAATCCCCATCATCCCCAGCAAGCCGGGCCATCACCGCTTCTTGCACGCTGCCTACCCCCCCCCCCCTTCATGCATTCTCATAGATTTAACCCCCGTTGGCTGCTAAACTGCCCCCCGTCCGCACGCTCAAGAACGGGCAGCCCTTGCCGTACGTTCTCCCCTTCGCCTCGCGGCGCACGTACGTTTGTCGGCAATGGCCCCCTCGTCTTCCTCCTTGGCGAAGCTTAACCCGAAGACCTTGAATTCGGCCAGCACGGCCTCCAACACCGGCGACCCCATCGCCGCCTCGCTTTTCCCGCCACTGCCAGGCGGAGGAGGAGGAGGAGGAGGAGGGCCGAAAGCGCGCGTAGGCGCGGCTACTCGCTTACTTACGGCGCTTCCTTCCACTCCCGCGCCCCGCCCACAAGGGGCCAGGGGGCGGGGCGAGGGCTACGGCGCCTGCTGGTGAATGGGCTTGCCGGGCTGGAAAGGGGCGTGGCCTCCCTGCCTGACTAGGAAGCGGCGGCGGAGCAGCATAGAGGCGTCGACCTTTTCCTAGACGGGCCGCCATTCTTGGGCAGGGTAATTGAAGAACAAAGGCGCTAGTCCTCGTGGAGGAAAGGCGCCATCGGGTTCGGAACAACGCGAGCGAGGACAGAAGTGATGGAGGTGGCTTTCCTGCCTCCTTATTTTGCACGGATGAGCCCGTGCAGGAAAGTTGCCTTGGTGCGTGCAGCCCGGAAAGCTTCCTCTGTTAGAGGTCTAGGTCAGCCAGCCAGCAACATTCCAACAATGCATCGCACTGCTTTACGGCTGCTGTGCTACACAATAAGCTCCATTCACTTCAGTGGGGCGGACTGCTCACTGGAGACACATAGGGCTTCCTTGTAACCTACTGGAAAGTTACTGATCGAATCCAAACGGCACAGCGCAAGAAGATGCCGGCCCAGGATTTCTGCCCTTCTTTCCTGTCTGTTCTTTTGCTGTTGCAAGTAGGACTTTACCACCCCTGCAGTGTAGGACAGAACTAAACAAGAGAGTGGAACTGGGTGTCTTGGGATGTGAGGCAGATGCTAGAAGGTTTCCTGGGCCAAGTTTCTGTGGGCTCCCTGCTTGGAACCAGCAAACTTCTGTTGTCTTCAGTGGGTTCTCTTTTTCTGGAGGCTCTGAAGGAGCAGATGGATTGCTGCCTGTCCAACAGGCTGTGGCCGCATCCTGCTTTTGGAGAGAAAAAACCTCCTTGGAAAGCTGCAGTCCGCACAGTAAAGGATTCTCAGACAGATCCAGTGACCACAAGCCATGGGGACGACAGGCCTGTCACTCCCAAGACTTGTGCTTTATTTTTGGTGATAAAACAAGTCTGTTCCTACCATACAAAACCGACGCGTAACAGACAAAGATCAAACAGTAGTACCCAGGTACATCACAAGAGAATAAAATAATCCCTGATATACGGAACCTCCTGGCGAAAACGTGGAAGCAAGTCCCCCCTCGCCTCCCGAAGTGGCACACTGAGGGCTGAAGCAGCAAAAGCACTCTGGCAGCAAGCATCCGACCGCTGCAGTCTTTCGAGCATCGTGTTTCCAAGCCGGCCTTTTTGCAAGAGAACAAGTCTCTGGCTCAGCCCTCGGAGGAAGGTCAGAGCTGGATATGCAAGACATGGAACGGGGATGCTCACGGAAGCATTCCAGAAGTCTGCGTGAACAGAGGAAACGGCTTGGATTTTTGATGGCATTGGCACCTTTGGGGGAGGTAGACAAGATTGCTGATTGTTCCAGGTCGATTTTCAGTGGCCATCAAAATGAGGCGGCCGGGGACAGGAAGGCGCTGACCCCAGGAATTTCTCGTTCATTGCCATAAAGGAGCGAATACCAAGAGCTGCATGTCTTTGACTGCATCAGCACCCAACGGTGCATGCCAAATGCTGACAAGGCCAAGCAGAATTATTACAGGGCAGAAAAAGCAAAAAGTCCCCTCAGGCTCTAGAGATTACACGGATATGAGGCCAAAAAGCCAAAAGCTGAAGAGGCTGAGATTGTAGGCACCTGGGTGGGGGAAGGGGATCGATCGCTTTCCGTGTGCATGCAGAAAAGCTCAGTGCTTTAAGCTGATACGGCTGGAAGACGGGAAAAGATCCTCGTGGTTCTGAGTTGAGGAGTGATTAGGATCCTTTGCACTCCATGAAGATGCCAGAAATTCAGCCTGGGATTTTGCATGCAAAGCAGGTGCTGGACCACTGGGCTGCAGCCCTTTCTCTACAAAGAGAGCAAGATTCTAGTCCTCATGGTTCTGGAATAATAAGTGTCTGACTCATAATCAGATCTCTAGAGATTCAGATGGGGCTTTCTCACAGCTACCTGGGGAGGTGAAGGACTGCTCCTGAGCTCACATGCATGCAAAACATATGTGCTAAGGCCACAAAGCTAAGGGAAAGGCAGGGTGCTGAGATACAAACCGAGTTGAGCAGAGCCGCTGAAATACATACCCTGCTCTAAGTGCCAGGCCTTGGCTATCTGGCACTCTGCGTGTTTGCCGAAATTCAAATATAAACAGAGACCGACATGCGTACAGCAGAAGGAGTAACTCTTGGCACTGATATAAATGTTTAGTCCTGAGCAGGAGGAATTTCGCCAGCCAAAAGCAAAACCTCGGCGTTGTCCCTGCAAGCCCGAGAGGCGGAAAGATGGCAGAGGGGCGTAGAAGTACACTGTGGTGCTTTCCCACCCTGCCCCGCCGTGTGGCCAGAGTTTAGAGCATGCAACACCCCTCTTTGCAAACACAGTGCGCCCCAATTAATTGCACATTCATATGGCAACTCAGTGCTTCTTTGGCAATGCTCTTCTCTCTCCCCGCATGCACCGTCGAAGGGGGGCTAGCCATGTCACGCCAGCCCCTCCCACGGGCCACGGGGCATCCCCAAAACTCTTTTCACCCCCAAAGTGGCTGCATTAGTGCTATAGAGCCACAGAGACTGAGGCGGTTTTGAAGCCACTTTTTGGTGTTAACGCCCCCCGCCCCTTTTCCTTAGTGGGGGCGCCAACGGGTTTCCCAAGCTGCCCACCCCAGCTTCAGTCCACGAAAAGGGGGGGCAGAGGCCCCTCCATGGCGATGCGAGCAAAACGGCGAAAGCGAAGCGAAGCACAAAGCCCAGGAAAGATTGTCTGGCAGAGTCCCGAGTCTTCCCAGCAGGCTCCACCTGCCCAAGACTGTACCACAGAAAGGTCTGTCCTGCCGGCACCGGGGTCCACTCCGCTTCTGAGAGGAGCCCCCCATCGGAGTGGCAAGGCCTGCCGCGTGCCTTCAGCACGTGCCATGGGGGTTGCTGTCTTTTGGCAGCGCCCGCTACAGAGTCTATCGAAAGCAAGACGTGGCTGCAGGCATCCGAAAAAAGGCTTCCAGGTGACCAGGCACAACGGCGGGAGTGCAGAGAGACCGCCCTGGCACGCGAGGCCCGGGCGGGAGCTGGCGTGGGGTGGCGTGCGAACGCACGTGCGTGTGCGTTCTCTGATCTGGAGTGGAAGCTGCGCAGACGCAAGGCACTTGCAGGTGTTTCGGGAAGAGGAAGTCCCAGTGGCCGCGCGGGGTTCGGCTCCGTATTTGCTTCAGGCAAACATGGTGAGCTGTATCCACTGCAGGGGAGGAAGAGAGACGGGGGCATCACAAGGAGAGGTATTCATTGCACGGAAGGAGGGATTCCGTAACCCACAAGTGAACGGGGACCAAAAAACCCGGGTTCTGAAACTCGGCCTTTCAAAGCCCGACAACCAATCCCTCGACAGCTCAAGAGTGCAGAGCCGTTCTCAGCCCCAGAGCCAAATTCTATTTCGGGAACACTCTCGGGGGCCACGGTCCGGTGGTGGGTGGGCTCAGGGCAAAGGAGGTGGGGCCACTGCAGAGGGGCGGGGCCAAAATGCCAGCCTCGGGTAGCTGAAGTCTGTAGTCCATCCAGTGTATCTCTTCTTTGACACAGGTGGCTTTGTTGCCTCTTAAGCATCCTCAAATTTGAAGTGAGGTGCCTTGGCTTGGACCAAGCTCCTGGGCTTGCATTTTATTTATTTAAAGTTTTTCTACGCTGTCCCAATGGCTTACAAAAAACAACAAAACTAATACCAAATCCTTCGGCGACCCAGCACAGTTTTAATGTTGACCCACCCAGGTCCCCGAATGTCTGAGAGTCGGCATCAAAGCACACCGATTTGATGAATGCAAAGGCCTTACCTTCACCAAGTCAAAGTTGACGATTCCGTCTTTGTCTGTGTCCAGTGCCTGGAAGAAGCCTGAGAAAAGAAGGAAGAGGAGGGGAAGGAATGAAACTATACGGGAAAACTGCTTCGCAAACTTTAGGGGGGCTGAGAAGCAGGCGGGAACAGGCCGACTTCCCCAACACGGGTGCCTTTGAGCTGCGTCCCTCCCGGGGGAGATGGAAGGACACTCACGGAACATGGTCTCCAGGCGCACCAAGCAACAGACAAAATTGTCAAAATCGATGGCCAGGTCGGGTTCAGCGTAGCGCGTGATGATCAGCTCGTACAGTTTCTTGTTCAGCTTGAACCCTGCCAAGATGCAAAGAGCCCAGGTGTTTTTTCATTATTTCTCCACAGTTCTTCCTACAGTCCGTTTTGGATTGAACTTCCTCCTTAAGCAATGATCAGATGGGTTCCTAAGGCCCTTTCACACCAACAACTGGGCAGGATCTGAGCTATATGCTGGGTTCCTTGATTTGGAAAGGAGGATGGTTGCTTGGTTGGTCTGAATTCCACACAGAGGACTAGTTTGGTGGAAAGGCAGCCTAGGAATGGGAATTTAATTTTACCTGCAGCCTCCAGGGCCATCCGCATCTCGTAGGCACTCATGGTTCCTGACTTGTCTAAGTCAAACTTCCTAAAGATAGTCTGAGAAGTTAAAAGATAAAAGATATGAGATACTCAGACAAGAGGTTTGCAGGAACCAGGCACTGTCCAATTCCATAAACTGACGGGAGGAAAGCTTACCAGATAATTTCTAATCCTGTTCCAAAGGATGTTGAATTCCACCAATCCCAGCTTCCCATTTCCATCTCTCTGATCACAAAGGGCTGTTAAGGAACATTCCTGGAGTGTCCACAAGTCCACCTTCCGGCATTATCTCAGCTCCTCTTTGACATCCTCCTCCTCAAACTCTCTCAACAGAATCAAAAAACCTACAACTTGCTTGATGAACCCCAAAAGGAGACTTGGTAACTCCATGATGTTCCTAAGCCAGGATGTAAGCGGGTGTCACACACCTGGCTTCTCTCCCCATCCTCCATAAGAGAAATAATAAACTGCGATTCAGTGCTTAGTTTCTTAGGATGTGTGAACCAGGAATCATGGTGAAGTGCTTCAAAACAAGCCAGGATTCATTAAGCCAACTTTAAACCCAGCATTCAAAGTCGGCTTCCAATCCCAGCTTGGAAGTACTGAACATCCAGCTGCATGTCATGGAAAGCAAACTTGGATGACATTCCCAGCTGTTAACGTCATTCACCCAGAGGGGGAAACAAAGGTAAGAAAAAGGGATACATATACATCTTGGTTTATTAAGCCAGGAGTTTTGGCTCACTGTGATAGGCAAATCATTCAGATGGAAGGTTGACCAAGGCATGGCCAGATGTTTTGGACAACCTGTGACCTCTGCTAATGCTGGCTGGGGCTTATGGGGCTTGAAGCCCAAAATATTGGGAAGGCATCAAGGTTGCCTTAACCGTACTGCAGAAACAAAGCAAGCCTTGGGGGAAGGTGGGATGGGGTGTGTTTATTGATGTTCACGACCGGCTTATTTCTGGGCTGTAAAACCAATTCCTGGGATCAGAATTCTTTCATTCCAAGTGTTTGTCTTTGCATGACAGACTCTGGTTGGGGGATCACAGGCGTTCAAGATCACAGCCGTTCCCACAAGGCTGAAGTCTGCCCATCCTTGCGAGGACACATCTCAGATGCTCAGGAAATACGCCTGAGATCGCCGTTGGCATTTCTGCCTTCTTCCACCCGCTGCCCTTTCCCCCGCTCAGTCCCTTTTCCTTTGGTTGCACATCTTTTGGGTTGTCAATCTTTGTAAGCCATTTTTGGCAGAAAGCCTTTTTTAAAAAACCGGATGCATGACTGAGCGAATAAGATCAGGGCACAGCGCCGAGACCCACAACAGCAGGATACGTCCATGAGATTCACCATGCTCCGGCAGGATTCCAGGCTGAAGCCTTTTGTACGAAGGTCTTTATCTGCGGGTGACAGTGGGGTGGAGTGCAGGGGGAGAATAAGGATGGTTTCGAGTTTTCTTTCCTCTGCCATGAGGCAGCCCCACACAGAGGATATGGTCACCTTGCAGCAAAGTGGGGAAGGAACCAACCACGGGATCCAGGCACCACCGCCGCCCCGTGACCCATGTGTTAACTTCATCATCGCTATTTTAAAACACAAAGCCATGGGGTGGGTGGGACTTTTGCTCGGGACTTACGTTTCCCAACGATCCGGTTGAGGATGGTCTGCAGTTCACGGACGCTGATTTCCATATCCTGGAAGGAAAACCGCGTTTGTCTTTTATTGGGTTGTGAAGTCAAGGCAGCATTTAAAAAACGTGCAGTTCTGAGCTGCGCTACCAGGTGAATTCCGGGCAGGCCTGGGCTAGGAAACCGAGATCAGCCGGATCAGCCCTTCTCACCTGCTCAGGGCAGTGAGGTTGAAGAGGGAAGGGAGAAGTGCCTCTTCAGTGGCTTAAGCTTAACTGGTCTTCAGGAAGGTTCTGAAGACTTGCCTGTTTTCACTTGCCTCCCTATAATCGGGCCGTGGATTTGACTGGGGTTATTGCAGCCCGGCTCGGAAGAACGGCGAGGGCAAGATCGAGATGCACAAAATGTTGGCAGCCCTCCAAACGCCAGCACCCTTTCGAAGGGCCACCTGAGAATCTGTGGCACATGCTTACCGCTCCAGCCAGCTGCCTGAAGAGCTGTTTGAAGTTCTCGTCGATCTCGCCTTCGGAAAGCACTTTCTGCAGAGGGGGAAAAGGAGAACAGCCGTGAAACAAAGACGTCCCCCTGTGGAGACACGACCCGAGTCCTTTCAGTTTGCCTCTGCAGAAGGACGGGCTGATGGAAGACCTCTCCCACAAACCGCTGCTTCGGTGGATTTTATTTTTTGGCACGACGGGGCTGTTTGGACCAACACGCTGGAAGGTTCATGGTGCAGCAGGCGGGTGGGGACAAGCCTGCAAACATTTTTCCCGGCCTGCCTGGGACAGCACCTGCGCTTTTCTCTTGCTTAAAAAGAGAAAAGGCTTGACCACATCCCCTTGGTCCACCCACCATCTTAATGCCCTTCAGGATTGCCCTCCAACTGGGGGAGGGACATTTGAACAGCCCCAATAATAGGATGGAAGATGGGGCTCGGCTCTAGCAGGCAGATTGCGGGACCCTTGAACATGTGATCTGGTGGGAAGTGAGGGAAAGATTGTTCTTCTCCGATCGTAAGTACTAAAATGCAAATATAGATTTCCTCAAGCAAGCCCTGCCCTTCCCGGAAGGCGTTCCACCAGAGGGTTCCTACCTCATCGGGTAGATTTGCTTGGATCTGATCATCCATCTCTCTGCAGAAGAATAAAAAGGACAAGAAAACTCTCTCAGGGGATGCACAAAGAAAACCAGTGCTATTCAGAGAAGCTGAAACACGGAGGAGGCAGTTTAAATCCATAGGGAGGAGAGGGGAATAGAAAAAGAGTCACCCATAATAGGGTTTGAGCCCACCAGTGGCCTGGTTCAAACAGAAAACTAACCCCCAATATGGGCTACTGAATTCTAGGAAGCCGCGATGTGAACGTAGCCACACTAACAGACCATGGATTGTTTCGCGTAAAGATCCCAGAACGAGAATGTGTGGTGATTGCATGCCGATGGGGGAATAAAAATTGGTGTCTTACATGGTTCCAGCTTTGTTCTCCGCAAAGACTCGCAGCACGAAGTCCCCCTCCTTGTTCGGCTCGAAGGTGGAAGGCACGACGATGTACTCCCCGGGGGGCAGCCTGAAGCGGGTGCTGACCTCGCGCAGGTTGATGAACTGCTCTGACCGGGCACGGGAGGAGTTGGACAGGAAGAAGTCACGCTTCAGGTGGACCGAGGGCTGCCCCACATACTGCCGGGGAGAAGGTGGTATGGGGTGAGGACAGATTCTGTAGCCCTTGGGTCCCCCCTCCCTCTGCTTTTTGCTGTGGGTTGCTCTTGTTGCATTCACAAATTAAATACATCGCCATGAGGACTAGAAACTTGTCTTAGTTTTACAGGAAGGACCACAGCTCAGGCAACAAGTAGGTGTGATTTATATCACTGCCTCCTTTTCGAGGAGGACTGGGAAAGAATTCATCCGGAAGGGCAGCTGCCCGTCAGTGCAGGCAATACTGAAGTAGATCCCACCACAGACGGTCTTGGCACGGGGCAGCTCTGGCTGTCCCAAGACCATGGAGGCATCCCTTGCTTTCTGAAGTCGCCTTCTGGATACCTACCTCAGACGGCACCTGGAGAAGGACACAAAAGGGAGGAAAGGGGCCATGAGCCCAGAAAACCATGGGACCGGTGCCAGCCCCAAACCAAGAGGGTCTCCGTTCCCACGGGCGTTACCTCGTAGACGGCAAAGCCGATGGTCTCCATGTCCTTGCCGAACCGCCTCTCCCGGCGCCGGTGCTTCTGCATCAGGGCCAGAAGGAAGCTGCAGCCCGATTCCCTTCCGCCATCCTCATCATCATGGTCCACTTCGTCCAGGCGGATTTTGAACTGAGGGTTAATCCAAAAGGTGGCTGGACAAGGAGAAGAGAAATTATTATTATTATTATTATTAGCAGAAAGGTCACGCTGCATCTGTAGCCCTCTTCTTTCCCTTCTGTGAGAGGAACCCAGGGCAGCTTCCGGAGCCCTATTCTTTTTTAAGCAATTCTTATTTTTCTAACATACACGATTACACAGAAAAGGAATCCAGAACAAAGGAAAAACTACCAAGCAACACTGACTAAAGTAAACAAAATACACAAAGTTGCCAAGCGAATTACAAGCAGCACAGCCCACAGACTCATATCTTCTCACCCTCTACGGCTTACTCTGTCCTCGTAACAACAACCCTGCAAGGTAGGTCGGGCTGAGGGGGAACCATCGGGCCGAAGGCCCCCAGCGGGACTAGAACCCGCATCTCCCAGCTCCCCAGCCCGGCTCGTCAACACCCCACAGCACCAGCTCAGGACTGGAGGCCCTGCCCTACCCCAGCGGGAGAGCCGCGCCCCACCGCCGTGGGTACCTGGATAATTCCTGCAGCCTCCGGCCGTGCTGCCACGTCTCCACGTCCCGTCATACAGCATGGAGTTCCACTTCCGGAACTTGCGCGACTTCAGCGCGTCGGGCGTGAGGTTGCAGATCTCGAGCCGGCTGAACTCCCGGAGGAAATCTCGGAAGGACATCCTGCACGGGGACGAGAATCCACCCTCGTTTGCTTCCTCGGGGGTTAAAAGCACAACCCCTGAGCGCATCCAGAGAGGCCCCTACCAGAATTCTCCGTCTTCCATTTTCACCCTCAGCTGCTGCCCCACGGACGGTTCCACCGCGTGCCACTCCCCGGAGCTGCGAAGGACAAGGGAAGGCCGTTGAAATGGGGCAGGAAAGGAAGGGATGCTCAGGCGCGTTAAGTCAGCGTTTTTGTTAAAGTTAGATTAGCAACTGCAGAATCGGCACAAGTTTTTTTTGCTGCCGAAAGGAAATTCTGTCCGCCTTCTGTTCCATGCATAATTTTTAATGCAACTTTTATACCGCCCAAAAGCCGAAGCTCTCTCTGGGCAGTTTACACAACTATCATCCAAACACAGTCCGAAATATGCCACAGGCTTTTTCGCTCTCGCCCTGCAGACAACTGTGCCCTTAAAGTGACAAGCTTCCCTCTTCCCCCTGGCATGGCACAATTCTGCGTACCAACTGCAGGACACGCGATTCCGCTTTCTCACACCCCTGGATCTCTTTGCCACCCATGGCAAAGAAAACGCAGAGAAGCAACCAAGAGCCACTGCGGTGCAAGAGAAGGAGCAGCTCACTGAAGGGCCCGGTGTTCAAATCCCACTTAGTGACAAGGTGATCTGTAGCCAAATGCAGCCTCTCTAGCCTACCTCACAGGGTCGTTGTGACAAACAACAGAGAAGCCAAGTTTTGCATTTCTAAGCTTTTGGTGCAAGTGCGGACTAGATGGATAAAGAGAGATGCCCCTCTAGGACACAGGAAGACTGGAAGCGAACCCTAGCTGTCACGAATGCACATGGGCATTGTAGTCATCTGTTTCTCTATTATATTCATGGCATACCTTTGTTCCGCTTGCAAAAGAACCTAGCGTCTTCCTTTCCATTCTATCCGCACAACAACCACCCTGTGAGGTAGACCTGGCTGAGAGTCAGCGACTGGCCTGAATCCACCCAGTTGGCTCCGTGGCCGAGCGGGGACTCAAACCTGGAGGTCTCACTCCAACACTAATCACTAGGCCTTACGGTCTAAATGAAACACACAGCTTGACCTGGTGACTTTCCGCCTCCCGCCGGCCCTTCTGCAACAGGCGGGCAAAACTCTTCTAGGGGTTGCTGCTTACTTGTCGCTCCAAGGGCCGGTCCATTCCACCTCTCCCCAGGGATTTCGGATCCGTACCAGCTGAACTCTCTGCCCACGGTAGTTGATCTGTGGGGGAAGAAGAGGTGAGACGTGAGGTCTTCCCTTCTCTCTCTTCCTCGCCACCCTTCTGACCTTCCACCCCCTTCCCTCCCTCTTCCACAAAACCCTTTAGGGATGACCTTCATTCCCTTTGTCCACATCGGGCTCCTGCTTTCTCCCCGCTTCTGCTCGCAGCCCCCTTTTCTTAGCGGTTAACGCTTTGCGATGCCTTCAACACAGGACCCCAGAATTCCCGACCGGAATTCACTTTGCCTCTTTCAGAGGTGCTTCTAGCTCTCCAGGTAAAAGCAAGCAAGCAAGCAAGCCAGCCACGTTGCACGAAGCGAACATAAACGGGCAGAGGAGCGGGTGCTCACCTGCTCGGCTCCAGTGACTGAATAGGCATGGCCCTTCACCAGCTTCTTAAACGTGACGGCCTCCATATCGAAAGCGCTTGTGATCTGGGGTTGGGTCAGGAGGGAAGCGAAGCAAGAGAATCTAAGTTCTAGTTTCACAAAGTCCGTATGAACATGGGGTTTAAAAATTAAAATGAATCTTTCTGCAGGAGATCGTTCATTCCGTAGCATACGCTTATGAATGTACAATTTTGCCAAATAGCACGAAGTCCACAAAGAAAGTTAAAGTTCGGGGAAAAAAAATGTAAAGCCCTATAGGTAACTTGCAACACATATCCTACATAAACTATATATCTGAAGTATTTCTGTGCCATATCAGCTTAGCCTAACGGCTTTCAGGACGGTTTATAATTTAAACCGGGACCGTTGAGCTGAATCATTGCTAAGGAAAAGGCCAGTAAAACTTAGGTTGGGTTTTGCCCCTGGGAATGAATGGGATTAGAGTAGGCTAAGATTGGGTACGTCTCAGAAGGCACCAAAGGGGGTCTGAAGCCAGTGTGTTACTGCCGTACTCACATCAATGGAACACCCCATGAGGGAGCCTCTTTCCAGGGCCTTCAGGATGATCTGGAAGAGGTCGTTGGGGGCTTTCCGAAGGTCGTACCACTCCGTGACCCCTCCGGTAAAGTCTTCAAACCCTTCCGATGTACTTCCACCGGAGAGAGACTCGTAGCAGCCGTTCACCCTACGGCAAGAAGAAGTACTCCGTCGGTTGCCTCCTCCCCTGTGCACCTGCACCCACGAAGGCTGGCTAGTTTATGCCCATTTCACAGATGGGGAAAATGAAGGTGGAAAAAGAGAGGCTAGGCAAAGGTTATGGAAATAGTCCTTGGAAGGGGTGGCACAAACCGAGCCTTAAAGCCAAGCACAACTGTTTGAACAACCGTGTCCTCCCCTTGAGAGACGAGGCGCTTACTTGGCATAGGCCTTCTCAAGCAGGGCGCTCCAGAACTCGTTGCCTTCTGCAGAATGCACAAACACCAGCTTCCCGTCTTTGGTCGGGAGCAAGTCATCCACCACCACGTCCAGCCACTCGCCGAACTGCCAGATCTGTGTGGGAAGACGGAAGACGTGAAAAGGGGGAGTTCGGCCCAGTGAAAACATCACACAATTCCGATTAGCTTGGATCTGCCGCCTTAAACCTGGTTAGGATCTGAAATGGGCAGGCAAACCGGGTTGCAGCTTGCCGAGTTAATCCCAGGTTCAGCTCACCAAACCAGGATTTCGGATAGCTAGGTTTGCAGCCGGTTCTTAGGCGTGTGTTAATTCGGGGTGCGGCACCTCAGTTCGGGGTGCCAGATCTGGCTGGCTGCCTAAGTGCCCTTCTTCTCCTGGCCACACCCCCAACCACCGTTCACGTGTGGGTTCCTAATTTTTGTATGAATAGAAATATTATGACGACTTTGCATTTCTACCCGTTTCCTCCTCTTCCACGGCAGTTTACAAAGTTGACTCACAACAACAACCCTGTAAGGTAGGTTGGACCAAGAGGGGATACCTGGCCCAAAGTCAGCCAATGAGCTTCAGGCTGCGTGGGGACTCGAGCCTGGGTCCCCCAGGCCCCCAGTCTAGCAGTGGAACCGTTGCATCACACCCAACTCATCATAGTTTCTCCCCACCGTACCAGGATGAAGCCTTCTCGAAGGCTTGATCACTGGCTGGGGATGATGGGAGTCTGCACATCAGGAGGGGGCGAGGCTGTGCTCTGAATGGGAGGGGCACAGCAGTTCTCCTTCCGCTGAGCACCAATCCTGCCATGAAGAACCAGGTTGGAGCTGCAGGCATGGCGGACTAAAATAACCGGCAGGGCTTCCCCCACGGGCAGGAGACCAAGCGGAGGGTCGTGTGGGGGGCAGGACGGCGAGGAAGAGGCTCTATTCCGGTCTCCCACTTGTAGCTTAATTCTATTTTTATTTAAAAGTTTCTTAGGTACCGATTTCAAGTTGCTGTATCTTGTTGTCTTATATTTGTAGGTTTTAATGTTAACTTTCCACGGTTAGATTTAAAAACGTTATGTTGTTTTGATTGCTTGTGAGCCACTCAGAGAGCCCAGTTGAGGGCTTAATATGGTGGAATATACATTGAAATAATAAATATTAATTAAATTAATAAAACACTCTGGTCCATAAGATGTATCCAAACCTCTGAGTTCAGAGGCTTCCATGCAAGGAGCTTGAGGGACATAGTATTGGGCTATTTATCCTAAATAAATAAGGATATAGTAACCATGATCAAACAAACAAACAAACTCTGAGCTAAACTGGTCACCTTCTCCCTCCAAGGCACAGAGCTTGAATTCTTTCCAGTGGCTCACTTGAGAGAAGGTTATGTGCAGCTGAGCATCTTCGCCCTTCGTCGTGTGACAATTGAGGATTTTAGGGTCGGGGCGCCAGGTGTCCGAGTGCCCCAAGACTTCTCCGAATCCTTATTCCTGGGTTCCTCGGAGGTTCTTCGCATGGCCGAATCCCCCTTTTCTTCAGCCACTGATATTTTGGATTTCAGCCACCCCTTTCCCCTCTTCGAAAGGTTGATGCGCCTCTCCCAGATGGGTTGCACCGCGCCCCCTTGGCTCTCCCACCCGCAGTATGCAGCCCCCGAGATGTTTTCGGGAAAGGATTTCGGCCCTCGGGGTGAGAAAGCTTCAGCACCCCCGCTCCGGCCCGAGGTTGTGAGACACGCATTCGGAGCAGCACCGGGTGAAGGCTAACCCAGCGAGGCTCACCTGGAAGTGGAAGATCCCGGCGTACCCGTTCTGGAAGCTCTGGCCGTGGGGGACCACCCGGTGCAGGAGGGGATCATTCAGCGTGAGGGAGGCGATGGCGGCCAGGAGCCAGCAATCCCCTGGGGGCACACGCAAGCGGAAGGTCAGGTCCGGACTTCTTGCAAGCGTTCCCAATCACTGAGCAAAGTCTGCTCTTGAATCCCACTCCCGCCCAGATCTTCCCCTCGTGAGCTTTTTGAAACAGACCGAGTGCAGGCCTTCTCCTGACCCCACCGGCCACAACCGCCCTTGGGGGAGACGCCTGTGCAAATGTGCAGTGGCAAATTTATGGAAAGTGGCGCATTATGTAGTCCACTTTAACTGTATTGTCCACATGCCTCCCAATAGCCTCTCCAACCGGTTGCACTACACCTCCCATAATCCCCGACCGCTGTTGGCTGGGGATGGTGGGAATTGTAATATAGCCTGTGTGTGTGTTACGTAGATTTCAGAAGGCTGTCCTGCTCTAACGAAATATATACATCAATATCGTCGAGTATCAAGTATACATCATGTAGATTCCCTACATTTTCTAACGATCGATTTCCATATTTTCTATCCCCATCTGCTCTTTCTTTCATTTTCCTCTCTATTTTTATAATGCTATTTTATTCCTCTCTCTTTTTATTCATCATCCAATTCTGGACTACACTTCAGGTTTTTTCCTTTCTTTTTCTTGAGTTTGCAAACCATCCGTCCTACCAATCCTAGGGGGTGTTAAAAACCATTACATGATTTGAAGAGGCAGAAGCCCCCAAATCCAGTAAAAACTTCTAGGAGAAGAGAATATTCTGAACAAGCGTGGAAGGATCACATCTACTCTGGATCCCATTTCAGGCCCTCTGTTCAAAGGAGACACGCCAGCTTCAGACCTTCCCAGCACATGGATGACGTGTGTCGCCAACCTCTAAGCTTCTGGGCGCATTGGACGCACCCCGGCACTGAGCGCGCCCCGAACCTCTGCATGGGGCAGTTGCGTCTCCAGAAGCTGGACTCAAATCCCATCAACCCCAGGCACCATGGCCATGCTGGCTGGGGAGAAAGAGAGCTGCAGTCCACCTGCTCGGGAAGGCTGCCACATGGAATTCTTAGGCCCAAATGGAGGAAAGGTTTTACTCTGCTCAGGGCAAGTGAATGAAGGGGCAGATCCAACATTAGGAAGGAAGGAAGGAAGGAAGGAAGGAAGGAAGGAAGGAGGAGGAGGAGAGAGAGAGAGAGAGAAAGAAAGGCAGGCAGGCAGGCAGGCAGAGTTTCAGTTTCACTGGTATATGCAAAAAATTTCATCCTTGGACTCAAAGCTTTCTGGGAAATACCGACTGTTTAGGAACTAGCAATGCCAACCTTCTGCCACGGGGAGGGACCATGCGCAGACTGTGCTTGCTAGACTCTGAGCAGATAATCGACGCACGGGAGGGAAAATAGTGTGAGAGAGAGAGGGAAGGGTGTGTTCGCCTCAGCGGCAAGGGAGCTTCCTGCTCCAAGCGCCGCCCGGCCATCGCAGCCCGTGCCAAAGGTCTGTGCCAAAGGTCTGAAACAGCCGAGCGAAGCGCCGGCAGAGGAGCCGGAGAAAGCCTCGTCCCGTGTGTGCGCCGGGTGGGAGACGCCGCCAGTGCTCCACAGCTGCCGTTGTGCAACGCTCGCACAGACCCCGGCTCTCGAGGTTTCCTCCGCACAGAACAAAGGGGGCTTTGCTGCGGAGGAGGCCGCCGTTCCTTTCCCGCAGGGCGCACCCATGGTCAGATCTGAGCACCTGCCTCCCCGTCACCGGCCCCCGCAAAGGAGCGGCTGGAAATCAATCCCGGTTCCCTCCAAGCTCAGAGCTGGACCCTCCTGAGGCCGCTGGGCCCAAGGCAAGGGACGCTGCCTTCCTCCATTGCATCCTTACAACAACCCTGTGAGGTAGGACAGGCTGAGAGTCCACGAGTGGCTCAAATTCGCCTGGCGAGCCTTGTGGCCGGGGGGGACTTGAACCCTCCGCCTCCATGCCTCTCAAGACACCAAGCGCAGCTACTCTGGCCAGCAACCTCACAACGCGGGCTCGGCTGCAACACCCTTACCCAGAGCTCCCTGGCAGACGTCTGTGCGTGTAGCCCCGTCTATGATGAAGCATGGGTTGCGGCACATGTCCTGAAACACACAACAGAGCTGGGTGTGTTATTCAACTCACAATTCTCGCACCACCGCAAAGGCCACACAGAAGGGGCATCGCTCTGCCGGGGTTCGAAGAGGAGGGGCCCTTGGGGGACTTGCTGCAGACGCGGGGTATGACAGCTTCCAATGTTCCTGTTCAGATCGACTGTTTATGTACAATCTTGAGGACCAGAAGCTTAGATTATTTAAGGGGGAAAGACTGGGCAGGAACCTCCTTGCTGGGAGGGCTTCTACTCAGGATTTTGCATGTCCAACAACTGGGGGTGGGGGGAGGAGTGTGGCCCCCTGGGGAACCTCAGAGCTGCACTGGGGGCCCAGGTGGGCTGAATTCAGCCCTGGAACCTGGACAGCGTCACCTAGTGGTTTGCTGATGCCTGGGGGCCCATCCGATTGGGGAAGGCTGGGCATTTTTCAATGGGAAACCCCCCGAGGTAGACACGGTCACCAAGCGGTGATTCTGGGTTTCTTGAACCTTACCGTAGGCCGTTTCCACTGCACTCCGTAGGTTTTGGAGGAATTCGGCCCCAGTTCTTTGAAGCCGAGGGAGGAGGCCGTGGGAGGGAAACTTTCGTCCCTGAATAGGCTTCCGCTCTGCAAGCATTGATTTCGAAGTCTCTCGAAGTCCTGGCCCAAGTACTTCACCGCATTCTCATGTTTTCCCAAGCCCAGGTCTTTTGCCCGCTGCTTCTGGACCTGTGCCGAGACCCCGGTGCAATACACCGGCACAATGATCTCTTCCGACATTTCCCGATTATCAAACGGGGCGACCGCTTGCTGGAAATGACAACAGCACATTAAACCAGAGAGATTTTAAAAGAGGCTCTTGTTCAGTATAATATGGTGAAAGTTAGATTTAAAAAATTGGAACACAGCGCAGCATCCGTAGAAGCAGCCCCTTCGTCTAATTCCCTCCTGACTCATAAAAACGTTCATGTTTCTAGCCCTCATGGCTACTGGGAAGGAAACTATTCCAGGAGACACTGCGTGTGCTTGTGTGGAAGTCCCGAAAACAGGCATTTAGAGCTGTTTTGAGCCTGTGGGACGGATTATGTTTCGGAGACGCACTGGGGGGGGGGGGGCTACCTTCCAGGAGGGGGCGTGGCTGAAGGCAAAGGGGGCGGGGCCAACTCCTCCTCTACCAACCTCCCCCTGGATTTTAGCTTCTCGCTGCCAGCAAATAAGGCTTGCTTCAGGAGGCAGGTCCACCTTTCAGGATGGGAGGAAGACCACAAAAAAGCCAGGGAGTCGCTCTTTGAGGAATCCCAGTTGCCAAATTGCGTTCCCGGGTTGAGCTTCTGCACCCCCGCTGCCAAAGCTAGCAGGGCTCCAGAGCAAAGTACCTCTAGAGAAAAGGGTTGGATTTTAATCTCTTTCCTCCTGAAGGAAGATGATCACTTCCAAAGGTTCTTCTGAATGCTTTCGCTGGGCTCGAAGGAGCCGGCTGGAGCGTGAGCTGGAGTTTAATGCCCAGCACCTCCGTCTATTTAAATCTGTACTCTTTCCATACCGCGAAATATTAAGAAAATCCCTGTGCCATCCATTAAAAACAATGTAATATTAGCAGTATTAGCAACAATAATACAGAGCAGTGCAGGAGCAATAAATAGGACAGTTAACGCGGAGCTGGGAAAGAGGCCGGCTGTAATATGGCAGAGCTGCTCGGATGCAGAGTCAGGCCAGCGCTCCTGAAGGCAGAGACGTTTGCATGTCCTGCTCAGAATCCAGTCAGCTGGAAATGAGTGGATACTGCAGGAATGCAGAAAAACAGATGCAGATGGAGCCCTTGGGCCCAGAAAGGAGCGTCCGGAGATCCTTCGCTGTCTTCCCTTGAAATAATAAAATGAGCCGTGAGCTGCTTTCACCAGTACGGCCCTGTGGCGTGTTGGGAAATTTCAAGAGCTGGGAATGGGGAGCGGAGAGGGCGCCCGGCTTCGAAGTCGCACAGAAAGGAGAACTTGGGCGAGACGGCAGAATCGGCCGTCGGATATTGGCTTGGCCACTGCAGGCTGTGGAATCCCACCTCTTGAGAAGCAGAGTTTGGCTTGCGCAGGGGTTGACAGGGGCACGCCTGGAGTACAGAAAAGCCCTTGCCGCTCGCTGTACTTGCCACATGCCGTGAGTGAGACACTTGGCATTCCAGCGCTCAGCTGTCAGAAGCCCAAAGTGTATCTGCCGAGCAGTCCCCACCCCGTTCTCCTCCCGCACGGTCAGCCACCCCTCCTGAATCCGTCCCAACACAGATCGGTTTCTCATGAACCCTTTCGTCCAGTTGTTCGTTTTTAAATAGACATGTTGGGACTTACGGACACACACACACCCCCAGATGTGTGATGGCAAGTTGTGCATGCTGGGGAGGGGCAAGGGCGAAATGCACTCTGTACATGTGCCGAGGCACTCTCCTCTCAAGCACTGGCTTGTGTGTTGCGGCACAAGCCCAGGGCATGGGGAGACATCAAGGCCAACCCCATCTTTGGGAAGAGCACGGCTACAAGTAACAGATCCGAGGCATCATTAAAGAGGAAGACATGACCCTCTTTGAAAAAATGCTCCTTACAATGTTCAGTCTGTAGTCCTCAAGGTTACTGGAGGGGGGCGGGAGTTCAGAGAACAATGGCCACACTCTCTGACATTTCCCAAGTGACTATAAATGACTATTTTTTTACTCCTTGCATGCAGGGGAGCAGAAGGGAGGGGTGGCGATAGGAAAGGGCTCGCATGGAACTTTCACATTTAGGAGGCTACAAATTTCCAGCTCTCTCCAGAAAACAAAGTCCCGGGACTCAGCTCAGGTTTTTCACACCTGGAAAGGGCAGCGTGCACACACATGCACACCCACCAAGTGTGTGTGTAGGGGTGGGGGTAGAAGTCTGGCATATTGAAAAAGCAATCAGGGAGACTGTTTCCACAGCGCCAATCCAAGGGCCGAGTGCAAAATGCCCAACTAGATGGCGAAGCCTTTGCCTGCGCTCAACTTCTTTTAGCCCAAGGCCAAGCTCAATTTTGGAGGAGCCGGTGGGGGTGCATTCCAGGGAGGGGTGTGGAGTGACGGCAAGGGGGGGCGTGGGCAAGAAGGCAAACATTTCTGCGCCTTAAAGCTCTTCTGGAGAATGACTAAGCCCTGGGAGACGTTCTCAGCTTCCTGGGACATGGCACAAAAGTCAGGAGACCCCCCAAAGGGCCAAGCGGCCGGGGCAAAGGGACTGGGATGAAAAGCACAGCCATCCAAGCTCAGATTTATTTCCTGGACTGGAGGTTCCCTGCCCTGATCCATGCCAGGTACCTCTGCTACAACATCCCTGACAGGTGGGCCAGCAGGCCCTACTTCAGCATCCTACTTGGCCCCAGGCAGCTTTTTCCACCCCCAAACAGGCCAAGACACCAGGAAGTCCTTTGTAATATGGAGCACATGGGAGAGAAAATTCTTTCAGCCTGCATCACAGAAAGAGGAGGGTGTGACTAGCAAGGGGGCAGGATTTGGCCCTGGGCTGCCGTTTCCCACACCCCTGCTTTAGTCAAATTAGTTTTCCTTCCGGCTTGAACCCCTTGATTAGGTTCCTCCCCCTGCGATGAAGCAAAAGCGAAATGCACAACACAGTCATGTGGAAAACTGGTTGTCAACATGTCTGGGAACTCTGTGTTTTGCACACAGGTAGGAAACACACCCGACACGTGTCAGCCACGAAGCAAGGCGTGCGTGAAAAGAGCGCCCCGGGCGGGCAGAAACTGGGAGCTTCTCCCAGCCCTCTGGCAACGGGCGCAACGACGTGAGGGGAAAATGTCTCAGCCGTGGACTTGGGGAGATTGCTCCAACGTGCCCAGAGGCTGAGGTGCGCGGAAACTGGCAGCTGTCAAAATGAGGGCTAAAAGTAACGCTAGCAAAAACTTAAAGACGACTGTCTCTTGCGAGCCTAAGCTTTTTCAGACTCTGCTGTCCCTGCACCTGGCAGAATCTGTAAGTTTCTAGTCCTGTGTGCAGCTGGAGGTGTTTTATTTGTCAGTTGGAATTAAAGCACACGCTGAGACTAGTAAGTCCAAGTCTATGTTATGCTATGTTCTGAAAGCAGGCATTCTGCGATGCCAAAGGGGGAACAAAAGACATTTGCAAATATTTTCAGCTGAGAGAAGAAGGTCCCCCCCCCGCCTTGGTTTCCTCTATTTTCACTGCACAGAATTATTTTTTTATCACAATTTTTAACCGGTCCAAACTTCTGGGGTTATATAAAAGAGGGACTGCAGGGCCCTTCTCTCCATTTCCAAAATGCATTTTATTGTCTCTATTCACCGCATTGTCATCTCATGCTTTAGCCAAAACAGGGCTCTTTACAGATAATGAGAAACAGAGCGGCTAAGCATGGGTTCTATGTAACCCCTTAAGAGCTGCAAAGCGCTCGCGGGTGAGTTTGCCCTGTAAGAAAGTAGGGAAATTTCAGCTGCTCCTAACTTGGGGTATGGTTTTGCTTCTGGGGTTCTGCACGCCGTCCATCCCACTGCGTGTTGGTATTATGGATTACTGATGCGTGTGCACACAAATCTCGGGGGGTTTTGTCCTGCCATGCACAGGCCCCTTTCCATCGGCATGAGGATCAGAACACGTCTTGTATGCTTTAATATCAGACACCAAGATAAGCCCTGAAAGTGAGTCACCGAGCAGTTTGCGGTTCTCCTTAAGCAAACTCGGGGTTGCTTATTAAATGGGAACCACACCCGAGCTGGCAGAAACGGGCTCAGACTTGCTCCACTTTTATCACGAAAAGGTGAGCTCAACAAAGGAATCGTGTCAGGCATTGGTTAAGACTGTCAAAAGCCAACATCGATTCAACTACAGCCCAAATGTCAAGATGTTGGGTGCAATCTAGACCGTTTTTCTGTCTAATCCTAAGGTTATCTGAAGGATTGCCTTGTCCCATACGCACCTCCCAGGACCCCGAGGTCATCTTTGGGAGTCATAGGATCCTAGAATAGTAGAGTTGGAAGGGGGCATGAAGGCCATCCAGTCCACCCCCTGCTGTTGCAGGACACCAAGTCACACCACCCCACACAGAGGGCTGCCCGGTTTCTTTTTGAATGTCTCCAGTGTGACTCTAGGAGTTGCTTCCAAAGGAAGGAAGGAAGGTAAGCTAGCAGGAGGGCCTTTTCGGTTGTGGCACCATCTCCCTAAAGAGGTGTCCCTAGCATCTACTTCGTATTCCTTTTGACTCCTCTCAGCATTTCAATATTTTAATTCTTCAACTTTTAAAAAACACTGCATTTTATTCTATCCTGATTCAATTGCAGCCACGGCTTTTCCTGCTTTAAGTTGATCTTATCTTGTGTCTTTCTGTGTGTTTTTAATTTTTCTTTTGCTTACCACCCAGAGAGTACAAGCTATGCAGTGGTACAAAAATGGAATGAATAATGGCCAGAGAGGTCCACCTGGCGCCGTCGTTATTTGTTTTCTGGCGCCAGGCGAAGAAACGCTATTTTAATTGTTAACATTATTTATTAGTTTTCATTTTTGGCCAGGGTGACTCAAATTATTTTTATATTTATTAATATTCAATTATTTAATATTGAATTGTTAATTTTGCATTATTTTTATGTATGTGAGCCGCCCCGAGGCTTCGGCAATGGGGCAGCATAGAAGCGTGCTAAATAAATAAATAAATGGCTATTCTTTTATTCTTATTACTGTATTGTGTTTACATCCTGTTGCTTGCCATGTGTTAGTAATTAATCTAGGATTCATTACTCCATGGTGGGAGGAAGGTTCGGAGCGGATGCCCTTCCAGGTTCATCCCTGCCCTGATATTCCCAAAAGTCAAAGGGAACCAAAGTTACCAGAGGACTAGAGCAGTCTCATTGTAGGGGGGAAGCTTTAAAATTATTTGCAGCTAGCAAATACATTCCACAGCACCGCAAGCCAGGAAGCAAAGAGCTCGGCCAAGAAACCCATCTGGCTGAGCTGGACGAATTTGCAGGCCTGATCTGGGACAAACCAGGAGCAGCACACAGGAAGTGGCACGGAGTAACATTTTGTGAAGAGAGACCAGAGCTCCAAGGACAGAGCACCTGTTTTGCATGCAAAGAAGCTCCGGGATCCACTTGCAGCATCCCCGCTTCAGAGCAGGGATCAGATCCCACAAGGGGAACTTGCAGGCACCCCGAAGAAGAGGCCCGGCATGCAGACAACTGGGTTGGACGCGTGCAGGGAAACGGGAAGGAAAACCCACCCGATCAATCCCCTCCTGCTCCCATATCCTTTTTGTTCATCCATCCAAAGCAAGGGCAAGACCGGAAAGCTTTGTCCCAGTTCAGGCGCTTGCCGGACGCTCGCTTCAGTTTTTTGCCACCGTGATAAATGGTACGATGCTCAGATGGGACTCCGAATCTCACAGAGGGATCTGTCTCCGAGGCAAGGCTGGTGCAGAAGGGTTGTGCCAGCCAGGGCCGGGATGTGTTTGCTACCAAGCTGAGTTTAAGGTCTTGTCGCTTGCACAGAACGCCCCGGAGAGCCGGCTTCCAAAAGGACCCCCTTCTCTCCTACAGACTCCTGAGATCCCTGCGGACACCCCGCTCTCTCATCACTGGGAAGTGATAGGAGAGAGTTATTCTTATTTTTATTTTTAGGATTAATTTGTTGTAAACCGTCCCAAGACGTCTAAGTGTGGGACGGTTTAGAAAAGTTTTAAACAAACAGATAAATAAATAAGCCCCCCCCCCCTTTAGGAGAAGCCATTTCCACTTTTTTGAACAGGGGAAAAAGAAACAGCCCTCAAGCCAAAGAACCACCCAACTTGCAGAGAAATTGCAAGGCCACTAATTGCAAAATTGCGCTTCGCTTTCCGTTTGGCAACATAGCTCCAAGGTGACAACTTGCTAGCACTAGAGGCATAAGAGGAAGCAAGAGGCTTGCACCTAAGTGGCAGATACACCAAGTGGCAGATACACCAAGTCTTCCTCAGCTTAAGAGGGTAAGTTGTTGCCCTCAGATAAGGTTCAGAGAGCAAAAATGACTTGACTGATAAGCAAATGCGACACTGAACTGCACCACTCTCTCCTAGCTCCTCCTACCCAGAAAGTCATCCGAAAGTTCACCCGCGAGTCATCTGCCGCACATGAACCAGCTGAACTGGAAGGAAGGAACAGAATTAACCATGACAGAAATGCGGAAAAACAAGGTTCTCCCATGCAAAGAAACTCAACATTTTTTGAGCCTGCCTGCCTGCCTGCCTGCCTGCCTGCCTGCCTGCCTGCCTGCCTGCCTGCCTTCCTTCCTTCCTTCCTTCCTTCCTTCCTTCCTTCCTTTCTTTCTTTCTTTCTTTCTTTCTCTTTCTTCGGACAAACGAGGTCGCTGTGCCCAGTAAGAACCATGTGGGAATTATTTAGTCAGGAGTCTTCCTCTCCATATAAATGTATTTCTCTTTGCAAGACGGTTCTGTCTTATCTCTTTAAAACCCTGATAACAGCAGGAAAGCACTGTTGGGGCACAGGGCTAAAGGCAAGTCCAGTGAGGGGGGAAAATATCAGCATCCCTTGGGAGAAGTTTTTCCACCCCTGGACTGCAAGATATTCCCCCTATAGTCAGCTTGCAGAAGATAGGCAGAATCGCCCCACATAATTTAATTTTTCTTCATAGGGAAAGGCATCACACAACTTTCCTAGGCCCACAAGGTGCAGGAAACTGCCTGCCAGAGTGTTGTTGGGCAAACTACAACTCCCATCATTCCTTATCACTGACCATGCTGTCTGGGCCTGACGGGAGGTGGAGACCAACAGCATCTTGGTAGCTGCTGCTTCTCCAGTCTGTGGGTACGATATCCTTTCTGCGATGGAGCAACTAAAAATGGAGAAAGCACAACGCATATTGGCTGCACCACAGAAATTAATATTTGTCTAGGTTGCCTAGTACAGACGATGCAGCTCGTTTTATTGCCAGATGTTTTCCTGCAAAGCCCTAGTGGGAATATGCCCCTTTTCACAGCTGCTGCGCACCAAGCTGACCTCTTCAATGTACCTGCCTGTTCACCTGGAAGTATTTTGGACTCGCCCTAGGCGAGTAGTTATTTTGCTTGCTTTACTGAAAACTGCATTACCTGTGGGCATTGACCTCACCTGAGATCTTCTCCCCTGCCCTTCCAGTAAGTTCGTCTTTGTGCAATCCAGAAAATTATAGAGCAAGGGCTCTTTGAAGCTTAAAACATTACACACTTCATTTGAGCAACCGATCAATTGGTATAATGGGGGTTAAACAGTTGCGGAAGAGACACAGCTCAGTAACAAAGCACTTACTGGGATTCACTTCTTGAGGCACTTCCAGGTGGGACTGAAAAAGGTACCTGCATGAGACCTGGCCTGGGAGCTTCCACCCATCAGGATAGAGAAGACTAAGTTGGCCCAAGAGCCTCACTTTCTATTAAGCCAGTTCCTATGCTCCTGTCTTCAACCAGCCTGTCAGTCCAGAACATGAGGACTGGAATCTTGCTTTCTTATTTGCAAGGGGGAGGGCCTTCTATCCATGAAAACACCTGCCCTGCACTCAGAAGGTCCTGGGATCAGTTCTTGGCATCTCCGCATGCGGAAGGAAAATCCCTCTGCCTGGAGTCGGGAATGTTGCTGCCAGGGCTGTGGAAACCATCCTTTTAGATCATCTTGATTTGCATGAGCTAAACAGTTGGACATATACCACATCCTCCTCAAAGGCTTTATATGCATGGAAACAAGGTTGGGACAACCACCGATTCGACTTAAAGGCCACTGACAGCCTGTTTGTTTTTCCATAATCAGAAGGGCCCCTGCCTTTCGAGTAAGACAAAAATTCTTCTGACCCTGCATGCTGTTTCCAACAGAGGACAGCCAGAAGCTTCCTGGAAGCCTTGGAGTAACATGCAAAGGCGCAACAGCTTTCCCTTACAGCCTGCTCTTTAAAGAGGACCCTGCCCTCTGAAACGGAAGTCTCAATTGAGTTGATGCATTGCTCTCCCCTCCTGACAAACCTCAGCCTTCCAGATGTGCTCTACTACAAATCACATAATCCCCAAGCCAGCTATTTCCAGGTGGGGGGAAGCCACCAGTGGCTGAACTGCTTGGGAAAAGTATGTACTTTTAGCATTACCACTGATCGGCTCAGCAAGGCGACCTCAAGTCATTGGATCATAGAATATTGGAGTTGGGAAGGGACCTCTAGAGCAACCCCCTGCCCAGTGCAGGACTCCAGGTCCAAGCATCCCTGTCCAGCTGCTCCCAGTGTGGGGCAGCCCACGGCCTCCCGTGGGTCCACCACCACAGTGCTGACAGTCACGAAGTCCTCCGATTAGGAGCAAGAAACGGCAATGCCAGTGTTTGAAAATCCCCTGCATAACTTGCCGTCTCCTAAGCTGCCATTTACCAGCAAAGCATATCATGCAGTCCTAGCCATGTCTCCTTGGAAGCCCCAGTGCATCCAGTGGGCTTACTCCCAGGTAAAGGGGTAGAGGACTGCGTCCAGAAACCAGAGGAGGAGGAGACACCTCTGCCAACCAGAGCTGGCCCTCCTTGCCACTTCCTAACCCTCTGCTTAGAGATTTTAATTTATTGGAGGCACAAAAGCTTGCGAGCATCATTCACTCGGACTCTCCTTTTTGGGATGCTTTTGCCGCTCTGTCTGCAAGGGGAAATAACTGCATGGGGTAAACTGTCCAGCTTTCCAAAACATTTTCTTCGTCGGTTTTTTGAAACAAGGAAAGCAGCCTTTATTCTCACTCCTCCACCCTGTTTTCTCACTCAACATCGTCACCCTCCACCCAAAGACAGACCTAGCGGTGTTCCAAAGCGTATTTCTGAAACCACACTTTAGTGTTTGTGACCACCACCGACTCCGCTTCCTTTCTAAACAAGACTTTGCTGTTTGCACGGGCCCTTCTTGCACCACTCCGGAGCACGCCAGATGTTTTGGACTACAGCTCCCATCACCGCAGGCTGGATTCCCTAGCCCACTGTGTATGAGGGACCTCAGGGACGCCTCAGCGCCTCAGACCTGCGGGGGAAGCAAATGCCTCTCCGCATATGCTCAGAGACCCTCTCTTCCCCCATCTTAAACTTTCCCAAAAAATCTATCTCCATTTCGCTCGAGGAGCCAAAGGCTCCGGCCGCGCCGGGCGACTGCTCCACCAGCTAATTCGATCCCAAGCAGTGGCATTAACACATTCCGGGGCAGAGGCCCAGGGAGAAGCAGGTCCGGGGGCCGAGTTTTAGCTCGGACTGAGCCCTGGAGCGAGGCGACTTCGGCGGAGACGGGAGCCGTGCGCGCCTTGCCTCCCCCACCACGGAGCGAGGCGGGGGCGCGGGAGACCCCCGACTCCGCCCCCCACCAGCCCCCGAGGCAGCGGGCCAGCCCGCAACTGGGGAGGGGAGCGAGGGGAGGGCCCGATCCGCCGCGGGGAGCCCCAGCAGGGCGCCGCGCGCAGCCCCCCGGGCAGCCCCCCAGGCTCACCTGCGCCTGGATCTGGCCTCGGCCGGCTCGGCGTCAGGGCGAACGGCGCTTGCGGAAGGAAGGCGAGGCGCGGATGCGGGAAGCGACCCAGGCGGGCGGAGTGCGCGGCGCTGGCTCCCCCCAGCTCGCGAGGCGGCGGCTCCGCCCTGCCAAACGCCTCCTCCGCCTCTCGCTCCCGGGGCCTGGCGGAGGGGGCGGCGAGGAGGAGGAGCGGCGGCGGCGCGCCCGCCGGGCTGAGGACCGCCCGGCCGGGGAGCGGCGGCCCGGGGGCTCGCCCGGCCGGGCAGCGCCATGCCGCGGCCCCCGCCCGCCGCACCCCGCCCGGGCAGCGCCCGCCCCGCCCGCCGCATTCCCCGCATTGCAACAGCGACGGCCAGGGCGTGTGTCCCGGGAGCGGCCGTGCGCCAGGCGCGGCGGGGCCCCTCGCGCCCGCCCCGCCGCTCAGCCGCCCCGTCCCCGCGCCGCGGCTGGCCTGGCCTTGCCGCCGGGCGAGCCCCCGGGAGGGCTCCGGGGCGCAGGAGCTGCCGAAGCCAACGGGGGGAGTCCGGGCGGCGCCCCCGCGTTCGGCAGGGCTGCTCCCGCCGCGGCTCTTCCTGGCGGAGACACCCAGGGCCCACCTCCCTCCACGGGGGTGCCAGGCGCCTCTTCCGACCACGCAAAGGGAGCGCGGCGAGCTGAACGGAGATTTTTAGAAGTTGGAGCCAGGAGACGGACGAGCCGGAGGAGAGGTCTTCTTGCTCCAGCGCTGCGTTCACACGATGGGATGCCCGGAATAGCACGACAGCGGCGCGGTGCCCCCACAAGGCTCCTGCAACGGGGGGGGGGGGGCAGCCTCACGCGGCCTCCCCGATCCAGCGGTCGACTCTCACCCGTTGCCACAGACCGCTTCTCTCCCGGGAAGACGCACCAACCCGTTTCAAGCTCTTGTCCAAACCGGCAGCCGACAAGACACCCGTGATCTATGTGAACCTGCCCTTTTCTCTGTCCCAGATGTCCCCCCCCCCCCACGGTCTTTATGGGACGGCTCTTTCGGGTTTCTAGCATTGGGAGTGGGGAAACGGGACTTTCCCCCTTCATGTCCCGTCCACACCGTGCATCGTTTTGGACACCTCCTCCCCTTCCCCACGTGCCACAGTCCCTGAAGTTGCTCACAGGGAGCCGCTCCCCCCCCCCCCCCAGGTGACCAGAAATGTGCGTATTGCAGGCTCAGGAGCTGGAGAGAATCCGCAGTCGCTTCTTGCACGTCAGATTTCAAACGCACCGTTGCATTTTGCAGTCCAGGACTGCGATGCAATCCTTCGAGAGCAGAAGAGGAAAGGGCTGGGAATCCGGGAGGGGAAAAAGGAATACAGAGCAGGGCAGCCACGCGAGGACATCACGTACCCCCGGCAGAAGGCGCACTGCGAGGCCTTTGTCCCCCGCGCCTAATCATACCCGGGAACTGTCGGAACGCGATGAGGAGCAGCTCCGTGCCGTGAGAACAGCTTTCAGGCTCAAGGTGGGATTCCTGACCTGATCAGGAAGCCAGGTTGCGAGTCCTGCTGGCCAGGTACGCCTTAGATATGCTAAGGTACGCCTACCCCGAAAGTTCTTCCTCTGGGATCTGCCCATTCGACCTTACTGCTTTGCTGCAGCCTCGTGTGAGGAACCCAAGCCCTCTTCCCTCCCTCCCTCAGGGCTGTGCATGAAACCGCTAGGTTATGCCTCGTATGTAGTCCCTCCAGGGCTACCGCCATGCCCCACCTCCTGCCTGATTGTGTGAATACACCGCAAATGTTCTTTTGCGTGTACACCCCCAGTGGATTCCGGTTTTGTTTTGGTCAGAACCTTTTTTCTTGGGGGGGGGGGTTGGATAGAAAGGTACCTTCTGAGTTGCACCAACAGCTCACCTAGGCCAGCTGCCCCCAGACTCCGCACCTCTGCCAGCCCACCATGGTGTGAACACTGCACGTGGGACCAACCCGAGGGGAAAACCGCTCACGTGAAAAATCCCAATAGCACCCCGCTCCCTCATTCTAAAGCTATGGGACTCGCGAGCAGAAACAAGGTCGCTTACACTTAAAATTGGAGGTAAGGCGGCGGTGCTGAAGGACAGGGGGTGCCTCCTTCCTCATGCGGCTGCCTGGACGGCTTCGAAATATCCCAAATAAATAAGAGGCAATACAGACGCCCCCACCCCAAAAAAGGAGAAAAGAGAGGCTTTACCTTCTCCAGGAACCCCTTTCCCGCCTTCCCCGTCCCTCCTCCCACACCTGAGCAAAGCCACGCCCCACACAGGTGAGCCTGTTGCAGCACCGCCTTTTGTAAACTCGGCCCCGCTCCGGGTGAGCCAATCCCCGCTAAGCAGGCGGGATTAAAAGCCGCTCGCCGCCCCATTTCCCCCACCGAAGGTTTGCGAGGCGCCGGGCGGGAGCCCGCAATGGGCTTACTTCCGAGTAGGCGCGTGCAGGTTGCACTGTAAGTGGGGGCTTCCTTTTTGAAGCAGCGAGCTTGCTTTTCCTAAAGCAGAGGGATTTTTTTTTTTTTTTGACCCATCGCGGACTTGCTTTGCTTACCATGTACATTGCAATTGTGATATTGGGTTATGTGCTGCTTTTTTTTTCCTTTTGCAGGGAGCCCGAAGCTGCTCGCAAGGTTCTCCCCTTCGTTGGAGCCTCACAGCACCGCTAGGCTGAAGGGGTCTCTCCCTTTCCTGGCCAAAGTCATCTAACAATTTTCATGACCGAGTGGGGACTGGACCTTGTATCTCAGGGTTTGGGCTAGTGCCTGTACCACTGCAGTTGGAGATTAAATACAGTATATTACTCCTATGTATGGAAGGCGAGAGTAACTTCCTGGGAAGACTTGTTGAAGGAAAACTTTTAGACAATGGCCAAATTCCCTGAAATAGGTAGTGGTCCCTTTTGTACTGCTTTAATTTGTAGTGGCAGTGAGTTTTGGAGAGTGGCACTAGGATACTAAATCCCCTATTTCTGGGCTGTGAAATTGGACCTATAAAATCTGGAGTACCACCAGATAAAGACCATGCAAGGTATTGAAAAAGCGAGGTAAAAACACAGCTAAAAACACCCCAAGCATGAGAAACAGTAAAAGAGAGCAGTGCTATTATTCCTCAGGAAAAGTCCCAATAAACTGAAGATTATCTGAGATATCCATTTTGAAGTAAGGTCGTCTTACCCAATGTATTTGACAATATTTAATCTTTTGATGCTTTGCTGACTGGGGCATGCTGGGGGTTGTAGGATTCTTCCCTGTCTGAATATACATAGAATGGTACCTTTAAATACTCCATTTTGCCATGGTTTTTAACTGAGTTTCCCCCCTTTACTTTTGCTGTTTTTTGCATGGTTTTAAGCTGCAAAGCTGACTGCCTGAAAGGCTCCCTTTTTTGGCCTAGAGAATGGGATAACAACATTTCAAACATATAAATACAACATTTGGCTTTTACTGTCTTCATCTAGTTAAGACCTGGCCTGAAAAAGCAAAAACTGATAGGGAAGCATCATGCAAGAAGCTGAGCTTCAGAGTCAAAATCTGCAGAAAGTATTTGGTAGAGGAAAGTATTCATTTGCTGTGAAGGATCTGCTCCAAAACATAATGGATTTTAATTTTCCTCTTGTTTGTAGTGGTTAGAGCGTGGAACTCCAATCCCTTTTCCCATGAAGTTCACCCAGTGAACTTGGGCTGGTCTCTTTCCCTCTCTGCCTCAAAGGGTGGCTGTAAAAATACAACAGGGGAGATGTTCTATGCAGTCTGTCTTGGGCTAACCCCCCACCCTGGATTATTTTGGGGATAAAATAGAGGGGAGAAACTTAGCCGGTCAGGCTCCTGCAAGGATGTTGTGAGGATATACCACTGGATGGAATCCCGGGTGAGTTGCTTTCTCACAACCTCACCCACCTCAAGGAGTTATGAGAATAAAATGGAGACACAAATCTTAGCCAGACACAGCACAACATGCTAATTCAGTGATTCCCAAAGTGAGTAGTGTGGGGGCAGTGGTTATTTTAAATTTGCAGTAAAGCAATAGACCTAATACAAAGAAGTGTGGGGAAACTCGGCTTGTCACTCAAAGGGGATGGGTGCTCAAAAAATGGCCACTTTGAAGGAGAGGTTTATTACCATAGACAAGAAAAAAGTTGCAAGCCTGTCTCTGCATATTGACTTGGGCCTCATGGAACCCCCTGGTACTTACTTCTGAGTAGACATGCATTGCATTGATACTGCAAGCTGTGTGACCTCTTTAAATTCTAGGTGAGCTCAAATCATGAGGACTAGAATCTGGGCATTGCATCCGGGTTGGTATTTAACTGGGTTCTGTGCAGAGAAATACATTAGCGCTCTTGGTATTATCACAGCAGATTTGCAATGAGGCAAAGGAGGCTTATTTTATTTTGCAAATTTATATGCCGCCCCCTTGCAAACCAGAGCGGCGTGCCCGGGTTTCAAGCTGCCGAGGTAACGTCTGAACTCGAGACACGAGCTCGACACTCTTCCCCGCACGCGTTTCCGAGACCACCTCCCGCCTAGCAACCGCTGTTCCATTCCCATTGGCCCAGCTAGGGAGGAATTTTTCGATTGGTCCAAAGTCAGGCGTCTCCTCCAATCAGCGGGAGCCACGGGACCCTCTTTCGCCTGTCCGGCGTTAAAGGACAACACAGCCCGGCGCTCGGCGGAGCGAACCATCGGGGGACTCGAGGAGGGGGGTGCGAGCGGAGAAGGACCAGGCGAGGGGCGGTCAGGCGGGCAGCGGAGCCCTTGAAAGGCTGCGGGTGCCTCGCGGAGCGCGCTGTCCACGCGCGTAAGCGGGGTCTCGGCTGCGGGGCGCGGGGCGCGGGGAGACGCCCGCACGCCGAGCGAAGCGCTTGGTACGGCCCGAGCGGAAGTGAGGTGTCTGCGAGCGTCGCGGCTTCCGGCTGGCGCAGGCGGAGGAGTTGGCGGCGCTGCTGGCGGTGGGCGCGGGGCTGCCGGGTGTGGTGAGTGCGGGGCCGGGCCGGGCCGGGCCGCCGTCGGTGCGGGGCCGGGGCGGCTCCCGGGCCGCCGCCGTGGTCGCGGGCGAAGCTGCGTCCCCGCGCAGGCAGCCTGCCCCGTCCCCGCGCTCGCCTGCCCACGGTCACGCAGGCTGGGGCTGGTGGTCCAGCATGTTGGCGGGGCAGGCAGCTTGCCCCTCCTCAGGCCATGGTGGTTGGGACGCCGGGCTTGTTGCCTCCTGTATCGGGCGGTCTGGCTTGCTGGGGAATATGGGTGGGAGGGTGATCTTGCGCCCGTGTTCCCTTCGTGGTTTTCCTGTTCCTCTCTGAACAGGAAAAACCACGACTAAGTGGGCTAAATGGGCCCAGGATCTGATCCGGGATGCTTTCGCCAGTCGCAGTAATTAGGAATTGCCCTTCTCAGTTTGGAGGCTCTCTGCTTATGGTTGCTTGCTGCTGGGGAACATGGGTGGGAGGGTGCTGTTGCATGCGTGACCTCCTTCTGGGCTTTTCACTGGGGCAGCTGCTTGGTGACTGTGCGGAGGGGATGCCGGACTGGGTGGACTCGAGGTCTGATTTCCAATAAGACTTTTTTTATGTTTTTAAATGCTCTCTGTATGTCTATAGTTGTCACTCAGATTAATATCACCAGTGTCAGAGGTAATAGGCTTTTAAATACCAGTTGCTGGGCAACATGGGCATTGCACTGGAGCACCTCGTTAGCCCACTGTATAAACAGTGCTTATACAGAACACTGAACTAAATGGACCCTGATCCAGCAGGGCTCTTTGGTTCTGTTTCTTTCCATCCCCCTTGTGCTGCTTCCCAGGTGGAAGGTGATTGTGCAAGGACTGAGAGTGTGGGACACACATGCCTAAGGGTTTTGTGCACCCATGGCTTAGCAGCTTCCTTAGAATAGGTGCACATAAAGGCAAGCCACTTCCACATCTTGTGGAAACATTAGGTGGCAGCTTTTGTCTCTTTGCTGCTTCCCTTGGGTGCTGTTGATAACAACAACAATACTATCCCTGACTGCAGTTTCACAAGTGGGATCTGCACCTGGTGTAGTTTCCTTTTCTAACAGGTGGTAAAGGGGCCCCAGCTTGCTTCTAGAATGCCTCTTCTGCATGCAGAAACTTCCAGCTTCAATCCCCAGGTGCTCCATGTTGGGCTAGGAAAGGATCCTGCACAAAGCCCTGGAGAGCAAGGGAGCTTCCTCAGTTCCTATAAGTTTGGCTGGTGTCCTTGTCCTGGTATTTCATCCTCCTGCTTTCTAGCAGCCTCCAGCTGGCATGCGGCAGTTTCTGGCTAAGTACCATGCAGGTGTTCTTGTGTGGTGGGTGTTGTGCTTGTTGCCCCCTTAGCTGCTTGTCCCAAAGGTATGTGAATGGGGCATTTCTCCACACTTAAACATTGCTCTGAGCATGCTGACCTTTTCCTCTTTTGGGCGGGGGGACCCTATTTGGTTTGCCATAAAGATGGATCTTTTGCCTCCCAATATGATTGGAGCACGTATTTTAAGTGCTTTTTATTGTGTAGAAAGACTAAGAGGGAAAGTATTGCATTTCACAATACTTTATTTAAAGTGTTTATATGCCTTCCTCTCGCTAAAGCCTCGGGATGGCTCACGGCTTTAGATCTCTCTCTCCTGTTCTCACATATTCAAGGCAGCTTATGTGTAACATGAAAATGCTGTAGTACAATTACAAGTACAATGCCTGCTCATAATCCTTCAAATGGCTCTGAGGTTATTAGCCAGACACTGCAAATTGGGGAAGGCCTGAGGCTAGAGTGTGGCTGTTTTATCACAACACTTTGAACTAACATTTATGGCCTGATAAACCAGGATTTGAGCAGCCATGTTCAGTCTTGCCATGGTGCTTGCAGGTAAAACTAGGAAGGGATGGCTTCTGGTCACAGCTGAACCCAAGATGACTGTTGGGCCGATGCACCTAGTTAAGTTAGGCTCTATAAGCTGACTACAAACTGTTTTAAAGTTGGTTCGCTCCCCTGGCTTGTTTGGATTTCTGGAACCCCATAATCTGGGGGTTGGAAGTCATGAGCAACTGCCCCTTTACTCTTTATTTTTATTTATTTATTTATTTAGAAATTTATAGGCCGCCCCTTGCCACAAGCCTCGGGGTGGCTCACAATAAGTGTGAGCCTTTAGTGTACCCTCTTGTGCACAGTGAGTGGAAATGGGCCAGCAACACTGGCCGGCTGCTCGATCACAGCCTGGTGTTACTCGTGGCCCATTCTGTGCAAACACAGTCACTGCCCTCTTGACCTCCGTGGCTCTCAGTGTGCTTCTCAGTGTGGTCTTATGGTTGCTACACTTCACCAGCTCTCCAGAGAGGCTGCTGAGTAATGCAAATACAAAAGTCAGTAACAGTAGTTAAAAGAACAGGTTTAAAAAGCTTAAGGTTACGTGAGGGAAGCTTATGTTTATGCACACAAGCCTGTATTGTTACTGTTCCCCTTGACAATCCCGGCTATGCTAGCTTGTTGCTTTTATTATGTATACGGCCCAGAAAGTTTTGGTTATAGGCTGATGGGTACATGGATTCAATAAATACAATATATCAAGATAAAATAGTGTCGATAAAAATGAAGGCAACAAAGCGACAAAAATAGCAAGTTAAAATTGCCACAGGCTGTTTCTCCAGAAGGCACCAAAGGCTTGATTTTTTGGTCATCCTTTATTTCAGCTTGTATCCCGCCTGGGCTTTTTAATGCCTGTGGCAGCTGACAGCCCATGATCAAATTGTATCAGGACAGAATCATGTAATATATTAGCAGCTGGGCAATGTTGCTTGGTGTTCCTTCCCCAGAGCAACTGTGGCTTGTAGAATCGATAGCTGTGGCATTTACTGATCTACATGCTATGCTTTTAATGTATTAATTTATAACGGAATTCATTTAGTGCCGTTTGCGCATGGTGCTTTGCAGGTAGGGAAAGGACTGCTCCCTGGCCCCGGGTTTGCCGGCTAAGACTAGGCAGAAGGGAGTTTTCAGGGAAGGGGAAAGAAACGGCTCTAGGGGGCGAGCAGAGCGAAGGATGGCAATGTCTTCAGCTGTGCTCTGTTTTCTGCTCGGGCTCAGCTGAGTGTGGGAAGGAGCGAGTTGCTCCAAAGGCTTTGTGGCAAGGGGGGATTTTGAAGGAGGGGCTCAGAAGCGGAGCTGCCCATAGTAAGGTTGCAATGGAGATGTAAGAAGCGCTTGCAAGGGGAGAGTCCTAGGATTCTGGTGCAGAATAATTCAGCACATGGTCCTGAGTGGGACGCACCTTGAGCGAGGCGGTGGGGGGTTTGAGGTTTTGGCCTGTAAGTGTTTGAGCACTCGGAGCTGGTCAGACCTTGGAGGTAGCAAGGGCAGGTGCTTCTGGAGCCCGAGAAGCGTGGTTGCTCCATGCAGGTGGAGCAGTTTGCACTTCAGGAAGCAAAGCAAACAGCCACCCTTCCGCAGGCTTCGCCTTGCTGATCGCAGGCAGCAGATTCCCAGTGAAATGAATAGATCTCTTCTGCAGTGAGGGCTCCTGGTGGATGGCGCCTCTTGTTGCTGCTGTCTGGGATTCAGCATCAGGCACCAAAAGGGGTCGGGCCCATTCTGCAGAGTCCAGGTTGGCCAGCTCGCCTTAAGAGGCCTGCAGGCTTCTCAATAAAATTCCTCCTCAGTTGCTGTAAATGTTTTTAGTTGCCTGTTCCGGGAACTGCTGCGGGACATGTGCCATGGGACTTCTTGGGAAGCAGTTTGGCTGGTATAAAAGCTTTACCAATCTGAGCTCTGGGCATGCCAGCTCTCTTGCAACCAAGCTGCTAGAAGGAGGCTCCTGAAGCGGTTGTCATGTTGCGTTTGATCCTGCCAAGCTTATTTGTGACCTCCACATCACTGAGCTCGCATTCAGTCGCCCCCCCCCCCCCGTAAGCGTGGCTGAGCCTGTTGCCTCCTGCTAGTGAAAACGGTGTGAGGAGACACAGCTTTCAGCCATGAAAAGCTCACTCATCTGTCTTGAACGAAACCACATCTTTTGCTCTCCTTGCTCCTTAAACTAAGCTTTAAAAATGTGTGGGCGATGCTTATTGAAATCTTCTACCTGGGAAGGCCAGAATTTGGCTTGTCTTGTTGAAGTCTTTAACCTTTTTTTTTTGTAAATCTTTTCAGAGCTGTGGCTAGTTTGGGAAATAGTTAAAAATCCTCCCCCCTCCCCCACCCCTGGCCTGCTCCTGGGTGGACATGTGCCACCTCACCTTTAGCCTGAGCGAGCCATGCCGTGCTGGTACAGAAAACATGTCCAGGCACTCTGCTGCTCAGAATAGATGAGAACAGCGACGTGGATGTACCGGAACGTTGCAATGCAAATCTTGTGGCTTGCTCAACCATTTCTGTGTTTGTTCCCTCGCTTCAGCGGAGGCCGGGGCTTCTGCAGCCTGCCTGCTCACCCAGCCTCCCCTCTGCCCTCCCTCTCTCCCAGGCTGCTGGCCGCCCGGCCGGGGCGATGTTCCGAACCGCCATCATGATGGCTGCCAGCCTGGCCTTGACGTCCGCCGTGGTGGCCCACGCGTATTACCTGAAGCATCAGTTCTACCCGACCGTGGTGTACCTGACCAAGTCCAGCCCCAGCATGGCGGTAAGTCTGCATCCCCGTTGAGCAGGGCGGGGGACTTTCTTGGCTGTTGGGGGGGTGTGGTTGAGAATATTATGTATTTATTTATTTGAAGTTTTTATACGTCGTTCCCTTGCTATATAGCCTCGGGATGGCTCTCAGAAATAAATGAATAAAATACAAATAACAATTACAGTTAAAGCCCGGAAACACGCTGGCTGCACAATTAAAACCTATAAATATTAAACATGGTTAAAATATTGTTTGAATAAAATACATGTCTAGCGTCAGTCGGGGAAGGGAGCAAACCTTTTGTAGTTCAGGATTGTCCAACCTGACTGCCTAGAGCAGGGGTCCCCAGTGCAACACCCCCCAGCCCTACTCAGGAAGCTCTCCCTACTCTTCTCCCTGGAAATATATTAAGAAAACCTTGGAGCATCTTGTTCCTTTCCCCTGCCAGCCTGTAGCCTTGTTTCTCTCCTCCACCATCCCCTCTTTAGCTTGTGCTGGGTAGGCCGGCCCAGCAGCAGCCGGACTGTGGCTTGCCCCATCCACCATGGGCTCTCTGCCCTATGAGGCTCTTTGCCCATGATTTTTGGTGGTCAGTCCCCACCCAATCGCCCGGCAGAGCATGCGGCCTTTCCGTGGCTTGTTGGCTGTCCCCGGAGGGTTGTAGGTGAAGAAAACGAGGATGCGAACCAGTGGCTGTCGCTTGGCTCACATAATTCTTCCTAGTCAACCACATTGTGACGAATGTCGGAAGGGTTTCTCCCTCTTAATTAAGAAACTGAAAGGAGAAAGGCAATAAACAAGGTAGAAGAAAAGGAGAAACGGTTCGTAGAACTGCCGAATTCCTAATCGGTTATATGGTTGGAGGTTTTTGTTTTGTTTGTGGCTGTGTTTCTGTGCATTGCACAGTGCCCTGAGGAAATAATTTTTTTGCCAGAACTGTTCCCCCCCACCTTTCGTGTGTGTGGGTGTGTTTTTCCCCCCAGCCACGAATGTTGCTCTTGTGAATGTAATGGCCAAATACCGCCCTGTTTCTACCAGTGTATCTCGCATTCTGTGGCAGCTGCATTTCTAGCCTCTCGCCAGCGGAGTGGGGCTGCCATCAGGTCTCTCGGCCCCTCGGTTGATTCAGTTTCAGCGCCGGTTGTGCCCTGGCTTGGCTGACTAACGCTTAAGAACCTGCCAGTGAAAGCCGCTGACATCTCTTAAGTATGGGGGGGGGGTCCCCCCTCCGGAAGCATTTCCTCCAAAACATAAAATTTTCCGCCACAGCATTTGTGGCATTCTCTGCGGAATTGCTTCTGGATGCAAGTGTGTCTTGCGGTCTCTAAACACGATCTGGTGGACTTCATGGGACCAGGTGACTCTGGAAGCATGTTGTGTGGGCTGGGGGTGCACTTTGCACGAACAAAGCTTTGGGAACGGAGTGATGGCGTTCGAAGCAGCATCGGGCTCACACTTGTGCTCAGTGGGGGGAAACCAGAAGCTGCTCTCTTCCCAAGGGACGGCAGGCCCACCTCTGCTGGAGCACCTAATTGCTCCCAATTTCGTGTCACTCGGGCCCTTTGGGTTGCGCGGCATTAAGGGCCTTGGATGAGGAGCAGGGAGATCCGAGTTCTGTTCTTGTTACTCTTCTATTACGACATTGTATTTGCAACCTGCCTTTCACCTTCTGAGCAAGGGGGACTTGTGTAGCGCTGAGTTTGGCCCGGGACTGCCACCTACTTCTAGTCTCCTACTTGGCCACAAAGCCCACTAGGTGACTCAGCCAGTCTCTGGCCTCCCCACTGGGTTGTTGTGCTGAGGATGAAAGTGACGAGCCTTGTGGGCTGCCTTGAGTTCCTGGCCAGGGGAAGGTGGGATGCAAGTGTATTATAATAGCAGTAATAAGACGGCTGTGCTATGCTTATTGGATCAGGTCTGGTCTCTCCCCCCCCCCCCCCTGACCCCACCAGTGTTCATCTTCCATCATGGCGTGCAAACCCTTTTTCTAGCATTTTCTGCAGCTGCTCCTCTCCTGGTTTGTTAGAGTTTACCAGGAACAGCCCCTGCTTGCCTGTGAAGGGTGGCGCTTTTACAGCTAGAGGGAGGGAGATTATTGTGGGCCCGAGGAGGAGAGTGGGGCAAAGGAAAGACTAGTTCTGTAGGTCTGTGCATAGCCCTTTTGCGTCACTGATTTCAGTTAACTCAACTCCAAACTATAAATGGGGTTTGTTCCACTAGCTGAGCTCGCAGCGTAGCTGATTTTCCTGCCCAGTGTGGGCGACGGACTCATTCCCAGGGCACATTTCTTGTGTCGTCCCAACCTGGCACCGAAGGCAGTTGGCAAACCACCCCGCAACCCCCGAACAACACGTGACCTCCGGGGCGGTTTGCAGACCCCCCTGCCTCCAGCTGTTGGCGGTGTGCAGCCAGCATGTGCAGGGTAGGAAGCTGTGCTGCCGCAGCTTCTCCCCTTCGCCACTCATGCGGACCCGGCCACAGTCAGCTGAACTTCTCCGCCGTCAGAGCAGTGCAGCAGTACTCATCTTGCAGCCGGCCCAGCGCCTCCCAGGACTTTGGTGCTCTCTCTTGCTGCTGGCAGATGCGACAAAGCGCTCCCTGTGTTTGTGGGAACAACCGAGCCTGAGGGGGAACAGGTCCCTGGCTTGCTCTCCTGACTGAAGCATCGCTGCTTGTGGCGCAGAACGTTCGACTAACACATCTGTCCTGGGTACTGCTTGGGAGAGGCTCTCTTGAGCAAAAACGCAACGTTTGGTTGTTGCCCCGGCCAGAGATCTGCTGGGTCCCACCTGAGCCCATGCTGGTTGGGATGAATCGAAAGGGCCAGAAGCCGCCATCTCTCTCCTGCCGGGTGGAGCTCACCAAATCTGGCAGATGAAGCTTGTGGCAACGGGGCTGCATTCTGTGGGAAGGAACAGCCGCTGATGGTGGCCTTCCGTGCACAGACTTCTTGGTGTCAGGTTCACAGCAAAGGAAAGCGCTAAGCTCTAGGCGACAAGCAGCCTCTCCTGCGGAGCAGGGCGCCAGGCCGATTCGGTGCCCTGGGAGCGCTCCATCTTCCGAAACGGAGTGAAGGAAACACACGTCCTTCCGGACTTGCTTGGCCACTGAGTGCAGGCGTGTGTCAGGGCTGGGCCAGGTGGAACGTGCATTGTGCAGACATGGGAACAAGCATGTTCCTTGTTGGATGAGCAGCAGCCTCGAAATCCTGCGCAGCTTTGGGATCGTGAGTGATGGGGCGGAGAAGTTTTAACCCTTCCCTTCCACCACACCAACAAAGCTGTATCACCTCAAAGGAGTGATTCTGCGCCCTGAGTCTCTCGGCCACTGTCAGATCTGTCAGCGCTTGAAGTTGGGGGAACACCTTCATTCCTGCTGGCAGGTTCGGCAGTGGCAGTCTCTGTGCACGCTTGAAGGGAATCCTTTGTTCGGGGCGCTGGGAAGAGGCACTATCAAGCCACAAGCGGATTAAAGGATCACCTTCTGCCCCCATGGGTGCCAGGCTGAGTTATCCTGTCAGTGTCTGATTAGTGGCGTGCACAGCGATGAAAGTCGCTCAATAAATTCTCTCTGTCGAGTGCAGCGAAGGCTCTAATTGGGATTTCCCACTTGCAGAGCTGCGTGCGAAAGCAGTTTCTCATCTCGCTCTCTCCCTCCTCCCCCGCCCCCGTCTCCCTCCTTGCTGCCATTTCCAGGTGCTGTACATTCAGGCCTTCGTCTTGGTATTCCTTTTAGGCAAGTTCATGGGCAAAGTGTTTTTCGGACAGCTCCGGGCAGCGGAAATGGAGGTGAGCGTGGCCGGGGAAATGCGGCTCCAGGCTGACATTGGATCAGGGTCTTGATGGGAAGCTGCAGGTCTTGGGCCCGGTGGGGTGTAGGCCTTCGGGGCCTCAGCAAGGGTGGCAGCGTCCTGTCATTCTGGAGGGGGGCCTTGCTCTGCTTGGGATCTTCCCCTCTCCTCCTGGAGATCTCTCTAGCAGCTCGGAAAGGCAGAGGGCTTTTCATTCTTGAAGGGTTCGATTATAAATAGCACTTGATCAAACCAGTCCAGGCCAAAGTGCCCCTTTTTTCATAGCTTGGAAACTTTGAGGGTAGATGGAGCTGTGTGAGGGGCATCCAGGGGAGAGGGAAGAAGCGCGGTTGCCTTGTCTCCCAGCAGTTCAGGTGCGTGGCTTCCTGTTCCAGATCATTTGAGTACCTTGGAGCTGGAAGGGCGACAGGTGCCCTCTTGCTGACAGGAAGATAGAGGTGCTCAAGTCCCTGCCCAGCCCTGCTCTCAGCTCCACCTGTATCATGCAATGGCTTCTGGAGACCCCAGACCTCTACCTGGCTGGGTGGAAGAGCGGGGTGTGGCTGGCGGGTTCCTGGGGGCGCCCCAAGATATGAGAGAGCGCCCTAACCTAGGTTTCCCCCCACAGCACCTGCTCGAGCGGTCGTGGTATGCCGTGACCGAGACCTGCCTTGCCTTCACGGTCTTCAGGGACGACTTCAGCCCCCGCTTTGTCGCCCTCTTCACCCTGCTCCTCTTCCTCAAGTGCTTCCACTGGCTGGCCGAGGACCGGGTGGACTTTGTGAGTATGTGAACGCAAGCCGTGGAGGCGGGAGCGCTCGGCCTGCTGAACAACATTTGATCCTGCCGGAGTGGAGGGCGGGAGGGGCTGGGCCTGAGGCGCCCCGTTGAGTGCCGAGTCTCCCAGGACTGCGATACCTGCACGATCTCCCTCCACCTGGAAAGAGAGCGCTTGCTGCTGGTCAAAACCACGCCTGGCTCTTCCCATCTGTAGCAGTCTCCTCTGTGCATGCCTCTGGGTTCCTTACGAGCGCGGGACGTTGGTCCGGGGGCAACGTGCCAGGATACAGTGGCTGCACATGTGACATGGCCATAGAATTTGCGGGAGAAGCAAGCTCGGCCCGTCCATAAAGGCATTGGTCGCCGCTTGTCTTGCAACCGTAATGAGAGACTGCGAGGGTTTCGTGGTAGCTGGCTGACTCCTTTCCCCCCTTTTTCCAGATGGAGAGGAGCCCGAACATCTCCTGGCTCTTTCATTTCCGCATCGTCTGTGAGTACCTGTTGTCCCCTGTCTGCCATGCAGGTGCTCTGATTCCCCCCCTCCACTGGCAGTGGGGTCCGGGAGTCCCCAGGAGCCTTACTCAGGTGCTTGCTCAGGGTGGCGTCCTCAGCCAGGGCCAGAGCATCCTGCATAAAGTCGGATCATTTGCCGCCTGGGGCAGCTCACACGTTCCGCTGAGCGTGCGCCGGAGGGCTTCTGCAGCTCTGTGAACGGACAGACGAAATGCCAGGGGACGCGAGTGTGAGCGGACCCTGGTCCTCCATTGGGTGCTCGTGCTCCCTTTTAAACACTTCCCGTGGGTCCTGCAAAGGAGGCAGGAGGTGTGAGAAGGTCGATTCTGGCAGCAGCTTGCACACCTGGGGAAGCAGCAGCCACCTGAAATGATTCTTCTTGGTGGTTTGTCTACCCGTGGGATGCACTGGCACAAAAAATTAATAGCATTGCTAAGAGCAGAATTCTGTAGCGGTAGGAACATGGTGCCTCTTTTCAGCATTCAGAAAGTGCCTGTCTGGAGACTTGCAGTCTTAAGAACAAAAGAGGCACGAGCTAAACGAAGTAGAAGGCAGAACAAATGGACTCTTTGGTCTTTCTCCGAGGAGGCTTCACTGCCCCTCGCATCTTGCCGTGCATTGAATCAAGGGAGCATTTTAAAATTACATGGGTAAAAAAAGCCACTGAGAGGGATGCAGCCCGGAGAGAGCAAATCTTAGAGCCAACGTCTGTCGCTCGGTCTGGAGCGCCGCTGTTCCCTGCGTCTTTGCTCCCAGCTGCGAGGGGCTCCCCAAAGATGCAGCGACTGAGTGGAGCGGACTTGGGGAGGCAGGCGTGACGCCCCCTCACCGGCCCTGGCTTGCTTTTCAGCTCTGATGCTGCTCCTGGGCGTCATGGACTTCCTCTTCGTCAGCCATGCCTACCAGAGCATCCTCACACGGGGGGCCTCGGTGCAGCTGGTCTTCGGCTTTGAGGTGAGCGGTCGCCCTCGGCGGGCAGGCAAGAGCCTTCTGGCGAGGGTCCCGGCTGCAGGCCCTGGAGGATGACCCCTGGGGCAGCCGAGTGTGGGGTGAAGGGTCAGGCCGTGTTCCATCCGGCCGTGTTAGTCTGTGTCCTCACTTGAGCCATCAGTGTGTTCTGCGCAGGGCAGGGGTGGGGGACTGCAGGTCCAGGGGCCAGACGGCCCCTCCTGGGGCTCCCCGGATGCTGTTCCCCTCCCTTCTCCCAGTCTGGCTGTCCTGGCGTTGTCCACCCCCTCGCCCTTTTCTAAATGGTTCTGCTTTGTCACTTAAAGGTCTTTCCACCAGCGACTAAGATTAAGTGCAACATAAGGCGGTTTTTGTTCTGCCTTTTGCTGGTGGAGCCCAGGAGCTTGGCCCTGCAGCACTCGGAATTCCCCCCCCCCCCGAGTCACGGCGTGAGGCTCCCTCTAGGCGCATGAGCAGGCTGGAGGGGTGGGGGCTAGATGGCTTTCCCCTCCTAACCTGACTGAAAGTGCCTGTCAGCCCCTCTCTTGGGCCGAAACTGCTCCCAGAATAGTTTGCCAGCCCAGTGCGAAGCAAGGCCCTCGGAGCCCGCAGGCTCCTGTGAAAGCCACGCCCCGAAAGAGGGGGTGGCGGTGGAGGAGGAAGTGGAGGAGCAAATTTGGGGCTCCCTAGTCTCTCTCCTAGCCGCCAGCGGAGATTCAAACCGCTTGGGTGTCGTGATGCCAGGAGGGAGCGGAGCCCCGAGGCCTGTCCACGGGCATGATGCGAGAGCCCCGCTGCCTTTCTCCGTCTCTGCTCCGATGCATCGGCTGGGTGCCCGCCCTTGCTTGCCTGTGGCTCCCCATCCGTACAGACTGAGCTGCTGCTGGAGGGGGATTTCGGCGCCCGCTTGCTTTTCCCATTGCCACTAATAAAGCGAGGACAAAATGAGGGCGAAGGAAGCCAGCGGACGTCTCCCTGCACCAGCTCAGGGGGCTTCCCCCTCTCACTTTCCGCAGTACGCCATCCTCCTGACCATGGTGCTCACCATCTTCATCAAATACGTCCTGCACTCCATCGACCTCCAGAGCGAGAACCCCTGGGACAACAAGGCCGTCTTCATGCTCTACACAGAGCTCTTCACAGGTAAAGGACGTGGCGGCCCAGCACTTGTTCCATGCGTCGCAAGAAGGGCCGCGCAAGGCCCCTGCCCGAAATCCCATGGGCTTCGCCAGCCATCTGGCCTTCCGTGTGAGCCACATCCTGGGCCCGGCTGAAATCGGCCTCAAGTCTTACTGAGAGGCGGGCCTGCACACCAAGCTCGGCTGCATTGCACGCAGGAAGCCTCGGTTTCGTTCTCCAGCATCTCTGGATATTGCAAGAAAGCCTCCCTGAAGCCCTGGGAGTCAACAGTTCCGGGGCAGCTGGAGCCCCCTGTGCTCCGCGGCTGCCTTTTTATGTATTTGAAGTGTCGGGAGAGTGCCTGTCATCCTAGGAGTACCAGGCGCAGGAAGACCTCCAATCCCGAAGTCCCTGGGCAAGAGAAGGAATGATGGAACGATAGGGGGTGGGGATGTATAAAGCGGGGCGGCGTGTGGCGGCCAGTTTACGGGAAGCCCCGGCCGAAACACCTGGGCGGGGCGCATGCTTTGCCCTCTTGCCAGACAGGACGATTCTGATTTGCTGAATGACAGCCGTCCTCCTCTGCAGCCCTCCTGTAAGTTTTTCCACTGGCCGCATGTGCTTGCGACCCCGAAAACGCCTCGTTTGGGCCAGCAGCCTCGTCCGGCATGCTTGTTAAAGCCATGGGATTAATCACACGGCCCTTTTCCCGCCCAGTCCCTTCTGGAGGCCTTGGAGCACAACTTCCTTAATCACCGTGGCCGCAATTTGAACAAAACTATATTCTCACACACCCCCTAGATTAGCTGAGAACCATTTCTTCTTGGTTTTTGTTGGGATTTTGTCCTGGGCTACTGAATGCTGCCCTCCCCAGCTTGAAAGTTCAGTGTGGCTGTGGGGACTCTTTCATCTGGGAACTCTTTCCCAATATTCCGTGCTGCAAACAATCATTTTAGGGTGTTGGTATTGTCCAGGTTTTAACTTCACCCAGGCCACATCATCTGCTCCGCATCATGTGCCAGCTGCACTCAAATGTGTACAAGGGCAGCGTGTTCCCTTCAGAAATACTTGCCTCCCTGCAGCTCAGCAGGGCTGCCCTGTCCCTTTAGCATAACTGCACAGTGGTCAAATTAGCAGACGCTTTTCCACTCCGTATTTTTAACCTAAAATGCTTTTTGAATGTTCAAGCTCTTGCCTTCCGTGTTGGTTTCAATAACAAACAGTCTGAACGAAACCTAACTTTCAAGTGCTAACTTTCTGCTCATAAGATCTATGTAGGTATTTTAAGAAATGCTTGGTGTAAATGGAGAAACTGGAATTTGCATAACGGTAGAGTGCTTTGCTTTTAGATGTTTTGGAGTAACGTTGAATTAGCGCGATACAGGCATGCCGGCATTCTCACTGCCACCCCAACGAAGGGAAATAGTTCATTTTTAAATGTGCTGGCCAGCTTCAAGAGCTTCTCATAGGCCCCTTTGTATCCCCCCACCCCCTTGGTCCTGCTTTCTGACACCCACCTGCCTCTTCAGCCTGTCCTAATCGGATCCGGCTTCCTCATCCTCTCCACAGGCTTCATCAAGGTCCTTCTGTACATGGCCTTCATGACCATCATGATCAAAGTCCACACCTTCCCGCTCTTCGCCATCCGGCCCATGTACCTGGCCATGAGGTGAGGCCCGTAGGGTGGGGGATGTGTGTCTGTCTGTACATCCGTCTCCATGTGGCAGCGGACGATCCCTCGGACTTCAGAGTAGCTTGCAAGGAGACTTTGCAGCGCTTCATGGCAGCCTTCCCCAAGCTAGGGTCTCCCGGGATGGCTGGACTATGCAAGTCCCAGTATCCACAGCCAGCACATGGCAAGTTGGCTGGCGATGGTTGGAGCTGCAGCCAGAAACATACGGAGCCAAGCAGATTGGAGAAAGCAGCTGTGCTGGTTGATGCCACGTGTGTAGAGAGAGAGAAGCTTTTTTGTTTTTAGAACAAACACCTTTGAATATTTACAGTTAACCAGCGGCTGTAACTATCCATGGATCGGCCTTTTTTAGTGGGTGGGGGGGAAGGTGGGTGGTCTGCTCTTCCCGAGCCCATTTGCTGCTTTTTGAGTAGCTATTCCTTGCACCCAAGGCACCTTTACTACCTGCCTGTTCCCAAAATCCCTCCAGTTAAACATCTTTCCCACCCGGATTTCCCCTGTTCTCAAGGATGCCCTCTATATAATGTTTTCGCTGAAGCTTTAAGCTCGGCGATGGGCTCGTCCTGACTCTCTCCTCTGCGTGTCCAGGCAGTTCAAAAAGGCCGTGACAGACGCGATCATGTCGCGCCGGGCGATCCGCAACATGAACACCCTGTGAGTATCTTGGCTCGCGTGTCCTTGCTCCTGCTGTCGGAAGCACTGGCTTCCCCCCGTTCCGTGCTGCTGGATTGGTGCGGTGTGCTGAGCTCACGACCGTCCGCAACGCTTTCCCGCCAGGTACCCCGACGCCACCCCAGAGGAGCTGCAGGCCATGGACAACGTGTGCATCATCTGCCGGGAAGAGATGGTGGCGGGCGCCAAGCGCCTCCCGTGCAACCACATTTTCCACACCAGGTGAGGGGGGTCCGCCGCTCGCTCGCTGGCTGGCTGGCTGGCTGGCGGCCCCTCGGGGATGCAGCTCCCGGCGTGACCCAGCGGGCTTTGAGCCATGCAGCCTTCATCCTGGCTGAGAAGGACGGCCGGCGGGGCAGGACTCGCAAGCCCGCTTTTCCTGCCCTGGAGCAACCCCTCGTCGGACAAACCTGCTTGGCGCCGGTTCGGAGACGGAGCGCCGTTCCCATTAGGCGCTGCTCAGCCAAAGCCAGAGCTTCCAGGTCTCCCCCGCCGTCCCTCTGCCACCTTGCCTGGAGCCACAGAACTTCCCTTGCTTTTCTCTGGACCCCGAAGGAAGGTGGGGGCTCTCTGGGGATTAGTGCTCCCCTGAGGCCGCTTAGTGAGAAGCACTGGGCCCAAGCGCCTGCGCTCCATTCCTGCGCGGTGCGTGTTGGGCGTGGGGTGCAGAAAGCTTCCCGCTTGCATGCCAGGGCACCATTCCTCGAGCGTCCCTGTTAGGACCATGGGCTTTGTGGGTGGGAGAAACAGGGGAGGGAGCCGGGGGGGGGGCGTGCTGCTTGGGTGATGGGCTCGGGCCGCAGCTGTGGCGGCCGGCTGGCTCTGACGGACGTGTCCCCTCCCGCAGCTGCCTGCGATCCTGGTTCCAGCGGCAGCAGACCTGTCCCACCTGCCGGATGGACGTCCTGCGTGCCTCCCTCCCCACGCAGTCGCCGACGCCCCCCGAGCAGCCGGAGAGGGGGCAGCAGCCCCCGCACCCGGGGCCCCAGCCCCCGAACTGTGAGTCCCCTTTGTGCGTGCGACTGCTCTCGGCTCTTCCCGCCCCAGGGTCGTCAGAACGGCCGTGTTTGCCGCCAGGCGGGGCGCCCCGGCTGCAGACCGGCCCCCTCCAGACGTGTCGAGCCACACCTGGGCCCAGGTCGGCGAAGGCCAAGCTGTCCTGCCCCGTTGCGGATGTTGCCCTTCAGCTTCCTGGCAAGGCCTTGATTGGGTTACTGGCACTGGCACATGTTCCTTTGCTGCAGCACACGAAGGCCCTTGACAGAACTGCCAGAGGCAAACACAGGAGAACACTGACTACAGTCTTGGACTGTGGCAACAGTTCCAAAAAGCCAAGTCCCTGAACTCAGAACGGGGGCCGCTTGCACCCCCCAAAGGCGATCCCACCCCGTGTCTTCCTTGAATTCCGAGATGACTTTGGTGGCGGGGCGGTTCACTCCGCTCCACTCCGGGCTCCTGGCTGCTGTGGCACCCGAGCCGAGGGCTCCAGGGAACTTGCGGCCACCTGTTGTACCTTCTCCTTCTTTCCCCGCAGTTCCCCAGGGCATCCTGCCGCCTTTTCCTCCGGGAATGCTCCCCCTCTGGCCCCCCATGGCTCCGTTCCCTCCGGTGCCCGGGGTCCAGCCCCCCAACAATGTGGACAATGCTGCTCCCGGTGCGGCCGCCGCTCCTTCTGCGTCAGGAACGCAAGCCTCAGGTGAGCCGCTCCTTGGCTCCGGCAGCGGGCGCAGGGTGATCGCAAGTTCCGGGGCTGCCACCGGCCATATGCGTGCTGGATGGCCGCCATTGGCCTCCACTTTTGGACCACCATGAGGTTCATGCCGCCATGTTCTCCACCAGGCACCGCAAGGCCCAGCGGGGACTCGACCTCTCCGGTGGACGGTGCGGCCCCTTCGGGGACAGTGCCCGGCTTCCCCTTCCCTCCTCCTTGGATGGGGATGCCGCTCCCGCCGTTCTTTGGTAAGTTTTGGGGCGCAAAGGGAACTGGTCCCTCTTTGTGTGGTTCGATGGCTGGCTGAGAGGTGTTTTGACGGGGAAGAGCTGGCAGGCCAAGCCGGCACGGCACCCGGGAACCACAGACCCAGCCTTCCCCCTTGGTGTGACATCAGGTCCTTCCCGGGAGGCTTGGGTGATCCGGGCGGAGAGTCTGCCGACTAATTCATCCCTTTCCAAGGCTGCCTGAGGAACTCTCGGATTTAGCCATCCGCCGCTGCTCACGCGCCTTCATCTCCGTCCCGCTTCGTCCCAAAGGTTTCCCTCCGATGCCAGTTCCCCCCTCGGGCTTTGCGGGGCTGACGGAAGACGAGCTGCGGGCCATGGAGGGCCACGAGCGGCAGCACCTGGAAGCCCGGCTCCAGTGCCTGCAGAACATCCACACGCTCCTGGACGCGGCCATGCTGCAGATCAACCAGTACCTCACCGTCCTGGCCACCATCGGGTAGAGCATCGTGTTCCTCCGAGAACGTTGCATTTCGCTCGCCTTTTTCCCCTCCTGAGGAAAATGGGCCGCCTTCTGCCAAAGGGGGCGTCCTGAGGCCAAGGCTTCGGCTCAAAGGAAAGTGAGAAACCGGCGGGACGTTCTGAAGCCGCCGGCCTGTTTCACAGGGAGCCCAAGGTGGCTCGGACGGCCTCTGTCCTCCGCTCTCGTAAGGTTTCACGGGGCTGGAACTCTTGTCCTCTCCCCAGGAACAGGCGCAGAATAAAATGTGAAATGGTAGAGCGGCACGACGTTCGAAGCGCGGCTCGAGGTCGTGCTCGCGAACTGCAGCAGAATTTTGCAGCACGGAGCGCGCCTGCTCTCACTGTCTCGGTCGGTCGAGTGTGCCCTCATCCAGGCTCCGCTGGGGCGTTCCTTCTGCCCCAGGTCTGGTCAGCCAGCGCTCCGTGGCCGCTGAGACCATCTGGTCCTCGTTGGGTTGCGCTTTTTGACGCAGCGTTTGCTGTTCTTGTGCAAAACTTCGGGCTTCCTGCAAGCCTGCTCATACCTTCCTCTCGCACCCGATGCTGTTTTGGCTTCCTGAACTCTGGCACTCAGGCCTGGAGTAGAAGGAACGATACGCATTTACTGAACGTGATTACGTTCCCAGGCCTTCGGATTTGCCGTTCTAAGAATTGATGCATGTTCGACATAGATCTAAGCCTGGCCTTGCCAAAGAGGGCAGCTCCTTGCCTGCGTTTTGCTGCTGCGATTCCTCCTTTGCAAAGGAGCCTTTGTGGGTCTTACACAGGACACCGTCCAGGCGCCCAGGCCAGCCAGCACGTCCTGAGGGCGGCTGAGGCCTGGGCCCTGTCTCGGCTTTCTGCCCACTGTCCCCCTCTCTCTCCGGCAGGGCGCCCCGGACTTCCGCAGCGCCACCGAGTGCCCCCGCCACTTCGCCCTCTCCGCCCGAGACCCTCGGCTCCGAGCCTGCCTCCGGTGATGCCTCCAGCCCTTCGCAACCCGCCAGCAGCTCTGTGTCCCCAGCAGCGGAGACGGACCCGTCGGCGCAAGCAGGTAACTGAGTCCCTTCGCTCGGCAGGCTTCTCGGCTCGCTGGGCGCCTCGCCGTTGGACGGAGGGGCGCCGTCCGCTTGGAGCCACGCGGCCTGTGTGTATGGCTCGGTCCCCCGGTCCGCTGACCCCCTTCCCCTGCTCCTAGGCCCGTCCTTGGCGGCTGGCGCGGAGGGCTACACGGAGCCGCCCGGCCTCCCGGAGGACACCGAGCACTCGACCCCCGAGGAACCCGACACAGCGGAGCTGCGCAGGCGCCGACTCCAAAAACTGGAACTGCCTTCCTCATCCTCGCATTGATGCTCCCGGGCGCCCCCTCCTGGCAGGCCTCGCTGTGTGCCTGGGCTGCTTCCCCCTTTGCATTTGACACGTGGGGCCACACGCCACGAGTGCCAAGGGGCAGGAGAAGCGAGGCCAGGACCCCGCGGAACTGGTGCGGTCGAGGGCCGACACAACAGGAAGCTGCGGTGGGGAGGAGACCGGGGCTGCAGAACGGCCTTCGCCCTTGATTGATACCTTTGCAGAGGAAACCATTGCTCGTTCTTACAATACAGCTCAGTCCTGCCTCGCAAGGGTGGCTGTGCGTCTTGGCTCTGGATCTCAGCTGGATGGACTCCTGCGGCCCAGAAGTAGCGCTTTCCAGCTGGGAGGGCTTTCCCTCCCTCCCCTTTCTAGCCGACGAGGTCACCGATTCTCCACCATGCATTTAGGAAGTGGGCCGTTCTGCTGACACATTGGTTTGGGTTTCTCCTGCCTCAGTTCCCCGGTTGTGTAGTGGTGGGCTTTTGTGTGTGTGTGGAGGTTCTGACGGCCCATCCCAAGCTAGCAAGACTGCCGTGTCGATTTAGGGAACGGCAGCTTGGCGCCTGCCTGCCTGCCGTTCTTGTGGGTGCAACGCTCAGGTTCGTTCCTCCCCATTCCCGCAGCACAGGGGTCTCCGAATGGACAGGCCTCTGTCCCTTGACCACCCTCAATTCCCCCCTTTCCCAGTCAGGTGGGATGGGAAACTGAGCCGTGGGGCTGAGGATGAAGTTCTCCGCTTGGGTGGGAGGCGCTGTGTTGCCAGATTGTGAGCTCTATGTTCTTCTCTGCTCCCTGTCAAGATGGCGCATTTTGCCCCACGGCCCGTCGGCGACCCAACTCTCTTGCGCCTCCTCATTTGGCTCCTTAAAAAACGGGTTCCAGTAGGTAATGGGCAAGCGGGCACCTGTAGATTGAGAAGTGTGTCGCTCGGAGGAGGTTTGGCTTAGTCTCCTCCTCTTGGCTGCGGAAGAGCCGGGCACCAAGGAGGGAGAGGTGATCGTGCGAATGCTGCCTCGTGCAGTTCTGGTTTGGTTCGTAGCCAGTTCTGCTCGTTTGTAGCGGTCCCGATCCTGGTATCCTCAGAGCCTGCTAGAGTCGGTGCAGACTAGCCAGTCCTGCAGCTCTTCGCAGCATCTCTTCGGCCTGTCCCCCAACGCTCCGCCCTGGCACCCTTTGTTTGGAAGTTCTCGCCGGGCACAGGGCTGTCCGTTCTCGGCTCCCGAAGGCAGTGCCATCGGAAACCTGGCTGCCTTGGCCATCGCATTCTGTCCCCCTTGGGTGTGTTTGGCGGAAGCTGGCGTTTCCATCACATAAGCGTCAGGCGTGGCCTGGTTTCCGCAGGGTGGCAGGCGGAGGGTCTGTCCACGAAGGCAGGGCTTCCGAAAAGCGGCTTCCCTGTGCAGACAGCAAGTGACGTGGTGCTGGCCGCACCCTTCGTGCAAACACCATGGCGCTCCTGTGGAGATGTGAAGCCTTGGCATTGAGTCTCGTGTGTCGTCCATATAGCTGACAGGGCCACGCTTGTGGGCCGCTCCTGGTCCCCCCTCACACCAATACCCCGTAACTTGCTCCCAGGCTGCCTCTAACCGCCCGGCAATTACTTCACTCCCAACACAGCAGCTCGTGGGTACTAAGTTTTTGCTGGGCTTTTAAAATGCAAGGCTGCATCTGATGGTTTAGACAGGCCAGCTGCCTAGGCCGAAGTTTGGGCTTGTTAGTTCGTTTACGCATATTAAGATGGATCGTTCTCGGATGGGTTAGTGAAACAGTATTATTGTTGGCTTTTTGGTAGAGGAGCAAGGAATGGGGCAGGGTGGAGAGAAGAGGCGCAGCAGAGGCGGTTTAAAGTATTGCTTTCAATAAAAGACTTTGATCCAGGCTCCTGTTAAATTCATCTTTCTGCCTGCAAGAAGGCCTCGGAGTGCCGCTCCCTCTTGCTCCTCTCCTGCAGGTTGGAAGGGCTGAAGCGTTTTCACACGACGGTCATGGATGTGGCAAGTCTGCCCATGTAGGAAGGGCATGTTTCTGCAAAGCAGGGTTTGCTTGGAAGAAGACAAATGAGGGGTGACTTCTTGGTGCAACTCTTGCCTTGTCCGTACGTGATCATCTAAATTTTATTTTTAAACGGAGACCCTGGTGCTCTCTTCTGAGCAAGTGAAGGACAAGCCGGTGCATCGATTGGGAAGGAAAGCAATTCTACGGTGAGCTGCCTATTATAATGCCACGTAGAGACTCCCCACTGTGGACCCCCCCCTCAACCTGGTGCCCTCCAGATGGGTGGGATTACAATTCCCAACATCCCCGGGGCTTGCTGTGGGATGCAGTCCAATGCATCGGGATGGAACCAGGTTGGGTTCCTGCAGTGCAGGGCCAGAAAAGGAGACTCCCAGGCTGAGTCCGCCCCACTTCCTTGCAAAACAGCATTTGACAGCCAGCGACGTCCTAACGGTGAGGCGGACTGGCGTTTTTGACGGCGGCGTTGCGATGCTCGTCACCCGTAACGAGGAGCAGCCGGTGCAGCCTGTTCCCTCCAAATGGCGCTCCCTCCCTCGCTCTGCGGTTCTTACCCACCGATCCTCTTCTGCCTTTCTGGGCTCCGTCTGTTAATTTTGGCACTCGAGGATGGCATTTAGCAACGCGCTGGAGAGGCATGTCTTCGAAGCCGGGCCTCTTCCGGTCCGGCCGGACTGCATTGCGGCCTGGGAGCGCGATGCCGAAGGCCAGGAGGGCCCGAGCCCATTGGTGACCCTTGGCAGCCACACCAGCTTGCCCCCTCAGACGCTCGGTAATTGACTTGCTTGACTTTGGACACGCAAATGACATGGTGGCCGATGCCTGTCCCAAGTTGTAGGAATTTTTGGAGTTTTTTCCGAGTTTTTGGAGGGGAGAGGAGAAGGTGCGTGAGCAGCAAGAGCTGAAATCGGAAGAAAACGCAAAGGGGGGGGGGTTTTCTCCTCGTGATTCCCGGGCCCTGCTGGGGCCTTCGCCTTCCCATCGGCACACACTCCGCTGCTGAGGCCACAGTTCAAAATGGAGAGGACCGCCAGGTGACTCCCGGCAGGTGTACAGAGACGGAGATCTATTCTCAGTTCACAACCGCTTATTCTACGAATCCCTCGCCCCCCTCTTTCTTTTCTTTTTTTTAAGGGCTTTGATTTCATGCACACTTGCTGTCTTGCGCCAAGTGGCCTTTCTGTTCACTCCTCCAAAGCGACGCCTTTGAATGTGACTAGTTCAGATGGGTGATCCGTCTCGCCTTCGCCTGCGGTGCTGCACCACCCGACACGCAATTCTGTACAGCCGAAAATTCTATTTTTTTAACGTTCTGGTTTCTTAGGGAAAGAAGAGATGGCCAGGAAAGTCAAGGGTGTGCCCCCACCCAGCCGCTCCCCTCACAAGTTCCGCATTTCTGGGGTTCCGCATCTAATTTCAATCTCTGGTGTAAAAGAAGAAATTTATATTTTGTAAAAGCGATAATTGCACATGGAAATGCTGCATCAGGTTACATGCCAAACCCGTAATTTGCCCTCCTAAAAACAAAACCGGCTTAAACTTTGTTTTGACTTTTCGTCGGTGGTTCTGATTTCTTCTAACATCAGCTGTGTTTGGCTCAGGGTTCACTGAACGCTCCCCCAATTTTTTTGTTCTCAGACTTGGCTCCTTCCTAAGTTGATTGCCAAAGATGAGGCAGTGCAACGAAACTACATTTACGGCCTCTCTTTCTTACAGCTGTTTGGCTGCACGTTACATGGAGGTGGAGAAGGTTCGGAATAATAATTTAATGTTTTGTAAATATTGTATAATTTTTAATAGCTTGAATTGTATATATATATGGCAAATAAACTTGCACTAAAGTTTGTGTTGTGTTTCTTGTGAAGTCCTCCCTCCCTTACAGCAACCCCATGAATTTCCCGTCCATCAAAACCCTGCTCGGCTCTTGAAAATGTGGGTTTCCTTGATGAGCTCCATTCATCTCCTATTGGCATGTTGCTTCCCTTCCATAATTCCATCAGGTCTGAATACGTGTCGCCTTTCTGTCTTTGCACTGCTGTATTCATCACTTCATGCACCTTTCACACTAAACTACCTTCAGTGGAATAAGAGAAGACCTGTAAGAAGCAGGAAAGGCCGAAAGAGCACCTGGCCCTGATCCAAGCCTTCGTGTTGCAGAAAATTTTATGTAAACATAAAATCCAGACGTAAAATCCTTCACTTAACAGCAGCGCGAAGAACATTTGCCCACTCTGCATATTTTGGTCTGCAGTATGTATTCTCCCTTACCCTCGGCCCGGCTGGTGGGAGTTGCGAGGCTGATAGAAGTTGTAGTCCATCTAGTTCGAACAACCTTGAGTGTGTTCAAGGATGAGGCTGCCTGGAAGCTGGGAAGCTCAGCCGCTGGCTAAGAGAAGCCCCTTTTGCTTAGCCTGGCGGGGTCCACCCTGCCGCTTTGGGAAGCTGGTGGAGGGCAGTGTATTCTCAGAAGGTGTTCTTTGGTCGAGTGGCTGTTTGCTGTACGTCCGCAATCCCAAGAAGAGTGAGCGGAGCAGCGCCCTTGAAGTTAACCACCCCCGGGCAGCACCCGGAGGGCCTTTTTGGTTGTGGCACCGCGGTTTTGGAATGAGCTTCCCAACAAGTGCCTACTTTGTATTCTTGTGGACGTCTGGTGAAGACCTTTCTGCTTTCCCAGCATTTTAACCCTCTGACTTTTGAGCTTTGGTTTTAAATATCCTATTTTATCTCCGAACTGCGGTCGTGCGTCTGTGCCGAATAATGGGAATTGTGGTTACGGTTGTCATCTCTTAATTGTGCTTGTGTGTCATTTTAACTTTGGTTAACCTGCTTCCAGAGAGCCTCAGCTATTCAGTGGTATATGAGTTAAGTAAGTAAGTACAATTATTTCTAAATTTGCATTGATGGCATGCAAATCCCCTTTTTAGTGTAATGCAAACTCGTGTATTTTCTTGTCGAGGTCTGTTTTGCTTCCCTTTTTGGGCAATTACCCCCACATTTTTCCCCATAAGATGCGGAGACCAAAGATCTGTCTTTCCTGGACCCTGTTGGTGTGGTGGCTACCGGAAGTTCAGTGGGAATTTCTCAAGGAGGGCAGGACCCTAATTAACTCTCTTGCTCGTGTTCCATGGCAATTCAGAGACTGGTTTTATTTCTATACCGCCCAACAGAAAGACTTGAGGTTTGTTCCCAACAACCAAAGCAAGTGCATTGATAGACCAGTTTCAGTAAGTACAGCTTTACAGTAAAAAAAAGCAATCCAGGTCACTAAGATTAGCATCCTGCTGTTTCCAATTAGTTATGGAATAAGAAAAATCTGCTTGTTACATCAGGTTGGGGAGGTCTTTTATATACGAGGTTTCGTTGGTGTGTTTTCCATTCCCAGAATTGTTCCCGTACTTTCTGACCACTTTCCCAGGTTTTTTGAGGATGGGGGAAAGCTGGTCCCCTTCAAAACTGAAGCAAAGCCGAACTCCCTCATTTGCAGTCTCAATTATTCCTCTGCAAGCTTGCACAGCACAGCTTAGAGGTCATTTGCTGGGTACCTGGACAAATGCCACGGTGCAGAGGAGACCTGATCCCGCGAAGGAAGTGGAAGCAGAAGGGATGGTTAAATTCCCTCTTCTACAAAAGCTTGTAGGGGCCAGTGGCTACTGAGCCCCTTGCCGGGCCAAACCTGCAACCGTGCGTAGAATGGATGGTTTCAGCATCGCTGAAAAATTGCCGGCAGAACAAAGCTCGCGAATTGACGGAGAAGCAGGTGTGTGGTCACCAAAGTGGCCCAGAGGGTGGATTAAGACCGCTGCTCATTTATGGGTCCAGGAAAGAAGACGAGAGACACCCAGTTAGTACAGGTCGGTGTCTCCACTCCCACTGCACAACGGAGTGCTTAAATAAAGGAAGATGACAGGTGGATGGTGCAGTATCATCCAGAGGTGCTTTGACGCACATGGCTGAGGGATGGGAACGCTCCTCAAAGGCAAACTGAAAGCCATGCTTCAGGCACCCCCAAGTCGAGCTGTCGCACCTGCTTCCTCTGTTACCTGACAGCATTAAAGGGAATTTCTGGAATGCTGCCTTCTCCTTCCTCCCAGGTGAGCGGCTTCTCATTCTCTGCTTGAGAATCTTCACCCAGAAGACCCAAAACTTCCTGCCCACCTTTGCCCTCCTCCTCGGAATAAGATGGCGACAACCTGAGTGGACTGTACAGTGCAAAAACAGGCCCCTTGCTCCTTTATTTCCCCCTTCTTGTTTCCCCCTTTTCCTTCTCTGCCCCAGACCCATTGAAGGAGAGAAGCTGGGCTAGCCACTCCCGCAGCGCACAGAGTTGGCACATCCCTCAGGCGCCTCCGCACGGCCGCGCAAAGTTCGGCGAGCGAGGCGGGGCGATTGCACAATACTAGAAGCCTCATGTGGAAACACCCTTAGAAAAACCCAACTCGGTGCTCTCTCGGGCTGCCAGTAGAGAGAGCCCTCCTTCTGCAGGAAAGGAACTCGTTTTGAAAGCGAAAGCTCAGCTGTGAAGCCACTTCACTGAAATGGCGTTTCTCTCTGCCAAGAGTGAAGAAGGAAGAGGTGCCACATTTCCCTGAGCCGGTGATCCGAACCCGCAAACTGCTTTGGCAGGTCTTGTCTCCATCCCATCAATCCAGGAACAGCCTCTGGAGCAGAGCCAGCGGGACGGGTTTTGCGAAGGCCAGTAAAGCAGAGTGCCTGACCCGGGTCGGTCTCCTGCAGCTCGTACAGGGCTGCCTTGAGGTACATATGAGGCTCGGCTGGCGGAATTTCTTCTTCCAGGAAGCGCTTGGCCCTACGGTTAAACACACCGAGACCCAAACCTCAGGCAGCTGATTTGAGTGGGCACCGGGGGGGGGGGCATGAGAGCCAGGTTTTAATTTGCAGCTGGACTGATTGCAGTATTTTTGCTCAGGGAGAGACGTGTGTGCCCTTTTCTAGCTTTCGGGCCAAAGTAAACTCAGGCAGCCACGGGGACTTGGGCTGGCAAGAAGCCATGGCATTCCCCACTCCTTTCAGCCAGAAAAATACCTTGGAATTGGCCCTCCCCAGGGGAGCCTTGTCCTCTGCCAGGGATTCCCTTCCCTCTTAACGGAAAGGATTTTTGGTGTGTCCCGGGGCGCATGGTGCCTCCTGAGGAAGCAGAATGTAATCTGGGCTGCAGAGGACCGCAGGCACATGGGTCATGTTGTGAGGATGCTTGTCTGCGATGGAGCCCACGTGTGTCGCGGGATCTCCTAGGACATTTTCTGGTCTATGCAGTCCGTGCGAGGGTCATCCTTGTCCCACAGAGCAAGGAAACACACACATCTCCTCTGTCCCTCGTAGCTTGAGATCCGGGGCCCTCTATGATGTGAAGCAGCGACTCAGCCAGCCGGGCTCTCTCTCCCCCTCCTGGGGCTTCCTGGCTTCCACACAGAGGTGGACTGGATGGTTTTCCAGTGAGGACTGTCCCCTCCCAGTACCCCACAAACAGGGCTTTACTTTGTGACAGAGTGTACTTGCCCATCCCGGGACATTCCCCTGAAAAGCTAAATTTCAATGCAAAATAAAGAGATGCTCTTTGGAAGAAGGAATAGGTGTGACCCTAAGAGCGCAGAGAGCCCCCAGCAAAGTTCGGTGCTGATGGGGCCACATTGCAATCCTTGGATTCAAGGCCATGGGGTTGCTGATTTTGAGTATTACCTCGATCTCCCCCTTGTTTTCCTCTTGCAGGGAGCCAAAGCAGCTTGCTTGGTCATCTTCAGTGTCTCTTCAGAACAACCCTGTAAGGTAGGCTGGGCTGAGATTAGAAACAGAGCAACAGAGTCAGAAGGGGCCTCCTGGACCATCTAGTCTGACCCCCCCGCTCCAGCCAGCTCCACTCATGACAGATTGAGTGGCCCAAAGCCACTGAGTGAACTTCATGGCCGAGTGGGAATTCGAACCCGCGTGTGCCAGACCAGCATCTCTGCACCATCCCAGTTCTTAAATATTTGTACTCGTGCTATAAGCAGTTCCCTTGCAGGCAAACGACCCATTCATAGATCACGCAGTGGCAGAATGAGGCGGAATGAAAGCCGCCTTGGTGCCCTTGCGGAACGACGCTTTCTCTCTCGTTTCAGGCTCACGCGGCCGGCAAAATGGCTTCCCAGCACAGAGCTACCATAACAGAAGGTCAGCCTCTTCTTGCAGATGTGGCCGGTGGGCGCGACGCCATTAGCAAGGAAAGGAAAACGCCACATCCCGTCCTTTCTGACCCCCTGCAGTTCTGTGTATATTCAATTATTTCTCCGCTCGATCCCATTTCTACTCTGGTTTGAAAGTTTTTTTACAAAAGCGCACATGCGTTACACTTTTCACAAGCATCAAACTCAAATATTTGGATGGGTATTTTCTGCCTTTTCCTGAATTTTATATCTGCTGCAATTATTGAAATGATTCGCTTGATGAAAATGCTACATCTCTTTCCCAGCCGTGGCATGCTGAATACTTAAATCATAGTCTCAGCCTATGTTTCAATAGGATTCCCGGCTTTTCTTTGTTCAGGCACCAATCCTACGCTAAAAACACAAAAGTCCTAAGCCAGCTTCATTGAGGTTCTTGTTTGCAACCTGTCAATGCATCCCTGATTTATCTCAACCCTATGAACGAAAATCCTTCAGAAATCCAGGCTTGACAGCCCTTCTCGGCTCTCGTCAACCCAAGATGACGGTTCCCTTGATGGTCTGTCCCTCGTGTATTTCAGAGCACCGTATCTGGTTGTCCTTTTCATCTTTTGCTCACAATTTTCCCTCCAGTGAGTTTTGCGTGCTTATGAGGTGCCTGACGTCCCAGTGGCCTCAGTTTCTTTCTTTATGCTCCCAGGGCAAGTTCCGGCTTGGTTTGGTCACTGGGGTTATAGGGCTGAAAAAGACACCCTAATCGAGGCTTCAAGGGTGGTGGTCCCATTAGGATGCCCGCCCCATGGGGTACCGGCCTCTAAATCCGGATTCCGTAAAGGACCCTTGTGTTCTCTTTCCTTAGCGGACATTCAGGCGTTTGGCCGACACCTGCAGGGCTTTGGACAGGACCAGCTCAGGAGAATCACCAAGCACTTCCGGCAGGACCTGATATTTGTCATCGAAAACAACGTCACTCTGGTGCTTCAGCAACTGGCGGAAAGGAAAGTCATCCTGCCTGAGCCAGTGAAGGTCACCGAGCTTTGCTTTCCATTCATCCGTTCAGAGTTGTGGGAAGCCGTCTGCAGTCCTTGCCCGACGGGTGGGGAAGGTTGGTGGTGGGGAGGCAGCTGGCCTTTGAGCTCTGGGTCAGAGAAGGCGCTGGGGGCACAGCCGGGCTCCGAATGTCTTCCGCAAGCAGAGGGCAGAGCGTACGTCTGCATGCAAAGCTCTCCCATTCCGCCTCCTGAACTATGCTGGGGATCGTGGCTGTTTCGGCTTTGCTGCACGGCTGAGCCAGGGGGCTCTGTGGTGGATGTAGCAGCTCCTCTAGCCACGAGGAACCCGGAGCCAAAGGCTGCCCCCGTGTCCCCTTGCTTAGAGCTGCTCCTGCCACGACGTGTGCAAAGCTACTCCCTGGGAGGCAGCCCGGTCACCGTCTTCCCCGGTGCTCGGCCCTGCCTTAGAAAGCGAGCCGAGCTGTGGGGAAGCCGTCTGCGGATGCTCCCGGACCCCTCGTGCAGCCCCCTCCACGCAGCCCCCCTTTCCCGTGGGCACCCCCGTGAGCGCTCGGCAGGCTCCCCGGGAAGATGGCCTCCTGGCCCGGAGAAAGTGTCGTGACCCAGACAGCCGTCCTACACCTGGCGTGCCTTGTGCGTCACTTGAGCTAACATTGCAATCTTCTGGTTTAGCAGGAACAAACTTTCTGCTGGGGTTGCCGGTGTGAGGAAATGGGTCGGCCTGATGCCATTTCCTCTGGAGAATCACTGCTCTTCCACTCTGCTTCCCAGCCACTTCGAGGTTGTGGAGCAGAAAAGCAGTAAAGGAAATTTTGTGGTGAAGTGCTTAGATCTCAGTTTTGCAGTCAGACCAAAAGCAGATATGGCGGATTGACCGTCTCAGGCAGAAAAGCCGCGAAGCGTTACGGTCTCCGGCGAAGGCACTGGCTTTGCCTGCCCAGTTTGGCTCTTCTGAACGGGTGCAGAGGGAAGATTTCTGTGCCGCCTGTAGCATCCCGAGCTTGGCGCCTTGCAATCGCAGCTGAGAAGCTCCATATGGGAGCGCCTTTGGGCTGCTTTCTGTTTAGGGTCTCACTTCGCCTCCCGCTCCCGCTCCCAACTTGATAGCCACCTTGCTACTGTCACTATGAGCTGTGAAGGAATCTCTGAAGGGGATCTCTGAAAGGGACTGAAACCTCCCTGATGAGTAGAACCTCCTGGTTCAGTTGCAGTGTATCTGCGACTGTGGGCAACACATCTGGCTTGTCGATGTTGGAAACCGTGTGCTGCACAAGACAGAAGGAGTTCTCCAAGGGCTGATCAGCTTGCAATCTGTTCTGGCCTGTTTTAGCAATTTGCAGACATAGAGAAGGGTCAGGATTCAACCAAAGCGGCAGAGAAGCTGGTGGAGTACTTCCTTTCGAAGGACTACGAGACCGGCATCGGGCTCTGGAAGAGTCTCTTCGTGCTGCGGAGCCGGTGGTCTCATCCCAACCTTGACATGATGGTGGAGGAGATACTTAGGAACGGTAATGCCCCTCTTCCCCAGAGCCCTCCAACTTGCTGTGGCCACTACTGCTAAAAGAACAGGCCTGGAATGAGCGAACTCACGGCAAGTGCCTTGTTGATTTGGGTCCTTATATAACGTATGGAGAGTCCGTGGCGCTCACGTGAGCCTGTAACACATTTCTGGCATGGCCCTGGTTGCTTTTTCACCACAGAATATTTCGGAATGACCTCTGCAGAGAAGCTCCCTTATGGAAGAAAGAGCTAGAGACTTCATATTATGGTCTATTGGTTTATAGGTGGAGCTGATGGCATGCTTAGTCCTTTGCACATCACCCTTGACACATGTGGGCAAGATGGAAAATAAAACCCTTATAATAATTAAAAGACTCCCTGGAAAAGAGCCTGATGCTGGGAAGGATTGATGGCAAAAGGAGGAGGGGGCGGTGGGTGTGAGCTTGGGTGGACTCTGGGGGATGGTGGAGACAGGAAGGCCTGGAGGAATGTGGTCCATGGGGTCGCGATGGGTCAGGCACGACTTCGCGACTAACAACAAAATAATTAAAAAGCCACTGTGCTGGAGGGAGAGATCTCGGTGCTCTCACGGCTTGTCTGGTGATTTGCCAAATATTTTCAACTCGTTCTTCTTTCTTTCTGAAGGTCGTAATTTGGAGAAGGAGATTATGCTAAATGAGATGGGACATTCCTTAGAACCGGAACTGAAAGGTATTGTGAAGCGGTGAATGGGGTGGAGAGATCTCAGCCCCACAAATTCTGCAGTGGCACTTCCGTGCGAGCACGGCCAAGGAACGAAGAGGGGCAGCTCCTGTGTGTTCCTTCGGCGCACGGTCTGCTCCAGCCTTCCCAAGCTGGTGGTCTCCGGGAGCATCTGGACCGCAACTCCCAGAATTCCCCTCCAGCAGGGCCATTGACCGGGAATTCTGGATGCTGCAGTCCAAATGTTTCGGGAAGGCTGGTCTACCCAACTTATGGCAGGATTTAAAAAGCAGCCCAGCTTCTCCATCAACATGACTTATTGTCAAGGCTCTGCTTCTATGCTTTTTGTGGGACTGACATCTGCTCCTCGTGTGTTTACTTCCGGAGTTTTCCCTTCCTGGTGTTTCCAAGGGTTCCATTACAGAACCGCAAGGCATGGCGCTGTGTCAGGGTAGAATTGTGTAAATTCATGTGCTTTTCACAGTGCCAGTCCCATGCCAGGCTTTGCTTAATCTTAAAAAAAGCTGCCAAATGCATGGGGGAGGCTGTGGAGGATGGGTGATGTCAGATAAAGCTCCCTCAAACTACCATAAGTGAGGAATCCTGAACTCAATGCCTTGTAGGAAAAGTTCTTGTGTGAGGGACGAGGTGGTACAGAAGCCCTGCCTTAATGCGGAGAAACATTCCCTTAGGGTGATTTGTATTTATTTCAAAAACACACACTTCTCGTGTTTCTACCGCCCTTCCTTATGCCTTCCCTCTTTGCTCTTCACAACAATCCTGTGCGGTAGGTGAGCTGGGGAGACGGTCACTGGGCCGAGGCATCCACAGTAAAGCTTCATAGCCAAATGGTGTGTTTGAACGCAGCCCAATTCCCCTAGTCCAAATCCAAGACTTACGGTACAGTCACATGACTTCAATGGGATTTCTTCCCTGGTAAGTTTGCTTAGACACTTGCTTTAGTCTGCAACAGCCCAGGGCCCTTAACATATAGCCTTGTTGTGATCTTTAATGCACCTCTGCGGCACAAGTCATATTCTCCTCCCCATTTCGCAGATGAGAATACAGAGGCTGCGAAACTCTCAGGGATCCTAGGGAGCTCATAGAGCCTTCCTAATTATCAGCACTGTTGTTTAGGGCAAGCGTTTGGGGCAGAAAGGCAGAGCCTCATGAACAGGGGTGTCTCCAGACACATTTTGAAATAATGCTAACTTTGCATAACGTTGACTCCCGCCCTTCTCTGATCAGCTTGCCAAGCGAAACACAAGTCGCTTCTGCATGAGCAAAGCAACACTCTGATGGAAAGCGGTACAGCTGAACTCGGGCGGCCAAGCTTCTCCATCATCAACCGCTACGTGGACCTGAAAGTGGTCACGGATAACAAGTTCGGCAGACAGATCAGCCAGGAGCACGAAGTCCTGGCCGCCGCAGGGGAGCTGAATGAGTATCGCCTCCGCCGGAAGATCCAGGTGGAGCTGGAGCGGATCTCGCCGGACCGGCTGTTCCGCTGGTGCCCTCGCTCCGGCCGCACCCCTCGCTCGGTGGTCCTGAGCGGCGTGGCCGGGGTGGGCAAGACGACGCTCGTGCAGAAGTTTGTCCTGGACTGGACGACGGGGAAGCACTACCAAAAGTTCGCCTTCGTTTTCGTCTTCAGATTCCGAGACCTCAACACGGTGGGCGCAGGGACCACCCTGGAGGAGCTGCTCCGGCAACAGTACCCCAAGTTGCAGGACAAACTGGAGGAGATTCTCAGACAGCCGGAGAAGCTGCTCTTCATCTTCGACGGCTTGGACGAGAGCAACAGAGTCATGGACTTGCGATCCACGGAGCTGTGCACCCAGCCCGACGACGTGAAAGGCGTCGAGGTGATCGTGGCCAGCTTGCTGAAGCAGACGCTGCTGGAGGGCTGCTCCGTCCTCCTCACGAGCCGCCCGAGCAGACTCGCCCACCTGCAGACGGGGGCCCTGCACAGAGTGGTGGTGATCGTGGGGTTCCTCTCCCGGGAACGGCAGCGCTTCTTCCACAACTTCTTTGGCGAGGACGCCGTGGCAGAAAGGGCCTTGGCCCACGTGAGGGAGAGCCAGGTGCTCTACACCCTGTGCTACAACCCCTCCTACTGCTGGATCACCTGCACGGCCTTGCGGCCTTGCTTCACCTCCAACACGGGGCAAGCGCCAGCTTTGCCCAGGACGGTGACCCAGCTCTTCATCAGCTACGTCCTCCACATGTTGGCCAACCACGCCCAGGGGCTGCCGAAGAACACGGATGTCCGGGAGGTCCTGAAAAACCTTGGTTGGTTGGCGGATTATGGCCTTACCAACCACATGCTCATCTTCGAAAAGGACCCTTTGGACGCCTTCCATGTGACGCTGTCACCTCTCCGCACGGCCTTCCTTGTGGAGAACGTCCAGGCCACCTATTCCTTCGTCCACCTCACCGTCCAAGAGTTTTTCGCTGCCCTTACCCATTACTTGGACTTCCAGGAGGAGAATTTTGCCAGTATGATGACGGCGGCACAAGAAAACTTGCATGGGGAGTATGACATTTTTCTCCGCTTCTTGGCCGGCTTGTCTCATTCCGCTACCACGGCTCCCTTGAAGGAACATCTGGGAGAGTTTTCCATCAAAACCACAAAGAGGGTCATTGAAAACATTGCGAAGACAAACAGTAAAGCCCTCTTCAACGCGATGAGTGAGAAAGAGAAAAGGAGAGCCCTGAACTTCCTCAGTTTGCTTTTCGAGGCTCAGAACAGCCTGCTTGTGCGTCAGGTGATGGGAGATGCTTCTCACATAGACTTCTCCAAACTCATCCTCCTGCCGGTCGATTGCGTCATCCTGGCTTATGTCCTGAGCTGCTGCAAGAAGGTCGCATTCCTAAGCCTTGACTCCTGCTATGTCCAAGCCAAGGGGCTGCAGAAGCTCAGCCCACAACTGCACAAGATCAGCGAATTGTGGTAAGTGCGAAGTCCTCGGATGATGTGAATTTGGGAAGCATTGCAAGCAAGATGGATGGCCGAGCAAACATTCCCTAACGATCTGGGCAGATGAGAAAGTCCCAGCTAGAGTTGTGAGTCTTACATTCGGCCTTCTTTAAGAGGATGTGAGAGGTGCTGCGTATTTCGCACCTTGTGTGGCTTTGTCCTTTGCTGCGGACAGCTCAGCCTGGGTTGAGAGATGGCTGCGTTGTCCGGCAGTGCAGATGAGTGGCTAAACCCACCCCCTAATCCTTAAATCAGACTTGGCCAATCTAGAAGCTTTGTATTTGCCTCCCAGTCAGAGGCCTGACGTTACAGACCCTGGTTCCTTCCGCACTTGGGGGACTCTGAAATCTGATGCCTGCATCATCTTGGATAACTAAGAGGGGTAAATTTTAGTCCTAAACCCTCCCTCTTCCTCATGCCACGTGTTTCCCATTTACGGCCAGCTTTAAAGTTTAGTTAAGTGGGTTATAAATGACAGAGAAACCACAACAAGTCGACCTGGGGGAGCGATTCTGCCATTACGGTGGCATTTGGTTGGGATGCTCTGAAGCCAGTCATTGCTTCTCAGCCGAGCATCCCTCCTGTGGCCCCCCAGGAGGATAAAACAGAAGGCCATGTAAGCTGCTTGGGCCCCTGCCAGCAGATAAAGGTGGGGACATAAATGTAGTAACACGCTAGCAGAACAGAATGATGCCTTTAGTCAATACTAATTGTGAATACAAGTGAATACAAATAGTCCTGCCAAAATATTCTATTCTACGAATAGAATGCAAATAGCTGAGAGTGAATACAAATAGTTCTGCCCCGTGGAGAAGGGGCCCAACTTTCTCTCCATGCAACGGGTTCCCAGCCAAACCCTTGCGATTCAGAATGCGAAATCGATGGGGCAGAAGGAGAGGCGTTGGCAGGGGACTCTGAGAAGCCAAGCTGAACGAGCGCGATTCGTCCGGCACCGATGGAGAGCCAGATTGTCATGGGCTTCAAGGTCACTTCCCGAGTGTAGGAATTCCCTCCCTTCCTCCTCTTCCTCCTCCTCCCAGGATTTCCTCTTGTGCCCAAGAGCAGCTCCTCTCCTAATCCCATTGGTCTTTCCTTCCAAATTTGGAAAGGTTGGGCTGGGAATTCTGTTGTTCTCCACACACAAAGCGAGGAAGCTGCGCCCCCGACCTCCACGTCCAGAAAGCTTCTTGGCGTGTCGAAGAAGCATCTCTAGTGCATTTTGAGGGCTCTGTTGGGACATCTGGCAGCACACGGGGTACCGCCTGAGAGCGTCGCTAACACAGAACTGATCAGAAATCAACCCTGTTTCTCCCGCAGCCTCTCCAGCAATCACCTGAAGGATGCAGCAGTGGAAAGCCTTGCCCCGGCCTTGAGGCATTCGGACTGCCAGCTGAAGACCCTGAGGTACGGCTGCTTGCGGTTGGTGGAGGGAATTCTCACGACTGGGTTTGGGGTCAAAGCGTTTGGGACTGACAGCTGCGGACCTGTGAAAGCAGGGAGAGAAGCAGGAGCTGGACTGTTTTGCCCATTGCAATTTAAATCGGGGCTTCCGCATTTTGGTGCAGTCATGTGAGGTACCAGCAGACCTCTGCGTGCAGAACAGCCTCTCATACAAACCGGGAAATAGCCAGCGGGGGATTTAAGCGGACCAGGTGAGATGCTTCCAACAGGGAGAGAAGGGGATGGCTGTGGAGACATCGTAACCTCCTTGGTAGGCTGGGAATACCCTCGTTACCCCTTCTCCAAGGTTGTACTCACAGCCTTGGAGAAGCAGCTGGCCCTAAAAATCAGTGCTGTTTGGAATGTAAGGACTAGAGACTTGATTTTTTTAAAAAGGAAAGAGAGTTGAGAGGCACAGTGGGGAGGGTGGGATATACATTTTGTGCCATATACCTGATTCCTTTCTCTTTTCCACCCATCTTTTCCCTCCTCTTTGGATCCTGTGACCTTTCCAGTTTGGCAAACAATGGGCTTACGGAAAAGGGTTGCGAAGAGCTGTGCGCGGCTCTCTCAGCAAATCAATCCCTCGTAAGTCTCGACCTGACCAAAAACAAGCTGCACGATAAGGGGCTCTCCATCTTACTGGAGGTGTTCAGAAACCCACAGTGCAAGATACAGAAATTCGCGTAAGTGGGAATATTGTGCCTCCGGGTGCTTTGGAGTGGTGCATTTTGGGAACCCGGCAGGGGACTAGGAAATTGGCAAGGAAAACCTTTTAAAGAACGTACAATCGTGCATGTTGAGAATACCCTAATTCTTCGGGATATGAAGGTGAGCTCTCTCACTGTGGCTTGGGGGTGGCTTTGGTGAAGCTACACGGACACCCGTTGACCTCGTTTCTGTTGCAGGATCCAGGAAAATGCCTTGACGGACGCATCCTGCCAAATGCTACGTTCAGCTCTCGCGGGAAACAGCACCCTCCAGCACCTGAACCTGAGCGGGAACCTATTCACTGACGGCTGCATCCAGGAGATGCGCAAGCTGATCCTGACCTGTCGTGGCCTTACAGAAATCCGGTACGTGGCTTTGCATTCCCAGAGGGGATTCCCAGACTTCTGTAATTATGGGATGCAATGTGCGAGATGATGGAGTTACTGCTTATGTTTCTCACTTCGCTTTAAGCACTTGGGCTTAAACTTTCCAACATGGAAGTTCAGGAGAGAAACTAGCCAGTCCTTTCCAGGCCGAAGGAAAGAAAGGAAAGACCCTTCCTTTAAGCCCCGATGCGAGTAGGTCGTGGAAGTGTCTGGGGACAAGGGGCTTAACCTGTCCTAGCTGTGCATGATGGTCTTGATCCACAGCGTAAAAAGCAATCCGGGTGTGTTTTGGTTCCATTTGGTCAAGATACTGTTTGCATTTGGTGTCAAGCAAGGCACTAGAAAGTAAAAGCAGGCTGGAAAAGGCGGCACCCTGTACTCCAGTTCTGCTCCCGGGATTAAGTCCAGACATTCTCCACCTTTAAACCGCAGGGCCATCAGGGCTGAATATGGGGCTGCCCTTGGGACACTGAGGCCCATTTCCAAAAGTTCTGGGTGTGAGGGATGCATACGTGGTAGTGATGCCTAACGGTTACTGTTAATGGTGCATCCCAGCTTAATTGGTTCAGTCTTTGCATAGAGGAAGAATTGAAGTGCAGGAGGATGGGGAAGGAGGCTTGCCAGCTTGGGGCTGGACTGCAGAAGCCAAGTGGGAAGGCGGGATTCCTTGGGATCATTTTGAACATCTCATTATTAACTCTTCTGGTTCTTTTAGGCTATGCTTCTGTGATATCATTCCAGAAATGGAAAGACAGCTGAAGACCCTTGAAAAGGACCGGCCAGGCCTGAAGATCACAATATAAGAACCTTTCCATTGGATCACATCCCTTTTCTGCTGCAGCCACTTCTCTGAAACCGAGTCTGCAGAGCGGTTAAGGCTCTAACGAGCTGCGGTTCATGTTTGTGGCAGTGCGAGGCTGCGTGCCGTTGCACAAGTCCAGTTTTGGCAAGATTGCTCAAATGCAAAAGGCGATTTTGTGCTGCCATGTGAAAATAGCACCGGACATTCCTCGATCCCAAAACACTGGCTAGAACCGTTGTAAAACCCCGGAGCAGAGGGCGTTGTGTGAAGAGTTTTGTATATGGAATCACACACGGACCACAAGCATCTCCTGTAGGAAGGGTGTGCTGCTCCGGGCATCCCCAACCACTGGCCGTGCTGGTGGGGACAATGGGAGTCGTAGTCCCAAGAACTGGCAGACACCAGGTTGCCCACTCCTGGCTGGGACGTTACCTGAAGTGGGAGCCAGCGGCATTTTAGCCGCTGGCTCTCGCCTCCGAGTCCCCATGGCCCTTTCCTGCTTCTTACGGTGCAATTTCTTCAGATCGCAGACGCCAGCTGTTGGCGGGACGAGTCGTGCCTCCCATGAGGTCCCCAGGGATACCTGAGGACGGGGGGCTAGGCTAACAACCTGCTTTCAACCAGTAATTCCGTTTGCTTGCATGACAACTAACCCATGCGTGGGCATCTTAGCATAGCGCATACCGTACGTTTTTTGACTCTAAGCTGCCTCGAGCGGAGTGGACTGGCAGAGACCTGAATTACAATGCAAAAAATAAACAAACAATCGGAGATTGTGTTCTAGTAACCAGGTTTGCCCAAAGACTGCTTAATGACCTCGGATTTTCGGAGGACCATCCTTGGCTGAGTATTTCAACCTATAACCATGTTAAAAACATTGCATTTCAAACGGCATCTGTTTATAACCTGCCTTTCTTACCCCTTCGAGGAATTGGGGCAGCTCCGAAGTCTTTGAGAGAGGTATGATATAGCGCTGTTTAAATGTACACATGGTTTAACTCCCTCTTCGGCCCAAAAAAGCTGCTGTGGTGAATTACGCATCAATAAAAGCAAAGCAGTCTCCATCCTTCAGCTTACTATTTTGGAAAGATGTAGCACAAAGGTGAGAGGACGGGGGGAGAGCAGGAGAAAAGACAATCAGACTCTGGGTCCGGAAATTACAAAGTTGTCGCGACCAGGTGGAAAGAGGAGCAGCTCAAGAGGGATGAGAAGTTGTGGTCTCCCAAGACTCGCGAAGAGTCTTTGCTTCCCTCTTTCCCTCCTCGCGCTGCAATCCTTGGCACGTTCGCTGCCTTAAGGAGCCAGCGGTGACGTCTCACCATCCGGTGATGTCTCACCGCTGTTGTATTGATCCCCACATTGATTCCGGATCCGTTTGCAGTTCCAGCCATCAAAGGTTTCTGTGGCGAGATCCACAAATGGGAGCGAGGGTAAGTAGCAACGATCGCTGGAGAAAACCGGACTGGGGAAGGACAGTGTAACAGTAGCATCCTTATTGCGCGTGCGCCGGTTTGCACGGGAATGCAGGTGTCTCGTGGCTACCAGGTGGCATTGTACACTAGCCAGGAACGGGGCTGGTGGTTGAAATTTGGAAAGGCAGGGCCCTGGTAGTGGAGAATATCCCGTAAAACTGGTTTGCTTGGTGGAACAGGAGGAAAAAATGGCCAAACTGAAACACGAGAGCAAGTAACAAGGACTGGCATTAAACCGCTTCATTTGATGCCATGTTTCTCCTAATTTTTCTGGAGAACATCTTTAAAGCCTTACCCTGCAGTGCTACTTCCCTTTTTCCCTTTTCAAGTAAAATGCTGAGAACGATTTTACAAAGACACAACTTCTGCAAAATTTCAAAGCCCAGAAATAAATTTGAAAGCACGCTGTTTCATAAAATCCGTGGCGGAATCTGAGGTTTGAGCAGGGCTGCTTTTGGCAAACTCTCGTCCCCTTCAAAGGAGGAAGTACTAGAGGCATGAAGAGTTTGTAACATGAGTATTTTATTTGGCAGGTGGGCTGTGTCCTCTCTTACAGTCTCCTTTTAAGGCTGCCACATGGCTTGCCCTGTTCTGAAGATGCTCTGTGTTTGAAGGGCTGTCCCAGGCAAGTTGTTCCAAGATGCCCACCAGAGGGAGTCACTGGGCCTTGAGGCTGCCCCTCAACTCACCTGGGCACAGGTGAGGCTGCTCCTCAACTCACCTGGGCAAGGCAAGCTGGTCCCCTCTTTCCACACGATGGTGCAACATATACTCCCTTTCTGTTTAGGCATTTCTAAATAGGCACCTCTGCATATCGATTAGCCTATGCAGATGTTCTGTCAATTAGCTTGGGCAATGCTTGTCTTCGCTGGGGTCAGTCCGAAAATGGGCACAGAACAGGTTGAGCTATCCAAGAGAATTTGGAAACATTCCACATTTCCCACTGTTTCTACATTCCTGCTGTGTTGGAACTACCTTCACCGGTTTCACCAGTGGTACTCTCTGGACATTTTGGACTACAGCCCCCATCAGCCCCAGGTGCATGGCCAGTGGGCAGGGATAATGGCAGTTGTAGCTCCCATCTGCGGAAGGCACCAGGTGGAGGGAGGTTGTGTAAGGGCAAACAGCCACACGAGAACAAAACAACCTTATTTTCATTTATGTATTTATTAGGATATTTCTATCCCGTCCATTACGGCTCGGCTCGTCTCTGGCAAAACTGATTTGCCAGCCCTGATCAAAGATGTATTCCTGGACAGGTGCAGCTTTGCAGTGTGAGCTCACTTGAATCATTTCATAATGACTGCAAGAATAAAATGGAGTTTGCTCCGGCTGCCCTGCTGTTAAACCCGTTGATTGGAAATAAGCACCCTTTTGCTAGAATACAATTATAGGTATAAAATATAAATAAGAAAATAGCGGTCTGTAACCACGTCCACTGGGCTGCTCCCTAATCCTCCAGGAAGGCTGGGCGCTGCCACGAGCGGTTTCCGCTCAGGATCCGTCTCTTGCCTTGAGGGCTCCCAGGCTTGTTTTGTTCCCATGATGAAATCAGAATTTCTAAACCCAGACCTTCATTTTGCTTGTGCAAATTCTCATTCGCACTCCGGCCGCACGAAAGCTCACTTGCACTAGGGGTCGGTCCTTGCTGCTTCCGGAAACGGGGAGAATTGCGTTGTGAGGCTGCAGAATCCGGGTGGCTCAGGAAAAGCCGGTCGGTTGTGGAATTTGTGGGCCAGGTGCATAGAGATCCCAGCTTGCTTGAACTCGCTACCGATTTTGATGGGTTCTCTGTTGTCCCTCGTCCGAGCGCTGCAGCCCCATTACCGGCTGCTCTCCGGGTGGCCCCTAAGGGGCAACAGTCCTGGGATGCAGGAAGCGCTGGCCTGGCCCTCACTTGCCTTATCAGTTGGTCGTAGGCTAGAACTGGCCACCCACAGCTCCTTGCAAGCCGTTCCTCTGTGGGCTGAGACTCCGGGGCTGTCGAAAGTCTTCGTACTCTCCTTTTTCTTCAAGGCAGCTCAATCCAAATCGAAACGGCTCCTTTTCCACTCCAAACTGGACTGAGTTCTAACACTCCGAAAAGCTCCACCGGTGAAGGGAAAGGCACCGCGGTTTTTCCCATAGAACAAAGTCTGTAGGGTTTCCGATTCTTCTGTAGCGACAGCAAAATGAGGAAAACGAATATCCGGAGAAGCCCCTCTCTCCTCTTTCGGTCCACGGAAAGGACCGGCTAAACAGGGATGGGCTCGTCTTCGGAGACTGCGTAAGAAGTATTTTTTCCTGTGTAAGGGGGGAAAGGAAATAAGCAAATTTAGACATTGGCAAACACTTGCAAGCTCTAAGGGAATATATCCCTTGCTGCTCCAGGAGAATTTTGGTAAATAATGCTGGTTGAGGGGAGAGATGTCCCGTCACCACAGACTTGGTAGTGAGTGAACTGTCATTGATCGCTTTAGCATCAATGTTTGTCTGCCACCCTATTTGCTTATAGAAGTCCGTCAAGGCAATGCACAACCCATAAAGGACAAAGCAGAATCGTAACATGTTCACCCCAAGAACGTTGAATAATGCGAAGGCTTTGCATTGCAGGACGGGCTCGATGGAGCGGGGGTGTCCTCGGCCCCTTGCTGACAGCCTGGAGGACAGCTGTGGCTCTTGAGGAGGTGGAGAAGGAGCGTTCGGGAGGGACGTAGCCGGAGAGGCTCGGGGTGGAAGCGGGGCCGGCACTGCCGTGGTTGCGTGATGCTCGGAAGCGATTGGCGAACGGCGCCTACGCTTGGCACAGGCTGGTTCCTCAGCCCACCTGGGCGCTTTGGCCGCAGGGTGCCACCTCCTCTCCGTGTGCTCTTTTGGAGGACGCCTGCTCGGGAGCCGATGATGATGGTTTCGAGGCAGCTGCACCCGCGGAAAGGGTGCTTCTGGAGAGGCCGCTCCACGGGCGGGCGGCTGGCTGGCTGTCTGGCTGGCTGGCTGGCTTCGTGCCCCACAACGGCCCGCGCAGCCCCCCATGGCTCCATCTTGAGATGGGCCCCCTGCTTTAGGGCACGTATCGCCACGGTGCTCCCCGCACAGGTGGGCAGAGCTACTTACCCGAAGACCATCTGGAGCGTATGAACACACACATTCCTGCTATGAAGAGCGAGGTGAAGGGGACAATAATGAGAAGGGCGTCCCTGTAATCGTACGGGAATCCCTTGTTGGCTGCAAAAGATGGAACGGTACCGGTCAGGGCTCCAGTCCTGCACCCGGGAAGCTTCAGCGCAGCCCAAGTACAACAGCGCAAGGCACTTCGTAACTACCTAAGGCACCCTGCCCCTGAATGGGGTAGCCACAGCCTGTCAGTCGGTGTTAGGAGAGCTTTGCACATGCTCAGAGGCTCTCTTCGCATGTGCACTGACGGGATTCCCCCCTCCCCCCACAAACACCAGTGAAAATCCAGTATTTGAAAACGCTGTTTTCACGTGCATGCTCATATGGAAAGGTCGCTTATTAAAAAGTCACCCAGGCGCTCCCCGTCGGGGACAAGAAACGGGGTGGGGAAGCTTTTACCCGAAGAGGAGGCCTCTTGGGTTCCCATCCGGGGAGTGTATTCTCTAATTAGTGTGGGGTTGCTTGGCCCCCTTGAGAATGACGGAGGAAGGCCGGGTGTATCTCCTGCTTCTCTCTTAAAGGTGCTACGCTTGGTCCTGCTTAGAGCCATCCCCTGGCAAGCAGTGGGACTCCCATCAGCCACAGCTACCCTGGCCCATGTATTTCAGTGGCCTTGCTCATGCCATCATCAGTTAATAGCCATGTTATTAACTCTTGCTTTGCTACAGGCTCCTGAGATCATCCGTAGCTGAGCTGCTTGAGGAATGCAGTCTTTCCCATACAAAACAATTTCATCTTGCATCCATGCTTCTGCACCCTGGCTGCTGGGGACCATGGGAGCCTTTGCATGCATGGCCTCTCCTCTTCGGTTCTGAGCCAGGTCGAGACTTTGGAACCACCTCACCATCTTGCCTCCCCAAAAGCGCTTTGCCTCCTCTTTAATTCAACGTGTCCCCTGACTTTTCCCCACTGGTCACGTACCTGGCCATTTCGAGCAGAATTTCTGCACGTTTACAGTAGCCGATTCTTTGCTAACGGCGTTGGCTGCCGTGCAGGTGTACAGTTCTTGCTTCTCTTCTAGGACTTCCAGTGTAACCCACAACACTCGGCCCTGTTGAAAGACCACGTGTTCCTTCCAGGCCGGATCTTTGCCCCCCGGCCTTGTCCAGCTGTAGCTGATGTTGGAGCCGCCGGACACGCTGCAGGTCAGGAACAGCATGCAAGAGCCGGCAGAAACATTCGGGCCTCTCTCTTCTGCAAACACCTGGATGACTGGCATGGAAACCGCTTCTGGAAGGTGCAGTAGAGAAATCAGGACAGAAACCGGAAGAACGGGGTGGTGGATCACACGCCCATCCCTGCACCAGAGGTGCAGAAGCCCGTCCGGCCCGTGGGCCAAATTCCACTTGGAAAAGCTTTCCAGGGCTGCATGCGGCACACGCAGGGCTAAAAGGCAAAGGGGACATGCCCCAAATACCGACCCCCACAGCGTATTTCAGGTTACAGCCCCTCCTGCCGATAGCTGGCTTTGGAGGTGCTTTTTAGAATTGGAATCGTCATGAAAACAACAAGTGGACATGGGTGGAGGAAAAGCAGGGCGGCAGGAGGAGGGAGCATGTTCCTCCGGGCAGCCGGGGAGGGTTGTGGTTGGCCTGCATAAGGCCAGAGTTCATCCCCAAGTCTGCTGTCCTACCCCTGTGCCCTACGGGGCACCATTTCCGACTAGGCTGCGGCCTCAGAATAAAGTAAACCGATAAGCTGCATTGCAGGAGTCACCAAGAGCATCCTTGGAAATTACAGGAAGTCTTGCAGGAGATACGAGAAGCCACCTTCTCTGCTTTCAGACGTTCCCCTGCCTCCATGAGGACTAGAAGCTTACATTCCCAAGAAAGCAAAGTGGAGAAAACTCCGGATAACCTTGTGCACATGATAGATCTTGCAGAAGGCAAGCACGCCAACCAGACGGGTTGAAGCTTGCTTGGAATGGCGTGTGCCTCAGAGAGCCATGGGAATGACTGTAAACATGGATGTCGAAACCCTGAGCTTTCTCGGGACTTTGCTTCACCGCGTTCCTGGACTGCAGGGTGGGGTCGGGACGCTTACACAGCTTTGCAACCAGGGTGACAATGTTTTGGTGGACACGCCTCCCTAGCCAGGTGGGGCCTCGGTTTCAGCCATGGGCTGCGTTCCACTTCCATCTTCTGGGAGTTTCATGCCGGCGGGAGGGAGGTGTGGCCAAATCCAGCACTGGTTGTGGCTGTGGCCAAGGCGGCCTTCCCTTTCCCATTTCGCAGGTCTGCCTAGCCCACTTCCTCTCCCCCTTTGCGCCTTCTCACTGCCCACGCGATCGCTCCCTATTTCCCTGGCTCTCCCTGCCTCCCCATCTCTCCCTCTTCTTGCCTTTTTCGTTCCCTCTCTCTCATCCTCTTCCTTTCCTGTTCTCTCTCACGCCATCTCCTCTCTCCTCCTGTCTCCACCTCTCACTCAAACACCTGCACCTGTTCTCCTGACTTCCTTCCCTAGCTTTCCTTCGTTCTCCCTCCTCCTGTCTCACCTGCTTGTCCTTCTGGTTGTCTGAACAATGAGCACGTAAGGGGACACACGCTAGCTTCGCCCTTCTCTGTCCCCTTCCTCATCCTCACCCCCCCCCACCTGCCCATGTTTGAGGGATGCTCTCCAAGCGATGTATGCCCACGACGTGGAGCCCCGAAATTGGAACGGGCCTCCCTTCGGTGCGGTCTCTCCTCCAGTGCTCAAGGTGATGGGGAGCTTGGCTTTGGAAGGAGCAGATGTCCCTTCCCCCCGGCCTTTTCAAGCGATGGAGAGGCCAGGTGGCAGCTCCGAGGTTCCCCATGGTGGCTCTATCCACCAGAGCCACCCTAGAGGATGGGTGGGGGTGGGGGGCAATGATGCTTAAAACCAGAGCTAAGGCAACGGCCAACCCGCCACGTCCCTCTTCCTCCGGCTGACTGTACCGTGAACCGCCAGGCGGAAGACCTGCTCCTTCATCTCCCCCGTCGCGTTGACAAGCAGCACCAAGAAGGTCCCCGCGTCCTCCAGGCCCAGCGGGCCGACCTCCAAGGTGAAGTTACTGTACAGCCGGCACCTTCCGTAGAAGCGGGAGTGGTAGAGGGTCTCGGGCGTCCCCTTGAAGGAGGAAGCCACTATCTTGTACTCAGGGGTCACGGACTTCCAGAAGGCTTCCCGCACGTAGAAGCCGGGAGGAATAGTGGCCTTCAGCTGCACCAAGTCTCCCAAAAGTCCGGACACCTGCACTGGACTGGAGGCCGGAGAGGCCGGTAGTTCTGGAAAGGGAAGTGGAACGGGAGGTCTGGACAAGGGCTCTCCGGCACCGCGAGTCCCTCCACACTGGGCCACGGGGTGTCCTGTCCCCCTACCCCATCTGGGGTAGTGGCCATCATTACGTGTCTTCCTCGCTGCGTTATTCCTGGACTCCCTTCCCCTTGGGAGCCCTTTGCTTAGAAATTGGTTATGTATTAGAGACGTCACAGAAATTGGCAACAGGTAGATGCACAGATAGATATGATCCAGTTATTCTTTGGGAAATTAGTTTTTTTCATTCCTAGAACTGTTGCAGTATGACAGTTCAGCTTTTTCTAGTTCTGCTTGAAGTGATTATTTTTAGTTCAATATATTTAAGAATCTAAAAAGGCAAAGCTTAAAGCAAATAGCTGTATTTATTTAGCAAAACTAGACACTGATTACTTGCTAATGAGCACAGTTCTTTAAGAACTTGCAAACATGTTACAAATCGAATGGCAAATATACAAAAGTTGTGTTTCAGAACTGGTTAGCTGATGATCAAAACAAATTGCAGAAACAGGATGTACTTTCGAAGAAGAAAGGGGAGAAGTAAGACTAGTCTTATGCAATGTTTTGGATTCCTTTAGAGGCGGCAATTTATAGGAATATAAACTTATGACTTGACAACTGGAAACTCCAGCAGAGTCCGTTAGTATCGGGGGCCAGAGACGCTCTTCTACTCCTCCACCGGGTTCCTTGTCTCTCCTGATTTTTATTTTGTTTCTTAATATAATTTTCTTTTCTTTTCTTTTTTTGCTGGAGGCTGGGCTGCAGCACTTTCTCCACCTATTTCTGGAGCTTCAGGCTCCCTTCTAAGGTGCCGTTTGGTTCTTGGACAAGTTACTTTGCTTTTGATCTTGCCCGTTTGCTTTCTGGGAAGAGCCTGTGCTTTAACCCGCCTCGCTCCCCACAGCTATTTTACAAACCGGCAGGCCCAAGCCCATGGCGGCCATTTTGTGAGAGTGCCCATGGCACTCTTAAAAAAAAAGTGTCCATTGACCCAAAAATAGAAACATAGAAACATGGAAGCAGAGCGAGTCAGAAGGGGTCTCCTGGGCCATCTAGTCTGACCCCCGGCTCCAGTTGGCTCCGCTCACCACATGCCCACCATGTGCATGTCCAGCCTGTTTTTGAACACCACAAAACAGTGAAAAACGCTTGAAATTCCAAAATGCAATAAATACAATCCATGCCCAGGAAATAAGACACACGTTTTTCATTATGGTTTCTTAAGTGATTGACTTGGAAGTTGCAACAATTTTCAGTAAACTTAGACCTGGAAATTTGGATTCTGAGATGAAAGGAGCTTTGTGGATGGGGGCACGAACAGAGCTGCAATCCACGACACCTGAATGACAGCAGTGGTGGGAAAGATGCTGTTCATGGTTACCCGGGAGTAAATCCCTTTAAACGCAAGGAGATGTACTCCCAAGAGCTGGAAAACCGTGTGGATTGGACCAAGGGTCCAGCTCGCCACACGATGGCTAACTAGCTGCCCAGAGCAAACCCACAAGGAGGGCATGCATGGCAAAGCACTCCCCCACCCCTGTTCCCCAGCAACTGGTGTCCAGAGCCATTCTACCTCTGCTGGTGGAAGCAGCACCTGGCCATGAGGACTAGTAGCCTGAGGTACCCTTCTCCAGGAATCTGCCCAATCCCCTTGCTTCTGCCCTTCCCCATGAAATAGGGAAAGACATTTCAGCTGCCTGCACACCTGTCCACCCAAACTTTATCCCAGGATCGAACCGGGGAATTTCTTTTTCTGGACATGGCCCTCTTCTATCAAGCTGCAGTCTCTTCCTGCAAAAATTCAGCCCAGGAAGCTGGTCAGCTTGTGTGACTCTCTGGCACGATGCTGATACAATGGCTTTCCAGAACCAGGCGAAGGAGGGTGTCTTTCTCATCAGCTCCCCCTCTTAAGCAACGGTGCTGGGAGCTGAAACCGGGACCTCCTGTAGGCAGAGCTTCTGTTCCACCAGGACGTTTCCCCCCATCACTTGATGCGCACAAATTACCACGTGGGAGAAGAAAGAGAAAGGACCTTACCTGCGCACAGCGTCAAAGCCACCAAGATCCAAGACATGGCTGTGGTGCTTCAGGCCACGGCAGGAGAATAAAATGAAACCAGAGGCGAAGAAAGTTCTTCTGGATAGCCCAGGATGGACAAGACTCCCGCTTGCCCACAGGAAATCCCCTTTCCATCGCTCAAGTGGGCGTGGGGAATCCCAAGCAACCAGTGTGGAAAGCAGAAGTGTAGGGCCATCTTTGCAGAAGAGGTCCAAACCACAACTCTCTGCTGATCCCATCCTTCTGACGAAGAAGCTTTCACTTTCCTAAGCATTGTTAGTTTTAGAAGAAGTTTGGAGAGATCCCTGGCTTTCTTCTTCACATGACTTTCAGTCTGCGACGCCAGATCTGAGACTATGATGTGTGGTCATATATGGAATTCTATAGATGTCTTCAAAGGGCATCTCTAAAAACATACACTCTGCAGTCACCCTACGTTTAAGGACAGGTAACGTCATCCGAAATGGGCAGTAGATGCCCAGAAGGAAAAACAGATGCTTTAGCGTGTCGTCTAAGAGGCTCTCCAGCTGGTTGGTGCTGAACAGCTGCCCGATCAGAAATATCAAGAACAAAAAGACGAGATATTGCAGTTCTACAAACAACAAACACTGACATATTTAAGTTATGGCCATCTTGGATTGTGCTGTTGCAAGGTTTATATTTTGTTGCTGTTGTTAGTCGCGAAGTCGTGCCCGACCCATCGTGACCCCATGGACAACACTCCTCCAGGCCTTCCTGTCCTCCACCATCCCCTGGAGTCCACTCAAGCTCACACCCACTGCCCCAGTGACCCCATCCAGCCCCCTCATCCTCTGCCGCCCCCTCCTTCCTTTGCCATCAATCCTTCCCGGCATTAGGCTCTTCTCCAGGGAGTCCTTCCTTCTCATTAGGTGGCCAAAGTATTTGAGTTTCATCTTCAGTATCTGGCCTTCTAAGGAGCAGTCAGGGTTGATCTCCTCTAGGACTGACTGGTTTGATCGCCTTGCGGTCCAAGGGACTCGCAGAGTCTCCTCCAGCACCACAACTCAAAGGCCTCAATCCTTTTGCGCTCGGCCTTCCTTCTGGTCCAGCTTTCACAGCCATACATTGCAACTGGGAAAACCATCGCCTTGACTATACGTACTTTTGTTGGCAGGGTGATGTCTCTGCTTTTTAGTATGCTGTCTAGATTGGCCATAGCTCTCCTCCCCAGGAGCAAGCGTCTTTTAATTTCTTGGCTGCAGTCCCCATCTGTGGTGATCTTGGAGCCCAGGGAAATTGAAAAAAGACTTATATAGGGTTTCCTAAAGAGTAGGGATGAAACTGGCAGAATCCGACTCTCCAGCGTTGGTGCTTGGCCCGGCCTTGAAAAGCCCGCCATGTCAAGAGGAAGTCCCCAAACCTGTGACACACTCAGTGGCATAAAAATGTTTAAAATTGATAAATACAATGAGCCTACAAGCTTCTTCCACATCAGGTGCAGTGGCAGAAACAAAGCTTTGTGCTGTGAAAGACGGATGCTGTTTGTGCAGCGAAAGAGTGTTGATTCCTTGAGATCGCCCCACGAATGCTGAGCGCTCAGAGCTGTGCCAGAGCAATCCAGAATCCAGGAGCCAAGTCCAGGGAATCTGATGGATTACCCAGTCCCAAAAAGGATTCCTTACACTTCCCTAGCTCTGTAGTCTGTGGTGGAAATCCTAGAGTAGGCAGTAAGTAAAGCTAATACAGGTAAGAGTAAAACGGTAACACAGAATCAATGACACCGTGGCTGGTTAGTGCAGGAAGAGTTCCTGAAATATGTTTTGAGGAGGTGTTGAATGCAAGGTCATGTTGGAGCCCCCCGACATGGGATTTGCACAGAAATGGGGCCACCACGTAGAAGACTCTGCCTGGAGTTGCCTCCGATCAGGTCATCAGATCCATGTGGACCAGAAGAAATGTGCAAGTTGAAGATTTTCGTGACCAGGCAGGCTGGTGGGAGAGGGAACATTTGCGGATGGCAGTTTGGGTGGCCAGCAGAAAAGCTGCGACGGTTGTCCTCCGGCTCCTCTCAAAAAGCCACGTTTCTCTACGTTCTCCAGGAAGTGGAAGGACCGTTTCAACCCACCTCGTGCCCGAACGCAGCAACACCCACACTGCCATGCGCCGGCGCTGCAGTCCACGTGTGCCGACGCAACAGGAGCGCGGGAGGGAACGGCTCTTGGCAGCCCTTGCTCTTATCCCAGCCTCGACTGAAACCCCGAGGGCGTGTCGGTGGCTCACTCCTGGCAAGCCAGGGAAAGCAGGGCCTGATGTCGCGCTGACTCGCTTTTGCGCTTCCTGCCCATTCCCTGACACTCAACGAGAGTCACTTCCTCCCTCTGCTTCGCTGGGCCAGCTCATGTGATCGCATGTGATCTCGGTTTTGGACCTAGGATGATCCAAGGCTGACCCAAACCGAAAGTGGGAACGGGAACAGTCGGTGCCTCCAGCTCATCCCCAGCAGCTCCTCCTCTGCCCTCTTTTCTCCTGTTTTTACGCAGCTGCTGCAGCCAAAGTAGAAAGATGCGTGACTTGACGTCAAGGAGCCTGCCTGTGTCGTGTTTGCTTGAAACAGCAGCCCCGACCTGGATCAGGAACGGGGGAGGCAGCGATCTCACCCTTCCTTATGCCCAGTTTCCCTTTTCAGTCCTGGGGAAAATCCTGCTTTATCAAATAGTGCATTCATTTCTTCTGAGGCAGAAGCTGCAATTCGAGGGGAAGATTTTGTACAGGGCTTGCAATATGGGAAGAAAGGGTTAATATTGCCTCCCCTCTCCACACGCCCCCCCAACACACACACACACATGCATCATGCTCTCCATCCTCACTGCCAGCTCTCTAGGGGGATATTTTAAAAACAGCTCCACAGGCTGGTGAAATGCAAGCACACTTTTCCCTCCATAGGATGCTCTTGGGCACTCAAGATTGAAACCTGGATCTCCTGCTCCTGTCTGTGAACAGAGACAGTGTCATAATACCCATCATTCTGAGGAGCATAAATTCAGCCAATGGCTGGAGCTTCCTGTGCAGCTGGGATGGTCCCACTCATGCAGAGCTTTCGGAAGGCCGTGGGGAGCTATGCAGAGGTTTAAAAAAATCACTGGATATCCCAAGCTTTTTACCCCCCCCCCTCAAATCTTGGGGTATCCAGTGCCATCCCATCGATGAATGGGTGAAAAATTTGTTTGACCAGAATTTGCTGCACCAACTTCTCCGTATCTGGGATAAGAAGAACATGAGATTTTTAAAAAGATACCGAGAAATGGACAGATATTGGATTCAAGACCAGGGCTTTGGACTCGGCGCTCTTCAAAGTTGCTCTTCTGTATTTGAGTGTGATATTCTGAATTAAGGGTGCCAACTCTCCTTTTTTAATAGGCACCTTCTTTTAAGTAGCTTTATTCAAAGAAACTTCTTTGTTCTAGGAATGGGTGAACCTATGGAATTTGGCTGGTGCTGATGCGTGACCATTTAGCTTCAGTTCATTTTCATAAGCATGAACAAAAATTCACAAAAATCCTCATGCTCAGGAAAGAAACAACTTGAGCTTTTATTTTTATTTTTTAACAGAATGCGAGGGAAATCAAAACTCATCTATTTGCCCATCCATATTCACACCATAAGAAGAGTTTTGGCTAGTGGGAAGAATAAAGATGTAATAGAAATAAATAAAAATCTCCCACCATCAAAATTTCAATAATTTCAGACAAATGTAGCTGTCGTTCACTGGATGTTTGGAAGGAAGAAAATATCGTGAAAATGTTTGGGGACTTGCGTGTGAAGCGATTCCGAGAAATTTCAGAGAAAGCTTGGCAGCTGGAAGAGGGGTTCGGAATTGGGGGGAAGCCACAGAGGATGGGCGTGCGGCACGTTTTCCAAAGAGGGGATCCCCAACATCCCCTAAGGGGCAGGTGAGAAGATAACCCCCAAATTCTCGGCCTTCCCAGGCCCAAACAGGTGAAGGATGGCCTCAGAGAGACCGCGATGATCCGGATTCGGAGTGGCCTGTGATTAATTTGGCAGAGGTGAAAAGCCGTCACTCGACTGAGTAAGAGCATGACTGCGAGGGACACGGGGCGGAGGCTGTGCCAGTTCATTTTGGGAGTTGCTCCTTGGCCTCATTCACCCCAAAGGCATCTGGGGCGAGAGGGAGGGAGGGGCCGGACCGGAGGATTAAGAGCCACCGGCTCCCCAGGGCTCCTTCTTACAGCTCCCCTTGCCAGCCCTAAAGGCAGACTTGCCTTGAGCCGCTGGGCTGAAAAACACACCTTGGCACCATGGCTGGGATCTGCGGCCTGCAGCTCTTCCTGTTGTGCCTGACACCAGGTAAGGTGCGCTGTGCGGGGCGCCCGGGGATGGATAGAGCATCGTAGGCGTTGCGGTATTTGATTCATAAACGTATATATTTTAAAGAAGTGTGTTGGAAGTGCTGCTTCTGTTGCATGCACACCTTTTGCTGTTGGTGATGTTTTATTTATTTATTTAACATATTTAGATGCCGTCCAGTCGCAAAAAGCCTCAGGACGGCTTACAACGTAAAATATAACATAAATAAATTCCCGACCCACACTGGCTGCAGTTAAAAACATTGAAAAGACAATGTTAAAACTTATTAAAATATTGCTGGAGGTGCAAACCTGCATGGTTGGGTCTACAACACAGCATAGCTTGGAAGAAAACAGCAGCCAAGTTTCTAGTCCTCATTGCTGAAAATATAGTTGGAAGGTCTGTGAGGTATGGGTGGTGGAATATCAGAAGCTGGAAGTGTGATGGAAGGAAGGATGCGGTAAATTACAGAGCAAGGTTTTTCTGACATGCGTTGGTCTCCCATCATCCCCGTCATCTCAGTTCTCTTTCCTGATGGGAAAGATGTTTTCTTGCTCTGAAGCAACTTTAACAGGTGATGCAGTTTGAAATGCTGCATGTTTTCATGCTATGTAAGAAGGTGTGTAAACTGTTGTTGTCGTCATTACCTTGTGCTTATTTCGGACTGCAGGGGGTGTGGCAAGAATTTGGATCCCTGCTCACAAAATGAGAACTCCCCACCCTTTACAATGTAGCTTATCAGGACAAATGCTACCGCAGAATCCAAATCCACGATCTGTAATTTGCTGCGTGGTTTGGGATTCTGTCTGCTTTGGACTCCATCGGAGTCACAGCGTCCCCTCCCACTCCCAGACGTCAATGCGAGAAAAACATTCATTAAAAAGCCAATTATTGCTGCTGTGAAGCCCATGTGCTTATTTTTAAATTCCACCCTTGCTTGGCCCTGGTACCCTCCAGAGGGGTTGGACTTGCTGTGAGCTGCCCCGAGGCTAGTTGGCAAGGGGCGGCATAGAAATTTTTCTAATAAAATAAAATAAAATAAATAATACAACTCCCATTGGCCCCAGCCAGAGGGCCTTTGGGTTGTGAGACTAGATCTTGGGCTTTATATGTGTACATTTTCTCTTCTGGGTCCATTACGTATCGATACTCATCTATTTGTTTCATGTACACATACAATCCACAACACGAGCACTAAGCTTTTGACAGACTCAATCCACTAGTCCTTATGGTGCCACTACATCCTCTCTTGGCTTTACCCGCCAGCTCTCCTGCCTGCTGTCAAGATCAACGCCAAGGGCCGGGAGGTGATCTACCTGGCCAAGGGCGATTCGGTCAAGCTGGGCTGCCCGTATGAGTTGGAACCGGAGGACCAGGATCCGGATGACCTGGACATTGAATGGACGCAGATGAACTCTGATCCCACGAACCTGGACAATGTGGTGAGAGATGCGGCTGCTACCGTTGGTTCCAAAGCATCGGACAGGTGCTTTGGCTCTTCCGACGCTCAGGCTGGTCCTGCCAAAACACACAGACAGCAGAGAGGCAACAGCAAGCTTGGGTGAAGCCCAAGTTCTGCAGAAGTACGGGAAAGGTTGCGGGCACTCCCCCCACAAAAGGGGGGAAGGGAAAGCCCCAAAACAAACCCAGTGAGGACTCGCCGTGCTCAGCACGGAGATGCTGCCCGGCTTTCGGAGCGTGAGGTGGCAGAAATCCTTAAAGCCTGAAATCCTGAAACTCTCAGCATTTGCTGCAGGTTAAAGGCCTACCCTTGAACCCCAGATGCGGGCAAAGTCTGGACAGCCCCGTCTCCCCACCTCCTGCAAAGTGCACTCTGAATTACCACTCTTCTCCCCAAGCCTGGATCTGCAGCCATGAATTGCAAATCAGCATCGTTTCCCTACCTGTTGCTGTCATTTATCTAATTCCCACACTGCCTGGTAGTCACGACGACTCTCTGGGCGGTTGGCAACGTAGCTGAAGCCATTCCGCTGATTCGGCGGGGATGGAGCACGGATCTTTTGGGTGGAGATCCCGGCTGTTCCAGCGGATCGTTGAGTCCCCTGCTCTAGTCGGCCCCCGGCCCCATCGGATGAGCCAGTCGGGAGCCATTCCTTGTCGAGTCAGTCGTTCGGTTCTCTGCTTCACCAGATCCTAAGCTACCACGGCCAGCAGGTGAGCCTCCCTGGCTACCACCCCTTGCTCCGGAACAGGGGCGCTGCCATGCGGGATCAGCACCGGGCGGGCAACCCCAGCTGGCGGCAGGACGTGGGGGCCGGGGGCTGCTGCTCCGGCCTGCAGCAGCGCGTGACCTTCGCCCTCCCAGACCCAAGCCAGTACGACGCCTCCATCCACCTGCAGAACGTGCAGCTCTCGGACACGGCGACCTACGAATGCAAGGTGAAAAAGACCACCGTGGCCACGCGCAAGGTGACCGTGACCGTACTGGGTGAGTCCCGCTGCGGCGAGGAGGGAGAGCGTGCTTCGCGTGCAGACAGACAGGGCTGAAGGGGAAGCAGGCAGAACAGCTTCCAGTGGCGCCTCCCCAACATGGGTGGGTTGCTTAGGAGTAGGGGCACCCCTTCCATGAGGCAGAGTAAGGTGGTCGCGTCAGGCAGCAGGTGCGGGGAGGTAGCAACCAAGGTCCGTAGAGAGAGGAGAGCGGGGTGGAGGAGGAGATTATGGAGAGGAGAGGAGAGGAAGAAATGATGGAGATGATGTGGAGATCATGGAGAGGAGAGCTCTTCAGCACCTCTGAAACTAGACTGCTGCCTTTGGACACGGTGAAGAATCCCGTCCCGCTGCCAGAATCCCAGGGAAATCCAGCAGCTGGCGCATCCAGCTTTTGCACATGAAAAGGGAAGAAATGTTGCCTTGCCTTTCACTCAAGCAGCTAAATATCTTGGGCCAGCCCTGTGCTGTGAGAAATGCTGAACTGCAGCAGTGTAGCCTGACTTTGCACGCACACACACACACACACACACACACACAGAGCTAAGAGCAGCAATCCATTGCAGAAAACAGGAAATGCCATCTCTGAAGTGCTGAAGAACTCGAGAATATTTAGCATAGAGAAGGCGTGTGTCATATCTCATATATTTAAGCAGAAGATATGGGTGGGTTGAATTACAACAGAGGGAGTTTTAGCTCTGTGATTCTTGGAATACATGCAATTAGGTTTTCAGAGCTGCTTCTCAGTCCCGGTTGTCTAGAATACGAGTTTGATTGGAAAATATAGCAAGGGAAGCACTGAACTGAGAAGACACCATGATGAACTGACAGAATTAAGACCGGTCCACTTTGGGAATTGTTCTTGCTGCCCTGTGGTCAATGATGTATGTTCTTCTTTACGGAAAAAAGAAATATAATGCATAATACTGTATCAATATACTTAGACTCAAAATGGCTACACTTCTATGCCTACTTAGCTGGGAAAAAAATCTGTGGAATTCAAGGGTATTTACCTTCTGGCCTCATTAGGTCTAACTTGTAAAACACGCTGAGCTTTAAAGAAGGAAAACAAAGTGTCCCTCAGAAGTGAAATGCAGCCTTTGGATCCGGATCAGCAACGCAAACAATCTGTGTCTGTGTAAACAGGGAGCTTGCAGTGGGAATGCACAACTGGCGGACGGCACAAGCAAGGCTCCGTTTTCCTAGCCAAGGCTGCTGAAGCCTTTGTCCCTCTTTCCAGTTTCATGGCAATATCAAGATCAGAGCTCTGCCTGCATTAAGTCTTTTTCCTGCCTCTCTGTGCTTTCCCCTACATAGCCTCTAGGTGGCACTGTGGTATAGTGCAATTGTGCTAGTGCACTTAGTGGGATGTCTCGCTTTCACAAGCAACACTGGATTTTGCTCCACTCTGAACACATTCCTCATGCAGTTGCTCCTAAGAACCGGAAGGAAAACTGGATGGAAATGACCTTGTCGAAAGTCATGAGTGGGGAATGACGAACGCACAGCAAATCCCCATCCAGAAACGTGAACCTTCTACCTAATAACGTACATTTTTTTCTCCTTTCTATCAGAGAGACCGTCTATCCCACGATGTTCAATTGTGGGCAAAGTAGCCATGGGCCGCGAGGTCACATTGCGATGCGGCTCTCAGTCGGGCACCAGCCCCCTCGTGTACAAGTGGGCCAAACTGGTGGAACGGCCTCTTGGGAACGGCCTCCTTCCACCCACCGTTAAAGGTAAGCCAAAACAAGGCGAAAGCAGTGGGGGCAGTCATAGCTGGAAAGGGCCGGATTGGGACCCCACGTGGTCCAGCTTTGTCCTTGGCCCTGAGCTTCTGCACCTCTGTTCTACGGAAAGCAAATTAGTCGGACTGGAAACAAAAACCGCGGGTAAATGCAGAGCTTCTAACCATCTTGCCAAGCTCGTCCTGTTGATCTCGGCGCTGTTACTGAAGAACACGGTGCAAATTCAGTAGAGCAGATCCTCACAGGTGTTTGCTTGGCATCTCTCTCCTCTGAAGGTCCAAATCCCGGGGACTTGGTCATTCAGAATCTCTCGCAGAATCACGCCGGAGTTTACCAGTGCAGTGTAGCGAACAGGGTCGGATCCGCCCAGTGCGTTCTGGATCTCTCCTTCTCAGAAGGTAAGCAAATCGCTTTTCTGGTTGGTCCAAATGCGGAAAACCGAACGCATTCGCTCGGCTGTGAACAGTGTGGATGCCTCCGGGTGCCGGCAGCCATCCAAAGCCACCGGGCGACCGTCTTCTCCCGTCCTGCAGGTTCCGACCGAGCGAGCATCATCGTGGGAGCCGTGCTCGGCTCGCTGCTTTTCCTGCTTCTCCTCGTGGGCCTCATCGCAGGGCTGGTTTACTGCTGCAGGAGGAAGCGGTGCACGGAGCAGTCCAATCAGATCAGGTGAGGCCAAGCACCGGGGCGGGGGGGCAGTGGGGGTCTGTGCAGGAGGGGCCCTTGCTTGGGGCCCACCGTCACTGAGGTACAAAGAGGGGAAGGGCGCAAGGTTGGTGCCCGGCAGGCTGCGGCCGATGAGCATGCCGGACTTTGCAATATTGATTTATTTAAAGCTTTTATAGACCGTCCCGTTACTAGTGCTTCGGGACGGTTTGCAACAAGCACCGATCCAAATGGCACAGCATCCAGCAATTCACAATAAAATCACAATTAAAACCAGTTCCACATTAACGTAACGGGAGAATGGAATTGTAGCGCTCCGTCGTATCGGTGAAGGAAGGCTGCGATTGCAGCCCGGCAATGAAAGAAAGATTGCAGCCCGCCTGCATTGGAACCCTCTTCACACCGTTCCCCCCTTTGCAGGGTGGACACAGCTCCTCCGAAGGCCAGATCCGGGAGCGGAAGCAGCAGCCTGAGAGCAGCCGTGGGGTACTCACCCTGCCGCAAGGACGAGTCCCCCACAGAGCGGGGCTGTGCCAAGGGGCCCCCGCCGGCCCTGCAGGACGCAGGTCCGAGCTCCGGGACGGAGAGCAAAGGCCGGGATGGCAGCTCTCCCTCTGTGGTCACCACCAAGGCCAGGGTGCACCAAGCCCCGGCGGGGCCTTCCTGTGCCCCCACACAAGCCGGGGCCTGGATGCCGTCCCCCGCTGGCTCTTCCACATCTGGTCAAGAGGCCGCCCCGGCCAAGGGGTGCCGGCCAAAAGATTATGGAGGCATTCATTTCAAGGAGCCAACCAGGAGCAGAGAAGGCCTGGTCATATGAGCCCCCGCGGGTCTCGTATTCCACCCTGTCCTGGAGATGGACATTATCATGAGCAAGCATAGCATGCGAGGATGTTGAAGAAGCCCCTCAACATAAATAAATTGCACTAACGAACAGCTCCGTCGGTGCTGCAACAGGAAACCTCTCCAGATAGAAGAACGGACTTAGATTCCCCCTTTGCCTGTTGACTGCCCCTCGAGGAACTTCCTAGCCGTTCCTTTCCCGTCTTGCCGTGCTTGTGGTACTCCTGGAAGACGCCCACCGGATTCAAATCTCTCACGGGAGTTTTAGAACAACCACAAAGTCCTTTCCGAGCCTCTGGGCTGTTTTGTGGTGTTTGAAACCCGGTGCCGTTTGCCTCTGATTTCATCGTACACGTGCATTTGATGCGCTAAGTGGCTTTTATGTGTTTTGATGCGAATGAATGTAATCTGTTTCCTTCGGGCCTCCTCTTCAGAAGAAGGGGGGGTTAGAGATTCTCTTGATAGACAAATAAACTTTTAAATAAAATCACCGAACAGCTGCTTTTAAAATGGGCCGTTGAATGGGGTGAAAAGCAACGAAGACTGAGCTGATTCAGTGCACTGACGGGATCCGTCTCGTCTTGCAAAAATAGGGGTGTCCCAAAACAGGGAAAGCTGCCTTGCTTTTGCTCGGCAGATTCCCCGCCTGCTTCCGATCTGGTGATCATGCTCAGTGGGGGCGGAAATTCATTGGACGGTTTGCTGAGATCAGAATTCGCCCAATTTGCCATTTTGTGCAAACCGGGCCATTCGGCCACCTGGTTTTGGGGTGCTTAGGTGCAAAACTGTGATTCGCGATTCTAACAAACGGGCAAATCGAGGTATGTCTTCAAGTCTGCAACCCTCTTTCCCCGCTCCCATGGCCTGAACAAGCCACCGTTTACTTTGTCCTCACCACAACCCTGTGGAGTAGGATAGGCAGGGACTCAGTGCGAGTTTGCCTGTTTCCCCCCATGTCTTCTGGGCTATTTGGGGTACCTGGGGCCACTCCTGTGAGGAAGGGGGGAGGGAGAGAGGGTCCCCATGGAGCCCATCTTTCTTTCTTTTTTTCTGAATGGTCTGCTCAGAATTTCAGCCTGTGTTCAAACTGACAGGAGATCCTTCGGAGGAATCCTTTGGCGGAATCCTTCCTGGCTTCCTGGCTTCTCTGTGTGTGTGTCCCGCTTTCCGAAAGGCAGGGAATGCCTCTTCCAAGGCCGAGCCACAGTATGAGCGTTCGGCGACAATATTTTGGCCGCTCCGTTGAAACGCGGCCCCAAGAACACGGCTGTGGGGAATGGGCTGGAGGCGGTTTCATATTTTCCGTGTCCTGCCGCACTTCCACACAGCACACCCAGCTTTCCTAATTTTCACTCCCAAATCCGAAAGCAATCTTTATATTTTTGGTACCGTGCCAGAACACAAAGCGAAAAATGCTAATTCAGCAACATCATTTGCAATGCCCAGCGGCCCTTGGGGCCCAGTTACGGGGTGGGAGAGTTTGGGTTTGGTTCTCCTGGTGCTTTAGGGACTTACGCTCAGCTGGAGTCAGGGGAGGCCTGTGCATGCACAGTGTGATTGTGCAAACCTCGCACACGTACACGGAGAAACACGGCTTGGCCCACCGGCTTTCCTTCCCTCGTGCTCATCAGACTCCCTCTTCCGCCATCTTTGCCATTCCTGAGCATCGGCGGCCACAAACCGAACGGAGAGAGGCGATGGCCCAACTCGTGCGCCCAGTGTAGGACGTTCCAACTTCTTGGCCACGTGCAGCTCCTCTTCCGGGGGGTGTCTGAGTTGGGTTCGGGTTCGGGTGACCCTTTCACTGAAGACAGTCCTCTGTTTTGCAGAGCTGGCCAAGGGCAGGCCTTTCTCTGACGTGTTTCCAGCTGAAGCACTCAAAGAAGAGAGTCAGTGGCCTTGAAGCTGCCAAGCCACGAGGGGCAACTAGCGGATCGACCGACAGACTCGCTGGCCTCGCGCTCACAACCTCCCCCAGGAAGGTGAGACGTGCGGCGTTAATATTTACACGATCCGCTTGAAATTAGCGCTGATGTGTCTTAAGTCTGTGCACATCCCAATGTTTGTTTATTTATTCGTATACATTTGTACACCGTTCCCTAGCCAGGGGGCTCTCTGGGCAGTTTACAGAGTTAAAACGTGTACGAAAAGATAAAAAAAAAATAGCAATCGCACAACAACCATAATAAAAATAAACCCAAGGCCAACTTGTGGAATTGATACTCGGGTACAAGCAGCTACATCTAATAAACCCTGATTTAAACTACCATTTTAGCTATTGAAATGCCTGGAAATTTTTAAAAAAAAAAACAACAACAACGGGTTTCACCTGGTGCTACAAGTAGAATGAGAGTAGGGGCCAGGCAAACTTCTCTGGGGCGTTTACTCCAAAGATGGGGTGCCACACATGAGAAAGGCCCTTCTCCGAGACATCGCCCCTCTTACTTAATGTGGGGGGGGGGGATCTCCTTGAAAAGGACCTCAGAAGATGACCTGAAGGTCCAGGTGGGAGCATATGGGAAAAGGTGTTCCTTCAGAAAACCTGGCCCCAAGCCTTTTGGGGCTTCCCTGGGCTGCTATGGGTGCATGGAATTAAAGTTTCTTCCAACTTGTGTCCTTTGCAGGTTGCAGCTTTCTCCTTTCTGCATGAACATTTATGTGCCTCTTCCTACAAATTTCTCACAGGTGCCCATCCACCTCGTTCACTTTCTCCCATTGCTCAAGACATTGCTGTGTATTCTCTCCCCCCCCCCCCACTTCCCAAAGTTGGAATCTGTTTGTGAACAATTTTCCAATGTGTGCACATTTCTGAAAGCATCTTTCTTGGAAAGCGGGGTTCCGAAACTACATCACAAGCTCCAGAATTTAATTTCTCAGGTTGCGTTCACACTGGATCAATTCTGGTCAAAAGTGAACAGAAATGAACTTCAAGCACAGGGCTTGTCTGTCTACCTTTCGAATTTCCCAGCATTCCTCAGGGGGCCTGCTAATGGAGGGGCATTGTGAGGAAAGAGTGGCTCAGCCCAGCTGCCCGGTGCCGGTTTGTGACCTGGGCTGTGGGGGAAAGAGCCCCCAGAAGAGCTCTCGTTCGCCTCTTTTTCCCAGCCCAGGCAAATGTGAGGGGGGGGGGGGAAGAATAGATTCCGCCATGGCCGAGGAAGAGGAGGGTGAGGAAGGGCTGCTGGTGACGAGGATGGTGAGCAAGCCGGCTGGTTGTGCCCAGAGCTCTCGCGTTCTGGCCGCCCCCACAGCCATCAACCGAGGCCTGCGGATGCCGAAGTGCAGGTCTGCCCCACGGCCACTGGGCGGCAGTGTGGAGACAGTCAAGTCCTCGCACACCAGTGCACCGTGTGTCTTGCACACGTGTGTCCGGCCACAAATTCCTTGCCCACGGAAAGGAAGCCTGTCGCCCCCAAAAGACGATTTGCGCAGCATTGTTGGACTCGTGCACGTGTGCATCCACGCAAATCCAGGAAGGCTCGCCGTGATGTGAATAACAGTACCTTTTTGCCACTGCATTTCCGTGGGCTCGTGGGAATCTGTCTCACCTTCGCACACCATACACCGGCTGCCCTTCCTCACCGAGTGGGAACCAGAACCCCGATTTCCCAGGTCCCAGTCCAACCAGTACAGCCCCCCTGGCTCTCGTTAAGAAGCACACAATGACGTTCAAGGATAGGCTGGACATGCACATGGTGGGCATGTCGTGAGCGGAGCCGGCTGGAGCCGGGGGTCAGACTAGATGGCCCCTGAGACCCTGTCTGACTCGCTCTGTTTCTTCGTTGTTGAACTACGGCACCCACAACCAGGTCCAGGTTTTCAGCCTGTAGGAAGGGCAGATGACTTTCTTCAAGTGTTTGCTCCTCACAGAGCTGCTTGGTGCCCCCTTCTGCGCCCCCCCTCCCCAGAACCATCTTGGCCCCTAATGGCCGACTCAGGCGAAGGATCCTCCCCAGCCCTGATCCTTGACCTCATGCTGGATTTGGCCTTCAGGGCGTCAGGAGCCATCCGTGGTGACAGATCTAATACAGCCGCCCCTCTGGAAAAACACATTTGACAGTGTTGTTTTCTGCACGGAGCCGCCTAATCCCAAAATCCCAAGGTGCTAATTGAAACGTCTGAGTCAACTGCTGCTTAATTCCTAAAGAATGAGAACGCAACAGGCCAGGCTGAGTGCCAAATTCATTTACAGAGTTGCCTTAATTGCTTGGGGTTGTTTCTGAAATGTAGGATTACATGACAAACACAGCATTTTCGGGCCGCGGGGGTTTTCCCTCTGGCAAGCTGAAAATCTCAAGCAGTCAAACAACACCTGGCATTAACCTGTCACAGGTAATCTTGTTGTGACACCTTCATACCTTTGCTGTAAACGGCCCAGGGAGCTTCAGCCATTGGCTGCAGTGTAATTAATAAACCAATAAGACAATGATCCAAATGACATCGGCAGCACCTTTTCCTCCGACTTTAAGGTGCTCTGCAACCTTCTCCAACCTTGTGCCCTCTGGATGTTGGACTACCTTTCCCAGGGATGTGCAGGCTGGTGCCAAATGGCTAGAAATGGGGCCAGCCTTCGCTTTGCCCACTGGGCTTGGATTTCGGTCTCATGAAGGGGCAGCGGATTAATTTCTGTCCAGTCATTGTGTTGTTGTTAAGTTGCATTGATATGCCACCTTGGAAATGATTTCATTTTACTCTTCTGAATTACTCTTCTGAAGAGGTGGCAAGAAAATCCCAGCTTTGGGCTGGCTTTGGGTACCATCTGCCTTGGATCGCTGTGCTGTTTCAGACAGCTGAATGTCCCGGACTGGCCCAGGTCTCTTGCTTGCTTCTGCTGCTGCAGAATCGCTCGGTTGCTATTAAATGAGGTGATTTATTGAGGATTAAATGGAGAGGGTTATTTGACGCATCGGAACAGTCAAGAGCAAAAGAGGCAGATAAAGCTGCACAGCCGATTTCAAGGGGATCTCTCAGCAGCAAATGCAACTCTTTATTGAAACGATGGCAGCGCATAAAGCATAAACAGCATTTAAAAACGAGACAAAGATGTTAATACTGCAATTTATAAAAATCCCTTCCTTCAGTTGACAAGGACTTAAAAAAAACCCTTCACTCTCAAATGGATTTAAAATGGCCCAAGAAATCGAACAATTTACAAACAAACAGCTGCCCTCCGTTCTCTGTTTTGCTCAACAAAGTTGGTAAGGACACAGTCCAAGGAATGTTTGGGTAGACCTAAGGCCTACAACTCCCAGGATTCCCAGCACGGCTGCCTTGGGGAATGCTGGGAATTGCCAGACTTTTTCCTTGTCTAAACACACACAGGGCTGCACCCCAAAATTCTTAAACTGAGTGCACACTAAATAAGATTCTATATTTACTTGTTCCGTCGTGTGTCTGTTTTAAGCACTGCTCTTTATGCCCGGTATAACTCGTTCTAGCAGCGCTTGGACTGTGATCTTGCCATGAAGTTAGCAGGGAATGGGAGAGGCGAAGCCCTTTTCCATTCCATCAAGACACCTTTGAGCAAAACATGCCAAAGAACAGAGCATGTACCCTATTCCACGTGAAGTATGTTTAGGATAAGTTTTCACACATTAAAAACAGCCACTCCCTGTAATTTAACTAATACTGTTACTTTTCATCTGTGCTATTATTTTCTGAGAAACACTCATTCCAAAATGGGGTGAAAATTAGGGGGAGAAGGGGAGGGAAAAAGCTGCTAAAATATCCCATCTACTCCTAAAACTACTTAGCATGTGCATAGCACCTTTGACGGATCAAAGCATTTCGCGTACGTCTTCCTGCGTGGTTTGATGCGAAGGATGGCATCGCAAGGGGTACCCGGAAAACAAGCCTTGGCAGAGGTCACTCTGGAAGGGTGGGTGGCCATTCAAGGCCAGGCCATCCCAAAATACTTTGCATCGCAAGAGGGAGCAAGCGACGGTTGCTAGGAACGTGGGTTTTCTCCCCAGTCCATGCAGCCAAGTTCAGGAAGAACACAGAAGTCGTGGTTTGAAAGCTGCACCCCTTTGAGCCCCGATTCCAGTACATCACGGAGCCTTTGTTGGAAAGCTTGAAGCAGAGGAGGGGGTGTCCCCAGCACCTGTCTCCGTTGGCGTGGGGGGGCAATCCCATACCCACCGATCGGGGCGGAAGTGCCATTGAACTCAATGGGGCTGACTTTGGAGTAAAGCAAGACAGGGCTGCTTCGTTATGTACTGCTAGGAGACCCCAGCGCAGCTCTCATGTCCTTGGGGAAACACACAGGCCTCCGCCTAGCCGGCTTTGATGCCAAGATCTGGAAACCGTGCGCGACAAGAGTCTCCATCTTGAATTCTCCCTGAATTCTCTCCACCGCTGGGCCGGGCTGTTCACACGAAGCAAGCGGAACATGGCTAGGCTGGCAGAAAGCGAGGACGCAATCGACAAGCAAGCAGCCCTTGCATGCACAGAGCCGCTGGCCGCTGGCCTCTTCTTGGACGTGCATGCGCGCTCGCCATCCTCCGCGGATCGCTGGAAGGGGCAAACCTGCCCGAATCAGATGAACAGGGGAAAGCAGGCACTTTTCTAAGTTGCGCACCCTCTGAACTCAGAATTAAGTAGGTGAAATGGGAGTTTTCCCTCAATGGCACCTTGTTTTGAAGGGCTTTTTCTCTGCAATCTGCACAATTTTGAATGCGAGCGGAGGATGTCGACCGGGCAAAGCATTTTCAGAGCGGGCTTTTCCCCTCGTGTCCGCCTTCGGGGCCCGTGAATTTGGCTATTTTGCAAGTGCCAATAAAATTCTCACACAGCCCTCGTGACAGTTCAAGGACCCCGGTGGGCAGAAGCCTTACCCTTCCCTTTAGGCACTATTAAAAATGTACAAGGGGATATATCTAGAATCGGAAAAACAAATCCCATCATGGTGTGGCTGAACGGGGGATGCTGGGAGTTGCCGTCTAGAAGGCTTTTCTTGTGTGGGCCTGTGGCTGAGATTTCTGGTCGGCGAGATCTATCCCACACCGCAGGGCTGGTTTTTCCTGGCCCGGCCTCATATCAGTAGCCCCTCCTTGCTGGATGACCGCATCATGACCACGCCACCCTTGTAATGTCTGCCGTTCCCGTCCTTCCACTGCATGCCGCTCAGCTCCGCCGTCGGCGTGGTGTAACCGGGCGATTCGGGGAAGACCTGCGGACGGGCGGACAAGCCCTCGTGGTCCTCGCCCTTGACGTATCTGGCCTCGGAGCTGGAGGGGGAGTAGAGGTCTCTCCCCTTCGTGCCGTAATAAGGCTCGGAAACTTCGCCGCTCTCCGAACTGGGCGGAGATGGGAACTCGGGGGCGATCGCGACGTCCGTGCCGCTGTCAGGGGGGGGCGTCATCTTGACCTGGACAATGGGGGGTGCCATCTTGCGGCCTTGCGTGTACTGGGCACTCCGCGTCTGGTATCCCAGTAAGGAGTGAAGACTGCTTGCCCGGCTGTAGACCTGGCTGCACGGCCGGCTCGGGGGAGCTTCGGCGTCCACGCTGGAGGCGGGGAGAGAAAAATGCCATGATTAGTACGGGGTTGGGGGAGGACGGGGTGGCACTACACCAAGGTGCTGCAGCATGGAGAGGGACCCTGCCCAGCGTGTCCCCCTGCCTCTTCCCAGAAGGCTTCGTCCCGTTCTGCTTCCCGTTTCAGCACACGATCTGCAGGCGCTGAGCTTGGGCCGTCACCTTCCTCCTTTGCTCCCCTTTGGAATTTCCCTCCCCGCAAAATGTCTTTTCCCACTTCTGCAAAAGCTTGGAGAACGTGGAGTTCCCCTGGTCCTGCCTCTTGTGCCTCCGGAGCTCCCTTCTGGCCTCAGGCCAGAATTTTCCCCAGAAGTAAAAACGGCAAAAGTGTCCTGTTTCGGATACGTCGTGAGAAGGCCCTCCGGGGAAGACCGTCTTGCTAGGGAAGGCCAAAGATGAGGCGAAGCACCAGATATGTGATGGATGGACTCCATCAAGGGAGCCGCAGTCTTCGTCGTAGAAGAGCTGAGCGGGGCTGTTGTGACTCGCACCGTCTGGAGGGCTTGCAAGGCCAGGATCTCGCCTTGATCATCCCAGAGTGCCGAACACGGAACGATGGGCTCAGGTTACGGAATCAGGTTCTGGCTGAGCATTTGGAAGACCTCCCTGACTGCAAGAGCAGGACAGCAGTGGAGGCCAAGACCTAGGGAGGCGGCGGCCCTCCCAGCCTGGAGGCATTCAAGGTGCAACTGGGCAGCCCACGGAGAGGGATGATTGGGCTTGGAGTCCTGCACGGGGCAGGGGATTGGGCCCGACGGCCTTCTGCCCCCTTCCAACTCTACTGTTCTTCGATTCTGCGACTGGATGACACACAACAACAACTCTTCTGGCCACCAAGCAATTATATCTCAACAGTGTGGTGTCGTGGTTAAGAGCGTGGGACTGGGACTCAGAGGATCCGGGTTCGAGTCCCCACTCAGCCGTGGAGCCGACTGGGTGACTTTGGGCCAGTCACAGACTCTCAGCCCAGCCTCCCTCACAGGGTTGTTGTTGTGGGGATAAGATGGAGGAGGAGAATGATGTAAGCTGCCTTGAGCCCTTTGTGGGAAAAAGGCAGGATATAAATCCAAAGATAAATAAACAAACAAGCACCTGCGTTCACTTTTGGTCTAGATCAGAGGTGAGCACCGTGTGACCCTCCTGAGGTTTTGCCCCACAACTCCCATGATCCTTAACCGTCAGTTACGCTGTGCAGGGCTGATGGGAGTTGTAGGGTCCCGAGTTACTCGCCCCGGTCTCTAATTCCCTCACGTTTTCTGCTTAGGTACGTAGCATGACCTTCTTGCTACACCTTTTATGCCGCTGGGAGCTGAGGACACTCACTCAGTGGCTGGGGAGCCGCTCCCAGGAATTTGCCTCACGCCCAACCTGTGTGGGCACAGCCTTCACGAAGCCTTTTGCAACTTGCATTCGACCAGAAAAATCAATCAGAAAAACTCCCAGTCTCGGCCCCCATCACAGAGGCTCCTTCCTTGCAGCTAAGCAGACGCCAAGCCCGCCACGTCTTTCCACTCCGCATTTGCTCAGCCTTAATTTAGGTGCCTCCCAGACTTGGAGAATCTCTCCATTTTGTCCTGAGCATCGAGAGTGCTAACAGGCAGCCGCTTCCCACCCATTCAAACACTGTTTTCATAATGGAGGCATTACTCTGCAAAATTCAGAATAGTGTGGCTTTTCAAGGGTAGGTCAGTTCTGACTTGCACAGCTGTGGCAGAGTGCAAAATTCAGTAAATTCGTGTTAGCACGTGAGCTGCATCATTTCCCCACAAACACCAGCCATAAGGAAAGCCTTACGGAGAAACTTGCAGCCTGGGCCAGTGAGAGCAGACCAAAATTCCACGTCATCCTTTGTGATCCTTTTCCTCTTGATGGCTCCGGCTGGCCAAATATATCCAGGCAGGCCAATTAGTGTTCTGGGATAGACTGCCACTGAACATGGAGGTTCTATTTCGCTCTCACGACTGTTGATAGACACCTCCCTGCTTGCCATCCAAACGGGCGACCACGGCCGCAGCTGGTGGCACCGAGTCCCAAGGATTAACTGCACTTCACGCGACCAAACCTGGCTGCCCTGTTTGAGCTGCTGCTGCTGCAGTTTTGGGGAGGAAACCTTTGGACAGCCTGTCTCAGGAGGGCGTCTGCCGACTTACCATGCACATTTGTCAAGAAACGTAAGATTGGTTCCATCTGTTACAAAAACATCCTGCGTGCCCATTACTCCCTCCACATGAGAAGATTAAGTCTTTTAATGGTTCCCTCTGTGCCGCTGTTTGGGCAAAGGAGGCGGATGATCCACTGCACTTGATTTAGGAATGATTTACCTGCTCTTCCTGTGCTTGGGGCCACCGATGAGCATTAATCATCAGGAGAACTCAAGGGTATATTCACGCATTTCCTGGATGAGCAGTTTGCGCTTCCTATCTGTCCCTTTGGCGCTGGATGTTTTTCTCCTTTGGTTCCCCTCTGGCTTATTACGAGCAGAGAATGATTCCATGTTTTTAACCCCCGTTCTGCCTCGCCTTCCTTCTTGCCTCCCTTCCTAATCGCTCCTCTTTATTTTAAGCTTCAGCCACGAGTGCTGGAGAAATTGCAGTGAGAAACAAGAGACGGGAAAGCCAAGATTGCCAGAAGCTACATGGGTTGGAGCTCGTGAGGAGCTGAGGTCCCCTGGACCGGAAGGAGATCCAACCGGTCAGTCCTGGAGGAGATCAGCCCTGACTGCCCTTTAGAAGGCCAGATCCTGAAGATGAAACTCAAATACTGTGGCCACCTAAAGAGAAGGAGGGACTCCCTGGAGAAGAGCCTGATGCCAGGAACAATTGAGGGCAAAAGAAGGAGGGGACGGCAGAGGATGAGGTGGCTGGATGGAGTCACAGAGGCGGTTGGTGTGAGCTTCAGTGGACTCCGGGGATGGTGGAGGACAGGAGGGCCTGGAGGAGTGTTGTCCACGGGGTCGTGAAGGGTCGGGCACGACTCCGCGACTGAACAAACAGAACAGCACCACCCCGCAGGCGGCACGCAGCCCCCCCGGCCGAGGCGCTCACCAGATCTCGCTGGGCTTGGTCTCCAGGCACTCCTGCTTCGGCCTCTGCTCGCAGCAGGAGCAGCAGCAGTCCCAGCAGTAGTCCTTCCCACAGTAGCATCCTGGGCACTGCCCGGACCCACAGCACGCGCACCCCGAGCAGTAGGCCCTCCCGCAGCAGCACAGGCAGCACCAGATCACGCCGCCGACAATCAGCGCCAGGGCGAGGAGGGAGATCACGACCGACCCGCCGATGATCCAGCCGTAACTGATCCCTGCAAGAGTCCGGAAAGGAGGTGTCAGGATGCCTCCCCCTTCCGCCACCTCCCTTGCGTTCCTTCCAAAAGGCACCCTGCGTCGTTCTCCGTGCCTTTTCCCCCACAACGACCCTGTAAAGAAGGCCGGCTAGAAGGGAGAACGTCCGTGAGAGAGAGAGAGAGAGGGAGAGACGAAACCAGCACACTCACAAGCGTATTTCAACGGGGCAGCCCCTCAGGGCCAACGCACCCACGGCGCCAAGCCAAACTCCATCCACCCGGCCTGCGCCTCCCCTGCTTTGAGTGTTCCACCTGTGCTACCAACTCCACGAGCGTCTCACCTCCGCCGAAGTAGATGTCCACAGTGCAGTACGCGACACCCACGTTGTTGCCGACGGCACACTGGTAGGTGCCCACGTGGTCTTCGCACAGGTCGTAGATGTGCAGGTCTCCCGGGACGGAACCTGCACGGCGGGAACAGAAACACAGAGGGACAACTGAGTCGAGGAGCTGGGAGGGATCCCCAGAGTGCTGGCCCCTCGTCTGGGTCATTTCCCAGCAGAGTCGTGCACACGCTTTCTGCGCGGGATCGGGCCCCTGAGAGCCTGCCAAAGAGCGGTGCCTTCCCTCCCGGCAAGATCCGGATCTGGGCACAGACTCCACGGTCCCCTTTCACAATGAAACAGCCTGTTCTGTGCCAGCCCTGGAATCAGATTCCCGTTTTGATCAGGACCCGCTTAGCAAGGCGGTTTGATTTCTCCTGAAAAGTTAAACTGGGCATCTCAGCTGGGGGTGATTTTTTCAAAAGCCTCCCAAGTGCGACCTCATTCGGACGGGAGGAAACCGGCCGAGTTCCACAGAGCTTTCTCCCAGGTGAGCAAGACTGCCGTTGCGATCGTGGAGATGCTAACAATGTTGGGACGAAGCTTTGTAGTGCCGGAAGGTCCTGACCAGGCCTGCTCTGATGTTGTCGCGCCCCTCGGTCGCTGGAATTGGCACCCATCACCGAAATCTTGGCGGAGCAATTTGACCCTCTCCTTGGCCGTGCTCACAATTCCTTCCCCGGCTTCCCGCCGGACCACCTCTGGCCCCAAAGGAGTGCCGTTCCATTTCTGCTGCTGCTGCTGCTGCTACTCACCTGCTGACCCTCCCGGGGGCAGCCAATCCCGGAACTGCTCGCCGTGCATCATGGACCAGCGGTAGCTGAGAGGCGGGGAGCCGACGGAGGTGAAACAGCGCAGCGTGATGTCCTGCCCGTAGGTTATGTCTCCGATGATCGTGCACTGGGGCACCGCCGGCCTTTCTGGAAAGAGAGGGGACGCCTGCATCAGGTCTGGGGGTCGTGCTGCCGAGTGGGAGGCGCTTTGCCTGTAGCAGCTCTCCGGGTTCCCTGTGCCAGAACAACCAGGTAGCAGGCAGCACCTGGGCTCAGACAAACCAGCATCCCGTATCTGCAGGTTGAGTGTGGGTCGCTGCTGAACTAGAGGTTGTTCTTGAGATACGGGTTACCGTGTTGTCTGAACTGAGCCTCCCTACGAAACCACAAGCAACCCATGAAGACAACCCAAGGGTGGCTGTTGGGTAGTTCACTGTGCTTTGCCATCTCGGCTGCATTCAGGGGACACCCCTAACCCACATTTTCATAGCCTGTCATGGTGCAGTGACAACCCCCAATCAACCCATCCTCAAACTCGGAGTGTCGGTTACGGCGTGCTCTGAACCCGGTCGGTGGTCTGGACTTTGCGGTCTTACGGGGTGAGGAGAAAACACTTGAGATTCATCCAGAATTAGTTCCATTGCAAAGTGCGCGATTCGCATCTCCTTACCTCCACTGGCACTCTGCACAATGGGGACTTCCGGGTGCCCAAATGGTAGCACAGGACAACCGCAACTGGGGTGAATCCTCCTTTGTTGTTATGCAAAGCATTCTGGGAGGCCCGGGTCTCAAATGAGTCCTGGAGACCCATGCTAAAGGCCTGCGCTTGTTGTTGGTATTGGGGTTTCCAACTTATGACGACTCTATGAATTGAGGACCCCCAAAACGCCCCTATTCAGGACAGCCCCGCTCAGCTCTCCTCAATTCCAGGCTGCGGCTTCCACCCACCTCGTCTTTGGTCTTCTTTTTCGCCTGCTGCTGACTTGCCTGGCATGGTTTATTTGCCTATTAGATTTCTATCCTATCTCTTCCCGTCATTTCCCCCCTTGCTGCTCTCAGATGTATCCCCTCCGCAACAGCCCTGTGAGGCGGGCCGGGCCGGGCCGAGTCTGGGACTGGCCCAAAGTCACCCGGTTGGCTCCACGGCCTTCCCAGGATGGGGGAGCCCGAAACTAGAACTGGAGCAGAGCCACAGAACTGGCTGCGTGTCGGACTGGGGGACTGGCAGGAAGTTCTGTGCAAAACTCCTGCAACGCACCGGGTTGGGAAGACTGCTTGGGGGGATAGATTTCAGCCAGGCCGGCTCCCGCCAGAAGGAACGGGTGCTCCTTACCTTGCACCGTGATCGTGACTTTGTGTTTGGCCTCCGTGGTTTTCTTCACGGTGCATTCGTACGTGGCCGAGTCGGTGATCTGTACGTCCCGGAGTTGCATGGAGGCGTCGTACAGGCTGGGGTCGGCTGATGTGAACCCCACCCGCTGCTGGAGATCAGGCGACCCGGGGTAAATGACCTGGTGGTCGTGGTAGCCCAGGAGCTTAAGGGGAGGAAGGCGAGGAGGAGAGAATGAAGGAAAATGCATTGGACAGAGCTGAGCGGAGCTACAAGCAAAGCTGCGTAGTGAAGGGGGAGTCTCAGCGGCAGATTCCGGCCCCTCAAGTTCCTAGTCCTCATGGGTGAAAAGCTATCTGGAGTGCTTGTGAGCAATGCTTCCTGCAGCATGAATGTCCGAATGGGAATTTCAGGGGATGGTGCAGCTGCTTGTTCCTCACCGGCTTTGCGGAACTAGAAGCAGTTGTGGCTGCGAGTAAAAACGGCGGTGTGAATTGTGCCGAAGAAGCAATCTTATCTGCACATCTTATCCCCGTTCCTTATGCTGTGTGGGTGGCACAGCTCAGCTTTTGGGCGGCCCAACAGTTGGGATGATCAAAAATACAGATTAGCTGGTGGAAGAGATGCATGTGATACGAAATCCCGGGCCTCACGCTCATTTCTGCACTGGGAAGATCGCAGGAGGCTTTGGTGCCAGCAGCTGGGGTGGGGGCCTTGCTCCTGAGCCCCCTAACCATTCCCTGCCATGGGTGGGCAGAGCTGTTTTACAGCACCTCCGGGGTGGGGAGCCAAAGCTGGCCTTCTGGGGGCCTCCTGAGATTTCGGAGAATCCCCCAGTGAGGTCAGGCAGTGGGGTTCCTTGTGAGTAAGTCAGGCTGCGGTGCCCTCTTTTGGCAAGGATCCGGCAGTGGCTGGCTACTCCGTCCTCAGAGGGGAGGTGTAGCCACCTCGGAGTTCAGTCTGGGCTTGAACCGGAGCTGCCCAGGTGCCGAACCAAATCTTTGGAGGGCTGGGTCCAAGGGAACGCTCCTTGCAGGTTCAGACTAACGCCTGGAGGGACGCACTGCTTCACTGACAGCCTTTCTAAAATGGGAGTCAGAAATCCGGGGTCACTCTTCAGCGCCCCATAACCGGGGGCGAAATCCTCACGCGCTCACCGGGTTGTCCTGGGGATGCTGGCCGGGCACCACCCGTTTCCATTCGATGTCCCAGTCGTTGTCCGGAGTGTTGTCTTCCGGGTCCGAAGCAAAGGGGCACCCCAGGTTGACGGACTCCCCCTTGGGCAGGTACAGGACCTTCTGTCCGTCGCCCTTGATCCTGACGGCGGTGCTCCCAGCTGGAAAAGAAGGCCCCGCTCGGCAGGGTGAGTCTTCCCTGCCCCCAAGGAATGGGATTCCCACATGCAGCAGCATCTGCAGAATGATCCTACTCATTTCAAGGCATCCGCCGCCTCCTCCCAGTCTTACCTTCACGGCAACAGCCCTGCAAGGTAGGTTGGGCTGAGAGTCATGACTGGCCCAAGGGGAGCTCAGGGTGAACTCGAACCCGGATCGCCAGAGTCCCAGTCTCACCCTCTTGACCGCTGCACCCCACTGGCTCGGTTGTTGGCAAAGAGGCAAGCCGGGGAATAAGGGTTCGAATTTAAGCAGGTTCTGGGCTACCCTCCCTTCTCGTGATTCTCGATCTGGAAACCGGACACCCCTTTGCATGTGGGGCTGCCCCTGCTGTCTTCAAACTGCAGGACCGTCCTCCATCAAGCAGGCCACCTGGCCACCATGCCACTGGATGGCAGGAACCTTTTCCTACAGATGCTCAGATGCATCTTTTTCTGTACACGCCTGCTCAAAACGCCACGGAGTTCTGAGTGCCCACACATCAGAATCTGCACTTTCTGGGCCCCGTACAAATTTTTGGGTCTCCTAAATGTTAAAGCCCCCTCTGGATGGAGCCCACGTTACTAGAAAGATCACACCCACCTGAAATTTAGACAAGGCTCTGCGTGCATGGAATGCATCACCCAGAGGACTTTAAAAACAATAAATAAATACAATGCAATAAATCATACACAACTTTGGAAAGAATGACTGTCATTTCAGTAAGGGAGCCGGTGACTTTTAGAGAGGTATGACTTTTCTTTAGTCCAATCTGTCTGCGTTCTGCACTCGGTCAGCTTTCTTTCGTCCCATCACCCACTCATGAATAAGATCACTTTCTTTGTAAGCAAACTATGAGAACCGGGTTAAGATTTGGTGTAGTTGCACAAACACAAGGTGCAAAATTTTGCAAAAGGCAAGTTTGGCACATCTTTCCCGGAAAGTTGTTGTTGTTGTTTTTAATAGCCTGCAAGTTTGCACAAAGTAGGAAGAATGTTCTGCTTCAGAAACTTGCAGGCTGGATTCAGTAAATCGAAATTTGCTGGAATCCAGGGACGATTTCTCCGGGTGAGCAGGTGCGCTGTCCTGTTGACAACTGTGGATGGGGATAATCAGTTTAGGGAAACACTGAAACATGACCTTTTCTCTCTCGTGCGTGTTGTGCTTAGTCATGCCGGCTCCAAAAGCCGAGATTGCTGGGTCCGATAGGATAATAATCATCAGAAATTGCTTTGTGAACCTGTTCAGCAACTCTATCTAATAATTGAAGTGATGGCAGTACATCCTTCCAGCAGGCGCTGTTTACAGGAACAATCCCGGTTTTCTGTTCCTCATTCCTGGGAAATAATTCCTCCTGTTGAGGCCCTGATCCAGAAGGCAGTGTTGCCTTACTCCGGATCGAAGGCACGCATCCTGGGAGGGCCGGGGTGACGGGTGCGTGAGCAGCATCCTCAGTAGCATGGAGCCATCTGCCTGGGGCAGCGAGGAAAGAGCAGGGGTGGCCCCAAAGTGAACGTTCAGCCCTTGGGGTCCTGGACCCTCTGGAGGGGTCCCCATTGGAGGATGCTTAGCCCCACACTGAGTTGAATGGTGCAGAGGGGCTGCCCTCCTAGAGGAGGATGGGGGGTAACCCAGTCCTTCAGGGAAGA